>JAPUBQ010000015.1:1295500-2591000 GCA_035578125.1 Mellilla xanthometata | reverse complement strand
CCTTTACAACTGAAAAATTTAATTTATTGTTATGACCTCTTCGATTTCCATTTGAAGTTAAGGGTTAGCTCACACCGAGACGCGACGCTGCGCGCAGATTTTACATG
This sequence comes from Mellilla xanthometata, assembly GCA_035578125.1. NCBI lineage: Eukaryota > Metazoa > Arthropoda > Insecta > Lepidoptera > Geometridae > Mellilla > Mellilla xanthometata. The sequence continues at coordinate 2,590,893 of JAPUBQ010000015.1, read as the reverse complement.
GAGCGTCTCAAAATATACTTTATTTACTACACGACAAGATACACATTTCATTGTGAGAATTCAGATACGTTGCGCTGCGCAGCGCTGCACCTCGAGACGCCTCGCGGCTTGTTTTCACAATGAAATGTTTATCTTTTCGTGTAGTAAATAATGTATAATTTTGAGTCGCTTTGTGTAAAATCTGCGCGCAGCGTCGCGTCTCGTCGCGTCTCGGTGTGAGCTGACCCTTAGTATCTGAAGTGAAATGTAATATCTTTGTGACCTATTGTACAATATATGGCATTCATTCATTCATTCATTAGGCAGAATAAGTAAAGTGTGTAAAAAAACAACACATTAATTTCCAAAGCACACCTCAAAACAAAAAACAACACAAACAAAAACAAAACTCCTATTTTGACCTCCCTACATTTGGCAAGTTGTTTATTTGTAACAAAACAGGCGAACTCCAATATCCCCGGTCAGCTGTCAGCCGTATTGATTGATCTGAACATTCCGCACCAACACCTGTTGACTGAACAAACTCGGCACGTGAAGAACCTTTAATTGAATACGTGTGTCTTTCTCTGTAAGGCTTTTATATTTGTTTTATAGGACAGGACAAGTAGACTTATATTTGGTTATGATATATTTTTCTATCCAAAATGTACTAGATATAAGGTGACGTCTCTAAAAACGGCCACAAAAATAAGACCACAAGTAAGAGTGGGGTCTTATTTGAGTTTGAGGAATTTAACCGTTATTAGTATAGGAATACAGTTGAATTTTCTAACGCTTACTGCATCCTAAAATGTTATAGATGTTATCGCGATAAAAGCAAGATAGCACGTGTTTATTACGGTACTAGTCAAAACTCAACCTTAAGATACAGTTGTAAGGTTGACTTGAACTTTTGAATTTCTGTATATAATAGTTAACTAATGGCATTTTTTGGTACTGTGTTTTGTATGCAACACTGAAACTAGTATATCTGTCATATATCTTTTACTAAAAATTCTTTGTTTGTCTAATTATTTGTGAAAGCGCAAAAACACTGATTATACATTCTTTAATCAATAATTATTGAATATTTAAGAATACATCAAACATTACTAAATAAAACTTTACCTACAAAAAACCAAGCGTAGAGGAAAGGTGCCAAAAATGCTAGCAGCATTGCCACGATGGATGGCTATGCTTAGTTACTGGCCGAATTAAATTATTGGCTGTTATTCCCAATTTCGCTAATTCATTTTAAAAAGATATAAGATATCAGTGACTTATGATCAAGGTTACACTCACACAAGCTCAGAGAGCATACATGTCGCTGCGACGTGGCGGACTAACGCTTGCGCTTCTCCTCCGGCCAGTCTCGTCGAAATCATCGAGCGAAGCGATCACGCGGCACAAATTATAAAAATTGGCTCCAGAAATATGTAAGTTATTTTGAAAATACCACATGTACAAACCTATATTGACTGTCCGTTTATTAATTAATGTATGCTTGTCACTAGGATACCGTATTAAAGAACTTGGTGTTGTAACATTTTTATTATATTTTTTTTTCTGTAACCTAGTGGTTGGCGAATATTAAGGCCTATAAAATTTTACTATAGGCCTTATAATACTCCTATTTTTTTAACTGTCAGATAAGTATTTCTATTAATATGTTTGTTGGTGGGTAGTACGTACGAATTATTATATATATTCAATTAATTTATCATTGTTTTCAGTGCTTACGCTCACGATGCCTCCCAAACGGGCATTGTGTTCAGAAGAAGATCTGATGACAGCTGTTAGAGCGGTACAAAGAGGAATGTTGAGTACCTACAGTTGAGTACAGCAGAGAGATATAAGATTCCTAGAAGAATAATCAGAAATCATCTGCAGTCTGGCAGTTTAAAGAAAAGTTTGGGACGTAAACCTATATGAAATGATGAAGAGAAGCTCAGTTTGTGCAAAGGATAATCCGGTATTCTGAAAGTGGTATCATGAAGAGTGTGTCGGATTGACTACTGAAGATGATGACTTTTAATGTCCTCATGGATGCAAAAATGTCGAATTGTTTCATTTTCTAAGATCACCAAGGTTTCTACTGCTTTATATTAATGATTATTGATCTCAAGAATACCAATTTAAGCATCATAAGTTAGTTTTTGAATAGTTTAATGTATAGGCCTTGTTACCTTACCCTAGTATAATACGGCCTACCGACTGCGTTTTTTTAAAAGTAATATGTTGTTTTAGTTTTGAGCTAGAGAAGTTGTTTTTTGTTTAAATTCTGTAGTAATTTTAGTACACGACTGATTAATAGTAAAACTTGTTGATTATGATGAATATTTTTCATTTTATTAGACATTTCCCTTAGCTAGGCCTTAATACCCTCAGGTACCTTACTTAAGTATGTTCGAAGTTCAAACACATAATCTAATTGGAAAGAACCTTTATCTAGCAGCGGGTAACAAACAAAGAATGATAAAGTTAGAGCCAAAATTTAAAATACAGATATCCTTACTAATAATAAATAATAATCAAAACGGTTCACTCTAACGTAAAGAATTTTTAAAGCCATAAACAAATGAGGATGATAAAAAAATAACTTTACGGCTGTTTGTGCTATGGCTGGCTAACTGCCGAGATCTTTGTATATTATTTAACATGTCATCAGACTCATGATAGCGCCTTGATAAAAATGCCACTTTTAAAAGTTAGTCTCGTGCGTGGTCACATATACAAATGCCGTCAGTATCGACCGTTGCTCAACCTCGATGATCGCTCCAGATCATCTTAGTAAGCCGAGCCACAAGCGATTCTTCTTTTTACTCCGGCTCAGCATCTTTTTCAACCAACTTCAAAACAAAACAAAGCCCTCACTAATCACTAAGCCGAAATCGAAACTATAAATCTTCAATAACCGTACCATATTCTACTTTATCGCTACCTTACTGGAGCGGGCGTTACCGACCAATTACAGAACTCCAATTCCCAATCAGAGCAAATCGGTGCCAATTTTGCTAACTCAATTAAAACTATTGCAATTTGTAACGTCCAATGAACAAGAAGGTGCTTTGACTATTTTAATGTCTTGTAAATGGGTCGAGGAAAGACGTAAATGTGAAACAGATCACAGTTAAACACGTGAACAGTTATACCAGTAACAGTGAGACAGCTAGGAGGCACCGCTATACAGTTGAAGTTCCAAAAATCCGCACGAAGCGTTTCGCTTCCACATACGAGTATATTGTGCGAAATTGCTATTAAACTGTGGAACTCTTTGCCGGAATCCCTGTTCCCTCTGAACTATAACCTCACTGTCTTCAAGGTGAGAGTGAATCGGTTTCTTATTGGGAAGTAAGCTCCACTCTAGATCGCAACATCACTTAACATCAGGTGAGTTGCGATTTGCGCTTGTCTATTCATTATATTAAAAAAAACCTGACTGCTATCTAACGCAAGAAGTTAATCAATTTTAGTTTTTTTTTTTAATGTCGAATAGGCTTTCGTTTGATCTCAGCTTGCCTGGTGGTAAGCTTTACTGTGCCTAGAAGGAAGCCTAGAAGGAACCTATTTACTCCAGATTTGAAGATACCCAAATTGTATACTACTCAGGAAAAAGAGCCTCAGGAAGAGAGTTCCAAGACTTCGCAGTTCTCACAATAAAGGTCGAAGCAAAACGCTTTGTACGAATCCCCGACTGTATAAGATAAAATTTGACATTAATAATGTTATATTATTTTTTATTCTATTTATTATTTCATATAGATAAATTGATTTGATTTTGAAAAAATACAGATAAATATAATATTAAGTTATTTTTATTACGGACTGACTCTTAAGGGAGACAGTTATACACCTTCGACCCTATCATTTATACTACTGATTATATAATTATACCAGTAAGTTGTACCAGTAATTCTACTAATCTCAAATATGCTTAGTGACAACCGCTATGCATAGGCATTAAGCGGTCTGTCGTCGATCTAGACTATTCGCTGCGGTTCCGATTCATATTTCGAATTTACGACAGTCGATTGTTTGTGTATCGGAAAACGTTCCTATTGAATTCTGCGGCGATTTTGAATAACATATTTTCGCTAGTGCAGATATTTAGATACAGTCTCACCGCGGTGATTACTTTGGTTTCCAGTTATTACGATGGAAATTGCAATCTACGATATGGAGTGGGTGAAAAATATTAAAAATTGTTGGTCGCAATTCTGGCGTTCACACGACTTAACTATATTTAATGTAGCTCTGTCTCATTTCATCATCAGTTAAAAGAAAGAGACGGTGATTTTAGAACATACCCATTTACATCATCGCTAACTACCCACATTTTCAAAGCGGACGCGATTTTAGTTGTCTGTGGTTCAGACCTTGACGTCTCTTTCTTGTCATTACTGCTAAAAAGAGACCGGGCTAATTTAAATTTAGTTTAATATTATTCCTTACATGTAAAAAAATACGGATAAAAAAATACGTAAAAAAACATTATCAAACACTGAGAGCAGTTTGTTTGTCAGAAGAATCGGCTTTTTAACGTTTTATTTTTTCCGCTTTATACTAAAATCTGACAGTGACAGGCTCACCGTCGTAATATTTCAAGATCAGGCGCCGTCAAAAACGGGAAAAACGCAAATAGTTCAACAATAAATTTTCAAAACAAAAGCCGTATTGGGCATTTAAATCACGGCACGGGCCGTCACGAGTCAGGGAACGTTGTCATTTATCAATAAAATGGAGATGTGGCACAATAAATTATCAGTCGCTCGCAATATGTACGCTGAATGCAAACATCAGCCAGCCAAATTACAAGTGGAAAAGTAACGGTATGTATATGACAGAGAATAATTGCGCGCGCCCTGTCGGCGGGGTACAGTTCATTTCGCATGTTTTGGTTATTTCAGTGTTTGCAACCCGGCGGGCGAGCCTCGCGCCCAATCATTATATCCCACTTGGCAGCTCATAGCAGTACCCCTTTCCGAAACAAGCTAGTGATTCATGACTAACTAACGTGGATATGAGACGATGTCGATTCAGCGGCACACAGGACTAAACTAAATTTAAAGTAAAGCTCTGTCTCTTTTTGTCATAAATGACCAAAAAGAGATGGTACGATCTAAACCATAGCCAAAACATCTAAAATCGCATCAAATACGTCAGATTTAGAGCTGATATAATTGGGTGCGCTCTAAAACCGCTTAAATTTTTCATATTTGACGTGATTTTAGTTGTTTTGTGTGTGGTTCAGAATGTGCCGTCTCTTTCTGGCCAACTAAGATGAAAAGAGACGGGCCTTCTTTAAATTTAGTTTAGTCGTATGTGCCGCTAAATCACCATTTCCATTAGCCATCAAATGCGATATTATAGAATGTCTTACCACTCGATATCAAAAAGGCTTAGACAATTTATTCTTTTAAAAATCTTGTTGAGTGGTGGTATGTATCTTCGCTACCTTAAGACTGTTTGTTTCCCTTCATTTAATTAACATTTGTTTATTTATTATATTATGAATTGGTACTTTATGTATTAGTATATTTTATTTATGTATTAGCATTAATTATCATAATATTTTTTTGGAAATGTAGTTTTTTTTTCTCTTTATTGTACACTACGTCCATTTTTTGTCGTTTATTAACTCCTTTCCATCCAAAGGTTACCTGGAAGATATCGCTTTAAGGGATAAGGCCGCCAATTGTAGCACACTATTTATTTGTTCATAGTTTTTATTTTATCTTTAGTTTTAGTTTTAAGTTTGTGTCCAATAAAGTATTATCTATCTATATTATCATTTGCTTGCGCCTCATCCCATCTCTCAATTTTTTTTCAACACTCAAATTGAAAAGTTCACGAATACCTAATGGTTACGTGCACTTTTTGTCAGATGGTCCCAACTTTTAGAACTCGTTCCCCAAACTTCGGGGACACGAAAAGGACGAATTCTGTCCCGTTTTATGGCAAAAATGTTTTACTCATTCCCCCTTCGAGGCGACCGATTAATTAATGGTTTTAATTTCGAAACTTTTTATTAAAGGTACAGTTTTTTTTTTGTTTTTATTTCGTCTCGGACTGGGACTATTTTGTAATAAAGATGCTTAGTTGTCTGTCCAAACACCCGAAATGACTACAGAGGATTTTGCTTGCGAAAGTTAATCAAAAGAAGCTTAGTCAAAAGAATATTTAAGGAAGAACGCTTTTCCAAAGTTTATTGGGTCGACGGTTAATAGAATCAATTTTATGTTAATATTCACTGTTAATTTATGGCTCCTTTCTCTGTTGCTATGCATTTTCTTCAGAAACATTTAATTTATGAATGCAAAAAGTGAAAATTATATTCAGTTAAAGTCTGAAAGCTTTCTTGGAAGTCTACTAATGAATACTTTTTGATTCAAGAATTTAAAGATTACTTAAAAATAAAATATAATCACGTGTCAATAATGTACTATCACGTGTAATAATGTTTATGTGTAAAAAAGCCTACTATAGCATTAAACTCTATCTTGACGACAATGAGAATATGAATAAGTGTTTGTAAATATTGACTTCATACTTAAGTTCATCTTTGTAAGCCTTACGGGTAAAAACTAGAGGAATCAATACCTTCTGTATTTTTAGTTGTAAATAGTATTAACGTTTATGATATTTTATATTATACCACCTATGTATGTACCTATTATTATACTCAATAAATCATTGACTCATTCATTCATTCTAGCCAAACAATTAAGATAAGATGAGATTATTATAAAAAACCCATATAGTCACGTATCAAAAGTTTACAACTAAATTAAATCATTTCATTACTCGTGCATTTAAAATAAGTGTAACAAAAATGCCATCAGTTAAACTAAACTAATAATGTTAACATTAACGTCAAACACGATGTTTTATTACATTTATCTACTAACATGTGAAATACTCAATTCCTAGTAGAACGAAATGTTCAATAGGCAGAAAATAGCGATTAATAAAATGTATCATTTCAGTTGCTTTCACTTCATTTTGTAATTAATTTAGTTCCATGAATAGGAACAAAACACATTGAATGTAAGAACTATTTTAACTATTTTCTAAAGCTATTTTTTAAGTCAAATTTAACAAATTTCCTATTCAATTGGAATTTTCAATTCAGTCTTCTATACGTTCCCACATATTTTTTTTTAATCTTTGGTTCTTACTGTGATTCCTGGGGATTTACAAGCAGGCAAATGGCACATGTTATCGAATCTCAGAGCATAAAGGTTTCTTTACGAAATTTTCTCTTAATGTATGCATAAACAGCCCACTACACGTTGCCATATCTGAGCCTCAGGGCCTTCTCTCACGAGAAGAAAAATATAAACCATTATCCACTACGCTGACCAAGTGCGGGGTTGGCGGATAACACACGTCTTCGGATATTGCAGTCCTCAAACGTGTCGGTTTACTCACGATGTTTTCCTTTACCGTAAAGCGCATACAAATACACACTTAACTTGTGAAACAAGTCATTGGTCCGGGCCCTAGCTTGGATCGAACCAGGGGTCTACTGATTGAAAAGCACACGTTTTTATTACCGTGCTACACTCGTTTAATGTATTGGCAAGTTTGAACTCCACATATAACTTGAAAAACGATTTGTCATTAGTGTAGTGCCGGATTCGATCCGGAGTGCGGCGTATTGGAAATCTAACGCTTATCTGACGAGTCACTCGAGCTCAAAAGTACCTAAAGATAATGATGGTATGAGTATCTACGTGTAACTTTGGATGCGATAGTGAAATAAAATACAGAACAAGATTTAGAGTTGCAACATCAGTTTCGTGTTTTTACAAAAATACTAGCTGACCCGGCAAACGTTGTTTTGTCTTAGTAAAAAAAAAAAAAATCTAAATATACAGTAGCCTATTCTCAGACCTACTGAATACGCATATAAAATTTGGAAAAAATCGGTCAAGCCGTTTCGGAGGAGTACGGTAACAAACACTGTGACACGGAAATTTTATATATAAGATAAATCGTTCTACCTTTGTTTATCTCCCCGCCCATTTCTGCCGTGCTCAGAGATTTACAACCTTCATAGGGCGGTCGGTTGTTTACGCTGGTTGTTTCCCTAAAATGTAAAACGATTTTTTACAGTATTATTTTTTAACGAATTTTTTTTAGCTTTTTATGAAGCAGAGGTACTGAATAAATTGATTGTATTTAAATAATTTTATTAGTCGTTGTTTAAACGTAAAAATGTATTAAACTCACTTCTCTTTCTCTCTTCTATCTTCTCTTAATATGTATATACCAATGTTACAAAATGTTTTTTTTTTATTAGTAATTAAACTGTACGTTTTCAAGCGTAAAGTAATGATAACCCAAAACTACTATGATCGCTTAATTAAACATTATTATAAATACAAATAATCACTACATTTGTATTTAAATTAATTAATGTTGTATTTGTATTTAAACCATTGCAGGCCCTTTGTCTGACTTTTTTTTATCTAATTTTAAATCCTCAGTTTATTATTAGCACGTACAAGATTTTGCGGTAGCGGTCTTGAATAAGTTCTTATTACAGCTAGGTATTTGATCAGCTAATCGCATAACCACACGAGTAAGTAATACTCTGGCTTAAAGTAAAGCTTTCCTAGTTTGGAATAGCTGGCTTTTCAAGAAGGCGGATGAAACACATGGTTAGTGTTTGGCGACGGTTTTTTCAACTTAAAAATAGTAGCCAGCCAGATGAGCGCTACAAAATGCCCTGCCACTATACTACGGTTACCTCTAGTTGTTTTTCTTCACCAAAAACTCGAGTTCATGAGTGGGGATCGAATGACTCATATATGTGTCGTAAGGCGACCGCAAGACCAACTGAACTGTCGTTTCAAAACTGACTCTACATTTCATCATAATATTCAGAAGCTCTCAGTTCAGGAATCTAATATTCTATTACAAGTCAGCAGTTGACATTGCTGAGCTGTAGATTGCTATTTACCCGAGATATGACAGTCAACATTGGATGGAGTGTCGTACGTATCTTGATTAAGATGCGGTGATAATGAAGACACAGGTAGCTCCCAAATCATTTAACACGAACATGTGATAGAAATATGGATGAAAGGAGTTACGCGTCTTTAGAAAGTACAAGAACTTTTGAGGAACCATATGACTGAGACCATGCATAATCAAAAACTATTGTGATTCACCATTTTTAGATTCACTAGGCGGTCGTTCCCGGTTCGATTTTATTTCGTATCATGAATTTCAAACCATTAAACAAAATAAATAACAAATATAAGGACACATTTCACTCAAGGCTGGTTAGACCCATACTAAACCATTTCTAGTTCGTATTATGGTTGCTAACACCACTGATACACCACATATACCTACATACATAAATACTTTATATCGCTACATATTTAACACCCAGGCAGCCAATAAATTAATTTCGTCACAAAGATAATGGCCGTGCCTGGAATCGACCGAGGACTCTCTGGTTGGCAGTCCGGCTTGGTAACCATTACGCCAACGAGGTCGTCATTAAAAATTAAATATAGTAATCTAATCGACATGTCGATGAAATAACGTAACGATAGTTAGATGATATGGAAATTAGTTAAATATTAACAGAAGTGTGTGGTCTTGGTCTTTGATATGTCCACACATGTTAGATAGATTAACAGAAACTTTATATACATACTAGCTGACCCGGCCAACGTTGTTTCGCCTCATTTAAGAGCATGAAACATAGGCGATTCTCAGACCAACTGAATACGCGTATAATATTTGGTAAAAATCGGTCAAGCCGTTTCGGAGGAGTACGGTAAGTAACACTGTGACATGGAAATTTTATATTTAAGATATAATTTGAAAAGAAAAACATTCCAGATCTTTCTCTTTACTTAACATACTTTGACTCGAACGTAGTAACAACGAACAAATGAATCGAAATAAGATTTGGGACAGCGAATCTGTGGGAGCAACCTTTTCCTCGGACAGAGCCCTTTGAACCTTCATTTAACTAACATCCGCAATCGACTCAAAAAAAGACCTCCATTGATTGGAAACGAAATCTGAAACGGTTTTTAGATTGAATTTTCCAATTACTCGCGCCTCTTGCTAGCAACACTTTCCCGTGCAGGCAAACATCTTTCGCCAATTTCTCTCCACGGTGTTTACGTCAGCAAACATTGCTTGCAAACATTACCACCGTATCTTGGCCTCGCAGCTCCCTCGCTCGACTCCCGTCTCGGGAGAAGTTTAGAGCTCCATTTTTAATGGTGCCGTTGTCATGACTGGGTTTATAGCGAAATCTAATATTCCATTATGAGGCGAAAGCTGCCTACAACAAGGGTCATAATGGAGTGTACCTTGAAACCTGTATCACGGCTTTAAAGAACTCCGATTACCCGGCTTATAAGCATCGGTTTGAGAATCGCGAATGACGTGAGACATTGTTTTTTAAGTATACAGCGGGTTTCTCAAGCATGCGCTGAATAATACATGAGGTGGTGTGCGTGAAATTTTGTTTAGAAATCGTAAAAAAAGTGAATAAGAATAAAATCTAATTTGCTTATCTGCATAAACTTACAAATGCTTATTAACATAGATCGTCGTCTTATACATACATTGATAGTCAAAGTGTCATCATCATTCTATAAACTAACTACTAACTACTAATATTATATTTATTTTCTAGTGCTCGTCTGGCTAACTACCACCGTTAAATTGAAACACCGTTTGATTGAATTTTATGGCGTTATAGAAAGAGGTAGTTAAATTGAGAAAATGTATCATTGTATGGAATACAAGCTAAGCCAACTAAAGCCAATTAATTGATTTCGACGATTTAGAGAGTTTGTCGTTAAATCGAGTGACGTTACATGGAGTTAACACTGTGATTATTAGCCTTAGGGCATAACGCCGTACTGGGCAAATCAATTTACTATATTATATTATTCCTTTTTAAGTTAAACCATAGGCAAAATATGTTTTTGAAAGTATTTTATTTTTCATTCAAAACATACAATACAAAATAAATTATAAAATTTTAAGATTTATTATATTATTATAGACAAATTAGATATTACGTATAATATGGGTTTAAACGGTACCACTTGCCTACTAGTGATGTAAATATACCCATTTCAAATTCACTTCCCCTACTCGAGTTCAAAATATAAAATCGATCACGTGGAATCGAATCGAACGTTACAACTGTGACAATGCGATGCGATGACAGTTAAATCGAATATCGCAATCAGACTGTACCGAGGCACAGTTAGTTCTATTGTCGAGAACAGTTTACATTGCACGTAGATTCCGATACTAGATTATAACAGTAACCATGGCTTCTGATCGCTACAAAATTAAAATAAATTTAGAAATAATATAAGTTATAGGTAAATTGTTAAATTGTATAGTACTTAAGATTTCCCCTTTTTTAGGTATATAATTATGAACCTTCCTTATCATTAAGTTTACACTAGCATGCTGTGTACTCTTTTTTTTTGGATTGCAGACTTGTTTTTGTACCTTTTAGTTTAGTTATGTTAAAATGAATGTTTGTAATCTGTCTGAGTGCCTAATAAATAAATAAATTATCAAAAGCCTGTCTAGTCCCAATGTTGGGCAAAGGGCTTTTTACCCTCTGTCCATTTTCCCCTATCCCTATCTAGCGCTTTTAGGGAACAATCCTTTAGGTGTTTGTCAAGATCGTCCCTCCATCGCTTTCTTGGTCTGCCGAGAGGTCTTGTAAAGGCATAAGTAGGTTAAAAATACATACAGTTCTGGCCCTAACTCAAAGGCAGTCAAAATATTTAATACTACCAGAAAAGTTAAAGTAAATTGATAAAGACAGTACTTTTGAAAATAAATTAAAACTAATAAATAATTATTGTTGCATAAATGCTGTTACACAAAAAAAATCCGATAAATTAATGATGTTTTTATAAAATTGCTATTTATTTAATATTTAAAACTTAAATCATGTATTTCTAGACAAAAGTAGTAGAAATTATTAAAATAAATTTAAAAACTTTACTTACCTATGAAAAAACAAAAACCAAACACAAACTACAGTTAGTACAGTCCAATAGAAATAAGCAAATTCAGTCGTTGCATAGATAGCTTTGAAAGTCTAAAATAAATTTAAACAAAGTCAAATTTATAATATTTGTCAAGTTTATAACTTTATAAAATATTTGAACAGTTTCAGCTCACCGTGATTTAGCGAAATTCTCCCTATTTGTTAGACGTGTGATTAATGGTATCCAGGCTTCCTAACTCTTTTACTAGCTTCTTTTATGGCAGGATGTCCTAATTATTTCCTCTGAAATGTTGGTGACACTAGCGTTTTCTTTTCATACTTTGTAATGGGTTTATCTTGCGATGAGATAGGAAATATTTAATGCTTGCTCTCTTGTTTTTTAAGCAGTAAAATAATCTTGTCAATTAATGATAAACTATATCTACTTAAGGCAAATTTAGCTATTTTATATCTGAACAGCATTAGTTTTTAAACTGGTGCTTTGTATTTTCGTAAATTTATTGTTGCATTAATGTTTTCTTTTTATGAAAACTTTTTCCAAAAATAATTTTAAGTATGAATAAAAATGGTATAAGAAGGTCTTGTCAAAGTCAAAAAAGTCTTGCGTAATTTCAATCAAATGTATTGTAAAATGACGCACTGTATTTGAGAGAAATAGTCATAAGTCTGTCTGATTTCCTATAATCACTTTTCTCCCCTTAGAACAAAGCAATCTTTTACTGTTCAGGCTATGGAATGCCTTACCTGTGGACATAAAGCTTGCCAAGTCTCTTGATTCATTTAAAAATAAAATCAAGAACTGGTATCTGTCTTCTTTAGAATAAAGTTACTATTACATTGGTTATTTGTGGGTATTTTATTTGTTATAATTTAATCTCTTTGTTAAACACCCCATCGTATTTATTGTAATGTCATCTCCATGCTTTGGCTCAGTGATACGAGTAAGACCGCAACTTGTAACACTACTTGTAAGTTGTTTATTCATTTTTCTTTCTGCTTTGTTCTTCCTTTTGTGTTGCAATAAAGAGCATATCTATCTATTTATCAATCTTAAAGCAAACACTAGGCTCCACTAATACAAAACGGCACCGCAATCAACCCGACTGCCGAGCCATTCGAACTGCTTTCACGAGATTAGTAAGCTAAATACTCTCATGTCGGTTCCGTTATACGGTACATGGCAGCATACTTTACGAGCACCGAGTACGGAGGCAAAGTTTACGACTGCCACGTCAACAATTTACCATTCGGGGCCTCAACCACACACTTATGAACTGTACTTCAACTAGGGCCGCGGTGGTGTCGATAAAAAGTTACGAGTATGTGCGAACAACAGGTCCGATGGTCGATAGTTTATTAGCGAGCGTTTTTGTCAACGATATCTTATATTTAGAAAGTTATCTGGAGCTTTGGTGGGTTGGCAGTTTATACTCGTAAAAGTGGGCAGTTTGTATTTAATAGATTGTGTATTGGATGTAAAATACATTATTGATTGAGATTATAGTCAATTTTATTCAATGAGTTTTTAGTTTTGGTTACCCGTGGTAATCTAGACAATTGTAAGCCCTGAGAGACAGGTTTAACCTAGTGCAGAGCTTGCAGTCACTCGCCAAAGCGGTTACCTACCATTTCCATAAGTCTTTATTTTTGTTATATCTTTTCTGTAACCATATTTTATCGGAAATAAATAATTTTGTGATTTGTATTTTGGTTAAAAAGTTGATACAGTTAAAGTGTAAAATTATATGTTACAGCGAAAGAAATAAATACATACGCTATTATTAAACATATACATAATATCATGTTTACCTACACTAGTTTTATAAATCATAACTAATCAGTTTAGTACTAAACCGTGAACCTGGTTCAGATAATTTAATTTATAATTTACATTATACCTACATAATTAACAGTGATTATGTAAAATAGCCAATTTTATTACTTTGGCTGTTTGGCTGTAACATTATTAATCAGATATGATCTTTATTTCAACACTTTTCAAGGTTTCAAAACGTTAAATCATAATAATAAATACATAATATGTGAACGACAATTTATAATACCATCGATATTTTAATGAAGCACAGTAATGTAGTACCATCACTATTAGTACATGTTTTTGATGGCTTTTCCCATCGGAAATTTAGTGTTATAACTTTGATTAGTTCTAACGTAAAGTAGTTGTAAAGAAAAGGCCTTTAAGATATTATTAAGTGCTTATAAGTTTTGTTGTCAGAACAACAGTCTGAAGCGTTTCAACTAGAAACTTAGTGTTGTTCTTGGTAACGGCATTAAAATTAACCATTATATATTAACTAGCTGACCCGGCAAACGTTGTTTTACCTCACCCAGGGGTATGAAAAATAGATAGTGTAGCTTATATGACACGTTCGTAGAATTACCATAGCAGCGCCGTCTATTGATGACTTACTCAACCCAGTCGAAAGGTATCGACATCTGTCAGAATCATTTGGAGTTAACAAATAAATGTGACTGTCAAATAATAACAGACAATAATTAGCAATAAATTAAAATTGCGACTATAATTTGAGATTTAAACTATCCTATCTTTCAAGTTGGATCGAACTGCACATGGTGTGCGAATTTTATTATAATCGGTTAAGTGGTTTAGAAGTCCATTGGGGACAAACATTGTGACACGAGATTTATATATATTACGATAAGATGACATAATACTTAGATCTTAATGACTAAAAAAGAAGTTACCGCTGACGGCATATTGGTCCACGATAAAGCTTGGCTGGGGGATTTGGCTCAAAAGCGAGCACATATACATAATAATAGCATAGATGCCGCTAACAAGCTTACGTTTTTATGCAACCGGTGCGATCGCGGCTGCGGCTCCCGGATATGGTTGTTCAGCCACCAGCGAAAGTGGTCACCGACGGACGCTTCTTAAATCATCTGATGAAGATGAATGATGAAGATAAAGACCCTTTATAAATGACTGTATTTCATAATTAATTAATGTAGACAAGGAATGTGTAAATTGCTCTACTAAAACATTGGAAAGATCGCTTCCTCTGCTCGCTCTTATTTGGTTGCAAGTGAGAGGATAAAAACTATAAACTCATAAATGTTTTCTTTGTTGACGAATTTTAGGATTAAAATTTTTATTTAATTATAGTAGTAACGCTATTCTGACAAATGCCTTTTTAGAGTACCTAATAGGTAAACAAGAAACGTAATTTTAAAGCATATTTTTTATTCGATCTTTATTATATTTAACGATATTTACTAGAACCTTTTGACATTTACACAATATTAAATTTATGTGTTTTTATTTATATAAATCTATTAATATTATAAATAGCAGGAATTTATGTATTAACTCCAAAAATAAATTATATTTTTTTGGGTGTTCATACAACAAACGTACCATTTACGATAACGGTACGAAACCGAGCGCGAGTCCGACTGGCGCTTGGTCAATTATTTTCTTAGTTTTTTCTACATTTTACCAATTTCACTTACTCATGAACCAAACAAAAAGTACCAGGTTCTCAGAAATTATAAGCAGCATTCAAGAAAGCTCCACATTCAAAATAACCACCCGCAAATCTTCCTGTCAAGCGAACTATCGAGCCGTACACACAAATAACGTACAAACTAACTCTACTATCATTGAACGGTGGCTCAGTACGTTTTCCAATCAGACGAGCGATGGGGCCGCAAACCCTCATTTACTATTGTCGTCTACCGCGATACACTGACACGTATGTCGCCGGTTCATTTCAATATGCCCTGTGGGTGAAGACTATACATACCTACTGTATAGCTGTAGAATTTAGAGATAAGTTGACTTAGTGTCTAAGATTCCAAGTCTTTTTACGACCTCGTTGGCGCAACGGTTACCATGCCGGACTGCTAACCAGAAGGTTCCGGGTTCGATTCCCGGCCCAGCCGACATCTTTGTGCTGAACTAAATTTGTTGGTTGTGGGTCTGGGTGTTAAATAAAATATGTATCTATATAAAATATATATGTATGTATATGTAGTATATCAGTTGTGTTAGCAACCATAACACGAACTAAAAATGGTTCAGTATGGGGTTAACCAGCCGTGTGTGAATTGAGTCCTAATATTGATATTTATAATATTTATATTATTTGACTTCGTCTATTCCCTAAGTGAGGTGAGTGAGTGCAAATTGTTGTTCGTTTCCATTGTTGTCAATTAGCCGTCATCTCTTCATTCCCCCCTTTCTCTTTCATATTATATTCTTTGACGTTGTATATGTTATAAATCCAACATTTTCTCTTTCATATACTATATCATATAGTATATGTACATATGTTATACATTCACTTCTTTCAAGTGCTATTGTTAATTTAGTCAATCATCTATCTATAAGTATATTTAACTCGATTCGATTAAGAAAACAGATTATGCAAGCGAGTTTTCTATATTGAAACGAGTAATATATACAGTCGAAACTCTAACAACTATCTTACCTTATCTTAATATATATAAATCTCGTTTCACAATGTTTGTCCTCAATGGACTCCTAAACCACATAACCGATTTTAATAAAATTCGCACACCATGTGCAGTTCGATCCAACTTGAGAGATAGGATAGTTTAAATCTCATATTATAGTCGCAATTTTAATTTTTTATGGCTAATTATTTTCTGTTATTATTTGACAGTCACAATTATCTGTTAACTCCAAATGATTCTAACAGATGTCGATCCCACCTTTCGACTGGGTTGAGTAAGTAATCAATAGATGGCGCTGCTATGGTAAATCTACGAACGTGTCATATAAGCTACACTATCTATTTTTCATACCCCTAAGTGAGGCAAAACAACGTTTGCCGGGTCAGTTAGTTCAATATATATTAGTAAATGAATTCGCGTTAAGATATGATTAAAACACTATGTACAAACTCAAAGATAAGAAGAGAAAAACAAGAAAAATGAAAACACAAAAATGAGAATAAAGAAAAAAGGTAAAACTGACAGACTGTCATCAACTGTGTACTAATTATATGTGTAGGTAAAATTCATAGACACAAAATCCTTTTTTTTTATTATTTTTAAAGTTTGTATGGACTTTTTCTATTTTTTTTTACTTAAGTATGAACTTTGATATGTAGATCTTTGATTACAACGCTAGTAAGAACTTACTAGATTTATAAAAATTCTATCGCTAAAAAGATAAAAAGGGATTAATTATTGAAATAATTATTAGGAGACTAAGTTATGAGTAATTTGTTTAATCAAGAATTGGTTAATATTACACTCATTATTAAAATAATAACATTATTTTTATTTACAACCTGTTTAACTGCAACCGTTCTCTTCTTTGCTTAAACTTTCTCAAATTTTCTCTTGAAGATTTATTACAAACTGCTTCGACTGTTAGAGGTATAACACAAAACGCGTTCAATAACTCGTGTGTCAGAGTACCTTCAAATATAAGATATGCTATCATAACAAGATCACCTAGAATAGCAACTCCAATAAGAGAACTAAATTGACTTGCATGGCGTTCTTTAGAGCCGCTATATTTCTTAGAACTGTGTAATATAGTCGTCACAATTTTAACAAATAATGCTATCGAAATTATAATGATAAAAGGTAAAGTTTGATGAATGACGATAAAAATAATACGATAGGAATAATAAGTACTGTTTATGTGACGATTCAACTCTGCAACCAATAAGACATTTAGCGACGTTCCTATAACTAACATCGTCACAATTCTTTTCTGGTAACAGATTTTTCCATTGAAAACAAAAATGAATCTGCAAAATGCAACTAAAATTTTTTTTTTTTTTTAATATTAGGACTCATTTCACACACGGCTGGTTAAACCCATACTGAACCATTTTTAGTTCGTGTTATGGTAGCTAACACAACTGACATACTACATATACATACATATATATTTCATATAGATACATATTTAACACCCAGACCCACAACCAACAAATTTAGTTAAGCACAAAGATGTCGGCCGGGCCGGGAATCGAACCCGAAACCTTCTGGTTAGCAGTCCGGCATGGTAACCGTTGCGCCAACGAGGTCGTCACGAATTGCACTGAAAGACCAGCTGGTTACAAGTATACACATAATCACATCATTAATATCCACGTAGTCATACAAACTGTAATCAAATCAAATCAAATCAAAATCAAAATCTTTATTTATTAAGCGTTACCAAAATCATGTGTAGGTACATATTTTTAAGTTATAAGATTTACCTATTGCAGTGACACTCCCCAGAGGTCAGTAATATGGGAACCAAAAGGAAATAAAGGAAAGGATTAACCCGCATACATTGTGAGCAGTGCCAATCAGTATTTGATTGAGGCTTATATGGTTCTGCAGAGATCTCCACTCCGCACCATAGCACAACATAACATCGATGCAGCTGTTCCAAAAACATATACAAAAAGACGGTAGAAAAAAAAGGAGTCTTCGGATTTCAAATCTTCTGTGCCATTTCCAGTAATACTTTGTGCCATTTTATCTTCGTTTCTTTAAAGTTGTTTGAAAAATATACACAATATTGGATGGCTTACACTTTCGCAATTTAGCGAGAACCATATGTAATTTAATTTTAAATTTCCAAAACTAATTCACAGACACTTGGTGTTAGCGTAACTCGAGTAATATTATTAATGTGAACGGCTTTCATTAAGTTAGTTAAAACCATGATTTAATAATCACGTAAATTAACAGTTAATTAATAAGAAACTGATTGTTACGCAACATTGACTTTGCGACTGAAATAATTATGTTCAAATAATAATACACAAAAAAAGTTAATTAGAAACAATATTATAATTGGGATTTTTATCGCAATACCAATATAAGAGCTAACGAACAAGTTTGAAATTCGTATATAAAAAACATCTTAGAAATCAGAAAGGCTGAATAACGGATGTCGAAATCACAGTTGTGTCAAAGTTTGTTCATAATTAATTAAAACATTTTGAATAGCACACGTGCGATTTCTTCATCTTATATGTTTTATCACTTAAAGGACGGTAGCTACTTTATTTTTAATAGCCAACATAATCTCCAGAAAATTTTAAGATTCTTCACTTGAAACAATCCACGCACCAGCATCTAAAATCTAAACTATAACAACTTAATTCCCGAAAAAACGACCATGTTCAGAAAACAGGCAGTGTCGTCATATCAACGCTCAATCGTTAGAAAATGCATATACTCGTATCAATACAATCAGAATCTAAGCCCTAAGCTTGTTTTCGCCAAAACAAACCCGCATCTGGATAATATTGAGATCCCTCTGTGTCACCGAGTGAGATTCAAGTCCAGTCCAATTTTCAATCAGCGCCCCGTCGAGTCCGTTCGAATGAACATCATCCGTACAAGCCCGCATCCGATCGGGTATTCTCGTCAATTGCTCCCTAAATCAAGGCCCTATTCAAATATTTGGTTCCTTAATCCGTAGGGCTCTGAATGAACAGCGTTTTCAAATATTTAGTTCAGGCCCAGTAGTGTCCTAAATCAAGAGTCGCTTGTAAATATTTCCGTTTCGTTTCGTTACTTGAGATTGTGACCCGGATATACGAGTATCACATCGTATTTGATTAATGTTTAATTTTTAAATTCTGGCCATAAAAATGCTATTAGCCTACTAGGTTTATAAGTGTGACGTGTTAGTTGTCTGTCTGTAACATTGTGGTTGGCTTATGGACTGTTTTTTTGTACGTAAGGTAATTTGTTTCCTGTGTATTCTTTGCTATGTTTAATAAAAGTCGGAAAATTTTAACACCTACAAATGAATAGATTTATGTACTTAAGTAAAGCACGTTTAACTCATACTTATTCTTTGTCTCTGTCTTTAATATCTTTAAGTGGACGCGGGCAATTTTGCAAAAAGCCAAAAAAGGGAAATCCAGGGTAATTTGCGGAATCCACTCGTCTATAAATGAAATGAAAATTTTTGACGAGAACAAAAGTGGAGTGAATCTCGCTTACGTTTTTCTTTTTGGTGTAAACGGTTTTAGAAAATACGATTTCACGTGCAGGTTAAACGTTCGAAAGCTTAACTGTTATTCTATAAAAAATATAATTAATTATTAAAAAACATTTTACTATTATTAAAAGGCAGCAAAGTCAAAAAAACACACGCATACCTTAATATTTTTATTTTTAGTATTTGTTGTTATAGCGGCTAGAGAAATCAACAATACACAATACACAATCTATATAAATTTCAGCTCTCTTGCTATCATAGTTAATGAAATACAGGCTGTATCTCAGTTTAAAATTTAATTTATTTTTACCTCCAAACCGTATTCTTCCGATGAAATTATTAGCACCAATTTAAGAGCAAAATGTCAATAAATATTTAGTGTAAATTATTTTGCCATGTAAACAAGCTTCAACCAAGCACCGCTTCACAAAAACACGCCTTATTTTCTCAGACACAAGGTAGTAATTTGAAAAAACCGAGTTGACGACACACCGTCATGAAAGATGCGTTACGCTTCGGAGATCAGAATTTCCGGCTCTCATTAAGAGGAGTTGATGACAAGGTAAGAATGATTGATGTGTACAATCTTGTTGAGGAAAATTGTGTGCCTTGCTTAAAAGTGTTGGTAATTTCCTTCATCAAATTCTAGACATATTATTATGTACGTAAACATGGAACGTTGAGGTGAAAACCTGCATAAAAAAAATGTTATCAAACTAAAATTGGTATTTTAGTATAGAATCCGTATTCGCAACGACTGATATAAAGTTTATTAATATGTACCTACCCTCGTACGCGATTTCAGTCATTAATATTAACATACTTGCGTACGTTCCACCAACTTTCATTAAGCGAGAAAATATGTAAATTGGCGAACGAAAAATCAAATTTTGAATGAAAAAGTTGTCCCCACTAGCCAGCTTAGTTCCCAAATAAATTGGATGGGACCCGTTTGTGATGCAAAACTGAGCACAGCAGTATATATATGCATACTTCCATAGTGTGTACAGAAACGCTTTTTAAAAGTCTCTCTTCCCAATTACAATGAAGGGCAGGTCAAAGGTGGATTTGCATTTTTATTCGACGTAGGCTCCAAGGGAGTTTTGAGTTTGAACGATGGTCAGTAATGAAAGTGATCAGCGTTTTATTTGCAACAATTAAAACAGGATTGGGCTGTAAAAAGGTTGTAAATCTTGTTGGACAAAATTGTTGGAGTTTTTTACAGTTGAGTCAGACAGATCTCTTCTGATAGTGGAGCTCCAAGTGGGTTTATTGGAACGAAGATCCTTATCGCGCGTTGTGGAAGGGGGCTGGACGCAAAAAAATCTTACGAAACTTTGTCACGACACTTTTTGCTATACTAAGCTATTGTAAACTGCAAATATATCTACTGAAACCCTTCTTTATTTCCATTTCCTTTTGCGCACTGTTTCATTAATAAAACAGAACTCAAAAACGTGCAACAGTGCATATTTTGTTAAGCGCAGTAAACACGCCAAGTCGTGGCAAAGTAAAAACCGTTGTTTGATTTTAATTTAACTTCGACGCAGACCGAGAACGAACGAACGATTGAAGCAAAAGGAAGATCGTATCGACAGATACTGTTCCGTTCTCGATGTGTGTGTTTGTTTGTTTGTTTAGAAACTGTCCGATATGTTGACATGAGATCTGTATGTAATTGAATTGAAATCTTGTCTGTATGTATGTATGGATGTGTTAACATGTAATTTCCGTTCGACGCGGCGGAATGAAAACAAGAATGTTAATATAATGTATTTGCATCTGTTTACACGTGTATGCTACTAGCTTTTGCCTGCGACTTTGCTCGTGTGGATTCTGTAATTGCCAGTGGTGTCTGGAGTGACAGAAATAGGAAATCAGTATATGCGTTTGTAGTGAGAGAAAGTTTTTATGTTTCTGCAATCCAATGTCGAAATTTATCAAAATTACGTTTTACATGACAAAGATTTTTTAATAGAAAGGTGGTGCATGCTAATTATGGTCATTATTGTTTTTTTTACGACCTCGTTGGCGTAATGGTTACCATGGCCGGACTGCCAATCAGAAGGCTTCGGGTTCGATTTTCGGCACGGCCAACATCTTTGTGCTGAACTAAATATTATGTTTGCTGTCGGCTTGGGTGTTGAATATGTATCTATATAAAATATGTATGTATGTATTTAGTATATCAGTTGTGTAAGCAACCATAATACGAACTAGATATGGTTCAGTATGGGGTTAACCAGCCGTGTGTGAAATGTGTCCTAATATTTATTTATTTATTGTTCTTAACACTGATTTATACAACAACTTCGCCTCATGATAATCGTTATGACGCATATTTAAAAATAATATATCACTCAGAACCACATACAAATTTGATTGGTAGAAAGCGATAAATGGTTACCTAGGATTGTAGAAACAAAAGAACTTCCCCTCACTATAAA
Organism: Mellilla xanthometata; assembly: GCA_035578125.1. Classification (NCBI taxonomy): domain Eukaryota; kingdom Metazoa; phylum Arthropoda; class Insecta; order Lepidoptera; family Geometridae; genus Mellilla; species Mellilla xanthometata. Next base: position 2,568,464 of record JAPUBQ010000015.1, on the reverse strand, counting down.
CGCATATACCGATCTTTGTTCCGTTACGGGTAAAGATCCAACTTTCCAATGTATACCACAGCTTACTAAATAGTTACTACGTTTTATACTTTCATATTTATACAGGCGGAGTTTCTAAACATTGTTTAACGTTAGCATTTGAGTTACGTCCTGGGTATCGTAAATAGAGACTCACACGACATTATCTTTAGCGCAACGTCCCACGGGACGACGTATTACGCAAATACGTCTCTTTTTAACGACGCGGCGTACGAGAAAATTCGAAGGAAGTATCGAGGAGACGAGCCACAAAGTTGAGATGTATAAGTTTAGAAGAATAATCTTGGTTTTGGAATGTATTTTATAAATATAAAAACATATAAAATGTTTAATCGTGCATACAGGTAGACATTAGATTAGCAGGTTGCGTGACCACACTTGTCAACGACTGGCTTAAAGTGGAGCGAGGCATCTTTGGAATTAATGACTCTAACGTCATTGCAAGAGTATGCCCTAAGGATCGTCAATGGGAATGTTCAAGTATTTAAATTTTACAACTAGTAAACAAATGCAATTAGAAATTAATTGAAAGAAAAATAATAGAAGGGTTTTTTTTTGCTTTTCAATGCAATACGATAATACTAAAATTTGTTAAAACATGGTGCTCATAGAAACCACAAAATGCTGTAAATGTAAGCCTATAAATAATTAGTCATAAATTTCTACCGGTAATATAAGTATGATCTGTTATTATTTTTCTTTCTATTAATTACTAATTGCATCATGATTATCTACTAGTTTTTAATTTTACATACTCGAATATTTCCATTGACGGAACAGGGCATTCTCTCGTAAGGCTCAGCCAAACGAACATAATATAAGACGGTATAGAAAGCATAAAATATAAATGGCCTAAAATAAAAGCGCCCGTCAATATCTTGTTTAATCTCTTTTAGAAAAAAATCCTTTAATCTCTTAATAGAGTTTTTCATCACTATCAAAAGAGAGCTTTTAATGAATTGCTTTTTAGAAACAACCACACGGCCGTAAACGATCCGAATACGAGTTCATTTATATTAAAGCCGCTTGTTCATGGTCCGGCTAATGCTAGGCAATATGTTCAGTAGCTGAGATAAATCAATACTACCTTAGTACCGCAGTCTTAAGCAAAGTTAACAAATATGTTTATTAAAAAATCTACGGTTCTTTACTTAGTCTAATAAAATATTTACGAAAAAGATAAATAATCTATTACTAGGGAGCCTGGGACATGGTAATTTTATTACACGACCTTAAAAGTAAAAAGAACATTTAACATTAATAATTGTGAATATTTATTCAATGTTAGGTAATTAATTAAAATGTAAGTTTATAAATCCAAATCTCATGTAAAACTAACTATATATTACATAAAAACCATACCATATGAATTTAAAAGATTACATACATAATTTTCCTTGTCTGGAAACGTGCTTTCAATGCTGGTTGCATTACACCGTTGTATATTAATACTTAGTTTTTGGACAAAGTACGAGTATGAGCCAGAATTTTAATCACGAGCAAACTTCTTTATACAACCCGACAGATCACTATTAAAGACCAATGTGCTCTCTTCCCATTGTCCAAGAGTTTCTACCCGATACGGCACAAAATATTGTAACTCAAAGAATAGCTCGATTCAACAAAAAAAAAACATGAGAGTTAATGTCCTCTCATCTGTTCTAAATAGATGTGAGCAAAAGAAAGCAAACTTTCAATTGTTTTCGTTATTGACTCGAGTTAAAAAGTTGCTGAACAACAGTTGCCGAGCATTTGCTCCACCGTGAATACACAGCTCTACTCTCCATCGCCAGTAAATCTCTCAGAATTAAACCCGTCCAAGCGGACCCCACAATTTATTTCAACTAAAGCAAGCCAACAACTTTGTAGGTCATTTGCATATTTTCATCATATTTGCCGTGGTCACTAAACGAATTAACGTTACTTAATGATTTTATTATATTTGCTAAGGACTGACGGTTGTTTTACATAAAGAGGGAGCAGCGTTTGTGGGTTAAATACACAATATTGTAATCAATTTTTAGGTTGAGCATCAGATTTCAGACATTGAAAATTATTAAAGAGACTTTTTTGGCTTTTGCTTTTTAGCCCCATACTAAACTGTTTCTTATTAGTATTACTTGCCTTCTATACATACACACAAACATACTTTATATCGATATATATTTAACACCCAGACCGACCGCTAACAAGTTTAGTTTATCACAAAGACGATGGCCGGAAATCGAACCCTAAACCCCCTGGTTGGCAGTCCGATTTGGTAACTATTACGCCAACGAGGTCGTCAAAAAATGTTTAGTACTAACAGAGCGGAAGAGTGTTTCCAGTTAGTTCTTTTTCTAAAGCAGTACTTCTGATAACTTTGCCAGAAACGTAAATGGCAAGTCAATAAATGTAATATTTACTTTCAAGATGCAGTGCAGATCTTACTTACTAAGTGTAAATAAAAAAAAACATATTAATGTTGAAAGTATACTGACATGAGACTATTTATTTGATGTGCCATATATCCCATGAAAATAAAAGAAATTGTAGTGCGATACATGTCAAATATTATAAAGATACTGTGTAACTTTCATCACTTTATGATTTTTACATACAAACATCTAACTAAACCGAAAATCAATTTACCGAATAAAAACTACGCAACCAATTTCAGCAATTAACCAAATCGTGAAACTTCATCTAAAAATTCAATTCGCCAACAAAATTCGTGCTAACACCCCAAAACTTTATTTTACAAAGAAAGTTTTGGAGCACGTAATTCACTAAAAAGAGGCTCAAAAGAGGTGTCGTTACGAAATAACATTTAACAAAAGTGTCCGACACAAAAGGTGTACGTGTCGGGAAAACTTGCGCCGGAATGTCAAAAGAGCCTACATTTTATATTTATGACAATAAAACTGTTCTAGAAGAATGTCGGAAGAAATAAAATAAGAAAGATAGGGAGGGGGTCAATTCTAGTTCATGAGATGTGTCAGTACTTTTAATGAATTTAAGCATTTTAAACTCCTGAGGTTTTCATTCTTAGAAGCTACCTACCTACCTAGTGAGTCATGTATACAGATTAACACACAAACCGTATGATGGGTGTAACATAACATAATATTCAAATATACATATTATTAAGGGCACATTTCACACACGCCTGGTTAGCCCCATTCTAAAACAATTTCTAGTTTGTACTATGGTTGCTAACACAACTGATATACTTATACAGATGCTTATTTAACACCCAGACCGACAGGCAAAAAATTTAGTTCAGCATAAAGATGTTGGCCGTGCCGGGAATCTAACGCGCAACCTTCTGATTCGCAGTCCGGCTTGGTTACCATTACGCCAAAGAGGTCATTGAACACTAACAAATATTATACTGTTTATACATTGTAACCTATACGTATGTATAACGAGTATATTAAAATGACAATATTAAAAAAAATTGAGCTTTACGTTAGAAAAGGACAAAGATATAATCAAATAAAAGGTTACTCTTCTTAACCGGCTCTTTAAATTTATCTCTTCCAACAAAGTGTTCCGAAACCGCATAAAATGAAAATAAATTTAGCGATAGACTCGAACATTTTAGAGTTATATTTCCTATGAAGTTGACATCTGGCTTTTACGACATGTCAGGGACCATAAAATACATTGCAATGTCGTAAGAGGCAATACAGAAATACAGTTTTAGAAAATATTTTATAGTTTAGAATGTAAACTTAAGGGTAAATTCCAAAGTATCAGAGATAATATTGATAATGATTTCGTAAGAGCTAAGTGGCCAGGCTCTGGTGTCTAAATTAGGACTTATCAGTGGTTTACTAACCTTGACTATTAAATCAGGGTACCAGTGTGCATAATACTTAATTTGAATGTCTTAGAGGCACATATAATTATATTGTTACTAACTGACCCGGCAAACGTTGTTTTGCCTTATTCATCATATTATCTATTATTTAAAAAAAATAAGGGTGAACAACCCTTATCACTTAGGGGTATGGAAGAAAAATAGTAGCTGATTCTCATACCTACTGAATACGCATATAAATTTTGGTAAAAATTGGTCAAGCCGTTTCGGAGGAGTACGGTAACTAACATTGTGACAAGGAAATTTTATATATTAGAAGATAGATTATACCGAAAAGTATTGTCATATTATATAGGATATAGGGGGTAGAATCCAAATTAAAGAAACATCTTATTAATTGTTTAAGTACAAGTATAAACTGCTAACTTACCTAATTTTCAAAATTGAAATTCCAATTCTACTCAAACATTTGTAAATAATTTCCCCAAAGTTGGTAAGACAAAAACGATACTCTTTTGTTTGCCCCGAAAATTCGGAACAAACAATAAAAGAGAACCAATAAATATCTCTAAATGGCAAAATTAACGCACTCAGAGAACTAAGAGCGGAAAAACTTAGGACTTCCAGGAAGTTTTATTTCACAATAAAAACAAACTTTATTCTTTCGTAAAACCTAATTCCTGATGTGGCTTGATTTTAAGTCACATGATGAGTATAATCTTTGACTATTGAAAATATACATTTACATATAATAATAATATACTTTTTACTTTTCTTATACCTTTTATGGAAAAGTTAAAATTACAGATTTTATAAAGATATATTTATTAAAATACATTTTGTTTTAATTAGTTTTATTATAAATCTCTATATATTACGTCTGCATGACTTTCATTTCATAAGAGTAAAATTATTCAGATATGGTATTGTATGTGCTTAAAGTAACTTGAAATTGACAAACAGTTAACGTGGCAAAAACTAGCCTAATCGATAATGTCAGTCTTCTTCTTCCTTGCCTTAGCAACACAGTTTTCCTCATGCACTCTCCTCTATCAGCCCTCGTCTCTTCACTCACTCCTTTCTTTCTCACTTTCTCATTCACACACTCCATCCATTTCTTTTTCGGTCGGCCTCTTGTTGTTGGCTTCTTGATTTCTCTTGCCCTTCTTCTTTGCACTACCATACATCTCTTCCCTACGTATATACTGCTACTGTCAGCGCTAGCCACTTGTCAAAAATATCAGTGTTCTAAAAATTAGCTTCTGATAAATCAATGAACGATTTCCTCGTAATTACAATTCCCCACGGTGTTTTTTTTTTTTTTTTTTTTTTTACACTAAATAGGTCAGCGCTTGACCACAATTCACCTGATGGTAAGTGACATTGAGGTCTACGGTGAAACGCGCTTACCTAGAAGGAACCGGTTCACTCTCGCCTTGAAATCGCTAGATTATAGTCATTGGGGAACAGGGAATTCGGCAAGGAGTTCCAAAGTTTGGCGGTTCGGACAACAAAGGTGGAGGCATAACGCTTAGTGCGTGCCTTAGGCACCTCAACTGTAAACCGATGCCGCCTTGGCGTTTCCCTGCTCGTCCGATAGTGAAAGGGGGCGGGGGGAATTACTTCATGTAATTCATTCGCACACTCGCCGAAATGCAACCGATAGAATACCGACAAACTGGCAACAATACGGCGGTGCTCCAGGCTCTGCAACTTTGCCTTGCAAAGATTTTCGTTGCCTATAAGCCTCTTAGCACGCCGTTCAATTGTCTCCAACGCCTGAAGCTGGTACTTTGCCGATCCGTCCCAAAGGTGCGAACAGTACTCCATGCACGAACGAACTTGTGCCTGATATAATATAAGCAGCTGTTCCGGCGTGAAGTACTTTCGCACCTTCGAGAGGATACCCAGCTTTTTGGCTGCTACTTGAGCCATATTCTCAATGTAGGAACCAAAATTCAGGGTTGACGACAAAGTTATGCCAAGAAGCTCTAGGCGGTCGGATATCGGCACGGTTGCACCTCGGAAAGAAGGGGCCAGGTCGAAAGGCCTCTTCTTAGCGGTGAAAAGACACGCTTGGGTTTTGGCTGCATTGAACTTGACTAAATTGGCATCGCCCCATTCAGAGACTGCCTGAAGAGCCAAGTTCAAGCGCCCAACCATGGCTTCCCTATGACACTGGATTTCGGCCGCACTAGCTCGTGCAGTAGACATGTAGCTCTCTACAACAGTGCTGTCATCTGCATACCCAAAGGTACCGGGTTTTAACAGATCATTAATATGCAGCAAAAATAATGTCGCAGAGAGCACGGACCCTTGAGGGACACCGGCATTGATCGCCATTAGATCTGACGAGTAGCCATCAATGACTACCCGTATAGATCTGTCCCTCAAAAAGTCCGATATCCAACCACAAAAACCAGCGGGCAGGCCGTATGTGGAAAGCTTGCTAATAAGGCCATCGTGCCAGACCCTGTCGAAGGCTTTGGAAATATCCAGAGAAACCACTAGTGCTTCTCCGTACTTCTCAATAGCCTCACTCCAGATGTGTGTGGCATACGCTAAAAGATCCCCAGTAGACCGATTCCGGCGAAAGCCATATTGTCGGTCGCTGAGGAGGTCATTTGCTTCTAGGTATGCCAGGAGCCTGCGGTTCAAGACACGTTCCATGCTCTTGCAGAGTATGGACGTGACTGAAATGGGCCGGTAGTTAGCAGGGTCGGCGCGACTACCTTTTTTGGGCACGGGCTGCACGATAGCAAGCTTCCAAGAACTCGGCACTTTTCCAGTCTCAAGTGAAAGCCGAAAAAGACGTGTCAACACAGGAGTCAATTCAGGCGCACAGGTCCTCAGAACTATAGCTAGAATACCATCGGGACCACTGGCCTTATTCACGTCGAGATCGCGTAGCGCTTTCCGTACCTCAGTCTGGCGTATGCTAATGTCAGACATCACTGACGCACAGACAAGAGATGACGGAGGTGACGCGCTACCAGCATCAAGACGAGAATTTTCGGCAAATAGAGAAGCAAATAAATTGGCTTTCTCTACTGCTGCGTGAGCCAACGAACCGTCCGGCTTCAGCAGTGGAGGCAGTGAGGGGCGGCAGAAGTTCCCTTCGATCGACTTGGCCAGGGACCAAAATGCTTTACTACCCGCGGGGTACGAAGCTAATTTGTTACCCACACGGCTAATGTGATCGAAGCGTGCCTTCTGTAAAACCTTTTTGCAAGACTTGGCAGACTTGTTAAATTCTTTCTTCTTCTGGCTAATATGGGAATATTAGCGGTGTCGGGCATCAACCCAGGCAAGGTATGCCTGTTGTTTCAGTGCTTCTGCACGTCCACATTGAGGTCCAAACCATGGGCGAGCCTTGTCGGACAGAGGTACATCTGAGTAAGGTATGAAGTATTCCATACCCAGTCGCAGTACATCCGTCACGGCATCCGCGCAGACTGATGAATCACCAGAAGAGAAACAAACAGACTGCCAAGGATAAGATGCAAAGAAAGACCGCATCTCATCCCAATCTGCTGACTTGTATCGCCACATCCGGCGACTGCCCTTAGGGCTCAGGTCAGATGGGGAATAAACGGATACAGACTTCACCAGACAATGATCGGAATTACCTAAAGGTGACGAAATCGCCACAGAGTACCGGTCTGGATCAGTTGTCAGCAGAAGGTCCAAGCAATAAGGTGTATGTGACTCAACGTCAGGTACCCGAGTAGCACCTTGGACCAGCTGAGTGAGATCTAACGTTAAAGCAAGCTTTCGCGTCTCTCTCCCAGCATGGTCTGTGTCCCGGTATGGGAATAGCCACTCCTGATGGTGTGCATTAAAATCCCCCAGTAACACTAATTGGGCTGTCGGGTACTTTTGCTGAGCCGTGTCCGCTGCCTCACTGAGATAGTCAGTGAGCCTGGTTGTCTCCTGGTCACCGCTGTGCGATCGATAGACACAGGCATAGAGAATTTTCTCTATGCCAGTGTCCACGAGCGCCCACAAGACAGAAAAACTGCGATTTTCAAGGTTACGGAGACGCTGGCAGCAAATGTCATCCCGGACGTACAGGCAAACCCCTGCCCGAGCCTTGAAATTATGCTCCAGGGTGTAACCGGGATATTGCAAGTACGCCGTATCAGATGGACATTTGATCTGCGTCTCCGTTAGGAATAAGAGAGCAGGTTTGTCGGTCTCCAGGTGATGATGGACCGCAATGAGATTTGAGTGCAAACCTCGAATGTTTGAGAGGTGCACTTTAAGCGAAAGGGAGTGCATCCGCTGTTGTACCCTGTTCTTATTCTTTTTCTTGACTTTCATTTTGGGAAGAGTGAGTTCGGTGGGGAGATGGCAGTGGGACGAGGCTTCGTGATGCTTACCAAGACACATGTAATGTAAAAGACACTAGTGGGGAGCTAGTCCGGAGACTGCGGGGACGCCCGAGCCCCCCCAGGGATGTCCATCGGGCCCTTTCGTCCGGTCGCTAACCGGCACGATGGCGCATCCCCGGGATTTTTCGCTAGTTGGCGGGACAGCCTTTCATGAGTAGCTAGCTCACTACTTGGGTCCCCTACTACCTGCGGTCGGCCAGCGGAGAACCGTGCCTCGGATCCCGCTACCCTCCGTGACTAGATACCCAGTGCCCCTACGTCCATGTGTCCAAAACTGGCTCAACGCATCAGCGAAGCTACTGTCCTGACCCAAATCCCCTTACGGCATCACTGGACAAAAACGCCGGAACACGGCTAGGCCGCTTGGCGACGTGACTTAGTCCAGTGGGTGGTCACTAGCCCCGGCCGAAGCCTACCACCAGTGTTTGAGTCAAAATGTTTGAGGTGTACAAAAAAGAAGGAACATCAGGAATTTCTTGCTAGACGGAATAGAGGGTAATGTAAAATTTGATGGTCTACCGGTTAAGAATTAAGTGTTGACGGGTGTAATCAAAACAGTCGTCCAAGTTCTGCCGGCGTAAAATTTTCTTTAGACATGTTTTTTCGCGGCATGATTTGTGTGGTGGAAATTTAAGAAGGTTGTTGTACCGAGGATGGATTATTTTTAGACTTCAATTTTTGTATGAATTTGTTTTTATGGTTTTAAAATTTATTTTGCTGCAAATTGACAATATGTTTTGAAGTTACTGTGTATTTAAGTTTTATTTTCACATTTTAAAAACCAAGTCTAAGTAAAAAAAGTGTAAATTAAAATTTTTGAAAACGCTCGATAGAACATTTTTTGGTGACGGTGGCGGCTATTTTGGATTTCAGCATCATATATTATGCATTATTAATACATTATTATGATATATGAAGTATAGTAATTTTAGCACTCGAGCGTGTTTGGTGTTTATGGATACTAGTCAAGACAATTCATTTGATATCCTTTTGTAGTGAAAAATAAGTGATTCGGCATTTTGTGACAGTCAAACACGTTCAGTACTAACTACAATCATAAACACACAGCCACGTAAATATTATAACAAGCTTATAACACCCCATTTTTGCGTTGAGTATAAAAAAATAAGAAAAACTTATCAAAGCTTCAACAAATTTAACAAGTTTGTGAAACATGAACATTTTATATGCGTATTCAGTAGGTCTGAGAATCGGCTACTGTATATTTAGAAATACTCATTAAGGCAAAACAACGTTTGCCGGGTCAGCTAGTATTAATATAAATGAAATACACATTTTAAACATCAGACTTACCTTCTTTCTTTTCATTGATTCTTTGTAAATTAAAATTTTTGAAAACGCTCGATAGAACATTTTTTGGTGACGGTGGCGGCTATTTTGGATTTCAGCATCATATATTATGCATTATTAATACATTATTATGATATATGAAGTATAGTAATTTTAGCACTCGAGCGTGTTTGGTGTTTATGGATACTAGTCAAGACAATTCATTTGATATCCTTTTGTAGTGAAAAATAAGTGATTCGGCATTTTGTGACAGTCAAACACGTTCAGTACTAACTACAATCATAAACACACAGCCACGTAAATATTATAACAAGCTTATAACACCCCATTTTTGCGTTGAGTATAAAAAAATAAGAAAAACTTATCAAAGCTTCAACAAATTTAACAAGTTTGTGAAACATGAACATTTTAAAATGGTTGATTTACTCATACTTTTTATTTATTTTCGAAAGACGTTTCATAAAAATACATCCTTCTTCTAAAGATTAACCAGTCACTAAAAGGTCTACCTTCCTTGGCAGTTCAAGTAAACATGCATTTTTATTTCCATCAGTTTCACATTAGCGACTTTCGTTAAAATTCTTCGCAGGAAAAATATGGGAAACCCTTACAGCTCACGGCTTCGATTACTTATTTTTACTCAACCTCAATATTTGCAGTATCTGCAACTTTTAGCGCAAAAATGTCTAGAAATTTCTAGAATGCTCGATGCACTATCGGCTTAGTGCCAAGCCGCCATTGCGGTGTAGTATTTTATGGCGACGACAGATGGCAGTACGTGGGTAATCAGCAAGCTGGCAACGTCGCGTATGGATGTCTTATGCTTTTAAGGAGTTGTAAATATGTAAGGTTATGTGTGTTTAGGGTCACAAGATAAGTCAGTAAAGCAAAAGTAACTTCATGACAACTTATGACATTTACGAAAAGTATGTATCGTTGTTAGTTTGAAAAGGAGACGGAAAGGTGGAACCGTAGGCAAAAATAAGAACACACTTGCAATAAAATCTTACAATAATTGATTTAAATTATTATAAATATTTTTTTTTTTATTTAATTTATTATAAATAATTTATTATAAGATTTAATTAGTTCTGATAGTAAAAAAGGAAAAATTATTAATAGCTAGTTAAATAGTTCTATATTTGCGAGTCCTCTTATGATATTTACGATAGGTTATGTACCATTATTCGTTTGAATAAAAAGGAGTAACAAACAGACAAAAAAAAACACTTGCAATAAAATCTAGCAATAGTAATGCAATTTTGACAGTGAAAAAAGGATTCTTTGTAAAATAGTTCTAAATTTGCAAACATTTTTTATTTTCAAATAAAGGACACTTTTCACACACGGCTTGTAAGCCCATACTAAACAATTTTTGTTTGTATTATGGTTGCTAACACAACTGATATACTACATATACATACAAAAATATTGAATATCGATACAAATTTAACACCCAGACCGACAGCCAACAAATTTAGTTCACAAAGATGTTGGCCGTACCGAGAGTCAAGCCTGGGACATTCTGATCTTCATTCTTTTGATTCAATCTTAACTTAAAAATATCCTTATCAATTAAATTTAATAACAATGCCAGTGTACGTGATATCCTTCTGATATTAACATAAATATTAAACACATTTTTAACATCAGACTTATCTTCTTTCTTTTCATTGATTCTATCCGAACATTTGTTAATACGAATACTTAGATATTTATACATACATTGCAAGTTGAGTAAAAGCAATGTATAATATCTCTCGCGCACTCCTAGTTGTAATGCAAACTGACACTTGCATTCAATATGCGACGCGGAAAGCAATTCGCTTGAGTTTCACAGAAACATACTGAAACGGTTCGTTAGATCTGAGGATGGAAACATATTTTTGGAAGTTAGTAGAACTAAATCGTAAACTACACATAGGCTGTATACTAGTTTACTTTAACATTAACAAAATGTTAGAGTACCGGTAAAGCAATAAAGTTAGATGACGTCATAACTTTAACAGTAAACGTAATCGCCCAAGCTGGTTAAGCTATAGTTTATGTTAACTTGCTGTCAGATTCGTCAATAGACTGTCAGCCCGGCTTTTTCGTCATTCGTCAACTAGTACAGCTTACGTGGAAGTAGCATGTTTTTTTGCTTCTGCTTCACCCTATCTGCTGTAATACTTTCTTTCTTAAACCTCTTCTCTCTATTTGATATTTTAATCATTTCTGACGCAATCACGTCTGGGGTTTGTCAAGTTTACAACAGCTGCAGTGTTGTTCTTATAAGTTTGACGTGCCTGTGTGTATTTGTCTGTGTTTTAGATTTTTGTCTGAAAGGCATATTATGCGGGAGCGTTCTTTGCTAAATGAACATCGGTCGTCGTAACAATATGATTAAAGTGAATAAAAAAAAAAAAACTTTTGTAATAGTGACTTGTTACACAACGCATTCACGTCTATTTAAAAAAAAAACTTGGTCGTAACTTCCAAATTATACAAAAAAGATTATAGGTAAAAAGAATTAATATTGTGTTGTTAGTCATAACTCCCTTCTATTATTTCTAACTAACATAATAACGTCTACTTTCTAGAAGACTCTAACTCATGATGTGAGAACAAATGGAAGTTATTAAGAGAAAGGAAAATCCCGCAAGCTTACACACACTTAGCTTTACAAATAAAACGTTCAGTAAGAAGAATGGTCCAACACATTGAAAGACAAAATGCACCATCCACCAGAGTAAGGAGAATGTTTCGTTTAAACTTTAATTTATATACGCCAACGTATTACAGCATGTTGTAAAATATGTTGTTGGATGTGATGTGAAAAAAGTGATAAGACAGGATGAGACTTCTTCTTTTTTTTCTTCTTCTTTACCTTATCCCACTTAGGTGGGGTCGGCGCAGCAAATTTTCTTCTTCCACTCTCTTCTACCAGACGTCATTTTCACACTCAATCCTTTCTCTTTCATGTCCTCGTTCACACACTGCATCCATTTTTTTTTCAGGCGGCTTCTTGTTCTTCCTTGTACTACCCTTTCCATACATCTCCTAGTGACATGTATATCCTCTCTACGCATCACATGTCCATACCACGCTAACCTTCCACTCTTTATTTTCTCCCTCACTGGGGCTACTTTCACACTTCCTCTAATGTACTCATGCTTTATTTTGTCTTTATCATATCCTACCATGGATGCCAAAAAAAAGGATAAAACACGATCTAATAATTGTACCAAATTGGCACAATTGATTACTTGTGTGTTATACCAATTTTGACTTTTGTCTTTTAAGCATTTTAGCATTTTCAAACAGTAAAGTGAAAAATATTGTTTGATGTTAATGTGAAATAAATCAACAGAAATAATTTATCAGACATGTATATCACACTAATTTTAAGATCGAAACCTTCATTAACTTGTACTATAAATACTTTGAGGAAGTTAAAACTGCTTTGAGTAAGTTAAGCAGTAGCGACTGTAGCTCGGCTAGCTAAGGTGATCTGACGCGATCATCGAAGCTAAGCAACGGTCATTGCGGACAGTGTTTGGATGGGAACAACACAATACTGTCGTTTTTCAAGTGGCCTTTTCACATGGACAATACCGTGGTTCGGATGACACGTTAAAATGTAGGTCCCAGCTGTTAGTCTTAGTAGGCAGTCGTTAAGCCATGTCTTACGTTTAGTAAGGCTTTCGGGTGGCTTGAAAACTCTTGAGCTTGGCCATTCGTATCATACGAAGAAGAAGAAAAAAACCGGGGCCTTAAAAAGAGTTAATAGGTATCTTCTAGGTAAGCGTGCCACACCGTAGACTGCAGCGCAGCTTAACATCAGGCTAGCTGTAGTCAAACGCTTACCTATCAAGGATAAAAAATTTAAAAAAATATTAGAAGAAGACTTCAATTAAAACCTTCATTAACTTGTGCTATAAATAAAATGCTTTGAGTAAGTTAAGCAGTAGGTAAGTACACGCCATTTATTAAACCTTTCAACGAGCTCTGTATTTTCATAGCGATCGTGGTTTATAAGATTTCCCAGGATGATAACGTGAACATTCCTGATAAATGATGCTATTTTAATATTTCGTAGGCGGTAGCTTGATCAGCCATGGATGTTTAAGGCCTGAGTGTTGTCGTAAAGATGCTTCGTTTACTTTTGACCGTTTTGCTAACTGCTTTGCTCAAAGAACATATTTTATTTTCGATATAAAAACATATATGTGAGAATTTACTTAAAATTTAATGAAAAATTAAATAAGACTAAAAATTTGCTAAAAGTTGTTATGATCAGCTTTTCAAATGAACTAATTTTGTTTTTCTTTTTTTACATTTCTCACTTATGGCTTACCATACAAAAACATTTCTAGTTTGTATTGTAGTTGCTAACACATACATAAATACTTTATATCAATACATACTTAACATCCAGAATGTAAGCCAAGTTTGGTTAATCACAAAGATGTTGGCTGTGCCGGGAATTTAACCTGGGCAGTCTGGTTTCGAAACCATTACGCCAATGAGGTCGTCTAAAACCTAATAAAAATTGGGTTATATTTTGGACTAACTCACAAATCAATAACAATTCATATCATTATTGACGACCTTGTTGGCGTAATAGTTACCATGCCGGACTGCCAATCAGAAGGTTCCGGGTTTGATTCCAAGCAGGGCCAACTTCTTTGTGCTGAACTAAATTTGTTGTCTGTCAGTCTGGGTGTTAAATATGTATCTATTTAAAATATGTGTGTATGTAATATATCAGTTGTGTTAGCAAGCATAATACAAACTAGAAATGGTTTAGTATGGGGTAAAAGGTTAACCAGCCGTGTGTGAAATGTGTATAAAAAAAATAATATCACTCAAAAGCCTTTACCAAATAAAGCACTCATAAGCCGTTAGCCATAAAATCGTCATAAACCAAATAAAATACCAAATGGACTCAAGTACAGCTAAATTGCATTAATTACGTCGACAGAATTGCCAGAATCGCTACCCAATTTAGCTTTTATATTCTTAATCGACACCACTTACGTCGACTCGACGGCAGACGACATTTCCGTTTTTCTTTTGTTACAGTTTCAGAGGATTTGTAAAAAAATGAAGCCCCAGGCTGGCTGGACCTCGGTTTTTGATGTGATCTTTTTCTTTGGTGTATTTTGTTTATTTGTAAGTCTATTGGTATACTGTCGAAAAAGTAACTTGTTTAGTTATAGACTTTGTAACTTATGTACTTTGCTTTTGTATAGTTATAGACTTTGTATACTACTAGAAAATATTATACTGTCATGCTAATGCATTAAGTGTTGTTATTATGTAAGAAATATTAGAATAAATAATACATAATAAGCCTTTATTGCTGACATAACATGATTAACTTAAAACTTACATTTTACACACTTATATATACAGATTGTCTTGCGACAGAGACCTTCCAAACACTTCCATTTTCTTCTGTCTCTGAGAAGAAATAATAAATAAAATAAGGTAAGGAATAATAAATAGAAATAAATTTATCCTGAGTTTGCCCAGATACTAATCAATATCTAAGATAAATGTTTTTTTTATTAACTTCAACGGGACAAAGTCAGAAACGTACCTACATATACTTAGTGAAAACAAATTCGCAAGAATTTGAAATCAAATTTATCTCTTCTCAACCATTCAAATAAACTCCACAAATTTTGAACGTAATATTATTTGAAGAATATCGGAAATCGTTCCAATTGTTCAACTTTTGACTCCATAAAGTTGAATTACTTTTGTTCTTTTAGACCGAACCATAAAATGAGACGTTAAGTTAGCACTGGAAGACTTTCTGTATACTTATATACCTAGAAAACAATACGCAAGATTAAATAGAATTAATGACATTAAATATTTTGAATAAATTAAAATAAAATGCATAAAATGACGTTGAATGAAGGTAAAAAAAAAATTAATGAATGAAATAAAATTGAATGGATGAAATGAAATGTTATGTATAATGTGAAACCGAATTAATTAAATGCAATAGAATGAATCAAATTCAATTGGTGTTAAATGTAAAGATGGCAATATTACAGATGTGATATACTCGTACATAAGAATGCTAATAACTTTTCTGCGGGACCATTAAGTGCTTAGCGGCACATTTTCAACTTCACCTTGTCAGCTAAGTTGCAAGCAAACATATTTTACCACCATGCTATAGCTTTCTTCACAAAATTTTGCTCATTCAAGAATTGAACCCACGCCCTAGAAGACGTAAGTCAACCACATTTCAAACTGAGTTATCATCAGTTTAAATTAAAACTTGGCTTAAAACTTGGTTGTTCGAATATTATTTTACAAAATTGACGACTTCATGAAACTAAATAATTATTAATTGATTTAAAATCCCCTTTAAGATTTTTTTTTTTTTTTTTTTTTTTTTTTTTTTTTTTTTATCCTTGATAGGTTAGCGTTTGACTACAGCTTGCCTGATGTTAAGCTGCACTGCAGTCTACGGTGTGGCACGCTTACCTAGAAGATACCTATTAACTCTACTTTTGAAGGCCCCCGGATGATACCTCTCAGGAAACAGAGACTCAGGTAGTGAGTTCCAAAGCTTCGCAGTCCTAACAATAAAGGTCGACGCAAAGCGTTTTGTACGAAAGTTTGGAACTTCAACTCTGTATCGGTGTCTCTTCACTGTCTCTCTGCTCGTTCTGTAGTAGAACGGAGATGGTGGAATCAAATTATGAAGTTCCATAGCACACTCCCCGAAATGTATCCGATAAAAAACCGACAAACTAGCAACCTTGCGTCGGTGCTCTAGGCTCTGAAGCTTCGCCTTCGCAACGCAAGAATTGCCGATGAGCTTCTTAGCTCGTCTCTCAATGGACTCAAGTGCTTCTAGCTGATATTTGGCAGAACCATCCCAAAGATGCGAACAGTACTCCATGCACGACCGAACTTGCGCTTTATACAAGGTGAGCAGCTGTTCAGGCCTGAAGTACTGTCGCACCTTTGAGAGGATACCCAGCTTTTTTGCAGCCACTTGCGCTTTGGATTCAATATATGAACCAAAATTGAGAGACGAGGTCAAGGTGATACCGAGAAGCTCTAATTGGTTTGTGATTGGAACGGATACATTTCGGAAAGTAGGGGCCAGATGAAATGGCCTCTTCTTGGCGGAGAATAGACACGCCTGAGTCTTAGCGGCATTAAACTTAACCAGATTGGCATCGCCCCAATCGGAGACTGCCTGTAAGGTGTCGTTTATGCGCTCGACCATGCCTTCTCTGAGTAACTGGATATCGGCCGCACTGGCTCGTGCGTTGGACATATAGCTCTCTACAACCGTGCTGTCATCTGCATACCCTATGATGCCAGGCTTGAGCAGATCATTAATATGCAGCAAGAAGAGAGTTGCAGAGAGCACTGAACCTTGAGGGACACCGGCATTTATAGCCATTCGATCAGAGGAGCAGCCATCTATGACTACTCGGATTGATCGATCTCTCAAAAAGTTTGATATCCACGAACAAAAACCAGTGGGCAAACCGAAGGAAGAAAGCTTGCTGATAAGGCCGTCGTGCCAAACCCTGTCAAAGGCCTTAGAAATATCGAGAGAAACCGCTAGGGCTTCTCCGAATTTCTCGATGGCCTCACTCCAGATGTGCGTGGCGTACACTAGAAGATCCCCAGTTGACCGGTTCCGGCGAAAGCCATATTGTCGGTCACTGAGGAGGTCGTTCGATTCTAGGTACGCCAGGAGCCTGTTGTTCAGGACACGTTCCATACTCTTGCAGAGTATGGAAGTGACCGAAATGGGCCTGTAGTTGGCAGGGTCGGCTCGACTACCTTTTTTGGGCACTGGCTGCACGTTAGCAAGTTTCCAGGACTTCGGTACTAATCCAGTCTCAAGAGAGAGTCTAAAGAGGCGTGTCAATATAGGGGACAACTCGGGCGCACATGTCCTCAGTACAATAGCAGGAATACCATCTGGTCCACTGGCCTTGTTCACGTCTAGATTGCGCAGCGTTTTTCGAACCTCAGCCTGGCGAATCCGGATTTCTGGCATTACCACCGGACAACCGGGCATAACTGGAGGAATCGCGCTACCAGCATCTAGACGTGAAGACTCCGCAAACAGAGATGCAAACAAGTTTGCCTTCTCTTCAGCAGTGTGTGCCAGCGAACCGTCAGGTTTCTGCAATGGAGGCAACGAGGGGCGGCAGAAGTTCGCTTCAACCGCTTTAGCTAGGGACCAAAACGCTTTACTACCCGACGGGTATGAAGCCAGTTTGATCCCTATTCGACCAATATGGTCAAAACGAGCCTTCTGTAAGACCTTCTTGCAGGACTTAGCGGCCTTATTAAAAGCTCTCTTCTTTTCACGAATATCAGATGCCTTGCGCTGTCGAGCTTCAGCCCATGCTTGGTATGCCTGATGTTTGCACGCTTCTGCGCGTCCACACTCAGGTCCAAACCATGGGCGAGTCTTACCAGTCGATGGAACATCAGAGAATGGAATATAATATTCCATCCCTTTCCGTATCACATCAGTTACGGCATCAGCACAGACACTGGGATCGCTAGAAGAGAAGCAAACTGGCCGCCAAGGGAAAGATGCAAAAAATGACCGCATCTCATCCCAATCTGCTGACTTGTATCGCCACATCCGCCGCGAACCTTTAGGACTAGGATCGGGCGGGGAGTAAACGGATACAGATTTCACCAAACAGTGATCGGAACGACCCAGTGGCGATGAAATCGAAACCGAGTACCTGTCCGGATCAGTTGTCAGCAGAAGGTCCAAGCAATAAGGTGTGTGCGAGTCAACATCTGGTACCCGAGTGGCTCCATGGACAAGCTGGGTGAGACCTAAACTGAGAGCAAGCTTCCGCGTCTCTTTCCCAGCATGATTGGTGTCCAGGTATGGATGTAGCCAATCTTGGTGATGGCAATTAAAATCCCCCAGTAACACCATTTGAGCCGAAGGGTAGACCTGTTGAGCTTCATCCGCCTTCTCGCTGAGGTAATCAATTAGCCGAGTTGTCTCCATATCTCCGCTGTGCGACCGGTACACACAGGCATAAAGAATTTTCTCAATGCCTGTGTCTACCAGTGACCATAGCACTGAGAAGCAGGGGTCCTCAAATCTCCGGAGACGCCGAATGCAGATGTCATCGCGAGCGTATAAGCATACGCCCGCATGTGGTTTAAAATTGTGCTCCAGGGTATACCCTGGGTAAGATAAGTACGACACATCGGATGGACATCTGATCTGCGTCTCCGTGAGAAACAGGAGGTGCGGTTTATCTGTCTCGAGGTGGTAGTGGACAGGTACGATATTAGAGTGCAGCCCTCTAATATTTATGAGGTGCACTTTTAAAGAGAGGGAGTGAAACCGCTGTGGAGCATTCTTCCATTTTCTGCTTCTCATATTTTAAAAGTTGAGGTAAGGTAAGAGGTCGGCAGTAGAACGAGGCGTTCACGTCGTGTGACCAGTGAGACACAGCAGGACCACACACACCGAAGGGGGACTAGCCTGGAGACTGCGGGGACGCCCGAGCCCCCCCGAAAGTGTTCATCGCGCCCTCTCTTCCGGTAGCCAACCGGCACGATGACGCACTCCCGGGATTTTTCGCGAGTTGGCGGGACAGCCTCACGTGAGTGGCGAACTCACGATTGGGTCCCCTACTGACTGCGGTCGGCCAGCGGTGCACCGTGCCTCGGATCCCGCTACCCTCCGCGACTAGTCTCCCGATGTTGTGGCTCAGCGTGTCTCATGTTCGGTATCAGACTGTGGCACGCAACTGTTCTGACCCGACCTCTCGGAACGGTGTCACCGGACTACACACCGGAACGTGGCTAGGCCACTTGGCGGCGTGATTTAGTCCGGCGGGTGGTCACTAACCACGGCCGAAGCCTACCACCAGTATGTGACGCCTGATTCGCACCACCCGAGGATCACGTGTGGGGCTACATATTCGGGGTATTCTCCCACGGACGGAGGCGACTCAATCCTCAAAATTTAGATATATGTATATGTGTATAACCATTATTTTGATAATATATAGTTTTACTTTAATTATTCAATAAAATTATATAAAATTACGTCCATTGATTATATAAAATTACGCCCATAATTGATTTAAAATTATTATTAGTATTGATTATTAGTATTAATTATTATTATTTGTTACATATTGTATTGTTAACTTTCTAAACACCCTGTTTCTAACAATTACTTGTCTACGAGTAACTTCTACATCATTAAAGTGTCACAACAAAGTATTAATTTGTTCCCTCAAGTTTGCCTCTACACAGGATGCTCAACAAAGCACGTTTCATACAACATTTGGTTTGACTGACATTTCCTCATACTTGACTTGTGTCGTGAAAATTTCAATTCGCAAACATTGTTGATGCCACGCCGCAGTCGAATTTGTTTGACAGTACCTAAACTTAGAACACGGGTATAATGAGTAAAAAACAATGAATTAGATTGAAAATATATTCAAATGAATAAATATTAACAATTATGTAGTTTTTCGAAAGTTTTTTTTAAATATTATTGAAACATCTTTTGTTTTATTGCAAAATCTACTTAATGATATAAATTCGAAAGTAAGATATTGTTGTTACTATTTCCTGCTCAAAATGTTGGAGCAATTTTAAAATAAAATGTTGTATGGATTTTACACCTTTGATGGGAGGATTAAAACGGGAAACACCGTGAAGATCAGCAATTGACCTCTTGTTTTAACAATAACTTCACCAATATTATTCACTTATTGTTAAGAAAATGATCAAAACCAAGCAGTGAAGTTGTAAAACTTTCCTCTATTTGTGAAAATTATTTTTTATCTAGTGATAAATTTCTGTTAGTAAAACACATTTCTGATGATGATAAATTTCCAATCCAAGATGGCTACCACCAAAGTTTTTTAAATGTTTAATTTATTTATTTACTCAATAAAATGGAACAGTTATTACACCAAAGCGCTACCTAACACAAATGTTATCGCTTGTTGTTAAAGCTGCTTTAACAGTTGTTGATAAAAAAAAACACAGAAGCTAGAGCACTGTTTCACACAATACACTGTTTCACAGTTGTGTAACAGTAGCAACTTATGTTGTGGTCCAATTTACTAGTGTAGGACGTAAAACCTGCATTTTATTCACAAACTGCACTCACAGTCTTATGGCACCGTTGGGGGATTACGCGATTAGTGCTCACTTTTATTGAACACTTTTATTTGTTAATTTAAGCCTTTTACTCTTATTACTAGCGAGCTTGCATTATTATATTTTTTATAATAAATAATTGAAAATGTCAATGTCATTACTGTCACTTTATTATTGTTTCTCTGTATTTGTTTACTTTGTTATTATTTTTGTTTTCGTTTTGTGTTTTTTATTTTTTTCTAAAGTAAGTATTGTATGGTAAAGCTCACTCACTCACTTCGCTCTTCGCATTTATTATTACACATATATACACAATTTAAGGAAAATAAAAAAAATTTTTTGAATTGTATTTGTATACACGGTACAACTAGGCATTTTCAATGAATCAGCAACACTCTGGCTTAAGGTGAAGCATTCCTAGCCTGGAATAACAAGTCTCTTAAGGAGGCTTGGTCATAGATTATTCTTATCGTCAGAGTGTTTGCTATCTAGACGAATAGTACTTAAATATTAGTCATTATATAATAGTTATGTATGAACAAAATAATATGCATCTCTTCCTGACAAAAACAAAAACGTTATTCCACACTCTCACTTCCATGCTTGGCTAAGGAAAGTGACAATTTTAGTGCGTGCAACCTTCAACTTTCGATCGATTTTTAGGACGTTATTACGGCAAATAAAAATTAACACTGCAATAAAACAAATTGAAAAAAAAAACTTGAGAGGTGTCATGTGACTCCCGGATAGAATGAAGTTCTTTTTATTATTTATAAAAAACATGTACCTATACACTCAACAAAAATAATTCAATGCGAAATAGAAATGAAAATATCTGGCTTGCTTTCTATAAGAGAGAGAGAGAGAGAGAGATAGAGAGAGAGATAGAGAGAGAGACAGAGAGATGCGCACGCCACACAGCTTACTATAGCAAAAAGTGTCGTGACAGCTTAGATTTTTTTCCGTCTAGCATCCTTTCACAACGCGCGGTAACTTCGTTCCAATACACCTACTGCAACTTAACTTCACTAAAATACCAAGAATAGAATAGAATAGAATTAAATAAAAATTAAATACACAGAATACATAATACTGTGTACCAATCTATTCTGTGTATTTGATTTTTCTTGATATTGATCAACCAAAGATAACAAAATATAAAGCTCAAAACTTTCAGTTCACGCCACGAAAACATCTCCAAAAGCTCGTACAAGTTTGAACATTTTCTATGGAACGTGTAAATAGAGATTTTAAAACTTTACGCTCTTGCACGCCAAAGGTACACAGGCACTGTAACTTTTGTAATACGGACAAATAAAACTGTACTAGAAAGTGCAGTGTAACTATTTTTAGAAATTGTTTCAGTGTAACTTTTAAAAAAGACCTAGGAAAAGTTGATAAAAATTTTATACGTGTTTAAATATGTTTTGGTCTGATGTTTTAGTGTTATAAACAAACATAAATGATAGCTAGTTATACAAAATATTGTTTTTTGACAGCATTTTCAGCTGTACTATATCGTCCACTGCTGAACGTAAGCCCCCCTTGATTTGACACACAACCCATGATTTTTCATCAATTCAATTTAGTACTCCTAATTCACGTATTTAGAATTCGGTGAAACTATTTTTCGATGGTATAGGAAAGGTTGTTTATTATGAATGGATATTATTCAAACAGATAGCACTCACTATTTTCCTGTAGAAGTCAATGAAATCAATCCTACGTCAAAGTTACAATCAAAATTTCCCAATCGGAGAAATCTTTATCAATACGAGTATTATGAGTAGTTAAAATTAGCATTTCATTAATTTGTTAAAAGTGCTATATTATAATATTTAAAACCCGATGTCGGTTGATACACTAGAAAAGATCTTTATTCTTGATATATAAAAGTTAAAATTGGCATAACCAACCTTTAAAATTATAGTTTTTCAGATTCGCCATTAAGCTTAGCCATAGACCAAGTTTTTTGCTGACGTAACATATCTTTTTATCTGTTATGCGTGGTGCAATCAAACCCTACATAGCTCATTAAAAAGAGGTAGTGTATATTGGTATTGTGATGAGCATTAGGCTGGTTTTGGCGTGGTACCGCGTAAATACGACACGCACGGGAATAGCACGGGTATAAAACTAAAATATCAGACCATTTCTGGCTCCTATTAACTGCTGTTTATGGTTTATACGTTTTTGGACGCAACGCGTAATTGTAAAATGTTCCTAGATCAAACTATAGCTTGCCAGTGTGAAGTAAAAATTGCTTTTTTAGTTTATTTTGTGGTGAAGTTGAACTGTAGGTATTTTTTGCCTCGCGCTTGCGTAACGCACTTTTTTATAGAAAAGAAGAAGGGATTTTTTTAGCTTTACCGAAAATATTTTAAAAATAAAAAAGGACGAAAAAAAAAATTGTTTATTCCTGAAAAATAACATATACTCAACAATTTAAAAATGTATAGCTTAATCTAATGACAGTAAGTTAAATTGACCAGGATCCAGCCCTAACTCAGCATAATGCCAGCAATATTATAGTGCCATCTAATGGCATTGCAACTTCAACTGACCGGTTAGTTATTTATTGGACCCCCGCTTACATATTTATTTTATTTTCTTTTAGTATTATTGATCTAAAAATTTGTTCATACAAATTTTAGTGTAGCACCTGCCGAACCGCAGTAGAATTCCATGAAAGAAATTCATACAAAATCAGCAATTTACAACATAGAAATTATCTAGCGATTATTTAAAAAAGCTCCAATGATTGTAGATAATATCATTATTACCTACCAAAAAGTAAAATTAATTAATTTAAGCAGCACAACATTATTAAAATTTGAAACTATTAGAGCTAATTTTACGTTATCGTGTTTTTGAATCTAACACTGAATCAAAAATAATAAAACTGGAAAAGTGTAGCCCTATAATTTACACAGGATTATATAGGTTTTTTATAATATGTTACTTTCCTCCCGAAACGCCTAAACGAACACTAAAATAAATAAAAAATACAAGATTCTATAGAAAAGGAAATAACTTTCACTCGTCTCCTATTTTATGTGAAGCCTAACATTACAATGAGACCTACCTATAAATACAGCTAAAGCTGACTTGTAAGAGGAAACGAGAATAATAAATTATGTCCCCTATTTTTGCTTACGTTTTTCCTCAAATTGCCATCTTACTTGTCCAACATGGAACAACTTTTCTTCTTCTTCGTGATAGCTAAGTGGACGAGCTCTGGTGTTGAGAGTTTTCAAGCTGCGCGTAGGTTGGCTAGACTTGGCTTATGATTTGATGAGTGAAAATGTTTGCTAGATGTAATCAAAAACTAAAATCTAGCGGTTTTAAAGGCATAAGTGAACCGGTATCTTCTGGGTAAGCGCGTTCCTCCTTAGATCGCAATTTCGTTTACCATTAAGTGGATTGTGGTCAAACGCTAACCCATCTAGTATAAAAATGCTTTATTCTTAAGTGTGCGAAACGTGTAAAGTCTCTTGTCTAGTATTGACAGGCCAATTGTGCTTTCGTCTGTCTGCATGTAAGTTTGTTGGTTCTTGTGTAGAGGCCGTATTTTTGAACCAATCACGACGAAATTTGGTGGGCAGGTACGTCAACAACAGGTAAATCAACAGTTTATTAAAAAACGGCGGTAATTTTTTATTTGGGAAGAAGCTTGCACAAAAATCTGAAATTAGTTAATATTACGTTTTTAAAAGAGTTGGCATACGTTTGACTTTGTGTTCAACACCTACCAATAAGTTTGTCGAGTCTGGGAGTTTGTGTGTCTGCGGCATAGTAGTTCCAAAACGGGTAAACCGATTCAAATTAGTTTTCTTATTTGATAAGTGACTGAATCGACAGTGTATCTCTTAAACCTACTCGTTTATATGCTTGATGAAAATCGATTCAAAATGGTTGCCGCCGCAAAATGGTGGATTAGGTATTTTTTCACAACGCCCTCAATACGGGTATGAAATGAATAGGCTTGCCTAGTAGTATATCAAACTATTTTTACTTTGAAATAAAACATTTTGCGATCATACTAATTTTTAAGTTAGACATACAAAATACATCATGTACTGAAACTCATACGAAAACAATTATTTTATCAAATCAACCAATAACAAGCACCCGTCATTACGTCACTAAATGATTTCCTCACCCATTTATGAAATAAGTAGCGATATATCAGTTCTAATATTACGGCGCTGCCTTTTCCTTATCCTTCATAAATAAAACCAAGGCTAGGAGAAGCAATTCACAAGCAAAACGCACCAATGACTTATCGTACGAAATATCTTTCGCGAACTAACGGCTGACTATCATATTTTGAGCCGGTAATAGGTGGAAAGCCTCGAGGCTTTGAGGTCTTGTTATAGTGGACTTTTGACAGGAAGGAAGATATCTAAGTCATGCGATGTTGAACTGTGATTGGAAGTGGTTTTAAGAATGGCGATTTATTTGTAAATAACAATGTATCTTTGATTTCTGCTTGATATGCGTAGCTCTCGTAGATACAGCGTAGCGCTTTCGTAGCAAGGTCTACGACGTAGACACTTTCAACGCATCTTCGAAAAGTAAGAAGATTAAAACTTAAAATAGTCTTACGCTGGGTCGATATTAGGTTCATTTTCTGTTCTTTTTCTCGTAGTACTTACCTGAAACAAAAATATCAAAGTCTTTAGTTAAATGCTAATTAAAATACCAAACAGGCACACACATAATCAAGTCATGGACAGAAATAGACCAAAATAAACATAGAAATGAAAAGTAACAAGATATGTTTACGTATCAACATAAAACTAAAACTTTTTCAAAAAATGTTGGCCTGGCTATATTTGTTGGACCAAATTAAAGTAAACCAGAAAAATCTTTAACATTAACGTTCGGGCTAAAATTAACAGAAGGTTTTAACAGCAAGAATTAGACCAAATACCACCTTAGACTAAACGTTGTAATTTACGTCATGCTTGTATGATACTGCATAGTAGGCAACTGTGAAAATTACACTGAAACAAAGCTGCACTCTAAACTGGGTTCTATGAATAAGATATTAGATCATATTTTGCTTTGGAGTTGACGGCGGTAACAGTTGACTTTACTGTGGTACAATTTAAAAGCTAGAAGCGTTGCAACGATTTAAACAGATACAAAAGAGAATCTCAGAGTCCAACGAGTTAAGTAAAATGACTCCTAATTATTTACCTACCTGATAAATTAAATAAGTTATGTTTAAATTTTTCTATTCTAGTTCTAGATCTTCTGTTAGCTAACATGGTGCAAAAAGTAAAAAATAAGTAAGGACAATATTTTTGTAAACATGATAAAAAAAAAATCCAAATGGATAAACAATACACTTTTTTGTCTCCACAAAATTTAAGCGACATTTAAATATTTGTGTGATTCTATATTATGACAATATTAGTATACATAAAAACTAAATTACCACATACTTTGAAAACGGCAAATTTATGTGTTTTTTAATAATAATAATGTTTATTGTAGAAACGTTTTCATTTTGTTGTGCAGATTTCTTCCCACATTAGCTACTTAACCTTTTTTATGAGACATTGGTGGCGATTCAGCGGCACACACGACTAAACCAAATTTAAAGAAGCCCCGTCTCTTTTCATTTTAGGTGGCCAGAAAGAGATGGCACGTTCTGAACCACAGACAAAACAACTAAAATCACGTCAAATGTTAAATTTGGTTTAGTCGAGTGTGCCGCTGAATCGCCACCATAATACTTGACGTATAATTCTAAATTCCTTATTTTTTATTGAAGTTTTCTTTTTGTTTATCTTATTAACTTAAATAAGAAACACTAGGTACTGCAATATCTCTTTTACAACTATCAAATTTATATTTTTTATTTTCTGTAGTTAACCCGCATTCGCTTACCACTTAACCCACACCCCAGACAGTGCTGCGGCAGTATAAAATATTAACGCTATTTTAGTAGCCGACGCGAAATTAGGTAGAATGTCCACTGTTCGGTGAAACCATTCCGCTTGTCACTCGTGCGGTGAGCATGGAGTACGGGGATTTTATTCATTAACAAGCCTTAGTTGGTACAATTTCTAGGATTAAAAAAAAATTAATAACGACGGCTGTATGAAACATGTAGAGAGGAGAAGCATGTCACTAGAAGATGTATGGAAATGGTAGTGCAAGGAAGAAGAGCAAGAGGCCGCCCGAAAAAGACATGGATGGAGTGTGTGAATGAAGACATGAGAGAGAAAGGATTGATTGTGGAGATGACGTCTGATAGAGGAGAGTGGAAGAAGAAGATTTGCTGTGCCGACCCCACCTAAATGGGATAAGGTGAAGTAGAAGAAGAAGAAGGCTGTATGAAACATATACTTCTAAGTAATATTTATTTTAATACTAGCTGACCCGGCAAACGTTGTTTTGCCTCACTTAGGGGTATGAAAAATAGATAAAGTAGCTTATATGACACGGTCGTAGATTTACCATAGCAGCGCCATCTATTGATTACTTACTCAACCCAGTCGAAAGGTATCGATATCTGTTTGAATCATTTGGAGTTAACAGATAATTGTGACTGTCAAATTATAACAGACAATAGTTAGCAATAAATTAAAATTGCGACTATAATTTGAGATTTAAACTATCCTATCTCTCAAGTAGGATGGAACTGCACATGTTGTGCGAATTTTATTATAATCGGTTATGTGGTTTAGGAGTCCATTGAGGACAAACATTGTGACACGAGATTTATAAATATTAAGATTATATTGTATAAAATAATATATATATTTATTTAAGATCATGACTTGTCACTATTAAATTTAATAAATAACTAAAAACCAAGTCGAACGGCGGCTTGAAAAGTCTCGACATTAGAACTTAGCCACTTGGTAACTTGGCACTCATACAAAGAAGACGACAAAAAAAAATTACTTTGGCCACTATACTGAAAAAAAAATTATGTGTTTACAATTTGCAATCGCTATGCAGTGACTGGATCATAGTAAAGTGAAAGACAAATTTTAAAAAAAAGCTTTTGAAATTTTCAATTAGTTTTAGTATATATTTAGAACAAAAAACAATTGAAATAAGATTATTCAGCAAATTTTTTTATAAACTTTTTTATTACTATCCATACCATCTGTAAATCAACACTCCTAACTATTTTAATAGCCATCAGCAAACTGGCAACTCTGTGAAACAATCCCAAACATTTATTCGTACCAATAGATAGACACAGAGGTAGCTTTAGTATCACTAACTAACTTAGCTATAACAATGCATAAACAAGCTGAGTAACTTCAGACTTGGTAAGTCGTAAACGTTAAGGTCTTTATACACTACATCTATCACGCTATCACAGTTTTGTATCACACATAATAACATATTGTATATAAATTGAAAATGTGTGACTTTATTTGTTACTATTGTGCTCAAATGGCTAAGCTTATTTTAAATGGGCTTCAATTCCTCTAATTAATGTATTTAATCCATATTATCAGACTTCAGATCGTGATCATACTAAATTACAAATAATATTATTGTGTCGTTAATATCATACCAAAACGATGAAAATGACTAATAGTATAATTTAGCACTAAATTTCACTAAATGGCTTCAACGAATTGTAACTAGAAAAACAACTTCTACGAAATTTTGCAATAAATAAAGACACGCGTCTTTATATATTTTTTTTAATTATCGTACACTTTGTAAAGAAGAGCTGTTTTTTATTAAAAAAAAAATAGTGCAAAACTGTATATTTAAGATACTCTTAAAGTGAAGTGTAAACTCTATATAGCGACACTGAAGAGACTATGCATATTATGGCATTATAGAGAGTGGTTGTTAAGTCGAGAGAATGTATCATTGTATAGAATACAAGCTAAACCAACTAAAGCCAATTGATTTCGACGCCTTAGAGAGTTTGTCGTTAAATCCAGTGAGACATGGAGCTTACACTGTATATGCAATATTCTTAGTTGGTTGTTAGAAATCCTGTATATAGTGAATTCATATTTTTGTCATGTCCTAATGTGTAAGCGGCCTAATAGTTTGTAAGTACCCACGCACGTCGCAAGAATGACAAAAGCCAAGCTACTTCCAAACAAGTGCTTTGGCGGAATCTTACAAAGTTATGAGACAAGCCGCATACTCGTCTCTGAGATTAGGAAAATACAGAAGGCTATTATTATAATTACACATGGACTAGTGACATTATATCATAAAACAGAAAAATAACTTTATTTGAGCTAGGGTGTTAAAGTTATAATAAGTAGGAAAAAGTAATTAACTTACTAGTAATAATCATATTATCATGTATATTATGTAAACTCAGCCAAATATGGCTTAGTCGTGGCGTAAAGAATTTGGATAAACCTTCAAAATTTTGGATGTTAAAAAGATCTTGTTCAACTTTTTTTTCACCCCTGACGTAAAAGCCACAGGGTGTAATAAATTTGACGTGTCTCTGTGTGTGTGTGTGTGTGTGTGTGTGTGACTGTGGGTGGCCTGATTTAGTTTTAAAAGTTTACTTGACGAGACTTGTTCTTAACTAGATCAAAATTGGTTCAAGATGGCCACCGCTACAAATAGCGGACAATTTTTTTTCGCAACTGCCCTGAATTGGTATTAAGTGAAAGTGTTCGAGTACATAATGCTTAATTTTAAATCTATGATGCCGTCCGGGCAAACTTCGTCTGGATTTTTTGAAATTTAAATTTAAACATGTTTATTATTTCAGACATGTTATAAATGATATCGATATAATTCCACTATGAAAATATTAAAAAATCTGTAGTAGTTCTAAAATAAATATCATAGATTTCTATTTCATTGATTTAACCATAATGTCAATAACATTATGGCTGAGGTTAATAAATGCTGTCTATTGATGTATAATTTATTATTATTATTATTACCTGACATGTTTGATTTAATTTTTATTGTTATTTTACAAATATTCTTGACTCACGTATATATTTTAAGTTGATTAATTATTATAATTGGTATTAACCGTAATAATTTATTAATTGAATAAATATCATAGAGATGAGATTTCGCTATAAAGTTGTCCCTCTGTTGTCTTCTTGTTGCTGAATCTGGAAAGACACTTCAAAGACTTTGCGCCCCGTTTTTTCACAACTCGTTTACAAGAATATGATTTTTTTGTCAAACAACTCACGAGACTTGGGGAGAGTTGATGTTTTCTAGATTTATTCTCGGTTGTTCTATGATAAATTGCTTTGGATAGAAATAATAGTTACCTCCATTCTTATTTGTCTGAAGGTTTATTCTACTGAAAGTCCGTAAGACTTAAAAGTAGGTCTAATAAAAAATAAAACTAAGAGAGATTAATTATAGAGAAAATATATTTCGAAAATTTGATTAAGGGTTCGATTCCCGGTACGGCTAACAATTTATTAATGAACTAAAGTTTTTGGCTGTCTAGGTGGGTGTTAAATATGTATCGGTATAAAGTATTTATTTATGTTTGTTATATCAGTTGTATTAATAACCATAATTCAAACTCGATATATTATAGTTAAGTATAGGATGTGTACCAGCAGTGTGGGATATGAAAACCAATATTTATTTATACACAATACTATATACGTATTAAATAAGAACCATAATAATTTTAATTGTAAACTAATTTATGCTATATTTAAATTAATATATTGTAATTGTCAAATATGTTCACTTATTTTTGGCCCGAATAAATGATTTTATTATTATTTATTATTATTTATAATACAAAATTTCTTTATTTGACACAGTAAATAAAAATCAACAAAATTATATGGAATCCAAAGGCTTCCAAACTAGTTCTATAAACTGTTTATTGGAAGACAATGTCTTCTTCCAAAAAATATTCTATACACATATGTCAGTTTTACATACTAAAATATGATTAATTAATTTACTAGTACCTATGAAATAAAGCACAAACATTTTTGAAAATTGAGAATGCATATTCATCAAAGTACTTATAAGTCACATTTAGATTTGAATACATAGTTATTTGAGACTTTAGATTTTAATTATGAAAAAAACATACCCAATATCAAAAGAAAAACAAAAAAAAAATACAACTACCCTCAAAAAAGTCAGCTGAAGCTCAATAGAAACCCGAGCCCTATTATAATTACGTTACATGAACATAAACTTTCACAAAAGATCTTTTAAAACGAGAACATTTCAAAAGGAATAAGCTTTGAATCTAAGCATTGAGAATTATACATGGAATTATTCATTCCAAAAAGGTTCGGACAATTCTAATGTTGATTTTTTTTCGCCCCCGGGAATTCTCTTTGCTCTCCCTTTTATCCTTTAATAATTAAAATTTAAGACTTGCCTTTCGGAAAACGTTTTTGCTATGGATTACAAATGTTTGAACGGCCAGACCCGTGAAAAGTTTATTTGTTTTTATTTTTTTTGTTTCGCGTTTCTTCTGTTTCAGCGTACCTATTACATATTATTGATCTATGCTTCACATAGTTTGTCCAGTAGAGCAATTCAAATTCAAATTTGTTTATTACTGAATAAATATTACAGATAATTACAAAATATATAAAACAAATCAAATATTATAAAAATTAACATTAATTATGATGTGATATGACGACCAGCACTTACACTGAGAACTAGTATCGTGACTAATATACTTTTACTATTAGCAAGTAGCGCCTGTAGCTCGGCTAGCTAAGGTTATCTGACGCGAACATCGAAGCCAAGCAACGGTCGATGCTGACGGTGTTTGGATGGGTGACCATGCACAAGACTGACGTTTTCAGTACATGAGGTACCAAATTGACCGATCTTAACAAATACATTAAATGCGCAAGCAATCGTTCAACCCAAACAACGTCCTTGACTAAGTGTTAAGGGAGAACTGGCGGAACAAACAAAAAAAAAAGACTGACGTTTTAAAAGTGGCATTTTCATCTGGGCGCTACCTTGGGATGACACGTTAAATTGTAGGTCCCGGTTGCTAGTCGTTAAGCCAATTCAGAGGCCTTCAGACGGTTTGAAAACTCACGACACAAAAGCTTTGCCACTCAGTTCATACGAAGAAGAAGAATTTCTTTACCAATGTAACTTCGACGGCTAAACTCTTTCGGTAATTTACGAGTCCAACATATGCGTCTAATGTTATAAAATGTGCACTTTGATACGGATTTGGTGATATCTAGACGTACACAGCTGAATTTTATAGCTTCGAGAAAAGTCATGCGAGTGCATAATTTTATTGCCAGTATGTATAACTTTTGGCAAATTTGTAAAGTCGAAAATTTTATGACAAAGTTTTGAATAAAAGCAAAATAATTTTGATAACCAAAGTTAAAGATTTAAAGTTCACGCTAACATCAGTTGTAGCAGTAATGAAAACTAGCAAACGCTACAAAACAAATTATGTGACCGAAAGAACGAAACGAACGAAGTCTATGCATTAAGACGATATGGAAGAAAAAATGTATATTTTGTAAAAACCTATAACATTATCGTAAAAAAAATATTTTGCTCAGTGGCTTATAGTGTTATCAAATTTAATTAGTTCGTTATAATTTATATCAATGGGTACGTATCAACTCGGAATGTAATATGGCTTAAAAACTAACATAAAATATTCAAATAAATATATTTTTAATGACTTTACATATAAAAAAATATTATTTTCAGATATTGGTAGGTTCCAAGCAACAGAAAAAAAATTGTAGGATAAAATACTATTTTCTAAAAACTCAGTGAGTATGAATAAAATTGGTCAAGTACCTACTTGGAATATCACGTAAATATAATGTCGGCATTGACAAAGGATATTTTTTAAATAATTTTAAATACATGATTTGACTTTAGTTTCTTGGATATCTACTGTTCGGAAAACTAATAGTATAATCCGAAAAGTCAAAAGCATCACCTTACCTAACCCAAATCGTTGAAAAATATCATATATTTATCTTACAAAATCCACTCGTAACTCCCGCTTTTCTCAATAAACCGATAAAACAGCGCACGACAGAGACGTTTCTTTCCCATATAACCGGTACATAACGCCGGTTAACCGGTCAAAGTAACCGGTATTTTCCGGATAGAGTTGGCTAAGTCCGGTCTTTATTTATTACCCTTATTGACCGTTAGCACAGTTAAGCGCGACCCCCGCCGTTTGCCGCCGCTTCTTACGGCATTAAGTTGATGTAATTTAGTTGAAATTGCGTCCTTTACTACCTATTTACCAGGTAGGGGTACGGAGGTATCGTGCGTTTTAATTTTGCTCAATACTGGTCTTAAATATAAGACATTTTCACTCGCGGCTGGTTAGCCTCATATTGAACCATTTCCAGTTTGTATATGGGTTGCTAACACAACTGATATACTACATATACATACATACATATTATATATAAATACATATTTAACACCCAGACCCACAGCCAACAAATTTAGTTAAGCACAAAGATGTTGACCGGGCCGGGAATCGAACCCGGAACCTTCTGATTAGCAGACCGGCATGGTAACCTTTACGCCAACGAGGTCGTCAAATTGAAATTATACCCTAATTGTAATTATACCCCCTTACTACCTATTTACCAGGTAGGGGTACGGAGGTATCGTGCGTTTTAATTTTGCTCAATACTGGTCTTAAATATTACACATTTTCACTCACGGCTGGTTAGCCTAATACTGAACCACGTTTGTATTATGGTTGCTAACACAACTGATATACTGCATATACACACATAAATACTTTATATCGATACATATTTAACACTCAGGTCAACAGCCAAGAAATTTATTTCAATACGAAGATTTTGGCCGTGCCGGAAATTTAACCTGGGACCCTCTGGGTGGCAGTCCGGCGTGGTAACCATTAGGTAAAAGAGAATGTCTAAGCTGTAAATTAAATAGATTCCCGCAGTGCTAGGCATGCCCGAATTTCGGGATGAACAGGTAAAACAAATCTTCAACGTAAATTTCATCAAAATCGGACAATATACACTTTTACACTCTTCAGCTTATACATATGTACATATAATACTAGTTGCGCCCCACAGTTTTATTCGCTTTTCCAGAATAATAAGTAGTCTAAGTTAATCAAAGGTTTGCTCATCAAAATTACATCTGAATTGGATCAGGCGTTCGAGCGTGAAAGAGTGACAAACATACACTCTGACACACTCACACACTAACATTCAAAATATTTATTAGTAGAAATAATAATATAAATAAACAAAAACGACGCCGAAAAAACAAGATGTAAATCAACAACTCAAAATAAAGCATAATCCAACTATTGATTCGAATATATGTATGTATTTTTTTTCAATGTAGGTGATCTATATAACTTAAATCAAGACTTATATTATATTATTATACCTACAACAACTGTTTACCCTTATAATTAAATCTGCAAGTAATTATAGCCCCTATTACAACAGGGTGTAGGTTCAAACTACGTCACGTTATTGTTCGCAAAGAATCTTCGAATCCGCTTCGATTTACGATCGCCATATGCCACCAAGTTATAAGGTTCGGAATTATTGAATGCGACGTTTCATTTTATTGTAGCTTTGTTATCTGACTGGTGTTTTCATCAGAAATGAGAACAGATGCTGTGTGATTGGATATTTTTATGATATTTTTTCTAAAAACAGTGTAGAGTAAGATTCGCTATGATGTTTTGTGACATAACAAAATCAAGAACCTCATATTTATGTAAAAGGTCGGTTAAAACGAAGTCTTGCGTAAAAAGAAAATATTGACGAATGATAAATCAAAAACTTTTTTATTGTTGAATAGGCTTACGTTTGACCGCAGCTAGCCTGATGTTAAGCTTGACTGTGGTCTAAGATGTAAACACGCTTGCCTATAAGGAACCTATTTACAGACAGTGTTTTGTTTTTACGGGTGGATTTTCCTCGAATCGTTTCTAGCGGTCACACTGTCCAATGGTTTAGTTGACAGGTTTCTGTCTTATAATTATATACTTTACATCTATGTTTCATCTGTCTATTATTAAAATTTTTGAATTGTTAAAAACAATTCGAGTAAACATAAAACCCAAATCGTGTATACAAATGTGTGTAATAATTATAAAAAAATTAACTGTCTACATTAAGATAAATTATTAAGCAATGTAGCAACGATGCAAATTGAATTTGTAATAAATAAAATAATATTTCTTTCATTATTTTATTCATTTTGAACGTACAATAAACTTAAACCAATACCAGAAGGCCATAAATTAGCAGAAGGTACGAGAAACTTCAAAATTCTTCAAACTAAGAGCATTGTCTTACACAAAAACTCGCCTTGATCGGTGTAAATTAGGCGAAAGTCTCCGATTCTTGACGGCGAAACTCAATTATTTCACCCACTTCGTAAATTGCAAGTTCTTATTCCATTACAATAAAGTCCATTTCAGGACCATAAAACTTCATTACTCCGCTCCGCTGACTCCAGGCATAAGTCATATTTCGTGACACAAATTGTGAGGTCAACTTTTAAAGTAATTTCTAAAAATGAATAATGGTGTTATAGGGTCTTTTCTCGGTCCTATATTAAATTAGATTTTGAAAGAGGGCCGCAGAGGGTCTTAGATTCAAGTTTAAATCCAATTTGGCTGAGTTATTGATCAAAAAATGTTAGATAGTAGATTGCATGGTTAGCAGAAACTGAACTGAACTGCAGAAGATTAAAATTCTTATTATTATTAAAAATTTCAATTTAAATAAAGATCTTTATCATAACAACTCAATACTTACTATAAGTTTGACCTTCTTTGCCCTCTGAATAAGAAACATCAACTGAATTTAAATAACACCAAGCACATAGCGACGAGCATTTGCACCGACACGACTTTCAGCCTTACTGTCATTTCCAATGCTGCGCCACTTCTTGAAAAGTTGGCACGACCTCTTAGAAAAGCTGCGTGCTATTTCAAAGAGGAGCTTTACGAAGTAAATACTGTTATCTGAATGTAAGTATTTTCTTGTCAACTTTTAAGGTGACCGCACCTTAGACAGGACAGAAGTCACAGCACAAATCCATGTCAAGAAATTCAGTAGTAATGCGAAAGTTTAAAAAAAAGTGGTTCTTTTGGCGTGTCTAGTCGCTTTCTTTTGACTAATCAACTCTAGACGGCTCTGTGATAGTATTGAAAAGACAAATTTAGAAATAAAGCATGATATTGTCCTTGCCTTTTTTAATTCAGAATTTGTGGAAATTTCTAGACCTCACAAGTTTTCATCTCAATAGGCGTCATAATGTTTACAGCAACGAAAAATTGTGTGAATGTCTCGCCCTGTAAAAGTCAACTATTCTGAGTCTAAGTAAATGTAAACACTGCTATTTCGCCTGTTAACTCTGCGAAAACAATTTTATGTTACAACATAAAAACCGGTGCAAAATCGGCGAAGCCTTCATTTCTCAGCGTTCTTTCTACCAGGGGAGCAGAAAATCCCAAGACGTCACGCGGTACGCACATATTTTACTTTTATAGCCGTGAAGGGCGTAACCAATGTTTGTCAAGGTTTGCAGTAATGGTCGCTGTCTAAAGCCTTTCGGAAGCACTGACCTAAAATTGAAATTCTCAGGCCTTTTTAAGTGGCAATGTTTCACTGACGTTAAAGTTTAAGTAATGAAGGTGCGACTTTGAATTTTCTCGTTCCGTTCTGGCGGGTTCTTGGCAAGTTTATTGCGGTAAATTCTGTATGGGAGCGAAACCCCTAGGGTTTTAACGCCTCCGGAAAATATGTGGGAGACGAAGCGGATTGAATTTTTTCGTCCTTTAGAAAAGGCTGCGTATAAAGCCGGTTTAATTCGGAATAAAAATAGGCCAATCGCGGGATTGCGATCATGAGAGTTTAAGCTGAGGTCGCGCGGGATTCGGTTCTTAAAATTCAATTAGCTGGTGTGGGGATGCGATTATCGTGAAATCTGTGTCGCGCGCGTGGGTCGCGTGTGAACGACACGTGGCTTCCGCAATACAGAATAAAAACGAACGGTTTACAAATAAACGAAAATTCAAAATTGATTATTTGACTATAAGTCAAAATTCGCTAATATGTTCTTGACATTAATTTTCTGTGTGTAAAAATAAGTGTTAAGGCGACTTTTACTGATTAATGATAATAATTATCATCAATGATATCATCAGCTAGAACCTTTCTATAGAATAGCCAGGTGTTTAAGACACAGTCAGTGCCACATGGGTTTCACTGTAACATATATGCACTTGGTTTAGTAAGCAAAATAAATATGATTTACCTAAAATTTATCTCAAGGAAAACCACAAGTCAAAAATAGTTTCATATATTTAAAAATTGTTGTTAAAGGAGAAATACATAATCTGTAAAAAATTCAGCTGTCTAGCCTGGTGACAGACATACAGTTGAAGCTTAAATAGAAGACAAAAGACAATTTAAACTGTCTGGTAAACATGGTTTATAAGATACAGCCTGGTAACAGACAGACCTACAGACAAACGAACAGCAGTTTAGTATAAGGGTCATGTTGAAAACCCGCGTCTTTTATGCAAAAGGAAAAATAAGTTGAATATGTTTGTGTATATTTCTTCTTGTAACCAAGTGGTCGAGGCTAAGGAAGAGGAGTGTTGGTCATCTAGCTGCAAGATGGGTCGACGACATTACAGCTTATCTTATGAACCATGTTTACCAGACAATTTAAATTTTCTTTTGTAATATATTTATGTTTCTACTGTACTGTCTGTCACCAGGCTAGACAGCTGAATTTTTAACAGATTATATATTTCCGTTTCCCCTATAACAATAAATATATTAAGCTATTTTTAGTACATGTTTTGACTTGTGGGTTTCCATAAGATAAATATTAGGCATATTTATTTTGCTTATAAAACCAAGTATATGTGACAGTAAAACCCATGTAAGAGTAAAACTGTGTCTCAAACATCGGGGTTTTCTATTGAGAGGTTTTAGCTACTAGGACTAGATTGGCTCAGGACCGAGACAGATGGCATGACAGGAGAGAGACCTATACCCAGCAGTGGGATAAAATCGGCTGTGGATGATGATGATATTTCTTTTTTGCATAATTAAGCTTTTTTCTTTCTTCATTTTCTCTATATTAGTATGGAACTCTAAAAAATACCCACACACCCAAATCACTAAAACACAGTTACGACTCTGGGAGTTAGCAAGCCATAAAGATATATTTAATTGAATGTAAGAGCAACTTATTTTAACTCTATTGTTGGGGAGGCTATTCATTTTAGGAGTCGTAAAGTCCAGGGTTATTTTATAGATGTTTTCCATTAAAACCCGGGGAGAAATGTTAGCTATTGTAACTACGTGAAATATCTTGTTTTGCTCCATAAGTTGTTGTTTTGGATTGTGTTACGAGACATGACCTCGTTGACGTAATGGTTAAACTGCTGGACTGCCAACCAGAGGGTTCCGGGTTTCGATTCTCGGCACGGCCGACATTATTGTGATGAAATAAAAAAAAATTGTATGTGGATCTGGGTGTTAAAATTATTTATTTTCCTCTGAATAGGACAGTGCTTGACCACAATTTACCTAATGGTATGTGATGTTGAGGTCTAAGGTGCATCGCGCTTACCTAGAAGGAACCAGTTCATTCTCAATATAAAGTATTTGTGTATGTATATTATGTAGTATATCAGTTGTGTTAACAACCATCCAGAAACAGAAGTAAGAGCCAACTAGAAATGGTTTAGTATGGGGTTAACCAACCGTGTGTATAACATGTTAAAAAAAATAAGGTGCGAGTTAGTGATCGTTAATAATTGGCCAAAAGCGAGCCGGGCTCGCGCATGAAGGGTTCCGTATTGGATTTTTTTACACAATACAAACAGTCATTTGACCAACAGAGCGCGTTACCACACGAGTGAGTGACACTTTAACCATATATGGCGCATGCCTAGTCTAGAATATCTTGATCTGAATAGTATCCAAGAAAACTGCTCAAACACACCGCTTAGGGACAGATTTTTATATAAGAACTAGCTGACCCATCAAACGTTGTTATGCCGTAAAAATTTGAGGGTGACCAACCCTTAACACTTAGGGGTATGAAAAATAGATAGTTGCCAATTCTCAGACCTACTAAATACGCATATAAAATTTAAAAAAAATCGGTCAAACCGTTTCGAAGGAGTACGGTAACAAACACTGTGACACGGAAATTTTATATATAAGAAGATAAGATAAACATATATTTCAAGATATGTTTATTCTATCTCAAAACACATATTGTACAAACAGGTTTACGCATAGCTCAGAAAAATCGTAAAATAAAATTAAAACTTAAACAAAGCAACATTTCAGACTAACAAAATGAATGTATTTTAATTACTGAATAGCAAAGTTGTGGATACAGCGAGGTATTTAATTAAGGAAAACGACTGTTTGTAAAAAACTTCCGCTCTTGCTAATTCAAGTCAAAACCTAATTAGGTCTGTTGCGTCATTAATAAAAACATTTTTTTCTTTGGGTACTTGTACGACATTTTCTTTAAAACCTATTTATTTCCTGCTTAGAAGAAGTCGCTCTAGGCGATAAGGTTGCCCATTTGGACCCAACCAGTTTATTATTCAACTGGCAGATCGTCGTATAAAATAATCTAAGTCGCAAAGAGATACAAAATATCATACTCATACTCATACATACTCAGGGATATACAAGGAGTACACAAATACATACTCAGGGATAATGTAGCTTCCCAACGGTGAATTCAAATTGGTCCAGTATACTAGCTGAGCCCTGCGGTGTTAACCGCGTTAATCCAGGACAAAAATTAGTTAATTCAGGATTCAAAAGTGGCCTACGGGCTAGTTAAGATCTAACCTATCTTCATAGTAAATGAAAATCGGTCCAGCCGTAGGAGCATGAAAGAGTAACATAGATATTGAAATTATTTGCATATTCCATGAGAAACACAATTGTTTTCAGAAAAAATAAAAAAAGTAGGCTATGTGATAATACAAAGTCTAACCTATCCTTACACCAAATTTCATCAATATCGGTTCAGGTGTTTAAGCGTGAAGAAGTAACAAACTAACACACTTACACCTCGCTGTATTTGTCATATAATGGTATACTATAGTGCACGCCATTTTTTATATTTTGATGTTTTCTTTGCTTATCGTAATTTGGTTTCAGATCACAGCGGAAGTACACTAAATATTTGAGATTGTCTTCCATCTACAATGGATTTCTGATCGCGCACATATTTCCCTAGCAACATCTATTTGAAACATAACCCCATGGCCGGAAATTGACCTGTAATTATTAAACAGCTTTTTGCTCTTAATTACTATACGAAGATTAAAGGATTATTAACAAAAGGATTTTAATAGGCTTAATTCCTCGTAGGCGGAGTCGGCTTTAAAGACCCGGCCGTTTGTTCCAAGCTTTTATATTTTACGTTTGATTTGTGAAAACAAATCTCCCATGTTCCTAATAGCTTATGTGTGGGTTTAATGTGTTTACCTACAATAAATATTATTGAAATCTGTTTTAATTTGCGTGTGATTTGGAATGTGTGTTGAAATTTACTTTTACGCTTTTATTGTAAAATACTTTTTAATTAGGAATTGTGAGTAGAAAATATTTTCAACAATAAATCTGCTAAGTACCTCGCAGAATGTTCCTGTAGCCTCTTTGAGAGTCAGTTATACCAGACTTAGCGTGCTCCACCTTCAGCTAGAATGAGACTAATTCGTTTTTCATGTCTAGTTGTTAAACGGAAAAGAAATGCAGTTTTTTTTTTCAAGACTAGGACACATTTCGCACTCGGCTGGTTAACCCCAGACTGAACCATTTCTAGTTCGTATTATGGTTGCTAACACAACTGAAATACTACATATACAAACATACATAATTTATATACATACATATTTAACACCCAGACCGACATTCAAAACATTTTATTTAGCACAAAGATGTTGACCGTGCCGGGAATCGAACCCGTAACCTTCTGATTGGCAGTCTGGCATGGTAACTATTACGCCAAAGAGGTCGTCGGTCGTCAATATGGAATTTGATTAGTAAGTTTTCCAAATTTTAATGAATTCATATTCATTATAAATATGTGATAACTATAACATTATAAATAATGTTTGTACATGTAACATATATTTTATTTTTAATTATTACTAGATTAAAATAAACATACACTACTAGACATTGATCACGTAATACTTTTTGTTAAAGCAAAATCTTGCTACTACTTAAACCTGAATCGGTTGCAATGGTTCAATTTTTGAACTTTTGCCAAATTTGGCAACTAGTTTAATTCGGTTCAAACTGGTTTTCGTTTAACAATGCATAACTTTGGAGCAATGACAGCGGTTAAAGCTTTTGAAGTTCTTCGGCGCCACGAAATTAATATATGTATTCGAATTATTAAAGAATTATAACACTAAAAAAACGACCAAGGCATATCCCACTGGAACCATAGTTGTTTTTGGGATAAAAAGTAATCTGTGTGTTAATTTAAAGCCTAACCTAACTTCACACCATATTTCATCAAAACAAGTATTATGAGTATTATGAATCAGTTTAGCCGTTTGAGCGTAAAGTAGTAACATACACACACGTTTACACACATACACACAAACTTTTGCGTTCATAATATTAGTAGGATTAGTACTTCCATGCTTTAGTTCTACGTTTAAATACGTATTAAAAAAATAACGTACCTAACAAAAAACTTCTAATAATATTTTTTGCTGTATGTTTCCCCATTAAATCAGTGACAAGTGACAACTGACGCAGCTTAGCGCGGACAAATGTGCAATATCATTACCAAAATAACCCAAAATCGGCATCCCGAGCATTCCCCTCAATCACACGAGCGAAAACGATCCGATTCCTTATACGACGTTTCTAATTCCATACAAGGTTATATTTAAATACAAAAACAACAAATATTTATCAACGTAATTCATTCATTCAATATTTCAATATTTCAAAGTCAAAAGTCAAAGTCAAACCATTTATTGCACTATTATGTCACTTTACAGTTACATAATTACCCATAAGGCATTGCAATTATTTACTGGAGATGAGCAACCCTGTTAATTCATTAGATTTTTTAAGTGTACCGTCAGTTAAAAAGTCTTCTATTTTATAATAACTTTTTGTTATGAGTAAGTTTTTTTAAGTTTTATTGTTTTATTTAAGAGCTGGGCTTTTGTCCGTGGAGTTTTATCCAGGTAGTTCTATCTTCGGCCAAATCCTTGACCAATCCCTATACGACATGACTTTCGTCTTCTCCTTAATTTGATCTAAAAATGATCTTCTAGGTCTCCCTCTTCCTCTCCTGGCTTCTATCTTTCTTTTTATGATATTTTAATGAAATTGTCATGTCGTATAAGGTGACCTACCATCTTTCCTTTTCTGTTGTCTATTGTATTTAATATGGTTCTTGGCTCTTGTACTAGGGATAGTACAAGAAGCCAAGAACATTCGTTTTCTTTTCTTTCCAACTAATCCTTTCATGTAATTATTTATAATATAATAATCATTTCATGATCAAGCCTCACTTCCATATAACACGATGTTCCAGATGTATGATATAATTATAAACGTAAAGGTACACAATAATAATAACGACGCTTCTGGTTTCATGCTTTGACTGTGTTACGAGACCAGCCATGCTATTAAGGTAATCTTCAAATGCATCCGCAATGCATTTTCTTCGAAATGTGACACAACACAGAATCCACACATAACTTCAAAAACAAGTAATTGGTTTATGAATAGAATAGAATTTCATTTATTCGTCATAACGTATCCTAGTTTAACAACTTATAGGTTTAATAAAAGGATACAGTACGTTCTATACATTATTCACTATTACATTAACAA
This sequence comes from Mellilla xanthometata, assembly GCA_035578125.1. Taxonomy (NCBI): domain Eukaryota; kingdom Metazoa; phylum Arthropoda; class Insecta; order Lepidoptera; family Geometridae; genus Mellilla; species Mellilla xanthometata. The sequence continues at coordinate 2,525,901 of JAPUBQ010000015.1, read as the reverse complement.
GTTTCAATTCAATTAAAATGTCAATATTATTATTAATCGCATAATAAACACATAAACATAGGAAATTAATATTAAAATCTAAATAAAAATACAATTCATGTCAGCTGTAAAGGGGCTTGGCTGGATCGAACCAGGGGCCGTCAGAGTGAAAGCAGACGTTTTTCCCACTGAGTCACACTCGTATTAACCCTGTATAATTCTGTATATATCGAGAAAGCCTTTTCAATAAAACCTTTAGTTTCCCGACATGGAGGCATATATTCTACACACGTCGCCGAATAAAAGCCGAAGGCATTCGTCCGGTAGAATTGGCAGAATACGCGCCACTGACTTCCAGCTATGGCTCATACGCGACAGTGATTAAACTTGGGTCATTTATTATGTTGGATAGGATAAAATCGGGAACACACGCTTTGATGGTTCTTATTCTTAATACCAGTTTTCTTTACTATGATTTTCAGAGATTTAGAATGAAGTATTCTTGATTTCAAAAAAAAAAAACTCTTTTACATTTCGATAGCATTTATTTATCTATCAAGACACATTTCACACACGGCTGGTTAATCCCCTACTTTAAATAGTTAATTTCTTGTTTGTATTATAGCCATCAACCGATATATTTTTACATACTAGCTGACCCGGCAAACGTTGTTTTGCCTCACTTAGGGGTATGAAAAATAGATAGTGTAGCTTATATGACACGTTCGTAGATTTACCATAGCAGCGCCATCTATTGATTACTTACTCAACCCAGTCGAAAGGTATCGTCATCTGTTAGAATCATTTGGAGTTAGCAGATAATTGTGACTGTCAAATAATAACAGACAATAATTAGCAATAAATTAAAATTTCGACTATAATTTGAGATTTAAATTATCCTATCTCTCAAGTTGGATCGAACTGCACATGGTGTGCGAATTTTATTATAATCGGTTAAGTGGTTTAGGGGTCCATTGAGGACAAACATTGTGTCACAAGATTTATATATATTAAGATAGATACATACATATTTAACTCCCAGACTAACAGCCAACAAATTAAGTTTAAGTTGGCTGTGCCGTAGCACTGATAATATATAACCAAGAAATGGTTGAATATGGAGCTGACCGGCCGTTACTGAAATGTGTCCAAGTATTTATAAAGAACATTTATTTTGTTATCTTATACACTGTTACTATTTCTACTTGCTGTAACTTTCCCACTGGTATATCACGATGTAATTAGATACGTCAGTTTAGTTTCGAATAATGCTGTAGATTGGCGTCTAGTGAGTTCGATTATACGTGTATTTCAGTTATTATGCCTATTTACAAATAGATTAGTCGATAATTTTGTATATATGGATAAAAATGTATTTTTCCTAGAAGCATACCCGGAGGTTTTCAAATGTAGAGTAAATAGACAAGCGTACTATATCGTAGACTAAAGGATAACTTTAATTCAGACAAGCTGTAGTCACACGCAAATTAGTCAAAAAATAATAAAGTAATTGTGTATTTTTGCTCACTGCAAAAACACGTAATTTAAATTATAAAGCATATTTATTATAAACAAAAAAAATTACATATTATCATAAATAATTATTTTCCAATGAGTTAAAACAATTAAGTCTTTTTTTGTTACTTATGTTTTAACCTAAAACGTAAACACGACAAAGTTTTATAAGTTTTATATGTGTGTGTGTGTGTGTGTGTGTGTGTATATATATTTATTTGTACACAAGTGCGTGTAGCTCTCAAAGAAATAAAACGACCAAATTTCATAAAACATAGCTAAGAAAAATCTCTAGCACCTTTCAAAGAAAAATAAATGTCTGTTATTTTTTCCTATTTCTTTAGATTTCATTACTACAAGGTATAATAAACAATAATGTATTGTAGTAAATATGTACTTCTATCCGTAGCCCGAAACAAAGTCTTATTTTGTTTCACATAAAACTTAACCCAGCAAATTGACTGAACGTGATCTGAGCTGCGTTAAAAGGAAAGACTACGTCTTAATCAAAACCTACAGTCAATACCAAACTTCTAAACTAAGCTCCCGAAAGTTAAGTTTCATTAGGCCTAACGCACGGCCGTATAAAAACGTCAATTTAAACTTAACTAGGACTTATTGATCCCAAGTTCAAGTAAGTTAACTTTATGTTATGGCTTAGTGTTGAACTGTATTAGGGTGCCACATATTTTTGGATTACGTGACTTGGTTTTGTATGTTGAATGTAAAATATATTAAAAGCTTTCGTTGGGTTTGTTTTAGAAAGTTTGAAGGTCAGTTTTTTGTGTCAATACAATTCTACTGTTCTTTTCTTACATTTTATATACACATATCCAAGTACTTCTACAAAAAATATATCAAATTAAAAATAGAGTTGTACTGACGCAAAACAGAAACCTCAGATTATAGCATAGGTATTTTATCATGTGTTAATGCAAGCGACAACGCAGAGAGCAGCTAAATTGCAATAATTAAAAAAAAAATGTAGCAAAAGCATCACTGTTGGGAGTTGGGAATTTCTCTCACTAGAAAAATGATACAGGCCATAATTCACGCCATGCAAGTGCGGGTTAGCGATTGTCTTCGGATATTGTGGTTGTTCCTTAAACATGTCGGTTTCATCACGATGTTTTCCTTCACCACAAAGCGAGTGCAAATCCACATAGCTCAAAAAACAAGTCATTGGAACGAGTCATAAGCTTGAAAAGCAGACGTTTCCAAATAAATAAAGAACAAAATTAAGCAAGTTTTCTACAAACAAAATTGGAAATTTTCCCAATTTTCAGGACCTTCATCGCAACTGACAACAAAAACGCCTTCGAAAAACAAAAAACTGCCGACTGCTGTCCAAAGTGTGAAAAAAGTTGAGGTAAATCGCCGAGAGCTATCCGTCACAATAAATTGCCAGGGCAGGAGGAGTATTGAAAATGGCACTTTGGTACCGCCTTCAGGAAAAATTGAAGAGACATATGGCAACCCCTTATTCCGTTGCCGATGTTCGTGCTATGAATTCCCAATCGCATAGGTCTAGGTGTATTTTGTGTCAGATGAAATTTCATTATAGTTTCCAGTAAAATGGAGACGACGTGAAGCGGAGTGCCGTGAAAATGGCAGGAGAAAACTATTGAATAACACGGGAAAACAAAGTAAAGGGGGAGTCGTATTACAAGCCATGGCCAAAAATATTAAATGTGCCAGTGTGGCTAGTGTTTTTGGAAACGCCTTAAAGTAGTTGAGTTGGAGTGAGAGGGAACAACAGACTAGTTCTATAATAATTAGATAAGATAGAGATAACTATTAAATCAGAAAAACTACTTTTAAAATTAAAGAAGGAGAGACAGATAATGAGAAAAAAAGTAAATATATAAATAGTAATAGGCAAATATGTATTCTATCGTGTACGAGACAAGACATATGTTTTTTACTGCGCAATATTACATACAGGAAATTTACGTTTAGTTTCCGTTTCTGTACGTATTGATTAAAATTGACAGAATCGTGGATAAAACTTTACCGAAACTAAATCTTCAATACATATTCGTACGTTTGAAAAATCTTTTTTTAACTTGTTGACTATTTTCTACGTAACAAATGAAACCTAAACAATTTCAGAGAGTTTAGAGTAGAAGCTAAACTTTATTTTTGTCTTATTCAACATTATTAAACACTGTAACAGACAAAATGTACGCGCACCTAGCGATAAAAATAAATCCATTTACACAAATTAAAGAAACTTTAAGTGGAATAATCCCAATGATTTTGTTTATTTAATTAACAAGTTACTTAGCATTTAAATTAATATCGATAGTATAATTGTTAACAGCATAAAATATTTCACGAGCAGACCGTTGTTGCCAATAACATTTTTGTCCTTATGCCAATTTAATTTGGCTCTCATATTGAATACCGCAGTCATGGTTGTATATGGCAGCTTTTAATTAATATTATATTTTGAGTGTTTTATTTACTTGTGATAATGATAAGTCTGAAGTTAGATGTAGCGCCTGTTGCTCGGCTAGCTCAGGTGATCTGACGCGATCATCGGAGCTAGGCAGCGGTCGATGCAGTCAGTGTTTAGATGGGTGACCTTGCACAAGACTGTCGTTTTTCAAGTGGTTTTTTTCATCTGGGCGCTACCGTGGGTCATATGACACGTCAAATTCACAGTCCAACAGTCGTTAAGCCTTGCCTTCGGATGGATTGAAAAATCTCGACACCAGAGCTTTGCCTCTTAGCTCATACGAAGAAGAAGAAGATAGGTCAGAAAGTAAATATGTTTAATCTCTGCGTGTTAAAACATGTTTGAGGACCACAATATCTGAAAACTTGTATCATCTACAATCTAGTGATTTTCAAGACGAGAGTGAACCGGTTCCCGTCTTAGGTAAGCGCGATCCACCGTAGACCTCAATATCACTTACCATCAGGTGAATTGTGGTAAAGCGCTGACCTATACAAAGTAAAAAAAAAGAGTAAACCAACCCGCACTTGGCTGGCGTGGTGGATTATGGCCTATATCTCTCTCCTCGTATCCCAGGCCCCGAGTCCCAGCAGTGGGTTGCTTTTGCTTTGTATGATATTCATATGATAGGAAGTAAGCATTCTACTGCCACTTTTTTATACTAGTAACATACATCCATGCGTAGGTTTACTATTAGTGAAATAAAACTGTGTAAATTCAGCACAAGTCTGAAATCGCGTGGGAAAAAGGTCGTGCAATGACGTCACATGGCGTGAAACAAAATATCAATACTTTGCCACCGTCTGCAACTTCCCTACTGTCTGTTACTCGTGACGTTTGTTTAGGGCCCTTTTTTGTGGATCGCAAGGTTTTTGGGTCGTGGTAGTTTTGCGTGTAATGTTTCTATGTACTTACGTTGTGATTGTTGATTTGTTCGCTTGAATTTTATATACATTGTTGTATTATTTATTATGATTATGTATTTATATATTATAGTTATATAATATAATGTTATTTACTTAGATTTGTTTATGTCCTCTATCATAACTATAAATATTAATATTCTTTATTGTGCAACCCCTTTTTTTCTCGTTTTTTTCAACTTCTTTCCATCCAAAGGTTGCCCGGAAGAGATCGCTGTTAGCGATAAGGCCGCTGTTTGTGGCATACATTTGTGTTGTTACTTTTTTATTTTGTGTTGTACCTTTATTTGCCCAATAAAGAGTTCATCTATCTATCTATCTATCTATCTATCTATCTATCTATATACACAAATACAAATAAAAATTATTGCAAAACTTCAAGTTAAGTTAAGAGGTTTTCCGTTAGTTACGAGTAACTTTGTATATAGAGCGAGTGCATTTGTACATATTTTCATTTAAAAATAAAAGCATTTCACATATTATTTAGTGAGAAATAATATGTAATAACAATAATCCATATGGGAGAGAGACGTGTAATTTACAATGATTATAAGTACTTTAAATTGTGTGATTTAAATGCAACTGTGGAGAGCATAGACATAAAAACAGCAAACGAAATTCTTTGTATATAATAAATAAATGTAACTGAAGAATCTAGCGATACTGACTAGTGGTTTTAGTAATTTTAAGACAATTTTTTCCATTAAAAATAATTAAAGGTTTAAAAAAAAGTTTGTACTTTTACTCTATTCGCTACAAACAAACAAATAAACAAAAAATCTAACTTTTCTTTTTTTTATAATATTGGTATAGATATTATATTCCAGTTATTTCTCTTTATATTCTCATCTTACTTCTACAGTCTTGTATTACGTACGCAGTTTCAAAACACCTGGACAAAGGCTGTTACATTGTTTAGAACTGATACTTATTCAAGAAAACTCCCTCGGGGCACAATATTTGAATAAACTGAAGAACTCAATAAGAGTAGACCATAGAAATAGAGGGTTTAGACAGGGACGTACTTAGGATCGGGGGGGTTCATGTTGAATTAGTGAATGTATTATACATTTAAAAATTAAAAATTATGTACGTTTGATTGAATGTCGTGTATTCTATATCTATCACGTTATTTAAAATAATGATTTTGTTTAGTTTCACAGAAAAATTTTGAAGGCACGTAAGATTAAAAACCTACAAGCTGACTACAGATTCTTCTTGTTTATCAATATCTGCAAGCTTTTAGCTTTTTGAGATTCTTCTAATTTGGCAGAAAAATGCTGAACGATAATTCCTGCTTCTCCATTCCACTACAGAACGAGCAGGGGCACAGCGAAGAGACATCTATTTACTTCCGAGGCTTCGCTTCGACCTTTATTGTGAGAACTGCGAAGCTTTGGAACTCTCTTCCTGAGTCTCTTTTTCCCGAGAAGTACAATTTGGGTGTCTTCAAATGTAGAGTAAATAGGTTCCTTCTAGGCAAGCGTGATAGATCTTAGACCACAGTCAAGATTAACATCTGGCAAGCTGCGGTCAAACACAAGCCTATTCACCATTAAAAAAAAAACGAATCCACACCCCAACTATGTATGTTTGTAATGTAATAACAAGCATTGCAATATTTGTTATGTTTAAAAATCTGGTTTTCAATAATTATATTGATTTCTTCTTATAACTTGTGATATAACTTTTGAACAAGAAAAAATTGAAAATAATAATACTATTACTTTTCCTGCTTTTCCTTAACGAATATCGCAAATATCTAGAAATTACATGATAACAAGATAATAAAAATAAAGATTGTCAAAAAAGCCTTGAATGCAAACAAGACAGTTATTTGCCCAGTTAGAGAGTAATTCAGCACCTAATCGCTGTATCTCATCAAAAGCATAATTATCGCATTGTTAAGACAACGTTAAATTTTATTACCCCCTCATTTGCTGACAAGGAAGTGCTTTGGTAACATGGCAGTGGGATAAATAATTGTATGCCCCTAAGCAAGACAATACCATACATAAAAATTACTTTATTTAAGCTATGATGTTACAATAATCATAAGTAAGAACTAGTTACTAACTTAATGAATATCGCTGCTTGCTTGAACTGCTACCAAAACCGAACTGAGTAACAATACTCGTATATCGGGTCTATGGTAGAAAAAAATAAAGAAACAGTACCAAAATTAACTCATTTTCTTTTTGTTTGTAGTACGTTTTGAGGCGAAACTATTACAATTTAGTTAGGTTCTATAATACAGGGTAAAGTACCTAAAATTATTTTCTCGATGCTTGTTTTGCTAGATTTTATTTTTTGTGGTATAACTGAGAATCGCAATCTACTTGCTCCATTTGATTTTTCGTACACCACAGTATCTTACGCGTGGATTTACCAATTTTTTTTTTGGAAACATGTTGTCAAAAAGTTTTTGTGTGAAGATTGATATTCTTATCTCTCCCTTGTACTGTAGAGAGACTAAAAAGACAGTAACAGAGTTGCCCGCAACCTACCGTAGAATGGAAATTTGAACATCATTGCTATAAGGTCAGTCTAGACCCTTTGGAAAATTCTTTGGAATTTAGAAAAATCACTTTCCAGCCGTCAAAGTCAGGTCAAGTCTAAAAAATACTAGCCTTATTTAACTTATATACACTTGAATTCAATATTTTATAAAGATAATTTTTAAGAGATAGCAATGTATAAAACAGAAGTAGCAATTTCAATATGGGGTTGTAATTGTCAAATTGTATATCTAGAATATCACTCAGTATCAGGTGGAAAATGGTTATTATTGATTAAGACTATTTAGTCTTGATCAAAAATATTCAAAAATATTAAGTTTTGAAGAAAAAGTAAATTATTAGGCGATCCAACAGTCAGTTCTTGGCCTAAGCCTAAAAATATTAATTGCCCCGCTTTTACCAAAATCGACTGCGCACAATAGATAAAACGGCTCTCATTTATCACGGCAAATAACCTAAAAAAGACGAAAAACAATAGGCCCCATCAGTTGCGATGAATTAATCAGCAAAGTCACGATCGAACGAAACGACCGCACGGAGCTATCGCTCGTCAAAGTTTGAGCAACTTGGTTAGCCAACTTGGCAGTGGCGAGTCGACTAAATGATACCGGCGTATCGATGTTTTATACAACTTTTTACGTGCCGCCTAGTACGTAGAGTGGGAATGGAGATGATTGGATTTGTTTTAGTGGATGGCCGAAGTTGGGGCGAGTTTGATCAATTTTCCGGCGGCGGTATAATTTGGCGATTTGGAGACGACTGATATTACGTTTGATTGACTTTATGGCGGCGGCTTCTCGGGTTGAGAGTTGAGAAAATGGAGCTTCAAAGTTGGGGAGTAAAAGTCAATCAAAATAGTTCGTTTCATAAAAAACTTAGGTTTTATTTGAATAATATTTGTATAACCGGCTATCACTTACGTATATTTTGTCCCGGCTTCGCGTGCATACGTTAGCTGTGTTCCTGCCCTTGAGAATGGCACACTGATTGTGCTAAAACATGTCGGGCTAATACCGACAAAATAAACGTAAGTGATAGCCGGTTATACTCGTACAAACATTATTCAAATATGCCTTACGGAAGTTTTAATATAAGTTTTATTTGTTCAAAGATGAAGAGAAAACAGGTATGGCCAAGCTCCGTTACTTTAAGTTGCTCGGATTGCTAAGGTAGGCTGGTAAGGGGAAAAAAACTCACACGCCCTCTACGGGTTTCGTATTTTTCCCCCGTTTTGCACGTCTAATTGGAACATAGAATCAAAGATTAACAGAGAAAGACTGAAAAAAAGAAAGTGAAAATTAATACTTTTTTTTCACTGTCAAGTTAGAATAAAAAAATAGTAAATTATTAATTGAATATCCAATATATATTAATACTTGACACAAACAAGCTTCAAACTGAAATTAATAAACTGTTTCAGTAAACGATTTTATTAACCTTATCTGTTCGTAATTAAATTTGTCATTAATTTTTAATTAAAACATACCTGCAGACGAAATTAATAGGCATCGGAGCTCAATTGGTTATCAAAAACAAGCCTGTTTATTAAAGCGTAATACTCCGCCGGTTTACCTTGAACTATATATCTGGTGAAGTGGGTCGGCTGTGCAATAGCCGTTTCGAAAATGAATAAAGAACAAATATACAGAACTAGCAGTATCAGCAGTAGCTAGTCAAATAATGTAAGTTGCAAAGAGAAACAAAATATAGCCTATGTTACTCAAGGATAATGTAGCTTTCCAACGGTGAAACAATTTTTCAAATCGGTCCTGTAGTTTCGGAGCCTGTTTGCGTCACGCAAACAAACAAAAAATCAAACTTTTCCTCTGTATAGTATTGGTATAGACAATGGTGGCACACAAATTTTAAGTAAAACTTATTTTGTTATGTATTATTTGTTAAAAGGATTTATTTAAAATATTGTGTTCAATAAAGAATGTTCTATCTATCTATACATATGATGTTTTACCACTACAAAGATACCGCTTAGAAAGTATTGACTAAAGTGCCATAGAAAGTGTACTTAGTATATTGCAAGTTACGTCGCAATATGTTTTGGCACCCGCCTTCAAATAGACGGGGTAATAAGTTTGACGTATATAATAACTAGCTGACCCGGCAAACATTGTTTTGCCTTAATAATTATTTTTAAATATACAGTAGCCGATTCTCAGACCTACTGAATACGCATATAAAATTTGGTAAAGATCAGTCAATCCGTTTCGGAGGAGTACGGTAACAAACACTGTGACACGGAAATTTTATATATAAGATAAATAATAAATAAATATTAGGACACCTTCACACACGGCTGGTTAGCCCCATACTGAACCATTTCTAGCTCGTATTATGGTTGCTAAAACAACTGATATACTACATATACATACATACATATTATATATAAATACATATTTAACACCCAGGCCCACAGCCAACAAATTTAGTTAAGCACAAAGATGTTGACCGGGCCGGGAATCGAACCCGGAACCTTCTGATTAGCAGACCGGCATGGTCTGACCGGAACCTTTACGCCAACGAGGTTGTCATATGTATGTGAATGTATGTGTGTGCTTGTCTCGAATCGTAGCTCCCAAACGTATGAAACGTATTTGGTTCAAATAGTTGGTTATGTTGGCCTAAGATCTCCGAATTTCCGTTATAAGGGTATCAAATGACAAGGACTTGACTAGTAGAATGCTATGCGTGGACTGTATGTAAGTTCTGATTCTCACAAGGAAACTGCGAAACTTAGATAGCACCACGTACCTTTCATCCACGACGCCACTCCCTGGGACAACTCCTTGCGTCTGGTGGCAGCTTGGAGGGTGACGATAGTCAAGTAGCCTAAGCTCCTTTTTTGAAATGCAGAACAGTATTGACTGTACACGGCACAGTAAAAATCCTTGGTGAAGCGATGCGCGACACGATTTAGGATATATTAAGAGTAACTCTGTACTACGGCGCGGCGATGAGAAGCGCGGGTTGTCTCCCATACGATTCTAGAGTCACTGCCTCAGGCCGCGACGTGCGGACTGCAGGTCTTGTAGTTCTACCCTCATCTCACAATAATACCTTTATGAGAATCGAACAACTATAGTAAACATTCAAATTTAAGATTGAAACCAAAAAAAAAATATGGTGAGAGCTTTCTAAATATTTAATTATTCTTGTATTCTCTCTATTAACACTTTCGTAAGGCATATTTGAACAATATTTGTTTAAAAGGCTATCACTGACGTTTATTTTATCGGTATTAGAAATACAAAAATATAGAACTTTATTACCCATAAATTAAATTAACATAATAACGTTAAAGGCAATTCACACTACAATAATAACTTTATATTTTATTTAGATATGCAAACATTATTCTTGTATTACGAGTATTTATACTTATTTATCCAACATAATGCTAGAGAAAATAAAATACCTAAAAGGTTTAAAGATAGGTTTTTCACAACCAAACCTGAGTCTTACTCTTACCGTATAAACAGATTGTCAATCAGAATTTTGGGTAAACCAGTTTTTTTTCATATCTAAGCTTTACATTCGTTTTCCTTGGAATGTATAAGTAAAGTTAAAATACATATTGTATAAGAGATCAAAGCAGAGTACAAATTTGTGATAGTAAAGAATTTAAATAAATAAAAGCCTAAATAGTGTGTATGTGTGTTATGTTTTTTATTTCATTTTATTATTTACATTTGTAATTATTTGTACTTTTCAACGTAGTCTAAGCAAGAGCTAAACGTATTGGTTAACTTCAAAGCTCACTTAGTGTGCGTGAAATATAAATAAATAAACTATTTATGATATTCTAAGGACCAAAACTTCTAAAGTACTAACTGGGCAGAAGTAGGCTTTTAGGGATTCTCTGTACTCACTAGGGTCTGTATAAAATTTAGCCGACCTCGAGCCTAAGAGCGAAAAACGCTTACTTCAGTATTTTCCTCGAGACAATCCCTGGGGGTTACTGTTGGCTTTTATCATCACTGCTTTATTATGACTTTGTTGTTTCTAATGTTTCCTTCTGCGTGAAAGTAATATTGAAAAACATTTCATTTATATACTTTTTAGTTCTTTTTCTTGTTTGTCTTTTTAAGTTGTGACTGTACATTTGATTTAACGACGGACTCTCTAAAGCGTCGAAATCGATTGGCTTTGGTCGGTTGAGCTTGTATTCATTGAAGCATTCTATCCATTTGGCGACCACTCTCTATAACGCCATAAAATGCACAGTCTCTTCAATGTCGTTATACAGAGTTTACACTGTATGTAGCAACGTTATTAACTTGTCAACTTGGATGATATCCGCCATGACTATTAAATACCATACGGAATTGAAGATATGTCAATATCAAATAATTAGAATAAATATTAAAAAGGGTGGTCCCATACATAATACCATCAGCGAGATACTTATATATCAAAAGCAACCTTTACCCGAATCTACATATAAACATATAGTCATATGCGGTAACGGTTACGGACGTTTTAAATCTAAAGTCTGTAAAGACTGACTAGGCATGCTTCACCTTAGGCCAGGGGTTTGCTGACTCTTATAAAGGTTTTTTTTATGTTTAATAAGCTCACTTTCGACCGCAACTTGCCTGATGTTAAGATGTTCTGTGTCCTACATTTAACACGCTTGCCTAAAAAGTTATCTTTTAGGCAATAATTATTATTTAGTTTAGACTTGAAGAACACGAAATTGTACTTCTAAATAAAAAGAGACTAAAAAAGAGAGTTCTAAAATATAAGTAAAAGGAGTATTCAAAAAGAGTTCAAAAGTTTTGCTGTCATCACAAAGGATACTGTTGTTAACCATAATGGTTTCGTAGAATATGGTAGACCCCGCACCGTTTATACAAATTTCATGAAGCGAGCTATTGCCGCCCGCGTTGTTTTATTAAAACCCCGTTGTTTAGGCTCGAACCATATTAGAAGAGCTCGGTACACCTCAGGGAATGCTCCGCTTGCCTCAGACGCCAGATGCGGTGTATGAAATAGTATTATTATACGCGGTATGAAAACTATGAGGACGTAGAAACGCGGATTGGTGGGAAAATACGTATTTATGGGAACAATTCTGTATTATTTTATACCTTCTCCGAAGATTCATCATCATCCACTGCCTGTTTTGCCCACTGCTGGGTATAGCCCTTTCTCTTGTCATGCTATCTGCATCGGTCTAATGCCAGTTTAGGTACTTACTATCTGGTCCAGGTTGGACCCGCGACAGCTGTAATATCGTCGACCCATCTTGCCGCTGGACGTCCTACGTTCCGCTTCCCTAGCCTCGGCCACCACTCGGTTATTACTTTGCTCCACTTACCATTGCAAATGATTGCATGAAGATAACATTCAAATAAATGATAGCGATATTAAACTTAATTAGATTTTTTTATCAACAGATAAATTACTTAGTAATTTCTTTTCGAATACTCGAACGCTTAATCCATTGTACATTTATGACTTCTAAGATGTTCACGTTGAAAGTACCGGACAAATGAATTGGTAAAATTTTACATGGAGTTAGTAAGCATTTTAAACAGCCGGTATTATCGATCGATTGTACGTTAAGATACTTTAAATCCCGGATCAAGCAAGGCAAAAACGCGACTGACAGTTCAGAAATAAAACCAACTGCATATTTACCATATCTGTTTTTTTTCTTTCAAAACTAACGAATGACTTGATGAAATTTAGTATAAAGTCAGCTAACAACCTGGATTAAAAGATAAGGAACTGTGATTCACGGATTTACGCAAGCAACAACGAGAGATACAGATACTCTTAGTTCTAAAAGTTCGATTTTGTACCTTTGGCTGTAGAGACTCTGGGTAGTTGGAGCTGTGAGGCAAAGAATTTTGTCCACGAGGCCTTAGAATAAATAACGTCACCGGTGACTCCCGCTCCGGGTTGTTCTTAGTGCAAAAGTTGGCCATAGCTATTCAGCGCGGAAATGCAGCGAGCGTGATGGGAACCTCTGCACCAGGGGTGTGCAGGAGTGGCTTATTTGATTAGTATTAGTTTTTAATATGTGACATATATAAAATAAATTTAGTTCTTAAATAAAATTAACTAGATTAAAAGCCGATTACTAAAATATGTGTAACAGTCAGTAAAAAAAAAATTGTGTCTAAGTTTCCATTCGATATTCCGTTCGTGCGCTTGTTTCGGTGTAAAAGCGGCCCTTTAAACCCGTGGGCGTCGGCTCGTATTACTTATTAAAGGGCACTGGAAAGCTAGCGCCTAATTAGCTCGTAACTTGTAAGATGAGCGCTTCAAATCCCATGATTTATGATTCGGCCGGTGCTCTAAGATCTTTTCGGTGCAAATGAGTGCCTTCAATTTTGAAGTAACATTTCTATTGTTTATGAATTAAAATTCAAAAGAAGAGATAGATCACAGCGTAGCTTTCCATTGGGTTAACTGTAGTTAAACGCATTCAAAAAAAATACAGTGTTATTATACTTTTAGTACCAAAATGCTACAGGTTCGTTGTTCGACTTGTCAAAATAATAAACAACTTTGTAACGGAACCAATTCTGAAAGAAAAGGGAAATAAAATCAGCACTCCATTTATTTAACCTGAGTTTGACTTAAATATTTTTATAGTTTTAGTGAGTCTTCTTTGCATAAACTTAGTGGCCTAGCTATGGCGTTGAAACTTCGAAGGCTTAGACTTGGCTTAAAGACTGTATGTTTTAAGACTTTTTACATTAAAATGCCACTTTTTAAACGACAGCCTTGTTATAAGCATGGTCACCCATCCAAAGACTGTCCGAATCGACCGTTGCTTATCCTCGATGATCGTGTCAGATCATCTTAGTTGGCTGAGCTACAGACGCTACGATTTAGTAGGTGCAAATCCAGCATAATTTTACAGCACCACATTGCAGCTGGGCATCTCATTTTTTTTCGCTTCAACAAAAAGGTTTACTCCGGAGTACAGGTTCAAAATTGTTTATAAACAATTAAAAACGTACCTTCGTCGTAACAAAATATTAAAAGTGATAGCATAATAAATCTTGACATCAACAATTTACTTGAAATTATATTACAAAAAAGTTTTGCAAACTTTCAGCAATTTCCACGCAAACATCTTAAAGTATTTTTCGAGGAAACAAAGAAGATAAATTAATTTAGCATCAGATGAACATATTTTGATCTCACTGTCTGTTTATATTTGAAATATGCAACAAGTTTTCCTTCAGTTTTTTTATAGCACTAGGAGTGTTTCACGAGTTTACTTGCTCAAATATTTTCTATTTAAGAATCAGTATGTATGCTACATTTTTTTTGGCTATACTAATGAATATTTGCCAATTCATTTAGTTTAAGCAATAACTTTTTTAACATTTCACACACGGCTGGTTAGCCCCTTACTGAATCATATCTAGTTTGTGTTATGGTAGCTAACACAAATGATATACTACATATTATACATACATATTTTATATAGATACATATTTAACACTCAGACCCACAGCCATCAAATTTAGTTAAGCATAAAGATGTTGGCCGTGCCGGGATTTGAAGCCGGAACCTTCTGATTGGCAGTCTGGCATGGTAACTATTACGCAAACGAGGTCGTCAACATATCTTAAACCTCTCGTATATCGTAACACCTTGAATATTTTTCAGAAAACCCACTTCTTCTTCTTCTTCACCTTATCCCATTTAGGTGGGGTCGGCACAGCAAATCTTCTTCTTCCACTCTCCTCTATCAGACGTAATCTCCACACTCAATCCTTTCTCTCTCATGTCTTCATTTACACACTCCATCCATATCTTTTTCGGGCGGCCTCTTGCTCTTCTTCCTTGCACTACCATTCCCATACATCTTCTAGTTCTAGTTCAGAAAACCCACTCCAATATTTATATAACGATGCCAGTACACATGCAACGCTGTGCCGTAAAGATTTAAAGATTATGATATGTATATCTGTTATAATCGTAGAGTTGTATAATAAAGCAAAAGCATATGCCATGTACATGAATAGAGGCCTACCAGTAAGACATGGGTCCTCCTTGGTTGCGTCATCGGCAGATCGAGACTTACCTGGAAAAAAGGAGTTACAATTTTAAAAACATATAATATAGAACCAACAAGATAAAGATATTCTATTGCTGTATTGATACCTCTTGCATGGTCCTGCTTGCCTAGTACTTCACATATTAGAAAAACAACGACAGTCAACCTAACTTTTATATAGCTAATATTTAAATCCTAAAATATTAATAAAATTCTATTTAGTCTTGGAATACCTAGAAAAGGTTATTATCTTTTATATAAAATTTCCGTGTCACAGTGTTTGTTACCGTACTCCTCCGAAACGGCTTGACCGATCGTCGGGAACTCGTGGTTCGATATCCGCTAATGAGTTCGATCTTTTAGTGAAAGAAAATATCCTAGAGATACCATAACACGCTGGTAAGGCATTTTCTAATGCTTGCCTGGGTAGCAACATCCCTCAAGTTGAACAATCTGACGCCAAGCACTTAACATTAAGTTCGTGTAGCCTTCTTGATAGACAATTATTCCAGATTAGGCATGCTCTACCTTAGGCCAATGTGTTTGTCAAATGCCTAGCTGCACTTAGTAAAAAAAATAGAATGCTATCATCATCATTATCCACAGCCGATTCTATCCCACTGCTGAGTATAGGCCTCTCTTCTGTCATGCCATTTGTCTCGGTCCTGTCCTGTCCTGTCCTTGAATGCTATAACTTGAATCAATAATAAATACTAATTTTGAAATTTCATTTTTTGTGCTCATGACCAATTAAATGATTTCTTTATTGATTACTGTTATTTCTTCCAAGTTTAGATATCTGCTACTGACGATCCGTTTATCATAAAAAGCTATTTAAAGTCATTAATATTTTGTCAAGCAAATAGCTTGATCGACAGCCCATCCATTTTCCGACGCAACAACAGCGGCCTTGCAACAAACTTGGTCCAAACTTCAAGCTTCTTAAACATCGATTCTTTTTCATTCACCAACTTCTAAACTTTAAGATTGCGCAGACTTCAAAAATGATTTAAGAGGCTTATATTGTTCCTGAAGATTACATTGATAGGTATTAATTCCGGACGACGAGTTTTGGTGAAATGTCACGGTTTTCGCTAATGAGTTTCGAAGATTAAGACGGGAATTTATCATTATCGACAGAGTATTGAGGCAGTATCAGTAGGACGTATTTACTATTTTGTCTTTTATTAACCCTGACGTAAAAACCACTGGATGTAATAAGTTTGATGAAACTGTGGGTGTATCTGAACCCATAAACCAATATTAATATTTGTGCCCGCCATATTTGATTTTAAAGTTATCATAATTTATGTATTACTAAACATGGTCTTTCATTTGATATCTGTTTGGGGCATTGCAAAATATATGCCTTCCCTTTTGTGGCAGCTGTGATGTGATATCTATTTTATCAAATATTTTAAGAACGTTCTTGACTAATATATGTATTTTTATATATCAATATTTTTTGCCCTTTTAAAGAAATGAAAGCTAATTCAAACTCTTCGTTTGGGAACTACGATGCTAAAGACACATACACTCACACCTCAAACTATTGCCTTTTTTGTCAGGTTTTAAAAATAAAACAAAATTATAAATCTATACTTGCATCGCAGTAACATATGTATGTAGCTGATTTAGTTTGATAGAAAAATCCGAGATAGATTGAGCAAACATTTAATTTATGAATGTGTACCTAAATACATCTGCAAATAAAATTACGAATATTTTCATAAGTCCATCGTTCTTCCCGCACGATGAAAAAGTAAAAAGCATTGTTCAAAATAACAAATTGAATCTCCAATTAATTGGAAACGGATATTCAATCACCACATCGCCGCTGTGACCACATTCCATTAGTAATTCGTATAAACTGTTTCGTTTGTAATACATTCATATACTTTACATGTGGTCGTAGCAATTGCAACCGATCTGCAAGAGCAAAAGAACAATTAATTGGTTTTATACATTCAATTGAACTAATTTACTTTTGTTTGCTGGTGGGCTTTGATGGCAGTTAGTTAGATAGCATTTTTTTTTGTAGTTGGTTTATTTGCGTAATAGCTGGGGTTACCCGCGTTAATACGGATTAAAATAGCTTATGCGTTAATCTAGAGTCATAAATTTGCTAATCAAATTGAAATTTGGTAGAAGACCAAAATGGAAATTTGGTAGAAGACAAAAATGGCAATTTGGTAGAAGACCAAATTGGAAATTTGGTAGAAAACCAAAATGGAAATTTAATAGAAGACCAAAATGGAAATTTGGTAGAAATCGGTTCAGTCGTTCGAGCGTGAAGAAGTACCAATCATAATATCCACTTACTTACACAAAAACTTTCTCATCTTGACATACCGTTAAATGCTTGACGACAGTTTTCTCAACTTGAATGTGGTTGCTATACTCGTATGTGAAAAGTACAAGAAATGCTGTACCAGCATGCTATGGTTTCCTAACGATGTTTTCCTTCACCAAGTAGGAATCAAAGCCACGACCAATATTTATTTCTTTTTTCATTATGATAATCCACAAGCAGAGAAATTCTATAATACATCTAAATTACAAACTTATAAATATGTATCTTAAGTACAGTAGAACTACCCCTATTGTGAACCTAACTTACAAAAAAAAAACTATCGCTTTCACGTGCATAAAACTAAGCTGTAATATTATTTTATAAATATACAGAAGAGTAAAATCTAATAGCACCAATGACACATAAACCAAGCTAAGTTGTCATCCCTTCAAAATAAGCAATGCAAAACAACATTTTATTTAATTGTCAATCAATTCGAGAACTAAATTATCTTAGACACATGAACTAAAGATGTTTTGATTCGATCGATTATGTGTTCTAAGACCACCTAAGAAAACCCCATACACAGTAAAAGAAGGGGCCCAAGTGCCTTCTGAATGTGGCAGTTTGTGCCGCTTCAACCCTATGATAAGCGCCACTTCAGGCCGCCGCGAAAGGCCCCCGAGACCCGTTTAGATTTCAATAACACAACTAGGGCAAGGACGCATATTTGTGTCGCTTATTTCTTTTCATTTATTTATTAAACTGGACGGTTTCAATGTGAAAATAAGTATTTGAAATCTGAATATGAAACTAAGAACAATTGGTTGTCTGTAAGCTAGTTTATGGACGAAAACTTTCTGCGATAACTATAGTCTTATGAAAACTTTGACGCATCGGCCCATAAAATGGAAATACGGAGTTGAAGTTCAAAACGGCCTCGTTTGCGTAAATGGTTACAATGCTAGACTAACAACAAGAAGATTTGACTCCCGGCACGGCCAACATATAGTTCATATTTGTCATTTAAAAACATCTGACATACAATACAATATAATACAATATTGCACACCAAATACAAAAAACAATATTACATAACAAGAAAAAAACATACGATGACTTTAAGGCGTTAAAACGCCAAAAGTTGTACATTTTTTTTAATATGATGGGTTTGCTCTTGATCATAATTCACCTGATGGTAAGTGACATTGTTATCTAAGATGAAACGCGCTTACCCAGAAGAAATCGGTTCACTCGTGCCTTGGAAACTGCAAGATTACTTACACTTGTTTCTGTAATAAGACTATTTTCTTGATTTGTGCGAAATAAATACTGAATCAATATGATTACATTTTGCGTGAAAAGTTAAGATGTTCTGCAAAAAATCCTATTCACGATAAGACACGATCTTAGTAAAAGTATAAGGTATGAAAATAAAGTAAGAATATTTTTGCTTCATAAATAATTATTTTTTAAGACACGTATTAGGGCAGGTATTGACATTTTGGAGGGCTGAGTATCAAAGGCATAAATTATAATATAATTTACTTGGCAGTAAATTATTCAATACCGCGAGCGAGCACTAATAATAATTATTTAATTTAACAGCTCTCAAGTAAATTGCTACTCAAATTTGGACCAAAGATACGATAAATTACAGTCGAAAGTAACCGAAACATTTAAATTAGGAGTATTTTTCAAAGAAAACCTCCATTCTAAATCTCGGGACTTTCCAAAGTACTTTTTTATGCGATTTGATGAATTCATTCGACAGAAATGAGAGCTCTTATTTAACATTTAATCCCGTCCTGTATTGAGAAACAGGACTTTGTCGTGATTTCACAAAGACCGGTCTTACTGATACGGGATAGAACAAGGAGTTAGTAGGAAGTCAATAAAGTATGTTGGTAAAAATCATGACTGTGTGCATTTAGTTAGCACATTTTTTTACCCGATATACAAAACAAAAATGTGTACTGGCAATAATAATGTTTATTTTAATTCTACATACAGCGTTATTAGATGTTAAAAATATTAAATCAAACTTTTCGTATTCTCTTGAATAAAAAAACATTACGCAATAAACTGCACACGCTTACGTTGTGTTCTTTAAGAGCTAGTTATGCCAGATTAGGTATACTCTACCTTAGCCCAGAGTACCGCTTACTCGAGTGACGTAACCTGCCATTAAAATACCTTGGTTTACTGTGTCAAAAAGTGTTCCATTGGTTTCCTTATTTTTATTGTTTCGTACGCAAAGTACACTTTAGGTACGCAACAATAAAAATAAGGTATATTTTACTTAGCATTTTCTCTCGTATCTTGTACCATCTCCTAGTGCAGCTAGCAAGTCTAGTGCATAGAATTGATCCGCAGCTCACAAACTAGCACCCGCCAACGCGACTCGCAAACTTGTATCAAATGATACTTGAGAGTGTGGTATTGAAGTAACAATGTGCAAATCAGATCACGTATCTACACTGGGATTCAAAAGATGAAAATATTTATAAAGGTGATAAGATTGGAAACATATTGAATATACAGTTCCATTGCAATAAATTAAAGATTTTAGGCACAATATCTATTTGTTAATAATAATTAGATCATATTTACGTAATTAAATAAATCGCTAAATAATAACCCTATGAGTAAGTGTGTATGTTTGTTTCCTTTTCACGCTCAAACGACTGAACCAAGTTTGACGTACTTTATTAGAAGGATTTCGTAGGTTATGGATGTCATATGCTAAACTAGTATATGAAAAATTTTATCTTTACAAAAATTCCCACATAAAGATCACTTTGTAACAAGAACTAGCTCAGGTTCTTGTAGGCATAAAAGCAATCTTTCTAGGTATAAAAGCAATCCTTCTAGGTATAAAAGCAATCTTTCTAGGTATAAAAGCAATCTTTCTAGGTAAAAAAGTAATCTTTTTAGGTATAAAAGCAATCTTTCTAGGTATAAAATCAATCTTTCTAGGTATAAAAGCAATCTTTCTAGGTATAATAGCAATCTTTCTAGGTATAAAAGCAATCTTTCTAGGTATAAAAGCAATCTTTCTAGGTATAAAAGCAATCTTTCTAGTTATAAAAGCAATCTGTCTAGGTATAAAGGCAATCTTTCTAGGTATAAAAACAATCTTTCTAGTTATAAAAGCAATCTTTCTAGGTATAAAGGCAATCTTTCTAGGTATAAAAGCAATCTTTCTAGTTAAAAAAGCAATCTTTCTAGGTATAAAAGCAATCTTTCTAGGTATAAAAGCAATCTTTCTAGGTATAAAAGCAATCTTTCTAGGTATAAAGGCAATATTTCTTAACAACAGAAATATAATTACAGCGTAGCAACCGAAATACCAATAATTCCACGGCTTTTTCGCAACAGCTTGTCTATTGACGTCACCAGTTTATACAGCCCTCTGTGATTCCCAAATACAGGGTTATTGATAAATGATCATGTAACACCTTTTTTTCATGTAACTAGATCTGACGTGATCATTAAAGTAAAGCAACGGTTGATACGGGTAGTATTTGGACGAAAATGTAGCATTTTGTAACCAAAATTTAAGAATCAAATGACGTGGAATTTATGGGATCAACGTAGATTGTCAACAGCAATTTTTGATAGCTTACGTCACTGCAATGCATTACACTTCATTTGACGATATCGATTTGATAAGGGATATAGGAAGTGAATTCCGCTTGCCTTGGAGGTAGGTATTTACTGTTAATAAGTAGCATGTACTATCGAAAATGTACAAACATACATACACACACACTTTTATATTTTTATATTTTATTCGACCATGTTGTACACTAAGATAGGAAAAAAAAACTAGTTTTGATCCTGGTAAATTATTCAATTTTAACTTATAGTTATGATTATTTTCTATTTTATCAACAATAATAAATAAATAAATATTTATCAAACGAAACGCACTTCTAACTAAAACTTTTCTAACAAGTTACAAGTCAGTAACATATAGCTCTGTATGTCCATTCTTTGCAATTCGCCAATATTGCTTAACTCGAACAAATCCCAAATCGAGCTACTAGAACACGTTCGTTTGACGCGAGCCGATTACTGGGGCAGATCTAGTACAGTTGCAGGCGGGAAATTGGCACGTCTTACTTTTGGCAAGGAACCATATTTATTTGTACCTGTTACGTCATAGTTTTTTTTTTGCACCAATAAGATTTACATACAAAGCTGATTATATTGGTGTATTATAGTTACAATTTATCCTTATACTAATGTACTGAAGAAAACTGAGCGAGTTCTTCAGAATTAAACAAACTTGTATCACTGAGGAGTAGCGTTTGAGAAATGATATCATCTCACTTGCAAAACCAAATCACTACCGATTCGTAGTCCACAGCTTTGTCCCATGGGTAAGTAAAATTAGCCCTGGTCCAACACTATAAATCTGTTAAACCACGGGTACTGGGTTATAAAAATAAAATCCCAAATGGTTTCTTTATTCATACGAGTTATACACATTATTAATTACTTTTTACTATTTTTTAAGCTTTATTGCAATTAATTCGATGGAAGGGTAAATTGTTGGTTTTAATAAGTTTATGTCTAAATAACAACAAAACAATTGAGCGGCTTATAAACAACTAAGTTTCGAACGTACTAATAAGTTATTCCGATTATTGTTTATTCTACTTAGGAGTATACTATTTTATTGTGTCTCATCGAAATTTTAATGAACTCATGCTCTCCCAAAACTCCAAAGGGGTCTCAAGACCCCAAAGATTCTTTGGCAAAACGTTTTGCATTCGAAACGGGTTTTAGCATTAAACAAAACCAAATATCGAGAAGCCTTAAAACGTGCCAGCAACTTTACGTCCGAGCTCACTCGATCATCGCAGAGCAACGACTCTAGTCTAGTGAAGCCTTTGCAACTGATAGAGAATTACTAGTGCGTTAAACAATGTTGGTTTACTCGGTGGGTCGGTTAACTAGAGGGATCTGACGCGTTAATCCAAGTTAAACAACGGTCGAAGCGGACAATATTTGGATGGCTGACCTAGCTCATTACGTAATTATTTTTTCTTACAACTACAAATTTGAGTAGCATAGTGCGTAACTACACCACCAGGGTGGAGCATGCCTAGTTTGGAATTACTGGCTCTCAGGGAGGCTCCCAGAACACCCTGATTGGTGCTTGGCGATCGATTTTTCAACTTGAATACCCATCATCTTGATGCTATGGTGTCCTCACAATGTTTTCCTTTACAAGCTAGTGCATATTGGCGGGGATTGAACCCCGAATCCCGATCAACCTTAAGTTATACATAATACAATTATTAATAGTGTATATAATGATGTATTCAAAGTTGCTATATTAGACTGACTGCTGACCGTAAGACATCGAACAAGAAACCCAAAAAAAAACACCACAGAAAATATTCCACAGTAAAAGAGACAACATAAACGTACCCACCCGTTTTTATTTTCTCGACAGTTACCTCATGAAACTCTAATGCTTCGGTAACCTGTAGTGGATAACCGCAAACACAACAAAGACCGAAAATAAAACATTTTCTTGTGCCACCGACCCATCAAAATGCTATAAAAGCTGCATTACATAGACAACTGCTTATGGATATCGGATTAAGTGACAATCGCTCCCTAGTCATATTATACTCACATTTTCAGTTCATTTTAGTGAAATTATTTAATTGAATAAATCGTTTTTCTCAAACTGTTTGACTATCTAATTATGTACCTACATAACATATAAGATGAGCAATTTTTCTTTATTACTTTTTCAACTGTGTTTGTCGTAAATGTAATGTCTGGATCTCGACGAAAAGTAATTTGAGTAACTTCAGAAATGCCTTAATTCTCGAAAATCCTTTTATTGAGTAATGTTCCTTGTGAAAAATATATTTAAACTATTGTTTAAAGATATTTCTAAAACTTTACACACATAAAATCTTTCAACTATTCAGGTACCAAGGTATAGACTTAATACTATTAAATGAACACCTAGCGACATCTATCTTTTATAAAAACTTAAGTGAGGCATTAAAAAAAACTACTATGGTACGTGTGAAAAACATCTGCTTTTCAGTTTGACCGCACTTGGTTCGATAATCTATTTTTCGATAGTTAGTAGTTCGATATTTCATATCTATGCGAAGTAATCTTTGTCACCACCGCACCGAAACTCAAGAACCATTACGAGAAGGGTCCTCACGTGTGCCATTGTTCACATTCTTGCCGCCCTGTCTTCCCGCCCTGACGAGTATTAATTGACAAATCCGCCCGCCCTTTAATTGATCACTGAAGTATGGAGGATGTGGGAGCACTCGCGTAGTAAATTAGGAAATGTGGGTTAGGTTTCTGTGTTTAGTGCCTTAGTGTCCTTAATTGGTTTGGTATTGGTAAACCTTGTATTTATTTTTATTGGTCGTAATATGGTGTATTTTAATGTTGTAATTATTTTGTTAGATCTTATCCAAATAGACCTAGATATACATAATTATAATTATATGATGTCACTCGCATTTGGTATAATTTTCAAAAATATACTCTCAAATGATTATAGCATTTCTTGTATGAGTTTGCAAATATGAACGTTTATTGATATGTTTTTTTTTTGTTTTTTTTTAAGCATTTTTTTTTTGCAAATTGTACCAAATGCCTCTAGGGACGTCATTAACCAGGTCACTTGACATATGTATGACTTGGGTTGTAAGTCACGTAACAATATAAGACTGAAATTATATTGGACAGAATATAAAGAGTATATTATAATATATTATAATGATAAGCATAGACCATAATTCCCAAATTGATTTTTTGACTCTCTTCATGATGTAATAATATCGAGCTATACGTTTCGTTTATTTAAGGCAAAAAATATCGACAAAATAGCCCAAAGGCCGTCAAAAGAACCTTTCTAAGAATATTTTTTTATACTTGTTTTGGTACCAATCAGTCCAATGAGTTGGAAATAAAACTGGTTCAAAAGATTTAAATCTAAGTTTTTGAACTAGTTTTTTCATACTGATAAGTCTGATTGTTACGAAATTCTTTAAGCAACTTTATCTGTTTTTTTTTTTTCACCGTTTATAATCATAAAAGGTATAGCGAAAAAACTGTTAAATAAAAATTCAGCACTTACTTTCGCCTTAAATAACTAGATAACTATATTAAAATTTGTTAAGTGTTTTAAGTTGTATCAAAGGTGTCTGAAATTCCGTCAACAAAAATCAGAAAGCCATAACAGTGAATAACTTTCATTCAACCTTCCCACGACGTTCCATCCAACTCAAAGGTTAATTGACAAATCTCGCCCTTTAATTGATGGTTTCCAGAATGCAAGGGACACATGCCTCCATGGGATCGGACTGGATTGGTTGATAAATGATCCGATTGATATATGTTTGATGGTGATTTATGGAGACAAACGGTTGTGATGTGAATAGGACAACTGAAGTTATAATTTGTGTGTTCGTTTTGGAACATTAATGTTTTTTTTTATTTATGTCAATCCTGCCAAAGGCATTTAAATCATTTAATAATAAATTCATTTATTCGAGCCAAGATTAGTGAACATATTTAACAATAACAGTTTTCTCCAATATCACAAAATGATAATTTAAATATAGCATAAATTAGCTTAAAACAAACCTTATTATCGTGCATATAAATGCCTTCTGAATATTGTTTGTTTAGTAGCGCCTGTACTTCGACTAACTAAGGGGCTTTGACGCGATTACAGAGGTCGATGCGAATAGTCTTTGGATGGGTGACTATTTAAATGTTCAAGTAGTCGTTAGCTAAGTCGGCTTGAAAATTATCGACATCGGAGCGGGATCACTTAGCTCATACGAAATTATTATCATTATTATTTCAGGGTTGGGTTTTGCATGGTGGAAAAGTGTTGACTAGTGTTGTTTAGTGCTTTAGTGTTTTAGTGCTCGCCTGGTTAAAACTCTCTAATTACAAATCTGTTATTGTGCGCCAAACGATCTGTTCCGGCAGCTTCCCAGA
Source organism: Mellilla xanthometata (assembly GCA_035578125.1). Taxonomy (NCBI): domain Eukaryota; kingdom Metazoa; phylum Arthropoda; class Insecta; order Lepidoptera; family Geometridae; genus Mellilla; species Mellilla xanthometata. The sequence continues at coordinate 2,500,160 of JAPUBQ010000015.1, read as the reverse complement.
GAACCAGTAATTCTAGTCTAGACTAGTTTAAACCAGAGAACAGTCTCTCTGACTGGTGTGATAACGCGACCGATGGCATTTTTTGTAAAAAAGACTTGACAGACAGTTTCATGATATGACTTTAAAAATTATTTTATTTATTTATTTATTGTACATACAATAAGTGAGCTTCACAGTTGCCCAATTCACTCACTATTGCTTACAAATACAAAGAAGAGTAAAAATTAACTTTTACATACATTGATTACATGCTATCTTATGAAACTACTTTATTGTAACAAATTTGTACTAATGAGTCCATTGCCGCTCTGCGGATGTCTGCTTCTGTAGCACAAAAGAGGTTTAATATAGGTTATAAAAATTATATTATACAAAATGTCACTTATTTTTGCTGTAATATTTTCCGTACTTATAACACTCAAACGAAAATTTAGCAAAAGCACAATTTTTACTCATCAAAACTTACGTACGTACATTTAAGAACTCTTGAAAAAACAAACAGTTCCCATTTTAAACCCAAAATAAAGGAGATCGCAGCACAGAACGCGTTCGACGTGGTCCCGCATAAAAATGCGCGCCTAAACCAGGCTTCATAAAATGAAGCATAAAATTATATGGCGTCGCTGATGGTGTAGTAAGTTTGAATAGCAAATTTTGGTCTCGGAACGTTCTGGCAGTGCGTCACTGGAGATCTTGTTGATTTATGTGGAATAAATAGGCAAATCGACTAATAACACGATGTATAATCATTTGCTAGTAAGTATTTTGTTATCTGAAAACGTTTTTAATTGAAAAAAAGTTATTTGAATTATAGGTGTGTTGCTACTGCTACTCGTATTATACGAGTAACATATAGCATTACCGATTTCTTTTTTGATAAAATAAAATTTAATACAGTAACTGATAGGTCACATGGTTTTGTTAGTAATTATTTGTTCGTAAATTTGAATAATAATATTGTTTGTAATTTAGTAATAGAATAGAATAGAATTGGAGACTTACTATAAATTTGGGCATATATATTATTTAAATTGTATTACTGCCAACTGTACCTAAATCTTGAATGCTTTACGGTAAAAAGTGAGTACCAACTATTCTTATATCAAAAATCAGTGCGTAACTATAATGGGTAATATAAAATGTCATGAAGTTTAGTTTTACTAGAAAAAACGATTTCGTAGCACCAGAATTTACCTATTTTGGAAGTAATAAATGATTTCAGTTGATTTGAATAAATTGCATCACTTGTTTTTTTAAAAGATGGAATAGTCTTTTCCAAATACATAACTAAACTTCAAGACACCTTAAGCCAAAACACATTGCTTACAAATTGATTAACAAAATTAAAAAGACTTATCTCATTCTTAGAATGTCATTTAAACGCCTAGGTGTTTTGTGTAAATAAATATGATAAACTCTTGATGGCTATAATACTAATTAGTTCTCGTATATAGTACTGGGATGAAATCGTCGCAGTTATTTTTAATATTACAAAACTTAATCCTCAACTAAAGAACTATCACCTTACAATAGAATAGAATGGCAGTCTATTCCACAGCTGGTTAACTTAAACTCCGGTTAGTTGAAGAATGCATAGAACTTGAAAGAACGATTTGAGCAAAATGCGGCCGCTTCAAGCCTTGTAATGAACGAACTTCAAAACGATTGAGTATCGTTAAAAGTTTGTATTTTCTGAAGAAGTTGTATCTATCTTGTGTTATTACAAGATAAAATATAAATTGTGCAGTATCTACATTGATATTAATATGCAATTATCTTTTGTGACGACAGAAAAGGTTTAGCTAAGAAACTGAACTTGTAATTTTTGACGTGACAACGTCTTAAATTAGGTTGCGGCTGGGAGTCACTTATGAAAAAGTGTAACGCCCGGTAACGTTACGATGAGTCACCGAACGAGAGAGAGGCCCGCCGAATGCCTTGCGTCTCTCTCCCACTCAACTATGATCGGTCTGCCGCGCGCGCAGCACGCGGCAGACGTTGTCACGTAAAATCTTCGCCCGTAAAACCGACTTTACAGGCAACCATTTTTATTAATAATTCCTTGTTAACTATATCGTTAACCGTTACCGTAAGTATATATTTATACTTCTATAGTTTCTAATAATCTATTATCTATATGGCCGTAATAACTATTTTAATTTGATTAATCAAATTTTGTTCAAATTTAAAAAAGTTTAACGCTATGCGATCCATTTACTGGCTTTTAAAATTTCAAAATAATATGACATATTTTATTTTACTTTGTTTAGTTACTAATAAATAAAATAATAAATTTTAAAATAGAAATACTATACCAACATGAATTGTCACCAACAAAGGAATTAACCGTCCGTTTACTTTCGGCTTTTCGACCAAAAATCAGGCCTGTGCAAACAAAAACTGGCCCATTCCGACAAAACAGAACATTCACCATCATTTATCAGGATATAACTAGTGGGGCGGAATATAAAATACATTGGCTGGTAACATTCCGCCTTTTTGTTGGTTGCTGATTTTTTTTGTAGTTCAGAGTTTTTGTCGATTTCCGCATTTGAAACTCGGGTTTATTCGGCTGTGGTGAAACAGGGCCTGTGGCTAGTTTCTATGGATTTTTTTATAAATTGAAGAGGAAGTTACGTGCGCAGTAATTATTCGGTAATTTTTCTTATATTAATATCATAATATTTAATATACTTGCCAAGATTTTTGGGGTTTAATAGTTTACGATTTAAACTTCCATTTGCGCTGGGGCGGTTACAACAGGCTATCACTGTGAAAGGAATAATTATTGTAGTTGTACGCGAATAATTATTGTAGTTCTATGATATAATAAAATATTATAAATAGTATAATAGTGCTGAAAATCGGCTATCTCAAAGTGATCTGATGTGTTCAGCAAAAGCAATGGGTGATACGGAAAGTGCTAGCCGGATGGATGCCTCGTAAAAAAGACTAGCGTTTATATCCAGGCGCTATCTTGACTGTTATGACTAGTTAAGTTGTAAGCCAAAGCCTGTTCGACCATATCGTTAAACCAAATCTGAGGATTTGGGTGGCTTGAAAACTTTTGTGACAGTAAAAAATCTTTAGCGATGTCCTTGAATTAGTCACATTAACGATAAACTTAGTACAAACTTAATAAACTGCGCAAAAGTACATCAATGCCGCATTTTTTTTAGGTATTAAAACTGCGTAAAATAAAATATATTATTAATAACTATGCATTGTTAGCGCCTTAGACATGTAGCACCGGTTACCTCGGCTTAGTAAGGTGTTTTGACGGGATCATAGAGGTTAAGCAAAGGTAGATGAGGAGTCTTTAGATAAAATGTGGCATTTTCATCTAGACACTACCATGGGTTGAATGACACGTTAAATTGTAGGCTATTACACTTAGCACAGGCAATCGTAAGACCATGTCAGAGGCCTTCGGGCGGCTTGAAAGCTCTCAACACCAGAGCTTGGCCACTTAGCTAATCAATAAGAAGAAGTTTTAATTATGTAATATGGTTTATGTCTAGTCTATTGAAGATTTTATATACATTTGGTTATACACATAATAATAATAATAATAACACATAACACACACATACACATATTACACATACTCACATTTTTTAATATGCTACACATTGTTTGATATGTTAAACGGGAGTTAACTCAAACTAATCAATACCTTAATGATTACTAAGCCATTATTATATAACTGATATATTAAATTAATATATTTTGAAATTTCATACTTTCAATTTTATTTAATTTTGTGTACAAATATGTCTGGATCTGTAATAAAGAATTACTGAAATTCCATCCAATTTAATTAATTATAAAATATCACACTATTAACTTCAACGAACTGGCATCACTATACTATATAAAAAGAATATTATATTTCCTGGTGGAAATAAAATGCATCGTCTCAATTTCTTGCTCTCTCAGAATCTGAGCAGAAATCTAGATGTTCCGAGTGCCTTAGCATTAATCTTGTACCAACTGGCACCTCTGTTTTTCCTTCAATCTGTTAAAGTCACAGAGCTACAAATAAGCAATAGAACTAAGTTGTATTTCAAAGAGTAGCGTAAGAATACATGAAAATGTACATAATTAATTGATAAAACCTATAAAAACCTGCGTAAATGATAAAGACTATGTTTTTTTTCACTTTTATTATCTTTAATTAAGTGTTAGGTAGTTTCAAAACACGATCACATGAAATCTGCTCCGTAGTTGAATTTTTTGGAAAAAATCGTTTTAATATTGAAAAAATGTTGTGCTTTTTATATTTTAATTCCTTAAATTTCATAACAACTTATGTAAAAATATAGAAAGTAAAAAATTGTAACCAAATTAAAATCAAAAACCTTTTTATCTGTGACATATTTTGAAAGAAAGAAAAAGAAAATTATTTATTATGACAAATTAACACAAGACAAGATATAAAATATTTAATAGTACAAATAATAAACATTAATTAGTCACAACACAGCCTCAACTCAGCATCACACTGGTTGCTGGAGAGCAACCAACGCTGGTCTTCCGTTGAGGCTGGCTGTGACGTCACGCACGATACACTAGAAAAGAGAACACGCAATTATATGAAGAAATTGAAAAATACTATTTACATAAACTAATCAGCTAACAGAGAACTAACAAGATACTAATAAAATATAACAGATAACTGAATTAAGAATAAAATTACAAGAAAAAACAAAATTATAAAACAGATGAATATGGTCAGTGTGATAAGTTTCAAAGACTGTCGTCGTTCCAAGAAGAGCAAAGCTGCGCATTCTGAGTTCTGTGTTAGCAGTGGACGTTTGCTCTACCTGATAAATATTGAATGGAGTTTAGAGAGATGTCTGGATACACTCCGCGTGATTTATGTTTTTGCGTTAGAACATGATACTTCTCATCGGGAGGTAAACCTCTATTTTATTCATCTATACCCACTCCATTTTCGAGCAGTGAAAATGGTAAAATTATAATCATAATCATAATCATCATTTATTGGTAAAAAAGTTTTACAAGTCAATTCATACATACATTTTTATTAAAAAATATAACAAAAAAATTTGTTACATAACTTTTATTTATCCCATTTAAAGTAGTTGATACTAACCACTCTTTGGTTGCCTGGAAGAGATCCCTTGCAGTGATACGTAGTAACACTACTTCTACTACTACTACTTCTTCTTTGCCTTCACCTCTTGCCACTATGTGGGGTCGGCACAGCCCGTTTTTGCTTCCACACACTTCTGTCAGCCGTCATATCTACAGTCACTCCTTTCTCTTTCATATCCTCTTTCTACTTATAAGTTGATTATTTATTTTTCTCTCTGTTTTGTATTTCCTTTTGTGTTGCAATAAAGAGTATATCTATATATTTATCTATCTACTAGAGATGTGTTCATAATGTAATAGTTTTTACACTTCAGTACATAATTTGCGCTTGATTACAATTCTGAATTTTTCATTTTCTGATGCTGAGCTTAGTTTCATCTAGAAAGGAGCGGTCTCTTTTTCCAATTTGAAGTTTCAAATTTAGGGAACAGGGTGCTTGAAAGACGGTAATACGTTTCGCATTATGAAGTTGGAGACAAAACGCTTTATGTATCTTTAATATTATGTACATAAAGTAACTTTGCCACCTTGGTGTTTCTTTGCATGTCTGATTAATTATTTTTTAAGCTCAATGGCTAAACCCAAGTGTCAAGAGTTTCAAACTGTCCCTAAAGTTTTTTACATTATGACTGATATATTGCATCAAACTGCTGGGAACAATAAATAATTAAATCAATAACTTTATATCTAAATATGTTTTCTGTCTTTTTTATATTCGTATTTTAAAATAATACCTAAAACACTTTATATAAGACCGCAAAAAAGAGCAGTTACACATTTGTATGCTTCAACTCTATCAGTTATTTTCCTAACATTACTAATAATAAGAAGCAGCTACTTAATCCATAACAAGAGCCCGTAGTTCCAATAAGAATCGATTTTATGTCTCCCAAACACCATACTTCATAGAGCTAATAAATGAATCGTCGAAGGGAGATCAACTAAGTCCATAAAACTTGTTTGCCTACCTGAATAATTGGCCCATTTTCTTCCAACAAAAACATGAGATAACCCATAAAATATTCTGTTACATTAAAGCGCTATTACAAAATATCAGCACCTCCATTTTCGTAAATGAAAAGATGAAAAATTTAATTAAAAAATAACACGGTATCGCGCCGGCCCCAGGCGCGATGATACCAATTTTATTCCGAAAAGTTTGAACCTTCAGTCGTCGATGGTGTATTATCTCATTGGGTTAGCTTTTTACGGCGCGTTTCATTGCTAACTGCGTGCTTGCTTCATGAATATGAATGTGAATTAAGTCTGCGGTACGGCCAAGGCTGGACTTGGGTCCATGACACTTGCCTCTGCCGACGCAGAGGTATATTTGAAAAATGCGAAAAATACTTTTTGTACCAATACTTTTCTCAAATACAATTCATTGGAAAGTAATCGCAAAAAAATGATTGTACCTATTCCGTACTATTTATGAACAAGTACATCCCTTTCAATAACGAAGACCTCGTTGGCGTAGTGATTACCATGCCGGACTGACAATCAAACGGTTCAGGTTCGATTCCTGGCACGGCCAACATTTTTGTGCTGAACTAAATTGGTTGGTGTAGGGCCGGGATCGAACCAGGGTCCATCGAATTGTACAACATACTTGTTTAACCTAGCCAGAGTCGCTTTTTAGAAATTTAATTATATAATTATAGATATGTATACAATCATTTCATTAGTCTTTACATCATCTTCTTAATATCACATTAAAAAAATAATATAATTAATTAATATTGGTATAGATACGAAAACTTTTTTTATATTTTTTTAAATTAAGCCACCCGCCCAAACGTGCCCATCGGCCTTGCTGCATTGGCTCTTTGGATTGCAAGGGAAATATGTTGCACAATATATGCATATGTATATTTTATATTTCTGCTATCCCAGTATATCCATAAAGTACGAATCTAGTTCAGATTGCTACGAAGCTAAAGAGGAAAAAATATATATTCGCGACATTTTTAGCAAAAAGATGTCTTAACGCCCGCCCGCGCTGTTACAAGATTTTGAATTTTCCCAAACTTTCCGATGGCAAGTATATTCTTTGGATTTTATTCGCAAACTTTACCGAGCGGTGATTATCGAAAGTTGGGAACTCTCTTCTGTATTACGGTTCTGGCACAGGGTGGTGAACGGGTTAGGACTTGTTATATGTTGGCGACCTCGTTGGCGTAAAGGTTACTATGCCGGACTGCCAATCAGAAGGTTCTGGGTTCTATTCCCGGCCCGGCCATCACTTATATATAGCCATATTTTGTAATGACAAAATCACGACATCATATTCATGTTTCAAATCATTTATATTTTGCTAAATAGTATAATTGGTTTGAATACAATAAATTGGCCCTTTTTATCGGCAAGCATGCAATATAACAATGTCAGTAATATTCTTAATGAAAAATGACGATTATAAAAAACGTACGATGAGACAATTGATAAACAAGTGTAAAATAAAAATTTTAAGTGTCAGAATGAAAATCTCCAAAAACACAAAGAGAGGCAGCCCTATGAACGCGTAACCAGACGTGTTAAAAAAAAAAATTAAAAAAAAAAAAAAAAAAAAAAAAAAACCTTTCTTTCTTTCTTTGTTAGTGACATTCTGGCCTATGGTGTTATGTTTAGTCTAGAATAACTGTCTCTCAAAGAGGCTGGCATAATACACCGTTCCCTGTTTTTTTCGCCAAAAGCTCGAGCTCATTGGCAGGAATCGAACCCGCGACCCGAATATAAATCGGAAAGAATACTGAGCTGTCAGCGCTTAAAAAAAATCTACATGTAAATATGTATTTCACAAAATGCTTCAGGGTATACTGCGGATATAGGGTTGTGATTGTTTGTGAGTTTTTGTATTTGCAAAGGACAGGAGGTTACGTATATAATATATGTTTTGTTTTTCGTTTGATCTTTGATAACAAATTTGGGTTTACGTATCCCGGAATCATTTCTATTTTTCGAAAAAAAAAAAATTACAATAGGTTGGCAAATTTACAATAATTTATTTATGAATCGGTATTTATTTTGTTTTTAGAATATTATTTTTAACTTTATATTGCAACACAAACCAAATTTTGTTTTTTTTCTATCATAGCACAAGAAGCCCAATTTACGTTCCCACTGCTGGGATTCGGGGCCTTCCCTCACGAGGAGAGAGATATAGGCCATAATCCACCACGCTGGTCAAGTGTGATGAAACACGTCTTCGGATATTATGGTCCTCAAACATGCCGGTTTCCTCACGATATTTTCCTTCACCGTAAGGCGAGTGCAAATCCACATATAACTTGGAAAAAAAGTCATCGGTGTAGGGCTGGAATTGAACCCGGGGCGGTGATGGAAAAACAGACGTTTTTACCACCGAGCCACACTCGCTATTTATTTTTCTATCAATTGAGTCTGAAGCAAAAAAATATTGTCCAAAACCATAGAAATAGAAAAATCTTTAATCACATTAAATAACACACAATTATTCACATAAACACTAAACTATTTTACCACTACAATCTAAAATCACATACGTTAATTTGCTACGAGTAAAGGTTTTAAACTTCTAAAGCACCTAATAAGGTTTTAAAGATTCAGGTGACCTAAATAGAGTAGCTGGAGGCTTCTGTGCTATAGGCTAACCTTCAACAAACCAGATTAGTTGCCAGGCTGTAAGCTCAATTGTATTATATTAAATCTAATTTAAACGTGACGTACGAAGAATTTGACGACCTCGTTGGCGTAAAGGTTATCATGCCGGTCTGCTAATCAGAAGGTTCCGGGTTCGATTCCCGGCATGGCCAACATTTTTGTGCTTAACTAAATTTGTTGGCTGTGGGTCTGGGTGTTAAATATGTATTTATTTATAATATGTATGTACATGTAGTATATCAGCTGTGTTTGCAACCATAATACGAGCTAGAAATGGTTCAGTTTGGGGCTAACCAGCCATGTGTGAATGTGTAAAAAAAATATATATATTTAGGAGCAAAACAATGGTACCTTTTATTCACTTTTCTTCTTCTCTTTCTTCGTATGAGCTAAGTGACTAAGCTTTAGTGTCGAAAGTTTTCAAGTCACCCAAAGACCTCTGACTTTGTTAAACAACCGCTTTTATTAAGACTACCATATCTAATAATATAACCATGCCACATACTTGTAAAATATCCCATCTATAAGATGTCTTGATAACATAATATAATATGAGCATATTCAGAGGGTAATGGGGATGGGTTTCAAAAGGTTTCCAATTTAAAATAGAAGAATCAAGAGTAAATGTAACATATTGAAGAGCGCAATAAATGTTTTAGCAGTTTCAACAGTTAACGGGTGTCACAGCGAGTTTGACTCATTGGTAATAACGTCTGCTTTTCAATCAGACAGCTCCTGGTTCGATTCCAGCCCTACACCAATGACTTGTTTTTAAAGTTATGATGATTTGCACTTGCTTTACGGTGAAGGAAAACATCGTGAGGAAACCGGCATGTTTGAGGACCACATTATCCGAAGATGTGTGTCATCCATCAACCCGCATTTGGCCAGTGCACAGTTACAGGTAAGGTTAAACTAATTATTTATTTTTAGGATCATGCGTTAGACACGCATCAGTTTTAGTTAGGCAGTCAGGTTAGGTGAGAAAATGTGAAATGGCTTTAGTATTATTATTATTATCGCTTCTCTATGCATTATTATAGCAGAGCAAGAATGCTTCAAGATTTACATTATTTGTGAATTATATTATAAACATTCGACGTGCCATTTCATATTTAAAGAAAAGTTTATTTCAAAGGAAAACAATTTTGCCGCCAGACAGACGAGCCAAGCAAGAAGCTTAAATATATATTTGTTTACTCATAATGGGCTAGCGCTTGATCGCAATTCACTTGATGGTAAGCGAAATTGCGATCTAAGGTCCACCTTAGATCGCAATTTCGCTTAGCACGCTTGCCCAGATCAAACCGGTTCACTCTTGCCTTGAAAACTGCTAGATTATAGTTATTAGGGAACAAGGAATTTGGCAAACAATTCCACACCTTGGCAGTACGTACAATGAAGGTGGAGGCAAACCGCTTAGTACGCGACTTAGGCACCTCAACAGTATAACGGTGCCGCCTTGGTGTTTCCCTACTCGTCCGATGGTGGAATGAATGAAAGATATGCTGCGAAGTTCAAGAATACGAATTACAAAATTTACAGTCACTCTAAGTTCAAATTAAAATGGCCAGAGAAGTACGTCTTAAAGCTTCCAAAGTGGGTGATATTGAGCTGTCCACCTGGCTGTCTACTTTAATGAAGCCTCGACTAGTAACGGCACCTTAATGTATGCAAAGAGCCTATTCAAGACCAGCTGCGGCAGTAAGGACGTTTGAAAATTAGGCATTTTGTAGTCCTATTTCGGAATTTAAAAGGATAAAACAAGGGTTTTTAGGTGCGGTTAATTACTGTTAATTTTATTTATTTAGGTTATACGTATTGAACAAGAACATTTTAAAATAGGAAACTGATTGGGTTTAATATGTTTGTGCATAGTCTCCTAATCATAGAAAACATAACCATATTGGTAGAGCTATTGTTTAATAGGTTTTTTGACATCATTGGTCGACGGATTTTGCAAACAATTTAAATCACCGTCGCCCAAAATAAAACAAGTTAGATTTTCTGACAAAAGTTTATGATATTTATTAATTTTTCACTAATAACTATAATGATTTTACCACTCAATAACTTAATATTGCCCTTAATATCTGAGTTTAGGCAAATATGTATTACTGTTTCTACATAGTGTAAAAAATAACTTTGTTCAATGTACAAGTCGAATTTTTATTTTTCATAACACTTTAATACAAACAATGATTATGAAATGTGGTAATAAACATAAATCATTAAAGCTTTTAATAATTAGTAGTTTCGAATCAATTTAAGACTTTTATATTAGTAGACAGAGTAACATATAAGTAGTTATATTAAAGGATAAATGCTAGAGCTTTCCTTGAAAAAATACACCCAAAAAGTATAAAGTTCCCATACTGGTAACAATTTGTAAAACATTTTACTTACGATATAATGAATAACGGAACACCTGTTTTACGCGAGCGGTTCATTAGGAAAGCTAATCAAAATGTTGTAATTAACTTTTGAAGGTTCGCGATGATGGGAATATTATATTTTTATTCCTCATAATGAAATTTGATATGATTCTCGTATAAATTGAGAGATTGGCAGTATATCGTAATTGGGTCGGACATAAAATGTATATCACCTTTATAATATTTCTTTTTTACATTTTAAAATTTGTATAGGTCTACGCTTGACCACAATTGCTAATGTTGCGTAATAATGTTGTCTCAGGTAGAGTTTGCGAATCTAACTTCACTATTGCTCTTAAAATTGTTAGAAGATTTATTGTTATACTAGCTGACCCGGCAAACATTGTTTTGCCTCACTTAGGGGTATAAAAAATAGATAGTAGCCGATTCTCAGACCTATTGAATACGCTTATAAAATTTGGTAAAAATCGGTCAAGCCGTTTTGGAGGAGTACGGTAACTAAGACTGTGATATGGTAATTTTATATATAAGAAAATGTACTAGCAGACTCGGTAAACTTTTTTTCCATCATAATAAAAAAAAAACAAGAAAACTGACATGACAGTTATTGCAGATGTGTCGTTAACTGATATATAAAATGACATTAGGTTACGTTATAAGTAAACATTTTATATCATCATCATTAGCCATCAATAATAGTATTATAATAAATACTTTATTCAGCACTGAAAAAACTGAAATGTAGGTTACATCGAGTTCAGTTATACGTATTAAATGTTGTAGTTTAGGAAAAATAATGCATGACTAAATATAAGAATATATTTTCAATTATTGAGATGTTATTAATTACCAATATAAATCTAGCAAAAAAAAAACTGTTATTGTCTTAGAAAAAACAAAAGAAGGAATAAAAAAATTAAAAAGTACAGCTGAAGAAACAATACCATTCTCTCTCTTATGTATATACCAACCAGAAGCGCTCCTATAACCATGGCAACATTTTCTCACACTCCCCCATTTAGTGTAGGGACGTAATTACAAAAGCGTATTATTACCGGCCACTGTCATTATTAGGGGCCTACTATTAGAAGGCTGTGTCACGGTGAATGGACAATAGATATCACGTAACATAAAGGTAAGGAAAGATAAATAAAGAGAACGTTTCTAATGTGTTCGGAGTAGCGTTGTGTGAGAGATTTCTTTTCTTTTTTGTCGGAGGTAAGAACTGTCCTCATGTAACTAGACATAAGTTACATAGTAGTATTAAGACGATTTTAAATAGTTTATGCTTAAATATTTAGGTATCTAAGTTTACCAAGGAGGAGGCCTTTACCCGCTTTTGAGTGCGCTAATTTTTGTAGATAAATATCTACATAATTAAATATTATACAGAATTGGAAACAACCTAAGAAGTGAATGAAATGTAATATTTCAAACTAGGCAAATAAAGGCTTTTTTCTGAGGTTTTCTTAGGTTAAGTTTTAGTTAGTAATGTTTTATGTATGTTTTTTTTATAAAAACTTGAGTAACAAAAATATTTTTTTTCTTATATGGTAACATTGATGTTAATTTTACGCATTAAAGCAAAGCACTCTAGTAGTTGATAATTCCTAGTTTGGAATATCTGGTTCTCAAGGAGGCTTCTGGAAAATTAAATTAGTGATTGTAAATATCTGGTGTCATAGAATTATATAAACTGATTTGTTTTAAGTTTTGAATAAACAGATACAAGTGTATATAGAAAATACTCCTTACAAATCAAAATTTTACTCGATCGATTTGCAGACAAAATTTAAATTTAATACAAAATGCCTACTCGGACCTACATTTAAATAACGACTCAGATCAACGTGATAAAACAGCTATTTAGTTTTACATTTAAATTTTGCACTTAAATTCAAATAGCATACTCGAATATACATATTTTATATTGTGACATAATATATCGTGATGCAACAGAGAAAAGACGCCTACATTGTCAATATTTAATTACATATAGACATAAACATTTTATTTTACAACCCTACCCATGAACAGGAGGCCAAAAATCACAAGAGTTTCAGAAGATACCAAATTACTATGCATCATTCATCTTTATTCGTTCAGTAAATAAAGATTTACGAGTGTACATAAGAAAATATGGCTCACAATGCGAAGTTTGCTCATATTTATATTTGCTGAAGTTTGGGGCATGAGGGGTCTACTGTGCGCTTATGTAGGTATGTGTAGAATAAAAGATTACTACTAAATAGATATCGCGTCACGAATTGGCTAGCTAAGTTGACCTGACGCGATCATCGCAGCTAAGCAACGGTCGATACGGACGGTGTTTAGATGGGTGACTATGCACAAGACTGTCGTTTTTTTCAAGTGAAATTTTCACCAGGACGCTACCGTGGGTCGGATGACACGTTTAATTGTAGGTCCCGGCTGTAAGTCAGTACAAGCAGTCATTAAGCCAAGTCAGAGCCCTTAGGCCCTTAGCCCTTTACGTTCCTGGTTTAATGCAGCAATTCTGCCAGCAGTTAGTTAGAGCTTTTGGACTAATTGGTTGTTCTTTGTAATAGATAGTTGTTTTTTTTTGACAATAATATTGGATTTAAAAATGTTTGCTAAATTTTACTATCTTAACCACGTCTTTAGAAATAAAGTAGCAAGTTTTTTTTTTTTAATAATTTTTGATATAAGCGGTGTCTCTATTCTCTAGGCATTGCATAAAGCTTTTATTATTGTCTTAAGTTTAGTTAAATAATTTAATGAAATATTTTTGACTAATTATTTTTTAATAAAATAATTAGTCAAAGATATTAATCGTAAAAGAAAACATAATTTAAAATTTGCTCTTAAACACTTGCTCAAACAACGAATAAAAAATCCTGATATCAATACTAAATGTTTTGCGAGTACTTAAGTTACAAGAATATACTCTTCTATAGTTTACGGTATACCTTGTTTAAGATGTATGCGTTATCTATTTAACATAATCTGTAATACACGTTCCTGTTAGTAACTATATTATATTCCTTCATATATCGTGTTGTATCACGTGTAGAACCCTTGTTATGTTGTTTTAGGTCAACTTTTAAATATTAGAACTAACATTAAGCCTATCTGATGGAGCGTGGTTTCAAAACAAAGGAAAGAACAACACACATATTTTAAGGAGATCCGTTATTTAATACATAATTGATTTACAATATGTTTTTATAGGATAGTACATAAAAGCAGAAGTGAAATCTCTTCTTTTTAAACTTAACCATGCGTACCCATCTACTCTCCAGGTTAAGGAAATATATCATCATTATCTAATGATAATCCTATATATATATAAGTCCATACTCGTCCACCAATGGACATAGGTCTCTCCGATCCTAACTGTTTGTCGTATCCTAAGACAATATGCCAATCTGTCAAAAATCTGTCTGTTTTTGAATCTGTGGCTCTTGCATCGGCTTGTTCAGCCATGAGCGCTGATACAATAACCATTTCCACACTACATGAAATCATGTCTTGTAGATGTAAATGTAAGATGATGACGATGATGGACCATGAGGAAACATTTAAAAAAGTGTTTGAACTCCATGGACTAATAAAGCGGGACCTATACTTCAATGTGCCATCCGACCTACGATATCGATGTCTTTTTAGTGCCATTATTACTAACATTGAGTGCGCTTCCACGCTTTTAATTTTTAGATCTAAAATACTCGTAGTTCGCTTTGGTGTAATAACTATCTAATAACTTACTAATAACTGTTCTATCAATGTTATTAAATATAATATGAATTACGGTTAAGTGCTACTTTACAAAAAGCGAGTGTGGAAAAAAGCGAGTATGGCTCGGTGGTAATAGACTGGCCCAGGTTCGATCCCGGCCCTGCACCAATGACGATTTTGTCAAGTTATGTTAGTTATGGATTTGCACTCGCTTTACGTTGAAGGAAAACATCGCGAGGAAACCGACACGTCTGAGGACTGCAATATCCGAAGTCGTGTGTCATCCCCCAACCCGCACTTGGCCAGCGTGGCAGATTATGGCCTATATCTCTCTCCTAGTGAGGTAAGGCCCCGAAGTCCCAGTAGTAGGAAAGGATGGTGGGCAGAAAAAAATGCGGCAATAAACTTACTGTCGCTTAACTTTGATGATTGCTTTCATAAGCTCAGTAAGTCGAGCTACAGGCAAGACAGGTGTAACGCTTGTAATTTGGCTACTAACACATACACACATCAGTCTAAAACATTCCACGAAAAAAGTAAATCGCCTCCCATCTAGCAATCTCACGGTGCAAATAAATAAGGCTCCCCACACCATTATAGGTGGAACACATGCTCGCACCATAACGCACCTAATTTGCCATAGCCACGGGCAAACACATTTGTTTCGGTAGAGGAAGGGTAAGGGAAACTTTTGTAGTCCAAGAGGGAGTCGGCAACTTAAAAGTAGGTCAGTAACTAAAACAAAGGCGAAACAATTAGAAGTACTCGTAGTAAAAAGTAAAAAGGCTTTATTCAATCCGCATTTCGTTATTACAATTACTTCTTCCTCTTTACCACCATTATCCCACTCAGATGGGGTCAGCGCAGCAAATCTTCTTCCACTCTCCTCTATCAGCCGTCATGTCCACACTCAATCCTTTCTCTCTCATGTCCTCATTCACACACTCCATCCATGTCTTTATCGGGCGGCTTCTTGCTCTTCTTCATTGCACTTCCATTTCCATAAATCTCCTCATGACTTGAATCTCCTCTCTACGCATCACAATCCATACCACACCACAATAATAATGATAATTATGAAAACTTTATTAACCTACCTTGTCAGATTATTAATCAAATTATTCGAAGGTTGGCGCGGTAAGTACGCGTGATGCGTAGATAAATTATTGTGATATATATTTTGTATCAACGACGTTTGACGTAGTTTTATCCTATGTTGGGTTAACGTAGTTACAATACAATTCATTTTAAGCAAGCAAAGGAAAATAATTAAGGAATTTTAGCGGATGTATATGAAATAATGATATTTTAAAGGTTAAAAACAAATAGTGCAAACCTATCTACGAATAGAAATGTGAAAACTAAAACAATACATTTAAATCGACGACCTTGTTGGCGTAAAGGTTACCAAGCCGGACTGCCAATCAGAAGGTTCCGGTTTCGATTCCCGGCTCGGCCAACATCTTTGTGCTTAACTAAATTTGTTGGCTGTGGGTCTGGGTGTTAAATATTTATCTATATAAAATATGTATGTATGTATATTTAGTATATCAGTTGTGTTAGCTACCATAACACGAAAAATGGTTCAGTATGGGGTTAACCAGCCGTGTGTGAAATGTGTCCCAATATTATATTATATTAAATGATTAATACACTTCGTACGATAAACACTTTTTAATTCCATCTTACACTTATCTCCTAATTCCAATTATTTCTGTTCTTTTGTGTCCCAAAGATACTTCTTTATCTTTGTTTATCAATATTTTTAAACTCAAATAAGTGAAAATAACCCTCAGCTCTCCGACTATCTCCACAGGTAGAGTTGTAGGCACTTACCGCCACGTCTCTATAATGACGTCACGCGCATATTATGCTACATATGGTAAGTAACCGCATAAATAATTATGTTTATTTACCGAAAAACCTTCTTTAATTTATTTGAAACTAACTAATTTCTCAAAGACTTAGAACTCATTTTTTTTTGGTTTCGTGGTAGAGCATTATCTAGTACTCGCCTGGCTAGCTACTACCCTGTTAAAAAATCTGTCGCCAAGCAAGAACCAGTTTATGCAGACATGGCATACCCCGCTTTAGGCCAGAGTGTCGTATCTCGTATGGTCAAATGTTTAGCTATAAGGAGTAAAAATCAAGTTTTTTTTATACCACCCACTATTTTGAAAATCTGCCACCAAGCACCTAGCAGTGTGTTCCGGCAGCTTCCAACAGCCAGTTTTTCCAGACTAGGCATACTCCGCATAAGACCAGAGTATCCTATCTCGTATAGTCAAATGTTTAGCTATAAGGAGTAAAACTCAAGTTTTTTTTTTAAATATTATCATCGATCAATATGTTTTATAACTTTAATTTACAAGTACTTAAAATGCTTTAAAAATGACCATATACATTAATTTATCTAAAAACTAGCAGACCCGGCAAACGTTGTTTTGTCTTAGTAATTATTTCTAAATATACAGTAGCCGATTCTCAGACCTACTGAATACGCATATAAAATTTGGAAAAAATTGGTCAAGCCGTTTTGAAGGAGTACGGTAACAAACACTGTGACACGGAAATTTTATTTATAAGATAATGTATATTTTTTTATCCGTTTATTTATCTTTATATGAAAAGTTTTTTTTTATAAACATATTCATTCTCAATTTTCTTCATTGTAATTTTTTTTTGAACAAGTACCTACATTAGTAAGCATTGTGATTCAATTAAATGATCCCAAAGGACGTGTAACTGATAAATACTTAGAATTGGATCTGTTCAGAAACCAACACACTCTTATTTGCTTAGGCACCCACTTCATTATCCCTCTATACAGAGTTAGTTGTAATCTTTAAGGGGTATATTTTGTTTCGAAACTTTCTTCTTACACAGGCAACAGAAAAAAGTGGAATTGATTACAATAGGAAATATAATAATGTTATCTATATTTGTACCAAGTTTGCTTTAACTGAAACATACATAAAAGTACTAGACTGGCAACAAAAAAAAGTGGAATTGGCTATGATAGGAAAAATAATAATGTTATCTATATTTGTACCAAGTTTGCTTTAACTGAAACATACATATAACAACAACACGGTGCTACACCAATTTTGACTTTAAGATCCATCAGTGTTAATGTTATCTTATACGACATCAAGTTCTGAAAATTAGAACTAGATTGTTTAACAAATGAGTGCCATGCAAATTTTAACTTGAACGTTATCAGAGGTTTTTCCTAGTTCACAACATAGTTTATAATATTGACATACGATTGGCCGCATCGGTTTCTACAGAACTAGTAGTTGTTATTATGCCAACATTCTTAAACTTGCGACAAAAAGGTCCTGTGTAAAATGTATAAGCCATCTTCACCGTTGATCATAGAACAAAACTTGTTATTAAACTAGAAGGTTTAAATATTTCAAAAATTTGAGTAAGTTATATTAAGATTCAGATACATTATCAACCATAATGGCATTTGTTATTTTCGGTAAGTCATTTACAGTAACATAATTATTTATACTATATTACTAATACACAAAAAATATACTACTTGTATATAATATAATTACTTGTTAATAAATAAAGTAAGTACATCAGAGCCTGGTCCATGAAATGACATTTTTATTCAAAGTAAGTCAATTTTTAGTTCCGAACCTAAAAGGTAAAAAGGTTACCTTATTACTAAGCCTCCTCTGTTTTTAGCATAACAGTACGGAACCTTTCATGTGTGAGCCCGACTCGCACTTGACCAATTTTTTACTATTACGAGTTACCCTGTATCTTCTATCCACAATGCAATACATCTGGATAGCAACCGCTGTTACTAAACAGTGGCCTTTCTACTTGATTTGATGAGTGTTCCTTAATTAGATTGACTTGTGGCTTATCTTTTCTCTTTCTGATTGGATGGAGGTGTATTGACACTGAAGCCATTGTCAATTTTATTGAAAGCGCTGGAAATTATATAATCGTATTATTGTACGTACGAGTAAGTTAGTGAGTATTCAATATTTATTTAACCTGTGAGTTTTTTTACAAAAAAATTATATAAATTGCGCTAAATCCAGTATAAAAAAAAACTGAATTATTCAATTTACATAATAATATGTATCTTTAGTAAAAATACAAAAATATGATAGAAATGTTCTTACAATGAAGCTAAAAGACAGCCATAGGGACTTCTTAACTTAACAAAATTAAGGAATAGTTTAGTTTATAGTTTATTTATAAGCCTGCAATCCGCCTAAATTTAATACCAAGAAAACATTAAAACAAATAAGCCTTTATTTGTTTCGGTTTCTTGGTATTAATTGATATAATTTTGAGAGCTTGATTCCAGAAATGAGAGGTTTCCTTATAAATTTATAATTGAAACAAAATAAACCTACCCTTTTTGGGCTCATCTAAGAGAGTTTTGATAAAACTATGACACAAGGTACACACACATAATATTTTAGGACTGCAAAACTTCGGAATTCTCTTCCTGAGTCTCTCTTTCCTGAGAAGTACCACCTGGGGGTCTTCAAATCTAGAGTAAATAGGTATTTTCTAGGTAAGCGTGCAACATCGTAGGCCATAGTATTGTTTAACACCAGGCAAGCTGTGGTCAAACGCAAACCTATATTAATAAAAAAAAAAACACAAGCCATATTATTCATACCTATAATAGCTTCTTTTAAAATTATAATTTTATTAACCTATTCAGTATTCGCTTTGGCGTCGACACATAAGTTCATTAAATGCATGCATTGGATTATACTCGCATAAACAACTATTTATAACTTTTTGTAAGAATATCTATGATAGGAAACCTATGATTAGTTCAAATCCAAACTCTTTAATGAAACCGTAGATGTAAAATGTCACTCAAAATAAAAATCAAATTCACAAACACATATAAGTTAATCTTTAGATAAATGTTTGTTTACTTTGTGTTTATATTTATTTAGAGCTTTATCTTTACTAATTCTACTAGGAGTTATTAATTGTCTCTAATTTGTAACATATATCTAAATAAATGGATTTTGGCACAGCATTCAACATCTCAGACGGTTCTGCTACAATGACTTTAAAAATGTTCAATATTGCGGAAATGGTAACAATTATGATTTTAGTTTCTCCCATATTCGAAGTTATTTCACTTTCAAAAACTATTGCACGTATCAGGTCTCTGCTCGAAAAAAACATTCAATTATTTATAATCATCGTCGCATTTTACGCTTTAATTATTGCAAAGTATGGAATCATTGCCCCTTCTAAGATTTTGAACGAATCGAAAGTATCTCGACTCTTGAATGAAAACGAGACATCACATGACAAAATATCTCGTCTAATTGTTGTATCAAATGCGGCACAGGACTATTTACTTGGAGCATTCTCTCTATTTTACTTGTTAGTCATCTGGAGAATGGTAGAGTTTGTTGAATTTTCCGCTAAGCTAACAGAGTTCTCAAACCTCATGAGCGCTTACGATTTGGTCGATGTCACATTTCAACAAGAAAGAGAAAGAATTATAGAAAACATTCCAGCTATAGACATAGATGATGTGGAAGACGAAGTTGAACTTTTCATAGAACTGAATGAAGCTAGAAAAACTGAATTTCACTGGCCTTCTCTTGCAGATCTGAACAAAACTGAGAAAAAGAAAATAATCAAATACCTGGCAAGCAATAACATAGATAGCGGACCAGTACTTAATAAGCCCAAAAGATCTTTATTAGAAGCTTTGAAAATAAAAAAGCCAAAAAGTGAACCTGATAATAGTACTACACTACCTTCTCCACTTCACACAGCTGAATCATTTTCTCAAACTCATAAACAAACTAAGTCAACAGATAAAGCAGATGAGACCAAATCTAAAACACAACTGAATGAAAAAAGAGTTGAAGATTTCAAATAAAGTATTTAAAAGTGCACACGTGCTAATTCAACAAAGCTTAAAGATGATCAATATATTTATGTGCCTACATGGACTGTTCCTGTTTTTAGAAGTAGTTCTAGTTGTAGCTTTACTAAAGCCTCTGAAGCAGCCATGTCAAATCAGAGACGTGTGGCTTATGATTGTGGACTTTAGTAGGAGCGAGTACGATCTATTTGCAACCATTCTAGTTACAATAGCAGCTAACGTTTTCATGGAATTGTCCTTTGAGGAACAATTTTATGCAGAGCTCTTAAAAAGCGTCAAAGATCAACGTTTACTGGACGAATTCCTTGATACTAAAAGATCTCTAACTATTATTTGTTTGTACACGGTTATTTTCTTATTAGTAGTTACAGAGAGAATCACACAATCTATGATAACTATGGCTCGTTTATTAGAATTTGAACTAATGTGTCGACATTCGATACTGACTAAAGATACGAGTATGCCTATTTCTGAGAATGGTAAAAAAAGTCACAGTGACATTTTAGTAAAGATTTCTGAAATTCAAGAGACGATTGGATTAAGTGCTAAAAAAGTTGACACGAAATCAGTATTTCTATAGACTTGTTATTTTCTATATTAAATATTTAAAAAATATATATTTATAATTGTATTTAAATATTTACTTTTGTGTAATTTAATTTTTCTCCTTAATTTAATTTTTTATTTTACTAACATATTCTGAATAACGATTTTTATTTTATTAATGTGAGAATAAAATATTTTAAATACGACAATGAGTTATTTTCACTTAATAGCCTTTTAATACACTACTCACAAAAATATATACATGACAACATTCAATAAAGTTTATATTTAATGGTGCCATCTAATATCTGTTGGGTAGAGATATGGTTTCCACAACACAGACCCGTATATAAATGATGTTATATGTAAGTGACTTTAAAAGCCACAGTAGGTATATAATACATTCCTAAACAATCTGAGGAATGAGCTCAATATCACCAGATTCTGACATGGTGTCTATGAATCATCCGCTCATAACAATAAAAGAAACCAACAGAAAAGTAAACAGTAAGTATTTCTTGAATCCGTTTAGGCGACATCGATCATTCATGAATCATGCATAAAAATGCAAGAAGAATTCCGCATATAAACTCCTTAGCCTGACAAAACTTTTTAATACAAAAAATACAGCAGAACAATATCAAAATATGATTGTCACTTTTGTCACATAGTCAGTTAACAAAATGCCATTGCCATACATTTTTACGATGTCTCGTTAAAAAATCGAAAAATAGCTTCTTAAATATTCAAACCCCATGCCAAAAATGTAAAATTTGCCATTAAAATTGAAAACTAAAGCTAACAGATTGTCAACAATGGAGCTTGCCTGCGTTCTTCTGACTTTCATCCTCCTCTCTCAAATGCTTTTGATCCTGTCCTTGTTGAACCCAGTCTACGATATCCGGAAAGTCATTGACTGCATCAAGAACAAAACAATGGAACACAAAAAGGCGTATTACTCGATCACTGTTCTTTACTTTACTTGTGTTCTCGTCTTGGGTATGTACTTGCCTCTCCAGAACATACACTCCATGGTATTTAACGATGATCTTGATATTTATGACAAGCTGATTATCCTGAGCCGATTGGAGAAAAACTACATCATGGCTGGATTCTCCCTATTCCTTGTAGTAGTAACGTATGGCGTGAGGTCTCTGTTGACATACACAGCAAATCTTGCACAGGCGATAGAAAGAACAAGCGAGCCTATCGTTTGTCGAACAACCTCTGAGAAAATGGCTCTGAACGATCATACAATTCTGCCGAACTTACTGCGCGTGAAGAGGTCCATATCTTACGAAGCAATTCTTTGCAATAACGAGCTGAAAGACAGGCTAAAGTTGATGATGAAGAACTTCAACTACCACCAATACAAGAATGTCCTGTCAAGCATCTTCGAAACAACGAGGGGCGAACATATAAACTTCTGATTGGCCAAAACTTTTGCCAATAAAACTTGTTCCTCTCCTATTTGTAATTATTTTTGTCGATATCTTTTCCGCGAGCAACGCTGACAAGTATTTGGGAATTCTCCGGAACAGTGGGGAGAGACGACGTGAAATATTCGGGAAGACACAACCATAAAAGTAAAATGCCACGACAGAAGTAAAGGGAAGAAAAATGTCGAATTGGAATGTTTGGAGTGCGAGAATGGGAGCGTACAATGTACATACACAAATAGTTGTGGATTGTGTACAGCTTGGGGTAAAAACAAAAACAATATACGGCGCCATAATACAACAATAAATTGGATACTAAACGCAAGCTTTTTCCTTTATTTTTGACCAAGATACGAGTAGATTATGAAAATAGCCTAACTTTACTAATGCATAACCGTTTACAAGCGTTTTGAAGGACTAAAATATGTTTTATTTTGTTTTAAGTACTTATGAAGCCGGTCAAATAGTAAAATGCCTAGTATAACAGAATAGCGTCGGGTAAACTAAATTATGCTCAAATTCTTTATAATTTTACTAAATCTTCATTTAAAGTTTTACTTCACCGTTATTTGAAACTCGAGTAATGGAATGCAAAGCTACCTGATTTTAATAATAGCATTTCATCGAGATTTTATTTTAATTTAGTCGCTGCAGACAGAATGCAGTAAGACAAGTTTTCACTGAAGAATAATTTTGCATTGTTTTAATATTAAAGTCTTGCAGATTTCAAACGAAATACGCATTTGTTACCTATATTGTCTACAGTGGACTCGTTGGTTTTAATTTGCTTTTTATTTGATTCTTTTTAATTTTCAACAGCTAAGCACTGGAGGTATGAGTATAGATAAATTTAATTGTAAAGCTACATTATCTTTATTAACTTGTTTCTCTCAACTGAAAAGTCTTCTTTTCCACAAAATGAATGTTTTTTAGCTTAACTTCACCAGTTTTTTAGCTAAAAATTAGATAAAATTAGGCAAGTATTTAACAGAGTTGTGAATAATATGTTATTATGGAGTATTTTTATGGAAGTAATAGCTATCAAAGTAAAAACGTATATTCTGTGAATAACGGTATAAATACACTCGTAAAATTAAACACAAGTACCTTTCTCAAAAATATAAAAAATATAATAAGAAAATATTGTTGTTTTTTAAAACCCCAACGAAAATACGGATCCCTTTATAAATTTTGCGAATCTGTGTTTGTGTGTGTTACATATTTTTTCACAACTATCCAAATACGGGTATGCAATAAAAGGGCTTGACTAGTACTTAGAATACAATTAGCAAATGCCTAGAGATTTCTAATTATCTTATATATAAAATTTCCGTGTCACAGTGTTTGTTACCGTACTCCTCCGAAACGGCTTGACCGATTTTTTCCAAATTTTATATGCGTATTCAGTAGGTCTGAGAATCGGCTACTGCATATTTAGTTTTTTTTTTTTTTTTTTTTTTTTTCTAAGGCAAAACAACGTTTGTCGGGTCAGCTAGTTTTATATAAACCTTTTCTTTAGAGAGAAGTATTGCAGTGTAAGTTAACGTACATATGTGGCGTTTTTTTATGATTTCCACGCCTGTGTAAAGTGTCCAGTGTCCGTTAACAACTGCACCGGCGCCCATAGATCAGCGTCGACGGGTCGCACCACCATTGTCCCGACGTTGGCAAGGATTCAAAACTGCGCTGCGGCGCCGGTCGCCTCGTGCCCGACATTGCGGCCCGGAATTAATGCCCGCTGCTGTGTAGACAGGGGCTCGAAGGTTTGCGACAATGGGCCGATTTATGTCCTGGTATCTACTAGTTGTACCTTATGAACTCCTGGTAGTCACGTTTGCATTTTGAACTGGTTTTGTAAGAGGTAGGATCTGTTTGACCAATCAGACCTACACATGGTTGAAAACTCAGATTCTGAATATTTTTACGTACTTAGCTTCTTTTAGATTCGGTAATAAGTAATAATAGCAGGGATTCAGGGAGAAATATATAATTACGTGTACTTTTTCTCTATTGACCGTATGTGACGTCACAGCCAGCCTCAACGGAAGACCAGCGTTGATTGCTTTCCAACAACCAGCATTATGCTGAGTTGAGGCTGTGTGACAAATGTTAGTTTATTCACTATGTTTATATGTATTTTAACTATTGTATTTTGTTATATTGTCATGTGTGTTGCTTTATTCGTCCAATATTTTGTTTTATTTCTTTCTTTCAAATAGAAGACACCAGGGAAATAGTTTGTCTAAGTTAGCAACCTGGTGTCTAAGTTAGTAACTAACAGTGCGGACGGTGTTTTGATGAGTGTCTATGAACAAGACTGTATTTTTTCAAGTGGTATTTTCATCTGTGCGCTACTTAAATTTTAGGTCTTGGCTATTAGTACATGCAGTTGTTACGCATAGTCAAAGGCCGTCGGGCGGCTTGAAAAATCTCGACACCAGAGCTGGCCACTTAGCTCATACGAAGAAGGAGAAGAAGAAGAAGTAATCTGGTTGTATTCATTTTTCTTTTTTTAGTTTTACGACAAAGTTAAAAACTATATTTTTCACTCGATAAAGTCTTTGATTACGAAACATGAGTAGCTCAAATTGGAGTAACATTAATTTGTTAAGCTACATTTTTGTACTAGCTTCGATAACAGCACCATCTCATTAAGCTAGACCACCGGCGCATGTTTGTAGGTTTAATATTAAATTTGCAAATTTTTCTAAGGCTTTTTGCATAATCATCCGAACGTAAGGCAGTGACTATTTGGTCAATGTAAGAGAATTAATGGTACCGGTGACAGCGCAGTTTTATACAATTTCGAACAATAAAATGACTTGTAGCGTACTATGGCGGGGCCGTAGCTTTACTGCTCCATTCCAGCAAATAATTTAGTTATACCTCGCGTCAGTGAAAAATATTATCATACGACACACTAATTATTGCTCAATTTGTGTGTTGAAATTGGAAACTCAGTCAGTGGTGGCTATTCTGCCTACACACGACTAAACTAAATTTAAAGAAGCCCCGTCTCTTTTCATCTTAGGTGGCCAGAAAGAGACGGCATGTCTGAACCACAGACAAAACAACTAAAATCACGTTAAATGTAGAATGTGCAGGCAGTTTTAGAGGTGATACAAGTGAGTGCGGACTAAAGTCGCCTATATTTTCTACATTTGACATGATTTTAGTGGTTTTGACTATGGTGCAAAACGTGCCGGCTCTTTCTGGGCACCTAAGATGAAAAGAGACGGGGCTTCTTTAAATTTAGTTTAGTCGTGTGTGCCGCAGAATCGCCACCAAGTGAAGACATTCATTGATCAAAATGCCAAGCTGTTCTAAATAAAAATATTACTATAACCAAAAACACCAGGAAGAAGAACGGACATTTGTATGTACATATATTTAGTATTGTGAAAACTCAAAGCATTGTTCGATGACCCTCGCTCGTTGATAAACAGGTAAAACCGCGAATAAACACGCTCTTTCAAAATAAATACCGATTTTATTGCGCGGTATTTCAAAGGTTTTTGTGTTATTTTATTGAGCTTCCTTCATGTTTTATACGTCTGATTAGAACGTTCATTTTTAAAGAACATTATGGCCTGTTGTTCGAATTTAGAAGTGCCATGCATAAACGGAGGAGATATTTCACGAAATAAATTAAAAAAAAAACAATAATGAATTATTTTAGCTACAACAATTTTAGTTCATATTGCCTACAAAAAAATAAGAATTAGTTTAATTTCATATATTATTTACAAAAGAATAACATTTATTAGTTTTAATAGGACTATATTTAAAAAATAAACTATTAAGGGAATATAATTATGTAAAAAGTAATAATAAAAGTGGAGAAAATTCCGTAGCCTTTTCATTTACAGAGCTTTTATAGATTTTTCCAAAATATGCTATTTTGCTCCCATTAAAAATAAATCCTTTATTGACATAAGAAATACACAATGAAAATGAAACCATTGGTATTGATTTAGTCATAGATTGTGTATCAACAGCAATACACAATACATTTCTTTAATTTCAATAAGGTATGATAAAAGACTTTTTAGGCCTGTGAAATCTCTCAACACCAAAGTTAAGCTACTAAGCTCACACCAATAGAAACATACCATGCATGCGATACACAATTTCCTATTGCTCTCAAATCCATATATCCTTTCATCTCACCAACAATGGCACGTGAATCAGAATTCGTCACAGTTTGTCAAAGTCGATATGAATTCTCATGATTTCGTCGATTCCAAAGGATCTCAGATTTACATGGAAACGTGGAAGGTTTTACAAATGGCACTCTCAAGATAGAGACGTGTGTATCTCTATTTCTATGAATTACATTTACTTCGCGTTTTCAACCACTCTCTGCTTCTTGAAAACTCGTGTTGAGTTTTTCTGATTTGAATTTTGAGTTATGATTGCACTTTTTGGCTTCTTGCTATGTTTTATAGACTTCTGTGGGGAAGACTTTTAAAGGGGCTTAATGTTAAAATTACTAGCCGCATAAAATTAACAGATAACTTTGACCACTCTATTTCTTGAACACTCATTTTGTTATTGGTGAGGATTATGAGTTTCAAGAATTTAAAAGATAATTCTTGCTATATAAATGAAAATAAAAAACGCTGGCCAAGTGCGGGTTGGCGGATGACACACGACTTCGGATATTGTGGTCCTCAAACATGTCGCGTTCCTCACGATGTTTTCCTTCACCGTAAAGCGAGTGCAAATCTACACAAGACATATTATGGTGCAGGGCGGAGATTGAACCAGGGGCTGTCAAATTGAAAGCAGACATTTTCCCACCGAGCCACACTCATATAACTACTAATATAATAAATACGAAAATGTGTGTGTGTGAGTCTATTTGTTACTACTTCACGCACAAACGGATTTTGATGATAATTACTATGAAGATGAGACCTTATGGAAGTAGAGGACGACCTAAGATGTGGATAAATTGTGTGAAAGAGGATATAAAAGAGAAAAGAGTGAGGGAGTACGTGAAAACGGACTGTGCCGACCCCACATAGTGGGAAAAGTTGAAGGCAAAGAAGATTTATTTCTGTACTATTATCACATTTTCAAAGACCATGTTTTAGAGTTTCTCTGATATGAATTTTAAGTTGATGATGATGATGATTGCACTTTATGCTTTTTCACCGACTTCAAAAGGAGGTTATATATGCGACTGTATGTTTTATAAAAATTATTTTATAGGGTTGTCTGCTAAGTATTCACACTTGTGTCATTTATAAGATTTCAAATATTTGGCTCCAGGTAATGTGCGGTAGCCTTATAATATCTTTTTAAGGACCTACATTGTGTGAGCTAATTTGTTTCTTCTTCTTTTTATGTCATTTGTTTTTGTCAGCTTGAACCAACCTTGACCGCTTTATTTATTTATAATTTATTAAGCTTAAAAAAGATGGCACCATTGATCTCGGCTTCTGATTTAAACAAATCAATGGTTTAAAACTCAAAAATTTTTACCTTGGAACCTCACAAAATCATAAAGGCAACTGCACGTCGAACCCGCCTGCCACCGCACCTACTGTGTGTATCTGGCAGCCACATCTATACCGTCTTCCATTATTAATACAGAGCAGTACGGACGACACTCCTCGGGGACCCGGGTCACCGCAGAATTAGGTACATAGACCTGTTAGGGTGCGTTTACACTGAGTTTCACATGCGTTATTTGTCCGAAGTCGAGGCAGGCCCAGACGGAGATGGCGGGACGAACTAGACTTCTTTTGTAAAAACTGGACGCAAAAAGTTCAAAACCGGAATGAGTGGAAAGAGGATAGAGAGGCCTTTGCCCAGCAGTGGGACGGAACCGGCTAAAAATAATATTGATAATAATATTAATGATTTCAGACACTGATAGCGATTCTGATGCACACACGACTTAACTAAATTTAATTTAATAGGACACATTCATTTATATCTGCTAACTTACTTTATTGGTAACTAAACTTTCGTCAAGTAAACAAAATGGGAGCTTTATTTGAATGACATACTTTGATCAAATATGTGTAATTAATAGATTATTCAAATTCAAATCATTAATTTCAGACATAGTCCATATTAAACATTATCAAAATCATAAAAATAATAATACTAAATTAGGACATTGAAACAAAATTAAATAAACTTATATGTCAAACGAAATAATTACAATCATAATAATTCAGATCAATTTAAAATCACAATCTGTTGGTAAAATCATGAAGGATAACTATTTAAATTTATGTAACCGGGCAGCATGCATCGGTATATATATTATATGTATTAAAATATAATCCTACTTATTTAATGATAGACTGGAAAAATACAAAGAAAATTTGAATTATTAATAGCAATCAAATATGACTCATTTCATGACCCACGTAAACTTTATTTCCAGCTCCCAGTGCGACCCAACCTCAATCCACCTATTTTGGGTTTCTTTACTCAGTCCCTTGTACTTCGTAATTATAAATGGGGCAATGTTGAACGTGAATATTGTATGTTTTCCCTGTTTATTGTGAAAATGGAAGCGTGTGGGTGCTGATTTGAGAGCTCTCGAACCTTCTACTAGTTTATTCACTTTATTTAGTTTGTTCTGCAGTATTTGTTCTGTTAGTTGGCGCTGCGGTCGGGTGATAAGAGAGGTGTGGTGATAGAAGTTAGTGGATGCACGGATGACTATTAGTAGATTAAATTAGGTCGGTAAGGTTCTCCTTTACCTATCCTTCATTCTAGCATTGACATACTCCTTGTAATGGTAGGCTAGTTTTGTTATAACTAAATATTACATAAGCAGCCCACTATACGTTCCCACACTATACGACTTGAGGCCTTCTCTCACGAGAAGAGAGATATAGGCCATAATCCACCAAGCTGGCCAAGTGCGGGTTGGCGGATGACACACGACTTCGGATTTTGTGGGCCTCAAACATGTCGGCTTCCTCACGATGTTTTCCTTCACCGTAAAGCGAGTGCAAATCTACACAAGTCATATGGTGCAGGGCGGGGATTGAACCAGGGGCTGTCAAATTGAAAGCCCACCGAGCCACACTCATATAACCACTAATATAATAAATACGAAAATGTGTGTGTGTGTGTCTATTTGTTACTACTTCACGCACAAACGGATTTTGTTGATAATTACTAAGATAGCTTAGACCTTGGTTTAACACATAGGCTATTTATCCTGCACTAACGCAGATAGCTTCGTGGGTGCAGCTAGTAAATATACATTTATGTAAATCTAATGGGATTTACATTACATATATTATTTATTTATTTAATTTAATAGAAGAAAACATGTACATAAAACACGTATTAACAAAACGTATATAACGTAATATAACATATACAACCTACTTACTTTTTTCTCAGCCTGAATCTAAATTTGGCCCGCCACAAAGGCAGCTATAAAAAGTTTTCTCCCCAACCTACCAATACAGAAGTATAGATAATTACGTCTACAGAGTTGTTCGGTAGATTTATTTTATCCCGGGTTATCCTCCGCGGGGCTCTCCAAGCGAGAACCTGGAGGGAACCGCGAGCCCTGATAAAGATCTGGCCCAAACTGTAAGAGGGAATTGGGAAAGAGATTTAGATTCGGAGGAAAAGGCTTTTTAGTACAGATGTAAAATAAAAATTTAGATAATCCTTGACGTTTAGAGTTGACGGATATCCTGTATTTAAATTTGATCATAATTGATTCAAGTGATCCAGTCCTTAAATTTAATACTTACGAGTACATACTTGAAAAATTAATTAAAGCATTACATTTCGAAAAATTAAAATATTTTACTTGTGTTCAATTGTACATTTAAACTTATTCATCAATTCTTAAACTGGACGCATTCGAACAGTGCCTTGCAGTGGACGTTAGAATATAGTATATCCATAGTCAGAATATAGTATATAATGTAACTAGTTAGTACATATACAATTTACTTATATATGAACAATGATATTTTTAGGCGTATCATCAATTTTTAAATTAAATTTCAATGATATAATTATAGAATGTTTATACTTAAGACATAAGGTTTTAGTTAGATGCGAGTAAGACATATGATTTCCTGATCAAAAGCAGTAATAATAAAATTTTTGGAACATCTTCTTAAAGGCGAAATTGTTAAAGACAAATTTTAACAAATACATTTGTTTTTAGGGTTCCGTACCTAAAAGGTAAAAACGGGACTCTATTACTAAGACTCCGATGTCTGTCTGTCTGTCTTCAGGCTATATCTCAAAAACCGTAATAGTTAGAAAGCTGAAACTTTAACATGATATGTATTTCTTGCCATAAAAACAAATAATGAAAATAAAATACCTAAATGAAAATATTAAGGGTGCTCCATTTACATACAGTAAACGTGTTTTTTTCGTATTTTTTTTGCTATATATCAAAAACGTAGATGTAGATGTAGCATGTAGATACTTAAAATTTTCACGAAATACATAAATTTTCATTAGCTTTAAAATTAAATGATAAATTTGCATAACATAAATATTTGAAATACAACAAAGGTACGAAACCCCTCATGCGCGAACCCAAGTCGCACTTGGCCAATTTTTTTTTCGTATACATTTAATAAAATATTTGGGTTGTCAAAACAAATACAAGAAAGCCGCTTTCTACCGCCCATGACTCAACCCTCCATTCGCAGTTTTATCTCGATAAAACTTTATATTTATTCTTTTCATCGGTATCCCTTGATCTGACCTCTCCTAGTAATACTTTTCGAAGATATTTCTGCTATTTATACATCCACAGCTATTGTCTACGCTTCAATAGGAATGATTTATAATATTTACGCCCTTTGCCTCACTTTTGAAACGATGAAATATGTATTTTGCTATATCACTATTTTCACGCTTCGCAAGCGATAACTGTTCGATGCTTACTCATGTATTTATACAGGGCTATCAATAACTAATGCAGAACCGTTTATTGGTACGCGTAGACCAGTGACATGGACATGGAATGTTTTTTTTTAATTATTAAAATTCATGCTTCATTTTTGGCGTACTTTCCTAAGAAAGTTTCATAGCGTTGGGATAAAAAATATAAAACAAATTTTGACACACTTTACCAAGGTGAAAATATAGCTAATTGCATCTCTTTTGCTGAGCAGTCATCGCGTCAATACAAGTACCACCGGGTTGTTTGTTTCGAATATAAATGACATACGTACATCGGATATACGAACGGTCAATACACAATTTGAATAAATTCAATAGAGCGACAAAAACGGTAAATATCGAAAGTTTAAAAGGATACACAAAATAAAATGTTCACAGTTTCGGTTCAACGATGGACACGACTCACATACAGCGTTATTAAAAATGGAAACTATGCTATTAAACTTGAACAATACAACCTATGCCATTAATATTTAAAACGCGAAGGTTTGCATGGATGTATGGATGCTAGTTCCTCTTTCATGCAAAAACTATCGAATGGATTTTAATTAAAGTTAACAACAATAAAGCCTACATACATATCATAAAAACACAAAAGCTTTGACGACCTCAATGGCGTAATGGTTACCATGCTGTATATGGGTATGATTGCCGGAAAGTAACCAAAATCTTTTTTAAGAACAAATTTTTTGCTGTAGGTTTGTGTGTTCATTATGTAGTATCGATATAAAGTATGTATGTATGTGTATGCAGTATATCATAGTTGTGTTAGCAACCATAATACAAATTAGAAATAGTTTAGAATGTGACTAACCAAACAATGAGTGAAATGTGTCCCAACTATTATTTTGGTATCTTTTAAATCTAAAATACCATGTCACCCAATATTTTTGTATACATTACGAGTAAATTTAAAAATATTTATTTTACTTTTTTTCTTCATTTTAAATTTATATTTGATTGCTCACAATACCATTTCCGATATAACCCTGAAGAGACAGTCGAAAATGTTTGTAATTGTGTTAAATGCAAAATACGCTTTTGTGTTGTTATTTGACGACAGAAGTTTCGTGAAATGGACAGACGAATAAATTTGCTATTTGGTAAAAAACTTCATTGTCCGTTTTACTCAGATCTGGACAACTAAAAGGAATTTGTTTAGTACACACAGACCGATATAATAAAGATCAATTTTAATATTTGTTACTTAATAATAAAAATTATAAAAATTGTACAACGAGATATAATACCGAAAAATTGTTGTATTTATCATTCAAGAGGCTTAACATTTATGATACATGGGGTGAATCACATAAACTATTAATAGTTTATTACAGAATAAAAATACTTTCATAGAAAAAGATAGTGATACAATCCTAGTAATATTATAAACACGAAAGTTTTTATGTACGTCTGAATGATTGTTTGCCTTTCTCACAAAAACATCCGAATGTTTTTAACGAAAATTCACAATAATATAACTTATACATCAGAATAACACAATAATTCTATCTATATATAATTTTACTCTTTACTTAACTTTTACTCGTATTTTATTTGAAAAAATTGTTAATTTAATGTAATTTGTAATGGGCAAAAGGCCTGCAATAAAGAAATTTTATTTTATGGATAGTTTGTAAATTGACAAAAATGTGTTAATTAATAAAGGCTAGTGATGCCGATATTAAATGTTTACTTATAATGTTACCTTATGGCATTTTATATACTCGTGACTGTCAGGCATACTTACACGTTTCTAAAACGACTGTCATGTCAATTTTCCTTAAACATTTTCAATAATAAGGTTAATTAGTCTCATTAATAATTATTAATTAACGTTTTACGGTTCAGATAGGTATAAAAAAAGCTAACTTCCGAAAATTTTAAACTACGACCTAATTAGCGATAAATTGAAAATATAATTACTATATATATTTATTGAAACCTATTTAAATTAAATGAGATAGCTCACAGATATTCTTTAACATATTCATGAGCAAACTAGCACGTAGATTCCAACCGTAAAATTGGAACATCCAATTTGGAATGAGATCAAAGAAACACCCAGTTCAAAGTTTAAGTGTTCCCGAAGTAATACGGGTGAAACTAGGAAATCTGAAAAGGACAGCTTAATACGTAACCAGTAGAGTGTGACGGGGAGAGACGTAGTCCTGCTAATGGCCTAAGGCAGGCAGGCCAAAGGCGGTCTTGTAAATAAATGAGAGTGTGTTTTTTCTTTTTTTTTCGTGCCGTTTTTTCTTGGAATTGTTTTATGGTTGCTGAAAGTGGGTTAGTTCCATGTACGAGCTGAGAATTCGTGATGCTGTGATAACAATAGCAATAAAGTGCTTTTTGGTGGAAATGTTGTTCTTAGATGTGTTGTAAAAAGGCTTTAGTAAAATTTTACGTGTACATTTGGAGTAAATACAAATATGTATAAACACAATAATGTTTATTTCACAAAAATATGCTTCAAGTATGTACGTGGAGGCTTTACCTGATGGCTTGGCTGGATTAACGGGAGCTGTCTAAGTTGGTAAGTCTCCCACAAACAGTTAAATATAGCTATTACCACTATTGAAATATTTTTTTTTTATATCAAACTAAGTATGTAATTCACTGAAGAGTAGCAAATGTATAAAGTTTACACGAACATTGAAAAATAGTAAAATATAACTTTTGAAATACCTATGTACCTGTTTTTTGAATAAGTATTTATTCAAAAAACAGGTACGATATATTATAATACATATAAATATATGTAAAATTACGTACTTATGCTTTGCAGCAAAGTGAAATAACGTAAAAAAATACATAAAATAAGCTCACGTCTGACCACAGCTAGCCTGATATTTAGTTTTACTGTGTTCTAAGATGTAGCTTACAAAGAGGGAATTCATTTATTGATTTGAAAATATTTCACAGTAAATATAATAAAAAGTAATGTGTACTTGTGAATTTTATTCTCAAAAATAGCTGTATACTTATTTGAAGAATTAAACTTTCATACCGACTTCTTTGTTTACTCTAAGTACATTTCATATCTATTTTCACCTAAGCTCTAATTTGGGACACACTTGAACCCTTTTACAAAAGTGACCTGACACGAACGGAACGGACGGCGAACCTGGCGCCTAATTCTAACAATGGCTAGGAAACATCAGTTAACACACATTTAGTATCCCAAATCATCTATTTGTCAACTTCAACGCTTTCGCACAAAAGCTATTGAAGTGGACCCACGCCCACGGGAAAACATATTTGATACAGACTATAAAGTCTGTATCAAATATATTTTCCCTTCAACCCTACAAATAAATTCATTAAATTAACTAATTAAACTCATTAAAGTAATTAATTACTCTCCATCCAAAGGTTGCCTGGAAGAGGTCGCTTTAAGCGATAAGGCCGCCAATTGTGGCACACTAATACGTAAGTGCTTTCTTTTTCTTTTTTTTTTAATTTAATGTGTCCAATAAAGAATTTTCTATCTATCTATCTATCTAATTCATTCATTTAATTATTGGTCAGAAATTTTGCTTTGCAGAAACATTCACAAGTCTGATTTAGATAATGTGTTTTTAATAAAAAGGCATTCAAGACCTATTTAAAAATCTAATTTAATTATTTTTTTCTCGAAGTAATGCCGAATGCCAATTTTGTAATTCACATAAGAAAAAATGTTAATCACAAGATTATCCTTTTTTTCTACTAGATTATGTACTACATTTTTTTTATGATGGCGTATCTTTGTGATCAAGACATGAAAAAACGAATGAAAGAAAAGAAAACTTCATATTTTATACTCATAGTTAGCAAAATAATTTATTGATTCGATTTGGTCATGAGATTTGAAAGATGTCGGGTAAAATGACTTGGAGCGGAGTCACTGGCCTGTCCTTTGAAAACCATATGTTTGGAGTGTTTTGTTATAGTTAAGTAGGTTTTGTTGATGTATGTCTTCTGTCTTTTGTAATTAGTTTTGATAGTGATTGTGTTAAGGAGAGGTTTTAATAATCTACATATAGAAAAGCTTGCGTTGTAATTATTTGCAGTCATTTGTTAATCTTTGTATACTTTTTAATTTGATTGATTATTAAGTATTGAAGTAAATAAGGCTGGTTTAGTTTTAAGACACATATTTTCTTTACAAGTACATTTTTTTAAATAAAAACTAAACTATATTACTGCAATAATATGAAAGTATGCCTAATGTTATACACACTCAAAAACAATGATATATTCTTCCTATCCTACTAATATAATGCAAAAGTTTGTGTGTATATGTTTTATGTGTGTGTGTGTATGTCTGTTACTTCTTCACGCTCAAATAGATAAACCAATTTTGATCAAACTTGGTATGGAAATAGCTTAGACCTCGGATTAACACATATACTACTCTTTATTTCGAAAACATTACTGGTTCCTGAAGGATGTGCAAATAACTTCAAAATCTATGTTACTCCTTAACGCTCACGATACTTCTCAAACGCCTCGACCAATTACGATGAAATTAAGAGATAGTTTAAACCCTATATACATAGGTTACTTTTTACACGCTTTATATTAGCTTCACCTGTATGTTTGTAACCGACTTCTTTGGGCGCGATTTTGACCCACTTTAAACGGCCAGATTTCGTTGAAACTTTGTAGATTTATTGAGGACCGATGACAATATACTAATTTGATAAAATAATTATTTTTTTTTGTATTTTTGTTTGTATGTTTGTTTGTAACCGACTTCTTTGGGCGCGATTTTGACCCACTTAAAACGGCCAGATAAGCGTGTTTTTTAGTTTTTTTTTAAACTATTATTATTATCCCGGATTAACGCGGGTAACACCGCAGGGCGAAGCTAGTAAAAATAATACTTATCCGTTTTCACACTTAAACCGTTGTCAACGCCAAAATATCTAAAACGAATGATATTCTCCAAACAACACTAAGTGCAGAGGTCGGTAATCCCAAAATAAGTTCAAACACATCGAGCTATATCGTAAAAACGAATGCGTGGTTACCGTTGCGAAATGTTTTTCTACCCTCGAAATTAACATAAGCAGAACGCTGAGTGAGAGAAATTAAGGGTTGGAATGTGATTGGAAGAGGACAGTCAAATTTTAACTTAGCATAAAAGAAGTACACAAAACATACCATGATTTTATCCGTTCCTCTTTTAATATCTTTTTCTTTTCTAAGACGTTTGTATTTAATAAAATTTGAAATTGTTGGACATTGATTATCTTAAGAGTTTTTTTCGACTTATGCACTGCATCTTTACATAGTGTGTTCCATCATGGAGCTGGTTTTCTCAGAACTTTTGGAGTGTGAAGTAAGAAGCCCCATTATACACATTATATACATTGCCACAGCTGGGGCTTCGAGAATAATTGTAAACATTAAAAAATAGCTAAATTACTTTTATTGAATGAACATTGCATAAGTAGCCTACTATACGTTCCCAATGCTGGGACCCAGCGCCTTCTTGAGAAAAAAGGGAAACATTTAAAAATAGCTAAATCACGTTTATTGAATGAGCAAAGCATAAGCAACCCTATACGTTACCTCTGCGGGACTCGGGGCCTTTTCTCAAAAGCAAAGATATACAGAGGCCATACCACGTAGCCCAAGTGCGGTGGATGACACACGTCTTTGAAAATTAAGGTCCTCAAACATGTTGGTTTCTTCACAATGTTTTCCTTCACCGTAAAGTGAGTGGAAATCCATACATAACTTAAAAAACAAGTCAATTGGTGTTAATAGGGCTGGTATCAAACAAGGGGCCGTCAGATTGAAAATCAGATGTAATTCTAACCTAGCCATACTCACTTAATTATATGAAAATTTTCTCTTTTTTTATTTTGTTTTGGTGTGATTATATTTTACCTTAGTAAAGGCATCCTACTAATATAATAAATGCCAAAGTTTGTATGTGTGTGTGTGTGTTTGTTTGTCACTTCTTCAATCTCAAACGGCTTAACTGAGTTTAGGTCTAGTAGGAAGTAGGATTGTAATTTAAAACAGCACAAATAACATCCAGTAAGACGCAGTAATAACCATTATATTGTTATTACAACATGCAGTAGCAATAATAATTTCATAACATCTTAGCAGCACAATAAAGACCAACTCACCTAGTACTTCGTATCTAATGCTCTCAAACTACTTAAAATGACTGTAGCCACTCCCTAACATATTAAGGCTTTATAGGAGTTTTGACGTCACTTTGCAAACATGAAGACTTTAATGTAGGTAAAAGTTGTAAAGACATAAACATGAATAGTTTATTGCGTGTAAAAAAACTCGACACAAGGCAATGTGGACGCAAAAATATGGTAAGAAAAGAAAGCATACATTGGTAGCAATTAAGCGGCACACACGACTAAACTAAATTTAAAGAAACCCCGTCTCTTTTCATCTTAGGTGACCAGAAAAAGACGGCACGTTCTGAACCACACACAAAATAACTTAAATAACGTCAAATATGAAAAATGTAAGCGATTTTAGAGCGCACCCAATTGTATCAGCTCTAAATCTGACGTGTTTGACGTGATTTTAGATATTTTGTCTATGGTTTAGCTCGTACCATCTCTTTTGGTCATTTATGACGAAAAGAGACAGAGCTACTTTAAATTTAGTTTAGTCGTGTGTGCCGCTGAATCGCCACCATTTGCACGAAAAAAAAACGGCCTCACTTGCTTCGAAAGTCTGTTTTTGTCCTGGCAAATGTTCTTTTGCCATAAGTAAAAATTTAAGGGTAAGCAACCCTTAACACTTAGCGGTATGAAAAATAGACAGTAGCTAATTCTCAGACCTACTGAATACGCACATAAATTTGGTAAATATCGGTCAAGCCGTTTCGGAGGAGTACGGTAACTAACATTGTGACATGGAAATTTTACATATTAGAAGAAGGAGATATAACTTAAAACTAATAAAGTGAAACTACAGTACAATAATTTACAATTAATTATAAAAAAAAAAAATATAATCGAAGTATAAATATAGATGTGCCTATATATTAAATGCCTTACGATGCCAGTTTAAAAAGTACAAGAAAACACAGTCTTTTATTTTTACGCACTTAAAAGTACAAATGAACCTATTACCAAGACTCCGCGGTTTGTCTGTCTGTCCGTCTGTTACCAAGAGTGACTAATCATTCCAGTCGCCAATCAATTCAATTTCAAAAGGAGTTTTGTTACAAGCTATATCTTATGCTTGACAGTTCAAATATTAACATGATGTATTTCTGTTGCTGCTCCAACAAGAACTAAACAGCATAGCATTATAACCTATGAGGAAGCAGATAAACATACAAAAAATATTTTATTTAATTAATTAAATAGGTACGTAAAGTAAGTCCTTGAGTTAGAATAAACAATCTTGAAAGATACATTCTAAGACAGACAGTTACAGTTACAGTTATATATATTTTTTTATAATATCATATCTTTACTTTTATTATTATTTATGATATACTGGTCAACAACACATACCACTATTTTACGTTGTTTAAAAAGGAAACATAACAAAATAATTCCACAAATTAAATCTAAACCGAGACGCTTGCCTGTTCCCAATTCTGCGGGTTTAAGCATTTTATTTCATAACGTTCTTTGTTTTAATGAGAACTTTTGGGCAAACCAGCACTTTGCTGTGAACATGTTTTTCTCACATTAAGATACGTTTTAATACGGTTGCGGTTATCCTTCGAATTGTTTTAGGGAGAAACTTTTATAATATTTTTTTTTCAATTAACCAAACAGAATACACCCTAGTAGAATGTTACATAAACTAATGAATCAAAAAGAAGATTTTTGTTTAGCTAAAAAAATTAAATCATTTTTTTCATTAATTTGGGTAACATTACCTGAATGTTAAATGTGTAGATCATTATCACAGCTCTACAAAAAATCTATTTTTTTTTGTTGCCCTGGATATTATCGCAAATTCTTACGTTTTTAAGTGCCCAGATTACGAATATATTCGTAAAAGTACTAAATTTGCTCGTTTCTACAAATTGAATTTTGAACTATTTATTGGCAAAATTTTAATTTTCAGTCATTTGTTGAAAAAAACACGAGCAGATCTTACAAAATCATTGATATTTTCTCGAATTGCGTGTATAAAAAGACCCAATATCATCATCATATCAAAGGCAAAAAAACCACTGTAGACCAGTGCTATGCTTGCTTAGAAGCACAGTAATAAGGAATAGATACAAAAAAATCATTAAAAAGAAATGTGAGTCTAATACGGCAAACCTTTTGAACAAACTTTTAAAAAATTCATACCTACCTAATTTTTTAAATAGGTTTGTGCTTGAACTATAACTACAATATATCACATTATCTTTTATTCACAACTAGCTACGTGCTGTAGTGTTAATCAGGTTAATCCGGGATAAAAAAAAACCTCTATGTTAAGCAAAATTTTATTTTAACTCTTATTTGATTTTGAAAAAGCGTTATGGAGTATCAAAATAGACACAATCTTTCGCCTACTACTCGTTATATTCATGGGATGGAATTGGAATAATCTACTTTGAAAATACTAAAAACCTTATATCTTATTGCTTAAAATACCAGAAAATAATGTTATTACTTCAAAATAATTTCCCTTAGAACATCACTTGACCTAGTGCACGATGTAAGCAGAAACTGTACCACTCACACACACGTGCTTATACAGGGTTATATATTGCTTATAATTATTTAGGAATCTATTAATCAATTTTTTTTTTATATCTTAGTCACACAGTAGATCAGTGTACCTGACCGTTAAGGTACCTTGTTTACGGCTAGATCATAATAAGATATTCACTGCTAGGTATTTGACCAGACCGCAGGGCACGTAAACATGCGAGTTTGTGATACTCTGGCCTATGGTAGAGTAAACCTAGTCTGGAACAATTGGCTCTCAAGACTGCTGGAATACACTGTTAAGTACTTGTTGAAATTTTTGAACTTGAGAGTAATTGCTAGTGAGAAGAGCACAAAATGCCATACCACCATGCTATTATTTCCTTTACCGAAAGAAAGCTCATTGGCGAAGATGAAACACCAAACTTGACTAAGCTGTCATAATTTCAAGCTAAGCCTATTCCACCACAATATGAGAAATGTATCTAGATAAAAGAAAATGCCATCAACAAAAAATACTCGACAACTATGGTGTCAGCTGGTTAGACAAGACAAATAAACAATCTCCTTTTGAAATTGATTACCTAACACATTCACGCAGGCGGCTGAATGGATTTGTCACTCTGAAAGAGAGCTTGAAAATTTCAATTATCATTTGTTTTTCAATTTAAAGTTTTTCAAAAACATTCACCAATTAAATCTCAACCCTCTACTGAAAACCTCATCAAAATTGAAGACTTGTTTTGGACATAATAACAAACTACTACGAGTAACAACATTGGTTTGCACTAAAAAATCGTCTTCTCAAGCCAAACACACCGGTCTGCGTTCCATCACTAATAACCCTGTATATAAACACACACATAAACACAAACACACACTTACACACTCGGCTGGCGCTCGTTACAGCCCTAGTTAGTAACAAGTGGCGTTGCGTGAAGCTGTGCCGTCAAATGTAAAACGAGACTTAGTTTCAAATCTACTGAATAGCTTACTATTTTGTGCGGAATATTATTTGTTTTAGCTCCTAACGTTTGGTTTGGCTTTGAGAGTGGTTTAGTTTATTGAATAGGCGTAGCTTTGATAATTTTCGTAGAGCTTCGTAGATGTTCTACGGCGTAGGTCTACGTCGTAGTATCTACGAGTAGCTTATGACTTACAATACAATAACGCGTAGTACTAATAACTAGGTCGTAAAAATGATGTGGATATTTTACCCCACGTGTATGCAAGAACAGGTTTGTAAAGTTTTGTATAGGCCTCCTCTTCATAAAGCTCATATTGTATAGTGCCTAGGGTCGACCTTTATTTTATATATTACGATGTAAAAGAAAATTTTAATTTAATTGTGAAAAAACAAATTTCATGGAGTATAATTATTTTCTGAAAAAAATTGCATTTAAATTTGTTTCCACATTTAATCGCAAACAAGCGAGGCATGCCGCAATAAAAATTTAGTAAGAGTACTTTAAAACAGCATTTTGATAAAACGAAAAATAATTTGAAAATCACCAATAAAAAACTTTTCAAATACATCTTATTAATTTTCTCGCACAAAATTGCTTTCAGCATAGTTTCTGTAACAGTTATTGTTTAAAAACTTTTGCATAACTTAGCAGCCCTTTAGACGGTCGCGGAGAGGGCACCTTAAGGTCCATTTTGCTACAATGGCTGTTCCAGACCGCTGACTAAACAATATAAAGAAAGATAAGAGTGCCCTCGGAGAACCTCATATTTGATGGTAGAACCCAAATTTTACGACAAATTTTGTCACGACGTGAAATATAATGAAAATATTATTAGTAAATGCTTAGATTAGTGTTTATATTTGAGGTTTGGCCAAGGTTGGGTATTGTAGTATGACTTGCCTTTAACGTATGTTATTTAGGGCTAATAAAGTTCTGTATTTCTGTATTTCTGATATTTAACGACCAACTAGACAAACTGCCCAAAGAAAAACGAGTGAA
This sequence comes from Mellilla xanthometata, assembly GCA_035578125.1. Lineage (NCBI taxonomy): Eukaryota > Metazoa > Arthropoda > Insecta > Lepidoptera > Geometridae > Mellilla > Mellilla xanthometata. The sequence continues at coordinate 2,457,863 of JAPUBQ010000015.1, read as the reverse complement.
ATTAAATTTGTGACTTAAAAAATCTTACTTCTTTAAAGGTAGGCAATATTATCATATTCAATATTATATGAGTTGTACATGACTATATTATTAATTGACGATTTAAAATGAATTAATTTTTTGAAATATTTAATAATGTGGTTTAGTGCTGCTAATTTTTTTGTTGTTGCCGAATGAGACAGAACATCATAAAAATAATGATACATATTATTTATTACATCAGATAGTAATTCCGTACAAAAATCACACAAATAAGTAAAGCGCGCGAACCCACAAAGCTCGGCCACAAAATATCCAGCCGTCAATATTTCTATTCGTAACTTTATACCAAATACGTTCTTATTGCTGTTACATTAGGTACATTTTCGTATAAACGTTTCGGCGGTTTTAATCCGCAGAACGCGGTCAAACGCAACCTCTTCCTTTATTTGAATATTTATTAAATCACCCCGGATTGCCCCCCTAGTGCTGTGACAACGAGTTTCTCTTTCATTCGGCTTATCGTGACTGATATAGGCAAATGCGTATATTTCTATTTTTGTTTATGTTGGAAACACAGTCTGTTTACTGAGTTTGAATTCCGCTAAGATAGAAAAATACACACATATAATGTGGACAGTAATATTTTCCAGCAAGCTATTTCAAAATGACGCACGATTTTAATATAATATTGTGTATCTCCTATAGTATGATAACAAAAGATCTAAAACTGACAAATTTAAATGAAAATATTCTAAATTTTTAACACTAAAGCTAGTATAGGAAAGGACATTTGTTATTCTTTTACGTTGAAATAATTAAACTGATTTATGTCTGACAAAAAGTGTGAGAACTCACGCGAGAAGAAACATTAATATAGATTTTAGATGACCATTTGCAGTTTTTTTTTGTTTTTTTTTGTTAACATATGTAGATGTTTAATCAAAATCTTCGAAAATAAAACACTAAAAACGTCCTTACAAATAGACAACCGGTCTCATGCCTAGAAAAATAAAACCTTTTCACCAGCTATGAAGATCTAAATTAGCTAATCTCGCATCACCCATATAAGTTTCAGTCGACGCGTGTCAATGGCCGGTACCTATTTCTGAAACTTTCAGCGCTGCAAGCGCTTGAGATCAATACTTATAGTAGACCGACTGACTAAATAAAACGCGAGCCAACTCTCAAATTTGATTTCGTCGAGTTTCTTTTTTTGGGTGCATGAGCGAAAAGCTAACAGTTTTTTCGTAAGTGTGTCGAGTTTTGTTTGAGACATATTAGCTAAGAGTTTATTTGAGAGCAAAGATCACATTTTTTTACTCTAAATAGGTCAGCGCTTGATTTTAATTCACCTGATGGTAAGTGACATCGAGGTCTGCGGTGAAGCGAGCTTACCTAGAAGGAACCAGTTCACTCTCGCCTTGAAAATCGCTAGTTTATAGTAATTGGGGAACAGGGAATTTGGCAAGGAATTCCAAAGTTGTGATTTTTAAGAGACGTCAGCTTAGACGGCCTGTGGTCGCTTCACATCTCGGAGATTGTGGGTTAGATTTCCACCAATGAGCTTTAAATTTGTGAAGGTGAAGGAAAACATCAAGAGATAGACAATGAAACCACAGTCAGATTGAAAATTAAGTGGAATCTGGCCACTTCGTGTACAAACTGACTTATACATTTTTGCTTAATTACTAAATTGTTAGATTTTTTGGTTTGTGGAAGATCATTACCAAGATGATCAAGAAGTATCGATGGCTTATTCCAATAAGAGTGTCATTTCGAGTTCTAAGAATTATATAGCTACTAGCTGACCCGGCAAACGTTTTGCTTAAGTACAGTTATAAACACAATTGCTGAGTTATCGAGAGAGATAAAAAATGATTATATTACTAAAATGGCCATAAAAATAGGGGTTGGTGATAAATAAGTATAATGTATATTTTTTTAATAACACATTAAAAAAAATCGGCAAAAAAATGGTGATCAACCCTTATAACTTAGGAGTATGAAAAATAGATAGTAGCCAATTCTCAGACCTACTGAATACACAAATAAAATTTGGTAAAAATCGCTCACGCCGTTTCGGAGGAGTACGGTAACTAACATTGTGACATGGAAATTTTATATATTAGAAGAAGAAGATTAGGTAGTATTTTATTTCAATGCCTAGTTATTTTACTGAAAAAAAATGTTTGGTGGTAGCGTAACTGTTCAGTTGTGATATTGTTGCGAACCGCGGTTACCGCAAAATAGGTATATCACTAAAAGCGCTGCGATACTGTTATGGAACCGTATTTAAACCAACTGTTACACAATTCGAAATCTCACAAATTAACGTCATTAGTCAGTTAGTACGTGTATCAGACGTAGAATTACTAGGTCACCCGCCGTATAGCCCCGACCTCGTACTTTGCGATTTTTATTTATTCCCGAAAATAAAAGAAAAACTTCGAGGAAAACGTTTTATGGACGCCGAGGAAGCAGTGGCTGCGTTTCAAAACGCCGTCGAAGAGACCCCTAAGGCCGAGTGGGCAAGGTGCTTTTCTCAATGGTTCTATCGAATGCAGAGATGTTTTGATGTAAATGTGAGGTCGCCAAATAGTTGATCGTTTGCCTGGCAGTGTGCGACGAGGCATTGTCGTGATGAAGGAGGATCCTGCTGCGAGCTCGTTTCTCTCGAACTTTTTCCAAAACAAGTGGCAAACAATTGTTAGTGTACCACTCTGCATTAACCGTTTTCTGATCCTCTAAGACAATTGTCACGTAATGACCTGTCCTTCCGAAGAACGAGGCCACCATCTTTTATCCAACACTTCGCCCTCTCTTCAATTTAGTTGGCAACTCCTCGGAAGAAAACACCTACTGAGCAGACTGTCTTTTGGTTTCCGGATCATAACAGTAAATCCAGCTTTCGTCACCTGTTAGTGTGACGAACGCAGCATTTGAGTCACCTCCGTTAAATTTTTGGATCATTTCTCGGCACCAATCAACACGGCGGAGTTTTTGAGCTTCGGTCAAATTATGCGGTATCCAGCGGGCACAAAGCTTCCTGGCCGCTAAATGTTCATGGAAAATTTTGTGCACTTGACTCATACCTATACCTAGACTTGTCCGAATCTGCTGATAGGTCACTCTTTTGTCAGTCTCTATCATACGCCGCACAACACTGATGTTATCTTCAGTCGTCGCTGTAGAAGGCCGTCCCTCACGCAAATCATCGGTGAGATTAGTGCGACCATGTTTGAATTCAATAAACCAGTTGTAAACTGTCGCACGAGATGGAACTTCATCGTGAAAGGCCAATCGAAGTCTATCATAACTTTTTTGTTGACTTAAATGACACCGAAAGTCATAACATCATTGCCGAAAGTCATAAAAAATCATTGCACGAAAATTTTCTCGGCTTAAATTCATTCTAACGTGCACAGACTATTTTCAATTTGCAGCCAAATCGTAAAACAAATGACAAATGAATGAAATATATACTCAATAATATTGGGAAAGAGTTCTATTTTAAAAATGTAAACTTATTTTTTTAATATAATGCTTTTAAGTGGCCCGTTCTAAAAACTTACAGTTTTGCCCTCGTATGTATCTATATAAAATATGTATTTATGTATGTATATGTAGTATATAAGTTGTGTTAGCAACCATAATACGAACTAGAAATGGTTCAGTATGGGGTTAACCAGCCGTGTGCGTGTGTTAAAAAATACTAATATATAATAGTTTTTCAAGTTCTATGTGGACTTGCACTCGTTTTACAGCGAAGAAAAACATCGCGAGAAAAACTGACATATTTGAGGACCGCAATATTCGAAAACGTGTGTCTTCCGCCAACCAGCACTTGACCAGCGTGGTGGATTATGGCCTATATCTCTCTCCTAGTGTGAGAAGGCCGAGGTTCCTAGCAGTGAAAAGTAGAGTGGGTTGCTTATGTTATCAATTACATTACTGCGTAAATAGGGCATTTATTTATAGGAATGTGGTCTGAACTCTTGAATTTGCGTTTTTTTTTTTACTTTTTTACTTTCGAGTATTTGACCAGCGGGCCACGTAGTCTTATTACAAGGCAGCGATAATCTGGCCTGAGGTCAAACATGCCTAGTTTGAAATATATGTGATATAGATAATTATTAAAGTAATTGTAATAATTAGTTATTAGAGGCTAAGGGAAAGCACTGAATCCCACAACACAGGATTTGCCTCGTGTGGGATTCAGGGAGCAACTAAGTGTACACTAACACATATTTAATAGTTTTAAGCCTAGTACTTATTTAGTCATAGTTTGTGTTGATAAACAAATATTTATAACTTTTTGGTAAATAAAGATGTTTTTATGTTTTATGTGTTTTTAATGTTTTATAGAGAGCCGAGCTACAGGCGCTACTTTCCTCTGATTTAGCACTCGTATCCTATCCAGATGCGATCTATCTTCCCCGCTCTCTCCCAGTGTCTTGCGATCAATCTCAGCAGTCTAATTGCTCGGGAGGCTGAATGATCGAGACTTCCGGTGCGATATCCTGCTGGTGGTTACGACTCATTTCTCAGCTTCCGCCGGATGTCGGTGAGCATTCGATTATTGATTTTGTTTGTTCGATCGGGGCTGTGAGATTGGTGCGCTATCTGAGCTTCTCTTTGATGCAGTTACATCTAGTGAGTCCTTATGTGAGTGGGTGTTTGTATTTCTTTTCCTGGTTAATTTGAATTTTAATAAATATATAAAAAAAAAATGTGCTTAGGATTGATTTCTCGGTTAACACAACACATCAGCATTTTTATTGAGAGTAACGTAAGTAATGACAATTTATTCTCGCATTCAAAGGTAGTTTTGACCAATGCCCTTTATAAGAAATCTTTGACTACAAACCCAGTCAAAAGTTATATTACCATATTTAACATTTAATCAATTCTACACAAAACATCACTAAGTATAAGATAGATTTAATCAAACACAATGTAATGTTTATTTTACCAAACTAATTTTAAAAATTTCATTCAATTATTTCACTCGAAAAACATATCAGCTTATAAATAACGGATTAGTGAGGTGATGAACACAAAAAGTATACAATCGGGTAATAAATATAAGTCGATTATTGTAAACTTTCTTCTTTTTGAGGACAATGCCAAAATATGCTACACATAAATTTATTCAAAATAAAATACATTATGAAATTTATATAAGGATAGATAGAAAGATAGAAAATTCTTTATTGAACACACTAATTATTATTACATACAAAAAAGAAAAAAAAGAGCTAACAAATAAGTTTGCCACAATTGACAGCCTTATCGCTTAAAGCGATCTCTTCCAGGCAACTTTGGATGGAGACCAACAGAACAAAATAGATCAACATGCTTATCCCCAGAGGCCACTGATTTTAAATCTAAAGGGAGACTACTAATTTAGTATAATTGAGTAACAGCTGATGTAATCTGACACTTGACAGACAACTCTACAGGTAATCGATTGTGAATCCATTAAACTAGCGGATGTAGGGAAATTAATCGGAATTAGTAGTATGTTTGAGTTAAATCGAGTGAAATGGTTTAGGCGATGATAATGGCACAATGACAAAATTATTGTTAATCATAAACGGTAAATAATATTGAAAAAAAAACAAAAGATCGTCTAAAGAACCACTCTAAAAATATGTATGCTTATTTTGGCACCAATTGACTTGTGAATTATAAAAAATTACTAGTTTTAAAATTTAAAATAACATTTTCAAACCATTTTTTTAAATCGTTAAATCTGATAAGAACCAAAATAAGTTCTAATATTATTTAGGTGGTTCTATAAGCTATTTAAAAAAAATGCCGGTAATTATAACGAAAAACCTACAAGTTGAAAATGTTGCATATATTATCGCCTTAAAAAAGCTTTGTTAATCAAAGTTCTTGGAAATTATACGCTAGTTTTAAAATTGATTATCAAAACATAATAGAAAACAGTTTTTTTTGTCTATCCTTAGATTTCTGTTTAAAACTGGAAATATTCCGCTCAACGCAGTCATTTTGCATGCACTAATTTAATTTATCTGTAGTTAGCGAATCTATTAAAATTTTTCCCCAACAACAATAAATTCATTTACAACATCGCGGTTTGTCGTAGCAGCTTGTATTGTATCTACGAGCATGACTTTCGTAGCAGTGGCTACGCCATATACAGTAGCTATGATTTTTACGACAATTGAATCATATATTTGTATTACTATAGATAGAAATATTCATGCGATGTTATTAATACTTAAGTTCGTTATTTTTTATAATATGTTACAAAAACAATCATATAGAAAATCTGACAGTTGTCTATAAATTTACGTCTTATGCAAGTATTTTTGCTTTCCATACGACGTCGTGTACGAGAACAAAATCATCATCATCATCAGCCTATGCTCATCCACTGCTGCTGGATATAGGCCTCTCCCAAGGCACGCCACTTGGCCCTATCCTGTGCTTCTCTTCGCCATCCACTACCCGCTACCTTCTTCAGATCATCGCTCCACCTGGTTGTAAGGCGTCCCACTACGTTTGCCGAGACGCGGTCTCCATTCTAGAACTCGTGAAAACAGGAAAATAACTATGTATTCGTAGAGCAAAATATTTATAGCATATTGTGTATGTTTCAGTAACACCAATAAATCACGATTTAATTCCCCCCGCCCCCTTTCACAATCGGACGAGCAAGGAAACACCAAGGCAGCATCGTTTCACTGTAGAGATACCTAAAATGCGCACTAAGCGTTTTTGCTCCACCTTCATTGTACGTACTGCCAAGGTGTGGAACTCTTTGCCAAATGCCCTGTTCCCCGAAAACTATAATCTTGCGGTTTTCAAAGCACGAGTTAACCGGTTTATTCTGGGTAAGCGCGTTCCACCTTAGATCACAATATCGCTTACCATCAAGTGAATTCTGATCAAGCGCAAACCCATCTAAGTATAAAAAAAATAAAAAATATTTGACTTTGACTTTAACTCAATATTTTATCGGCACACTCTAAGGGCCTTTATATAAACGCGTAATGCGACACTCCTCCGTGCCGCAGCGAACGACACGACGAGCCACGCGCAGTTAAAAAACGCACCGCAAAACGGCGTACCAGATTAGCCGTGGGCTAGATTTTCACGGTACTGTATCGTGCGTATGTATATTAAAAAATAATATATAAACGCGTAGAGCACGCGTTTGTAATAAGGCTCTAATGAATAATGACGACCTCGTTGGCGTAAAGGTTACCATGCCGGACTGCTAATCAGAAGGTTCTGGGTTCGATTTCTGGCCCGGTCAACATCTTTGTGCTTAACTAAATTTGTTACCGTAGGTCTGGGTGTTAAATATATATTTATGTAAAATATATGTATATATGTATGTATATATAGTATATCAGTTGTGTTAGCAACCATAATACGAACTAGAAATGGTTCAGTATGGGGATAACCAGCCGTGTGTGAAATGTGTCAAAAAAAGTGTCAATAATAATAGTATTAGTTAGTCACGGTGTAATTTATTTTTTCTTCTTTTCGTTGATAATTTCAAACCAATTTTTCTTTTTCATAGACGGTCTTCGACGGAAAACCCACAATAAAGATAGTGTTGAAGCTTGTCGCAATTTTCGGAATTCGAATTGGGAAGAAATTATCTTTAATTTTTCAAATGAGATCTCTAAAACGTCCGTGGAGGTCGGATTTGGAAGCACGCCTAAAAACTAACAACAAAAAAAGTTTACCAGTTGTTGGCCTTTATCACCTCGAATGAAAATATTCGCAGTATTCTGATTGAACTTCACTTAGGTGAGTTTGTTTTTATTCGTTAGTAATAATGAATTAAGTTTGTAAAAAAGGGGTCCAAACAAAAAAACTGGCTGCAAGAGTCACTAAAAAGAACTTTCCGTCTCCAAAAGTCGCACCAAACACGTGAAGTACGCCATATTGTTTGACCAGCCAGGGTCGAAACCGAATGATTTATCGAAGAGTTTGTCCGAGAAACAACAGCTTGCGTTAGACAGTTTGACGAGATTATGAACTGTTGAGTTCGGAACTTGGAGACGCGAGTTTCATGATGTTATGTTAAAAACATTTGTAGAGAATATATTGTTTCTACTACAGAACGAGCAGGGGTACAGCGAAGAGACATCGATTCACTGTAGAAGTTCCGAGGATTCGCACAAAGCGTTTTGCTTCGACCTTCATTGTGAGAACTGCGTAGCTTTGGAACTCTCTTCCTGAGTCTCTTTTTCTCGGGAAGTACAATTTGGGGGTCTTCAAATCTAGAGTAAATAGGTTCCTTTTAGGCAAGCGTGTTACATCTTAGACCACAGTCAAGCTTAATATCAGGCTAGCTGCGGTCAAACGTAAGCCTTTTTATCAATAAAAAAAAAAAAAAACAAATGAAGTTATATTATAAACATTATTGGCACCATTTTATGTATCTTCAGAGTTAAGTAAACACTGAGGTTTACCCTGATTTTAACCTATTGACTCAAGCGTCATTTTGCAGAAATCCATTGTACTCGTTGATAAAAGAAAATATGAAATATTTAGTGTACCTACTTCCTCTGTGATCTGAAACGAAATTAAGATAAGTAATGGAAAAAATAAAATATCCGATAAAATTAGGTGTGCACACAGGGAAGAACACAAAATATTTCATTTCTTATTCTATCTTCTCTGATTTTATATAATGACGTAAGGTAATGTAAACGAATCAATATCATTCTGCATTTTGGTGATACAGGCTCTCAACAGACCCAAAGCGGGGAGCCAAACAATAATTGTAAGTGTCACTTACAATATTTGTAAGTGTAACTTCAATTATTATTCGTAGCGCCTGTAGCTCGGCTAGCTAAGGCAATCTGACACGATCAACAAAGCTAAGTAACGGTCGATGTGAACGGTGTTTGGATGGGTGACTATGCACAAGATTGTCGTTTTTCAAGTGGCATTTTCAGCTGGGCGCTACCATGGGTCAGATGACTCGTCAAATTATAGATCCGGGCTGTTAGTTTTAGTACAGGCAGTTTTCAAGCCAAGTCAGAGACCTTAAGGCAGTTTGAAACTCTCGACACCAGAGTTTGGTCACAAAGCTTTTTTTTATCCTTGATAGGTTAGCGTTTGACTACAGCTAGCCTGATGTTAAGCTGCACTGCAGTCTACGGTGTGGCACGCTTACCTAGAAGATACCTTTTAACTCTTCTTTTGAAGACCCCTGGATGATACCTCTCAGGAAACAGAGACTCAGGTAGTGAGTTCCAAAGCTTCGCAGTCCTAACAATAAAGGTCGACGCAAAGCGTTTTGTACGAAAGTTTGGAATTTCAGCTCATACGAAGAAGAAGAAGTTATAACTTTTATCACTGTAATACGTGCCCACCATTGATATAACAATAAAATTATGCTATCCAACATCAAAAATCAATTACTGTAATTAAGTATTAATTTGAACTTTTTCCTACAACCATTTCAAATGGAAGAATCCTCTCAAACTTACGTGCAACACAAAAACAGTAACTATTAAAATATTTAAAGCGATGCCGATATGAGTACATTTATTCCGACCAATCAAGCCAGGATTCGAGCTGAGAGCGCCTCGAGAGCTTGTTTATACCAAAGTATTGGAATCTGGATAATGGTGAAGCTACACTGTAGACCTGGGGGGCTAGCACTGGCAGAGGATTTTTTTTCCACCGGGAGAAGGAATAATATTTGTTCGTTATGTTTCTTTTATTTTATCTTTTATCTTTCTTTGCTGCGTTTGGAGTTATGTTTTTGTAAATTAAGCTACACCGTAAACCCGCAGGGTTAGCGAAGGTATAGGACATTTTTTCCATTGGGAGAAGATTTCGATTTTGTTTATTTTAATCTTATTTTGCTGTATAGGAGTTTCAGATCACAGCGGAAGTATACTAAATATTTTAGATTTTCTTTCAGCTAAGATTTGACTCCAAAATTTCTAGCTTGTTCCCACCTCTTGATTGTTTTGATTCAAAATGATATAGTAGTAGATTGGATAGTATGCATAATGGGAGAGCATTTTCGATAATGCTACGAGTAGCTTTTACCCTCAAGTACTATTAAAACTGTGTCCAAGCACTTAATGATGTGTTTCGGCATCTTCCTTAAAAGCCAATTATTCCTGACTAAGCATGCTCCACCTTTATCCCTGACGCTCACTACTAGTTAGTGCCTAGCTGTATTTAAGATTTTTTTTTACTATATTAGTTTGCTTTCTAACAAATATTAAATCTTGTAAATTTGCATAATAAATATTAATTTTAGCTGCTAATAAGTGTAATCATTTAGATGGAAAAATAATTATATCCAGTATTATATATCTAATTACTCGGGAAAAACAATAGTTATGTAAGTATCGATTGTTGTATGAAGTATTAAAGTAGTAGAAATAAAGGCTATTTTTATTTTTTTTATCATAAGTTTGCGTAGAATGCATGATCAATGTTCTATTTGTCGATGTACAACTAACATGACAAACATTTAATAAAATCGTGTCGTGTCCTGTCGCAATGCACTGCCTTCAAGCCTCGCTCTCTGTCGAGACCATAAGAAGCCCGGTATTGCATACCCTACCTGTTTTTATTAGAACTACTCGATATTCAAGTGGTTTTGTTGCTTTTGCAAACGTGTTAAAGCTCAGATTACATTGACAAGTCTTGCTTACATAAAATTTCTGCATTTTATGTAAGTGATTCGCTCGCGATGTTTTGTTTTAATATTGTGTAAATTTACAGTATTATTAAAACAAAATGAGTGGTATTGGAAAAATACAACCATTACAAATGTATTTATTTGAGTAAAATTATTCCATTATAACGAATTGTGTCACTTTACTTTTGACGTGACAACGTCTTAAATTAGGTTGCGGCTGGGAGTCACTTATGAAAAAGTGTAACGCCCGGTAACGTTACGATGAGTCACCGAACGAGAGAGAGGCCCGCCGAATGCCTTGCGTCTCTCTCCCACTCAACTATGATCGGTCTGCCGCGCAGCGCAGCACGCAGCAGACGTTGTCACGTAAAATCTTCGCCCGTAAAACCGACTTTACAGGCAACCATTTTTTTAATACTCGGCTTTTCTTACACTTTAAATAATTGTTTTTTTTGTATTTTTGTGTCCAATATAGAATCTTATATCTAATCATACTGATGTTATTTATTCAATGTTCGAGCGAGCAAGATGACTGAAGCCTGTAAAGAACTGGCTTTCGTTTGTCTGTACCTATTTGTTTGTTGTTTCTCGCGTAAAGGCAGTATCTTTGAACCAATCTCGACTAAACTTGATTCACAAATAAAACGATTCAATTGACATTTTTAATCGTCGGTTATTTCTGTTTTTTTACAAAGTTGGGGAACATTTGCGGTAGTGTTATTTAGGGATTAATTTTGTTAAAATTTTGCGGAGTAAATAGGAACTTTATTTTGAAACACAAGACTTTGAGACTTATAGTTGGTACCTCATGGTTGCAAACCTTCTTTTCTTTTTTTTGTCTCTAAAAACGCATAAGTGTTTGTTCATATGAAGTCATTATTAAGTTTCGGTAATTAGATACTGATCTAATTTGATTTTCAAACAATCAATTAGAAACTGGTTCTCCAGATAATTTTGTTCACAATTTCTAATGTTCAGTGAACCTAGTTACTGTACTGAGATTTAAATTACTACACCTGATCTCAATATTTAATGACAGTACTCAAATAGTTAAAACGAGAGTTTTTCAGTACGCAAGTTTGATTCCAACTCGTGCTCAAAAGGCTTAAAAAATTTATATAAAAAATTCTACGTAGGTAATTTAGAGAATTACGTATTACAAGCAGCTGATCCTCAGTTATTAGTATATTATTTAGAGGTCAATACGAAATTGAGAAAATGTTCATCCAATTTTACACAAATAAAATAGGTTTTGTCGGCTTGAAAATAAATAACTAAACGTAAACCAAATAAGATTCAAGATTCTTTAAGAAAATTTGCCCTTTTCTAATAAAAGGTTTAAAACAATGATCTCTAAACTCAACGCAAAGATCACAATCAAATTTTAAGATAGTAAAAAACAAGGTTATTTTATTAACCTTCTTTGAATAATTAATTATTATGAGCTCTGAGAGGAAAATAATTAAGTTTTGCTATTGTTACGAAACTCTGGTTAATATTCAGAAGACGGGTATTGATTTTGTAAGCAGTTTCATCTGTTTGTTTTTGATAAAAGTTTTGGATATTATTTACTTTGATTTCGTTTCTTCGAAGAGTATGATATAATGTTTAAGTTGTTTTCAACGTTTTTTGTGTAAAAACTTGGAACATTTTTTATAAATTGAATAGCTAAAAAATAAAAATATATTGAACTAGAATCAAATGTGACTATTCCATCGTGAAAAAAACAGTGTACATTGCGTACACAGTTTTCGATAGAATAGTCACATATAATTATATAAACGATTTTTCTTTATTTATTAATGTTAAAATTAGCTGCTTAGTAGTCATGATACATAGCTTATATAACAATAAAGAAAATAGGCAACTTTATCCTAATTACGAATCTAGTAGGTCAAATAATAACATTATTTTATTAAGGACATTTAATCTTATACATCTTTCTTGCAAATTTTGTTCAAGAACTGAGGCTCCGCGTCTCTATATGAAGAATAAATAGGTTCCTTCTAGATAAGCGTACTACATCGTTTAACAAACTTAACATCTTCACAAAGCAAACACAATGCTTAAGTTGGCAGAGATCCTTCATCTAACTAATTATGTTGTTTGGTTTTTTTTTTTAAATATATTGTAATTTTAATTTTAAATGCGATAAGTCGACTTAGCTACAAAACTTACAATAGCTAAGAAAATAAAGCTTAACCAAGCTTTACTAATCAAACAATCCTTGGTCAATAGCTCACCTATAGAAAATTAAAAATGAATCTAAATAAATGTAAAATTCCACAAAGATGTTAGTTAAACATTGTTTAGTAAAATTTTTACCAGTGACACAAACTCTTTCAAATCGGCGCAATAGTTTTGGCAACCAAATGTAAAATACGACATTCCCACGACCTACTTGCATTTGTGTTTTATTTCGATCGTTTTATGACAAAATGTCAACCCTTATATGATGGTGGTGCTATCCATCAAAGTCAAGGCGCAAATATCCTATATCCTACTAATAAAATAAATGCGAAAGTTTGTGTATAAGTGTGTATGTTTGTCACTTCTTCACGCTCAAACGGCTTGAACGATTTTGATGAAATATAGTGTCAAGATAGGTTAGACCTTAGATTAACACATAGGCTACGTTTTATCCCGAAAACATGAATAATTTCCGTGGTATGCGTAAATATCTATGTTACTCTTTCACTTTCAAGCGGCTGAACCGATTTTGAGAAATTTCACTATTACGATAGGTTAGGCCTATGACTAACAAATGCTTTTTTTATTTCGGATGAACGCGGGTAATACCTCGGGGCGCAGCTTGTATTATTATGAATGCGAAAGTTTGTGTCAATGTTTATTACTTCTGCATTTTATCATTTTTTTTCATAAAATTTTATTTGCTATTATAAGCCAGTAATGTGACAGCTAGCATAGCTTCTGATAGTGACTTTGATGCCAAATAACGTTATTATTGTACTTAATTGGTGACCAGAAATTAAAATTTGAATTTTATTGTAGTGGAATCTATGAAAGTTGTAATTCTTGGAATATAATAAGAAGAAATGGTTAAGGAATTTATTTTCTAAGCCTCTTTCGTATTGTGCTTACTAGTAGGTATAATTTTGTTTGTTTTTGTGGTGATTTTCTGAAATTGTATGGTATTTTAGTAATTAAAGAGAATATTCATACTAATGTTTATTGTAGTAATTATGTAATTGTGAAAGTGTGTGTTAAACAGTACATACATTCCTTTTTAACAATTTCAAGAAAGATATCTCAACCAAATATAACTTTAAGAACTTAAGTAATTCTTGTAAGAACCTCATTAGGGTTTTGGTTTACAGTAAACACATTAAACTCAAACGTAAGCAAATTCCCAAGATTTATGCAAAATATATCTATTTAAAAATTATTCAACTATAAAATGTATAAGCCATTTTCATATTATCCTGAATATAAAATAAACAGTGCCAGAGTCATAGCACGTTATATTATTATTTTTAATGTTTTATACGCGATGCACGTATATAACTTTTCAGGTACATTATATATAACGTTCATATTTGTTTTAAATTTGAAGAGAATTTCACAAACGCTTCGTACTAATTCTAGTAATGATAAGTTCAATCCAAATCTAAACTTTATTCCGTCGTGATACGGCTTAAATTTCCACCAACCGGCCACCGGTCATGAATAGTGAATTGAATCACGCTCCGAAATCCTTAACTCATCAACAGCAAGTGCTGGTGTAGTAGTAGTGTTGTAGTTATTTTATATATTGAGACAGTTTTAGTAAAATGATTATCATATTATGAAGTTTGAGTAGCTATAGCCGATAAAACGAATAAGAAAAGGTATAAACATGGGTCGCATCCATGTTTTTTAACTTACGGACTGTGTTTAGCAGCATTATTAATATCTAACCAAGATGACACGAATCTACAGTTTATACATTTATTTATTTTTTACGCTTGAAGTATTCGAGGTGACTAGGAGTAAGTAAGAGTATGGTATGTTACGGCGTGGTGTACTCACAGTGTAGCGCAGAGGGGGCACATAGCCGAGAGCGCAGGAACGCCGGCCCGCCGCTCGGGCTGGCCGCCGCGCTACCGCATGGCGACGCCGCGCCGCGCGCGCCCAGCCCGCGCGCCCGCTGCCCGCAGCAGTGGCGGCCCTCGACTCGCCGCGCCCGACACTCCGACTGTCAACATACAACACGCTTAGCCGCCGCGGGCTGCTGCCGGCGCCGGTGCCGCATTGCAGGCGGCACGAGCGCCTCGCCGCGCGCCCCGCGTACTCACATTAGCATGCCAGCGTCGGCCTCCCGGTTATCAACTATCGTCAACGTAAACAATCGAACACACAATCATCTTGTCGACGGTATCACATGCCGGCTCGCGGCGGGAGCGGGTCGGGCGGAGGGGCCCGGCCGCGGAGAGCTGGCGCCGCCGCCACACCGTATGCGGCGTCGCTTGCTAAATGAGCGGATTAGGTGCGCGGGGCGGAAGTGTGTGGAGCGACACGCGCGTCGGTGCCACTGCAGCCCGCCACTGAGGCGGGGCGCCCGGGCCGCCTCCCCGCGCGCCCCGCGCCCCGCCATGTGCCGCGCACGCCCGCGCCGAGCGCCCACCAAAGGGTTGGCGGCTCGGGGAGATCGCTACTATCCTCTTTCTTTCGTTAATACTATTGGCGGCTAGCTGTTCTACCGAGGCGCTCTAGTACATATAGCGTTTTATTTAGCATTTTTAGTTTGTAGTTTGTGTAGTCATGTATCGGGGTCGGCTAGTTATGTAACGCCGTGCCGTGCCATGGCTCGCTCCGCAGACGCAGCGCGCCTGTCGGGACCCCCGTAACGCTGCCCTTACATTTTCAGTGAACATATATCTCGGCTCGACGAGCGCAGCCGACGCGGGCCGAGCGCGAGTGAGAGGGGAACAGAAAGCGCGATGGCGCCGCCCAGTCGATAAGGCCGTCTCCTCTCAGCGAACAAAGACACTAACCTATAATAATTACATTTAATTAAGGATAACTGGACTATTTTGTATAATAAGCATATCGCGCTGCATTGCTAACGGGTGGATTTCACGGTTGATTGGCGAGAATACTTATCATGTGGGTCGCGTCGGTAGTCGCAGGTAGTTTATTTGGCTCGTGCGGGCGCGAGCCTCGTGACGTAACGATACACGCACGCTGTCTTCACGCACACAAGCGTAATGCTGCCTATTACGACACGCGGAACGTAATGAGAATTTTCAGTACAGGCGCTTAATACAAAATCACGCAATAAATAATTTAATATTATAATCATTTCGCGTTAACGCTTACAAGTACTGCATTTCGAATTGAGAGCGCAGTTTTAATGGATTTTAAAGTGATCTTTTTTACAGCTTCAAGCTTATAATGAGTTGGAGAGTGGAACTTTAGTCGTAAAGATTCATTAGCGACACCTACGCACGTCTCAATTCTGTATTTAAGTGTAACATACGCTTCACTTAGCTTTTAACGTATAACACGTTTATTTTAAATGCATTTTTTAATAAGAGGGCCTTACTATCCCTTTAACCCATCATCAGACTTCTATTCAATATTTTCAAATGACATTTTGAAAAGCTCTGTTGACTATTTAAGTCACTTTCATAAATTTTACGATATTTGACGATATCGCAGTGAAACGATGGAATCTTGTGTAAGCCCTTGGAATAGGCTTCAGTGTGTTTCTATCGAAAAAGCTGGAACTTTCCACCAACTCAAGGCTGGACACTGAGGGGGTTTTACTTTGACATTGTGTGTGTTCCTGGATCATCAACCACACTTGCCGCACAATGCAGTGATGTGATGTCCATACGGTTGGAAACCTTCCAACATTACCGTACCTGTCTTCTTTTTAAACCCAATACAGCTAAGTATTAGACCAGGAAGGCGCATAACCACCCGATTTCACTTATTTTCTAGTCTAAAATGGAGCAAGCTTTATCTGTCCAGCTGGTTATTTTCTTTTTGACAAACATTAAAAACCTTTTTATTTCAATTTAAGCCTCGCATTTAAAAGTAAAATTTTGCATAACATGATGCAGCTACGTCCTATTGGTGTTGTCAAAAAGAAAATAAATCATTAGATCTACTATGTATAGTCTGGAATATTGTCTCTCAAGGAGGCTGACTGAACTAACCGTTCTGTCAAATGCTTGGTCTTCTTCTTCCTTACCTTATCTCACTTGGAACATACTTCAATTGGGGACAGATTAATAAAGTTTAATTCAGATAGCAGAAAAAACGTTTTCTACTATCTATAATGGATTTGCGCAAAGTAACGCCTGGGTCAATAGGTTAAATTCAATTGATTTTGATTTTGAAAATACTTTATTAACATAATAATTATAATATGTTTGTACAGTATTCTTATTCTACACAACAGTAACTTACTATACCAGGTTTTTACTAGGCTAACAGCGCCTTTTTAAAACTTATGTCTAGGTACACTAGGTTATAAACTAATTACTTATTAAATCTTATTATAAATAACAACTAGCTACTATTATTATATTTATCTAAATGTAATCACGTACTAAGACTGTGCCAGCTCGTACGTTTATGGCAGATTTTCAATTGAAATCAATTCAATAGCAGCTTTTTTCTGATCGCTTATCTACTAATTAGTAGAAGATCTGACACTTAAAAAAACAATAAGTAGATTGGTTTTATACTCAAAGTCTTCCGGATGTTCGGTCTTAGTTATTAAGCAAGTAATTAAAGACGCTAAGTAAGCGAATCCCCACTAAGTAACGTTTATAGCAATGATGGATCTGTGTTTGGTTTTATGACGGCTTTCTTATTCTATTTTATTAAATTAAGTAATGGAAAACATGACAAATTAGAATAGAAAATTACTGTGTGGTCTATTTTCATGTAAAAATTTTTTTAGAGAATTCGACAATTTATAATGAAATAAATCAGTATTTTTTCTAATATCTGATTGGTACTTAAATTGTTAAATATATTCTCAGGAAGTTATTTTGAAACATTGTAATAATAATAATGTGATAGATTGTTGTACATGTTATTTATTCAATTAATTAAATTATTGATGACTTGTAACGATAATACTGTAAATTTTATTTTTTACCCATGTCATCGCCTTAATAGAGTTTTTATTGTAATGAGTACTCTTATAGTTATAATTTACTCATATTTTAACTAAGCGGAACAAGTCTAATGCTAAATATTGTTTATTTTTTTGCAGTAATGTTAATTTTTTACAAATTTGAAAATAAAATCATTCAAATATAAAAGTTTTCTAAAATACGAATATTTTTTTTTGATTACGTTGATTTGGTCAGCCTCGATATTATAACTGACTCGTTTTCTAACCTTTCAAGTTCATCAATAATGCGGTAGTTAGTTAGAAGTTTAAAAAAGTCTTAAGTTTCAAGCTTTATGCGTAGCACTTGCTACGCTTCGTAGCATTGCTACGCCGTAGTGCATATTAGCGCAAACAAAATCAAATTTTTCGTCCGCTCAATAATTTGCTTCACCATTTTTACTTCGTTGGTTTATAAATAAATATCGTGCTAATATGGATCTAAAAATAATCTTTAATATATTTTATTATTATATTTATGTTTCTCACTCTTTACAATAACTGTTACGCACTTTACAAGGAAATAAAAATATTTTGTACATGGACGAGAGAAGTTGCTTCTAGGTAAGTGTGATACAACATAAGCAACATCGTTGCTTAACATCAGGCAAGCTAGCTGTGGTCAAACGCAAACTTATAACGCGTACATAAATAAATAAAACCCTTATTTCCTTTTACTTGAAAATCTATTTTATATGAAACAAGATTGAACTTCGCTTGTCAGATTCAGTAAACTTGTAATGCATTTCAGTTACAGCGTCAATGTAAGATATTGGATCCTCTCTATCTCATTTTGAAATCCTGTTGCACTCTAAAGCAAACAAATGCATACTGACAAGTCATATTGACCCATATAACAGTATGGATTCTAAACAAAATTATTTTTTTCACTCTTAAAGGCAATTTATTAATGTTCTGACACCAAAATTTATATATTACTAGCTGACCCAGCAAACGTTGTTTTACCTTGAAAAATAGATAGTAGCCGATTCTCAGACCTACTGAATACGCGTATAAAATTTGGTAAAAATCGGTCAAGCCGTTTCGGAAGAGTACGGTAACTAACATTGTGACATGGACATTTTATATATTATTTTTGTTTCTTATTCGAGCTATTTTTGGAGTAAATAGGTTCCAAAGTTGATTTAATCAATAACGAAAATACTAACTTATATACGTTTTGTTTATTAGTTACTAGCTGTGCGGTCTAACCCACGTTAATCCAGGATAAGGAGATTAATTTGGGTTGAAAAAGAAGCCTATATGTCATTGCACGATTTAAGCTATCTCTGTATTAAATCTAGGCAAATTGAATCAGCTGTTTGAGTATGAAGAAGTAACAAACATACAAAATTACTCATTTACAAACTTATGCATTTATTCGTATAATTTTATTAAGATTACATAAATCGCCGCTTTTTGTGAAAATTCGTGAAGAAAATAAGTTTTGTCTTACAGAACCCATACTGTTTTTATTTTAGCTTAGGGTTACCAAGTGACATGTTACAACTATATGGGATTACGGAACCAACCGCGATGGTTAAAATAGATTTTGAAGGCTTTTTCGTAACATGTTTTTTTACTAAGATTTTGGTTCTTTTAGTAAGTGTACGAGAAGCTTGCTGATTAGGGGAATCTTTCTAATATTATAATATCTAATATCTTTCTGATCTATATAAAAGCTAAATTTTGTGTGTTATTGTGTATATTTGTTAGATATTCACTCACAATTGCTAAACCAATTTCGATTAAATTAGATGGATTAACACATTGGTTACTTTATCCCGGATTAACGATAGTAGCACTGCGGGGCAAAACTATTCCCACTTATATTTATAAATGCGAAAGTTTGTGTGTGAGTTAGTGTGTATGTTCTTACTTTTTCACCCTTCATTCAACGAAAACGGCTTAACCGATTACGATGAAACTTGGTATGGATATAGGTAAGACCCTGAATTAACACAAATACTACTTTTTATCCCGTTGAGTGTTGCAACTAGTTCAAAATAAAATAATAAACGCAATATAGCTTTATAATTTCACCATTATTTCCAAGTATCTGCACCTAGTATTCTTACTCATGTTTTGGAGTAAATAAGAAAGAAAGATTGAAAGAAAGAAAAATCAATTATTGTAACCATACATAATAAGTGATTACATACAAAAATTATAATATTGGATGTTTATACATACGAGTAGGTTCCAATATTGATGCTTTATATAGGTTATGACGGACATAATTACTTACTTAGATACTTAGTGGTCAGGCCGATTTCCGCAGTCTGGTCCGCTTCCAAGCTTTCATTCTGCATGTCCACTAACCGGCGATGCTGGTTCAACAGGCGCAGGCCTCCCGCAGCATCCTAGGTGTCCAGACAAGGAACAGTATGTTCCTTCAGCCTACTTAAGAGCGAATTTTTTCCAGACTAGGTATGCTTCACCTTAGGTCAAAGCGTCGCTAGCTCGTGTCTGCAATACGCCATTCTGGTCAAATGCCTAGCTGGCAAAAGTAAGTATAAAAGTTGAGCGTTAAGTTATAACAAACGGGTAAGTGCACACGCGCAACCATTAGCTTTTATAATCCTTTTCATCATTTCCAAACACTTCAATCACTAATATCCATTCAATGGTCTGGCAGAAATCGCCTTAGGTGATAAGGCTGCCTAATGTACTACCTAGCAGCTACCGTTATTGATATAATAGCAAAACTATACAAAAAAACACGTTTATTGTATGGGAACCCCCCTTAATATTTTTTTATTTTAGTATTCGTTGTTGTAACGGCACGTAAATATCAGTTTTCTAGCTATTACGGTTTCTGAGATACAGCCTGGAGACAGACAGACAGACATACATACAGCGGAGTCTTAGTAATAGGGTCCCGTTTTTACCTTTTAGGTACGGAACCCTAAAAAACACATAAAGGCAGTCGATCGCTTTTCATCCCGCTAGATATCCGGTACCATTATATTTATCGGTTTTTAGAGAAGTGGCCTCAAGGCTGCGATATTGGGGAGCGAAATTAAGATATCCGCGATATAGTTTCTTTGGAGCCTTTTGAAGATTGGCTGGAAACGAAATTGGTTGATGAAAATAAGTAATGGTGTAAATATTACATCTAAAACCTTTTTCTATTCTATTTAGTCGATATAATGTCGTGGCAGCGATACATTTAATTTTTAGGGTTCCGTACTTAAGAGGTAAAAAGTCTTAGTAATAGGGTTCCGACCCTATTAGTCAGATTTTTATACATGCCTAAGGACTTTGATAATTAATCTGATAATTGGGAGTATGTCTGCCATACAACTTTTTTCAGTCGTTATCACAGACAAACCCACCAAAGGAGAAAGCTTTTATTTGGTGGAGGTACTCAAAAAGATTCAAGGTATCTCCCATATCTTACCCTGACGCGCTCGAGATACTTCAAAAAATTCTCTCTTCGACTCCCCTACTGGGACGATAAAAACATAATAATATATTTATGGCATGTCTACTATTTACTTGGCATACCTAGTCTGGCATGTTTGGCTTGCAAATTTCTTATTTGTGTCGTAGTTTTTCAAACATTTCCTATCGTATAAATGTGTACCTACAATATTTACGTTTATTACGTCGTCATTTAGTTACAAGGTAAGTTGTTAGCTGTACAAGATGTGCTATAATTGTATCGTAGTGTGAGATCTCTGCTGCTCTGCATGACAAGCCCTTTGAGGTACCTAGCACAGAGCACAGCGACTTTCTCAGGTACGACACAGCCCTCCACTCACATAGCTTTAAACATTACTTTATGTACCTAACTCTAAGATGTATACACAATAAACGAATTTGGATTTGAATTGAATTGAAAAGGGGCAACCAAAACACACCGTGTGTAAAATAAAATTAGTACTAGCCTGGCTATCAACCACCCTCAATTGCAGCTTTGCTATAAATTTGACCTCTAGAAAATAATCTACCATTATAGTATGGTTTCACTACGATGTTTCCTTCACTGAGTTCATTGGTAGGGACTGAACCCACGACCTAAGCTACGTCTACTTCTTCGTATGAGCTAAATGGCCAAGCTTTGGTGTCGAGCGTTTTCAAGCTTCCCAAAGGCCTCCAACTTGACTTAACGACTGTTTGAACTAAGACTAATAGCCGGGACCTACAATTTAACGTGTCATCCGACCAACGGTAGCCCCCAGATGAAAATGCCACTTGAAAAACGATAGTCTTGTGCATCGAACCCTTCCAAACACAGTTCGAATCGACCGTTGCTTAGCTTCGATGATCGCGTCAAATCACCTTAGCAAGCTGAGGCTCTAAGCTGCGTAAAACAGCCAAACGCCCGACTGAGCCAGACTGCAACAAAAATATATGTTACAAACTAGTTCAGCACTAATGGTTCAAATTAAATATGTACTCGTATCTTTAACGTTTTATGCCAATAAAGATATTTTTATTTTTATTTGTAATCTTTACGACTTCTTGAATTTTGAAGAATTTCGGTAAGTAAATTTAAAAATCACGGGGCCAAGCCAAGTTAAGATTGCCATGGGGGTTGTTTTCAATATTCATGTCATTTTGTAAGAACTTCTAAATAATCCTGCATGTGTTAAGAATAGCTGCATCGTCATTTATATGTGTTGGTGTCTAGATCAATTTGCTTGAGGTAATGGAGTAGGTGTTTGGGGATGACCCCGGTGCTGGAGAGAACCAGAGGTGCAATCGATACTCTGTTCATGTTCCAAAGTTGGATAATCTCTTCCTTTGATTCAGTATATTTAAATCAGGAATTTTTCAGTGATTGTTTTTTGTTAATTATGTGTATTATTATTATAATAAAAATAAAACAAGTAACTTAAACAATTCTTTACACAATTTTACACTACAACCTACAGCATTCGATTGACGACCTCGTTGGCGTAAAGGTTACCATGCCGGTCTGCTAATCAGAAGGTTCCGGGTTCGATTCCCGGCCCGGTCAACATCTTTGTGCTTAACTAAATTTGTTGGCTGTGGGTCTGGGTGTTAAATATGTATTTATATATAATATGTATGTATGTATATGTAGTATATCAGTTGTGTTGGCAACCATAAAACGAGCTAGAAATGGTTCAGTATGGGGCTAACCAGCCGTGTGTGAAAAAAAAAAAAAAATCTACATCCCGAATGGCGCGGTGCAGAGATCGCGACAGAATACTAATCTGCACCGGAAGCGGATGTAGAAATGAAATACTGCGGCGAGTGACACAAAAACCGTTTCCGGTTTACGACACCGGTGCATAAGGAGAATGGCAATGAGAGGAATCAAGTGTCATGTGAAAACCCCTTTATACATGAAAAAGCTGTTGGAAAAAAACGCTCCTGGGTGAATTGAGTATTTTTTTATTCTTCTACTCTTTCTTCGTATGAGTTAAGTGGTAAAGCTCTGGTGACGAGAGTTTTCAAGCCGTCCGAAGATAACTTGGCTTAACGACTGCTTGTACAGATTCACAGCTAGGACCTACAATGTAACGTGTCAATAGGTAAATTGTAACTTAAAGATATTGGTATTAATATTTTGTTTTGCGTTTAATATATTATATGTATGTACCCGTACTACTTGTAATATGTCTACATGAAGTGTGAAGGAGCAAATTGTAAATCAGCGCTGGAGTACTTGTGCTCTTAGCATTATGCTGAATTTGCTCCTTTTGTGCACACACTATTAGTGATAGTTATATTTATATCATAAATTGTAAGTGTATTTTGATTTTTGTGCACAATAAATTTATTTTCTTTCTTTCTTTCTTTTTGTCATCAGACGCACGGTAGCGGCCAAAAATTTACACTTTTTAAAAAACATTCTTGTGCATGGTCACTTATCCAAACACTGACCGCATCGACCGTTGCTTAACTTAACCATTGCTTCGGATAACTTTAACTAAAACTCACTTAGATATACTACATGAAAAAATTTTTTTATAGCCAACCTCATTATAAGGAAGGGGTTATAAATATTCTACTGTGTATATTTTTTTAGTTTATTTGGATAATAAACTTTGGAAGTAGCTTAAGCTACTAAAAAGTTTGATACTAAGATAACAAAGATAACAAAGTAAGAAAAACTAAGATACTGGTAACAAAGTAAGAGAAACTAAGATATTTGGTAGTAGCTTAAGCTATTTCCAAACTTCTTTTATAAGTAAGTACCGACAAACACTACACTACACTACTACATGAAAAAATCTTTTTTACCAAAAAAAGAATAATCTCCAACCAAAATACAGATGAAATTGAAACAAAATAACCCGTCAGATCCAAAAGGTCCTTTTTAATCTCGTCGTCGGTCCCTTTTGGTCCTCGGAGGATACCTATCTGTCAACGTTGCCGTCAAGGCCCAAGAAACAAACCTCTGGTGCCTACGAACACTGTCGTATGGGCAAAAATACATTTTAAAAGCTGGGACCGGTTTTGTGGCACGTAAATGTTTTATTTTGTGTTTCCATTGTTTTTTTTTTTTGTTGTTCGTGTCACAAATTAAATGTTTTTTTCTTTCTTCTTTCTTTTTTTCTTTTGATGAGATTTGTTTTAGCCACGCATAAACGACGGAGTATTATAAGTTTTACATACTCGTATCTGTATGCTTGTGTGTGTGTTTATGTGTTATAGTAGCTTAGAGCGGATGAAGCTATTTTAATTTTATTGTTGGGAAAGTGCATGACGTAAAGATGTAAATCAGGTCAAGGTCACTGCAGCTACAAATGGCGCATTTTTACGCTTCATGTCGTCTTTGTGTCATGCCATCAGGTGAATTGTGATCAAGCGCAAGCCCATTTAATGTTAAAAAAAAACAAAACTGTCTTATTATAAAACACTTAATATCAAATTAAAAATGTGTTATGTTATATTTATATTGTAGAGTTATATTCCTTCGATTGAGAACATTTGACTTTATATTATTTCAGAATACATGCAACGCTTACCTATTTGTTTATAAAATCAACATTTTATTAAACTAGCTTCGAGCCGCGTTGTTACCCGTATCTATCCGGGATAACAAGTTATCTATATTACTAAATAGATAATCTATTAATTTTTAAATAATGCCAAATTTCAAACAATTTAGTTCAGCTGATTTAACGTAAAGCAGCAATAAACGTTCAAACATATGAATTTTACCCATGTTACGAGTATTTATTGTAATTTCCCATGCATTAGTTGCCCGGAGAGATCGCTATTAGTGATAAGGTCGCCATTTCTTTTCAAATATTATATTTGCGGCCTGGTTTTTAAAAATGTGCTTTTGCATTTACGACAGTTTCCGTGGGGACACCTAAACTGTCATGACAATTTACGAGGCCAAGATATTTGCCTGAAATATGTCAAATTTAAGGATAGGGTAATGGCCGATGGGACGTTCGTTATGTTAAATATTGTGTGTTGTTTTTGTACGAATCTAAGGAAGTTTTCAAAGTGAGTGTGAACCGGTTTTTACTAGGTAAGCGTACTTTCTCATTAACTACAATATCACTTACCATCCGGTGAAATAATAACCAAGCAAGTGGAACTGGCGAATTCTCTGCATTAGCTTATTAAATTCAAATGACACCAAAAAGCTTTACCAACCCAATATGTCAAATAACATCTTTTTTCTTACAAAGTTACTTGTACTGACAAGTTACTTTGTACCAAAAACTGATAAAAATCGAGGGTCCGATGGTTGATAACCACTGTGTTGTTCAGGATTTGTAATACTATTTTAAGAAAATAAAAAAACGAACTTACATAAGATTGATATACTTGTTTTTTTTTTGTTGTGTTCCAGTAACCTCCTTAAGAGACTGTAGTATTTCCATACCAGTCATGCTCCACCTTAGCCCGGACTGTCCTTCACCCGAACAAATACACCTTGCTGACTGCTGCTTTGCTGTAAAAGGTAAAAAACTAATTACCTCAGTCAAATGGTCATGCGCACAGCAGGCGCTTTGCTCAAGAAGGTATGGTGCGGTTGAACACAGTACTATGCGTGCTAACTAAGAATAGGACTGTCAAACCGCCATCTTGCTCAATAATACGCGCAAACGTCATAACCAAAGTATAAGATGTGCAAAAAAAAAAAATATATATGTTTAATGTACACTGTTTTGCTATTTATTATGATGTTGGCCGCGCCGAGAACTGAACCCAGGACCCTGTAGTTGACAGTCCGGCACGGTAACCATTACGCCAACGAGGTCGTTTTTCCGTTAGCGTCGTGCCCCTAGAGAGTCAGGATGCTCGGTCTCCAAGATTATTTGATTTAGGAAATCAATCCCTGCGCTTGCCACACCGGTAACTCAATATTGCCATTAGAGGCTACCGGCTCCAGTGATGGAAAAAATGCACGAGAAATTGCAGAGTTGACGGGGAATTGCAATTTAAAATGGAAGGAAACAAGTCTAACTCGAGACTGAATTAGGTATTGTCTTGTTTTGTTTTAAAAAGCGAGTGTGGGTCGGTGGTCTAAACGTCTGCTTTCAATCAGCCGGTTCCTGTACAATCCCGGCCCTACAACAATGACTTGATTTTCAAGTAAATGTATAGTCTGGCAAACGAAACATGATACTGGAAAAGAGCGGCAAATTGAAAAAATCTGAGTATAGCAACTAATAATATGAAATACAGAAGTTACTAGCTAATATTTTCCAATACTGAAATAATTCATTCAATTCCAATCACCGCAACTGCCTATTTAGAACGAACTCCAATGAAAATAGCTGAATACAGAGCAGAATAGTCACAGTTCTGACCTCAACATTACTATGATACCGCCGGCCAATTTGGCATCTAGCTGCATTTTAACTGGCTTGAATTACACCAAACAAATTACACATTAAACAGCTATAGTGAAAACCGAGAAATGGATTGTAATTTAATAATTTGTTAACGTTTTGTGTGCATAAGAGGCAAGGACTGCCACAAAAAAAAATTGAAGCAATGTCAACTCAGTTGGGCTTACGATTCGTATTTCATGGGTTTGAAATCCGCCAATGGGCTCGAACTTTAGAGTTTAGGTAAACATCGTTAGGAAACCATAGCAGGGTGGTTAGATCATTGAGAAGGCATTTACCGAAAGTCTTTATAACTCCATCATAACGTTATGCTTAAACTTGAACTCATATGCAAATACTTTAAATTCACATTTGAATATTTCAAATCAACATATTTTATTTCAGAGCCGTGTGTAACCTCATGAGTTTTAAAACTCATCAAACTTTGCGAAGTTTGTTGAATTGACTTTGAATGTGTCTTTGCTTCTTACGCCTTTGTCGCAGTAACAACTTCTAAAATCAGTAATAATTCTTAAGCTTTTTGTCTGAATATTAGTTTGACAAAGTTCTATCTGGAAGGGTGATTGTATTGCAGGAGTACCAATGAGTCCTCTGGCTTACATTCAAATTGTATGTTAAGCAGGTGAATGAGGATTGGGTATGAATACATATACATATTAAGAGGTGACTTCAAGTAAAATGATTTCATACAAAATTTTACCTTCACAATGTATTGCTGGTTTATTTCAGCCCTATATCGTATTTCTTCCTTATCTTAATGCGGAAGTTTGTATGCTAGTTTGTCTGATAAATACTTTTTCATGCTCAAACGGCTGAACCAATTTAGGTAAAAATTTGGTATGAAGATATGTACAAATTTAAAACACTGGAAAAATTCATAGGCTATTTATTTGATCTTTATTATATTATTCAATGCGGGAGACACCGCAAGGCGCAACTAGTGTGGTATAAATATAGAGAATCAAAAATGCAATCTAACATTGACGACCTCGTTGGCGTGACGTTTACCATGCTGGACTGCCAATCAGAATATTCCGGGTTTGATTCCCGGCACGGCCAACATCTTTGTGCTAAACTAAATTTGTTGGCTGTCAGTCTGGGTGTTTAATATGTATCTATATAAAGTATGTATATGTAGTATATCAGTTGTGTTAGTAATTATAATACGAACTAGAAATGGTTCAGTATGGGGCTAACCAGCCGTGTATGAAATGTGTAAAAAAAAACATTGACTGCAACAATCATGTTGTTCCCAACAAATCGGTTTCCCATAGTGAAATTAAATATAATATTAAACTTTTATAATTTACATTACTTCACATTGATGATTTAATTAACTAACATAGTAGGATACGAATTAGATTGCGTGCAAGTTACTTGTATGTGATTAAGTAAAGTGACCTGTACTGCATTTAGCATTTAAGTTCACATGTTTGCCCGACATCTGAAAGTCAGCTTTAGAAGAATTTTACAATTTGCTGCGAGGGGAACGACTATGGCTTATTGGAGTTAGGAAGATCCTGCGTGCATGGAAAGTAGATAGTGGCGTTTATTTGATAGGTCAAATACGGAGGTTCTAAGGCCCATTGTAAAAATAACAGTCAAAAACTTTAAAGATTTTCACATCATGGTAACTCGAAAATCCTTGAAATTTCAAAATAATTAACATTTTTTTATTTATTTACAGGCACAATATAGAATGTGTAAAATGACAGATTTTAAAAATATAATATATTTAAGAGATGCTTGAGATGCTTTTGCTGCGGACCCCAAACTAGGCCAAATCTTGTCTTTCGGTGGTCCGTTGAAGACGTTTTACCTACATAGAATACAACGTGCATAATTGTAGGAAAAAGAGTTAAATTTACACCAGTATCAAAATTAGTACGAGTATTAACACAAACAACGCTTGATGTGATTGGCTACCGAAATCACGTGATGCTTGAGTCGGCCAATCATCGTGTTGCAACGCCGCTGAGTTATCGATACAGTTTTTAACAAGCTACGCATTCGATACTTTGGTTTATAAAAATAATCACAGCGACAGAGAGAGAATTGACAGAAAAGCAACCACCAAAAAATATTATCTTTGAAACTTTAGTTATTTCAGATTCAGATTCATTTATTGTAAACTGTATAGATTATGATGTTAAAAGTACTAAAAGTTCATTAGTATCAACAGTTTTATTCTATTCGATCATACAACATTTAATATATAAAATGCAAAAAATATAACAAATAAATAAAACATGAAGTCGGTTAAAAATATTTAAACTGGCAGTGAAGTAAGGAGCTTAAAATTTCGTGAAAACAAAATTTGATGCTTAATTTTTGCTCAGAATTTTATATTCCTTTTCATGCATTACATTATTAGTAACTTTGTATGAAAAAAAAAAATACAGAACATTCTTAAAACGCGCGTCGCACGCAACGCGCGAGATTAACAAATGGTTCGCCAGAAAGACTTCCAGCAATAAATTGGAGTAAAGTCAGTAAACTGGCAACGACACGTTAAATTTTATTACCGAATGCCTTTAGTCCCGCACCGAGCACATTAAACTTGGGATATTATTGAAATGATCTCAGACAAAGGTTATACGAACATACAGGGTTATACGAGGGTAGATTCAAAATTTGCCTCGGAAAGAAAACCCCCGGCAATATTCATTACATGCTAGTAACTGGAATTTTATATGTATTGATTTTGATTTTGAAAGTAATTTATTAACATGTAATAATTATAACACGTATAGTAGTAGTACAACGTTATAATTCTGCACAACATAAACTTCAATATATTCGTTTTTTGAGGCTAAGAACGCCTTTTAAAAACTTACGTCATATTACTCTAGTTTACAAACACATTTAAATTCGTTTTATATACAACTAGCTACCAGTACTTTATGAGTAATATTAATATTTCATTATTCATATTTAACTTCAACGATTTTTCAACTTAAGAACTTGAGGGTGGTAGCTGAGTAGGCGAACACTATAGATTGCCCAACCACCATTTTCTTAGACATTGGTAGGGATTGAACCCACGTCCTTCTGAACGTGAGGCAGCCACACGCCCTCCTGAGCTCAGGTCATCGCTTCAGAATACAAATACAAATCATTTATTGATAACACCAAAGTTACAAGTCAAATAATATGATATCATTACAAAAGCATATGATATGAATCAAATTTAAATTTTCAATTCTAGATAATCTTCTAAATAATTATAAAAAGCTTTATCCAATAGCCAAACCCTGAGTCTAGTCTATATATATAATCGATATATATAAGTCTGTATATGCGGCATTACGAGTGTGAAGTAAGGGATTATTACACATGCCGATAATGCGTTGAAGCGTTCGAGTTTTGAGAAACTCGAAACTGTATTATTGATTGGCCTGAATTGTATATTTTGTTTACAATTCCTTTGAAATGTTATGAGGAAGACCATATCACGAGGAAGACAATGAGTATGAGTGTGGACGGACAGATAGGAAGGGGGCGGCCAAAGAAAGTATGGATGGATTGTGTGAATGACGATATGACCAGGAGGGGTGTGAATACAGAGATGAATGACAGAGATGTATGGAAGAAGCGTACATACGGTACCGACCCTACATTAAGAAGAAGAAGAGAGGAAAGAAGTATTGAAATATTATAACGATCCGACATAATTGCCAAAGTTAAACGATGTTTGGGCTATGTCTCTGACAACGATTGCCTGAAATACCTATAGACAGAACAATAAAACCAAAACGGCGATGGTTTAAATGATCTAGATTTACGATTGATATTTCAATTATCAATCATCACATTGTTTTGGCGTCACAATGTTAGTTACTGTCCTCCGAAACGGCTTGAACGGTTTTTACCAAATTTTATAAGAGTATTCAGTAGGTCTGAGAATCAGCTACCATCTATTTTGCAGACCCCTAAGTGATAAGGGTTGTTAACCCTTATTTTTCTTTTATCGTAATTTTTTTTTATAATGTGGCAATAAAAATTACATACAACGCTAAATTTTTACTTTTTTATCACCGACTTCTATTTTTTATGGCCTTTTTAATAGTTTAATCATTTTTCATCCCGTTCGATAACTGATCAATTATAGTGTTTTAGGCAAAACAACGTCTGCCGGATCAGCTAGATAGATACATAAGTAGATAAATTATTTATTTCACACACTAATTATTACATTATTAACAAAAGAAACTTAAACCTAGTACCGAAAACGGTGGCCTTATCGCTAAAAGCGATCTCTTCCAGGCAACCAGAGAATGTAACAAAAAAAAAATGTATACAAATATACTACATACTTTATAAAACACACTAGCTAGTATATTTATATTTTTTTGTGAATTTCTCCCGCTCCGGATCTTTCCTGGTGCAAAGGATAGCGATTGCCATTCAGCGCGGGAACGCTGCAAGTCTGATGGGCAGCTTTGCACCGGGAACTATCAGGGGCGGGTTATTTAATTAGATTTAAGTTATTTGTATTTGACATTATATTGTAATCTGACATTTTAATATCTGATATTTTGACTGTATTTAAATGAATAAATAAAAATTTTGTGAATTAATAATTATATTGGTCCGATTAATATAAATACATAAAATTACAAGTGAATCCTCGTTAATTATACTAGTAACTGATATTTAACGTAACTGTTTAGGTTAACAAGAAACAGGCTCCTCGCCCGAGGGTGTTTGTAACTTTATACCTATTAAGGAATCTGATGGCAATTATACTATATTTAGTACAAAGGTTGTTACTGTATCATAATTAATTTGTTTCAGACAATTAAGGACCCTTTATCTGTATCTGAATTAATTGTGATGCCAGTTTAATATTTAATTAAGTCAATTATTTTTATATTTGTTCTTGACCTTGTTTGTTTTTTTAGGATTCCAGGTTGTATCTCAGAAACCGTAATAGCTAGAAAGCTAAAACTTGCACAAAATATGTATTTCCCGTGCCGCTATAACAACAAATACTAAAAAAAATATGTTAATATCAAGGAAAAATATAATATAAGATCTCCATACAATAAACGTGATATTTTTCATTTTTTTTGCTATAATATATCAATGATAGCTGGTGCTAGACACTTAATTCAATTCAGGAAAACCCAATCCATACTCTCCATCTAATTATAATGTCTTCTTCTTCGTATCAAAATACTCTATCTTCTTCTTCTTCGAACAAAAACCCATAACTATGTATCTAATGCAGCTGGTAAGTGTTCACCTAATTATTCTAATACGCAAACACCCCGAGGGGCGAGTGGGGCAAAGCCGACCGCAAGCCGGCCGGACTAATGCCTTACACCCACCGGCTTCTGGGGAAACCGGGCAAATTCTATCATTACATGTAGAATATATTATTATACGTAATTTTAGTGTAGCGCCTGTAGCTCGGCTAGCTAAGGTGATATGACGCGATCATCGAAGCTAAGCAACGGTCGATGCTGGTGGTGTTTGGATGGGTGACCGTGCATAAGACTAAGTTGACTGAGGAAAAAAAAGGATTTTTTGTTTGTTTGTTTAGCGCGAAGAGGCTCCGAAACTAAAAAAAATATAAATCTTTCACGGTAGAAAAGCTACATTATCCCTGAGTAACTTACAAATACAAATACAAAATAATTTTATTG
The DNA here is from genome assembly GCA_035578125.1 of Mellilla xanthometata. Classification (NCBI taxonomy): domain Eukaryota; kingdom Metazoa; phylum Arthropoda; class Insecta; order Lepidoptera; family Geometridae; genus Mellilla; species Mellilla xanthometata. The sequence continues at coordinate 2,425,637 of JAPUBQ010000015.1, read as the reverse complement.
GACCAACTTACATTCTAAACAAAACACTAAGTATAGGTACTTTAACTAATTAATACTAATTCTTGAAGCTAAGTCTTAATGTAAGTGTGGTGCCTAGCTCCTACATTAGGATACCCTGTGTTTGCAGGAGCTAGCTCTATTCAGAGGTGCTAAAAATGAAGTTGGGATAATTCTATTGTGTTGTTGAGTGCTAGTACAACATAGGCTATACCTATTTTGTTTATCTTTGCAACTTAGTTTATTTTATAGCCGTGCGAAGCCGGGTCTGGCTGCTGGTCCTGTATATCTCTGTTAATAAATAATAATAAATAAAAAATAAAAAGTCTTTATTGCAGGCTAAATTGTACCCATATGATTGCATAAAATAAAGTTAATATTAAATTGTTGACACTGTAGAGGGGTGCCAGTCAAATTTTAAATGTATAAAATAAAATAAAGTAAAATAAAATAAAATACACAATGGCATGAATATGGTGCCAGGTCACTTTTTGTTCTGGTCTCTTTGAGCAGAGATCCAGCGGTTATACATTGGACTCTGGACGTCGTCAGACACAGCCACGAGAATTTTATTGTCAGAACTGTTAATATCTGCCGGCATTTAAATTCTTGTTTCCTGAAAATTGTCATCGTAATTCCGTGAATTCAATCTAAAACCTGGACCGTCGGTCTGTACGGTAATTGCGCCGACCTGCCGCGGTGCAGCATTCAAAAATCGTTCTAGACGTAGCGAATGGGCTTCACTCACTGCTTCAGATTTGTTCACGGATAATTTAGATGTCAAAAGGCAACCATACAAATAAAAAATTGTATTTCATATTTGTATGTCACGCCTCTTGACATCTAAATTACCATGTCATTCAAATATCAATTTGTATGTTATACACGTACGGTGCTGTACTCTTAATCCCCCCAAAACTCTTTCTAGGAGAACTACTATGTCAATCAGTGAGTCAGTCAGTGAATTTATGTGTCATTTATATTAATCACTAGCTATGCCTTGTGTTGCCCACGTTAATCCGGGACAAAATAAATTTATCCGGGATAAAAAGTAGCCTACGTGCTAAACAAAGGTCTAATTTATCTTCATAGTAAATCTCATCAAAATCGATCTATCCGTTGGAGCGTGAGCGAGTAACAAACATACACACACACATACACAAACTTTAGCATTTATAAAATTAGTAGGATTATATCACTCACTTAGACCTTCTTATAATAAGTAGTCTTATATCCTTCTTCGTAGTCTCCTCCTAATAATAACTGATTGTAGATATAAATGTCAGAAAAATATATCATAATTATAATTTTAATACTTTTCTTTCACAATTCTCTTGCAAGTTTAATTCTGTACTATACTACTGTACTATACTGCACCCGCAATGTTTTCTCCGATCGAAATAAAATTTGTAATAGTCATTGCTTCATCACTTGGAAAAAGTTGAGCCAATTGTTATTAAGAAATCTTGCAAATCTTTCATGTGCGCTATACTTTGTAAATAGCATAGCATAATAATTATTTTTGTTAATATACGTATTTTCTTTATTTGTTTACTTATACGCTTATTTCTACTCGTTTCTCTACATAATATCTAAGTACCTGGTTGACCGAGCTTTACTCGGTTTTTTTTTAAGTGACCTTTTCTAAAAATGACTCCTAGCTACATCAATTTATCGCCCCCGAAACCCCCTATTTACTAAATTTCATAAAAATCGTTGGAGCTGATTCCGAGATTCCAAAGTCAAAGTTAAAGTCAAACAATTTATTGCAATATTATGTCACATTACAGTTACATAATTACCCATAAGGCATTGCAATTATTTACTGGAAATGAGCAACCCTGTTAATTCATATGATTTTTTTAATGTTCCGTCATTTAAAAAGTCTTCTACTTTATAATAACTTTATGTTATGAGTAAGTTTTTTAAGTTTCTCAGAAAAGTTTTAATATTATAGATAATATACCAATTATATTACATAATATACAAGAATTGCTCATTCAAAATATATGATAAGATTAACATAAACTTACAACTTCTTCGTCTTTCTGGATCTGGCATAGTAAGTATATCTAGCGCCATCTGGACACCGCAGCTCGGCAAAATCTGTTGATTGTATCTCGATCGAGTCGAGCCGAGTTTGAAATATCGCTTTTTTTTGCCGCTTGCGACGGCCCAATAACCGATTGCCGAAAACGGTGAGTTATTGCTAGTCTTTGACTTGCCACACTTTGTTTGCTGGCTCTTTGATAGTTTGCAAAGGGTTTTCTGAGTTTTCTTTTTTCGTCTAGAAAATGTTTCGAGTGTAAAGGTGCGTGTAGAAACTATTTATATTGTTATTTTAACCTTATTTATAATGAAAAGCTAGTAATTGAAAATTATGTCTGTAATTAGGTACATAGTTGACAAAAATGTGGCAACTTATCAGAAAATTAATAAGGTAATATTTATAAAAGATAAAAAATTTTATGTGTGTGTGTGTATGCTTTTTACTTCTTCACTGTCAAACGGCCTAACCGATTTTGATGAAATTGACTATGAAGATAAGTTAGACCTTGGATTAACACATAGGCTATATTTTATCCCGAAAACAATTGTGGTTCTCGTGGGATACACAAATAACTTCAAAATCTATGTTACTATTTCACCCTCTAACAGCTGGACCGATTTTGATGAGATTTACTTTAAAGATTAAACATGGAATGAGGCTACTTTTTATCCCAGATTTATTTCTTTTTGTCCCTGTTTAACGTGGATAACACCGCAGAGTGTAGATAGTATAAAATAAAGTGTAAAATAAATAACTTAAAATTAAGACTGGTGTATATGTGTTTCTTTTGCTTGTATTTTCCATTACAAAGCTCAAGCTACAAATCTAACAAAATACAGTATCCAGTAAATTGCATCCATTTTATATATAAACCAATAAAAGCAGTAAAGTTTCCTTAGACGTGCCGTAAATTTTTATCTACCAGTTATTCGGCTTTTATCTCCCCCCATGTATCTAAACCGCTTTAAAATAGATTGCCTACGTCGCTCGCGAGTGGAGTGGACCAATCCATCTTTGCCTTAACAGATGCAATAACTGGCGAAACGCTCGGCGTCGTGTCACTCGTTGACGAGGCGTGTCTATGGGTTTATTTATCCATGCTTCAACGTTTTTGAATTCAGAACGGCGTTATACCAATAGCGGCTTTTGTAAAAAGCCGCTTTGATAATGATTTGTTAACCGGTTATTTTTACATATTAATAACCGGTTTTTCTTTTGTGCATCAATTTTACAACAGTTTTTTTCACATTTTATCTGTATTTATATATGACTAGCTGCACCCGCCGTGTTAGCCGCTTTTTTTCATGATAAAAGTGGCCGATGTGCTAGTTCTAGATGTTAATCTGTCTCCATATCAAATTTCATTAAAATCGGTCAGGGCATTAATGCGTGAAGGAGTAAAAGAGGATTAGAAATTATTTGCGCATCCCACGAGCATCAGTGAAATTTTCGGGCTAAAAAGCAGCCTATGTGCTAGTCCGACATCTAATTTATTTTCTATAGAAAATTTGTTCACAATCGGTTTAGCCGTTTGAGCGTGAAGAAGTAACAAACATACATACACACACAAACTTTCGCATTTATTGTATTATTAGACTTAGAGATTCCATATAATACGTATTATATGATCATTTATTTAACATTACATTCTTGTCATAAACGATTGATGAAAAGTATATAATACCAAGAAATAGAAACAGCTTAAAAGAATCACCCTAAAAGCTAATAACAATTCTAATTCAAACTAAAATTTAATGAATTATGATTGATGATATTACAACGAAATTGTTACGAACTTTAATAATGAAATACCATTTAATCTAATAAAACAACAAACTTGCCATACTTCTAAGTTTCAAAGCCAACTGGGCTATACTAGTTTACTATTCGTATTTTGCGTTAAACTATTTCAAACTTTACATAACTTACGACCGCCGAATAAATTAAGCAAAATCCATTCAAAGCCATACAATGCTCCATAGATTATTTGACGCATCACCCGAGCACAATAGCTGCGACTAAATTGCTGGATTTGTAACGCTACGGTAGGGATTAAACATTGGTAGTTTTAGGAATGAATAACCGGAACAAAAACAAAGCGGCTATCTACAAAAATTGAACTTTTTTTAGTTTTGCTGTAGTAACTGTAACACATATTTTGATTTATGATAAAATTGATATTACCTTTAATCTTTTTTAATATTTTTTATTAATCCATTAAAAAAGATTAATGCCTTAGCCTTCTTCTTCTTCGTATAAGCTAAGTGGCCAAGCTCTGGGGTGTTCTGTAAGTTTTCTAGTCGCCCGAAGGCTTCTGACTTTGCTTAACGGCTGCTTGTATTAAGACTAACAGCCAGGACCTACCATTTAACCTACTAAATGTAGTTTTTCAAAAGTGTCAATTTCAGACTCTTTTTAAAAAACGACAATCTTGTGTATGGTCACCCATCCTAACACCGTCCGCATCGACCTTGGCTTAGCTTCGAGTATCGCGTCAGATCACCTACCCTTTCCCTCCTTACGGTACTTAGAAGTACCTCCACATTTTTCGTCTAATAACTTAAGTACGAAATAACTTTATGTTAACAACAACGCACGTTCCTTCAGAGTACCGTTTCCGTAAGCCAATCACAGCGCGTTATTTGTATTACCGCGCGACATTGTCGAGAAATTTGAACAGCGAGTTACAACTGGTCGGACATTTTTTCACTTTACTGTGCGGTGTAATTGTAAAATGTTTATAAATAGAATATCATAGGTAAGTACTATTTTTTTTACTAATTACGTTGTTTATATCACGGAGTACATTTATAAAACCTGGTATAACATATTATCACTTTATTTTATAAGAATATTTGATAAAAACTGATGAGGACTTAATAGTACCGTCAGGTGATTTTAGTCTAAAAAATCATGAACTTTGATAATACACATACTCGATGAAGTAGGTATTTTGGTTTATCAAACATTATTGTTTTTTCTTTTTATTATTATTTCTAAGCTATTTTTTTATTGTTTTAGCCATTGAGATGGATATTAGTAAGAATACTGCTCTAATTGAAGCCCTGCTATTAGAAGAAATTCCGGACTGTAACGAAGAGTCTGATGCAGGTGTGTCCGATGATGAAGTGGAAAATATTCAACTACCCTCACCAATAGGCTTCGATGAGATTTTTGAAAGAGCTCTAGAAAATACTTTAGCCGAAGATCCGCCATCATCGCCTTCAAAACAAGTTGAACTGGAGTGCCCTGTAAATCAGGTACCACCATCACCAATACCTGGATCTAGTGTTCAGACTGATCTACCGTCTGCAAATACGTCCTCACACAGAACTAATCAGCGATTACCTGAACCAAACCGTAAATGGAAAAAGAAGGACCTAGATACAATTTTACGTTCTAGATTCTGGAGTAATAGAAGACTACTTTGCTCACTGTAACACCCCGACTGATATATTTTTAGTATTGATTGAAGATATTATTGATAATATTGTGTACCAAAGCAACCTTTATGCTACTCAGAGAGGCAAAGTATTGAACCTAAAAAAGGAGGAACTTCTAACATTTATAGGTATGAACTTTTTTATGGGTTACAATACTCGTCCGGCGTGGAGAGACCATTACTCTTCGGCATCTGATCTCAACAATGCACTTCTCTGCAAAACAATGCCCAGAGACAGATTTGCTATTATTTTATCTCATCTGCATTGCAATGATAACTCCCATAAGCCTAGAGACTGCAATTCAATTCATATGTCATTCATGGACTCATAATGAAACAAACCACTGTAAAAGATTTTCGACGCTCTGTTACTCAAGGCAAGACAATGAAAGATGTTAGTCAGAAAAGAAAGACTTCTACTGATAATACTGCGAAAGCTGGCCCTTCCAAAAGACGCAAATCTGAGTACTCTACTGTAAAAGACGTTCGCTTGGGTAATAGAGGAATCCATTGGCCTACTTTCGTAGAAAATAGGGGAAGGTGTGAGGTTTGTAGTTTGAAAAAGATTCAGTCGAAACCTCATAGTAAATGTTTTCATTGCAACGTGTTTTTGTGTGTAAATGAAAAGAAAAATTGTTTTGCTGAATACCACGAGGTCAATTTGTAATTAAAAACCTATTTATTTAATTATAACTAAGTAAATATTGGATCTCATTATTTTTGTAGATTCTATCATAGTTCCTAACATTGTAATAACACAAATTTCCTGACGGTACTTTTAAGTCTAGGTCTTGAAAATAATACTTCTAGGTACAATAAAAATCTTAAAATAATCTGAGCGTTTCCTTTTACCTACCTTATTATGATAATAAAGTTGAAAAGCGGAAATTCGTCAAAAATCACTACCCCGGGTGGAAAGGGTTAACAAGCTTCATATGCTACAGAATATTAGTTAGCAATATAATAGTTAGCCTTAGTAGAAGCAGCCGTTAAGCCAAGTCAGTGACCATCAAGCGGCTTGAAAACTCTTGAAACCAAAGTTTCTACTAATTTAACGAAAAAGACTAAAAGTTTACGAAAGAAACTAACCACAAAATAGAAGAAGCATACACCTTATTAACGCAAAGCTTAAATTAAGAAACTTATTTCTCCTCCATGCAACTTCATTCAGTCACAAGTGTAAATTAAAAATCCCTGACAACTCTATATTAGACGAAAGTCTTGAATTTGAAATTTAGCTATAATGGTAAATAAAACTGGTATTCTACGAATTTTAGTTAAGCTTTATTTTTCCCATATTAAAGGACTTGTGGTATAATAATATGGCATCAGCCATTTTGTGATTACGGCCATCTTTGTCCAATTTTCATATAACATAGCTAAACACTACCACCTTCCAAATAAACAAAAAAATAGTTCATCCGCTCACACACACAAACGTCAAACTTATAACAGCCTTTTGTTTTAGCGTCAGGTATAAAAAGATAGGACTACAAAAGAAACCGGGTATTCAGTCCTTCATCAGTCGATGTATGATATTTGCGCGGCGTAATACATACTCGTAGTTAACCACACTAGATGGATTTCCAGGTAGGCCAGCCTAATTTGTTTGTTAAGCTCTCGACTGACAAAGCAAATAATACGTGCCGAAACTATTGACAACATATTTCAAAGCAAATATTTACCGGAATATGAATAAGCCATATAGATTTATCTTCATCAAATATATTTTAATTAAAGCTTTATTTGACAGAATTGATTCGGTAGTGGTAAAAAACAAATTAAGTTAACATTTTCTTGGTCATTTTATTTTTTAAACTCTAGTATAGGTATTCAGATACTTATCTTGACATTGAGATCCCTCAGTATTTGTATACCTAGCTTTTGGTTTTCTTCTTTTTCTTCGATTGAGCTAAGTGGCCAAGCTCTGGAGTCGAGAGTTTTCTAGCCGCCCTGAATTTGGCTTGTATCAAGACTAACAGCCGAGCCCTATAACGCGTCATCCGACCCACGGTAGCGCCCAGTCAAAAACTCCACTTATTAAACTACAGTAACTATTCTTATACTAATTAAATGACTGTCAGATCAAGTTAATTAGGCGAGCTACAGATGCTTCAGATTCGGAGTAATAAATCACTTTATTCAAATTCAAATTCAAATTCAAAATTTTCTTTATTCAGACTACAGAAGGGGTCCATGGGTTAGTAATTACAACTTAAAAATAATGTTAGTATCTGGTGAAAAAAATAAAAATTGTAAATGTGAAAAAAAAAATCTGTCAAAATCAAAATCTGTCCTGTACAAAAGCATCTCTGAGATGATTCTGAGTCATCAGAAGGATGCTCGAGTTACTCGCTCATCACTCTCAGATAATGCTTCTGTACAGGAGAGCTCAGGTCCTCCGCCACAACTTTCAGGATGCTGTTGTGACTCCCCCGCACACGTCTCAACAGCGATGCGACCTTTTTACGAATGATGGCGTGGAAGCCATCAGTGTGCGCCTGCGCAAACATGCCGGAAGCGCTACACCAGCGTGGGAGTCCCAACATCATCCTGAAAATGTTATTATACTGGACACGAAGGGTATTAAGCGACCTTTTAGTATAACTGGCCCATAAGCCGCCCGTGTACATTCCCTGGCAATACGCCTTGAAAAGCGTTATTTATATATATTATTTCAGAAAGTCGAAAGAAAATGTGTGGTACATTTCATATTTGTAATTCGCAAAGAAAATCCAATCTTTATTCCATTAGATTTCCAGAGTACCCAATTTATTTAAGTGTTGAGTTGTGTAAATCTTTCTTTCTCCCATTCATGTCTTATTTAAAAACAATATTACATTTCAAATGAAAGAGAAGCGCATATTTTTATTATTAAAACAGGTGCAGTTGTTCATGTGAAGAGAAAATAGGATTGTTTGAGGTGATTCACCTCTTTTATAGTGGGATAGAGATGAGACGGCAACCAGTTTTGACCGGAAAATAAAAATTGAAACCAGTTTAGTATCTACTTAATTTTAGGACGATTGATAAAGACTGGTTTCCTACTTTCTTCTTATAATAGATAATAATGACAGGCTAGCAACCACCTTTAAGTTACGGCATGGCATAGCGTGGCATGGCGTGGTGGCAATAAGAACACTAACACATCTTTCGAGAAAAGATAATTGATTCATATTATTCATTATTTAGAAGCTACTCGTATGATACCACAAGCAGACATACACAGACATGTCAGCTTATAAAAAAATACCTAGTCGTTGAAGCGTCCCTATACATAAAGAAATCTGTTCTTTCTAGAACCTTAAAGATACACAATATTTTTACTTATTGTCGGGGAATGGTTTCATTCCTACGAAAGAAACCCCTAAAGTGTATCGAGATTCAATACGACATTTCTACAAACAAGTCACGTCTGTCGACTAGATGAATAAAACTGCAATTATTTTACGTTCTCTTTCAAATGTTTTCTTAGAAAATATGAGACGGGTTTCATTTTCACGCTATAGAACTTAACACTTTCAACATTCTTTTTATGTTTGTTTTGTTTTAATTTGATAGCTCCAGCAAGCTATAAATTGTGATATTTCTCTGAGTTATATAAAATCATATATATTAAATTTCCATGTCACAGTGTTAGTTACCGTACTCCTCCGAAACGGCTTGACCGATTCTTAACAAATTTTATATGCGTATTCAGTAGGTATGAGAATCGGCTATTATGTATTTTTCATACTCCTAAGTGAGGCAAAACAACGTTTGCCGGGTCAACTAGTTATTAATATAAAATGAAAATTCAAAGATTTCAGTTACGTTAAGATATTTCCTTTCTTCTTCTTCGTATGAGCTAAGTGGCCAAGCTCTGGTGTCGCGAGTTTCCGAACCGCCAGAAGGCCTCTGACTTGGCTTAATGACTGCTTGTACTACTTGCAGCCGGGACCTATAATTTAACGTGTCATCCAAACCATGGTGGAATATTATAGAGAGACATACAAAAATGTATCACCTCAATAAAAAAAAGTTACAAAAAAGTTACCAACAGTCGCTTAAGAACCAATATTAAAAATAAAAGAGTTGATTTTTATCTCAGTATTGCCAAATAAAATGGAAAAAAATATTTTCAGTTTTATTGTTATAAAAATAAAAAACGGTTAAACCATTAATAAAAATAGCTTATAGATCCTCTAGAGAACAATCTTAGGAATATTAATACAATTTTAGTACTAATACACACAAATGAATAAGAAAAAAAACTACTCAAATATGTAATTTTAGCTTATAACGGTACATTACAATTCGTAAATTCGAGATTACCCCGCATAAAGTCGCATTAAATAAGATCGTATATTTCTTGATTTGATTTGATTAAATCTCCATAGCAATTGGTGATCCTTATTATTATCAGCTTAACACCGGAGATCTATTTTATTATACTTTTGACGACCCCCATAAGAACCAAGATAGTAATGTTACTCATGCAAAACCTGATAGCATATTCCCAAACAGCGATTGATCAGAGAACAGAGTCAATTAAGCCAATTAAGCTATCGACATCAATATTCGTTTAAAATCAAGATGCTCCAGAACGCCTCGCGTATCGATAGCTGCTTATTTGTCCTCGTAATTTGACACGATACTAACTCTTGTGAATCAAATCAACTTTTTGAATGTTTTATTGATCTCTTGAACATTGGGCGCTGTAATTCGAATAAGCTTCATACAAAGTTACACTAAACAGTCGAGTTGAAGGATTATAAGCCTTATTTTTGCTAAGATAAGAGTGATCGAGCGTGGGTAAGTTATTAGGCCTATGAGATAGGAGTCGTATTTTGTCAAGAAGAACGCGACAGGGTCGACATACCTACCTTAATATTGCATGAGTGGGTCTGAAGGTATTTTATTTATTTGAAACTAAACACAAACTCATCTGAACGTCGAGTTAATGCTTAAAATTTCATACGAAATGTTGTTTATTTTGCTCTTAACTGTGACGTTTTTACTGCAGTTGCAAGGTTTTGTTATACGTTGTAAAGTAAAATAAAGTTTTTAGTTTCATTATTGCACCTATCAGTTTATCTCTTTGTTGGTTTAGGTACTTGGTTTGATTTACCAGCTTTTGAGAAGTAGGGTACCTTTTATGGTGGTAGACCCTTTTCTAGTGCTCGCTTGGCTTTCTAACAACCTCAAGTCAAAAATCTATCACCAAACATTCAAGCAGTGTGTTTCGGCAGCCTTCTTAAGAGTCAGTCATTCCAAACTAGGTATGCTCTATCTTTAGCTAGAAAGTTACTAACTCGTTTGGATCACAAAATGATTTACTTAAAAACTCTACATTTGTATACAAACATATTTTTTTGTGTTTAGGGTTCCGTACCGAAAAGGTAAAAACGGAAACCTATTAACTAAGCCTCCGCTGTCTGTCTGTCTGTCTGTCTCCAGGCTGTATCTCAAAAACCGTAACAGCTAGAAAGCTGAAACTTTCACAATATATGTATTTCCCCTGCAACTATAACAACAAATACTAAAAATAAAAAAAATAAAAATTAGGGGGGTTCCCATACAACAAACATAGGAGTACTAATCCACCATTAGAAAATTTCGCAGCTTAATACATAAATACTTATGTAACCATGACAACCATGTCACAACTCTGGTTGACAAATTCAATCCCAATGGACTGTATTTAAGGGGGACTATCATACAACAATGGTACGGAACCCTTCATGCGCGAGTCCAACTCGCACTTGGCTAATTATTCATGTTATTTATTTTGTTATTATCATTAATCCCATCATGAAAAAGACCGGAAAATTTGGAATTAGGTTCTCATTGCAAAAACTAGCTTCGTTCCTTACTTTTTGCCACAGAAAGCATATTTTTCACATACATTTTCAAAGTAACTGAAAAACTGCATTTCAACTTCTTACCAGTCACTTAGAAGCCACTAAAGAGAGTGCACCATTTTCGTTGTCACCCGTCAAATTAAGTTTTTACCCTGTTCTCTTGTCAGTGGTTAAACTCGCTATAATCGTAGAGTTTCAAAAAACTTATAGAGAAATATCAGAGTGAGATTCAATCATACCAATGAAAACAATTCCATAAAGAAAACTGTCATTCTCACTAGAAAATAAATAAGATTTCAAAAATTTTATTTACATAAACAAGGGTTAATAGTCTCAAATGTGAAACGCGTTTGTTTTCATAGGTTTTATATCAGTACTACATTTAATATACATATATGCTTAAATTATACTTTATTCTAAAGATTAAAATATAGTTTATTAACTCCATGGGTAATGCTAGAGCCTGACTGTGACCCAAAAACGAGACAGCGTCAACAACAAAGTGCTAAAATGCATTTAAAATATGCATCGTGTCGATACGCTCAAGGCTTTTTGCTCAATTTGTCTTTGACGCGGCCATGGAAAATTTGGCTGCTTTTCTAGCTGACAATTTATAATATTGATAAAAGGTTGGTTGGTTGGTTGGTTTACTTTGGTGATCTAATGCGATTACATTAAATTAAAAAAAGGCACAAAGTAAACCATCACCACCAAAAAAATAACTTGATATTAAGACATAAATAAAATAGGATAATAAATATTAGGACACATTTCGCACACGCTGGTTAACCCCATACTGAACCATTTCTATTTCGTATTTGGGTTGCTAATACAACTTTTATACTACATATACATACATACATGCATATGATATAAAGACACATATTTAACACCCAGACCGACAGCCAACAAATTTATTTCAGCACAAAAATGTTGGCCGGGCCGGGAATCGAACCCGGAACTTTCTGATTAGCATTCTGGCATGGTAACCATTACGCCAACAAGGTCATCTAACATTAATATTTATTAACTAATATACTTGTATTAGTATACGCGTGTTGCTGATCATACTCGTATACCTTTGCAACTGCAAAGTGTAAATAAATGATAATAGATGAAACAGCTTATGTTTTGGACGCCTTTCTTAAGCAAGCTTAAAGACAACTAACTGGCTCAAATAATTTGAGTTGTCTCTGTTCCTACTTAGCATAGCAAAGCAAGTCAATGTTTAATCTCAACACTAACACGCGAATAGCACTCAGTAATCAATATTGTTGCTTCTAATAGAATAAATGTGCATTGTTGTTAAGGCAATGTATTAATAAAACAGGTTCACAAAATCTAAAGTTAAGATTTTTGAACAAGTTGGGAGCTGTCTTTAGACCTTTAAGCTCAAAGAATAAATCTAAAATTAAGTTTTTTGATCCAGATTTTTGTTTTAGTTTTTTTTCCGTTTACGATTTTTAGCGACAAAACTGTAAAATCAATATTTTGCCATTGTCTTTGCGTTAATGAAGATTAACTTTTATTCGGTCCATCAAAGTATAAATGTAAATTCAATTTGGTCCCCTGATCTAAGAATTAATAATTGTATGATATTAACTCTAACAATACTCTGCTTTGTTACTCTTAACTATAATATAGTCTTTTATAAACTTTGTGCAAACATTTCACGTCCAATCATAATCACGTCCAATATGTCACTACATCTATAAATTATGTCCCCACCCCAAGCCCCTAATAAAAAAAAAACAAGCTCTCACAAACTCAGGGTATCCTAGCGTGAGAGCTAGGGACCTACACAAATACTGTATAATCAATAAAAGTTAATATTATATAAAAGTTAATATGATAAATTTTTTGCTCAAATATTAATATTATAATAATTTTAGTTTTTTCTATGTAATTTGTGTTATATGTACCTACATATATGTGTGTCAAATAAATGAATTATTATTATTATTATTTCAACAAGAGCAAGAATGTTTCATAAATAATAGGTACCGGAACAGTTTTCATTAATCGTAAACTTTCGTTTCGCTTCTGCATTGAAGTATTTCTACACACTTTTGTTATGCTTTGAAATGGTTTGTTGAAGAGAAGAAAGCAGGAAAAACATAAAAAAAATTACTTTATATAACTGATCGTTAATTATGCATTTTATTGACAAAACTAGAAGTAGTAATAAAAATAAATTTAAACATAACTTAAGAATAATATTTACAAAGCATAGTGAAAACGAAAATCTTGTAAACTAAAAAAATAAAATAACAAAACAAAAATTTAATAGACAAAATTAAGCCTCACCCAAACGTGCCCATCAGGCTTACCGCATTGCCACTTTGGATTGCAAAGGAAATATGTTGCACCGTTAATTACATTAAACTTTGTATACTATAACAAGTGAAGCGAATGAAGTCTCTGCATAGACTGGTCAATATTGCTTTCGTCTGTCTGTATGTATGTGTATTTGCATATTGGTTTAAGTGAAGAGGCCGCAGTTTTAGGATCTGGACAAAATTTGGTATTATTACTCAAGGAAAATTTTTTTTTTTTTTAGGATTCTTTTCACACACGTCTGGTTAACTCCATACTGAACCATTTTAAGTTCGTGTTAATGTTAAGGTAGCTAACACAACTGATATACTACATAAACATACATATATATAGATACATATTTAACACCCAGACCCACAACCGACAAATTTAGTTAAGCACAAAGATGTCGGCCGGGCCGGGAATCGAACCCGTAACCTTCTGGTTAGCAGTCCGGCATGGTAACCGTTGCGCCAACGAGGTCGTTATGATGGCGCGTTGGTCGCTTAAGAACTAGAATTTAAAACAATCGTACTCGTAGTTTAATGGCAAGCGCGTTGGGCCTGGTTCACCGGAGACGAGGGTTCTAATTCCACTGGCCGTAATATTTTCGATTGCTTTTCTTAAAAAGTCCTAGTGTACGGATTGTTTCTTTAATTACGCTTGTGAGGTTAGGTTCGGAATGTTGGTTTATATATTGACATATCTGGATAAAGGTAACAGGATCAACGGAGACAAATAAGTATTTTATTTATGAACATATTAAGAAAATATCACGACCTGTTCGAGGCCGCGTCTCCGGTAAACAAGGCCGAACGCTCAAGCGTCTAAACTAAGAGCTTTTAATTTTATTTTATTTTATTGGCGAATTGTTTACTTAGTTAAATGTTTGAACTAATTTAAAACTAATTATATAAATAAAAACACACAAATAGTAGATTAAATCTAAATCAAATCAAATCGTTTATTAACCTTACGGCATCGCACCGTACTGGGCAAGACAATTTACAATTATTTATTACAAACATTTAATTTATATACACATACATTGTCCATAATGCAGTGTCTGCAGGTAAGGTGCCTTAAATGCTGGCGGCATTACCTCACTGGATTGGCAAATGATTATAAAAGGATAAGAAGCAAACCCCAAAAGCCCTTTTGAAAACTCGATTCTTAAACAAATCATATCTCTATTTTCGAGACACTTTTCGTCTCTCAAGTATATCGAAACACTAGACGTCATACTTCAAGCCATCTCGACTGATATTGGACACAACTTTAGCTCTTGCTTTTGTCGCGTCGACGAAAATTTACAAAGTTGACTTGATATTTTTAAGGGCGCGATGAAACTAACTGGAGTAGACAGAATCAATATTTTGTAAGAAGCGCTTTTGAGAATGGCTTTAGTAATTGGTGTCACAGTATCATTTTACGAGTTAAAACATTTTAGTTTATTTAAAAAAAACATAATCGAGGAAATTAACATTTAATTATTTTATTTTTAAAGTTGTTACAACTTTTTACATATTATAACATCTATTTAGAAACAATTAAAAGGGGAAATTAACACGAGAATTAAGAAAATAATTTGAACGAAATTTGTTTTTTTCCTGAAAATTGCAACAAACTATATAATGCCATCTATGAATGTTGAAGTGAACTTTATAGGTTTGGTATGTTGATTTTTAAATTGCCTTTCTCTCTCTGATTGTTGAACGAAAATAATGTAAAAAAAAAACTATTTTTAACAAAATCTATGTTTACCTATTATATGAATGATCGGAGTAAGTCGAAATTAAAAAAAAAAACAGATAAATAATTTGAACATAAAATAAAGATAGATATAGGATGTCCAAAATAAAAATAAAATGTTATATTATTTAACAATTATGGATAGCCACGGCTGGGATTTTTAAAGTAACTATCCTTTTTTAAACTTCCGCTCTGATCTTTCATATGAATAGCAGTAATGAGGTAACAAACACAGATACACAGACAAGAGTTACAGCTTAATTCTATAAAGAAAAGATATGAAAAATTGATGACTTCTCTCTTGCGTAACTAAATAAGTACGAGCAAGAGGCAACTTACAACAATACAATACAAGAATCCTGTATTGTACACAAAAACAATAAATGAAAATTAAAAAAAAAAAAAATACATACACGTCGAATATATAATCCTTTTTGAAGTCGGTTAAAAAACAGACTTGCAGCAATTTTAATGCACAATAGGCTTATTACTTGTAGCAATTTCTTCCAGGCAACCTTTGTATGGAAAATACAATTAACATATAGGGAGGTGTACCAAACAAATACAAAAGAAACAAAAAAATAATGAACTAACCTACTTACATACAAGTTGAGGAAAACTTCCTAATTAGTGTATTGTATGTGTGTATTATATATATTGGTATTTATTATTTTGTATTTATTGTGCTATAATATATTGTGTATTTTATTTATTTATACATATATTTTTTCTTTCGAAATCAAATATTGCGTAACATTGAAACACCTCGTCTCTAAGTTCTTTCTATGTGTTCATTCAGGAATTGGCTGCCTGGAAGAGATTCCTTTTAGCGATAAGGTCGCCAGTTAAGGCACTAGTTTTTAAGCAAATGATTTCTGTAATTTATTTTTAGTAAGTGTTTTAATAAAGTGTTAATCTGTCTATCTATATTATATTCTAACATTCCACAGACTGGCAGGAGACAGCACAGGATAGAGAAAAGTGGCGTCTCTTGGTGTCGGAGGCCAGGATCCATTTTGGGGTTAGCGAGCCATCATAGTACTTCTAACATAAATATAACAAGTAAATTTAGGCAAGCTTCGGTAAACAAAGCTCACCTACTATTTTAAACGAGCCAGTTTCCTCTAAATCCGTCTTAACTACACTTCACTGGTCAATAAATTACCATAGCAATAAATAATCCGCGTATACCCCAATCTATCTGCTTTACAATTTTAATGACGCACCGAATTTCAGTAATGGCGATCCGTCGATCCAACTTCATACATTATGTACAAACTGTTAGCGTAAGTTGAAATATAAGTCGAGATAGCTACATTTTTGTGTAAAGGCGAAGACAGGGCAAAATGTTAGAATAACGTTTTTTTTGCTATGAATCGTAAACGGTATGAAAAAAAAAACTGGTTCAAAGAACTAATTTTAAGATATTGTAACCAAGTTCCTTATCAAGCGTTGTGAAAGGGGGCTAGACGGAAAAAATCTTACGAAAAGTTGTCACGACACTTTTTGCGCACGGTATGGCAACGTCGCATCTCCAAAATTTGTTCGGAAGTCAAATATGGCTATAAATGAAAGTATTCACTAATTGACAACAGCATCATTCGTTTCAGGTGGAGTTTCGATTGTGCCTACTGATTAAGTTTATATTACGTTATATTTGTTAATAATGAAACAAAATATTATACTTTAACCTTTTGAACCTTTTTCTATCTAATCAATCATGTCTCATTCATAAGTCTGATTGATACCAAAACAAGTATAAAATTCATATAGTGGTTCTTTAGACGGCTTTTAAGTTTTTTTTCGATATATTTTACCATATATAATATTAGAGTAATTAATCATAAATTTTGGGCTCATGTGACATTATTTCTTAAAAGCAAATCAAATTGATTAGCTGAAACATTTTTTATGTCAGTTTAGAACTGAAACAAATTGTAACTTTTTGTTCCATTTAATTTGTTTCTGTGAGTAAAAGAACCTACTACCCGTATTGCACACAAACCTTGCCAAATCTCTCGTACTATGAACTCTCCAAACATTTCCAGTTCCAGAATACATATTACTATTTTGTTTCTTTACCTATGCCTACAAATTAAGGGAAAAAAATTGCATTTCTTTATGTCAGATTTGATACTAAGTGAGAAGTTTTATTTTTTACAATAAATGAGCCTGCGCTTGCTCACAATTCATCTGATGGTAAGTGACATTATTCAAATACAAAACATTTATTTACAAGTAACAAGGACTCATACATGTTAGAGAAAATACCTATATAATGTCAAAAACTATACAATTATAAAATGTCAATAAAATAAAAATAAGAATTAAAAATTAGAATTTACAAATTAAATAATAATTAAACATGATATCACATTTAATTTACAAAAACATTCAATTTTATTTTTCTATGATCTAAGGAAGAGCGCGTTTTCCTAGAAAAAAACGGTTCACTCTTCCTTTGAAAACCACCAGATTGTAGTTTTCGGGTAACAGAGAGCTTGGCAAAGAATTCCACACCTTTGCGGTTCGCACAATGAATTTTGATGCATACTAGTTCTTAAACTAAATTGGAATAGCCCACATAATAACTATTTGCTATTTCTGACATGCCATTCACGGTGGCTATGCTGCTAGCATTCTGGTACTTTTCGGTCCAGAAACATTTCACACCTGGTTAGTTAGCACCATACTAAACCATTTCTAGTTTGTATTGTGCTATCACAATTGATTATACTAAATATAAATACAGCAGAACTTTAAATCGATACATATTTAACACCCAGACCGACGGCCAACAAATTTAGTTCATCACATAGATGTTGGCCGTGCCGGGAATCGAACCCGTGACCCTTTGATGGGCAGACCAGCATGGTAACCATTACGTCAACGAAGTCATCAGATTTGAAAATTTTTATGATTAATTTTCTTGCAACATATACCTAATTGTTTTTTTTTTATGTTTGCGTTTTATCACAGCTTGCCTGATGTTAAGTAGCGCTGCGGCTTACCTAGTACACATTGCACGTTAGCTACGTTGTGCTGTTTTGTCGATTCAATAAAGAAAGCATTTGAAAGTTCACTCCCTCTTAGCTCGCACTCATTAGGTCATGCAAACGAGAGGAAAAACAAAATTTAATTTAATTGATAATTTTAAAACTTTTCTTTACTGACACGGGTTATCACCATGAGGCGTAGCTCGTAAAAGATAACTTAAACCATGATGGTTTGTCGATTAAAAGTAAGTGTTTTAAACTCTGGCAGCCTTCCAATACTGCTTGTGAAGTGAGTACCTCAGCTATGTTACTTTTAGACTATTTTTTGGTTTGGAAGTAACCAATATGAAGGTGCTCTAATAATAAATTAACTTTCTATTTCATATGGGCTAAGTAGCTAAGCTCTAGTGTCGGGAGTTTTTAAGCCGCTCGAATGCCTCTGACTTGCCTTAACGACTGCTAGTTTCTAAGACTATCAACTGGGACCTACAATTTAACGTTTCATCCGACCCAGAGTAGCACACAGATGAAAATGCCAAAGACGGCCCTGTGTAAGGTCACCCATCTAACGACTGTCCGCATCGACCGTTGCTTAACCTCAATGATTACATCGGATCACCTTAGCTAGCCAAGCTACAGGCGCTACATATATATAAATTACCTAATGTTGCGTATATATACACATGTGTAAGCACAAAAAGGACATCCTCCTTCCTGCCCCCTTACTTCGACCATCCACGGTTAAATCGCTGATAAGTCGCTGATAATTCGCTGGGATTAGAGATGTGAAATACCAATAAATATTATTTGTGTCACTTATTTGAATAACCTCTTTTTCCGCTTTTTTGTTTTCAGGCTATCTAGACCAAATAAAACTCAGTCAGTAATAACAAGCGCTAAATTATTTATAAAGTTTAAACTTTTTCCCATGATTAATTTTATTGTTTATTGTGCTTTTATTGTACACTGTTCGACAACTTCTGTGAAAAACAAACCAACCTCTTTCATTTATGCTATAAATGTAATTTACTAAAACACCAAACTGGAAGTGGAACATAATTACAAAGTCTGCAGCTGCTGTCAAAATTTCTAACACATGTCAACTGTGTTTATTATTAATAAATTAGTTACTTTACATACGTAGTTTCTAAAAAATAATAAAATTACTTCAATACCTAAGTATTGAATAATATGAAGGACACAAGCAGACAATCAAAGTAAAACAGAAAAGGATACAGCGAAAAAAATCAATGATTTTGTTATTGTGATTTCATGTATGTACGAAGCCATCTTCGACTACCATAGCATGTGACTGGAATAATTTGTAAATAAATATAATTGTATTACATACATACTTAAATCGAATTGAAATTATATAAATTGACGAAAATTGAGTTCAGTTATTTCGCTCCTAATTGAAACCTTTTTATTTCGCCATACAACCTATTAGACAAAGCGATTTATTGTTTCAAAAAGTAAGTAAAAGTAACTAAGTGCGCGGCACTAGTAATACTTTATTGGACACAAACTTAAAACTAAAGATAAAATAATAACTAAGAAAAAAAAAAAGTTTGCCCCAATTGGGGTACTCAGTATGTAACATAAAAGATGATTATTCATATTCAGTATTCTATTGTGACGCCGCTGCCACGTAACCACCTTTTACTCGTCAATTTATATAATTACAATGCTCATTTCACGAAGTTTTCAACGCACTTGCGATCGCTCCAAGATATGCACTCAGACTAAAGGAAAACAGGCTTTATTCCTGTAGTCTGAGGATATGCATTGTCCATCCTCGGGCACATTTGTCCCTTGCTAAGTAGAGGCAGACCTGTTCGCTCCGTAATGGTACACCAGTCCGATATGTACCAACTAGATCTTCACCTCGTAGGTGGCCCTCCACTTGATCTGGTGTCTTCTATCTTTCTAGACTGCAGGAAATAGTAAATGAAATACAAAAATAGAAAATGTTTTTATTTATCACTTCCAATATATCCAATACATATTGCCAAAGACAAATTAATATTACTAACAATGGTTTTAAGCTAAGATTACAAACCTAACAGGTATATTATGATGTAACAAGCTACTAGTAGAATATATCTATATTATTTAAATGACACAATTTTTTATAAATTATTTAATACTCAACAATATTATGTAGGTATATGTTGTAATCCAATAAATAAATTGATATTGGTGCAATTAGAAAGAAAGAAAGAGAGAAAGAAAAATTGTTTATTGTGCACAGACTTCTGAGTTTGACATACAAAATGACTTGTGTATTGTGTATGTGCACTAAAGGAGCAGGTTCAGCATGTGCTGAAAGTACACTTGGTACTCCAGCGCTGGTTTCCAACCTGCTCCTTTACACACATTAATTAGTCACATGAATATAGTAGTACTATAAGCACATGGTAATAACTTCAAAACTAAGAAAAATCAGTAGAGACCATCTTAAAAGTTCTGAATAAAGATAAATAAAATAATTCAACATCATATTATTGTAATGTAAAATAAGGCATGAGATGTAACAAAAGATTTACACATTTAAACTAGTTTTATTTATAATATACATATTTTCTTTAGTTCTATTATATTAGTACAGAAACCACATGGTTAATCAATACAGCAATAGAAATAACTAATCAACAGTTTTAATAATAAAATGATAGCAATTTTATTATTATAGCAAATAACGGCACGGATAACATACATTTGTCATTGCTAGCCTGCAGTGAGTGCAAGTGCACAGCTTACACCCGCTATTCAATCCTTAATAATTATAAATTATTCTATATTAAATGTCAGGTATCTATAGACAAACATAAATTAAAAATATGTTAAATAGCTACGTTAATCGGTTGGTAATAAGTATAAAATAAAAACTAGGCTTCATTTCTTGTGTTGGCATCTAGGTCCTAAACATTATAATTAAAGTGTTAATTTATAAGCACAATGAGTTAGTATGTATGTCTAAAAATTTATATTAATTAAAAACATGAAGAATATCATTGTCCTGTCTTACACGAAAACTTTTCCACCTTATTTTTTTCTAAATAATATTTTGCCATGTTGTGTCCATGTATATTTCCAATTTAGTCTTATCTTTTCCTATTTAGCCTTATAAAAAAGTTGTTTGTTGTATTTGGTCAGCCTTTTTAAAACAGACCCGTTGCTTAGCCACCGTCTCGGGCGGGAGGCCCAGGTCGCCGGCGATTGAGACTCGCCAGGACAGCATCACTACACATATGTCTTACAGATTCTTCAATATCGCTCAATCTTTTTTCTAATTCATTGGCTTGATCGTCTAAGAAATTTACATTGTAGACACAAGTTTCAAGCTCTGGTTGCATTGAATTTTGATTAGATCGAAGTTTATCAAATTCCATACGGAATTCAGCTATCTCTGCACTAAATTTTTGCATACAGGTTCGAAATGATCTCATCACATTGATAAGTTGGTGTACCGTTGAATCTGACAAAACCGAGGTGGCAGATGGTAACTAAAGTGAAGACCCACAGGAAGTGCCAGGCATTGGTTCGGGATCAATGTATGTCGGAGATTTATCATTTGTTTCAATATTTTTCGCTACGCACTTCTCGCATCTCCACAGGCTTGTTATTGTGTTCTTGACCTTGAGGCAATGTTTATGATAAACACATTCACAATCGTTGCACTTTACGAGTCCCGTTGAAGACACAAACTTGGCACAAACACTACATTTCGCTATAGTTACTTTTTAAAATAACACTGCCGATGAAATTATATATGTATAATTATGACGTATTTGTTGTAATTTGAGCTTCAAGCGTTGAAAACCACAACAAGGCCAACTTTATTGTCGAAAAAAAAACTTCCATGTAAGAATTATTGCGTTTTATACAAGTTAAGAGCAATTTCTTGGTATGAATTGCGGATTTACTAAAGATAACGAATTCAAATACGGAACAAAACAAACAATTATATGCACGATTGACATTCCATGAGTTTGGTACAGGGTTGCCAGATCACAATAATTTTTACTGTTACCAAGGTTGCTAAAATATCTTGTAATTTCAACGGATAATCTCGTAAATGCATACATTTCAAGAAACTCTAATAAAATCAATGCTATTTATTTACTGTACTAAGTAACTTGTGTAGTCATATTCTTTGCTTGGGGTTGTTCAATTGAAAGAAAACAATTAAAATTCATATTATATATAATTTTTATTAATTATATTCGATATCAGGGATGTTAGTAAAATAATCTTTATTTTTAGAGTATATCATTTCAGCTGTTATTCTGACGTTCATTTCTATTGATGGTTCGAAATGTACGCAATTGCCTAAGTGATTTGGGCCTATAGCGCTTTCGGAAGCTAATAATGTACCATTTACTGTATCTGTGATAAAGGTATGCGAAAGAAGTCGTCATTGTTAAAATCTCATAGAAAAGGTGTAGAGATTTTTGTTAATCTTGAATCTCGTACTGACTACTAATTTCAATTTAATTTTAACTAATTTTGTAATTTCTCGTACTTCTGGCAACTCTGATTTGACACAATATTATTTTTTAGAGTTGAGAAAATCATAATAAATTATTTATTATAGCAAAAAGGTTGCACACACTGAATGCTCAATAACTTATAAAATTTATTATAAATCTGGAACGTACGACTCACTCGCCTCCAATTCAACCACCAACTCGCTCCAATTTAGCTACCAAGTCGCTCCAATACGCCAACACCAAATCCCTTTGTTGTCACCATAGAATGTTGGCGCATATTGGAGCGACTTGGTGGGCGTGTTAGTTCGCTTGTAAGGTCGAAGTAAGGGGGCTGTTATATAAATGCGAAAGATAGTGGTGGTGATTCAGCGGCACACACGACTAAACTAAATTTAAATAAGCCCCGTCTCTTTTCATCTTAGGTGGCCAGAAAGAGACGGCACGTTCTACACCATAGTCAAACCAACGAAAATCACGTCAAATGTAGAAAATATAGGCGACTTTAGACCGCACTCACTTGTATCACCTCTAAAACTGCCTGCACATTCCATATTTGACGTGATTTTAGTTGTTTTGTCTATGGTTCAGAACGTGCCGTCTCTTTCTGGCCACCTAAGATGAAAAGAGACGGGGCTTCTTTAAATTTAGTTTAGTCGTGTGTGCCGCTGAATCGCCACCACTGTGCATGTCTTTGAAGCAATGACAGCTCAGTTGTGCGTGCGGCCACTTTACTCTCTCTTACGTCCACTTTACTCTCTCTTATATCCACTTTACTCTCTCTTATGTCCCATGGGTTCGATCCCCGTTAATAAGTTATGCTTTCGATATTAGGAAATATTGTGATTAAAACATGGTGGTGAGGCATATTATAATGTCCGCCTAACTACCACCCGATAGGTTGCAAAATCTGTCGCTAAGCATATAAGTTTGGATATAATTTGGTATCAGATAAATTTAACTTTAGAACAGGTCTTTTTGAACTCGAATTAACGCGTGTAACGCCACAGGGTGCAGGTAGTAAAAGTATAAATATATATTTTAACTATCTTGTTACTTGATTGTAAGGTTTGCATTTCTTAAAGCCATGTTTCCTGGATCATAAAACCAATATAGGAAGTTAAAGTTAAAATTTACGGCGTTCTGGCATATAGGAACAAATTTTATGCAAACGCAAGCATACATATATGTAGATACATAAAATTGTTACAATGTATACGCGCATAAATCTTTTATCTCGCTAAGTAAGAAAAAATAAGGCCTATATATAGCCTATATAAGTAACGGTATAAAACATTTGTTCGATACAAAACGAGTGGACTGTATGCAAGTTCTGATTCTCACAAGGAAATTGCGAAACTAAGATAGCACCACGTACCTTTCATCCACGACGCCACTCCTTGGGACAACTCCTCGCGTCTGGCGGCAGCTTGGTGGGTGACGATTGTCAAGTAGCCTAAGCTCCTTGTTGAATTGCAGAACAGTTTTGACTGTTCACGGCACAGTAAATATCCTTGTCGGTGAAACGACGCGCGACACGATTTAGGATATATTAAAGAGTAACTTTGTACTACGACGCGGCGATGAGAAGCGCGGGTTGTCTCCCATACGATTCCAGAGTCACTGCCTCAGGCCGCGACGCGCGGATTGCAGGTTTTGTAGTTCTACCCTCATCTCACAATAATACCTTTATGAGAATCGAACAACATTAATATACCTATACTAAATAAACAGTGCACAGGCATTGTGAGACATTAACCACTAATAACATTCGGACAAAACATACGTTGGGGCATCCATTCATTCATTTATTAAAATATATATTTTGGGAAGCGTTTCAAACCTTATACCGATATGTATGTAACTTACAAACCTGCATACAAAGCGATGCTGCAAACACAAAGTTTCGTTAATACTAAAATCTCTTACTAAAATAACGGAAACAAGTTTGTTTTTATTAATAAAACGTTATTTTCATATTTTCTTGAGCATTACCAACACGAAATGGTGCCGCGGGTACAAAGTAGCCAATCTTATACTTGTATACGTTTTAAGTCTGGTCTAAGGCAAGAAATAACAGCGTTTTTTTTTGGAAAGTCGACGAAAAATTTAAAATATTTACTTACCGTACAACTTATTTAACATGAAGCTATAACAGCACAGTCGGGCGTCCGGCGGTCTCACGTCCCAAAGGTCATGGGTTAGATCCCCAATAAGTTAGAGATTGCAGTGAAGGAAAACATTGCCAAAAAACTGTTGCATAGTGATAAGGCATTTTCTAGTGCTTGCCTGGCCTGCTAGTACCCATCCTAAAGTTGAGAAATCTGTCGTCAAACACTTAACAGGATGTTCCGGCAGTCTCCTTGAGAGCCACGTATTCCAAACTAGGCGTACTCCACCTTAGACTGGAGTAAGACGTGTTACTCGCCCTGCTAGCTGTAAGCAGTAAAAAAAATTGTTATATGTATTCACTCTGCCTAATTTGCGGCCTTTTTGGATTTAAGATTAAATATGACGGGACGGCAGAGCGTTCTTCCTCGTCATCCATTTTAGTTGCAGATGTGGGTAGCGTAGGTATTCAGGCGTGGAGAAATGAAAACGTGGCACTCAATTTATAATGAAGGTATATTACAATCGAATCACAAGATATAATCGCAGGTAGGTAGATTGACAATTATTTCCGCTTATTAGATCGACACTCCAGCCAACACGTAGCGCTTGCGCACGATGCGAACTGATTGCTGTCTCGAATCGAACTGCCGCTCCGCGTTCCGTGCTAGCGCTGGCTGTTGCGTCAGAGCGGGCCTCCGACGTTAGTCACAAGTCAGTGACAGCTGACACTGACATCGCAACTCGCCCGCTCTTCAGATCGAACGCGCCGTCACGGCCAGACTGACATTCGCACGTCCTCGTGCGCATCTGCTTCCTCGCGCGTCCGATGATCTGGGATAAAGAAAAAGACACATCTGGGATCACGAATGTCACATCGCTCGTCTATCCTGACAGTAAAGCAAGATATCATTCAGTACTCTACGCATAAACATTAGGCTTTTAGAAACAGATCACGTCAAGATGTCGTTCCGACCATGTTCACTAAATCACACATCCTCCTTGTACCACTTGACCTCCTGCAAGTAGTACCACTGCAGGCTGTCCCTGCCACTAGGATCGCCACCTCATGTAACGACCTGGAAGGACCGGACAGCCCTGCACTACTCCGTGGCACTATTTGACCTCATGCAAATAGTACCACTGCAGGCTGTCCCTACAACCAGGCTCGCCACCTCATGTAACGACCTGGAAGGACCGGACAGCCCTGCATCACTCCGTGGCACTATTTGACCTCATGCAAATAGTACCACCGCAGGCTGTCCCTACAACCAGGCTCGCCACCTCATGTAACGACCTGGAAGGACCAGACAGCCCTGCATCACTCCGTGGCACTATTTGACCTCATGCAAATAGTACCACCGCAGGCTGTCCCTACAACCAGGCTCGCCACCTCATGTAACGACCTGGAAGGACCGGACAGCCCTGCATCACTCCGTGGCACTATTTGACCTCATGCAAATAGTACCACCGCAGGCTGTCCCTACAACCAGGCTCGCCACCTCATGTAACGACCTGGAAGGACCAGACAGCCCTGCATCACTCCGTGGCACTATTTGACCTCATGCAAATAGTACCACCGCAGGCTGTCCCTACAACCAGGCTCGCCACCTCATGTAACGACCTGGAAGGACAGGACAGCCCTGCACCACTCCGTGGCATTATTTGACCTCCTGCAAATAAGCCTCTGCGGGGTGTCCTTTCGACCAAGCTCGACACCTCGTGTGACGACCTGGACCGGACGGCCCCGCAGTTGGAGCACCGATGTATGACAATGCTATCCGACATCATCTCATATGACGCGACGTCATCTCATATGACGTGTAGCCTACTTACTCGTAAGTGGTAGTATTGAATATGATACGACTAGTGCATTACTCACTTCTCAATCAAATCTTTTGTTCGCTTTCCGATACTGAGAGGGTCGCCGAGGTGGCGGTCATTGCGTGCGAACTAGCAACCGAGATTGTATCATCATCTGATGATACCGCCTCATTTCTTTGACTTTGACCCGCCGTCTCGGCCTCCTCCTCTTCATCATCAACATAATTAATCGACAAAGTAGCTACTAAAAGAGCATTCAGAACCACTATCAAATAAAAATTGGACGATCTCACCCGATGATATTGCCAGCGCACTCCTCGCAGTTTGATGGTTGCAGACGTGGACCTCTTTGACCACCTTCTCCGGACAGGCTGAAGAGATGTGCCCTGGTGTGATGTAGAAGCCGCAAGACCGAAGACCGACCGACACCAGATGGCGTTGCTCACTCGCCGATACGGCCATTCTAACGCACCACACGTCCTCGTGTGGGAGATCTGAAGGAAAGAAAGTCTTGGCAGTAAAAAGATATCGCTTCGGCCAGCCCTGACCCACAGTGTTGAAATAAGAACTTCAATTGCAATCATTTCTTTCAATTACGTGTCAAAATAAGAACCAACTACAGAGAAATTGTTTTGCTTTAATTTTCGGGAAACTTGCAAAAATCGAAAATTTTTAAGCAATCACTACCATCGCTTCCATCTAGTGAATACACACAAAAATCATCGTTTCCACCTTATAGTAAAATTACGGAAGCTAAAGTTTACCGAACAAAATTCAATGCCATAAAAAAATTAAACTGGTCTCATCGCTTAAGATCAAAACAATAAAACCACCATAGAGCCTCCGCATAAAGTCATCTCAAAAATCATCAATGAGTTAGCTACCTCCATCTGGTAACTCCAGGGAACCTCCATCCGGAACCCTTACATCACACATTCAAGATAGTCAAGCTGCCTCCATCCGGCCACCCATGGAAGTTTTTATCTTCAACTAATCAGAAGCAGCAAATGAGTTTTATTTGGCATCTGTACGCAATTACTACCACGCTTGCAGAATACGTCAAAGCACAAAATTAAATGCGTACCCGTAGGATAAATTTGAATTTACGCACGTCTTTGTAATCTCTAAAGTAAAGTAATCTTTATGAAACATAGCTCTGTTGTCTTCACATCGAACCATCATTAAAATCTCGTCATCTATTATGACGTCACTCCACAATTAAGCGACAAATATGGTTACTAAAAAAAAAACTATCTTGGCAAGAAAGGTTGATCAAGACAAATCTAAATCTATTCTGTACTGAATACTCGCACTCACTCGTTATTGTCACAACTTTACTACATAGTTTGCCATTCTTCAAATAACGAGTGTTCCGCGCCAAAAAACCAAATAAAACGATTACATTCACCTTAATATTCCAACGTGTCCAATGAGGGTTGCATAACGCAGTCATCCACGCATCGCTCGCCATGCGATGCAGCTTGCGCCCACTGTGCGCTGGAGCCACTACCACTCGGCTGCTTGCCGCTTGCGCACACTATGCGCTGGAGCCGCTGTCACCCGGCTGCTTGCCGCTTGCCCACACTATGCGCTGGTTGCCGCTGTCACCCGGCTGCTTGCCGCTTGCGCACACTATGCGCTGGAGCCGCTGTCACCCGGCTGCTTGCCGCTTGCCCACACTATGCGCTGGTTGCCGCTGTCACCCGGCTGCTTGCCGCTTGCGCACACTATGCGCTGGAGCCGCTGTCACCCGGCTGCTTGCCGCTTGCCCACACTATGCGCTGGTTGCCGCTGTCACCCGGCTGCTTGCCGCTTGCGCACACTATGCGCTGGAGCCGCTGTCACCCGGCTGCTTGCCGCTTGCGCACACTATGCGCTGGTTGCCGCTGTCACCCGGCTGCTTGCCGCTTGCGCACATTAAGCGCTGGAGCCGCTGTCACCCGGCTGCTTGCCGCTGCTGCTGCTGCACCGTACAGCAAGGTGGTCTGGTGTCTGTCATCCAACTTGACGCTGGGTACTGGTTCTGTAACGTAACATCAGCTTACGAGAGACACTTCCTTTAATTAGGGAAAATTCCGCTCCGCAATCAAACCAAATTGAAAACTGCTCACCAAATTGCATTATTAGTCCGGTGACAGGCTTCATACCGCATACGTCTACTCGTTTTACGCTGGGTGCGGTGGTGACGGGCTGTGTACTGCTACTCGCAACTGGCAGTGTGTTGGAGCACCGCAATGCCACGTGACCCTTAACACCGTACTTCAAGTCACAGAGGCCCGCGCAGTAACTGCCGTGTTGTGGTGCTGTGAGCTTGGATTAACTTGCTGCGTCTTATGCGGTCGACTGAAACATTCAAACAATTTGTGATCAAAATTTCAATTTTCCGCAACTATCTTTTTGTAGAAAAATAACCTAATGGAGAACGCTTATTATCACGCACTAAATCTGCAGCGCTCTTTGAAATCTCCTGGTAATATCGTTCACAATAAGGAAAAGTCATCAGTCCAAACTGTATTTTACTACGGGCAGTTTTTCTTCAGAAAAATATCGCGTTGAAGTCGTGGCTTGGTTTGTCTACTTAAGCCGCCCTGAAGGACTCTTACTTGGCTTAACGACTGCTCGTACTAAAACTAAAAGTCGGGACCTACAATTTAACGTGTCATCCGACCAACGGTAGCGCCCAGATGAAAATGCCACTTAAGAACGACAGTCTTGTGCATGGTCACCCATCCAAACGCTGTCCGCATCGACCGTTGCTTAACTTCGACGATCGCGTCAGATCAACTTAGCTAGCCGAACTACAGGCCCGTAGCGCCTGCTTTGCTAATAAGCATTGTTAATATAGCCACCACATGCTTTAGCCTCATCAAGAAAGAAAATTTTCTTTAAGTTCTACCCACTTCATATTTGGAAAAACTATTCGAGAAAACTTCTAAACGTATTAGAATCAATTTACTTCCCTGTATTCCACAATCCGACAAGCATACGCGCCGTAGCCAGCTGGTCCGGGCGTCCATGTCCGCATCCTCTGGTTCAAATGTAGGTAGCTCGATGGTCTTAGCTGCGGTATTTGACAGGTGGGTCAGTGCCTCCACGAGCAGCCTCATGTTCTCACGCCTCACACGCCGGCGCCATCCGTCGTATGCAGTTGTCTTCTCGCTGGCGACTGGACTCAGTGTAATAAGCTCGTGCTCTCACGGTGATCATCTTAGTGCTCGTCTGCATTTTTTTTTCGATGTAGGTAGTCACGGTTGCATCTTTCTCACGCGGGTCAGATTACGTCATGTGTCTTCTTTACGTGGGCCTTTAAGGTTGCAATCCCACTTCTGATGACGGGACGGCAGAGCGTTCTTCCTCGTCATCCATTTTAGTTGCAGATGTGGGTAGCGTAGGTATTCAGGCGTGGAGAAATGAAAACGTGGCACTCAATTTATAATGAAGGTATATTACAATCGAATCACAAGATATAATCGCAGGTAGGTAGATTGACAATTATTTCCGCTTATTAGATCGACACTCCAGCCAACACGTAGCGCTTGCGCACGATGCGAACTGATTGCTGTCTCGAATCGAACTGCCGCTCCGCGTTCCGTGCTAGCGCTGGCTGTTGCGTCAGAGCGGGCCTCCGACGTTAGTCACAAGTCAGTGACAGCTGACACTGACATCGCAACTCGCCCGCTCTTCAGATCGAACGCGCCGTCAAATATGACTGTATTTTAATATGATATCCACAATGTGGGAGTCGTGAATAATATTTATTCTGCCATTTTGTAGCGGTGGCCAAATTGAGATCAATATTTACAACTAAGCTAAGTGGTTAAAAACACTCCCAACTAACACACTTAACAAACAAACAAAAAAACCTAATCAGAATCGGATCATGCGTTTCAAAGCTACGAATTACAAACTCACAAAAACACAGAGCTTGGTCATAAATAACATACGTTTATAAACAAGCATAACTTAAAAACTTATAAAAGCTAGTTAGATAACAATGACATAGACAGACATGTCAAACTTACAAAAAGCGTCGCCGTCGGGGGCTAAAGAAACGTCGCTTATTCTTCCACCTCTTACCAAGGGGCCAACAAAGTTCCGCGGTGTATTCATGCCAGCTCCGTATCAACTTTTAACTGGCCAGATGTGGCCCCGGTTCGAAATGAATCTGATTTGCTTTTTAGCCTCGATGCAAAAACGCCGGGTTGTAATAAGTATGCCGTGTCTGTTTGTCTGTGTGTGTGGAATCATAGCTGACGAATGCATGAACCGACTTTGATTTTTTTTTTGTTGAGTGTTAGTAAGTTGTGTAAGAGTGTTAGTCGAGTGTTTTCTTAGTTTTGTGCAAATAAATCGAAGATGGCGACCGCCTTAAAATGGCGGAGAACAATTCTTATCACAACTGCCACAAATATGGGCAGTTGTGATAAGAATGGCCTCAAAATAGCAAACGAAAGGGTTTCATTGTTAAAACACATACGCTGCGATAAATTTAAAAAATAACGCTGGAGTACATAAACTAACAATTGCTACACCCTGATTAGGGAACATTAGATGTTTTATGGTTAATAATATTGTATAACATTGAATGATGCAATAAATGTTTTGATTGTGACTTTGACTTAGCGCTCTCAGCATTATGCTGAATTTGTTCCTTTTGTGCACACATTATTATTAGTGATAGTGACTTTGACTTAGCGCTCTCAGCATTATGCTGAATCTGCTCCTTTTGTGCACATATTTTTATTGATAATAATGTATCTAATATAAATTATGTATCGTAAATGGCATGTGTTTTTTTGTGCATGATAAATATATTTTATCCTTTTCTAGAATTTTAATAAAAGATGGCCGCTGCTGGAAAATTTTGAATTTTGAGTATTCGAAATTTTTAACTTACTCTTGTAAATCTCTCTTATTATTACGAGATGGACTCAAGTTTTTTACTCGAATACTTTGTACGGCCGAGTTCAAACTGTGGTCCAGTGGTTAGGGAGTTCTGAGTGTGTTTGGGATTATGTTTGAGAGGAGAATGTAAGTAGGTACAATGTTTAGCTGCGGCTTTAATTGGGATAACATAGTGACCGGAGAATCGGTTTGTGTGATTGCGGTCAATTGCGTGGATTGTTTTGCTTGAGAATATCCTTAGGCTATATGGTTCTTGTACGACACGTGAAGAGTAATATATTCGTAAATCGCGTCAATAAAAAAACATTTGAAAGTTCAATCGTCTCCTAGTAACTAAGAAGAGTTTTTCTTCCACATAAGAAGCGTTTCGCTTCCATATAAATGTATATTGTGCGGACCATTAAACTGTGGAACTCTTTGCTAGAATCACTGTTTCATCTGAACTATAACCTCACTATCTTCAAGGCGATAGTGAATCGGTTTCTTCTAAGCAAGCGCGCTCCACCCTAGATCGCAACATCACTTAACATCAGGTGAGTTGCGATCAAGCGTTTGCCTATCCATCATGATAAAAAAATAATAATATAAATGTTAATTTTAGCGTATTTGTTTAAAAGTTGTACCAAATCTCACTGATGACGACACGGTCCAAGTCGCATAGCATTTGAATACGATTGTAAGCTGCATTAGTACATTATTACCTCTATTTACTCCAAATGTAGCGGTGAGTTTGATCGCTATCAGTTGCATTCGGTAATCGATTCCAGTCGGTTACAGTCTCTATTAGGGTGTTACTATGAGCTTAAAAACTTTAAATAAAACAGTATGGAATATATATTGTTTCTTTAGTCGCGCATAGACTTTGATAAGGTTACAGACAGGATACAGACGGATTCTGATAAGGTCCTTAGTGATGATTTGTTTTTTTTTTTTTTTAATATTGGGACTCATTTCACACACAGCTGTTTAACCCCATACTGGACCATTTCTAGTTTGTGCATTGGTAGCTAATACAACTGATGAACTACAGAATTTGCACTTGCTCATATGGTTAAGGAAAACATCATGAGAAAAATCACATGCTTCGAAACAAAAATACGAAGTCGTACGTTATCTACCAACTCGCAAAGGCTAGTGGTGGATTATAGACTATACATATGTGGCGTCTCTGTCGCACTTCATGGACCGCTACCAATCAGAGCGCTTATCCTGAATCGCGCAAACGGTATTTTAACGCGCGTACGACTGGTCCTAGCTACAATGCACGACCGTCGGACGGCCGTCTCCGGACACAACATCTGTCCGGGGGGATATCCTTTTGCTAGATGGAGGAGAACCGTCGTCGCTCCATACATACGTATATCCTTTTTTTAGAGAAGGCTCCGAATCTTTGCGAGAATATAGTGGGATGCTAATGTTTATTATAGTTATTGCGAACCTTTGACCTACGAACTTCTGCTAGTAATATAGTCCCTACTAGTACTCTAGTACTATTCTAATACCTACCAGTTGTAGAGGCCCTTGTTTAATTGCCGATGCGATCGACTGCCGCGTTAACCGGCACAGGTCAACAGGTGATTAAGTTTGTCAAACAAATGGTTAACCTAGAGTTAATGGTGCAAATGGATCTTGTCAGTTTTAGTTTGAAAATTGATGCGAAAGTTTAAGTTTAACCCCCAAAAAGTTAAAATCCCAAAATTCGTCAATCATAATTTACTGATTTGGTAACAAATAGAAGTTAATTAATTTTATTCGAATCATAACAATACATAAAATATTTCTAACTCAGACTAAAAAGGTATATTAGGGGTATGGAAAATAGATAGTAGCCGATTCTCAGACCTACTGAATACGCTTATAAAATTTCGTAAAAATCGGTCAAGGCGTTTCGAGGAGTACGGTAACTAATATTGTGACATGGTAATCTATACTATAAGACTCTTTGTCCTGACTGTTCATTCATTCATTCATCTATAGACAACGCAGAGCCAAACGGCTGGTCCCAGGAGTGTGAAATTTGGAGGGTGTATTTGTTTTGATATGTAGACGCGTACTAAGAACGGATTTTTTGAAATTCCACCCCTAAAGGGGTGATAGGGGGGGTAAAACAGTTTGTATGAAACTTCTTTGTTTTTGAACTTATAACAATAAAATTTGGTATATGTATAGTTTATGTAAAATAAAAATAATAGTATCAAGTTTTTTTGCCAGGGGAGAACTAAGGGTTTGTAATGGGGGGTGAAAGTTTGTATGGAAAATTCTTTATATATCATGTTAAAGTCTTGAAAGTTGTTATGGTAGTAGTTTATTAAATGGTCAAATTAAAATTAAAAAAGCTTTTGCCAGGGGTGCATTAAGGGGGATGCCATGGGGGTTTAAAGTTAAAAATGAAAGTTTTGTGTTTTTGAACTTAGAGGTGTAAAATTTGGAGTGTGTATATATTTTAGTACTTAAACGTGTACTAAGAATATATTTTTGGAAATTATACCCTTAAGGGGGTGAAAGGGGATAAAACAGTTTGTATGAAAATTCTATGTTTTTGAACTTCTAGCAATGAAATTTGGAATATGTATAGTTTATGTTAAATTAAAAATAATGGTACGAGTATCAAGTTTTTTTGCCTGGGGTGAACTAAGGGTTTGTAATGGGGGGTGAGTTTGTAAGTGAGGGTTTGTAAGTTTGTATGAAAAATTCTTTATTTATCAAGTTAAAGTCTTGAAAGTTGTTATGGTTGTAGTTTATATAATGGTTAAAAAATATTTGCCAGGAGTGCATTAAGGTATGCCATTGGGGTTAAAAGTTCAAAGGGAAAGTTTTGTGTTTTTGAAATTAAATACTTCTGAATTGGAATTCAAGTGTGTGATTTACTTAGTGGAGGAAGTGGAGAAAACGATCTAATCTAGCTAAAAACAGAGGTTAACTAGATCTCCGGAATCGATTGCGGAAAGACAAAAGCGACTTATTTTGATCGTGTATCGATTGTAGCAATGTAATGTCTATATTAAATGGTTACGGGAATAGGATACAATAGATTTTTTCCACAGGTTACGCGTAAACCGACCTACACGCGGGCGGAGCCGCGGGCAACCTCTAGTTTAATATATTAGAAGATTAGATTAGATTGAAGATTATAAAAAATGTTTTGTCCTCTAATAACATTATAACAACACGGCTTCATTTCGACCTCCCATCCTTACAATTTATTCTTCTACCAGTACCTTTGCAGTGCGTTCCACATCATACATAATGCATGCAGGACCTTACCCAATAATATTGTGTATCGTCTGACAAGAACACTGTTCCAAATTATGATAATGGGGTTCCTGAAATCCAGGACCGAAGGGATGCGGGATCTATTTGTGATTGTAATTTGGGTGGAGCGATGATTTTTGATGTTCTGATTTAGATAAGTTGTGAAGAGAAATGTAAAAGCTTGTTTTGGTTAGGTAGCTTGCTTCTTCTTCTTTTTATTTTGGCCAAGTCGAAGTGATGATAGCCCAGACGGGCGTACGGCTGCCTTACGTTCCAAAAGTCGTGGGTTCAATCCCCGGCAATAAGCTCGTGCTTCCGGCGAACGAAAATATCGTAAGGAAGCAAAATCATGGTGGTAGGGCAGTTTCCAATGTTCGCCAGGATAGCAACCATAGTCTAGTTGATTAATGTGGAGCCAAGAAGCATTGACTGAGAGTTTGACTGAGAATTATTAGTAAGGCATTTGACCAGCAGTTGCGTAACCGTCTATTAGCGACACTCTGGCCTAAGGTAGCATGCCTAGTCTGGAATAACAGAAGTCAAATGGCCTGTTTTTCAGACTCGGGATGCAAGTGGTGGCGATTCAGCGACACACACGACTAAACTAAATTTAAAGAAGCCCCGTCTCTTTTCATCTTAGGTAGCCAGAAAGAGACGGCACGTTGTGCACCAAAGTCAAAACAACTAAAATCACGTCAAATGTAGAAAATATAGGCGACTCTAGACGGCACTCACTTGTATTATATCACCTCTAAAACTGCCTGCAAATTCCATATTTGACATGAGACCTAAGATGAAAAGAGACGGGGCTTCTTTAAATTTAGTTTAGTCGTGTGTGCCGCTGAATCGCTACCATTGGTGCAAAGGTTTTATCTCAAACCAGTTGTTTGGACTGCGATGCCTATTAGTCAGTAAATGAGTATATTAGGGCAAAGATTCTTCGTAAAGTATTAGATAAAAAAACACAAGTAAAAACCCTAGGCTTAACTAGCCTGTCATAAAAATAACGTGATTCACGCTCACTGAGTTTAAAAAGCATATAAATTACATTCGTCACAGGCTCAAATGAAAGCTCGCGTAATTTCATACTATTTCCGTCGAATTTCACCGCACAAAAATAAAATTTAAAAAATCTCCGAGAGCTGCGCGGAATAATTTCGAAACGCTGTTTGAAGTAAGTGTGTTACACGGCTGGATATGATATAAGAACTTACTCGAAAAAAATTACTAAATCTCATATTTTTTTATATTAAGTTTCAACTTATCCTACTACTATTATAAAGGCGAAAGTTTGTAAGTATGGATGTATGGATGTATGGATGTTTGTTACTCTTTCACGTAAAAACTACTGAATGGATTTGAATGAAGCTTTACCACAATATAGCTTATACATCAGAATAACACATAGGCTATAGCTTATACATCAGAATAACACATAGGCTACAATTTTTGAGGTTTTTAATGTAAGGTCGTAAAAAAAAAAACATTTTTTGCGCTTACATTGCTAACGATGACTGAATTCTACAAGATAGATCAAAACAATTTACTACAGTATTGTACAACTTAAAAAGGTCTACAAAAAAGTCCGTGATGGTATATGTTTATCTCTTAGGAATAACCCACAATGACCATTTTTTATCCTTTACTTTGTACGAGAAATAATGTCTTATTTACGAAGCGATTTTAAGCAATACAGTATTAATCCTTATCCAATTAAGTATCTTAAATACATTGTGAATTTCATAAAGATCAATATGGCTTTTTACAGCATGTAAATTAAATAAATATTTTCGAAGATATCACAGATTTAAAATGCAGAGTCATAGCAATTTCGGCGATAAATACCGTTTCGGTGGCAGCGGCGCCAGGCGAACGGGGCGTGGGGGGAGCGGGGTAGGTGCGGTGGGGAAGAAGTGGCTCATCGCTGAGTGCGCGACCCGAAAGCGGGCAGACGCGTGAGGGCAGACTTCGTTGACGGTTGTGTCCGTTTTGCGAATTTTCAAGGCACTAGCGATTTGATAAAAACGTATGGTCGCCTACTTTAAGTAATATAGGCCTAAGGTTAGTTATTGCCAGGTTTCTTTTTGGTTAGGAGTAACACGTACAAAAAGATACTTCATTTTTACGAATTACTTCATTGATAATTCAATTACTATATAGATAGGTTACTTACAGTTAATTATAACAAATTATATCTTCTATACTATAAGACTCTTTGTCCTGACTTATTCATTCATTCATTCATTCATTCATCTATAGACAACGCAGAGCCCAAACGGCTGGTCCTAGGGTTGTGAAATTTGGAGGGTGTATTTGTTGTAGTATGTAGACGCGTACTAAGAACGGATTTTGGGAAATTCCACCCCTAAGGGGGTGAAAAGGGGTAAAACAGTTTGTATGAAACTTCTTTGTTTTTGAACTTATAGCAATGAAATTTGGAATATGTGTTGTTTATGTAAAATTAAAAATAATGGTATCAAGTTTTTTTGCCAGGGTGAACTAAGGGTTTGTAATGGGGGGTGAAAGTTTGTATGGAAAATTCTTTATTTATCAATTTAAAGTCTTGAAAGTTGTTATAGTAGTAGTTTATTAAATGGTCAAATTAAAATTTTAAAAACTTTTGCCAGGGGTGCATTAAGGGGGATGCCATGGGGGTTTAAAGTTAAAAATGAAATTTTTGTGTTTTTGAACTTAGAGGTGCAAAATTTGGAGTGTGTATTAAACTTTAGTACTTAAACGTGTACTAAGAATAAATTTTTGGAAATTCTACCCTTAAGGGGGTGAAACGGGGTAAAACAGTTTGTATGCAACTTCTTTGTTTTTGAACTTGCAGCAATGAAATTTGGAATATGTATAGTTTATGTAAAATTAAAAATAATGGTATCAAGTTTTTTTGCCAGGAATGAACTAAGGGTTTGTAGGGGGAAGGGGGGAGGGCGAAAGTTTGTTTGGAAAATTATTTATTTATCAAGTTAAAGCCTTGAAAGTTGTTATGGTTGTAGCTTATATGGTGGTTAAAATAAATTTGTTATAATATTTGCCAGGAGTGCATTAAGGTATGCCATTAGGGTTTAAAGTTCAAAGGGAAAGTTTTGTGTTTTTGAAATTAAATACTTCTGAATTGGAATTTAAGTATGTGTTCCACTTGGTGGTATGGTTTGCGTATTCTAATTATTTAAATTAAAAAAATGGCTTGGAGAACACGATCTAATCTTTCGCCAAAATCCAAAGTAGCTAAAAACAGAGGTTAAGTAGATCTCAGGAATCAAATGCGGAAAGACAGATGCGACTCATTTTGTTATCGTAGCAGTGTAATGTTTACATAAAATTGGCATGGGAATGGGATACAATAAAATTTTCCACAGGTTACGCTAAAAGCGACATACACGCGGGCGGAGCCGCGGGCAACCTCTAGTTAGCAATAAATTAAAATTGCGACTATAATTTGAGATTTAAACTATCCTATCTCTCAAGTTGGATCGAACTGCACATGGTGTGCGAATTTTATTATAATCGGTTAAGTGGTTTAGGAGTCCATTGAGGACAAACATTGTGGCACGAGATTTATATAAATTAAGATAAGATTATTAATTATATGTATGTTTTTTATTATTCTTTATTGTATACTACGTCCTTCTTTAGTCGTTTATAAATTCCTTTCCATCCAAAGGTTGCCTGGAAGAGATCGCTTTAAGCGATAAGGCCGCCAATTGTGGTACACTAATTTTAAGTGAATTGTCATTTACTGTGCCTTTTTATTTATGTGTCCAATAAAGAGTTATAAAATTTCCATGACACAATGTTAATTACCGTACTCCTCCGAAACGGCTTGACCGATTTATACCAAATTTCATATGCGTATTCAGTAGGTCTGAGAATCTTCTACTATATATTTTTAAGGCAAAACAACGTTTGCCGGGTCAGCTAGTAGTAGATAAGAATGTACATGTTTTTTCATGAATTTTGCCATTTATTATGTGTATTTCTCATGTGTAGTTTACTTCATTTTGTCGATTTTAAGGTTATATGGGACCACAAAAGAATATTATGAATGTTCCTATCAAAACCTGTGTAATTGATTAATAGGACTACGGCCTTATCGGTTTATTAGCTTTAATTTAGTGTTAAGAATTGTTAGAGTTTAAAAAACACGATTGCACTAACTTCGCTCGATAATAAAAAAAAATATTAGCAGTTTTAAAATTTGTAAATCTTTTGCTTCTAAAAGTAATAACAAAATCAAAATAAATTTTGCTTTTTTTTTAAGTTTTATCCAGAATTGCTAGAGTGTTTAATTTCAATTATGCTGATTGTTGTGTTTGTTTTTTTAAATAATGGCTTGCACTTGACCATAACCCTCCTGATGTTAATGCCGCGCGGTAGGCACTTCGCTTTGCACTTCTATATGTAGATCTTTTCCTCATAAGTCATCAATATTTTCAGGTTGACACAATTGTTTTATTCCGCGATAGTTCTTACATTGAATTGATAGTGCATATTTTAAGATACACAAAATTAGCTGCGCATTTGATTTTCATTCATATCGTCCGTGTGTCTCGCGTTAATGATAATGAACCGGCACTAAACGGTGTGCCGCTGTCGCCTGGTTCGCTGGCCGGGAGGCCCGTGTGTACGCGCCATTAGTTGCATTCTCCTGATGATAAAATATATGATAAATACAGACTTACTCAAAATGACAGCTTAATATTAAAACAATCGTCGTAAAATAGCCTTAATACCGAATCCATATTTAGTTCAATCTTTTGGTATGTAGATGGGTCATTCTTGGTGCAGAGGTTGGCTATAGCTATTCAGCGCGCTAATGCAGCGAGCGTGATGGGCACCTTTGCACCATGGGCGAGCAAGGGCGGGTTATTTGTTTAATTTTGAATATGTGACATGTTATTATTATTCTTTAATTGACTTTGATTGTTCAATAAATATATATTTAATTGATTGTTTGTAAATGGTTGTTAATATGTGTTTAACGAGCTAGTGAAACTCTGGCCTAATGTGGAGCATGCTTAGTCTAGAATAACTGGCTCACAAAGAGGTTGCCAGAACAGACTGTTAGGTGTTTATTGCTTAACCCTGCAGCCTGGTTGAAAGAATAAAGCTGCGGAATTGCCCCTGTCTGTCGTAAGAGGCGACTAAAAGGGGCATCAGACTCGAAGGTGTTCAGAGATGGGGTTCCGACACCCGCTCCATCGAGTCCGGGTTGAACGACGACGGCGTCGCGTGACCGTCGTCGTCGTAATCCTACTAATAATTATAATAAATATAATTATATCTGTATAAAAATATATATGTTTGTATATGTAGTATATCCGCTGTGTTAGTTACTAAAACACAAACTAGAAATGGTTCAATATGGAGTGAACCAGCCGTGTGAGAAAAAATAAAAAATAAAAAGGTATGAAGATAGGTTAGATCTTGGATTAACACATACGCCATGTCTATATTTTACCTGTGGCTACGCAAATAAAGTTATTTCATTTGAATAATCCTTTTTACACGCTTTATATTAGCTTCACCTGTATGTTTGTATGTTTGTAACCGATTTCTTTGGGCGCGATTTTGACCCACTTTACACGGCTAGATTTCGTTGAAACTTTGTAGATTTATTGAGGACCGATGACAATACACTAATTTGATAAAATTATAAAATTTCTTTGTATGTTTGTTTGTAACCGACTTCTTTGGGCGCGATTTTGACCCTCAAAACGGCCAGATAAGCGTGATTTTAAGTTTTTTTTAACTACTATTATTTGAATAACCTTGAAGACAGCATGGTGACGCTTGCAATATGAGCCGCAGAGCCGCAATGCGGGCCCGCACTCAAAACTCAGGAGATTTCACTGATTTATTACTTTATGAGCAAAATACAGCGCTTCCATAACATTATTCAGCTTTTCATGTAATGTTTACATTGTATATCATTTTTGAACTGAGGTGTAATACCTACTTATATAATAAATGCGAAAGTTTGTGTGTGTATGTTTGTTACTTCTGCACGCTCAAAAGGATTAACAGATTCTTATGAAATTTGGTATGGAAATAGGTCAGACCCTGCATTAAAGTGGGTAAAACTCAGGGCTCAATTAGTGTATTATATAAATAAATATTAGGACACAATTCACACACGGCTGGTTACTCCCATACAAAACCATTTCTTGTTTGCATTATGGTTGCTACGATTCAGTCAAATTTATTGTGAATTATACTCAGTGTCATTACGTATCAGCAATTTAATTGTTTGTGTAATTCAAATATCCGTCACGGACGAGTTAACGACTGCTAAACCTATTTACTTGCTTTCAAGTACATAGTAATTATATATCACAGGGGAGTTAACGTAGAATAACGGATGGTTATTGATTCAGAGTTTTTCAATGTTTTTTAATGTATTAATATCATATAAGTAAAGGTATATTTTAAAAACTATTTTTTGATGATTTGTGCACACAACTTGTGTTGTTTTTTTGGAAATCGGTACAGAATAAAGCTCTCTAAGCGTGCTTACTACTTACTGCTTATTACATTTTTATGTCGGTCCGCTAAGTTTTTTTCTGTAACTTATATGGCATTCGAAATTTGAAAAAAAATAGTAGAATTTTGTTTAGTGAGTTCCCAATAATCCTGCTTAGTATGGGTTAAGTTTTTTTACCATTCACTGCTAGATATTTGAGCAGAAGGGCGAGTAACCGCACGGGTTAGCGGTAGTCTAACTTAAGGTAGGGCATGCGTAGTCTAGAATTACTGACTCTCAAAGAGAATGCCGAAACACACTGTTAGGCGTATAGTGACAGATTTTTTTCACTTGTGGGTGGTTGCTAGCCAGACGCGTACTAGTAAATTCCTTGAAACAATAAAAGGAGCCTTTGGTATGGGCTTTGTATGTACACATGTCTATCTATAAAATCCATATAACAAATACCATAATAAACCAACGAAACAGTCTATTAATTTAGCCATAATCTTCGTAGATTCCGTTCACAATCTATACCACGTTCAAACATGGATAATAACGATCGGCAAAGATGGATTAAACAGGATTAATTATTATTATTCTCTCCCTATCTTATAGTCAGGATATAAATTACTTATGCAAGCATGGTTTATTGATCAATTGCTTGTATTTAAAATGTATAGATAATAGTTTTAAGTAAAAGTTACGTAGATTTTCTGCATGAAAAGATTACTAAAAAGTACCAAAAAGATTTTACTAGAAAAAACGGTTTACGGAAAAAGAGACTTACTGTTAAAAACTAAATAAGTCTTTGTAAATATTCATAAAATGACGTAAAATAAATGAATATGAAAAATAATTAACTCACTAGAGTGATTAAAAAATGCTGCTGAATAAAATGTTCAATTGGTTTTGTGACAGTTTAATCATTTTGTTAGACAATATATGATTACTACTCATTTGAAATCTGATATTTTACATTTTGAAAGGGGACAGCAATACATCATTTTTAGATTATTTAGATTATTTACATTATTTACCTGTTCCTCAGTGACTATAATCTAGTGATTTTGCAAGGCAGGATTGAACCGGTTCCTTCTAGGTAAGCGCGCTCCACCGTAGATCTCAATATCCCTTACCTACCATCAGGTGAATTATGATCAAGCGCTAAACT
This sequence comes from Mellilla xanthometata, assembly GCA_035578125.1. Lineage (NCBI taxonomy): Eukaryota > Metazoa > Arthropoda > Insecta > Lepidoptera > Geometridae > Mellilla > Mellilla xanthometata. Next base: position 2,383,015 of record JAPUBQ010000015.1, on the reverse strand, counting down.
ATATAAATTAATATTAAGAGTAAAATAAAATAATTCATCACTATATTTAATGTGAGAGAATCATTAGTTTGTGTACCTTTTTTGAATAAGGAAACAAGTTTTGAAATAGAGTTAGTTTTAAAATATGTATCTGGGATCTGCATTAAAAATATATAATTTCATATAATTTTCATTTCAAAGTAGTTTTAAATAAAATAAATATGTAAATAAGCTATTTACAATTTATAATATACAAAGTGTAATAATGGATGAATAATAAAATGAATGGCTTAATCTTGTGTATATTTTTTCAAGATTCCTAAACATTTCTTTTTTTTCAAACCAACTTGCCCATACCACTCTCTATACCTACCCACAAAAGTACGTTTAAAAGTGAACTGAACTTGAGCATAAGCTCCCAAACTTCATTAATCAACAGATCCTCCTTTTCTTCATTTGAGAAAAATATCACGTAGCACAAACGCACGCCCTAAATACGCCTGCTAAACTTTCTATCAACTTTTGTCCAATTACCATAGAGTTATCAAACTTACTAGATTGAAAGTAAGACTTAGACAAACGGCAAGAAGCTGCTTCCTCTATGTTTTCCGCCCTGAGCTAAAATAGTCTTAGAGTTAATTTAGTGTCACTGCTATATCTATCACGAATTTTAGTTAATTGGGACTGTATTTACATAATTTTATTTAAAAAACCACTTTTAAATTCTGTTATTTGAATAACTAACATACGAAGTACAATTGTACATAATCGAAAAAAATTGTACATGCCTTAGATATAGAATTGAGAAAAATTGGGTAATCGCATTAAGTATATTATACTCGTACGATTGCCAAATTTTTCAAATTATGTGTATAACTACATTTTTATTTCTCTTTCTACAGTAAATCATAATCGTTTACAACACATTTTTACAATTGCTTCCAGTGTAATTTTATTCATGTATCTCAAAACATTTTATCCAAATAGAGCAAGTAATGCAATTTCGATAGTCTATGTTATTCGCCGACTGGAAATTCGAGAAGTTGGAATTCGACAAACTCGATTCATGGTGTGGAAGATCGAAGGCCGTAATTAGGCAACCATAACAGGGCAGGTGGCATTTCTATGGCAAGAAACTACCTTGGAGCTAATATGGAATCAATTCAAACTCATTTATGAGGCATTCATTAAAAGTAAGAGGCTTTTCGGGAAACTGCTTGAACAAAAGATGTTCAGGATGATGTGTACTTTAGCCTGTTTTCGGCTTACCATACCCTTTCCTGATAACCCTGTATATTAACTTTACGAGTCTTTATTATTTTTAGTATACGTATGATTGTTATTAATTTCTTCATCGTACACTACGTCCATGTTTAGTCGTTTATCAACTCCTTTCCATCCAATGGTTGCCTGGAAGAGATCGCTTTAAGCGATGAGGCCGCCAATGTGGCACACCTTTTTTGACCGACTTTAAAAAAAGAGGAGGTTATATATTTGACTGTATATATTTTTTATGTACTCGTATGTCTACCGATTTGTCAGCCATTTGTGAACCGATTCTCAAAATTATTTTTTTAGATGAAAGAGTATGGCCCTGAATTGGTCTCATTGGCACCAAGGATCTGATGATGGAACCCTAGAGAATTCAAAGAAAACCAAAAAAAGTTAGCTTAATTATACGCCCTAACAGATTCACGCTCGAACAGCTGTACTGATATTTATGAAATTTGGGATGACAATAGTTTAGCCTTTGTGTTAACACATAGGCTACTTTTTATTTCTACTTTTAACTTTTAATAATTGGTGCAAAGGATAGCGATTGCCATTCGGCGCGGGAGTTAGTTAGTTAGTTAGTTAGTCTGATGGGCACCTTTGCACCGGGAACTATTAGGGGCGGGTTATTTAGTTAGAATTACGTAATTTATAATAAATTTAATTTAATTTTGACATTTCATTTGCTATTAATCTAAAATAAATTTCGCCGTTACAAAAATAGCCTTTAAATTATATTTAATCCTTTTAGAAACAAGATTGGCGTAGGGGAGCACTGGACAAGTACGGTGTTAAGATTAAAACACTGCTATAATCACTTCACCCGGTTTCCCCATGTAAAGCTTAGTTCCCGCTACATTCAGGCCCACGTCTGCTTGACGAGGGTTGGCTATTTATCATAATATCGCGCGTGTTGTCAAGGTGCCTGCCTCTTATTAGTTTCTGACGCTATGTGTGATTCTGCCTGCAAATATGTGTACGAAGATTGGTACAATTATGTTGACAGTATGTAATTATGGAGTTAAACACGGAGACTGCTTTTATCTTTTTAAAAATGAACTTGGTACAGTACGGGTACGGGTGTGGGTGGTACGGGTTATTTAATTAGATTTAAGTTATTCGTATTTGACATTATATTGTAATCTGACATTTTAATATCTGATATTCTGACTGTATTTAAAAAAAATAAAAAACTTGGTACAATAATGTCATTAATTTATTTTTAAAATTATGTATGCTGCTTAGTACTGTATACATATAAGATTTTATCGACTTTTATAACTAACATTAAGTTATTAAAAACTTTAAAGAGGTGTTTAGCCTGCAAAGTATTATAGAAATTATATTTGTACAAATTGTAGCCTATGCTTAACTTTGTGTGTTATGTTTATTATTAATTACGTGAATAAAGAACTTTTAAAATCAAAAATCTAATCTGAGAATCCTGGATAAAAAGTAACTTTTATTTGAGTATCAAAATGATTCTCTTTTAAACAAACTAGCAGCCAGGCTCCAAAGTCAAGCAAGCAAGTCAAAATACAATACACAAGTCACATCTATGTCGTCAACATTAAATACAGCACAAGCCTATACGCTATCAAACAAGACATTATAAACTAAAAAAATGGTTGCCTGTAAAGTCGGTTTTACGGGCGAAGATTTTACGTGACAACGTCTCATAGTTGAGTGGGACAGACCGATCATAGTTGAGTGGGAGAGAGACGCAAGGCATTCGGCGGGCCTCTCTCTCGTTCGGTGACTCATCGTAACGTTACCGGGCGTTACACTTTTTCATAAGTGACTCCCAGCCGCAACCTAATTTAAGACGTTGTCACGTCAAAAAAAATAGTTTAGACAAAGGCCAAACGTTGCCAAGCAAACCAGCAGGACTAAAGTAGTCTCCTTCTCTCCAGATCCGCTTGGTCCATGCTTGGCCAGTTTTGGGGCCTTCCTATTGGAACCCTGTTTTATGCATGAACGGATGGTGTAATAAACTAGTAGGCCTCGTTTCGTATCGCTATTTTAGATATTACGCAAGCACAGATCGCGTATAATGTTTTTGGGATGGAATTTGAAATGAGATTTATAGCGACAGTGTTCGAAGTGAGTGGGAATCGAGTGAAAATGGAACAAGTACGAGTATATATTTAAAATGTATTACAAGATTTTTGTTTTAAGTATCCTTTGTAAATAATTGTCACTTTATTATTCTTTAGTTATGTTTAAATTTATTAATAATTCGATTAAAAATATAAGACTGCTCTTTAATACTTAGAAATTTTACAATTTAAAATTTTTAGTTGGCGGCAATTTTGGATTTGTAATTAGTTGTGTTCTATCTATTTCGAGACCTCTTTTGAATAATCAAAAAATATTTTCTTAATTCTAATTTCAAAAAAGGTGGCATTGTCTGTATTCTGACAATCTTGAACAAATTCTTCAATCCTTTAATAAGTTTTTTTTTATGTTTTTTTTTAAGTAACTCATTTTCTTGTTACGCAAGTAATTAAACGGAAAAACAATAAAACTCGAGTCATTAAATAAAACATTTGAAAGTCCATCCCCTCTCACTAGCATAAGTCAAAGTCAAATAATTTACTGCGGTTTCAGAGTGTTACCATGGCTTACAATTTATTTAAATGTCCTAACTAAAACCTACCATGAGGGTGTGCAAAATATATTGATAAAGCTGGTTTCTTACAACATTATTAACCAAATTGAAAATTAGTCAAGTCAAAGTTCCTCAGATGTGTTAATACTGTGTCAATGTTTTCTTGATTGAAGCGCTTTATAAAGGCAGAACGTATCGAATATCATGACCACGGATGGAAAGGTCAAAGCTCCGAAGGTGATACTCGCTAAGGGACGCACTTTCCTCAACTAAAGTATGTTTATTACGTAAAGTGGTTACCCTGCCCCCTCCTTCTTCAAGTTGCTTTACACCCCGAAGGCGAAACTATGTACCTGCATATTATGTACCTAGGAAACAGATGGCATTCTTCTTTTTCGTATGAGCTAAGTGGCCAAGATCTGGCGTCAAGAGTTTTCAAGCCCGAAGGCCTCTGACTTGGCTTAACGACTGCTTGTACTAAGACTAACAGCCGGGATCCACAATTGATGGCATAAAAAACCTTTAAATTTGAAGTTACTTGGCATACCTCAAAAACTCCGATGGCTTGGACACCTGTTAAGGATGGGGGAGGATCGGGCCGCTAAGAGAGCCTACCTAGGGAAGCCGGAGAAACGCCGTCCAGTTGGCCGCCCTCGGTACCGCTGGAGTGACGCCGTCGAAAGGGACCTTGGCGAGCTTCAAGTGGCTGACTGGAGAGGAATGGCGCAACACCGTGACGAGTGGCGCCGTCTGTTGTCGGAGGCCAACACCCACTTTGGGGTTTTCGTGTCGGAGCAGTAAGTAAGTAAGTGGCATACCTCAGCAATCGTTACGCACTGTGGTAGACTTCAGTGGTAGACCATTTTCTAGTGCTCGCCTGGCTAGCAACCACGTTCTGATTGAAAAATCTGTCATCAAGCACTTAACGGTATATTCTGACTGCCTCAGTGAGAGCCAGTTAATCCAGACTAGACAAAAGCAAATATTGGTGGCGATTCAGCGGCATACAAGACTAAACTAAATTTAAAGAAGCCCCGTCTCTTTTCAGAAAGAGACGGCACGTTCTGAACCACAGACAAAACAACTAAAATCACGTCAAATATGGAGTTTTAGAGGTGATACAAGTGAGTGCGCTCTAAAGCCGCCTATGTTTTCTACATTTGACGTGATTTTAGTTGTTTTGACTATGGTGCAGAGCGTGCCGTCTCTTTCTGGCCACCTAAGATGAAAAGAGACGGGGCTTCTTTAAATTTAGTTTAGTCGTGTGTGCCGCTGCCACCATTGTCCCGTGGTAGCTTCAGTCTAGACACAAAAACGTCGTTTTCAAGAAATGTTCCCCAGATGCTTAATAACTGAAGATTAAGCTAAATTATCAATTTATCCAGTGAATTTACTTAACACAATAAATTGGTATCCGGTCTTCTGTTACAGCTTTTACGTAAAATGTAATGTAATATTATAATGATAATGAAAATTGGAACCTGAAAGCTTTTTGATAGGGCGTAAATTTGGAAATTTATATTTTGTTACCGTCCCTTGTGATAATAACATGACGCGGAGTTTTTAAGGCTTTAATAAGTTTTATACGGTTAGCAAATAGCTGTAATATGAATAATATGGAATCACAATTAAAAGACTCGATAAGGACGCTATAAAAGGAAAAAAAAAACGAAAACAAGATTTGTAAATAATTGTGCAAGTGCGAGTTCTTGCGCATGAATGGTTCTATACCATTGTTGTATGGGAGTGCCCCTTAAATATTTATTGTATAGTAATTTTATAATTTAATTTTGTTGTTAATATGCATTTATATATTTTGTGAAAATTTTATGTGTCTAGCAGCTACTAAAAACGAAAAAATCACGTCTATTGTATATCCCTTTAATATATATTTTTTTTATTTTCAGTATCTTTTGTTATAGCAGCACGGGAAATAGATATAATATCTTGTGAAAGTTAAAGCTTTCTAACTATTACGGTTTCTGAGATACAACCTGGAGACAGACAGACAGCAGAGTCTTAGTAATAGGGTCCCGTTTTTACCTTTTAGGTACGGAACCCTAAAAAAGTATTCTTAACAATATTATATTGCTTAAGAAAACTCCAAAACCGTAATCAATTAAGCTGTATTTAAAAAAAAAGAATTCACAATTAAATAAATCGAAAAAGAACGATAAAGTGAAATAAAAATATTTACGAAAACAAGACTGTAAAAAAAGTATTCGTAACAATAATATTGGTAAAAGAAACTCTAAAACCGTAATCAATTAAGCTGTAATTAAAAAATAAGGAATCACAATTAAATAAATCGAAAAAGAACGATAAAGTGAAATAAAAATATTTACAAAAACAAGACTGTAAAAAAAGTATTCGTAACAATAATATTGGTAAAAGAAACTCCAAAACCGTAATCAATAAAGCTGTAATTAAAAAATAAGTAATGGAAAAAGAACGATAAAGTGAAATAAAAATATTTACGAAAACAAGTATACGTAACAATAATATCGGTTAAGGAAACTCCAAAACCGTAAATTCGAAAACAAATATCGACCAAAACCGTTATCGCTTATTCATTTCTGAGACAAACGAAAATAAACAAACGTTTTCTTTCAACAAGAAAACACGTTAAACAATGTAAAACAAACAGCCAAATTCCGGCCTCCTCACAAACTGCCGTAGTATCGCTGCATTATCTACCGGGGAGCGATTTATCTCAATTTGATTGCTTCCTTGGCAATTATTGCGGCCCGGACAGGCTGTAGTGTTAGAATAGACGCACATAAGACTACTCGAAAAGACCGAGACAAAAATATAAGTAAGTTATTATTTTGTATCTTCGTACTTCTTACATTTACGTCGGAGACATTGTACAACAAACACTTTTCACTCACAACAGTTATTGCGAAAAATACTTTAATAAAAAAATAGCAATATATATATTTAAATATATGCTTGGGGTAAGTAACGGAAAGTCGGAAGCGTAGAAGGCTTTTTTTTCTTTTTTCTTTCTTTTTTTTTTTACTATCTTTTTTTTGCGTTTTCATAACTTTTTTTTTTTAAGTAAGGTATTTATTGATCTGTCCAAACGGCTGGTGGACAGAACAAATGACTCAAGAGCTGGCGCTTACCTTGGCCAACGTATAAGCTTGGCGATCCAGTGAGGTAATGCCGCCAGCATTTTAGGCACCTTACCCGCGGACACTGACTTAGATTTAATTTACTATTTGTATGGTTTTTGTGTGTGTGTGTGTTTTTTTATTTCTATAATTAGTTTTTCTAGACAAGAATAAATAAATAAAATAAATACTAGGAAACATTTCACACACGGCTGATTAACCCCATACTGAACCGTTTCTAGTTTGTGTTATGGTAGCTAACACAACTGATATACTACATATACATACATACGTGTTTTTATACAACCACACACACACACATACATATACACACACACACACACACACGCGCACACACACAATGTTAACGGGTGATATATTTTAGTATTAGTATTGTGGCTTTAGTCTATTTTTTTATTTTATTTTAGTATAAATAGCGTAAATTATCTTATATAGTATAGTACTTTAGCATAAGTTCATTGTTAACGTAGATTAAGCTTGGGAGAAGCCATTGGCTCCCATAACACAGTTTTTAAAACTACTTTGGGAGCCTTTGGATTCCTATTACTTTTAATCTTTATGTAACCTTTGACAAAATAAACGTTTTTTGATTTTTTTGATCTTACACGTGATAATGTTCTTTTTAATTAAAATCTGTACAAAAAAATAACGTAAATCTACATGATAGCTTTAGTTTCGTTTTCGTTCTATGTATGAAAATGTTATGTTATTTATATAGATACATATTTAACACCCAGACCCGCACTAAACAAATTTTGGTTAAGCACAAAGATGTTGGCCGTGCCGGGAATTGAAACCGGAACCTTCTGATTGGCAGTCACACAAAACGTGCATAAGAGGCCAGGCATGTTCCACATTCAAAAAGTCGCTAATTTGTGTGGTTACTTAGCTAGTCTAACTCTAAATCGTCTCTGTACGCGGGTAAGTTGCCTAATAAGCTGGTGACATTACCGCGCTAGATGGCCACGCATAATTACTTTATATCGATGACCTCGTTGGTGTTAAGGTTACCATGCCGGACTGCCAATCAGAAGGCTTCGGGTTCGTTCCCGGCACGTCCAACATCTTTGTGCTTAACTAAATTTGTTGGCTATGGGTCTGGGTGTTAAATGTGTATCTATATAAAATATGTATGTATGTATATGTAGTATATCAGCTGTGTTAGCAACCATAACACAAACTAGAAATGGTTCAGTGTGGGGTTAACCAGCCGTGTGTGAAACGAGTCCTCATATTTATTCATTATGATTTATTATATCGATACATATAGCTATAGATATACGAAACCCTTCATACGCGAGCCCGACACATCGATAGGCAGTTTTTATAGAGAGCTGAATCAAAAGTTTTCTTATCAATCAAATCAAAAATTTTATTGTTACATAAATGCTATTACACTATTGACGAATTTCTAAACGATAAGGATTTATTTTTTGCATGCAAATAAACCGGCTCACTCCTCTTGTGTTGCAATACCCGAACAGGGTCCGTTATGTGATACCTATCTTTTAAATGTATAACATCGTAATTAGATAAAACTTTGTACAATATAAATGATTATCTAAATTTGAAAATTGACATTTAAATTGACAATTTGACATTTGATTCATATCATATACTTTTGTATTGATATTATATTAGATACTAGAATTAGTAGTGAAAATTGGCATTATGATTAATATCATATACTATTGTAATGATATTATAGTACTAGAATATAATTGAAAATTGACATGGATACATATCATATACTTTTGTAATGATATCATATTATTTGACTTGTAACTTTGGTGTTATCAATAAATGATTTGTATTTGTATGCCATAACGAAGCAATAGATGTATTTGACTTTGACTTTGACTTTGAAAGTCACCGTGTGCGCCGCAACTTATGGGAGCTTACTTTGGGCCTTTGGGCGCGAGGAACGTGGCCAAAGCGGACTAAGTTTAACACGGGACAGAACTGCATTGCGGCCTGAAGGTAATGGCTTAAATTATGCATAGCTTGCAAGAATGTCCTGCGATTAGGTGAGGAGCAAGAGAACAGTTTTAGAAGGTCTAATTTATCAGCATTCAGTATACGTTTTTTCGAATACGTTACATAAACTAAATAACATATAGCATTTTGTTTATAAGTGTAAACAAATGATTTTATTGGTTTAATTATTTAGAATGACCAATGCGATTGATTTAAATCTTACTCGAGTTTAAAAAAGGCCATTTGCAATAGATGCCACTGACAATAGAAATTACCCACATTGCTAGTCTCAACTGATACAAAAATGCCACTCTCAATAGCGAGTCATAACTCTGACTTCTTACTTAGGTATTGCTGATTCTGTAAGTATGGGAAAATAGAACGGTTCTTCAAATAGAAACAATATTTCAAATAATGCAAATAATTGGAACCGCATATATTTGATCTCAAAATCGTTTAACCGTTCTTCATAATTGTAGACGTCATAACGCCTCTTTTAACTCGCATGGACTAAGTACTTTTTACATGCAGCCTCCCCGGCTAAAGTTGCGTTATGTTGGCAACGCTGTCGTTGTTTCTGTAGTTTGGTACTTCATCCCGGGACGGCCCGGCTGTTGCTTTTTATTTTAATGAATGTGATAAAGACTTGCCGCTCCCTCCGCGACTATGAATTTTGGAAGAGTTTGACCAATTTTCTGTAATATGCCTTTTGACAGTATTCTATTATGAATAATAATAATTCTTATGTTATTTTTATTCTTTGTTGTATATTTAATATGCAAAGAGCGTAATCTCACAAGTTAGTTGCAATCTTGCTCATGTTTGGCCATGTCTAGTCTGGAACTACCAGCCCTCAAGAACTGCTAATTTAATATCCTTAGAAAATATTATATATATACTTACAGAAGTGGGTTGGTATTATAAAATTGAATATTTAATGAATGTAAAGGTTACTTATTATGGTTACATAAATATAATATCTGACGAAAATTGTTGTTTAAATACTAGAAATAAATTAATTTAATAGAAAGAAAAAGTCATTACTAGTAGGTCATAAGTTTGTTTTATTAGCTATACTAACTTTACTTTAAAATTGAATTTGGTGAGAGTAAGCGCGTTTCACTGTAGATCACATATCACTCCCCATCAGGCAAATTGCAATTAAGCGTTAAATTATTAACAACATTAATCCTTATTTTTCAATTACAATCAACATGACGAATGATTTTCAATAGCTAATTCAGCTAAACATACAGCATACCACACAAATACAAACCTTCCTTTATTAACTTACATAAGGGAATATTCACCCTTCACACCCGCACAACAGTTACAAAATCAAAATTTAATGCCATTCTACCTAAAGCTCTACCATTAACCCAACATACTATATACAACAGAATATACATCATACCAGTAGCGCCATCTATTTTAACGCCTAAAACACCAACAAAACATGAATGGGCCAACGCGCGTGCGTATGTCAAATCGATCCGCACAAACCCACACCCCCATGTAAATAATGTATTTGACACAAAAATTCCTCGTCTGCAAATATTTTTCAACGCTTCTGACGTCAATGGATTCCAAATTCAAATTTTTATTTGCATCTCAAATAAGCGCTCTAATACTGCCAAAAAAGAAAATGTGAGACTAGATAATCCTACCGCGTTCTTCGTTTAAAATTTCCGGCCGCAGCAAATTTAAAGTCGAACAGAACTAAAACGAATCAAACTAAATTACCAATAGAGGCTCATTATTTCGATGGGCAGTAAAGAACATTACATTCAAGCAATAAAATCTTATTCGGAGTCGGCGCAGTGAGCGCCTTGTTTCGCCATTTTCCCGCCAGTCGTGGCGCCACTATCGCTGCGGCCTCTCGGGCGGAGCTGTCAAAATATAGTTTTTCGAAAAGGAGTATTTAATCGTAAACAAAACCTTTTTAAACTAATGAAATCGATTCGACCTTTTTTGCAGACTTGAATTTGAATTTGGAACGTCGATAGTTTGCTTTTTTCGTGCTGTAATTTGATCATAACCTCATTTTGGCAAAAGCCTACGTGTGTTGTGAGTTCGGGCCGCAATGATGCTTAGGACTATTTTAGCCGTGTTTTTGTTTATTTTCGGTGCGTGTTACGGTAACCCCGATGCTAAGAGACTGTACGACGACCTGCTGAGTAACTACAACAGGCTCATTCGACCTGTTGATAAGAATAATAACACTGTTCTAGTGAAGCTTGGCCTGAGGTTGTCTCAACTAATTGATTTGGTGAGTTGTTTTTTTTTTTAATTTTAAGAAATTATGCATAGTGTACTTTTGTATTTTTGTTCATACAATAATAGCAAGATATGGGTGTATCGGCTGCGTTCGGAGCGTTAATCCGGGATCAAAAATGAGTAGCCATTGTTTTTATCCATAGCTACCATCAAAACAAATATTATTTATGTCTGTTCAACCATAGAAGCGTTAAAGAAAATTTGAAAGATTATGTACTCTTACTTACATAACGAAGTGAATATAAGCAAGACAAAACATAATTATGTACCTACTTTCAATTGTTTACTCTATTCATACATCCATTCTAAGTATTTTTTACATTAATTTACTTTGAATCAAACCCGTATTAATACATTGTATTTAATCCATCTTCTTATGAAATGAATTTGTAAATCAAATTCTACAAACTTTTTTTTTAGTGCAACAAACTGTGCCCCATTTTATGGGAAAATTGTTGTTGTTAGTCCCAGACAACAAACTCAGGCGACATTGAAATATTATTGCAAAGCATTAAAGCGAAGAAGCGATGACCGCTCAGTTAGATGTGCAGTCACCTTACGTAACACTGATGGTTGGTTCGATTCCCTTCAATCAACCCGAGCTTCTAGCGTCTGTAACTACGGCTAGCGGCTTACTAATGTGATCCGATCCGATCATCATCTTTGGATGGGTGACCATGCACAATACTGTCTTTTAAAGAATAGTATTTTCATCTGGCTACCATGGGTCGCATGACACGTTAAATTGTAGGTCCCGGCTGTTAGACTTAGTACTAGCAGTCGTTAAGCCAAGTCAAAGACCACTTGCTCATACGAAGAAGAAGAAAAAGAAGCTCGGATTTTGGTAAAGGGAACTATTATGAGGAGAATGGTAGTATTTTTTTTATGTAGTGGTAGATACTCGTAATTGATATCGTTATCGTAATTAACCATTTAATATGTTCTAAAAAAAAGCGAGTGTGGCTCGGTGGTAATAGAGTACGTATACGTCTGCTTTTCAATCAGACGGCCCTGGTTCGATCCCGGCCTTACACCAATGACTTGTTTTTCAAGTTATGTGTGGATTTGCACTCGCTGTACGGAAAAGGAAAACATCGTGAGGAAACCGGCACGTTTGAGGACCACAATATCCAAAGACTTGTGTCATCCGCCAACCCGCACTTGGCCAGCGTGGTGGATTATGGCCTATATCTCTCTCCTCGTGAGAGAAGGCCCTGAGTCCCAGATGTGGGAACGTATAGTGGGCTGCTTATGCTTAATATGTTCTACTATATTTTTGATGACAGATATTAGAAATTATAGTGGTTTACAATTTTGTTCATATACCGTACAAATACGATATTTTAGTAACAGACCTATTACTTTACAATTCTGTTAATACAACATAAAAGTTACATGTAATACACGAACTTTCGCTTTTATAATATTAGTAGGAGGTAATCTCTACACACAAGGTACAATGATCAAGCTTCTAGAATGGTCTCGAACCTTCAGCAAAGGATTCTGATGGGCAATTATTTGAAGAGTTTGTTTGTAGAGGACTACAGCTATAATCGGTTAGGATTAACTGACCCTTAAGGTCTATTGAAATGGGTTCGAAATAAGGATTCAGAGGGACTATGGTTTTTAGGAAAATACCTACAGGTTTTATTACGGGTGGTCGGATTTTAATCAGAATCTGTATATATGTTTTTTATGAATGGGCCTGCACTGGATCACAGCTCACTGGATGGTAAGCGATATTGTAATGTGAGGTGGAGCGCGCTTACCCAGAAAAAACCAGTTCACTCGTGTCTAAAACGTATTTAAGAAAATTATAATGTAGCTGTAGCTACATTATAGTTTTCGGGAAACAGGGCGTTTGGCAATGAATTTCACACCTTGGCGGTTCGACAATGAAGGTCGACACAAAATAAAAATAAATTATCCAGTTATTGCCCTTAAATTTTATAAATACAATATTATTTATTTGATATTTTGTTTCCTTAAATAACTTTGAAATTCATTTTGTGGTACCCAAAATTTGGTATAGGCATCCTCCGTGCAAGTTTGAACATTATATAGCAACTATCTTACCCGGCAAACGTTGTTTTGCCTCACTTAGGGGTATGAAAAATAGATAGTGTAGCTTATATGACACGTTCGTAGATTTACCATAGCAGCGCCATCTATTGATTACTTACTCAACCCAGTCGAAAGGTATCGACATCTGTTAGAATCATTTGGAGTTAACAGATAATTGTGACTGTCAAATAATAACAGACAATAATTAGCAATAAATTAAAATTTCGACTATAATTTGAGATTTAAACTATCCTATCTCTCAAGTTGGATCGAATTGCACATGGTGTGCGAATTTTATTATAATCGGTTAAGTGGTTTAGAAGTCCATTGAGGACAAACAGGACAACGTGGTACGAGATTTATATATATTAAGATATCCTCACCTGATTAAAAGTGGGTACAAATCCCACATAACCTGCCTGCGCCCATCGTAGCCAGGTATCTTGTTGAAGATTTCCCCCTCGTCAACAAAAAAAAGGCCATCTTTCTAAAATCTGAGATATTCTAAAAAAAGTAGCCTGAAAAGCTACCTAGTATTTATAACCGAGGCCACTGGTACATTTTTAATTCCATCTGATATAATTAGTGCTCCCGAGGCGATCCGTATTCCGCTCGCTCGTCGCTAATTCAACTTGGCAGTGGTCTTGTCACATAGAGAGTGGAGCAGGATGATTTTCAGTAGTCATAGAATGATACTACCCGTTCGAGAACTTTAGGAAAATTATCTCAGATGACACTTACAGTGCAAAGTTTATGTATTTTTCCCCAGCAGTGGGATAAGAAACGCTCTGAACGGTGATGGTGATTATGGAATGGTGAACCAATTTGCAATTTCACGAAGTCGTATTCGTATATACCTGTTTTTTCTGATCCGTGGTATATACAGGCCTTTGATTCTAATTTTGATGATATTGATTTTCTTTTAATAAATTCGATTACACTTTGCAACAACATAGGCTTAGGAATAATAAGGGACTGTTCCCCAAAGATGTGGAAAATTTGTACAGATTACAGAATGACAATACATCTTTGCACAATATATTTATGTACGTACGTATTTAATCTCTTATATATAAAATTTCCGTGTCACAGTGTTTGTTACCGAACTCCTCCGAAACGGCTTGACTGATCATTACCAAATTTTATATGCGTATTCAGTAGGTATGAGAATCGGCCAACGTGAAACGTTTTTACCCCTAAGTGATAAGGGTTGTTCACCCTTAAAAATATTTTTTTATTTTTTCAATGAATTTTTTTTATTTGAATTTTATATAAAGTGGCATTAAAAAATACATACAACCCTAAATTTTTACTTTTTTATCATCAACCCCTATTTTTTTATGGCCATTTTAGTAAATTTCTGTGTCACAGTGTTTGTTGCCGTACACCTCCGAAACGGATTGACTGATCTTTACCAAATTTAATATACGTATTCAGTAGGTCTAAGAATCGGCTACTATCTATTATTTATACCCCTAAGTGATAAGGGTTGATCACCCTTAAATATTTTTTTTCATTTTTCGACGAATTTTTTTTTTTGTATAATGTATAAAGTATATATATGCGTATTCAGTAGGTATAAGAGTCGGCCAACGTGAAACGTTTTTACCCCTAAGTGATAAGGGTTGTTCACCCCTAAAAATATTTTTTTATTTTTTCGAAGATTTTTTTTATTTGAATTTTATATAAAGTGGCATTAAAAAATACATACAATCCTATTTTTTTTACTTTTTTATCATCATTCCCTATTTTTTATGGCCATTTTAGTATTTTATTCATTTTTCATCTCGCTTGATAACTGATCAAATATAGTATCTAACTGTACTTCGAGTAAAAATCCTTTTTTTTTTTTAAGAAAATAACTAACAAAATTTAACATGATATACTTATGCTTATGATTATTACCAATCTTAAATACTTAAAATTTGCCGCGCCTTTACTTTACTGGTGAGTGAAATGCCACACTATGCCATAGACCGAAGTCGGTCTCCTGTTTTTCTCACAAAATTCTTCTTCACAGACTTCTCTCACTGTTTACACAAATTTCGACCTTCGTTATTGTTTATGTATCGTATGTAGTAGTATTGTTAACAATTATCATTTTGCTATATCAATGTAACTCTCTTATTAACTTAACCGCGGCTCCACCCGCGTGTAAGTCGCTTTATTGCATAACCTCTCCTGCACATGACTGTTGTAAAATTATGTATTTTCATCTGTGCGCTACTGTGGATCGGATTATACGTTAAATTGTAGGTCCTCTTAGCACAAACAGTCGTTAAACTAAGGCAGGGGCTTGAAAAACTCTCGACAACATAACTTGATCACTTAGTTCTTACGTAGAAGAAGCTATAAAATTTGATGTACTAATAAACTAGACCCCGAACGTATGAGCAAAAAATGTTCAACAAATATGATGATGACACTACAAATATTATGTGGTTTGTTCTGCTTTGGACTTCATTATGCTCAAGCAGCTCGAACAAATATGCTAAAAATTTTCGCGCTCGCAACCGGCTCGCAATTGGTCCTAGGACGTTTTGGGTCATAGCTTACGACACTACAAATATTATGTAATTTGTTCTGTTTTGGACTTCTTTATGCTCAAACGGCTAAAACAAATATGCTAAAAATTTTCGCGCTCGCTTCGCTCGCGCATAGCTTGCTCGCATCCAGCTCGCTTCGCTCGCGGTTGGTCCTAGGACTTTTGGGTCATAGCTTACGACACTACAAATACTATGTAATTTGTTCTGCTTTGGACTTCATTATGCTCAAGCGGCTCGAACAAATATGCTAATAATTTTCGCGCTCGCTCCGCTCGCGCATAGATCGCAGCGCTCGCATCCGGCTCGCTTCGCTCGCAATTGGTCCTAGGACGTTTTGGGTCATAGCTCACGACACTACAAATATTATGTAATTTGTTCTGCTTTGGACATCTTTATGCTCAAGCGGCTCGAACAAATATGCTAAAATATTTCGCGCTCGCTTCGCTCGCGCATAGCTCGCTACGCTCGCATATGGCTCGCTTCGCTCGCGATTGGTCCTATGACGTTTTGGGTCATAGCTTATGACACTACCAATATTATGTAATTTGTTTGGTAACGGCTTGAATGGAATCGCAAAAAAATTTTGAATACCTAAAACTTTAGAAAAATATCATTACCTTCTAACCTTATAAATTTTACAATGAAATTATATTATACAAATAACAGACTTCAAAATCATACCTACATTTATAAATTCTAACTGTATCTAAAAAGTGAAAAATAATTTTATGCCTACACATAAGTACCATCGAAGACTTTATTTGATTAACTTATAAACATGCTATTTTCAATTTGTATTTATCCTGTATTCTTGGCGTCGGTGCCATCTAAAAAGAACAAATTAATGTTTGTTAAAATTAACACTATTAAATAGATATGATTGAACATAATATATTTTGGCGTTTGTTACTTTTATATTCCCTTAACGTTTGTTCATGGCGCTCCATACCCATTTCACGCATATACCATACACACTTATAATAAGTAAGTAACATTTTAATTATACTAGAATTTGTCTAGAAACTAGAATCAAAATAATTAATAAGGCAAAACAACGTTTGCAGGGTCAGCTAGTATGTATATAGTAATTTATCATAACTTGAGATGCCGTTGTTTTTACTCGTATATATGGCTCAGTTTTTTGTAAGTGAAATGTCTAAACGTCTTATATAAAATAATGTGGCATTATTTATATACCATCATTTCTGTGTCACATTACCATTTAATGTTGTTCTCAGTGTGTCGAGACCTTTATTCAACATGGCTTAGTTGTGTTTGACCTGCTAACGAAGTGACATCGTATACGAGACTTGTAAATTAACGTTTGCTTGAATTGATAAATCTCATACACTGTGAGTTAGGTTTATTTTCGAAGTACAAATATCTGTACAAATTACTTTCACTTGGTAATTGAAGACATGTTTTCAGTTTCTGAAAATAATTAATTAATTATTCAAAAATGTAATTGAATAACAATTGCAATATTATATTCGATGACCTCGTTAGCGTAAAGGTTACCATGCCGGACTGCTAATCAGAAGGTTCCGGGTTCGATTCCCGGCCCGGTCAACATCTTTGTGCTTAACTAAATTTGTTGGCTGTGGGTCTGGGTGTTAAATATGTATGTATTTATATATAATATGTATGTATATATATGTAGTATATCAGTTGTGTTAGCTACCATAATAAGAACTAGAAATGGTTCAGTGTGGAGCTAACCAGCCATGTGTGAAATGTGTAAAAACAAAAAAAATGTCAACGTTTCTACGAGCATAGGTAAAGTTTTTACTTGTTCCAAACTATTTTTAATAGATTATTTGTTTTTTTTCGTTTGTCATTATCTACAATTTCGTTTATTGTTGCTTAGTATTCTAAGAAAATAAATGGGCTCTGATATCACACGGTAGCAATGTTTTTATGACTTGAAATGTTAGGTAGCTTAAAAGTTCAGTTTATTATTTTCCACCTCCTTTAAGTTTTATACTACTTAGAATATAGTCTTAAAATTTTACGTGTAGTTAAACCGATAACATTCTCTACAATAAAAATATATTTAGAATAAGATAAACACATATGAAAAGAGCAGATATATCATAACGAAAGTTAATTAAAAATACCAAAAAAACTTATTTTTATTAAAAGTTCATGATTTTTCGTTACCAATCAATCAACTCAGAACTTAGTATGAAGGTAGCAGTTCCTGAAATAACACATAATCAGGCTGGTTCTATCCCGAATTAACACCGAGAAGCGCAGCTGTAAACAAATACTTATTATTCTACAAAACTTAAATGTGTAGTTTCACCACAAAACAGAAATAGAAAAAAAAAAAACTTGACAACAAAAAGTAGAAAAAGAATGTTACTCTCAACTCTCTAGAGCAAGGAAGGGTTCTTAATTGAAATGGAATTGACGTTTACAGTCCGCCATGGGACTCTAATTGTCGAGCTTCGCTCCGGAAACCATTTTCGAATGTTCTAGACCATTCTCGGACGTTCTGGACTGTTATGGTGTGTCTGTATTCGTCTCAATGTGTGTTAAACAGTATGTTTGTTTGTAAAGATAAAGATAAAAAATTAAAAGCAAACAATCATCAGTATGATTAAAATTAAAGCGTAAAGTGATTTAAAATTATTTATCTGTCTACTTTATGTACAACGCCTAAACAAAATAATAAAATTTGCAACTGGATAGCAAACATCCTTGTGTTGAAAAATTTGTCCTCAAACACCTAACAGTATATTCCGGCAGCCTCATTGAGAGCCATTTATTCCAGGTAAGGCAAATGTTATATCGATTTTTTATGAAAACCCTACATCTAAATTTTTACATTCACAAACGAGATACATATACAAACATAGAACTAAATATATTAAATATTAAATTATCAACATTAAGTAATATTGATTTTGTAGTATTTAGGTATTGAATTATATTTTTTTAGGTTAAGTTTCAGTTAGTAATGTGTTATGTTTTTAATAAATACTATTAATTATCAACATGTTCTTTAAAAAACAACTTAATTGAACGTGGAAATAATAATTTGGATAATTCTTTGTACAACACAAAAATCTCTTATTAAAATATTCCTAGCAACAAAATGAAGCATACAATACCGTAGGTTAAACCTAGTTGTAGTATTCTGGAACATTCTAGAGGCTTCACGGAATGTTTCAACAAAACTTTAGTGCTATTTTATGATCGACGCTCGCCCGCTCGTTTTAGTGTGGCAATACTTAGGTTTGCTTATTTGCCATTTGCTAATCGTGCTGAGTTTGTTTCAACCATTGTGCTGCCATGCTTAAAGTATTACCAGGTTATATCACGCCTAACAATTTGAACGATGAGGCTGAACCGCCGTAGTAAAATATATGTGAAATAAATTAATGTAAAATCAACATTTCACAATAGCTGATAGATAAATTGAAAATTCTTTATTAGCCACAATATTAAATAGAACAATCCAGGCAATATGGATGTTAAATTTCAACGATCCATGGCAATATTTTTATTACCTATAAAATAAGGTTTAGTTTGTTTCATTGACTTTATAACTCTCAGAAGCACGCTATTTTTGAAATTCGTAATTACTTTGCTAAATAAAACAAAACTATGAAGTGAATTATACGTAATCGAGTTTTGGAACAGTATCCTTTATTAAAATTGAACCAAAAATATTAAAACTGAAAAAAAAATAGATTCATCATTTACGCGGGATTATAAAGGATTTTTATAATAATTATATGCTATTTCGCTTCCCAAACTTTGTAACCTTTGAAGAAATTAGAGTATATTGAATTAAAAACTATAATTTTGGAAATCTTTGCCCACCTACGTTAGTTTTCAATACTTTGACAAGATGTGTGTCGAATACGTACGTACTACGTACGTAGTCTATCGCGTTTTGTTGTTGTTGTGTTTCGCTTACACGACGGTTTATATTAGGTTTTAAGGTATGTATTCACTAAAACAAGAGATTCATACGTTTTGTTTTTTACATCTGTTTGATATTTTGTATCTCAATGTTACTTATAGCCCTCTTCTTCTTCATATGAGCTTAGTGGCCTAGCTCTGATGTTGAGAGTTTTTCAAGCCACCCGAAGGACTTGCCTTAATAACTGCTTGTACGAACAAAAACAGCCGTGACCCACAATTTAACGTGTCATCCGACCCACGGTAGCGTCTTGATAAAAATTCCACTTGAAAAATGTCAGTCTTGTGCATAGTCACCGTCCGCGTCGACCGTTACTTAGCTTCTATGATCGCATCAGATCACCTCAGCTAGCCGAGCTACAGGAGCTATGTATTATACATATATTTTAGTAAGATAGTTATTATGTAATTAAGATGTTCTAGGTTAATACACCAGATTTTTTACATAAACACTTTCTTTAAACAATTATGACTTTATTATCTTATTTGTAATATCGGAGCGGGGCTTAATTTAAATTTAATAGTTAGTGCATTCTGCCTACATATATTTTTAACGTTACGTTTTTCTAATAAATAATATTTGTTTATTTTTCGTTAGTAATGGCTTCTCAAAATCAGATCAAACCATCAAATAATATCATTTAGTTCTTACAATTAAATTCGTTGGCTGTCGGTCTGGGTATTAAACATGCGTTGATATAAAGTATTTATGAATACATATATTGTATATCTGCTGGTTTCGCAAACATAATAAGTAATACAAATTATAGTTTGGTATAGGGCTAACTGAAAAGTGGCCTAGTATTTATTTGAATAAGTAGGCCCTGTATTTTTACCATTTTGAAAATGTCACTTTTTTATGATAAATTGGCTTACGTCTGACCGCAGCTTGCCTGATGTTAAGCTTGATTGTGGTCTAAGATGTATCACGCTTACCTAGAAGGAACCTATTTACCCTGGCCTTTATCATAGTGTGTCCTCACCCCTATCCATCATTTTGTAAGCGAAACACGTCGATTTTGAACGACGACAACCATCATAGTTACTGTCGCAGTAAAACTTTAAGGACGTGCTTCTTATAGCGCTCCTACGTTGTATCTATTGGGAATTTCATTAGTTCATGTCTGTCTTAAGCATAATTCATGTCTGTCTTAAGCACAAATCTCATAAAAACAATTTTAGAAACCGTACTCCTCGTAGGGGTTGGTGATTAAAAAGCAAAAATATAGAATTGTATGTATTTTTATGCCACATTATAAAAAAATAAAAAACAAAAAATTTCGTCAAAAGTTACAAAAATATATATTTAAGGGTGAGCAACCCTTATCACTTAGGGGTATGGAAAATGTATAGTAGCCGAGTCTCATACCTACTCAATACGCATTTATGTTAAATCTGGTAAAAATCGGTTGAGTCGTTTCGGAGGAGTACGGTTACTAACATTGTGACACGGAAATTTTAAATATTTGACTTTTAACTTTGGTGTCATCAATAAATGATTTGTATTTGTATATTGGAAGAAGAAGAAGATTAGAAGAAAGACACACCCCGTCGCTTTGCGTCGAAGGTTAAGAAAACTTGAGACCTTAGAATTTGTATTCCTTTGCACACGTCGACTATGCACAAGTGAGGCTTTTATATAAACGTGTAGAGCCCACACCTCGGCTCATAGGTCGGCATATCCGCGCCAATTCCTAGAAATATGCACTTATGCTGTTCCGCTCGTATCCAGTATAATGGCATACTAAGCTCAGATAGCTTCTCTGAACGGCAATGGTCGTGCTTGTGCAGTCAAATTGGCTGAATATTCGGACAGTGGCGTACAATCGTGTATGAAGAGCAATGGACAGGCTAACGGGCTGGAACTTATCGGGTCGCTCGGTGAATGCCTGATATGAGGTGTAGAAAATCGGTTTGCATGTTTTGGTTAGATTGATATTTTTATCCACAACGGAATGGAGATCATTATGCGTAAGGGATTATGCGTTCGGGTGAGACGAAGTTAGTTTGTGCAGTTACCGAATTTAAGATTTTAGAAGATTAAGTGATTTAAGTACAATAATAATCCGAAACAATAAAAAACTCACTTAAAAACTAGACTGACATTATGAACGCTTAGATGAGCTCTGATCCCTCGCAGGAACACTCGGAAAGAGCCTATGTTGCAGAGACTTATATGACATATTAATTATGTACTATACTAATTACCTACCACTAAATAATTTACAACTTAAATTTCTAACAATTTAAACAGAATTATCAATAACGTTTAGGACGGACAGAGACTATTACAGATTCATTTGTTTCTTTATTTTGGCTTCTCACTTTTAGTGCTGCCTACTTTTGGCATTTTCTACCAAATAAAATTAGAATTTAAAACATATTCATAACTGGCTGCTAAATTTTTTTGTATGATTGTATTATTCAATTGTGTGAATAAGTAATATGTAAGAAAGAAGTCAAATCTCTGACTCGCGATTGAGAATGGTAATATTTGTATTAGTTGAGACTGATAGTGGAGGTTATTCTCATTGTCAGTAGCATCAATTGCAAATGGCTTGTTTTCAGACTTGGGGTGCTGTTGTGTTGTTTCAATTATTTTTTAAACGCGACTTGTGCGGGTGCTTGGGAGCGAGTGATTTTATTTTTGTATCCGTTGCAATGTGAATTAAACTTATACTATAATATAAGAATAATTATGTTCTAATATTTTTAAAATACCAATCGTAGCCTAGGTTTCTTTCGTATTTTTTTAGTCATAGAGCTAGGTTAGGTTTCTATCTGAATTATTTGGATAATCGCCAGTAACATACATTTTACACATAAAAGGTTAGGTTTCCTTCACATACTCGATCAGAAAATGTGGGACACTATGCTAAGAGTATCGAAATCAACCATAATGCCAGGGCGTAAAATTAAGCTTTAGGCTTTGATGTAACCAGGGCACCATAATCGGGTGAAGCTTATCGTAACACCAATTTACACTACATTCATATTGGCTTCTAAATAATCATTAAGACATAAGGTGTACGAAGAATGAACCTATCTCTAGGTATAACTTAGAAGTTATCCTGATAAATAAAGAAAGTCGAAACCAACTAACTCCAGGCCGTAAAATAAGGCTTTAAGCTTCGATGTTACCAAGGCGCCATTGGATAAGCTCCTTCCTATTAAGGAAGGAGCTTATCCAAACTCCAATTTACACCTTACACATTCAAATTGGCTTCTGAATATTCTAAAATTCAGACATGAGATGCATAAAGATGTATTTCTAGGCAGAACTTAGAATTAAACCTAATAAGAGGTCAGTTTAGTTGTGATTGCTTAACACTTCTTCTTCTTGGTAAGAGCTAAGTGGTCTTCGGATATTGTGGTCCTCAAATATGCCGGTTTCCTCACGATGTTTTCCTTCACCGTAAAGCGAGTGCAAATCCACACATTACTTGAAAAACTTGAATGACCTCTAACTATATTTTTGTTTTGTTACAGAATCTGAAAGATCAAATTTTGACCACCAACGTATGGCTTGAGCATGTGAGTAAATTTAATTAATAAGCGCTACAAAAAATGCTGGCAGCATTCCCACGCTGTATTGCAAGCGATATACATTGTCTCCAGTGACGTCATCTATGCTATGTTATATTCTAAGTTATTATATTTGCAAGCGATATCCATTAAGTGAGGTACCAACCTGCGTACTTGTCTCCAGTGACGTCATCAATTTCAAACCCAAGCCTTAATAGCTCGCTATACATTCCCACTTCTGGAATTTGGAGCCTTTTTTCTTAAGGAGTAAGGTATAGGCCATAATCGAGCTGATCAAGTACGAGTTGGCGGATAACTCACATCTTCGGATATTGTGGCCCTCAAACAACTGTGTTGATTTTCTCAAGATGTTCTTCTTTTATATAAAGCTAGTGCAAATCCACACAAAGCTTATAAAAAAAAATCATTGGTGACCGGGATTGAACCAGAGGCTGTCAGAATTATAAGGCACTAACAGATCGTCCCGGCTTCGCACGGGCTATAAAATAATGTAAGTTGCAAAGAGAAACAAAATAAAGCCTATGTTACTCAGGGTAGCTTCCCAACGGTGAAAGAATTTTTCAAATCGGCCTAGTAGTTTCGTAAGTCTATTTGCATCAAACTAACAAATTGTGAAAGTTTCAGCTTTATAGCTATTACGGTTTCTGAGATATTGCCTGTAGACAGACAGCGGTGTCTTAGTAATAGGATCCCGTTTTTACTTTTAGGTACGGAACCCTAAAAATCTAACTTTTTCTCTTTATAATATTGCTTAGGGCATACATAAAAAATATCATTTTTTATTGTATGATCTGATATTGGCAATTGTTGCTAATTATATCCGCCAACTTGCTCTTCTTGGCCAGCGTGATGAATCATATGGCCTGTATCTCTCTCCTCAAAAGAGAAGGTCCCAAGTCCCAGCAATGGGAACGTGTAGTGGACTGCTTGAGATATGCTATATTCTAAGTTATATGTATCTTTTATTTTTAGGAGTGGGAAGACCATAAGTTCAAATGGGATCCCCTGGAGTATGGAGGTGTGAAGGAACTCTACGTCCCATCTGAACACATCTGGCTTCCTGATATAGTGCTCTACAACAAGTAAGCTTTATCCACCTTTTTATTTAAGAGTGAGCTAAGTTCTAGTGTCAACAGGAGTTTTCAACCCGTCATAAGGGTATCTGTGTCTGAATTGGCTAGAAAACTGCTGTTTTGAAAAAAAAAACTAGAGATTTTTAACCATAAACCAAAACAAGATGTTGCCGGCGTAATGGTTATCATGCCGGATTGCCAACCAGAGGGGTTCGATTCCCGGCCAGAACGAAATCTTTAAGATGAACTAATTTGTTGGCTGCTGGTCAGGCTGCTCAGTATTACTGTATTTATATAATGTATTCAGTACATGTACATACTTACTTTTTGTAGCAGTTAATTGGTGTCAATTTGAGTATATTAGAGGAAGTTTGAAAGTAGCACCAGTGAGTGAGAAACTAAAGAGTAGGAGGTTAGCGTGGTATGGGCATGTGATGCGCAGAGAGGAGATGCATGTTAGTAGGAGATGTATGGAAATGGAAGTGCAAGGAAGAAGGGCAAGAGGCCGACCGAAGAAGACGTGGATAGAGTGTGTGAATGAGGACATGAGAGTAAAAGGAGTGAGTGTAGAGACGACGGCTGATATAGGAGAGTGGAAGAGGAAAATTTGCTGTGCCGACCTGAGGATAAGGCAAGGAAGAAGAAGAATTGGTGTCAATTTGAAATCATACAATCAATTTGATTTACCTTACCCTTTCAATTATTTTATTTAAAACTAAGCCAAACTTCATATTTTACCAAATTTCGTATGAATTTGTTAGGGTTTTGTCTTTTTAATTTCAATGACTGTAAATATATTATTAAACAAAACTTAACACTTAATAATAATAATAAAGCCCAATTTATTTCCAACAACCTTAAATAACATTAGAACTGCTTAAACTTAAAACTTAGTATGTTAAAATGACTAAAATATAAAAGTATTTTTTTAATAAGATAGTAATGATCTACCTTTTGTAGCAGTAGGTTGTATTTTTTTATAATCATATTGCTAAAAACAGTTAACCAAACCGAGCAAACTAACACAATTGAAACGCGAACACTAAGTAGGCACAATAATTACGTCGAGCCCGAAACAATGTGCTCACAAATTACATTTGAACCACCGACATCCGATCCGAAGTTATGTGTGTAATGGGAAAATTAATTTCGGTACAGCGGAGCAAGTCTGCGAACATTTGGACATTAGCTGCACCAAATTGCATTGTTAGAACGTCCAACTAATCCAGGAAACGTCAAGAGGTGGTTGACGAAATAGTTAAGGGGACCCAATCACCTTAACTATATGTATTTGTATGCGTGAGAGTAGCAAACATTCGTTAGGCGTCATAAAATTATTATTGGAAATGTAATTTAGTGGCAAAACATAAATAATAAAAACTAACTTTCCCGCATGATTTTATCCCCTTATATTATTGACCATCCATGACAATCACGATCGCTCTGTCAAGAGCGTCACGAATAAGAAGAATATATTATAGCCACACAACGGTAGCTTGATGGGTTGATGTCCTTAGCTTACTTACTTACTCCACAATTTAAATTAAATGTACATATTATGTAAAAACATAATAATATATAAATAAAATATAACTGTGATTTAGTGAATATGGTGAATGTAGACTAACTGGTGATATCAAAATACTCGTATGTACTACAAAACGATTCAACTACATACATAAATGATAAAAAAGTGGTAAATCATTTTCTGGTGGCTAGTATTAGTGTGATTTAAACGATCTTAAATCTTAGTTTTTCTGACTGTCAGCTCTTAAACTATTTTATAACTTGTTGGCGAAGTTAGAATATGCATGGACGTGGTCAAAGTATTTACGTGACGTTGATTACATTTTGACTAACTTGTGCTTGGGGTTTGATGATATGAATATTCGTTCTACTGACAAATACTAACTCTTGACATGGGGCATGACCCGTCCACCCACCAATCCACCCACCAGTGGGTGCACGGGAAATTTTCAATTCCCCGTACACAACTGTAGTGGGTGCACTACAGTCGAAACTGATACTTTTATTTATTTTTTAATATCGATAATTATACCATACCCATTTAATAGATTGTCGAAGGTTAGGAACCAGATTCCGGTGTCAGTATTGACACCTGACATGTCAAAGGTCATAAAGTGTCAAAGGCAAATTGGGTGTCGTTTAATAGGTTATTAGAGGTTGG
This sequence comes from Mellilla xanthometata, assembly GCA_035578125.1. Taxonomy (NCBI): domain Eukaryota; kingdom Metazoa; phylum Arthropoda; class Insecta; order Lepidoptera; family Geometridae; genus Mellilla; species Mellilla xanthometata. The sequence goes on along the minus strand of JAPUBQ010000015.1, from coordinate 2,356,412 downwards.
GAACCCGGGAAATTGATAATTACCCGTCCACCCACAACAGTCGAAATTGATACTTTATTTTTTTTTAATATCTAAAATTATATCGTATCTATTTAATAGATTGTCGAGGTTCAGGAACCAGATTCCGGTATCAGTATTGACACCTGACATGTCAAAGGCCAAAAAGTGTCGAAGACAAATTGGGTGTCGTTTAATAGGTTATAAGAGGTTAAGAACCCGGGGAATTGAAATTTCCCCGTGCACCCACTGGTGGGTGGATTAATGGGTAGACGGGTCATGCCCCTTGACATGTTTATCTTTTGACCTTTTTTTAAAAACATCCCTGATCGCTATGCGCTTACAGCGGTAGCAGATTCTGTGGGTCTTGAACTTAAGGCCAGTCAGTAGTTGGAATCAGTATTTAAAAAAAAATGTGTTGGTGCAATTTGTAATGATTAAAAATGTATGTTTAACTATTATGTTAACTAAAGCAATTATCAGAACAATTTTGAAAATAAAACTAATGAAAATGTAATATGAACACCCATAAACATGCACATTATAAAAATAAGTAATTTTGGATTACATTTATAACTGTTTATTCACATTGTAAAACCAAAAAAGTTTATATGGTAATAATTATTCTTATAATTATGTAATATATTTAGAGATTATACACTCATTAATTTATTGCCGAGTTATATTAAACTCTAAATAAATAAAGTTCTTATAACGAATCATCATTCCTGAAGGATGTTTATGTCTGTACCTGTATTAATATCCTTAATATGGAAGTCACAAAGTCTTGAGTCAAAGGAATTTGAACAAAGCGCCTAACTACAATAATTTAGCTTTAGTACGGCTACAATGGGTGATTTAAATTTGTCAACACTGGAGCTAATTGAATGATGGATCTGGATCACCAAACAAAGATTCATTAACAAATTTAAACAAAAAAAAAACTGGAACCGCGATACGAACGTTTGCGTACGTTGGTTACAGTAATTGGATTTTCAGCAATTTGCGCAATTTCTGTGATGGATTAGAATTGAATTCGATATGTTTGATGTATCACAAGTATAAACAGGGTTATTTGTTACTACTATATAACCGCGTGGCACTAAATTTATATAAAAACTAGCTAACCCGGCAAACGTTGTTTTGCCTTATCACTTATTATTATTTAAGAATATATTTTAATAAGTCAGAAAATTTATACGATGTGCAAATTTGATAATATACAAACATACGTGCATACATAAATACGTGTTAATATAAAAATCCAAATTGCTTACTTCTTATAGAGTAGTTAGTTGGTATTAAAAAGAGTTAAACAAAATAATATAAAATTAGGCTCGTTATTAAAATCAGCTTACAGTTTTTTTTTATATTAAGAAGTCAGAGAAATCTATCTAGTTGTAATTGCCCACTGTATATGTCAGAGGTTTAGCGTCCGTGATATATAACCCAGTATGAAATTTACCACAAGTTAGTGCGCATTATATTCGATTTAACAATTATGTCGATAGCGCTGTTGATTCTATTTACATTAATTGAAGCATTACAATACACGTTGTATTCTCGTATTCAAGAATCTTGTAATTCTACATGGTTGTTACTCAAATTGTCATGTCGTTTAGGGAGGAATGACATATTTAGAGCTTTGTGCGTTAATGAATTGTTTTTGAATCCGTTATATTTTTTCACCTACGTGTTATAATTAGACGACATATTATGAAACGTAATTTACTCTAACAATGAATACGAGGATGTCGTCATTGCAAATGTAACTTACCTTGTTATTGGTCGGCCGTGAAGTAAAGTGAATAAATAAATTAATCCCTGAGCCTAATAGCAAACAAATAAAGAAGTACACCAACATTTTGTGTGCGTACAAACCTTCTCACTCAAAACTCGCCGACATTGAATTGGATAGTAACCTGTATATCAAGTTTTGTCAAGTTTATTTCGAAATTACTTTTACCTTTACACGAGAAAAAATATTCAGATAAGGAAGAAAAATTGGTCTGTTAATGCTTTCGATCAAATATATTACCAGATTCAGTGTTGCACTCAAACACAGCACACAAAAATAGCTTGACTTATCTATACTATTGTATCTATTACAATATACTACGTCACAAAAAATATTTCAATTCAAGTCAACCTTACCACTGTATCTTAAGATTGAGTTTCGACTAGTACCGTAATAAATACAAGCTATCTTGCTCCGCGATAACAACAATAAAATTTTATGACCGTACGCAGTGAGCGTTAAGAAATTCAACTGTATTACTATACTAATAACGCTTAAACTCAAATAAGACCACATTCTTACTAGTGGTCTTATTTTCCTTGCCGTGTTTAGAGACATCACCTTCTTTATCTAGTATATTTTTGATCGAAGGTTAATGCAGACGTTCTCGCTTAGCTCGCTCAGTCACTAAGGTACGAGTATACAACATAAGATATGATTGCGGCAAAATTAATGGCACAGTTAAGGTATACGCTGCTCTATGATGCATGGAGCCATGTTTCTGACGTGTATTAATCATTGTGGAACTGTAGGTGCTATGTACTGTAGAATAATGGGCTATATACTCGTATATTCTGAAATTTGGACGAGATGAAGTAAGAGAGGCAATTTTATCTATAATATGTAATTATCACTATCTGCGCCGAGACTGCTTAATCCGGGATAAAAAGTAGCCTATGTGTTAATCCAAGGTCTAACTTATCTTCATAGTAAATCTCACCAAAATCGACCCAAACATTGGAGCGTGAAAGAGTAACATAGATTTTGAAGTCAATTGGGTATCCCACGGGCACCACAATTGTTTTCGGAATAAAAAGTATTCTATGGTTTAATCCAATGTCTAACCTATATTCATAGTAAATATCATTAAAAACGATCTAGCCGTTAGAGTGCGAAGAAGCAACAAACATACACACTTACACACAAACTTTCGCATTGCGATTTGCGCACAAACAAGATTTCTTAAAATTAACTAGTTTTACTGCAGTGTTGCGTTGTAGAAGCGCTGTGTCCTGTAGATTTCATACGAAATAGTGTAGCAAGGCATCATAGCTTCCGCTTTGCTTAGATTTATACACAATGCTAAAAATGTCTAACGTTTACCACTACTTTTTGTATTCAATTTAAGCTAACAAAGCCAGATAAGTGGCTTTCCTCTACAAAACCTTCGACTAACCCAATAACTTTAAAGACGTTGGCCCTAGTCGCCTGCCCTGAACAACGCCAGTCTCCGCTTGCATACAAAGATCTGATAGTATCTACTTTGGTTGCATTTGTTTTGCATTCACAGTTAGTGCCAAATTTTGGTCGAAGTTGTGTGCCAAAATTGTCATATCGAAATGTATGGGGCTTTTATTTATGAGCTATGAAATTTTTGGTAAGACTCGGAAAATTTAGAATTGTTCAAAGTTTGTGATATATTTATTTTATTAATAGAGTAGCAGGGTAGAAAGTTAGCTGCAGCATCATATACAGGTCAATTTTGATAAATATCAAATATTTTGCGGAACAATTAAATCACTGTACTAAAACTTTCGGAATCATTTTGTATTACCGATCTCTTACGATCACTTACGTTTGTGTAAGTCAATATTAATTAGCCTAACATACTTTAGCACGGAAAATATCGACAAAAACAAATGTAAGTGATAGCTGGCTATACAAAATAGAACAATTATAGGTCGAATTCTATAATCATGAAAAAGAAACTGTCGTGAAATTTTAGTAACATTATGTTATATAATATTTTTTACTACTTTATATTATAAATTCCATAATCCCATAAAATATACAACCTCTTACTCAATTTAAACATGCAAATAAAAATGTATTTAAGAAGAAAAATTGTTCTTACCCATTAAAAGAATTTTATACCTATAAATTTAGCCAAAATGTTAGTTAATATTTTTTTTATATAATTATCTTGTTTTAATGAATTGTATGTATTTTATAAGCCATTTTAATGTTGTAAGAAACCAGCTTCCTTCATCATAATTATATTTTGCACAACATTGAAACTTATCTGAAACTGCAATAAATTATTAGACTTTGACTTTGAAATACGAAAATGTGTGTGTGTGTGTGTGTGTGTGTGATTGTTTGTGTTAGTGTGTATGTTTGTTACTTCTTTGCGCTCAAACTGTTGAACCAACAGATGAAACCTGGTGTGGATATAGTTAAGACTTCGTACTCTGGATTAACGCGAAAAGAATTACCGCGCGGCACAGCTAGTGGAGTATAATTATGTGTATGATCTCGTCTATTCAGTAATCCCTAAGCCGAGTACACACGTGCTACGCGAGTCGTGATAAATCGTGGGCCAGCCGGTCCTGACGCGACATGATGTATCATTCCCAAACGTTTTCTTGTCAATACAGGGTTAATGAGAACTGACGCAAAAAATCTTAATGGAGCTACATGCATACATCATTATTTTAGATATATTTGATTTTAGATATATTTGTCTACAAAGATTTGCATGGTGGTAGATCAAATCAAAACATTTTTTCTTTCAAACTATGTACATTAAGATTAAATAAGTTGATCATTTATGTTTACCGTCAGGCATTACAATGGTCAGTAAAAAAAAAATATAATCAGAATGTTCTGATTTCACAGAAAATTTATTATTTTCACATTTATTATTTTCACAGAAAATTTAAAATTTATTATTTATTAAATGAGAAACAATATTATTATTAAAATACACTCACAGATAATTAAAAAAGAACATTAACTAGTACGGTTCTAGATTTTCACTACCCTCAAGTTGAAAATCGTATGTTCGATGTTTATATGCCACCTAAAAGCCTCTGACTTGATCTAATGACTATTTGTACTAAGATTAACATCCGGGACCTACAATTTAACATGTCATCCGACCCACGGTAGCGCCCAGATGAAAATGCTACTTGAAAAACGACAGTCTTGTGCATGGTCACCCATCCAAACACCGCTCGTATCGACCGTTGCTTAGCTTCGATGATCGCGTCGGATCACCTTAGCTAACCGAGCTACAGCTAGGCGCTACAAAAAATTAAGAACCTAACGCTAGAATACAGTGTCAGGCTCCTTGAGAGACGGACCCTCGTCAGCAGGATTTTATTTAAGCAAATCAAACTCGAAGTCAAAGTAATTTATTGATAACAATACAGTTACAAGTCAAACAATAAAATTAAATATAATATAATATAATATAATCTATATATATGTCAATAAAAATTCAAATTTAAATGTCAAATGACAAATAAAGTCAAAAAATTTGAGATTGAAGTACTGATTTTTATTAAGTCTAGTAAAACACGCAAAAAGTTTCTGCATTACATAAAACCCTGTATAGTTTGCAATCAATTAGTTACGATACGGCCTTTGTATAGTGTGTTACTGCCCTTGTAGAAGCGTCGTATTTTTCTGTGGACAATTTGGTAGCTTTATGAGTGATTAGGTTTGTTTAGTGCTGAGTAGAGTAATTTTTTGTAGTTTAGTCTAAGAACTGTAACAAAGCAAACAGTCTTTTTTTTTCATTCCTTAATGCCTTAATATGATACAATCATTTTAAACAAATTTAATTCTGCATTACAACTGACATTAATACGGGATAAAAAAAAAAATTTTTACTAATCTATAGAGAGAAAATATGAAATTACGAAATTTCGTCTCAATCGATATAGTGGTAGACATGTTATATAAAATAAGAAAAATATGACAGAAAAGTCTAAATACAACTCAAAAAATAGTTATAATAAATTCAGAGAATAAATAATAGTCAGAAAAACAATATAATTCAAGAAATCCATTCAATAATTTGGACTTTGAATGGACATGAATAAAATTGTTCAAGAAATTGTTCCTTAGACGATCACGAGGTATTTTTTTTAATTAACGACTGACTCGACCGTATTTTATTTATCGATAACGATAAAACTGTACTTTCCTGATTTTGCCATATAATATTTGCCTAAATAATATTCAGTTAATATATAGTGTTATATAACATAACACTGAGTTTCCGCATTCCCTTAATCTTCATCGTCTCCGAACCATATCCCGGCACGCATCACTGATGTCCTGATCGGTTTATAGACCTGTCATAAACTGCTGCGTCTTAGCGTGGTGATACTGTATTACTGATTTAACCTACATTTTAAGTAGACGCTTCTGATTTAGATTAATTTTATAATATAAGTTGGTTTAGCCTTTTAGTTTAGATTGGTTTATTGTTTTTAAATTATTTGAATTTGACTTTGGCTTTAACCACTTACGCATAAGTTTTAGAGGTTAGTCGCTTGCATAAAACTCATAGATATTCTTATGTTTTTATTTAATTCTATCTTTTTTTAAGACTAGTCGTGCTCTACAACGTGCTGTAAATCAGGATTTATATTTAATACATATTTTTTTACCCTTTATAGGTTTGCGTTTAACTACAGCTTGCTCGATGTAAAACTACGTTGTATGTTGTATGTACTTACCTAAAAGATACGTATCATAGCAGACGTATTAAAAAACGCTCTAATCTCATGAAGATCTATAGGATAGCAACTAATACAGCTAAGTAGGTCCTGACTCAAGTCGTTTCGAATTTACATCTCAAAATTCATAAGCACGAAATGAAAGACTAGGTTAATAAATTACATAGGGGTTGTACTTCACCCCGCAATGTTACTTATCTTTCGTACGAGCGTAATTTAAGGGCTGATTAAGATAATAGAGGGTTATGGCAAAGGGGTGGGTGGTGAAAGAGTTTTTAATGAAAGCAATGTTGAGAACGAACGAGGCCCAACGTGGCTTAATTTTATTGGTTCAAATAAGGGCTTAAAGTTCGTTAGTCTGTTTGGCGTTTATTGAATTTAAGTGTTCAAACTTTGCGTGTTTATTTAATTTGAATATTCAGTTTGAAAGGAAAACTCTGTAGGGAAGGTGCGACACGTAAACCTTATTAAAATTCGCTGGGAAGTAGGGAAATTGCTTTGTAAATGGTATAGCTGAGATTTTTTTGAATTTTGTTCGACTGCAACCGAAATGTTCAAAGAAGTAAACCTTTTTTTCTAGGAACATGATCCTAGACCACTTCATTGTTTAACATTAAAAAAATTGCAGAAAAACGTAAGCTAATCGTTTCTTTACACATTATAGCCAGGCATTTGACCAGTAGAGTCAGTGTCACTTTGGCCTAAGGCCGAGTATGCCTAGTCTCGAATAACTGGACTTCAAAGAGGCTGTTGGAATACACTATTAAGTGCTTTGCGACAGAGATTTTCATTTGAGGATGGTCCAGGCAAACACTATAAAATACGAGTACCCTACATCATTGCTATGGTTTTCTCACGATATTTACTTCACCGAAAGGTCTTGATCATTGGCGGGGATCAAACTCACGACCTTTGGAACAAAGGCGGCTGCATCCTTGACTGAGCTGTGATCGCTTCAAAAAACCTACGCTATTTGAAATCTGTATCATCTCCATTGAAACCAAATATCTCCATCGCTCAATCGATGTCTTCTTTCTTCCACACAGTGCGGATGGAGAATACGTCGTAACCACCATGACAAAGGCAGTTCTGCATCACACTGGCAAAGTTCTATGGACTCCACCAGCTATCTTCAAGTCGTCCTGCGAGATTGACGTGCGATACTTCCCGTTCGACCAGCAGACCTGCTTCCTGAAGTTTGGCTCTTGGAGTTACGATGGAGATCAAGTAAGATATACCAAACTCTGTAATAATAATAATTGATGTCACATTCATCCACAGCCGATTCTATCCCACTGCTGGGTTTAGGCCTCTCTCCTGTCATGCCATCTGTCTCGGTCCTGTGCCGATCTACACCAGGTGACCGAGTCTGAAAAAAAAACTATTCGCAATTTTTTTTATATTTTTTTATTAGGCACTCAAACAGAGTACAAACATTCATGATAACATTACAACTACAAAGAAAAACTCTGCAATCCAAAACAGAGTACACAGTATTTTAAGGTAGGTTCAGCTCTGATATACATATAAAAAAGAAGTAATCTTAACTACTAAGCAATTTAACAATTCAACCTAAAACTTATTTATTTTTTTCAATATTTTGTATTAAAAGCTACAAGTAATGAGCCTGCATCTCTAAACTAAGCGTGGAAGCTTGTATATCAGAGATGCATACTCCCCATTGGACATGACTGCAATAATTGCGTTATATATAATTAGAATTATAATGTGTATGCTGAGTTTTAACTCGAAAAATTCTTCCAGATCGATTTAAAGCACATCAATCAAAAGAAAGGTGATATGGTGGACGTGGGCATCGACCTTCGAGAGTACTACCCCTCGGTGGAGTGGGACATCCTCGGAGTACCAGCAGAGAGGCACGAGCGGTACTACCCGTGCTGCCAGGAACCTTACCCAGGTCAGACATGCATAATATAAATAAATAAATAAATAAAAATATAAATATTCGGACACTTTTCACACACGGCTGGTTAGCCCCATACTGAACCATTTCTAGCTCGTATTATGGTTGCTAACACAGCTGATATACTACATATACATACATATTATAAATACATATTTAACACCCAGACCCACAGCCAACAAATTTAGGCACAAAGATGTTGACCGGGCCGGGAATCGAACCCGGAACCTACTGATTAGCAGACCGGCATGGTAACCTTTACGCCAACGAGGTCGTCAATAGTAGCAATTCTGGTGTCAAAACTTAAAATAGCCATATCTCTTTCCATCATTAGTGGCTAGAAAGAGATGAAAGGCACATCTGACACATAGAAAAACTAGTGAAATCACGTCAAAGTATAAAAATATTTTTATTTTTCGTAAGTGTTCCTGTGCATCAATGTATATTCCTTTTTGAAGATAGGCAATTTATAAATTTTAAAAGGCGAGGCTATCCCCAAAGCACGCATAATTTTAACAATTTATCGAAACTTCCTTATCCTTTCTTGAGTTGAATGACATTAGCCCATTTTGTATTACCTGTTGTACCGGGAGCCGGTATGGTCAACACACTTACCCATACCGGCTCCCGGTATGTCAACAGTTGCGGCAAAAATGTGTTTATACCGGAAGCCGGTGTTTCAATATCTTATAAAACGATCCATCTTGTGTCTTAAATAGCTAGGTTTATACTTATATATATGTACACTAGCTTAATTGAATGTAATATATATTAGTCGGAAATAAAGAATGTTGGAAATTGAACTGAGACCTAAAATACCACCATTAAAAGAAATTACGATTACACATAAATATTCTAAAAATGACGTCATAATAATTGCGAATACATATAAAACCTCTTGACTTAAGACAAGCAACAATTCATTACAGGCCCACTCCCGCTTTCATTTCGGTTGTAAAACAAGTCTTCAGGTAAACCGCATGATGAATGGCTTAGGCAATTACGCGGTGGATTCGAGTCACGGCGGTATGTGTGTTGCTGCTTTCCTGGTTGAAGGGGTGCCGTTTACGCACTTACAGATAAAAAAAAATTATGCTTAATGCGATGATAAGGGCGGATCCGTGGGTCGGATAACACGTAAAAATTTAGGTCTCAGCTGTTAGTATTAGTACTAGATGCCAGTAGTAAAGCCAAGTCAGAAAGCTTCGGGTGACTAGAAGACAAAATTAAATATTTAGTGTACTTCCACTGTGATATGAAACCCAAATAAAGATAAGCAAAGGAAAAATTAAAATATTTAGAAAAAAATTAGGTGTATTCCTCCGACCGACCACCACACCTCCTACCAACTAACTGTAACTAACACCAGTAAACTAATCACTAATCTACTCTCCTAACACAACGAAGTTTTACTCCGCGTGGCTGGTCTCCTCACACACGGGAACAACCTGAAACATATAATTCTAATATTACGTTGCCATAACGTTGCCTATCTTACGTTGCATATTACGTTGCCTATCTCAATTCCGTAATTCTTACTCAACACGAGTTTCCCCTTTCCACAAGGCATCATCAGGAGATGTTGACTCTTCGAACGACGAATCGAAAGTCCTGTTCCTTCGGGTGGTTGAAAACTCTCGACCGCAAAGCTTGGCCACTTACTACTTACTTACAATTACTTAAAAAAATAATATAAAATAATACCAATATAGGTAAACTGATATTTTAGATTAGATATTATGTTACACTTATATTACTTTAAATTGCAGACAAAATAACCCCACCTAAGCCAGACTAAACAAATTTCCGCGCTTCCTGTCGAAACCGTAACGCTCCGTCAGGGAGTCAAAAAGGAATTCTAATTTAGTGCGAGAGAAGCTCTTAAAGCCTCCATAATTACGAGTGGCCCTCGAAACACTCGCGGCAAATTGCTTAGATTTCAACGATTACTGAAAATGACACAATTTATGAAATTAATTGACGCGTAACAAGGCGTCGAGTGATAAATTGGGTATTTGAAAAAAAAAAAATTTTGTGATAAATAGAAAGATTATATATTAGTTTTATAACAAAACTATTTTTTTTGCAATAATTCAAATGTTATTTCAAAATAAAAAATAATTTTTGAATCCAGTACCGAAGATACGCCGACAACTCCCGAACAAACCCGAGCGCGTGTGACGTCATAATGTTAGTTTTATTATACTTTGTATTCATTATTTTCCTATCAACTGCATTGAGTGTCTGAGTGAAAACTAACATTATGACGTCACACGCGCTCGGGTTTGTTCGGGAGTTGTCGGCGTATCTTCGGTACTGGATTCAAAAATTATTTTTTATTTTGAAATAAAATTTGAATTATTGCAAAAAAAATAGTTTTGTTATAAAACTAATATATAATCTTTCTATTTATCACAAATTTTTTTTTTTTTAAATACCCAATTCTTCTGTGGGCGCGGAAGTTAAATGGAGCATTTTTTACAGTTGATATTTTTACACCTTTCAAGAATGGATAAGGTAAGAAATGAGTATATCAGAGGAAGTTTGAAAGTGGCACCCATGCCAGAGAAAGTTAAGAGCGGAAGGGTATCTTGGTATGGGCATGTCATGTGAAGAGAGGAGAAGCATGTGACTAGGAGAAGTATGAATATGATTGTACAAAGTAATGGAAGTAGAGGACGACCTAAAAAGATGTGGATGAATTGAAAACTGATTTGTATTTTTTTACATTTGACCTATAAATGACACAATTTATGAAATTAATTGACGAGTAACAAGCGTCAAGTGATAATACTTCAGGGGGCGCTGAAGTTAAATGGAGCATTTTTTACAGTTGATATTTTTACACCTTTCAACTAAGCATATGAACTTAATATAACAACAATATTATTTATAATACATGTCACATATTATAAACTAAACGACGACCTCGTTGGCGCAACGGTTACCATGCCGAGCTGCTAATCAGAAGGTTCCGGGTTCGATTCCCGGCCCGGTCAACATCTTTGTGCTTAACTAAATTTGTTGGCTGTGGGTCTGGGTGTTAAATATGTATCTATATAAAATACGTATGTATATATATGTAGTATATCAGCTGTGTTAGCAACCATAATACGAGCTAGAAATGGTTTAGTATGGGGTTAACCAGCCGTGTGTGAATATGTAAAAAAAAAAAAAACAAATACTAATCAAAATACCCGCCCCTGGTCGCCCCCGATATAATAGCTGACGTGTAATTTTATACATTTGACCTATAAATTTGTTTATCTGTTTATCAAGGCGCATAATCTCAAGAGTAAGCGATACTGTGGCCTAATGTGGAGCATGCGTAGTCTGAAAATACTAGCTCTGAAAAAGGCTACCTGAATACACCATTAGGTGCTTGGTTAACTGGTTTTTCAACTTGAGTGTGGTTGCAAGCCAGGCGAGCACTGCTCTTCCACAATGCAAAACTAATATGTTTGCATTGGAGAAGAACTTGCTTAGTGTTAAGCTACGCTTTGGCCTAGGACGATATACGCTTACCTAGAAAGTACCTATTATTTTCTAGATCGTACTACTATGAGACGTTTTTAGTGTTTTTATACTTTATTTGCGTTCTTAATACGAGATGGGTGTCGCAAATTCCATGAACTTTTTAAAAAAAATTACTTATGTATTTCATTACGTAGTTTAATTTCAATACATACTTTAGATCACAGATAAATACTGAAACACGTATTAAAGCATTATGCTTTGCAAGCTAGCGAATAAGAAAAAAGAATATTAAGTCTTTTTTTTTCAATTTAGGCCTAGTTGATAAACAATTCCAAGAAATAGAATAAAGCGTTCAATATTTATTATCAACCTTCCAGTACTAAATCTTATCAAACTTAGAGACTGAACAAATTACTTGTTTAAAACTTAGATTGGATAACGCAATATACCTAACTCCTATTGTTTGCACAACTTTCAGATACGGGCTAATGGCTTTCAAATTGTTACGTCGGATACGATAAGCTTATCTTATTTCAATATTATAAATATAGGGTTTTCAATAACATTATTGATATATATTGATAAAACAGTAAAAATCGAGTGTACTAGGATCGCCCCGCGGTGCCACCCGCGTTACTTCGAGATTAAAAGAAGCCTATGTATACAAATAAAAAATTCTTTAGTTTCTTCTTTGTCTTATCAGATTTTTGGGAAAATATTTACTGTACAGACACAAAGTTTTTACTGTCTCATTATATGTAGCATAAAGCATTAGCAGCCCACTTTACCTTCCCACTGCTGGGACTAGGGGCCTTCTCTCACTAAGAGAGAGATATAGGCCATAATCCACCACGCCGGCCAAGTGCGGGTTGGCGGATGACACACGTCTTCGGATATTGTGGTCCTCAAACATGCCGGTTTCCTCACGATGTTTTCCTTCACCGTAAAGCGAGTGCAAATTCACACATAACTTGAAAAACAAGTCATTGGTGTAGGGCCGGGATCGAACCAGGGGCTGTCTGATTGAAAAGCAGACGTTATTTCCACCGAGCCACACTCGCTTTTTATATGTATTGTGATATATTTCACTATATTTAGGTCTGTTAATCATTCTGCCATATATCTGAATAAACTTTATAGGTTGGTTCAAAATTACGACCTAAATGCGAGTACATAATTATTTATATTGAAAAATAAGATAGGTCGTAGATATAAACCATAGGGGTGCCAAACCTATAAGGGTGCCATGGTCTTTCTTGCCTGACTAAACCCCTATACTTGTATTTTTTAACAGTAAATTTATTACTTGTTAAGTAGATGACATGGGTAAAATCTTGAATCTACAGTTATAGTACTTTATAGTTAAAAAATGGCTAAACTTATTGAAAATATAGCAAATACTATAAAATTATACATTCAAGTTAAGAGGTCTCATCTCCACGTTTATTACCTTAGTAAACATTTTTTACTAGCTACACTCCGCGGTGTTACAGCGTTAATCCGGGGCAAAAGGTAGTTAATCCGGGATAAAAAGTAGCCTATGTGTTAATCCAAGGTCTAATCTTTTTCACCAAATTGAATCATAATCGGTTTAGCGTAAAGACCAAAGCGCATTTATTTTATTAATAGGAATATAATTTTATCAATTTTATTTCTACAGCTATACACCCGAAATAAAAACATCGAAAAAGTCTTAACAGGGCTTGTATTTCAAACAATTTCCCACAAGGTAATGTAGACCGGTGTAAATAACGCCGGGCGACGAAGACGCTTATCTATGGTAAATTACTGCGTTTTACCGCGCCGCGCTCTGTCGCACTTTGCCGCGTTTTATTGTACCCTCGGAACAGGTTAACTGCCCACCGTACTGCAGCTTCCTCACTTGTACCATAGACAAAATATATTAAATCTCGACAAACAATATCCAATAAATAATCGAAAATCGCAAAAAGCTGGGAATTACGTCTTACAGTTCTAACTTTTGCTGCAATGAGGCTAAGATTTATCTAGCATGTAAGGGATTACCAGTCGTCACTGAAATTTTAAATTATTTTGTATTCTGCCTCCATTCGCTACAAGTAGCGACAGCTAGAGGTCTTGAATGGAACTAAAATCGCCGTATGATCCAAAGTACTGGAACTGTTTGTCTACTTTATATATTTTTGTCCATGCGTGTCGATCCTGATTATTTTCAATTGTATTCATATATAAACGTTATTTAATTTACAGTTTATTTCTTTGCTATACAGGTTTATTCGACTCGATATATTATGGAATTGAATGATGACAGAAGTTGATACCTACCTCAATAAGTATAAATATTCTTAGACTGGTTTCGTAGACCGCCTTTTCGCAATTTTTCCAATATTTTTTACCTCTTATGTAACGAAAAAGCTGTATATAGAAGATTTTGCCCTTATCTTCTCAAGTGACCTAGCCATTTTATTGCCTAGTATTCAGAGAGCTGCCTCGCTTGCTTTATCTGTTTAAGCGTTTGTTTTGGATAAAGAGCCGACGAGTAGAGAATGCTGATTGTTGTCTCATTTATCACGTGGCTTACGTACTTGGCGACGAGGATTTTTTTGTATGAGGCAAGAAGTAGATGCTTTCTTTACCTTAGATACTTTGGGCTTTTAGCAAAAGACTGGGTTGAGCTTGAAAAATGATTTGAAGAGGATTTATTTGGTTGTTTATCTTGTATTTATCAATCAAACATTATTATTCTACTTTCAGCCATTAGTTTCATTTCTTTTAATAATCCAAATTTTATTATAACCATTTAATCAAGTTATATGCATTTCGGGGTTCCTGTTATCCAAATGCACATAAGCTTATGTCTTCTCAGTGGCACGCTTAAGTTGAGTAAATAGTCTTGTAAATATTATGACGATAGTTGAATTTGTCTATAATCTAATGGAATTTATATAGAAGTGCAATCTTTTTTTTTTTCTATGCGTGAGCATAAGTATAAATAGTAATAGTAGTTTTTAAAAATTAGCTTTAAACGTGTAAAAAGAACAATAAAGGAAATTTAAGGGAACTTAAAGTACCTAACATGGAGGTATTGATAGATAGTAAAATATTCGGGAACAAAGTCACAGAATAAAATTTTCCATTCAACACATTTAGACCAAGAAGCAGAAGCATAGCCTAAGGCAGTGGTCCCACAAACGGCGAGTAAACGGTTAACTATCGACTACTTTTAATAGATATAAAATTCCGTGCAAATAAAAGAGATGGACATACAAATAGTTGATCGCTGACTGTTCACACTGCCGGCGACGACTCGCTTTACTAGTTTAATCGCTTAAGCGACGAGCTTTCAAAAATAAACTCGCTCAGCAATACTCGTTCAGATACTCGCCCGCTTCATCATTTCTATACGCGTACGCACGTTTGCACAGGACTGAGCGAGTGGCGCCAGTAATCGCACTTACACACTCGCTTATAGCCCGGCGACATAACTATCGAAACTATACTCGCTTTCCGCTGATCGCCAACTCGTTTATAGTTTCTAGTTCTACTCATTTCTCGTTCATCGTCGCCGGTGGGACCACTCCCTTATAGCAGCCCTAGCTATTTGCCTCGACACCTTGGCTCGTAATCTCAAACGGACACTAAGACTAGTATGAACGTCTTGCAAGGCGACCTAATTGAGATTAATGCCTCTGCTTCCGGCTTTAACACTTTGGAACAGATGAGCAGATTGGTTTTAAGCTCCGACGCAAAAATTACGGGGTGGATAAGTTTGACGTGTCTCTACGTGTATTATATTATGTGGTACTGTAGCTCTTGAACGGATGATACAATTTTTGTTTTTTAACATAACATGGAGGTTTTTAATTTTAATAAAAATCGGCTGAGATGGTCGCTGCCACAAAATGTTTTTTTTTTCATATCTGCCTTATTATCAAATGTATAATTTTACAAGCCAAAACCCTTTGTTATGGCTTGTAGCATACTACATTTAAATAAATACATTTACCAAGATGATCTTCATCTTAAGAAATGTGCACCTCGAGGATTTTCTGTTTTTTTTTAACTAATACTTGTTAGAAATCTGCAGTTTCTTTGTAGTGCTTGTAAGTTTACTTAAAGCATCGCAAATGTTTTTTACGTGGTGTGGTTCGAATTTAGCTTGCTAGATTTGACCGGAACAAACATACATACATTGCAAGTTAAAAAAAGCTTATGTTTTATAAAATCTATATATTATATAAAAAATGTTCTTTTGCGATTCGGTAGGTAGAACACAAAATTAAATATATTTAGTGTACTTCGCTGTGATAAATCACAGTGGAAGTACACTAAATATTTAATTATGTTTACAATGGATTTCCGCAAAGTAACGCCTGAGTCAATAGGATATTTGTTGATACGTAGGTGTACAAACACCTACGTAAGGTATAAGGTTTGTTCAATTAAGAAAACATTTGAAAGTTCGTTTCCCCCTATGGGAACTCATTTTGTTGATGATTCTTTAAGTCTAAAACTTACTTGGTGCCCGTCAATGTATTCGATAACCTAAACAAAGCAATTCAGCTTTAAATGTTTTCCTTGTTGTTCTTTTTGCCTTTTTTTCCTCACAAAACTTTTGAATGGCAGCCTGTTTACCATTTGTGATTCAAAAGACGTTAATCGATTAGCAACACATCCGGCCTCCTTTCAAACACTTTGCGATCCTTCAAAAGCCCTTCGGTCCGACATTAGCTGCTGTTACATCGCGACGGCGAAAATTAATTTTCTTTATTCAAAACAACCGACCAGAAACCGTTCTCAGCCAAAACAATGCTCAAAGAATTCCTGACAAATAATAAAAACGAAAGAGATTGTGTATTTCCTTATTTTCGCCTCTAACGCGAAGGAATAAGGTTTTTTATTACGACGTCAAATATTCGCTTTGAACTATAGTGTAAAAGGCGTTTTATTCCGTTGTTACCAATTTCTCTCTCTTTTTGGCTGAAACACAATCAGATTAAGAATTTAAGGATAATAAGACTCACATTTTTATGACTTCTTTTGTAACGAAATGGGTATTTTATGAAACTTCAGTTTACCTACAGAATTAGGGAAGGTTTTATGGTTAATCTATGTGTTTGGGGCAAACAAACATGCCTTCCTTTAGAACTCCTTCGGGCTACCTATCAATAGAAAACTCATTCGTTTCTGTTAATAATTAATTAAAAGAAATATATTAATTTATTTAAATGAATGAAAATAAAATGTAGTGAGGCGTCAATCTTGGTTTTCAATCAGACGGCCCCTGGTTCGATCATAGCTACACCAATGACTTGTTTTTAAAGTTACATAAATGTGTGGATTTGCACTCACTTAACGGTGAAGGAAAACATCGTGAGGAAACAAACATTGTTGATGAACTGCAATAAGAAAACGTGTGTCATCCGCCAGCCCGCACTTAGCCAGTGTGCTGGATTATGCCCTGTAACTCTCTCCTAGTGAGAGAAGGCCCGAGTCCCAGCAGTGGGAATGTATAGTGGGCTGCTTATGCTTATGATGAATGAACATAAAAAAATTGGCATCTTAAAAATTATAATGCAATAAAACGTATAAACATTATTATGTACTTTTATTGTTTTATATGCCTAGATAACTTGTTAATTAAGAAAGCAAAAATGTTCACTCAATAAATTGTGACCCAACTTTATGCTATCCAAATTTTATTTTTACGACCCTTCTAACCTTTTAACCTTCAAATGTTTTAATTACAAAACTTTTCAGTCAGGACCTCATTTTTAATTAACACATTACTTTAGTGATGCCATTAAATTCGCGCTGTCAGATTGATTACTAACGAAAGAAAAACAAAAGAAACTCTTTGTGTTATCCATAAATTATAATACCTACTACAGATATAAAACGTAGTTTAATTTTGGAACCATAAAAAAAACTCTTGTTTGTTGTTTTACATGACAACAACTAGAGGAAAAAAAAAACAGATAAATAACAATCCCATACTATAACACTTTGATGTTATCTTTAAATCCAAATAAACTGCAATTTGTGACAAATGTATAAAGTTGCCATTTCTTTTGTTTCAGATATCTTTTTCAACATAACACTTCGTCGAAAAACTCTATTTTACACGGTAAACCTAATCGTGCCTTGCGTTGGAATCTCGTACTTATCCGTTCTCGTATTCTACTTACCAGCAGACTCTGGCGAAAAAATCGCCCTAAGCATCTCCATCCTTCTATCCCAGACCATGTTTTTCTTACTCATATCCGAAATCATTCCTTCTACATCTCTCGCACTGCCTCTATTAGGAAAGTACCTGTTATTCACAATGTTATTGGTCGGTCTTTCTGTCGTCATAACCATTATAATACTGAATGTTCATTACCGCAAGCCCAGTACGCACAAAATGGCTCCGTGGGTTCGCAAGTTCTTTATAACGAAGCTTCCAAAGTTGCTTTTGATGAGGGTTCCTAATGATTTGCTGAGAGATCTAGCTGCGCAGAAGATAGCTGGTAGAAGTATGAAGAAGAAGAACAAGTTCAAGGATGCGCTGCAAGCGGCTGAGCAGACGAACTCGAATGCGTCAAGTCCTGATTCTTTGCGTCATCATATGCCCGGGGGATGTAACGGTTTGCATTCTACTACTGCAACTAACAGGTAAAGTATCCTACTAATGGAATAAGTATAAGTATAAGTTCAGCGTACTAGAATAAACGGAAGAGTAACTCCATACAATTGCCGCTTAGAATTTGGATCCATCTACGCACACAATTATACTCCTATCCCAACGAAACACACAAACACAAATATCGCACGCGATTGGTCGCATAATTGGCATCATTGGTTCGGGTAGCGGTTTTGCCCCGCCCACCGCGGTATTTTACGATTACGCGTGGAACCATTTTATCGGCCAAGTTACTTTTGTATTTATTCTAGTTCACTGTATAAGTTGGAATAAGTATGTGAAGTCTCGAATTAGGTTTCGAAATTGGATTTTATATGGTGAACCTAAAGTTAGGCTTATTTATGACAATATGAAGTTGTAGTTGACTTATAACCTACTAATACAATAAATGTGAAAATTTGTGTGTGAGTGTATATTTGTTACGTTCACGCTCAAACGACTGAACCGATTTTGATGAGATCTGGTATGGAAATAGGTTAGACCTTGGATTAATATATATAGACTACTTTTTATACCGAAAACATACTGGTTCCTGTGGGATCTGCAAATAACATTAAAATCTATTTTACTCGCTCACGCTCAAACGAATTGACCAATTTTGGTGAAATTTGACATGGAGACAGATTAGACTCTGGATTAATGTAAAAGATACTTTTTATCCCGGATCAACGCGGGTAACACTGCGGGGCGCAACTAGTAATGCAAAATAGATCGATACATTAATTAATTAATACTTGCATAATATCACTGAGTACGATCTCTTACCGGCATTGATTAAAGATAAAGATTCCCATATTTAAGTATCTCACCGAGTGAAATTAAAACCAAACGTTAAGTTCACTATTGATTCTGACTTTTCACAAGCTAAACAATTTGAGTGTAGTAATACCAGTAATTAACAATTCCAAAAGTTCCCAACTATGTGTTGTATGCTCTTAAGTCAATAAATGTTTCAATTTTATTCTAAAATCAAAAGATCTTCTTCTTCGTATGGGGTAAATGGTCAAGCGTGAGTTTATAAGCCGCCCGTGACTTCCCTTATCTACAAGTTCCTGTTCTAATGTAGAAATTAATAGACGTAAAATTTGCAAGACTTCGCCGGCAAATATTTTTTTAGTTATTTTCAATAATTATATGTAAACTAGCTGACCCGGCAAACGTTGTTTTGCCTCACTTAGGGGTACAGCGCCATCTACTGATTACTTACTCAACCCAGGCGAAAGGTATCGACATCTGTTAGAATAATTTGGAGGGAACAGATAATTGTGACTGTCAAATAATAACAGACAATAATTAGCAATAAATTAAAATTGCGACTATAATTTGAGATATAAACTATCCTATCTCTCAAGTGGATCGAACTGCACATGGTGTGCGAATTTTATTGTAATCGGTTAAGTGGTTTAGAAGTCCATTGAGGACAAACATTGTGACACGAGATTTATATATATTAAGATAAGATATTATTATTATATTATGTTGTCCAGATTCAGCGGTCTCGTAGGAGCTCTGGGCAGTTTCAGCGCCGGCTACAACGGTCTCCCCTCAGTGATGTCAGGCCTCGACGACTCCCTCAGCGACGTGGTGAAGAAGACCCGACCCAACTACCCTTTTGAGCTTGAGAAGGCTATCCACAACGTCATGTTTATACAGCACCACATGCAGCGCCAGGATGAATTCAATGCAGTAAGTTTTACGTATTATATTTACACATTTCAAACCCAGCTGGTTTGCCCCATATTAAACCATTTCTAGTTTGTATTATGGTTGCTAACACATTTGATATACTACATATCCTACCTACATGAGTACTTGGTTGGAACTACAGCGTAATGCTGAACCTACGCCTTTTATTCACAAACAAATACTGGACCTGTGTAATTGTTACATACGAGTATACTCGTATATATGTTTTGCTTTATTGTTGTAAATAATTTTTGTGCATAACAAAACTACTTTCTTTCTTTATTTCTGACTCATTGGTAAATATTACAATTGATGATGAATGAATGATCTATAGCTTATTTGCAATTTTAATAATTTAGGCACACTGTTTGTTTCTACTTCCAACAGGAAGATCAAGACTGGGGATTCGTGGCCATGGTTCTTGACCGGCTGTTCCTGTGGATATTCACCATCGCTTCCATCGTCGGTACCTTTGCCATCCTCTGCGAAGCACCTTCTCTATATGATGACACCAAGCCGATCGACATGATGCTGTCTTCTGTAGCTCAGCAGCAGTTCTTGCCCGTTGACAGTGGGGATTCTTAAGGTTAGGGGAGACAAAATTTGAAATTTGGTTGGAAAATAATTGTTTGAAGTTGAACTGTCTGTTAAATTAATGTTGTCTTTTATTTCTTTCTCATATTTAGTTATAATTCAGCAGTTCTTGCCCGTTGACAGTGGGGATTCTTAAGGTTAGGGGAGACAGAATTTGAAATTTGGTTGGAAAATTATTGTTTGAAGCTGAATTGTCAGTTAAAATTATTGTTAAGTCTTTTATCTTATTTGGTTATAAATCAGCAGTTCTTGCCCGTTGACAGTCGAGATTCTTAAGGTGTGAGACAGAATTTGAAATTTTGTTGCAAAATATTGTTGAAAGCTGAATTGAGTGTCAAAATTAATGTTATTTTATTTATTGCTCTTATGAAGTGATGATTGTTATGGTTTAATGTTGAAAATAATTGCATTACAATTGATTTATGATTGTTTGTTTAACGAATTATTGTTTTAGCAGTAATTATATAAAAGCGGTATGGCAAGCAAAATAGCGGGTATTGATAGAAAAATCCTAAGAAATTCTTCGTAACAGATAGAATTTTTCAGTGTATTATTTCTGATTCAGTGAAAGAAACGCTTGAGTGTCAAAACATGATTTACATGAAATTTACTTAATAGTTATGTTTTAGTTATGTTCTGGAAAACAGTTTGCATGAATTTTAAAATTCGTGTGCTTCTACAAGTGAAGAATAAATTTATAGAATTCTTAGCTGTCATTGTTATTTGTATTATCTTAACAAATCTGCGTATTTTTTCAATATCGAGCTAAAATTAGATTTATAGATTTTTCTCGTGCTCTTTTCTCTCTTTCATTTACTATGATAGTACTAATGTCACGTTACAACAATAAAAAATAATGTTTTTGCAGATTTTATTAAAAAAAAGACCTGTTCTTTATAAATGTAGTACTTCACTTTTTGTAGGTACGCTAAATAGGTTCATAAAAGTAAAATTATTTCTAAGCTATTCTTTAAATTTATAATTAACTTTTTTCTTGCTCTTGCTGTAAGAAATTATACGATTAATAAATTAGGTAAAGCCAAATAAGAGGCTGTGATTGTATTTCTGTGTAGAATTTAATGAATGTTCAAATTTATGATAATATGTAATGAATGTAAGCCATGTTAACATCAACTGTGCTAAAAATTTTGATTTTCCTCCAAATGTTTAAAAAATCACAATTAGTATTTTATGAAAAACAGTTGCTTTGTGCTATAGAAAAATAGTTGACTATAGACGCTTCAATAAAAATGAAATATATTTGAAATCTGATGATACCTCAAATAAAAAGTCCTAGGCACTTAATGATGTTCATTTTTAGCCTTGTTAAACAAGTATAAACTAGAAAATGGCACACCAAGGTTTTTCATTGACTGAGAAAGCAAAGCGAGTGTTCTTGAAAGATTTGCTGGATATGAACGAAATTGGTCAAGTGATTATTGAAATATGAAGTCAAAGTTTCGATAATTAAAATAAAATGTTCAAGAAATTTAGTTCGCGAGATCTACTGTTCAGAAACTCACTAGTTTTTATTCTACAAAGTTTTTATCGTAATTGAAAGCAGTTAACATTTTGCCAAATTTTAGCAGTTAGGTAAACTTCAGGTGTTATGATAAGTGTTGATACATTTATTTCACAAAATATGGCTGTGTTAGTGTATCGGCGTTATAACTTATCGTTAGGTGTTTTATATATTAGGTATGTAGCTGTAGAATTTGCTAGAATTGTACTTTATGAAGACTAAGCTTAGAATAGCGTTTCTTTATCAATTTACTTACCTTTAATCTCCGTTTAACAAATACAATACCATTTGACTTTTCTGCACACAAAAACAATATTACAATAAAAGAAAAAAAAACAGAGGTATTACATTAGGCGGCCTTATCGCCTAAGGCGATTTCTGCCAGGCAACTTTGCGTATAGTCATATAACAGTGTGTAATGTCTTTACAATCCTTTTCAAATGCTATGCCACTTGGGTTGTGAAGTCACTAGTGCATTTGGTATAATTTGAAAATAAGTACGTTAAAATTAAAATAAAATTTATTTAGTATCATAATATTATTATTGCAATTTAAACGAAATATGTATAAGTATATATTTTAACGTATGTTTTTGTTAATAGTACCTATTGCTAGTGAAGTCACCTCCAAGCCTAAGCGTGTAGGCTATAAGGTTTCTAGTGAAATTTGGTACATGCAAACAATTATGTTAACAAAATATATATTTTTGTAAAGTTTTTTGGTAATTAATCTCTTCTCTCACGAGGAGAGAGATACAGGCCATAATCCATCACGCTGGCCAAGTACGGTTTGGCGGATGACACACGTCATCGGATATTGCAGTCCTCCCAAAGTTTCGGTTTCGTCAGTATTTTTTCCTTCACCGAAAAGCGAGTGCAAATGCACACATAACTTGAAAAACAAGTCATTGGTGTAGGGCCGGGATTCGAACCAGGAACCGTCTGATTGAAATCAGAAGTTTGAACCACCGAGCCACACTCGCTTATACATATTATTACGCAATTAATTGCAATGATGATATTAAAACTACTTAAATGATAAAATTTAAATAATTCAAATTCATACCACCTAAGTGTGGTGGTATATTATTTGACGTCAGGGCACAGGTTGCATAGTATTTGAAAAGATTGATTTGATTTTACATTATAAAGTATCCCTGTAAGTTACTTTGTATTTATTTAAGTTGTTATATTTATCTATGCTAAGTACTATTACTCGATTTGTATCTCGACTTTATAATCTAATAAATCTTAATGACTAAACCAATCTTTTATTTGGCACAGGGAAGTCAAAAACAAAAGATAATTGATAAACAAAACTAGGTTAGGTATACCATAGACTAATAAATATAAGTATTAGTATTGTAGAAAGCCCTGGTAATGCTAAGTAGATAAATAAAATATTTAGTGAAATTCCACTGTGATCTGAACCAAATTATGGTAAGCAAAGGAAACATCAAAATATTTAAAAGTTCAAGGTTTCAGATCTTTGCGGACACTAAATACTCCATTTTTCTTTTATCTACAATGAATTTCCGCATAGTGACGCCTGAGTCAATAGCTTAAATACTAAATACGTGACTTAAATACGGAATACTAGATACGTGAGTACTATAATTTTAAACGTAAAAACCATTAGTAGGCCATTTTTTAAGCTCAGATTATTAGCAAAGCTGTTGCCACATATGATTCACATTATATAGAACCAATTAGTACACTCTCAAATGTTTTTTAAATGTTTTTTTTCTGGAAGATATGGGAACACACACACACACACACATACGCATTGCTGGTAGCAATATTTCCCGTTCCTTAGCGATACGCACAAGAGTGTCGTTACCTTGTACTGTTACGCACTATGCTCATAAAATGCGGAACATGCGCCTCTGTAGTCAATTCTGTAGTGTATTCTCAATGCGGTCAATTCTGGTCACATTCTGTAGCTTAAAACCAAAAATGAAAAGCTATTCTGAGCCTATTAAGGTATTTAAGGGAGGATCGGGCCGCTAAGAGAGCCTACCTAGAGAAGCCGTAGGGACGCCGTCCAATTGGCCGCCCTCGGTACCGCTGGAGTGACGCCGTCGAAAGGGACCTTGGCTAGCTTCAAGTGGCTGACTGGAGAGGAATGGCGCAACGCCGTGACGAGTGGACCCGCTTTGGGGTTTTCGTGCCGGAGCAGTAAGTAAGTAAGTCATTATCCTGTCTGTTTATATTATACTGTCTGCCGGAAATCATAACAAACACGCCCAATAATTTACATGTATTTATTTATAACCAACATAACAATCATATAAAATACTAAACTAAAACTTAACCTACAAAAGTCCAGGGGTAGAGGAAAAGGTGCCGAAAATGCTGGCAGCCTTGCCACGTTGGATGGCAATGCTTAGTTTCTGACCGAAATATAAGCCAGCATTCTGGACACCCGAAACCTCCACCACCCAATAATACTCGTATTATATTTAAAAATAATCTGAAAAATTGTCTCGTTCAGAAGGCGTTCTATAGAGACAACGAATGTTTAGAGTCGGAGAAAAAATGTTAACAGGAAAGAAGCCAACCGAAGAAGACATGGATGGAGTGTGTGAATGAGGACATGAGAGTGAGAGGAGTGAGTGTAGAGACGATGGCTGATTGAGGAGAGTAGAAGCGGAAAATTTGCTTTGCCGACCCCACCTAGTGGGATAAGGCAAGGAAGAAGAAGAAAAAAAAATGATAATAGTTTTGGACGAAATGTTACAAAATTAATTAATTGAATATTATATAGTAACTAATAATTTAATATTGTGTAACTTACAATGTAATTTTGGATTTTTGCATTGTAATACTGACATACAAAATTCTATTTTTATTATGTATTAGTTACATTATGCAATACTGTTATATAAAATGTGTCCAATCTTGACATTAATTTGATATTATTATCAATAAATGGTTTATCTTATTATTATTTTGCGTATTCAATCTTATGCTTAATTTTTCCTTAATGTAAAATGTACAGCCCATTTTTTGTTAAAATAAAATTCCACTCGCCAAAACGCCGTTTCAGCAAAAATCACTAAACATCACCTGACGATATTTACCAACGCTTTCCACTTCATCTCCATCATCGGAGTTGCTCGATTACCGATGCTCTAAATAATTTATAAGCCAGCTGACCGATCTACCGACTTTCCAATAAGCTTAGTTTAGGAGATACTGGAAGATTTTAACGGAATGTAAAATAATACGAAAAATGTAGCAGATTTCTTTTCATCTCTTTACTGCTAGGCATTTGATCAGCAGAGCGTTTATACAACCATACAAAGCCTAAACCAAACCTAGTCTAGAGTTACTGGCACTCAAGGAGGCTGCAGAAATACACTGTTAGGTGCAATACCGATTTTTCAACTTAAAGTGGTTACTGGATAGCCTCGTTAGCGAGACCTCATTAGCGAGAATGAAACCCGCCTAAATACCTAAGCTTAAAATAAATAGAAAGAAGTTGAGTAAGTCTTACATAAATAAATAATTATTAGGATATATTTAAGATACGGCTGATTGAGCTGGACTTTCAATGGTTCAGTAAGGGTTTTAACCCCTTACAATACTGAGAGAGTAGCCTGTACCTACAATTTAACGTGTCATCCGACTCACGGTGGCACCCAGATAAAAATGCCAACCAAACACCGTCCGCATCGACCGTTGCTTAGCTTCGATGATCGCGTCAGATCACTTTAGCTAGCCGAGTTGCAGGCGCTAAAAATCTTATGTAACTAATCCATCCACCCACTCTTGACCTAATAATTTAGCAATTCAATTAGCTTCCAGTTTAAAAAGGGTCCTACACCCAGCTCCAGAGTTCCGTACAGTTTGTTGCGTTTATCTCAAGAAAATTAGCATTTTAGTGCGATCGGAGACGAACTCGGTATTAAGGCGATGACAAGGGGAAAACCTTGAATTAACCTTTTTTTTTGCTTTAAATCGTAAACGTTTAAAAAAATATCAAAAAATAGCTTAAAGTCCATCTAAAGAACCACTCTAAGAATATTGATACTTATTTTGGTACCAATCAGACTTATGAATATAAAAACATTAAAAACATAAAAATAACTTTTTTTAAGCTAAATATCGCTGCATGTTTGAGCTGCCACCAAACCCGAACCGAGTAACAATACTCGATATCGGGATTACAGTAGCTTCACAAACAAGCAGTATCAAAATAAACTTATTTTTTAAGATTGAACTTTTTAAATATGATATGAAAGGTTCAAAAACTTATATTTAGTTTTTTTATCAGTTTTATTTCGAATTCACTAGTCTGATTGGTACCAAAATAAGTATAAATATTCTTAGAGTGACTGTATTAAAACTTTCGTAAGACATATTTGAATAATGTTTGTATAACCGGTTATCACTTACGTTTATTTTGTCGGTATTAGCCCGACATGTTTCAGCACAATCAGTGTGCCATTCTCAAGGGCAGGAACACAGCCAACGTACGTCCGCGGTGACGGGTGGGTCTGCCTGCCCTTGAGAATGGCACACTGATTGTGCTGAAACATGTCGGGCTAATACCGACAAAATAAACGTAAGTGATAGCCGGTTATACAAACATTATTCATTCTTAGAGTGGTCCGGTTCTTTAGATGGTCTTTAGCTATTTTTTTTACCGTTTACGATTTATTGCGAAAAACTGTAAATTCAAGATTTGTTCTTATCCTCGCCTTAAACCCCGAGTTATGGCCTGCCGAGCGAAATTGAGGGATTGAGAACGAAGTAGAACGATGATGGTATTTTTATTTCGATATCGCCTCGAATGCAAGAGGGAGTTATCTGGGTTTTAGATTTTAGGTTTCTTTTTAAACTGTTTTTGGAACTGAATGGTATTAAAAGTGGGTTGTGATACAGAAAGCTACGGTAAACGGCAAATTAGAAATGTTCCAAAATATATCAATGACAATAGACAGGCGTTTTCTAATGAAAATAAGCGAATGAAAAATCATAAGAAAGAAATTAATAAATAATTAATAATTCTAAATTGGGCACCAAAGCTGTTTGACATAAAATAAAGACTAAAATAAAAAATGGTTTGCCACAATTGGCGGCCACACTTAAAGCGATCTCTTCCAGGCAGTCAATTTTTATAACAGAATGGATTTGTCATCATGTAAGATAAAAAGATTTTGGCAGCAAAGCCATAGCATAAGCTAGCTACTATACATTCCCACTGCCAGGACTCGGGGCCTTCTCTCACGACTCTTCGTGAGATAAGAGATTAGTAGATTATAAAAATACAAAAATATAAATATTTAAGGGGGGCTCTCATACAACACACGTGTTTTTTCGCAAATATTTTAATATAATGGTACGGAACCCTTCACGCGCGAGCCAGTTTCGCACTGTTCAATTTTAACATTAAACTAAGCCATGCCAAGCCCAAACAAAGACAGAGCTGGCAAAAAAATATTTGTCCCCAACTAACGGGGCTGATTGACAAAAACAGCTAGCAGTTGCCTCCAACGAGTTGGACTGCCGCCAGTTACGTGTCGAGTCCTTAGGTACATTAACCGGTACCGCTTGTGACGTCATCGGTACATCGCTGTACCTACATGGACAAAAATTAAATTGAAAGTAATAAATAAATAAAAAAAAATTGTTTAGAGGATTTTTTTTATTTGAGTGTTTTTAGGTATTTTAACGCGGATAACTACACGAGTGAGCGTCTCGGCGGTATAAATAATAATAATTAATAGTAGGACACATTTCACACACGGCTGGTTAACCCCATACTGAACCATTTTTAGTTCGTATTATGGTTGCTAACACAACGTGGTCAAACGCAAACCTACTTCAAATAATAATAATAAACTATTCAAGCAGGTAACCCGCGCTTATCTGCTTCACTACGTAAATTTCAAAAATGTATTATATATTTATTTAATTCTTGCTTCTCCATTCTACTACAGAACGAGCAGGGGTACAGCGAAGAGACACCGATTTACTGTCGAAGTTCCGAGGATTCGCACAAAGCGTTTTGCTTCGACCTTCATAGTGAGAACTGCGAAGCTATGGAACTTTCTTCCTGAGCCTCTTTTTCTTGAGAAGTACAATTTGGGGGTCTTCTAATCCAGAGTAAATTAGTAGGTTCCTTCTAGGCAAGCGTGGTACATCTTAGACCACAGTCAAGCTTAACATCACAGTAAGCCTATTTATCATAAAAAAATGTAATAAAACAGTTGTCTGTCTAGAGTTACAAAAAGTTTTTTTTTTGTTACCTTATAAACGCAACTCCAATACATTTCGTTCATTAAACTCAACACACCCGCTGAAAACAGCACAAGTCCTGTAGTACTCGTACCAAACATAGAAAGAGCATTTACTATTCTGTGCACGTACAAAAGAGATATTAATGGAGTCTAGAAAACAGTTTGGTCTCGACACAAGTTTCCGATGGAGTTTTGTAAAGCGAGTTGTTTCTGTAATTGATGCAGTTTATTAACCGTCGGGGCAAAAGCGAAGGGGCTTTATAGTTTAACAGCAACGGCATAGAAGAGCTGACGTACGATTAGATAGACGACGCACAATATATTTACTTTTGTAAATATTCTTATACATATTTTTTCTCATGTGATTTAGATATTGACTTTTTACAAGTGTCTTATAACTGTTGTTATATATTCCTATGTGAAAAAAAATGAATTGAATTGAACAGAACATTATTTAGTTTTTTTTTTATGTTAAAAAGTCGTACGGATTGAGAAAGACCTAAGGTCAGGCCTGTGTCACTCCGTGTGTAGGTGTTAAAAACATACCTACGGGCGGCGGCCACTGCGCATAGGGTCAATCTAGTAGGCTGCCACAAGCGAACGAAAACACACGCGTGCGCGCTATATGTTCGACCACGTTCGACTTAATTATTTGCGAAGTACTAGTTATTATTCTGTGTTATTTGATTGATTCGTTATATAATTTTAAGATGGACACAAAACGAAAATAAGCAAAAAAATACTATGCAGTATTTAATTGTTTAAATACGGATTGTTATCGAAATATTTTTTTTTTGTTACCTAAAGACGCTGACAGGTAAGGGTAAAATCTATTTTGACTGGATTACATTATGTTCCTATATAAAATGAAATTAATTCAAACTACAAACCGTTTCTCCCCGTATTATTCCAATAACCTAAAAGTACAATAAAAAATATATTTTAGTCGTTTCATTCGAGTTGCATTTCATTTGTCGTACATTTACGAACTTAGACTAAGAGCCCAACGCAAAATATTTTCGGTGATACTATAGATGATACCTATGGAATTCTATTCGCGCTAGATGGCATATGAAGTAGTTTTTTGAAGTAAGCAACCCGTGGCTCTTTCAATACCACAGAATAATAACTAGTACTACGTATAACCGTGTACAACGTATTATGAACCGTAGCATAGTGAAGTAAGGCCCATATTCTTTGAAAAGAAATTGGTAGGTACAAAAATCATCACGTGATCGACTGGACCGCGAGCTAAATTAAATCATATTGTTTATCAAATTAAGTTCATATTTCTTTGAAAACCATTGCGAAGTGAAGCTTCTGTACGAAGTACAAGTTATTATTCTGTGCTAAGGTGTCGAAAAAATGGCACATGATAAAATAATATTATTTCAGTAATGATACATGCGTTGTACTCATCAATATTTTAGAATCTGATGAGTAAAACGCTTTTACTGTGTTATCCACTGACTTGCACTTGGCCAGCGTGGTTGATTATGGCTTATATATCTATCCTCGTGAGAGAAGGTTCCGAGACCCAGCTATGGGAACGTAAAGTAAGCTGCGTATGCTATGCATTTTATGCTATATACCGTCAAAAATTTCAAAGTAGGGAGTTTCAAATTTTTTAATTTATGCTTGTTTGAAGTAGCGCTATGGATGTTCCTAATGGCTTGGAATTTTTCTATTACCCACTTTGGTCTGTCTTATAGTATCTATATTTTAGTACAATACAAAAAGAGACTAAGACGGTTTGAATTTTTGGAAAAGGTGAAGGCAAAAAGACCCTGTAAGAGTTTACACCTTTGAATTGCTTAAATAATTTTAATTTATTATTTTTGTCATTTATTTAAACCTCTGATATAGTTAGCGAAGCCACTTTTGCCTATTTTTACTCCATCTCGCGTAGCTAGCCTCTTTTCGCTTCCAAACTTTGCTTGGCTAATTTTTGTCAACTCAAAGTCAAGCTTCGGGTTTAACTGTTACAATTCTTTTAGTTTGTTAACTAGTATCATTTGACGAAAGTAAATATCAAAATGTATATATATTTCACATTGGGCCTCCTATTTTACAAGTAACACTAATTCTTTTCAATTCTACTCAAATCAATCTAGCCTGGAGTCTTTAAATTACTACCGCTAAATAGGAGTCGTCAAAAAGCCTTGACGTTTTATATATGTTTTATATTTATAGAGTTGAACTGTCTTAAAAGTTTTATCTTTTATAAACTTAAAATTGGTTGGCTTTATAGTAAAGCACCAAATATATCGTAAATTTAATGTTTGTAGGCATTGGAATCGACTTTTCAAATCATACAGATGGAAATGCTTCATTCGGCATTGCTATACAAATTGTCAACCAAATAAAATATTTACTAGTTTCAATAGCACAGAAAATCTCCAAGTTTTGTACAAAATTACAAGTTCAAGTTCACAAAATAGTTCTAACAGTCTTAAAACTGTTTTTGAACCATACCATTCAAAATAAGAATTTTAGGAAAAAAAAATCTGTATAAGGATGATCTTTCCGTAAAAGTAATAAGTCCTTGGTTTAAAATCTCTGATTAAAGTACCAGGGCATCATCACAAGGGCGAAAGCAAACTATTGTCTGTCAAAGTGTATTTGCACAGGACTGTTCATTGTCTCGTTCTATTGAAAATCAAATTCGTCGTCCGCCCGAACGAAATTAACGTAGGAAACGCATAAATTAAGGCGAGTTAAGACAAACTTCCTCTAGAAAGTTTCATTCAAAGAGGTGAGGTCTTTTGAGGGATTGTTCTATTGAACCTCGAGCAGGTTTGGCATTGTCTGCGGTTGAATTTTAAACACGTTATTTCTTGAAATAGAGAGCAAGTTGGTTGGGTTCGGAGTTAGCTCTATGCTAATATAGGGCTCCCTTCGGAAAGATTCTGGTATTCGGCCGAATTGGATGGCAAATCATTGGAATATTTATTAGTCATGGGACTTGATCCGCACTCGGGTTTGTTATTGTGGTACAGGCTCGCGTAAACATGACCTCCAATCAAAGTTGTCAGGTTTGGGATAGTTAATTCCGCTCTGGTTGTTGTTCGCCAGTTTATTATGTTGTGTTTGACTTTCGAATGAGCTGTAATGTTTCGGGAATGGACGATGCGATTATTTTGTTTATTTTGGAAGAAACTTCGACGCTGATGATCTTTTGTTGTTTTTGAACAACTTTGGAGCTGTTGACTTTCGTTCAAACAAAGGACCTCTAGCGTTTAATTGTTTCAGTGTCAATAGAAAATGATTCTATTGATATAATTGTAATTTAAATGAAAATCAAAGTAAGGGTTTACATAGACGATGTTTGAATAATGAAAATGACTTTGTTTACTAGCCAATCTACTTTTTTTGTATTGAAGTTTACCAATATGGTGTATTATGTGTAATATATGTAATATGGTATATTGCTTTACATTTATGTTTCATCTTTACTATTTTTTTTTCTGTTGAGTCCACAAACGAACATTTATTCAATAAAATACATAATATATGTTTTTCAATGTTGACGGATAACTAATTACTACAAATACAATATTACTTAAAGTAAATCTAATCTAAAATTAATTAAATTAAAAGTATATCTAATCTAAAAAACAGTGCCAATGTGAAGAGTACCTAAAATGATAGCCTAATTAATTATAGATTAAATTTAATTTACGTAATATTGAATTTGTAGTAATTAGTTATCCGTTTTTACTAGTACATTTTATAAGTTACTAGTAAATCAAAAATAACGCTGGTAATAGAAAAGGACGGTACAACGACGGGAGCACTAAAATTAAACTAGAGAATGTCTTAAAATCTCCAGCTTGAAATAAATAGCACACGTACAAGTAGGTATGTACTAGTAAGTACCCAGCTGTCGCATGTCCGGGACAATCTCTCTGAAGGCGACGAAGGATAACTCTTAGATTCGTGCGCTGTCGCGAGTTCGGAGTTCCGGAGTTATCAGGCGGCTAACACTCCTAGATATTATATATAGCTATAGCTCGGGATATACAGGTTGACTGGTTTTATTTATAGCTTTAAGTATTAAGGCTATTTCCTTGAGAAGAGAGAGAAAGAGATGGAGGGACGATATCGTAGAGGTGGCTGGAGTCACTTGGACCAGATTAGCCCAAGACCGCAACGCCTGGGCCAGCAAAGAGGAGGCCTTTGCCCGCTTTTGGGTGCACTAATATACATTAATAAATAAATATGTTTATAAATAAATTTTAATCAGAATTTTAAACAACTTAAGAATTAATTGGTGAAATGTAATATTTTTTAGGGAAATATAGGCTATTATATTTATTAAGGAAATAGATGGACAATGCAGATGGATTTTTTACTTCTTACAGCTAGCCATATAACATTTTTCCGGATATTTTGCCACGCCAATAAAATCGTTCACTTAATCATTCGCAATATCTACTCGTAGCAAAGATCTCAGCTTTTCCGTTAAGCTTAACAGGTGTTGCGTTAACATTGTAAACTTGAAGAAACATCACTCTTTTTTACTTACATATCATATTCTGTATATATCTTTCTTCTAATCTTCTCCTAATATATAAAATTTCCATGTTACAATGTTAGTTACCGTACTTCTCCGAAACGGGTGACCGATTTTTACCAAGTTGTATATTGAGAATCGGCTAAACCCTTAAGGGTTTGAAAAATAGATAGTAGCACTTAAGTGTCAAGGGTTTGAAAAATTGGGCGAAAAACCCTTAAGAGTTGTTCGCCCTTAAATTTTTACTCAAGGCAAAACAACGTTTGTCGGGTCAGCTAGTTTTAATATACGTAGGATAATATTAATACCTACTTGATCTCTTTTATCTCAATCCCGCCACGAAAAGGTACAATAAATACATGTTTCACTTTTACTTACTCATTCTTTTAATTCAGATTCTTCTTACAGCCAAATCTATACAATTTCGTTTGTGAAACCTCAAAAAGAATCAATCCTGCAAAACAGCGAGGAGAGCGCTTGACGAAAAATAGCTCTTTATTGTCGAATTCCGCCTAAATCTCGACTGAGGGCGCCCTTTGCAACAATATTTCAAACAGCCAAAGTTCTAGCGACTATTTTCTTTGATGTACAGCCGGCTCCCATTTTCAGCGTGCCGCGAATTTCAGACATCATTTGCGTGGAAACTAGCTGCGTTCTGCAGGGTTGCTTGCGTTTGTATTTAAGGTACCTATAACAACCCTCTTTAGGGGGGAGATGGTAAGTATCTAGCTATATAGACATTTCTAGAGTAGTAGACAAAAATATTGTATAATTATGCTACTATATGTAATAAATAAATTTATCAATAAATTTATCAAGGCTTAGAGGTTAATATGAAACATTAAGGCTTGAGTCGGGTATTACAAATAGTAAAATTAAATAAAAAACAGATAGAAACATTGCATGCTTTGTTGGGTAGGAAACAAAATCCTATGCTACTTATATTATAAATGCGAATTTTTGTGTGTAAGTGTGTAAGTTCGTTACTTCTTCACGCTTAAACGCCTGAACCGATTTTTATAAAATTTCGTGTGAAGAAAGGTTAGATCTTGAATTAACACGTAGGCTACTTTTTATTCTGAAAACAATACAATAATAATAATAATGTTCCCGTGGGACACGCGAATACCTAAATTCAAAATATATGTTATTTCCTTCACGTTCCAACGGCTGAACCGATTTTGGTAATGATTGAATTAGATCTTGGATTTTCACATAGGCTTCTTTTTATCTCGCATTAACGACTTTTTGTCCCAGATTAATGCGGGTAACACTGCGGGCGCAGCTAGTATCCTAAATATAATTCATAACTAATTTAAAACTCGGTGTACTATAATAAGTATTCCTTTGCACGAAATAAATAAACTAAGAACAATTTTATGAATTACAATTAATTTTTATTACGCCCCGTGGTATAGCTTGCGTTGCTCCGAGACAAAAGTACCATGCGTGATATCCATACCATATCCGCGTATATGTTTGCAAATTGCACCAACTTCTTCGCCAAGTCGCATAGCATTAGAAAAGCGTTATAGCTACTTGTAACTCTAAACACATACCTCCAACCATTCCCCTTTACAACATTAGTGTGCTAGTTCCTTTAGATAAACTCGTGGGACAAGATAACGTTGAACCGGGTCGCTCTATTTAATTTGTGTTAGGATAAAATCTTTTTGCGGGTAATTTGCATATTAATTACTAAGACAAATGGCCTTACAAGCTCTCGGTAAATTATGTTTGACGACGTGCAAATTAATGTTCCCACTTATTAAGGCTTATTCTACATGTTGCGAATTGGTAAACAGACGCCTATATCTATTAATGGTTTAGTATTGGGCTAACCAGCCGTGTGTGAAATGTGTCCTAATATTTATTTTCTATTATTAAGCTTAGTTAACATATAGCATAACATATCATAAGCAGCCCACTATACGTTCCCACTGCTGGGACTCGGGGCCTTCTCTCACGAGGAGAGAGATACAGGCCATAATACACCACGCTGGCCAAGTACGGATTGGTGAATGACACACGTCTTCGGATATTTCAGTCCTCCCAACATGCCGGTTTCCTTCACGGTAAAGCGAGTGCAAATCCACACATAACTTGAAAAAAAAACAAGTCATTGGTGTAGGGCCGGGATTCGAACCAGGTTCCGTCTGATTGAAAAGCAGACGTTTATACCACCGAGCCACACTTGCTTATCCTTATAGTTAACAAATGAAAATTGGGAAACCGACTTCTAGTTGAGAAATGCTGAATTGATTTTGATAAAATATATAAGGGACCTTTCGATAAGTACATCTTTTTAGGGTTGCGTAGCTAAAAGGTAAAAAGGGGGCTCTAGTACCAAGCCTCCGATAACTGTCTTTCACCAGGTTGTATATCTCATAAACTGTGATTGCTTGAGAGCCGAAATTTTCGTTGCCGCTATAACAACATATACTGAACAAAATATATAAAAGGGATCCCAATAAATGCGATTTTTATAATTTTTTAGAGAATTATAAGGAACATTTCTACGTAAAAAAAACGAAAACAAGATTGTAAATAATTAGCCAAATGCGAGTTAGACTCGCGTTCAAAGGGTTCCGTACCATTGTTGTATGGAAGTCCCCCTTAAATATTATTTTTAACTAAATTATTTCAAAAACAAAGGCTCACAAAATTCAGTCTTATTTAATTACAGTCTATTGGGATAGAATTTGTCAATTTGACAACCAGAGTTGTGACATGGTTGTCATGGTTACATTAAAATAGTTCAACTATTTATGCATTAGGCTGCGAAGGTTTCTTATCCACCCTCGTATGTTTGTTGTATGGGAGCCTCCCTCAAATATGTATTTTATTTAAATTTTATAATTTAATTTGATAGCTAACATACATTTATATATTAAGTATCTAGCAGCTATCGTTATTGATATATAGCAAATAAATACGAAAAAACACGTTTATTGTATGGGGTTTTTTGACCCTTAATATTTTTTTTGTATTTGTTGTTATATCGGCATGGAAAAAACATATATTGTGAAAGTTTCAGCTTTCTAGCTATTAAGGTTTCTGAGATACAGCCTGGAGACAGACAGATAGACAGCGGAGGCTCAGTAATAGGGTCCCGTTTTTACCTTTTAGGTGCGGAACCCTAATAAAAAAGGAGAAGCACAAAACATACGTGATTTTTGGACGTTTATTATACACAACCAAAGCTTATTTTACGTAGACTAAGTCGTTGAACAAAAGTTTCGTAACTGTATAATTTTTCGTAGGAAAATGTTTTCATATTTTATACCAAACATACGAGTATTTCAGTATGTTTTGCTGCTATCACCCAAAAGACTTGACGGTCTGAGCGGTCGAACCTTATTCATTTGAATACGAGTTTTGAACTAATTATACTGTATTCGAACCTCGTCACCCGAAAATGATAAGGCGGTTCGTGTCAGCACATGCCCTTTCGTTTTTATGACACTTGTTACTCTGAGAAAGATTAAAATTCATTAGTTTAGGTACGAATATTTACAATATGTAACTTATTTTCGCGTAGAAAACGATCACACTTACTTATTATTAAAAGTTGGAATAAGTCTAACAGTTTTGGTGATTTCATCGGCGACGGTCCGTGTACCACTCGCCCCTGAAGATGGTGCTCGGAAAGCACCAAAACTGTTGGACTCATTCCAACTTTTAAATGAGTAAGTGTGACCGTTTTCTGCGCGAAAATATTAAGATGCCTTACGTGAACAGTTTACAATAATTAATATGTAACTTATTACTTTACAACTGCGGCTCGTGTTAATCAATATTATAAGAAGGCTGTGTGTAAACCAGGGACTAAGTTGTATCTCTTCATCAAATTTCATTGAAATCAGTTCAGCCGTTCGACCTTGAAAAGTTGACAAACATACCTACACAAACACACACGTTTTCAGACATACACATACGAATTTTCTCATATTATATAATATCAGTGGGATACTGGGATAGGATTTCATCGTATCCATAAATCGAACTCCATAAAAGTACCTATATTTTACAATGTATACTTTTATAGAAAAAAAAAAACGTTTCCATTCATACATAGATACGATGCCACAGACAGAAGCGAAAACCCACGTCAAACTTTTTACACTCCCTCGTTTTTGCTTCAAGGGTTCATAACACACAGTCCATACTCACAAGTTATTTCGCGCACTTTTTACGGCAGAAAAGAAAGGTAAAACAAAGACCCTCCTAACCGTTCTGTAAACTATAAACTATAAACAGCTAGTTCAGAAATAACGTCGCGCAGTTTAGTTTATGGGCAGTTGTTAGCAGATGACGAATAATTCAATGTTGCCTTTAGCGAGTGACAATTTAACTTGGAATTGCAGATGTGGGTGCCACTCGCGTTTGTTGAATTAGATTTTGAGGTTTTATCGGAAGTTCAGTTTCATGTATAAATAAATAAAAATAAATAAATAAATTGTTTATTCAGGCAAAACATACATTCACATATTATAATGACATTCATAATTATGATTATTATTTTGAACATAGATATTATTTTGATTATTATTAAGAATACATATTAATATAATTATTTTTTATTTGTACACAAAATTTGATATTATTATTTTTTAACAGCGGTTTCGGTGATAAGCAGGTAATTTTAGGGCACTAACTCCCTCATTAGGATTCCCTGAGTTTGAGGGAGTTAGTTTCTCTTCTAGGGTGTCAGATGTGAGTGAGTGGGTTAGGCAGTTAGTAGTGTAATGTATAGTTAATAGACTCCGATTCTCGCTTTGGTTGGGAATCCGATTAGAAAACTAAGTTTGAGAACTTCTTTTTCTTCTTCGTATGAGCTAAGTGGCTGAGCTCTGGTGTCAAGAGTTTTCGAGCCGCCCGAAGGCCTCTGACTTGGCTTAACGACTGCTTGTACTAAGACTAACAGCCGACGCAAAAGGCTGAAAATAATAATAATAAAGTTTTTCTAAGCTCGACTCTGCCTATATGGATTGTATATAATTATACTATTTGTTTGAACCAAGCCTCGAAGGCTTCAAAATATAAGTCGTAGCATTTTGCTCATTATATCGCGATTTTCTTTGTCGATAGAGACTTTGTTTTGCTTTGTGGTAAAGTACGTACCAAACTTACATACTCGTTGTCACATAGGTATTCATACTAGAACGTATATATAAATACATACTAATTATAACTTGAGTCTATAAAAAAACATTTGAAGTTCTTCACTTGTTGAACTAAATGAGTGTGAGTAATAGGATTTGAACTTTCAAAAGTATTCTTTATTGCCTCGAATTATACGAGTACATACCAGTATATGTTCTGCGTACTTTGTGTAAGACACGCACTAATTGTTTTGCCTTCATCTTCATTGTGTATACCGCTGTGACATTTTTTTTGACAGACGCCGTAAACTACTATTATTATTATTCTATTTATAATGAGATCCTCAAAAGGCGGAAATATGAATGCCTAAGCAACGGATACATATTTTCGCCTTTTGGGGTTGAAACTTTGGGGCCATGGGGCCCCAACGCCCGTAAGATTTTTATTGAACTGTCCAAACGGCTGGTGGACAGAACAAATGACCCAAGAGCTGGCGCTTACCTCGGCCAACGTATAAGCTTGGCGATCCAGCGAGGTAATGCCGCCAGCATTTTAGGCACCTTACCCGCGGACACTGACTTAGATTTAATTTACTATTTGTAAGGTTTTTGTGTGTGTTTGATTACAATAAAATTTATTATGTACTTACCAGATCTAAGGTAGCGAAAATAGTTCAGCTAACTATATGTGATCTGACTAGATTACATAACTAGCTAGCAGTTCATGTACGTTATGTTACATATATCTACGGATATTATTTTTTACGAAACAGTTAATACTTTTTCGTGGCTTCTGATGCCTTGTTATAAAAGATGTAGGTAATAGATATTTTTTGGGGTTATTACTATGTAGGTTTATTTACAAATAATTATTAGAGAAATCATCAATTAAAATACTATTAACAAACTTCCGATGTTTCACAATTACAATTTTTTAGTTTCTCAATATAATTAAATATCATATCGCTGCTTTGGAAGAATAGCGTAGTATTACCAAATACTACAAAATTCATTTTTCAACGCCATTTAACGTAAAATGATCTGTTTTGTATACCCAGTTAAGATCGTATTTTTATAACAACATTTCACGGCGTGGCACCACCAAAAGACTATATCCTTTTGTTCAAATTTGGCCGCATTTTTTTATAGATAGCGTTGTATCGCCAGTTGCAACTAGTGTTTTGAAGTGAACCCCCTGTTGGTTTTCTTGAATTTGGTCATATTCCAAAATAATTAAGATTTTGAGTGCGCATTTATCTCAAACACTGCATTATTACGAGATGTGACACTATTGCTTAAAAAAATCTACAAACACTTTTTGAAACTTCTCATAAACAAAGTGTCATTTGGGATTACTACGTTGTTCTACAAAAAGTAAGTATAACTTAAATGTATTATAATTAGATATTACTGTTTATAATAAAAAATAGAGTCGTAAGTATTGGTACAATTAAAACTACTACGTTTTTCTATATAAATTATTTCGTGATTGTAATAGTATTTTTCGTAATAAGACTTTATTCTGTTAAACAATTGGTCGTGTTATTGTACTTGATACAGTATTTCAGATAAAAAGCACCACAAATACTACTTTTTTTTATGCATTATAACTACCTTACTAATCGTGAAGAACTTACTGAAGCTAATATTTTGGTAGATACCTAGCAGGTTTTATTGTTACATATCGACTCGTTGTAATCTAGGTAGCTAGTTAGAGCTAGTTTGTAGATTCTAGGTAGCTGTATTCTAGGTAAACAGATTCTATTGCTACGGTACTTAGGTACCTACTTATAAAGAGTAGGTATTCTACGTAGGATTAAGACTATCTACATTTTTTATCTTTGATAGGTTTGCGTTTGACTACAGCTAGCTTCATGTTAAGCTGCGCTGCAGTCTACGGTGTGGCACGCTTACCTAGAAGATACCTATTAACTCTACTTTTGAAGACCCCCGGAAGATACCTCTTAGGAAACAGAGACTCAGGTAGTGAGTTCCAAAGCCTCGCAGTCCTCACAATAAAGGTCGACGCAAAGCGTTTCGTGAGAAAGTTTGGAACCTCAACTCTGTATCGGTGTCTCTTCACTGACTCTCTGTAGTAGAACGGAGATGGTGGAATTAAATTATGAAGTTCCAAAGCACACTCCCCGAAATGTATCCGATAAAAGATCGACAAACTAGCAACCTTGCGCTAGGCTTTGAAGCTTCGCCTTCGCAACGCAAGAATTGCCGATGAGCTTCTTAGCTCGTCTCTCAATGGACTCAAGCGCTTCTAGCTGATAATTGGCAGAACCATCCCATAGATGCGAACAGTACCTACTCCATACATGACCGAACTTGCGCTTTATACAAGATAAGCAACTGTTTAGGCCTGAAGTACTGTCGCACCTTTGAGAGGATACCCAGCATTTTTCCAGCCACTTGCGCTTTGGATACAATATAATACATTTCGGAAAGTGGGGGCCTGATGAAATGGCTTCTTCTTGGCGGAGAATAGACACGCCTGAGTCTTAGCAGCATTTAACCAGATTGGCATCGCCCCAATCGGAGACTGCCTGTAAGGTGTCGATTATGCGCTCGACCATGCCCTCTCTGAGTAACTGCATATCGGCTGCACTGGCTCGTGCGTTGGACATATAGCTCTCTACAACCGTGCTGTCGTCTGCATACCCTATGATGCCAGGCTTGAGCAGATCATTAATATGCAGCAAGAAGAGAGTTGCAGAGAGCACTGAACCTTGAGGGACACCGGTGTTTATAGACATTTGATCAGACGAGCAGCCATATATAGACTACTCGGATTGATCGATCCCTCAAAAAGTTTAATATCCACAAACAAAAACCAGTGGGCAAACCGAAGGAAGCTTGCTGATAAGGCCGTCGTGCCAAACCCTGTCAAAGGCCTTAGAAATATCGAGAGAAACCGCTAGGGCTTCTCCGAATTCGATGGCCTCACTCCAGATGTGCGTGGCGTACACTAGAAGATCCCCAGTTGACCGGTTCCGGCGAAAGCCATATTGTCGGGAATACATAAGAGATCTAGCTCCGATATCTACGATAGGGAATCAGAATCAGGTAATTGTCTAAAAGTGAGAGTATATACTCAAACCTACCTAACTTTTCCTTGTTTATTTTTATTTTAGTGGCAAACCGACGGACACTACATTTATTCCGGAACATCAATGTCCCGTTGAGTATCAAGGTAATAAACGAAGTGGTGCTTACCTACTTTTACATGAAGTGTAGGTGGTTGGTTTTGTAGATTTTATAGTAACATTATCTTTTAACAATTAATATCGATAATAATACTATTTTAAACTTTTTAATCATGTTACATTGGATTTTGTTACGTTTTGTTTATGTTATAGGAAAATCAAGCAGAGAACAGAATGGATCATGCGGAACGTTGTATTATCTCCTTTACCGTCTGAAAACAACGTAGAAACAAGAGATCCGCAAAACCAGCTAGTACATGACTATTGTTCAGATTACAGCGTCAAAGACCCGAATTACGTAAATACTGAGGATTATTATTCCGATTCTGATCTTAGTGACTTAACTAGTAAGAAACGCGCAAAGCAATTTGAAAGAAATAAGTTTGCTGACAACATCGATCCCACAATTTCAGTAGTGACTAAAAATTCAAGTTCAAGACAAATTAGTCCGCCCAATACTCACCAAAAAATGAATTATTCAAACGAGCTTTAAAAAATATTGTACAAAATAGAGAGTCTATTTTGGGCTTAGAATTTATAAAATTCTTCTATCTTTAAGTGGATAAGAGCTACATGTTCTATTATGAGCATTTTTCAATTTTTATGTTTTGTTTCCAGTTTATAAGATTCTATGCTATAACAGTTACCTACTTAAGCAATTTTTTAAGATAAAGTTTCTTATTTTCTTTTATGTTTCTAATTTTCGTACGTTTATTATTTGTTGTAAAACCAGTTAAATACTTTATTTTTCCATTAAACATGTTACACACAATAGGCATTTTTGTAATAGAGCGACTGGTTTGGTATTGTGACGCTATTGTTTAAAAATAATTAATGCTAAGATGTAACAACTCAAAATGTATCAGTATCACTGAGAAAAACACAATGAATATTATGTATTAAATCTAAAAACACCACTGTTATTTAAAATAATCTTATATTTTCTTGTACTTTTTTGTAATGAGACAGTAATCTTCATAAGATTGTTTGTATAATTTTGTTATAAGTCTGAGACCTAGTAATTATTTTCAATATTTAGTACTAAATA
Source organism: Mellilla xanthometata (assembly GCA_035578125.1). Taxonomy (NCBI): domain Eukaryota; kingdom Metazoa; phylum Arthropoda; class Insecta; order Lepidoptera; family Geometridae; genus Mellilla; species Mellilla xanthometata. Next base: position 2,313,934 of record JAPUBQ010000015.1, on the reverse strand, counting down.
AGTATTATTTTCTTAAAAGCATTTAATAAACATAAAGTGCAATATATGTTTCGTGTTTTTATTGAAGTATCATCAACATTTTCGCAGCAAATAAAAAAATACAGCATTTGGTAATTTGTAAAAAACTTTAAAGTGCTCTACTGAAAAATTCACTCATATTGACAGTATTCTTCCAAAGCAGCGATATATAAGCATACTTAATTCAAGCCCCTTCCTATACTGCTTCGTTTTAACTATAATGCCTTAAAGTATTAAATACTTGACTAAGATCGAGCTAATTACAACACGGCAATATATATACCTTTACATAATAACATTTCCAGAATAAAGTTGTAATAAAAAAGATTTATCCCAGCCAATACCACATTAGCTAACGCAATAAATAAGTAGAGACAGAAAATAAGATAGACCTCTATCGGGGAGACTGAATCAGCCAACTTGCCCTAAGGGCGTACCAGAGAGTTTAAATCGACTAGAGGTAACATAATGTATCTTTTTGCCCCGTTTTCCTATGTGTTATTTACTTTATTTAGGTAGCGGAACATGACAGTGGTACATCTTGTACCATTGTCATGTTTCGCTACCTTGCACATATGTTGTTTGTTTGTTTTTTCCTTGTTTTCCTATATTTTATTTACTTTATGTGTACCAATATCTTGTACCACTGCCATGTTCCGCTTCCTTGTATATATATTTTCCTATGTTTTATTTACTTTATATGCACCACTATCTTGTACCACTGTCATGTACCGATGCCTTATATTTAAGTTTTTCGTTGTATATATTACTTTAAAAGGTGGCAAACACAGTTGACGTGCTGAATTTCCTATAACCAAACCCTCAAAGCCCCGGCTACTATTATAATTGGATTTAATAGCATAGAATTATTTGTATAGGATCGATCTATTTTATCAATGAAAAAATCGGAAAAAAAATTAAGTTAAACAACAAAATGATAACAACAAAAGTATAATAAAAAGAAATTTAAGCAATGAGTGAAAAAATAGGACATCAAACGTCTAATTTTATTAATATAACTAAACAATTACACGCCCTTTTTTTTATTTACATTCAAGTGGTTTAAAATCGCTAATCCTGGTATAGCTCTGGCCTATAACCTTATAAGATTTTGACCATTTAAATAAAATCTGTCGGTCGACCACTCGCACGTTGGGTCGACGACATACGAAACATCGTGGGCAGGACATGGATGAGGGTGGCACAAGACCGAGACGAGTGGCGTACACGAAGGGAGGCCTATGCTCAGCAGTGGGTGATAGAGGGCTGAAAATGATGATGATGATGAAATAAAATCTGTATCGTTCTGGGTCACGGACATTCTGTAATTTTGATTTTATTGAAAACTCACAAGTGAAAGCTTTTGATTTTTCGTTCATTTAATGAGAATTTTACGCTGTGTTTGACAGTAGAAATAAACACACAAAACATATGAAGTGTATGTAAAAAAAAGAGAAAGGCGAATTTAGCATTAAAGAGCTTACGCAAAGTATAATAACTTCTACAAATATATCATCTCTATGGTCTCCACGGTGATGGGAACTCTGCGAAAGGTAGACAGTTTGTCATCTACTAATGAAGCCAAATGTACAAGGAGAAATATGAGGCTTCTCTGGGCTTATTATTTTACTGTATTTACGCATACGCTGTTCTAAAATTAGATAAAGAAAGAAGAATATTTTTTGTAGTAGGCAAGTAATAGAGATAAATTACATAATAATAATAAATATTAGGACACATTTCACACACGGCTAGTTAGCCCCATACTGAACCATTTCTAGTTCGTATTTTGATTGCTAACACAACTGATATACTACATATACATACATATTATAAATATAAATACATACATATTTAACACCCAGACCCACAGCCAATAAATTTATTTAAGCACTAAGATGTTGACCGGGCCGGGAATCGAACCCAGAACCTTCTGATTAGCAGTCCGGCATGATGACCTTTACGCTAACGAGGTCGTCAAACAAACATGACGTAAGGGGTTTTTTTGTCACTCGTTACAACTAGGCATTTGACTAGCAGGACGCGTAAAATCACACACGCTAGCTACACTCTAGCCTAAAGTAGGGCGTGCCTAGTCTGGAATAACATGAACTAACTCCTAAACCTTAACAAATGATCAGAAGTCCGCTCTCGGGGTCTGCCAGAGCGCTATGGAGCGCAGCATATAAGGAGTCAAACTAAAAGACCGCTTCAGAAACACCGCACTGCGCTCCAAAACACGCATCATAGACGTTGGCCAAAAGGCAACCGAACTGAAGTGGAATTGGGCTGGGCACATCAGCCGCATGTCGGAGGATCTGTGGACTAAACGCACCACCCAGTGGGTACCACAGAGCGTCCGACGTCGCGGCAGGCCCAGACGGAGATGGCGGAACGAACTGGATAAACACTGCAAAAACTAGCAAGAAATAGCAATAGATCGTGATAAATGGAAAGAGGGTAGAGAGGCCTTTGCTCTTCAATGGGATAAAACAGGCTCATAATAAATACATAATAATATAAGCTCCTAAAGAGAAATAACATACTGTCAGATGCTTGGCGACAGATTTTTCAACTTGAAATTCGTTGCTAGACAGACAATCACTAAAAAATGCCTTGACATCTTATTTTATGGTCTTCTCGCGGTGTTTTCCTTGACCGAAAGCTCAAGCTCATTGTCGGGAATCAAACCTTCGACCATCAGAATGTAAGGCGGCCGCAAGCCCGACTGAGCTACCATCGCTTCAAGAATTCCAAAACTTCACAGTTCTCACTATGAATGTTGTGATAAAGCATTGTTCTAGATAAACAAACGCGATTCACCGTTATATAGTTTAGCTTACATGTGAATTGTGTACAAGCGCTAATCTGTTTAAAAAGGTAATCAAGGATATAAATATATCTCGATTAAACTATTCAATCAGTACATAAAGTGTGTGATCTTGTACCTACCTATATAACAATCAAAATCTTGGACCCGAAGTTAGCATTCTCCCTTACTGTAAGAATAAATTAGTACAGCACTAACTGATTCTCTACTGCTAACGACCGACGTGATTTTGGCTAGGAGGGGTAACTACAACTATAACCATCGAAGTTTATAAGCGCGTTAGTTGGGAAAATTAAAATTGTACACTACTGTCTAGTACTACTGCCCTGTACCACTATCATGTACCACTGCCCTGTCTCATTGTTATCTACTACTGTCATGTACCACTGGCACGTACCACTATCATGTACCACTGTCACGTACCACTATTATGTACCACCATTATGTACCACTACCATGTATCATTATCATATACTACTATCATGTACCACTAACATGTGCCACTATCATGTACCACTATCATGTACTACTGTCTTGTATCTCTGTCATACACTACTGTCATGTACCATGTCTTGCACTATTGTCTTGAACCACTGTCCTGTACCACTATCGTGCACCACTGTGAATGATACGCACGACAGTGGTATAAGACAGTGGTACCCTTGTACCAGTGGTACAGTGATCTTGTACCACTGTTACGTACTACTCTCCTGTACCGCTGTCTTGTACCACTGTCCTATAATACTCCACGGTACCACTGGAACGTACCACGTTATATTTATCATAGTTACAGGATAGGTAAGTAACATGTAATGTAAGTAGTAGTAAATGACAAATAAATCATTCATTCATTCATTTTAAATCATTCATTTAAATCATTTAAGAAGTCAGACCTCTGACTCGCCATTAAGAATGGTAATTTTTGTATCGGTAGGGTTGACAATCCGACTGCTTTGAGCTCTTTCTTTTTGTACGTCCCTTATTATTACACTCCCTCGTGTGGCCGGCGATGGCACAAGTTGTTCAGTGTCCCTCATTCTCGCACGGAATATGCTAAATCGGCCCCTACGCGACGTGCTATATCTGACCTTAACGCTTTATCCGAAATCCAAGAAATTGATGACTTCTGTAGTGCAGTCACTTGCATTGTGTGTGCATTCAGGAATGTAGTTTTTAAGTCTAAAATAGTTAGCGCTTTGGTGTAAAAACTGTTATAGCTATTTAATTGAATAAATCAATAAATAAATCGGTTGAGACTAAGAGTGGAGGTAATTTTTTTTTTTTGCTGTGGCACCATTTGTGAATGGCTTTTTTTCAGACTCACCATGCTAGGACCTGTATTGAAGGGTCATAGGAATTCAAACCATTAGTAACTCCCCGTCAGAAACTATAATGACTGTGGCCTGATGAGGCTCTAATTGATGTAGTAACTCTGAAGCAATACAATGCTGTTGTAAACTTTTGCCAACGAGTTTGGGTTTGAATTGTGGAAAACATAGAGGAAACCAAGTTTCCCTTGAAGCCTACACAAAGAATATAACCCGCGTCATCTAAATAAATAGCCAATAGCAAGTCGGACTCATGCTAGAAGGGTTTCATACCTTCTCTTCTTCTTCTTTACCATTTCCCACTAGGTGGGGTCGGCACAGCCTGTTTTTCGCTTCCACGCCACTCTATCAGCCGTCATCTCCACATTCACTCCCTTCTCATTCATATCCTCCTTCACACAATTTATCCACGTCTTCTTTGGTCGACCTCTACTTCCGCTACTTCTTACAATTGAAGGGTTTCATACTATTTACTATAAATAATGGCAAAAAACTGTTGTATCGGAGCCCCCATAAATAATAAGTTAATTTTTACTTTAGTGTTTTTTACAGTGTTATAACTATAATGTATATAAGTCATTTATCCAATCAAAGACAATAAAAAATATATAACTGCTCACCCCTGGTGCAAAGGTGCCCATCACGCTCGCTGCATTACCGCGTTGAATAGCTATGACCAACCTCTGCACCAGGAAGCCTGTCGTTCCGGGTTTTTTAAAGTTAATATAATAACAATTCTGTAAATAGATATATGAAATAAGTATTAAAGGCGGGCTCCCATATAACAAACGTGATTGATGCACATTATTTTCACATTCTCTCTGTTATGTTTTTCACTTTTTTTTTTTCAATCTTATCCAGACCAATTTAGCTAAAAGAAAATATAATAAACTACTTAAATTACACAAAATATGAACGCAACTTTCTACATATAAGCTTTTGGATAAGAACATGACTGTGTGTTCTCAAATATTTTATGAAAATGCATCATGATACATCGAAGAATTTAACAAATTGACTAACATTTTCTGTAGATGGCCATTTCCGAAATAAGTTACATCTTTAATTCCCTTCGAGTTAACACTTTACACCTAAGGCAGCGTTTATAAAAATTCACAACTACAATACAGACTCCATCGCGAGCGCTTCAAAGTTTTCTTGTTAAAGTGTAGAAACACTTCAGAGAGACTTTAACAGCATCTCTTTCATGTTATAATTGCCTGGTATTAAGATCGCTTAAAACGAGTAGTACAACGTCAAGTGTGTCTACAGGAGATTCAGCGACGCAATGCTACCAGCTAGCCAAGCACAATACTTTTATGTAAGGTATGTTAGAATTTATTTTCTTTTGTAAAAATTATGGACTCAACCACGGATTATAGTAAAAAGGAGATATTATTCGTAAGGAAACACATGGTCTAATTTATATGTATTATTAGATGTGCAGATTAAAGCTTTAGCGTTTCGTGATATTGCATTGGACAACGAATTCAAATCCAATTCTACATCGGCTTCTACAGAAAAGTAGTGGTCCACTTGGTTGGATCAAACAATATAACCTCTTATGTAGCATAAAAGCAGGAGCAGCCCACTATACGTTCCCCTTTGCTGGGACTCGGGGCCTTCTCTCACAAGAAGAGAGTTATAGGCCATAATCCACCACGCTGGCCAAGTGCAATTTGGCGGATGACACACGTCTTCGGATATTGTGATCCTCAAACATGCCGGTTTTCTCACGATGTTTTCCTTCACCGTAAAGTGAGTGCAAATCCATACATAACTTGAGATACAAGTCGTTAGTGTCGGGCCGGGATCAATCCAGGGGCCGTCTGTTTGAAAAGCAGACGTTTTTACCACCGAGCCACACTCGTTTCATCAAACAATGCCTTAAGTCTTTTTTATTTGTATGAAAAAATATGGAGCCACTTTTTAATTTGGTTTTGATAAAATACAAGATTTTCTTAACAGCAGTTTTTCAAAATGTCTCTTAAACATTTCTCCCTGTAAAAAGTTTATTTTATTAACATGCAAATTTAGGTTATCACCAGGACCACTCATATTCAAAGGAATATTCATAAGGGTAGACAATTTAACTTCGCCCGGGTTTCTAATAAATTACAAACGGTCCACAACTAGTTGCCAGCCCTACTAACGAACTATAAATTATTACGAAACACTCAGAGGAAAAATATTTGTTTTTGAAGCCAAACTTACTACTTAAATTATTAAATTAAAGATTAAAGTATCGAAATAGCTTATCTATATTAATAATAAATAACAGATTAATTATTCCTTAGCTTTAAGGTCGTATAAAGAAACACTCTAAAAAATGTATACATATTTGGTACCAATCAAACTTATATGAAATATGAAAGAAACTGGTTCAACAAGCTTAATTTTTTGACTTTTAGAACCTGTTTATTAAAAAAAATATATCAAGATTTTAAATAAGATAAGTAGACGAAAAGAGTAATGTAAATTAGTTTTTAGAAGCTCAAAATAACATTTTAGTCCTTTTAATTATTGCTTTAATTTAATCTATTAGAATCCTGGAAGAGATCGCTTTTAGCGATAAGGTCATCAGTTGAGGCACAAGTATTTAAGTATCTTAGTGTATTCTGTATTTTTTTAGTAAGTGTTTTAATAAAGTGTTTATCTATCTAATAGGTAACAATAACTATAAGTAAACGATTTTGAATCGATAACTGCTTAGGCGGGCGAGCGGCTGCCTCACGTCCCGAAGGTCGTAAGTCTATTCCCGCCAATGAGCTTGAGGATACAGTGAAGAATAACATTGTGAGGGAGCCATAGCATGATGGTAAGGTATTTTCTAATGCTCGCCTGGCTAGCAACATCCCTTGTAGTTGAAAAGTCTCTCGCCAAACACCTAACAGCGTGATCCGGCAGCCTCCTTGAGAGCCAGTTATTCCAGACTAGGCATGCTCCACCTTAGGTCATAGTATCTCTAACTCGCCCTTCTGAAAGTACCTAGCTGAAAGAAAAATACATATTATTATGTAGGGTAACTGAACCATTTAAGGGATCAAAATCATTTCGTATATATTTTTTAAGAAATCGTAATGTCTTTCAAACAAAAAAAAAACTCATAAATCTTGTATATAAAATTTCCATGTCACAATGTTAGTTACCGTACTCCTCTGAAACGGCATAACCGATTTTTGCCCTATGTTATATGCGTATTCAGTAGATCTGAGAATCGGCTACTATCCATTTTTCATACCCCTAAGTGAGGCAAAACAAAGTTTGTCGACTTAGCTAGTATGTTATAAAAGAAACCTTCTTACACTTTTTAAAGTTTAGAGTTGACATGAATTTACAATATTGTAAAGTTCTCTATTCCCACGCTAGAAAGTTTACAAACTGTAGACAAATAATGTAACAATCAAGTTCAAACTATTTCGAAGCACAAAACAAACCGAGCTATGCTCCATTGTTGCAGACATGAAATTCTTTTATCCCAACTTAAAGTTTTCATGTTCTTTAAACTATTTTTCAAAACAATAATTCTCGAGCGGTCACAGTATAGAAACAAATAGACAGTATGGTTACTCAATATTAATATGAATCCGTAGTTGGCTTTTTGGGAGTTGGGGAGACCTTTGCCCAGCAGTGGGACAGTTTAGGTTAAGAAAAAAATGGCTTTTATTTAGTTTGAGAAACAGATTCTTCTTCCTCACTTTTTTAGCACTATATTATGAGTGGACGGCAAAACAAGTAATGAATCGACGCATTATTTGAAAAATAAGGTAATTATAGTATTTAAAATGCGTTGATTTTCTCAAAATTTTAACATAAAATATAAAATTAATCCTTGAACAATCAAATTCAACTTCACATACAAATATAACCTATTTGTCCCAACGAAAGAAATGTGGCTTTTTTAAACGCATAAGTTAATTAGGGTAATTAGTGGTTTGGTTTTAGTTTTATAATTAATTTTAAATTGTATGTTTTGTAAATTGTAAGTGATACTTTACATTAAAATAAATAGAAGAAAAATTTTGAAAGTCACAAAGAAATTCAAACAAATCATAATTTTAGAAATATCACTATAATAACTACAATACTACTGGCTTAAGTTAATGTAAAACAGGAACAAAAACTTAGATTACGAATACATCTGGAACGGTTAAAATGATTACAAAAATAGCTTACAGTCTAAAGTACAAACAAGCTTAAGAATATTTATACCAATTATGGTACAAATCCAACTACTCATTTATTACAATAGTATTTTTCTTTTAAAATTTTACAAAACAATACAATGCAAAAACTCTTTATTGCACACCAATAAACAAAATATAGTTATAATTTATCTTTACATAAATAAGAAATAAAATATTGCATAATAGGCGGCTTTATTGCCTGTAGTGATTTTTGGAAAAGTGAGAAAGAAGAAAGGAAGTAAACATAACAAATTATAAGAAAAGAAGAAACGAAAATATTTTTTACGGAATAAACAAAGAAAGGATAACTATATTATATTTGTACATTTGAACCGTAAATTCAAGATTTTGCCAAAGTCATCCTGCCCATACTACAGCGAACTAGAATAAACGGAAGAGTAACTCCATACATTTGCCGCTTAGAATTTGTATCTATCTACGCACACAATTATACTGCTATCCCAACGAAACACACACACAAAGCTCGCACGCGATTGGTGCCGTGCCACACCGTGTGAAGCCACGCGGGCGCGCGGGTAACTGTTTTGCCCCACCCACCGCGGTATTTTACGATTACGCGTGGAACCATTTTATCGGCCAAGTTACTATTTTGTTCAATCTAGTTCGCTGCCATACTGTTACCACGAGCACACTGGAGCTGCATTTAACGCGGACGCCGCCCATCAGATTCCGGGGAGATTATAGTGGGACTCGGCACGAATCTCGACAAACCCCGCGTGGCTTATCTTTTTGCATCGAGCGTTTTGTTTCGCGCTTATCAGACCTTTTGTTGTTTTTAATTCGTTTTCTCTTTTTACCAAGCTACTAAGCTCGAAATCTTGAACGCACGCCTTTTTTATTTATTTTTTAGGGTTCCTTACCAAAAGGATTAGCCTTTTGATAGGGAATACTAAGATTGTGCTGTTCGTTTGTGTTTCTTTTTTTATAACAAAAAGCTACATCTAATATACCACGGTTCATACACAGAATTTTTTTTTACGGGCTATATTATTATTAAAATTTGCACGGAAAGAAATTATGACAATTTTTTTAGTATTTATGCTGCTATAGCAACAGCATAAAACAAAAAATTACTAAGCCAACATACAATAAGTATTTAACAGAGATTCGCAATACATAAACGCGATTTTCGCTGTTTTTGTTTTTAAAATGGTAACACCCTCTTCGAACGCGAATGGGGCCTGCATAATTATGGTAGAAAATTTATCTGAACCTACTTTTACTAATTTAAAATGATAATAAAATTAAATTAAAAATTAACTGACTTCCTTACTATGAAATGTATAAATAATTTGCTCATTGTATATATTATTGTTAATTAGATAACATAAATAAATACATTTTAGAACACATTTCACACACGGCTGCTTAACCCCATACTGAAACATTTCTAGTTTGTGTTATGGTTGCTAACACAACTGATATACTACATATACATACATATTTTACATAAAACATATAAAACACCCAAACCGATAGCCAACAAATTTAGTTCAGCACAAAGATGGTAGCTGTGCCGGAAATCGAACCCAGAACCATTTGATTGGCAGTCCGGCGTAATGGTTACCATGCACTATTATGCCAACGAGGTCGTCAAAAAATAAAGTAAGGGCTAATTTTGTTATTAGTATGGAACCCTTCGTGAACAAGTCTGTCTCGCACCTGGCTATTCTTTTTTCTATTTTCCAAGACGTATTCGAGATGCAAGCTTTTTGAGATATCAATTTAATAACCTGTTCCTTGCAGATAAGAAGAGAATTGTGTTGTTAATTAATGGAATGTGATAAAGAGGTAATTAGATATGATGTCTTGATGTCGCGGCTTTTATTCAGTTTCTCTGTTAATTAAAATCAACGGGGTGAAATCTTTTTGACTTGAAAAATAATAAACATAAAAGAGTTAAAGGGGCTTTGCTCAAACGAATCTATTATAAAAAAATAAAGGCGAGTTTTAGATTCAGGCTACTTATAATAATTTTACAGTTTTATAATTTAACTAGCTGACCCAGCAAACGTCGTTTTGCCTTAAGTACAGTTAAAACACTATAATTGATCAGTTATCGAGCGGGATGAAAATGATTAAATTTCTAAAATAACCATAAAAAATAGGGATTGGAGATAAAAGAAGTAAAAATTTATGGTTGTATGTATATTTGTTGTCAAAATTTAAAAAAAAGGCTAAACAACCCTTATCACTGAATGGTATGAAAAATAGATAGTAGCCGATTCTGAGACCTACTGAATACGCACATAAAATTTGGTAAAAATCGGTCTAGCCGTTTCGGAGGAGTACGGTAACTAGCATTGTGATACGCAATTTTATATATAAGAAGACAAGATAAGAAGATAAAGATACAGAACAAAATACTAATAGTTAAAATAGTTGGTAACATAGTTCAACAAAATACTAATGCAATTTGAAGCCACACGCGCTAAGTCGCGGGCACTAGCCTAGTTTCCCGTAAATAAGTACAAGTTTGAGTTGGTTATTCACAAAGTTAATATACATAGCATAATAAAGTTGCGCTGTAGTCGGTGTCACAATGTGCTGGAGATAGCTCAGGAACTGTGGCTCGAGAATCACCATCTTGCTTGCAAGGAACTAGAAAATAATGGAGGTGGTAACAAAGTAAGGACTAGGTTTTATAATAATACTAGCTGACCCGGCAAACGTTGTTTTGCCTTAAAAAATATTTCTATTAATAAAAAGGGAGTATGGAAAATTGATAGTAGCCGATCTCAAACTTACTGAATACGCATATAAAATTTCAAGATCTGTTAAGCCGTTTTGGAGGAGTGCGGTAACAAACACTGTGACACGGAAATTTTATATATAAGAAGAAGAAGATAAAAATAGATGTAGCCGATTCTCAGACTTACTGAATACGCATATAAAATTTGGTAAAGATCAGTCAAGCCGTTATAGCCGAAATTTTATATAGATATCAGAAGAATATTAGCGGATTGTCCCGGCTTCGAGCTTCGAGCGAATCATTGGCTTAACACAGAGTTCAAATTAATCCACAGTAACAGGATATTTTTACTATAAAAGAATATTATTACAAATGGTGTAGTACTATAATAATACTGAACTAAAAGATAATACATTTAGGAAAGTACATCTTATTTTGTAATAGCCTTAAAGTTTTTTTTTATTGTGCGTTTTTTTTCATGGTATCAGTACATTATGTTGTTTATACTGAACTTAATTTAATAACTCTTCCAGCGTTAATACTTCCGTTAAGACATCTTACAACTAGCACGGTATGTAAGACATTTTTATCGAAATAAAAACACACTTCGCATTTATTATATTAGTAGGATTTTGGTAATTTGATAATACGATTTCCCACATCCAATTTTCGTACATCGGAACAGCTTGTTAAGTTCGGGGTATTATAACTAAATTCGAGCCGGGCGATTACGGAGTTTGACGTCTGACGTCGCTAACTATTCATAAACGACATAAATAACGCGTTCACTACAACTTCGGGATTCGATACTGTGTACGGAATGGTTTTAAGGCGGGCCTTTGTGCAGATAACGTACGGGATTTATTGGGATTCCTGTCTCTAACACTGATTTTGGACTATGTCTACTTAGATTAATGAAATAAGGTATAAATTAGTAATTAGATTTTACTCCCTAATAATTGTACTTCCTATGCTATCCTAATATTAAAAATGCTAAGTTTACCTATCTGTAAGTAAATGAGTTTTATTTTAAGTCATTTTTTTATTATTTTTTTTCTTCTTTTTTTGATTATGGCTTTCTGCGGACTGTTAAAGACGACTAAGCCAAAAAACCATTTAAAAATACCTTGTTTCTATGTTTATGGCTTCAACGGTCACAAATTTGCCAATAAAAATAACATATCGAATCGTTTCTCGCTTGCGTGACAGCTGTCAAGAAATCAAAATAAGAACAAACACGTTTCGTTCTACGTACTTTTGACTTACAATAATCCTAAAATGTTTTCACTCATTAAACGATCTCTCCACATAAATATTTACTCAATTTATTAAAATAATATTCAACTGAATATTATGTGAATATTTCAATTATCTACTATTTAACGTTACTATGATCGAGAAAAAAAATGCAAATCACGTTTATTGTATTTTTTTGTTTAAATTTTGTTGTTATAGCTTCTTGAGAAACACATCGTAGTATTGTACTTTGTAAACTGTTATCGTAAGGCATATTATATATTTACACGAAACAAACGGTCACACTTACTTAAAAACGTTGGATATACGTCCAACGGGTTTCAACGCATTATGAGCGTCATCATCGGGGACGAGCTGCACACGGACTGTCACCGACGAGATTCTGTGCTCGGATCGAAGTGTGACCGTTTGTTTCGTGTAAATACATCGTAGTATGTCATTTCTGTCATCATCATGGTTTGTGAGTTGTTTTTTACAATCCAGTGACCGACGGACAAACAGCAAGTCACGGATCCCTAGTACAAGAACTAGGGCTCCGTTAGTACCCTTTGGGAATGGAACTCTTAAAAAAAATGAGCTAAAATAGTTATCAATTTTATGACAATCTTATTAGCATAAATAATCTTATTTCATCAGAACTAAACTGATAATACTCGTATGTACAACAATTGCATTAAATATAAGCTTTTCAGTTTATTTTTTCAGTTTATTTATTTGTACACAATACCACTTATCATCTATACACCAAGTCTTAAATTATGCATTAGTTAAATTTAGGCTACAAGTAAGAACTAGGATATTTAAGACAAGGGGTGCACTGAACTCCACAGAAGGTTGAACCTGTGTCGTAGAGTTCAGGCTCTTCCATTTAGCGTACATGATTGCAAGTTAGATTAATTAGGTACAAAGGTTAAAATACTGAGTAATAAGCGATGAGTAAACTAAGGTAATACTAATTAGGGGTAGATACAAATACACATTAAATGGGCAAAACAAAAAAAAAAATAAATGAAAAAACTTAACATAATGACACTAACTTAACACACTAGTTTGTGAATAGATCAATTGAGTTACGTGAGACTCGAAACAATATAAATACAGATGCGTTCAAGGTCAACCTATGTAACATTGGGTGACCTTGGACATGTCTTAATAATAACAATATATAAATATGGTGGGTAATAAAGAGGCTGCGTTTATATGATTACATATAATAAATATAACAATAAAATTTAAGATAAATAATAATAATACTCAAAATAATAAAAATAAGTTGTTTAAGCATATATACGATCAATACAAAGTATTACAGTCCCGGACAGTCCGATGTTATAGTTTTGTTAGTAACTTACGTAGCAAATATTGTCGTGTTGCATTATTTGGTATATTTTTATATGTATTACGATTAACCAGGGTAACGCGATTCAATAACTACACGATTGTTTATGCATAATATGTCTAAGCTCATTATAGTCGTTATAAGATCTGAGCGTCTAATTATATAACTGCGGTTATAAAAGATTCTGTGCTTGTGTAATCAAGTGTGGATAGATACGCATGTAGCTTAATTTTACATTTAAACCTCAATGTGTCAAGAAGGTGAAGTTCATGGTCCAATTTTTTATATAATACAGGTCCTTTGTAATAGAATGCACGTTGAGCTAAAGTCGTTTTGGCAGGGGGGGTTGCCCAGTGATTTCGACGTGAGTCTTTTTTTGTGCTACAGGCTGTTGTATAGGCTGTCTTGTGAAACCTGAGAGCTACTGCTGAGATATACAATTGTCTAACGGTCAGGTAATTGGTATCTTTATATAAGTTATGGGTGGGGTATCGGAAAGGCTTTTTGTAAGCCACTTTCAAAATAGCTCTCTGTGCCACTTCCACTTTTTTTATTTTAGACATGGCTGCGGAGCCCCAACTCACTATACAATAACTAAGCACAGACTGGCAAAGAGCTAGGTATACAATTCTTAGAGTTTTTGGGTCGGCTACATTTCCCAGTCGTTTAAAGACGTGCAACATCTTTCTGAGGCGGGTTCGAAGAGTTCCAATGTGTTCGTCAAATTTAAGCTTGTTGTCTATGACAACTCCCAAGTACTTGATTTTGTTGACACGTTCAAGAGTAGGACAAGCACATAGATGAGATTCTAGATTGCATGAGTGAAGTTTTAGCTGAATATTAGTTGGATTTGATCTCTGAGACATGTGAAAGGTTAGGTATTTTGTTTTACTGGCATTGAGAGTGAGAAGATGGTTCTTAAGCCATTTCGAAACTTCAGAAATTCCTAGTTGAGCGGCATCAATGACCTCTTGCCAGCTTTTCCCGTGAAACACTAAAGCCGTATCATCTGCGAATGTGAAAATATCACCGTTTACAATATTTAACTGGCAGAGGTCATTAATGTACACCAGAAAAAGTGTCGGACCAAGTACACTCCCTTGAGGAACGCCAAATGAAATAGGTTCGTAATCACTGTAACTACTGGAAATACGAACTCTCTGATGTCTATCTGATAAGTAAGAATGAAACCAGTCCAGTGCAGACCCGCGGACACCCAAAAGCTCCAGCTTCCTAAGTAAAATTTGCCAAGGCACGCAATCAAATGCCTTTGCTAAATCGCAAAAAATTGCTATAGTTTTGCGGGATTTGTCAAGATGGGTAGTAATTTTATCAACAAGAGACACCACAGCATCCTCAGTTGATTTGTTATTTCTGAAACCAAACTGGTTTCTAGACAAGATCTCGTTTTTTTCAAGGAAACTGAGTAATCTTTTGTTTACTACCCGTTCCAAAACTTTTGATAGCGATGGCAAGAGTGAAATTGGACGATAGTTAGAGACCTCAGCAGTAGATCCAGATTTGTGTATAGGGCATATGTCCGCTATTTTTAGGCAATGAGGAACAAACCCTGACATCAAGCTTAGATTGCAAATATGTGCAATTAAGGGCGCTAAGACGTGATTTGCCCTCTTCAGGATTACATTCGATATTTCATCACAACCCGGCGCAGATGCAGACTTTAAGTTTGAAATTATCTTACTTACTTCAACTGCATCAGTTGGAGAGAGAAAAAGCGAACTGGATGGCGATTTGCTTGTTTTTACTTGATTCGCAAGCTGTTTCTCAGTAAGACCAAGTTCATTAAGTGATTTTTGGGCAAGATTATAGCCTACCGAACAAAAGAAGTTATTCACAGAATTAATGGAGTCGACTACAGAAGAATTAATATTAAGTAGGTCTGCTGAATCAGTTTTGACAGATTTTATACTACAAACCTGTCTTACGGTATCCCACAACTTTCTACAATTATTTTTATTCGCAGCAATCAGATTTGATTCATATAAATTCCTTTGTCTTCGAAGTATTAAGTAGTAATAGTTACGATAATTTTTGAACTTTGTTTGAGTTACCAAATTATTAGGATCTTTCTTTGCCTCAATATGTAAACGATCCTTTTTTCTGGCACATTTTAATAGACCTTTCGTCATCCAAGGCTTTAAAATAACATCACGGCTACGGGGCTTTTTAAATGATGTGTTATTATTAATAATTGCAGATAGCTGATTAATCAGATACTGTGTGGCAGAATTTGTGTCCGTTGCTTCATAGAAACTGTCCCAATTAGATGATTCCAAAGCTGTTACGATGCCCTCGTAGTTTAGTTTTTTTACTGGTATCCGCTTACTCGTTGTTTTAGATTTGTTGCTATCGATTCCTGTAATTACTGTTAGATGGTCTGTGGTATCAGAGTCACTGATAACTACACGAGCATTTTGTTTGGAACGTATAAAAGAGTGGTCTATACAGTTAGCTCCATGTGTTGGTAAGACATGACCAGGGATAAAGCCATAGTGTGCTGTGAGTTCTATGTAATCGTGCGATTTCCGTTTATTAGCTGTAGGTTTGACATCAATATTAATATCGCCAGTAATGATACATGATTCGGTTGAAATATTTCTTATTGTGGACTCTAGAGATGCCAGAAACAGTTTGATGTTGTCCACTGACGGGCTGCGATAAAGTGCAATAATAGTCAGTTCGTTTTTAAGTTTGAGAACAAGACAGTTCGCATCGTCAAATTTAGGTTCTTCAATTATAAAATCAAGACATTTCTTAGTAAATATAACAAGTCCATCATTCTGATTTTTTAGAATGGTGGAAGCATAACAGTTGTAGCCAGGAAGGTAAATTTTATTAAAACTATCATCAATCCATGTTTCCGATAAAACTATAACATCAGGCTGAAAGTGTAGTCTATGCAAGTAAATTAGGAATTTTTCAAAGTTAGCCCTTATACTTCTAATGTTGTGAGCAATTACTGTAAGTTGGCCCGCATGATGTCCTAGTAGTTCCCCACAATTTTCAGCTGATTCCGCCACAAAGTTGTCGATCAAGGTTGATTTGTCAATGCATTCAAGTAGTTCAAAATTATTCATGTAATATGACTAAAATAATGTTTCAAAAATAACCACAGGATTACCCGTGGTTTTAAATTTTTTAAAAGTAGTGAACGGCATTGACAAATCAAATCCGATATAAACCCACCCGGCCAAAGATAGTACAAAATGTAAATAAATCGATCGGTGGGGATATACAAAGTGGCATTTCGACATTCGTTAAATTGTGGGGCAAAAATAATAACTAGACAACATAAGCACCACAATAAGTTAGGTGCATATCTGCCAGCGCGATCTCGTTTGCACATACGAGTAGCATTCGGCGTCTTTTTCGTGCATTTGTTTGAGCTATGTGTATGATTATAAGATATACCGGGCTTTGATCGAAATTGATTATAATAAATGTAAGAGATAATATCAATATGAAAGAAATGTGTTATTTGTATGAAAAAGATATATAAAAAATAAATATTCGAAAACAGAGTAATATATACGTAGTTTGTTGATAATGGTAACTGTGCAATTGATCTATTCAGAGATTTGATCTTAAGATAAACATTAATGTGTAGATTGTTACAGACTAACATGTAAAAGTATGGAGCTATATTACATAGTACAGATACTAGCAATAGGCTTGCTGGGATAGCTAAATTTATCAAATGCACACATATGTATGTAGGTATACAGTACTCTTTATAGCTACGACGCAAAAATACTAGTCATTGTTTTTCTAGTTTGTTGAGGTCTTCTTCACTGTTTATTCTAATTTGCGGTGAACCCTCATTTTTGCGAAGGAAGACACGTCCATGCGAGGTCCAGCAGAAGGCAAGGTCATGCCGTTTAGCGAAGTCTCTTGCGAGGTAAAACAGACGGCGTTCTTTCGGGGTGAGGTTCTCGGAGACGTATACAGGCTTACTCGGTCCATCAACTTCAATGTGGGTGGTACCAAATTTATCATCCTTATGCTCTTTGTTGAACTTTTTATAAGCTTTCAAAAAGTTCTCCTTCATTATTGAGGTTGTAAAGTCCACAATAATCGGTGACGTTTCTGATTTGTTAAAGATACGCCGCGCATCTTTTATATGTGCACTCTGGAGTGATATCTTAAAAACAGAGGCACATCGCAGTATAATTTTATGAAGATCTTCTTTTGTTTCTTTAGGTTTATGTTGGATGTTTCTAATTTCCAGGCTATTTTCTCTGAAATGGTGCTGCAGCGTCTCAATCTGATTTTTGAGCTCAATATTTTCTTGTTGAATATTGTTGATTACTTTTTTATCCTGCTCTCTTTCATCCTCTAGAGTCTTAATTCTGTTACACGCTTCTTGGTATTTTGTAGTTAAATTATCTACCGACGCCTGTACTCCATTGACAGAAGAGAGAATAATATCGAATTTTTCGCTTTGCCTCAATTCCACGGCCGCAAGCAGATCTAATAATTCCGTCTTAGATAAGTCATCCGAGCCTCCGGTAATATCTTGATGCTTACGCTTTGCTGTCTCTCGCAGCTTGCCAACGGCAAGTCTCGGTTTTCGAAGCTTAGCTTGAACCGGTTTGATTTTGTGCGGAGACGTAAAAGAGGCCGCTGCGCTCTGTGCCGATTCAGTCTCAAAGCCATCGGATTCATTAGGATCTGGGCCTAAAACTCCTTGAGGTGTGGAGAAAGCCGTTGATGGCAGCGGAGAGCTACGCGGTGGCGGCGTGCGTTTGAGTGGCATTATAAAATAATAGAAAGAGTGTTGTTTAATCAACTAAATCGGATCGTCACCGTCCAGGTCAAAGTGTATCCGAAGTTCGTAATTAAAATAAATATTTTTGTTCCGCAACTCAAGTTCAATTACCCTGTATACATCAAGTGGCAGATTATAGGCGGCCGTTCATTCATAAATACTCGCAACGCGTAGATAAGGCGCAGAGGTATGGCCACAGAATAATGACTAGTACTTCGTAGTATGGCTCAGTTTTACAGCGCGGTGCAGGGACAGCTATATCGGGCGACAAGGCAGTGCGAGCAGGTGCGCGCACGCAGGCGCGGGGCGAGAGGGCTGAAGTGTGCGCCTGAGACCGGTTCGCTTGTGCACGGAATAAGACGTAGTACCTGTGCCAATGTGCTGTAATGGCTGTAAATACGTGTGCTGCTTACTTGAATGTAACGTAGTCCGAGTTCTTGTAGTGTAGGAATATGCTTTCAGCTTCTTGCTTTCATGAAGCCACTTGCCTCCACGACCTCCTTGCTTTTATGAAGTCCTATTTTTCGTGCCGTAATATAATCAACAGATTTTTGAAATTAAAATAAAAGTTACAGTGACACTAGACACGTCTGCTCGCGTACGAGGTCCGGACGGAAGCTGGTCAATAATTTAACAATAATGAATCAAACTCTATATAACGACACTGAAGGGACTGTGCATTTTATAGCGTTATAGAGAGTGGTGGTTAAATGGAGAGAATGTATCATTGTATGAAATACAAGCTAAACAAACTAAAGCCAATTGATTTCGACGCTTATACGCAATAAAGAGAGTTTGTCGTTAAATCGAGTGACGTTACATGGAGTTTACACTGTATTTAATTTTACCGTTGTTAACAAATTTGCTTTTCAACCACAAATCATATAAGTAATATATTTTATCCTGTAATGACAATTCAGTTAAATTGCATTCTCCAATCGGCATGTTTAACTTGGTTTATGAAATTCGTAATTACGCCATAAATTCCATTTTCACATGTAACTCAGTTTTGTATTTATCTGTAGATAATTATTTTTAATTTAAATACTTATGCAAAAATCATATGATCAGACATTAAATTATTATAAAATAAGTTAACGACCTCGTTGGCGTAATGGTTACCATCCAATCAGAAGGTTCCGGGTTTGATTCTCGGGCACGGCCAACATCTTTGTGCTGAACTAAATTTGTTGGCTGTCGGCCTAGGTGTCATTATAATAATATATTCGATCGATATATAGATTCGATCCCCACTGAACTCGAGATTTCCGTGTGCATTTTGTAGTTCTAATCTGGGTAGGTAGGTACTACTCTCATATTGAAAAATCTGGTGCCAAGCACCTAACAATGTCTTCTGGTAGCCTCCTTGAGAGCCAGATAGTCCAGACTAGGCATGCTCCACTTTTATATGGATATTACTTTACTTTTAAACTACTACTGCTTACAAATTTGGTGAAAATCGTTGTCATTTAATCTGCATAATACCAGGGTGGTATATTTTGAAGGAGCTCCGGCATTACCTGCATTATGAAAGGCTTACAAGCCAAGTTGCTCGCTTGGTTCAGGCCACTTGATATGAGCAACAAGTGCTTTCAATAATTGAACGCTTGTGCCCTATTTTACCAGCTTTTGTGTTATGAGGGCCTGGTACTTGAATAGTAGATTTAACAATGTCATTTTTTAATGAACTTAATTATTTTTAGGATTCTGTAGTTCTGCGAAGAACCCATATAATTTACCTTTATTCGTTTGTCTGTCTGTTTGTTTATTATGTATTTACGTTTATAATATTAGTAAAATTAAACGAATGGACAGACTGACGGACACAGCAGAAATAAAATAATTTTAAATACATTAATATATATTAGGATACATTTCACACACGGCTGGTTAGCCCCATACTTAACTATTTATAATTTGTATTATGGTTGTTAACACAGCTGATATAACATGTACATACATAAATACTTTATATCGATACATACTGGACACCCATACTAACAGCCAACAAATTGAGCTTGGTGACCAGTATGTCAACAAGGTTGGCATTTTATGTGAAACCATAGAACCCTAAATACTGAGCAGGTAAAAATAAGCGTCAATGAGTTAAGGCGAAGATAAGGAGTAAAATGTTGATTTTACAGTTTTTTTGCTATAAATCGTAAACGAAACATATCGAAAAAAAACTACTCTAAGAACATTTATACTTTTTTCGGTGCCAAGCGGAATTATCAATGTGAAAAAAACTTAATTTAAGATTCTTTGAACCAGTTTTATTTCTAATTCATAAGTCTGATAGGTACCAAAATAAGTATAAATATTATTTTTTTTTTGTACTGTGATAGGTTTGCGCTTGATCAGAATTCATCTGATGGTAAGCGATATTGTGATCTAAGGTGGAACGCGCTTACCCAGAAGAAACCGGTTCACTCGTGCTTTGAAAACCGCAAGATTATAGTTTTTGGGGAACAGGGCATTTGGCAAAGAGTTCCACACCTTGGCAGTACGTACAATGAAGGTGGAGGATAAACGCTTAGTGCGCATTTTAGGTATCTCCTCAGTGAAACGATGCCGCCTTGTAGCCCAGTGAAATTAGGTAAAAAAAGGGGTCAACCTCGGAATGAAAGATAATAAGCTGGAAATTGGTAAAAACCTTTGTTTTGTTACCCTAAATATTGTCTCAAAAGTCACAAATTCTATCGTGTCCGCGTCTTAAGATATTGAAGGTCAAAGGTCACAAAAAACGATTTTTCGCGAATATCTCGGTTCCCATTGCTTAAATGATATTTTCACCTATTAGAAAGTTGTAGAGTATAAAATTCTCTACAACTTTTGTCTAAACTTTTTTTTTATACGATCAACCGTTTTTGAGGTAGAGCGCGAAGAGTGCGCAGCGTACAGTCATATATGAGCTAATGCAGGGTCAAGCGTGAGCTTGACCCTGCCTTAGCTCATCCGCCGCACTAGCCGCACTCTTCGCGCTCTACCTCAAAAACGGTTGATCGTATAAAAAAAAAGTTTAGACAAAAGTTGTAGAAAATTTTATACTCTACAACTTTCATAGTAGGTGAAAATATCATTTAAGCAATAGGAACTGAGATATTCGCGAAAAATCGTTTTTTGTGACCTTTGACCTTCAATATCTTAAGACGCGGACACGATAGCATTTGTGACTTTTGAGACAATATTTAGGGTAACAAAACAAAGGTTTTTACCAATTTCCAGCTTATTATCTTTCATTCCGAGGTGAAACCCCTAATATGACTGGGCTAAGTGTTTATTCTAAATAAAATTATTATTAAGCCGTTGCAGTGGTTGAAGTAAATTTCTTTTAATCCTTAACCGATTTTGACAACGCTTCTAATAAGGTATATGTGCAGCGTATAGTCATATATGAGCTAATGCAGGGTCAAGCTCACGCTTGACCCTCCGCGTGCAATCCGCTGCACTAGCCGCACTCTTCGAGCTCTACCTCAAAAACGGTTGATCGTATAAAAAAAAAGTTTAGACAAAAGTTGTAGAAAATTTTATACTCTACAACTTTCATAGTAGGTGAAAATATCATTTAAGCAATAGGAACTGAGATATTCGCGAAAAATCGTTTTTTGTGACCTTTGACCTTCAATATCTTAAGACGCGGACACGATAGCATTTGTGACTTTTGAGACAATATTTAGGGTAACAAAACAAAGGTTTTTACCAATTTCCAGCTTATTATCTTTCATTCCGAGGTGAAACCCCTAATATGACTGGGCTAAGTGTTTATTCTAAATAAAATTATTATTAAGCCGTTGCAGTGGTTGAAGTAAATTTCTTTTAATCCTTAACCGATTTTGACAACGCTTCTAATAAGGTATATGTGCAGCGTATAGTCATATATGAGCTAATGCAGGGTCAAGCTCACGCTTGACCCTCCGCGTGCAATCCGCTGCACTAGCCGCACTCTTCGAGCTCTACCTCAAAAACGGTTGATCGTATAAAAAAAAAGTTTAGACAAAAGTTGTAGAGAATTTTATACTCTACAACTTTCTAATAGGTGAAAATATCATTTAAGCAATAGGAACCGATATATTCGCGAAAAATCGTTTTTTGTGACCTTTGACCTTCAATATCTTAAGACGCGGACACGATAGCATTTGTGACTTTTGAGACAATATTTAGGGTAACAAAACAAAGGTTTTTACCAATTTCCAGCTTATTATCTTTCATTCCGAGGTGAAACCCCTAATATGACTGGGCTATTGGTGTTTCCCTGCTCGTCCGATTGTGAAAGGGGGCGGGGGGAATTAAATCGTGCAATCCGGTCGCACACTCTCCGAAATGAAATCTTAGTTTATTTAAACGGCCTTTCAGTTATTTTACGCTAGTTTTTACCGTTTACGATTTATAGCGAAAAATCTGTAAATTCAAAATTTTGCCTTTATCTTCGACTTAAATAGTAGAAGGAGGTATTTTTATACAAGACCGGCCATGGCAATAACATGCTATTAAGGTTTCTTAGAAAACCAGTTTCAAGCCAACGATGATATCATACGGTTCTGCAGTCACGGAATCATAAAATCACTTTAATATTATCATTCACGAGTATAACTTCTCACAAACAACATCGAAAAGTAATCAATAAATAACTTTATTGTGAGGGAAATCCAAGAAAAAACTGCAACAAATTGAAGATAACATTTTGTATTTAACATAATGAAGTGCATTGTGGTCGTCTTTACTTTGCTAATAGGGACAGGTTGTGTTTTGTTTTAGCTATTTGTGTTTTACTGATTTGAAATTAAATAAATAATAAAATAAACATTATTAATTCCAGTGTTCGTCCAGGATGTACCAGAAAATGTTTCGTCCAAAAACAATGAGGTAAGATTTTATTCACTTCAGATGTTATGAACAATCTAAGTGCAAAAATACTTATGTATTTGTGTCAATGTATAGATATGATAGATAGATAAATTATTTATTTTCTAGAAATAACAATAATTTATACACAAAAGAAACTTATAAACTTATTATGTTTTTTATACACAGTTCAGCTAGGCATTCGATCAGGAGGGCTTTAAGACATATGAGTGAGCGACAGCTCTCTGGCCTAAGGTGTAGTATTCCTAGTCTGGAAGAACTGGCTGTAAAGGAGGCTACTAGAAAACACTGTTCATACATTAAGAATGTTAGTATGTTACTTTATCAACGTGAAACTGCTGGTTGTGTATGTATGGATGAAATAAAATATTTTTTAAATAGTACTACCTGAAGTGTAACCCGCGTTATTTCGGGCTAAAAATTATCTAGTTTATGTATTTAGGGCCACAATATCCGCCAATGCGCACTTGGCTGGGGTGGTGGATTATGGCCTATATCTCTCTCCTCTTGAGAGAAGGCCCGAGTTCCAGCAGCGACAACGTATATTGGGCTGCTTATTCTTATGTTTATGTTTATATGTATTTAGCTGTGGTCCAGTCTAACTCTTTACCAAATTAAAAAAATATATATTCAGACGTTTTTACGTGAAGGTGTTATAAAATACACACGCACACACACTTACACAAACCGAAAATGTTTTTTTATTTATTTATTTTTAAATTGTTTACAGGATGAAGATGATCGCTGGATATGGGGGGTTGATGAAGATAACAAAGTAAACAAAGTAAGTTTAATTTTGAATCATAACCATAATCATATTTATTGGTAAAACATATTTTACAAGTCAATTCATACATAATTTATAAAAATTTATAACAAAAAGAATATAAATAAACTTCTGTACATTTTAGAGTAAAATATGTCATCTATAACAAAATTATAACAATGTCAAAATACAAGTACCTTATTATCTTATTTTGTAATTTTTACAAAGTCATCTATATGATAGAGAATGCCAAAGACAAATAAAATCATATGTGTTTTTTTGCAGAGTATAGGTTAAGAGGCCAAACGCCCAAATGAAAATGGCACTTGAAAACGACAGTTTTATACATGGTAACCCATCCAAACACCGTCCGCATCGACCGTTGCTTAGCTTCGATGATCGCGTCAGATCACCTTAGCTAGCCGAGCTACAGGCACTAATCGTCTTAAATAATTGTTGTTGTAACTTTCCAGACTGACGACCGAATTACCGAACAAACTGAGTCGAGTACTGTATTCCCTCCGTATAGCGATCCTTGTGAACGTTTTGATCCTCCAAAACCCAGTTTCAAAGTCCAGGGTCGAACGATTAGTGGAGAAAGTAAGTTGTTACCCAATTTTCCTATATAACAGTTTCTTAAAGATTTCCAAAGAAGTCTAAATCAAAAATTTTGTAAACCCTCGACAAAAAAAAATATGGCATCGGCCAACATGGCTTTAAAATTAATCATAGTGTATGTATTTTACTAGGCAAGCACTTTCATTTGATATCCGTATTGAATGAGTATTGAAAAAATATATAGTCCACTATTTTCATCAAACATAAAATAAAAATAAAATGCCGGGAATCAATCCCGGAACCTTCTGATCGGCTGTCCGGCATGGTAACCAACGAGGTCGTAAAAAAGACAACATACGATACAACTACATACTTTTACTGATTAACACACATTTCAAACAAATGACAACTAAATAAAAATCGTTTATGGGACCGGTAGCTACGATGCCACATACACACACACACACACACACATACACAAACACACACACACACACACACATACACAAACACACACACACACACACATACACAAACACACACACACACACACACACACACACAAAGATATGTATCTACCTTTACCGATTTCTGAAAGTCAAAACTAAAGTTTGATTACGGTAAACTTAAAAGGATTTGTATAATCAGTAAACTTGTATGTGTTTTCTTTTAAAACTTCTAATCATTTCAGAATGTGAAGAATACAATTGGATGAAAATACTAGACGAAGAAAGAATCCGCAGAAATAAGGAATGTAAGTAAATTAGATTTATGGTAGGCTAAAATATTATCTCAAACGATTAATTTTAAAGCTAAAAGAGCAGGACTGACGTCATAATTCAAAAAGATTGTAACGGTAGTTTATTTACCTTAATTACCTTTACTTTTGTTTCTAATCGATTATTTTTTATCGATTACTTTATATAACTAATGTTTATAAGGCACCACAAAAGCGACAAAAATGACTTAACGACAACTAAAGACGCGCAGCTGATGCCTATTTAGCAAGTCATCTGACCTACGGAAAAGTCTGATGTAGTAAATGCCACTTCACGGTCACCCATCCAATACTGACTGCATTGACCATTGTTTGCTTAACTGAGAAGACCGCGACTGAACAAATGCAATCACAATGAGACGCTTCGGTCAATCTGTCAATAGTACTAGGATAACATAAATTCTAGGAGACAAATTGAAAGAACGTATAAATCTGATTGTAGGTTTTGAGAAGAACAATAAAGGTAAACCGCTACCACCTGCCGCAGTCGGAGGCCGACCTACTTACGCCGGGGAGTTCCCTCATATGGTAAGGGTCAAGTATACTTATTAAATGACGCTAAATTTTTGACTTATTATAGCGACGGTAAGAGCGAAACCTCGATTTTACAGTTTTTACGTTATCGTAATCGGTAATAAATATCGGAAAAATAGCTTAAAGATTGTCTAAAAATCCATTCTACGAGTACTTACGAGTATTTTGGTTCCAATCCCTTTGCTCTTGTCATCGGTTTAAGAACTTGTTGCTAGTTTCAAGCGATGAAAGCTTAGTAAAGCGTTTGGTCAGCTTACGTCTCGTAGGTCAGAGGTCGATTCCAACCGATGAGCTAGAGCTTTTGTAAAGGACAAACATCTTGAGATCACCAAAAAAATACTAACGATACTCTCAAAATCTTTCTATATGAAAGAAAATCTTTTACCAATTGTTATCATTTTATTTTTTGTACCAGGGCGCCATAGGTTGGCAAACGGTGGAAGGAAGTTACGTGTTCAAATGTGGAGGCACCCTCATTAGCTCCCGATTTGTTCTCACTGCGGCGCATTGTTCCAAGGATGTTCGAGACCTCACACTGACTGACCCACAACCAAAGATCGTCAGATTGAATGACAAGAATCTCTTTCATTTAGTAAGTAATAATTAATATTTTTTTCTATATATATAATTTATTGTTCATTAGGCTACTGAAAAAATGTATCAGCAGGTTAGTCAGAAAATCAGTTTTAGTTGTCGATGTAGGGTGTCACTATGTTTTGTTTTGAATTATTTTACAAGGCGATTTAAATAGAATATATTAAAAGGATTATACATGCGTATCAACATGCTTAATCCTTTTCCATTATTTCATGTTTCAAAGTTTACAATCTACTTTGTTGTAAGTTAATTAATAACGTACGTTACAATTTTTATAACATTAGATTCATGCTAAAAATGTAATCCATCGCCACCGAAGAAAGTTTCGTGATACAAGTAGAACATAAGTCATGGAGAAAAAGCCTATACGCAGAAATCAGTTCATATATATACGGATGATAATGCAGTCATCATTATTGTCTTAGTACAATGATGGTATTTTAGATAAATAAATATTAAGACACATTTTGCACACGGCTGGTTAGCCCCATAATAAACCATTTCTAGGTTGTGTTATGGTTGCTAACTAATATTATACTTATAAGTATTGTATGATTCATATATATCACTCAGATTGACAGCCAAAAAATGTATTTCATCACAAAGATGTCGACCAAATCGAATAATATGGCCGTAATCAAACTCGAGACCCTTTGGGTCGTAGTCTGGCATGGTAACTATAACCCCAACGAGATCTTTACTTTCTTTTTCCAGAACGAAGAAGGTTTCTACGCAAGCCAAGACGTGAACATCTCCCGAGTGATCGTCCATCCTAACTTCAAACCTCCTAAGAAGTATTTCGACATAGCTCTGATCGAGCTGGACTACGAAGTGACGTTTACTTGGCTCATGCAGCCAGCTTGTCTGTGGAGTAAACCAGATGTGAAAGAACTGGGGGACGAGGCTACGCTTACTGGATGGGGAGTCCTGCATCAAGGTTTTTTTTATAACCCCCTTATTTCAATGCTGAGTGAACTGGTTCCTTCTAGCAAGCGCAATAATTTGAATACCATCACAATTGAAGGCATGAGTGAAAGAGGGATGAAAGGGATTTATATTATATTTTTATCATCGTCTTGTTTTTGTTTATTTTTTTTTTACTGTTATGTTAATTGTAATAAGTGCATTTACTAGTTGTTAAGTTAATAATATAATAAACATAGACGGTTTGGCTGGAATGCTGTAGGTTTATGTTTATAGTTAAATATATGAATAAATATATAAATAAATAAAAATAAATAAAATTCAGATTTGGCTATATAATGAAAAATAGCAATTAATTTTAAAATGTAAGGAGATTAAATACTAATATAATAATGTTCAATAACATATATGTTAAAACTCTGTTTAGATTGTAGTACATTTTATATAAAAAAGTGTTGCAACATGAACAAGCAAAGAAAACCTAAAAAACTTTAAATTCCCTAAATCTTTTATTTTTTACTATTATTCCAGGAAGTCAACACATATCAGCCGAGCTCCAAGCGGCTGTGGTGAACATCATCAACTCCTCGTACTGCGACCAGCTGCTTTTTAATTCTAGGAATAGGAACTGGTGGGGAATGGAGGAACACCAACTCTGCGCTGGTAAACTGTCCGGGGGAGTAGATGCTTGTCAGGTAATATTCATTTTTTGCTTCATCTACATTATACCGCTGTTCGGCAAAGGTCACTGGCAGTATATGCATCTGTGGTGTCTCTGCCGCACTTTATCGCCCGCTACCAATCAGAGCGCTCGAGAACGTTCAAGGAGTATTTACAACGCGCGTTCGATTGGTCTTAGCTACAATGCATAGCCGTCGGCCGGCCGTCTCCGGACACAACATCTGTCCCGCTAGATGGAGGCAGAATTTCGTCGCGCCATACGTCTTTGTTTAAGGCCAGTTCCTTAACCTATTATAATATCCTTAACTTACCTTATAAGTAAGTAAGTATACTCATAAATTATAATAGTAAGGGTGTCTGGCAGAGGGTTCCCACCATGATAACCGTCTAGCAATGAGCAACGCGACTTTTGATATTATTATGAATCAAATGTAAAAAAAAAACAAGTTTCATACTATGACGAATTTGAGA
Source organism: Mellilla xanthometata (assembly GCA_035578125.1). NCBI lineage: Eukaryota > Metazoa > Arthropoda > Insecta > Lepidoptera > Geometridae > Mellilla > Mellilla xanthometata. Next base: position 2,285,301 of record JAPUBQ010000015.1, on the reverse strand, counting down.
TAGAATTTTATACACCTTTGTTACCAATTATCTACCAAAGCCACCGCTGCCTCAGGTTCATGGTTGGGGATCATTCTTACCCCTACTAGGGACACACATAGAACAATTTTCAGCTTTTATTAAATAAGGAAGGTCAGAAACTTATGGGCTCTTGGGCTATTAGATTTACATTCACTTATTAATAGTAACCTGCATACACCACTGAAGGACGCATCACTCACAGCACGAGGGACAACTCTCAAGAGTACAGGGCGTCAAAACATTATAATACACATTTACAAAATATATTTTGTAATTTATATTTTTACTAGCTGACCCGGCAAACGTTGTTTTGCCTTAAAAATAGATATGCAGTAGCCGATTTTCAGACCTACTGAATACGCATATAAAATTTGGTAAAGATCAGTCAAGCCGTTTCGGAGGAGTACGGTAACAAACACTGTGACACGGAAATTTTATATATAAGATGCTAATTTATGAAGTAAAACCTTTTTTTTGTCCCAGGGTGACTCCGGAGGTCCTCTTCAAGTGAAGCAGCATATACGTGGCAGCATTAATGAGTCTATGTACTACGTCATCGGGGTGACGTCATTTGGCAGGGGCTGTGCTTTGCCCGGAGTACCGGGGATATACACTAGAGTGTCCAGCTTTATTGGCTGGATTGAGAGTTATGTTTGGCCGCAACTATAAACAATATGCTCCTTATAGCTAATTTAATATTAAATCAAAGTATTTATTTGCATAAATTTTTTCAGAGATATTTTAATTTTAATTTATTTATACAAGTCAGAATTTAAAATATTAAAATGTTAGATTACAATATTATAATGTCAAATATTAAATTAGTAGAATATAAAATAATTTAAATAGATTTTTTTTTTCAAATGAGTATTTATTGAACTAAAATAAAAGTAATGAAGAATGTATATTGTGTATTTAAAAGATAATAAACAAAGAAATTATTGAAAACTTACAATTCTATTGATTTAATAGAAAATACAATAAATGTGATTTTGTTTTTAACACGGAAAAAACAGACTTTCTTCAAAGTCAGTTTTTTATGGTCAACATAATAAATTATATACAAGGTGTTCATAACAATTGATTATTATTACAATAATTATTTTTTGTAGTTAAGAATATATTCTAAATTTATCCATTTAATTTAAAAAAAAAAGATTATAATGTAGTTATTTTTAATTCTTTCGAAGAAAAAGAAAATTAAAACTGTGTGACCACAAAAACTTCAGTCTTCTTTCCAAAAAAAAAAATATATAAAAGTTTTGAAACTGGGTAACCACAGAGTTATGACTTATAAGAACATAGAAAGAAAGATTTATTTTACTAATACCGATATGTCTCACTGAAAGAATAATAATTTCACTCGCGAACAAACTCGGAAAGTGGCTGAAATCTTTTAAACCGAGTCTCAGTATGAAAACGAATGCTAAATGATGCAAACACAGAGCGATCGTCCCATCTAGAGGTAGATTAGGGGAAATCCCACCGATTCCGGGATCTGTCTTTATACAGGCTGTGGTTCCGCAGCTAAATGTTTTTAAAACATTTATTAGTTAATCGATACATTTATTAAGACTAAAGTCACACAAGCACATTTAATTTAAAATCAATATAAATGTCAATACTAATTTAAATACATTGGTTGAACCCAAGTCAAAATGTAAGTTAATCAAATATATATTAGTGGTTAATTTCATTAATGTTTTGTTATCAATACAAAATTTAGCTCTAATCAAGCATTTTGCCAATTTTTTTTTAAATATTTACAAAACTTATTGATGAATACGAGAAATTGTCCTAAAGTTTATTTTTGTGTAGTCTCAAGCATAGGCCCAAATTTTTAAAGAGATTTTGGATAATATTGTATAAACAATTCATTTGCTATATTACATGAAAATTCAATACTTCTATGTATATAATGTATAGTCTTTGTTTAAGCCCAGGTTTTAAGCTAATTTTGGCCCAATTAAGATATTTGTATATTGATAAATAAATTACAAAAACAATTTAAATTTATTAGAATGTAGATTTTTGAAGTTAAATATCATGAGACATGTATGCATCTATGCTTGTAAATCAAACCTCTGCAGGGCAAAGGCCTCCCTATCGTCCCTCCACCAAAACATGCTAAATAAAAAAATATTTTTGTGTACCCATACCTTACTATTATTATCACATTATTTTGTCATAATATTTTGGAATTATAAATAGTCTAGCACCAAATTCATAAACTAAAAAACAAGAATTGCAAAACATGGATATTGTAATATGCATTATAGTAAATTTGCGGATCTATAATTATTAAAATTGAAATGGACATTATATTCACTACTCACTATACGATATTGGACACATTTATAAAAACTTGTTAGAACTAATAAGACGAAGGCACTTTCAGAACACTCTGTATAAATCTGGAACCTTCTGTCTTTTGTTTCGCTGATTGATTCTCCTTGTAGTCTAGAGCTGAGTGAATCTCCAGATTCTGAATTGAGAAATGATCTTTCTTTATTAGTGAGAAATATTTTGCCATAAGGTTTGGAAATTGTTTTATTTCACTTTTGTATACATTAATTATATTTTTTCCAGATCTGAACCTAAAGTGCTAAGTTACTGTTCAATTTTATGATTAATTTATGACAAGCTAAGTTTTAAAGAAACTTGAAAAACTCATGCTACTGAATGAAACTGTATATAGGCTAATAAGTCGTAATCGCAAATCTAAGCTTCTAAGTACCAAATTTCTTTCCACTCGGTACAACCGTTTGAGCATTAACAAGTAACAATCCCTGTCACATAAACACAAACTTTAGTCAATTAAAAATTAGTATGTTTATAGGGTACGCATACCTAAAAGGTAAAAACGGGACCCTATTACTAAGTATCCGCTGTCTGTCTGTCTGTTACCAGGATGTTACTCAGAAATCGTTATAGCTAGAAAACTTAAACGTTCACAAGATATGTATTTCCCGTGCCGGTATAACAAAAATACTATTAATAAAAATATTAAAGGGATACCCCCTTTAATATTTTTTATGTATACCCCATTATTTGTTATTTATACCCCATACAAAAAACGTGTTGTTTTCGTATTTTTTGCTATATATCAATATCTCTTCGACACTTAACATTTTCACAGGATAACTTATCAAATTAAATTATAAAATTTAGTTAAAATTAACAATCAAAGGAATTTATGTAATTTTTAAGCATTTTTTGGTAGACCCTCTAGACATTTACAAAATATTTAATTATTTTTTAACATAAGAAATAAATTATATAATTAAAATAATATTAATATTTAAGGGGGGTTCTCATACCAGAATGGTACTGAACCCTTCACGAGCGCAACTCACACTTGGCCAATTTTTTACGGTAACGGAGCTTAGCGTTGTGAAGAAGGTCGTCAAACTGACAGTTACAGGTTACGGTAAACGACATAAGGAAATTCTACAAACACTTATATGACATAATGTGGAAATAACAAGAAAGATAACGTCACAGCGGCTGGACACTAAAAAAGTACCGTTTTATTAATAGTATACAGGGCTACCGGTATTTCGAATGGAAAAATATTGAATTTACACTTTTTTCGGTATAAATCATAATTAGTATTTAAAAAAAAATGCTAAAAGGCCGTTCAAATAACAACTTGAAGAATATTTATACTTAATTTGGTACTAGTCAGACTTTCTAAATAGAAATGAAGCTGGTTCAAAAATCTATTTTTTTTACCTCTCGGTCTCTTTGTCATATTTATTAATCAGACTGGTACCAAACAATTTTCAAAGTCTAAATCAACTACTTTTTTCAAAAACGTATCACTAATGTATATGTACAAGACCATAAAAGTAGAATCTTATTAACTTTAATGACTTTTAAATAATCTTGCAAAAGTATTTTTCATTGTTTCTCGTTACTTAAAGATTTTTATTAAAAACATAAAAATATATACATAAAAATAACTAACTAAAACTTAACCTAAAAAGACCAGGGGTAGAAGAAAAGGTGCCCATAATACTAGCAGCACGTTGGATGACAATGCTTAGTTTCTAGACGAAATAAAAGCGAGCATTCCCGACTTTCTCGTTATTTATTAAAGACAAAATTATATATGTAGTGTACTTCCGCTATGATACGAAACCCAAATTAAGATAAGTAAAGGAAAAATTAATTAATATTAATCTTAATTAAGCGGAAGTACACTAAATATTTAATTTAGTCTTCTATTTACAATGGATTTCCGCAAAGTAGCGCCTGGGTCAATGAGTTATTCTGGTTATTTATATTGAGTTAAGTTATTATCAATACTTATTCATCGAAGACTGCTATCGAAGTTCAATGGGGCTTCCCTGGCGCAGTTAAAATGCAGTCACTCACGCACTGCGCAACATAAATACAGGCCCGCAATGACATTTTGAGTTATTCAACTTTGTACACGTGGTTGTTTACCTTACCTGCGTTCAACCTTAGTAGTTAATTGTCAAATAAATCATTTAATTATTGTTTTCATCCCGTAAATTGATGGACGCACATTAAAACTATAATTAATTGGTTAAAATCGTTAAATCACGGCCGATTTTGTGGTAGAATTTTTATTATTTGCAACTCTACTCGAAGGTATATTCTTTATATCATTGAAAGTACACTTGGTTCTTAACCTTACCTGTGTTCAACCTTAGTAGTTAATTGTCAAATAAATAATTTAATTATTATTTTTATCTGGTGAATTGACAGGCTCACATAAAATCAATTTATAAGTGGTTAAAATCGTTAAATCACAGCCGATTTTGTGGTAGAATTTTTATTATTTGCAACTCTACTCGAAGTTATATCCTTTATATCATTGCAAGTACACTTATATCTTCACCATCTGTGTTTAACCTCAATAGGTAACGGACAAATAAATAATTTAATCGTTGTTTTTATCCCGTAAATTGATAGGCGCACATTAAAACTATAATTAATTGGTTAAAATCGCTAATTGACAGCCGATTTTGTGGTAGAATTTTTATTACTCTACTCAAAGGTACCTTTGAGTAGAGTTGCTTTTATATCATTGAAGGTATAAGTGGTTCTTTACCTTACTTGTGTTTAACTTCAGTAGTTAACGGCCAAATAAATAATTTAATTATTGCTCTTAACCCGTAAATTCACAGACTTCGATTCAGATTCAAACGATTAATAAGTGCTTAAATCGTTGATTCGATTTTGAGTCGTTTTTGTGCTTGAATTTTTATTATTTGCAACTTTATAATACATTATAACTCGATGGTATATATTTTATATCATATAACTCTTTATTTCATATCACGTGTATGCGGAGTACGTAATCCGCATTTTGACACAAAAAATCGTGATTGTCTATTTGCCGTGTAAACAGTGCTAAAATTGACACAAATATTATTCATAAGATCCGAAAAGATACGCGCTACATTGTGAAGTTATAATCATATATAGAACTATTTTCCTCAACTGGTTTCATAATTTTGTGGCAATGTTAAGTAGTGTTTATCAAATAAAACGTGTTTGAGTTGTGAAGCTTTGATTTCTAGTGGTGTTTTGCTAAAAATATTCAGAGGTCGTTTGTGTAACCTCAAAATGAGGATTAACCTTTTTGTGTTGGCGCTGTTTTGTTCAGGTCAGTAACTTTTATATTATGTACTTATTTTGTTATGTTTCACATACAATAAAATATTTAATTATTTTTTTGCTAATTTTTGTTTTAAAATACTGTGTGTTTTTTCAAATTTTTGTTAGCTATGTAAAAATTACTAAGTAATATAACCGAACTAATATTATAAATGCGAGAGAGAGTTTATGCGGGAACTGTATGATTTTTATATCTGTCACGCTGTAACGGCAGAACCAATTTCGATGAAATTTGTTATCAAGGTAGTTTAGGTCCTAGATTAACGCATAGGCTACTTTTGATTCCGGATCTTATAATGGCAATATTGCTTATATTAATCAAGAACGAATATTAATCCTTTTAATGTTAAAAGATCGAGTTCGATAAAATTTAGTATGGAGATAGTTAAGATCCTGGATTAACACATGCTACGGCTTTTTTTTGTCCCAGACTAACACGGGTAATACCGCGGAGCGCAACTAGTAATGGTAATATATTTACATGAATTTATAGTTTATTAAAATATTTTCCTTATTTTGTTATTCTCGAACGAGTTTGAATTGAATTTTGAATGTCTAATTAATTGTGATAAAATATTTGTATTACAGTTTTTTCTACACTGGCAAACCACGATGAGGATACAAGAAATCTCACATTGAAAAGGTTTAAACGGGTAAGAAACTTTTTGGTCATAGTTTTGTTGCATCGATTTTAACGGTACCTACTTATTTAATTACATACTTTATTATATACTTCAGTGCATTGGCGACCTCGTTGGCGTAAAGGTTACCATGCTAGACTGCAAAACAGAAGGTTCCGGGTTCGATGCCCGGCCCGGTCAACATCTTTGTGCTTAACTAAATTTGTTGGCTGTCTGTCTGGGTGTTAAATATTTATATAGATAAAATATGTATGTATGTATATGTAGTATATCAGTTGTGTTAGCAACCATAATACAAACTAGAAATGGTTCAGTATGTATAACTAACCTAACCAGCCGTGTGTGAAATGTGTCCTAGTATTTATTAATTTTCTTAATCAAATGCTTATGTGATTTGTAACTTTATCATTTAAAGCGACTTCGTGCAAGTTTGTTTAAGACTTGTATTGTACTCTTCCTATGTGGTTTTGGAAAAGTACTGCCTAGTACAAGAACAAAGAACTATATTCTTCTTCTTCGTATGCTATGTAGCTAAGCTCTGGTGTCGAGAGTTTTCAAGCCGCCCGAAAGCCTCGGACTTGGCTTAACGACTTCTTGCACTATGACTTACAGCCGAGACCTACTATTTAACGTGTCATCCGACCCACGGTAGCGCCCAGATAAAAATGCTACTTGAAAAACGACAGTTTTAATACCTTTTATGTAAAATACAATCTGCTCTGAATGCATATCCAGTTTCCTGAGAACTGCATTTTATATTCACGCGTATATCGTACAATGGGTAGGTAATTAACCAAAGCGGTTTACCTTCAGGCAAATCAAGCCAGAGTAAGTTCTGACTCATCTGTGTTATTTATATTCATATGGCATTGAACTTACGTCGGGGAATACCTAGACAATAGTTAATAATAATATCAACGTGATAGAATATGGGGGAAATTACTTATAAAAAATAATAATTTAAATCTTCTTTTCCTTTGTATGAGTCAAGTGACCAAACCCTGGTGTCAAGAGTTTTAAGGGTCCTAACTTAACGACTGCTTGTACTCTGACTAACAGTCGGGTCCTCCAATTTAAAGTGTCATCCGGCTAACAGTAGCACCCAGATGAAAATGCCACTTTTAAAACGACTGTCTTATGCACGGTCGCTCATCCAAAGACACATCAACTATTGCTTAACCTCGATGATCGTGTCAGATCACGTTAGTTAGCAGAGCTCTACAGGCGCTACTAATTTAGTTTAGAGTTAGCGACACTGTTGCCTAACATCACGCGAACCTAGCCTGGAAAAGCTGGTTCCGAAGGAGACTGCCAAAACACAAATAGGTGCTTGTCAACACATTTTCTAATCTAAGGTTTTTTTTTAATTTGAAATAGTTTTGCGTTTGACCACAGCTTGCCTGATGTTAAGCAACTTAGCGGCCTACATTAGAGCACGCTGAAATAGAAGGAACCTATTCACTCTCGATTTAAAGATCTCAGGGTGGTTGATGGTCTTTGATGGTGGTTGCTAGCTAAGCGAGCACTAGAAAATAACTAAGGTAAGTTTCACTCCTCTTTTTTTTTTCAGCAAGAAGACCGTTGGGACTGGGGTTACGTCATCATGCCGGCGTCGCCATCTCCTCAGGTTTCCACGGAGCCTGGTACCAGAGCTCTGGACAGCGACAACCCTTGTCTGAATACCACGTATTCGCCAAAACCTGACTTTACAGCTTTGGGAAAAAGGATAAGCGAAACCAGTAAGTTCTGTTTTACAATCATACTACTAATTCCTATAGTAATCCCATCCTATTCTACCATATTATAAATGCGAAGTTTTTTGTCTTTTTGTGAATGTGTGTGCCTGTGAGATATCTAAATTATGAATATTAGCATTTTGTTACACATACAAAATATACACATTCTTGAGTTTAATATGGAAATATTTCTGTTTCCAGAATGCTATGAATATATCTGGGAAATTAAAAATCGCGAGGAAATGGCGAACCGGTCCGCTGAATGTAAGTGATATTAACATTTCTTATTACTTACTGTTCAATATTATTTTTCTCCAACTGGCCTATTTGTCCATCATATATGCAATTACCTTTCAGACGCCACATAAAATAATCTAGTAGAAGTAAAAGGCTGATTATAATTTATTTATTAAAACGAAGTCAGCTCGATCGGGTTATGTCTGATTTACGTCTCGTAGAACATGAAATCGATCCTCGCCAATGGGTTCGAGTTTGTCGGTGAAAACATCGTGAGGGAACCATAGCATGCTGGTACAGCTTTTTTTAGTGATTCTAGCTATCTTCAAGAAGAACTACCTTAAGGTTGTCAACGGAGTATTTCGGCAACTTCCTTTAGACCAATAGATTTTTGTGGTTATTATTACTTATTTCCTAAACAACAAATATATTACAAATAGTTGGATTATTGTACCTAACTTAGTTTATGGGCTAGTTCAAATGCCAATGCAAAGTGACAAAAAAGATGATAATGATGATGTTGACTATATAATGAACAAAAACTTATCTTTACATATATTTTCCAGGTGTAGCGTACAGAATGAAACACAGAGGGCCAAATGATCCTCACTTTGCAATAGGAGGTCGAGACACAAGACCGGGAGAGTTTCCTCACATGGTAAATTACATACAGTATTTTTGAAAGCGGTGTAATTTTAGCTTTTTGCAGTAATAATAGTACAATACATAAGCAGCCCAATATACGTTCCCACTGCTAGCACTCGAAGTTTTCTCTTCTCTCACAAGGATAAAAATATAGGCCATAATACATCAGGCTTGGCCAAGTAAGGGTTAGTGGATGACACACGTCTTCGGATATTGCAGTCCTCAAACGTGTCGGTTTCCTCATGATATTTTCCTTCACTTGTTTGTAAAGCGAGTGCAAATTCACACATAACTTGAAAAATATGTCATTGGTGTGGAGCTGGGATCGAACCAGGAGCCGTCTGATTGAAAAGCCGGCGTTATTACAACCTACCCGCGAGTGTGCATTTTTGTTTATTGATGGTTCGAAGTCGATGATAGTAGAAATCAAAATGCAAATTTGCTTAGGTTAACTGCACAGTTCAATTTCATTAAGTACATACGTTTTACGTTTTATTTCGAGGATCAACTGGATGTGGTTTTAGTGATGAGAGGCCTATGCTTACAGACTCACAATGATGATGGTTTGTTTTATTTTCTGATCTGTCCTTGTTTGTTTCATGCTACCAGGGCGCCATAGGCTGGCAAGCTTCAGTAGGTACCTGGGTGTTCAAATGCGGCAGTACCCTCATCAGTTCCAAGTTTGTTTTGACCGCGGCACACTGTTCACGAGCTTCCTCAAGAGATACCACCATAGCAGACCCGCTGCCAAAGATTGTGAGACTTGGTGATAAGAATATTATTGACAAGGTAAGGCTTTAATTGTTCATGGTTTCCTAGTTTTTGCATTTATATGCTACTAGCTGACCCGGCAAACGTTGCTTTGCCTTAATAAAAAAAAAAAAAAAAAAAAAAAAACTAAGTATGCAGTAGCCGATTCTCAGACCTGCAGAATACGCATATAAAATTTGGAAAAAATCGGTCAAGCCGTTTCGGAGGAGTACGGTAACAAACACTGTGACACGGAAATTTTATATATAAGATAATATACGTAGAGTTTTTTATTATATGTTTTTTATTTGATAGATTTGTTTTTAAATACTATTATATTACGAGTACTTAAGTTAATAAAGTGTTTATCTATATGTAAAGTTAAATTATTTATCTTATATATGCTAACTATGCGGTGGTTATTATATAAAATGTTGTCGAGTTAAATAACTTGACACAATTTTAGCAAACCTTTTTTATAAAAACGCAGACTCTTTATTGTGAATGTTTTGTTTTCTTACGATATCTGAATTATCTTAACCATTGACTAAAGAATAACATAAGTTCTGATCGCGTTTAGTTTAAGTTAACCTTTTTTTTAAAGCGTTACGACACTAGGTATATTGAGATCGTCTTTTGTTTTCATACGACATCTGAATTAAGTTAACCATAGATTAAGGAATAACATAAGTTCTGAGCTGATGCTATTCATTCGACAAAAGTGAAACCTACAGACGTAAATTGTGGAGATAAAGAAGAAGAACATTAATATGAATGCAGTATAAATTCTATATTAACATAGTCTTATAAGCATGCAAATAATCCGGTTTCTTTTCAGTTCGCAAACGGTGCGTTTCCAAAAGACGAGAAAATCACCCGCATCATAGTCCATCCGAAGTTCGCGTCCCCTAAGAAATACTACGACATAGCTCTGATGGAACTGGAGAATGACGTCACATTCACACGGTTCATCCAACCAGCGTGTCTGTGGACGCAGTTTTATACAAGCTCTTTGGGGAGAGAGGCCACGTTGACTGGATGGGGTGTTGTAGAAACTGGTAAGCTAATTTTAAACTAAACAAAATATTACAAAATGTTTGGAATTTTGTGAATTAAAATTATGTAACGATAATGATGAACTAGATGATGGAATAGTGGACTTACTGTTTGCCTTTATCTTGTGATTGACTGAGAAATCTAATTTGTTATATGTATATTGTATGTTTTAATCTCTTGACCTTGTTCATTCAATTAGTAAATGTTTTGTAATTCCATTTAATTATATTTATGTACACTTATTACAATGTGACTATTTATTATTTAAAGTAATTTACTTTGACAATTATATTGTAATGTAATTTAATGTTATTTAAATGTAACTTGCTTTGTTATTGGTCTCGGCCGTAATGTTAATAAATAAATGAAATATTCAAATTTGCGAAACGAAAAGCAAAGGGTTCCCACGGTCACAATTTTTTTTAAAACATAAAACTGAACTGATTGTTTCAAATTTGCATGTGTTGTGAGTAATTAAATAGCATTTTGGCTACAGGAAAATATCATAACATAACATAAACATCCGTATAGTATAGGTCCCACAGCTGAAACTCGGGGCCTTCTCTCAAGGGGAGGAGAGAGTTATAGGCCCGTAGGCCGTAATTAACCACGTTTAAAAAATGTGGTTTGGAAGATGACACATGTCTTCGGATATTGTAGTACTCAAACATGTCGGTTTTCTAACGATGTTTTTCTTCACCGTAAAGCGAGTGCAAATTCATACAAAATTTGAAAAATCAGTCATTGGCTGGGATCGAACCAGGGACCGTAAGATTGAAAAGCAGACGTTTGCCCACCAAGCCATACACTCGCTTTTTTAGGAAACTATCGGAGCAATAGGTATGGTTTCAAATACTGTCTCTTTACCAGAATCGAACTTTACAGTTAGAAGTCAAACTAAGTAGTCAACTTATTTCAAAGTAATTTAACGGCAAGAGTGCTTCTATTATGCATAAACCAGTTCAATAGCTGCTACTTGAAAATACAATAAAACACAATGAAAGCCGAGTTTCTCATAATATTTTGATGATAAAATAAGCGTATTAAACTTTTTTGTGTAAAATTGTAGTTTTTGTACCATTTTGTGACAGTAAAAACCAAATAAAATTTTAATTCGGTTTGGTAGGGCATTTTCTAGTGCTCGCTTGGCTAGCAACCGCTCAAGACGAAAAATATGTTGCTTAGCACCTATCAATCTGTTCCGCTACCTCCTTGAGACCTAGTTATTCCAGACTAAGCATGCTCCTTTGCGCGGGGAGAGCAGTGGCATTGCGTGAAGCGGTCCTGCATCCCTGCCCCCGTCGTGAGATGGGACACCGTGAGGTTGTAGTCGGTAGTGACGGCCCTTCTGGCCCTCGAGTCCGACATACCCCGCCCGCCTCTCCCAGGCTTGTGGCGGGAGATGCGTAAATGCATTTCGGCATGGAAAATAAAAGGAACTCTTTGGAAAATAAAATTACTCCACCTTAGGTTAGAATGTCGCTAGTGCAAGCACAAAGGTTATATTTGTTACAGCAGGAACGTAAATCAGCGCACGATGAGCTGGAGCCGGTTTTATGGCTTGTCAATGTTTTTTTTTTTGTTTCATGTGTATTATTTTTTCTTTGTTGTTCGTGTCACAAAATAAATGATTTTTTCTTCCTTTCTATTCTTAATATATATAAATCTCGTGTCACAATGTTTGTCCTCAATGGACTCCTAAACCACTTAACCGATTATTATAAAATTCGCACACCATGTGCAGTTCGATCCAACTTGAAAGATAGGATAGTTTAAATCTCAAATTATAGTCGCAATTTTAATTTATTGCTAATTATTGTCTGTTATTATTTGACAGTCACAATTATCTGTTAACTCCAAATAATTCTAACAGATGTCGATACCCTTAGGCGCTGGTATGGTAAATCTACGAAAGTGTCATATAAGCTACACTATCTATTTTTCAGACCCCTAAGTGGGGCAAAACAACGTTTGCCGGGTCAGCTAATTATAAGTGAAACGAAATACAACCTGGTGACAGACGGTCTTTTTGGATCCCTTTCTCATGGAACCTTACAAACGACCGTTGCTATCTCTTCCAGGGAGCCGCAGCACCTCCCCGGAGCTCCAGGCGGCAGTAGTAGACCTGATAGAGCAGACCACATGCGACCGTCTCCTGCGACCCTCGTGTTACAGGAACTGGTGCGGCATGGAAGAGCATCAGCTGTGTGCTGGGAAGCTGGCTGGAGGTGTTGATGCTTGTCAGGTGCGGTCTATTATACTTCTATATTATCTTTTTTTTCATTATTTATTACTTGTTTAGCAAAAATATAACTTATAATGATATGTACAATGAAAAAAGCCTCGATGAGGTTTAACCTCCATTGCAGTGTTCTCTAAATAAGCATTAAAATATTATAATCTTAAGTACTTATATAACGTATAACAAACAAAAAAAATAAAACGAAACCCTGGCGTGCGGAAGTCCCATTCTAACGCAAGATCTGTAGTGTGACTTCATAATCTGGAGTGCCGAAGTAAAGTTGCCGGGATGTCGGTGTTTCAAAGAATATATTTCGGGGATTGCGCTACGGAGTTCCAAAACATTATTTTATTTCCATCACCCCCGGGACGGACAATATTTTTTTTAAGCCTCGACCAGCAGGCAAGCTGTGGTCAAAAACAAAGTTATACTTAAGTTGTAAAAAAAAACTTTGCTTTCGTTCAGAGGCTCTAATGGCGTGTTTTCAAAATGCTCTCATGTAGCACTGAGCTAGCGCTTCCTGATATAAATATCGTGATGACGCATGGCAGAGTTGTTGTGTATATTTTCTAATGCTCACTTGTCTAGCTACAACCATCACTGAAAAACTGTTAGCAAGTAAATAGATTTGTAGATAATTATTCTTTATTGAACACAAAATATAAATTAACGTAACTTTATTTAAAAAAAAACAATTCGCGGTTTTATCGCTTAAAGCGATCTCGTCCAGGCCACCTTGATGGAGAAGAGTTACTGTTGGTAAACGACAAAACATGGACGTATACAATGGAAGAAAATAATAAGTTACAGATAATAAAAAGCCATACTAAGTACTTAGGTTATTGCGACGAGTAATTCCAGACAAGGCATGCTTGGCCTGAGTATCGTTGACTCATGTGATCACACGACCTGCTAGTCGAATGCCTTGTTGCATATTGTTTAAAAAAACTTTCTCTTCCAGGGAGACTCAGGTGGACCTCTGCAGGTGAAGATTCCTCTCCCTCCTACGTCACAAGGCTCTATCCACTACGTCATAGGAGTGACGTCATTCGGCATTGACTGTGCGCTACCGAACTTACCCGGGATATATACCAGGGTTTCCAGCTTCGTGGACTGGATAGAGGCTAATGTTTGGAGATAAATATATTAATAATATTTAAGAACTATTTATTTCTACATACAGAGAACGAAATGTTAGAATTTAGCAAACTTTGTTTGTGTGTAACCTAATATATTTAACTACGATACCTAGCATTTTATATTTTTGAGATTAGTTTAAGTTATAATATTATCTTAATATATATAAATCTCGTGTCACAATGTTTGTCCTTAATGGACTCCTAGACCGCTTAACCGATTATAATAAAATTCGCACACCATGTGCAGTTCGGTCCAACTTGAGAGATAGGATAGTTTAAATCTCAAATTATAGTCGCAATTTTAATTTATTGCTAATTATTGTCTGTTATTATTTGACAGTCACAATTATCTGTTAACTCCAAATGATTCTAACAGATGTCGATACCTTTCGACTGGGTTGAGTAAGTAATCAATAGATGGCGCTGCTATGGTAAATCTACGAACGTGTCATATAAGCTACACTATCTATTTTTCGTACCCCTAAGTGAGGCAAAACAACGTTTACCGGGTCAGCTAGTTGATTATAAAGAGGAAAAGTTTGTTTGTTTGACGCGAATAGGCTTCGATTTGAAAATTCATTCACTGTTGGGAGCTACATTATCTCCTAGTAACATAGGCTATTTATTATGTTTCTTTTTGCTACTCAGATTATTTTCGAGCCCGTGCGAAGCCGAGACGGGATGCTAGTTTTAAAATACAGTTATTATTATTATCCTAAAATTTTCGCTTTATAAAAAATCATATGGGTAATGTTTTTTTTTGTTGTATTTTACCTGAAATTAAGATTGTGTTGTTAATAGCGTTAATTCGGTATGAAAAGTAACCTAACATAGGTTACTTAATCTAGGGTCCATACGAAATATCATCGAAAAAGGTTTAGCCGTTTGAACGTGAAGAAGAAACAAACATTACACTTACACTTTTGTATAATATTAGTAGGGTCGGTAAATAAAAAAAAACAAAAGAAAAGAAAAACCAGAAGACGCCATGTGATAAATTGTGTATTTTGTATCGCCTGTAGCTCGACTAGCTAAGGTGATCTGACACGATCATCGAAGCTAAGCAACGGTCAATGCGGACCGTGTTTCTATAGGTGACCATGCACAAGACTGTCGTTATAAAAGTGGTATTTTCATCTGGGTGCCACCGTGGTTCGGTTGACACATTAAATTGTAAATCGCGTCTGTTAGTCTTAGTACGACTGCGTGTATAAAATGAGTACACTACATACATAAATACACTTCGCTTGTTCATACTGTTAGAAAGAAAATATACGTTTTCGCTAAACTAAACAACCTTAACTGAATTAATAGGAAGTCATTACATATATTTGTATTAGAACGTCCTGGACCTGTTTTCTCCAAGGTGATCCAAAAGTCTGAGTAACCTAGGCAATCAGAATTGCCAATATAATACCGTTTATTTTTATGTGCCGAAAACTTTGAATAGAAACATTACGTGAATAAATATGGCAGAAGAGTGAATTGCATTTCTATTACCATTATTACTAATGGGCTTGTTTTGTAACTTTCTAGCCTAATAAAAGCTTTTTGGAATTCATTAAGGGTGACGAATAAAAAATTCACGAACTTACAAACAAATAACTAATTAATCATTCTTCTTCTTTGTATGTACATTCTCCATGTATATATGTATTATTATTAATTATTAAAAGCCTGTTTGATCCCACTGTTGGGCAAAGGCCTACCTACCCTCTTTCCATTTGTCCCTACGACACCTGACGACCTCGTTAGCGTAAAGGTTACCATGCCGGTCTGCTAATCAGAAGGTTCCGGGTTCGATTCCCGGCCCGGTCAACATCTTTGTGCTTAACTAAATTTGTTGGCTGTGGGTCTGGGTGTTAAATATGTATTTATATATAATATGTATGTATATGTAGTATATCAGTTGTGTTAGCAACCATAATACGAGCTAGAAATGGTTCAGTATGGGGCTAACCAGCCGTGTGTGAATGTGTCCTAATATTATTATTATTATTATTATTATCTAGCGCTATTGTGGACCAATCCTCCAGGTGTTTGTCAAGCTCGTCCCTCCATAGCTTTTTTGGTTTGCCGCGAGGTCTTGTATTGGCCGGCGTCCATTCGGTAGCAATTTTTGCCCACAGATCGTCCAGCATACGGCAGACATATATTTATGCAACAATATATTATTTTTATAATTTATTTTTTTGTATGAACTAAGTGCCAAGCTCTGGTTAACGACTGCTTGTCAAGACTAACAGCTAACTTTTGTAACGACAGTATTGTACATGGTCACCCATCCAAACACCGTCCGCATCGACCGTTGCTTAGCTTCGATGATCGCGTCAGACCACCTTAGCTGGCTGAGCTACAGGCGCTACATAATTTCTCATAAAATTGGAGTACAAACAATGAAACTAGACTCAGTCTTCGCAAAGATATCTCAGGACTCGAGCTTGAAGTGGCCGCCCGTTACACAGCTATGTAATTTTGTTTTATTTTTATTTTATTTTATTGAATAAGGCTTGTCAATAGCGAATACAATCATTCACGTACTTTTTTCTAAATTTGATGTGGTTTTACAGTTTATTGATTCACTTGTTAAGGCAAACACAACATGCCCAAATTAATATAAATCTTAGAAAATTATTATAATATATTGTTAATAATAGTTATTAAAATGTAATGCGTTAGAAACGTTACGTGTAACGCGGAGTTATGTTTAAACTAAAATAAAAATTATTCTTTCAGTTGTAGTGGTAGCCAAAGAACTTTTAAAAGTGGTGTAAGTATACAAAATTATTTATTTCCAATAAAAAAAATATGGTTACAGAAAAGATATAACAAAAATAAAGACATGGAAATGGTAGGTCTAGATTACCACGGGTGATAGTGGTGCTATCGCTTAATGCCATTAGGTAAACAAATTGAAACTATCTGCCAAAATAGCATAAAAAATAATAAACTAACTAACTAATAATATTATTTACAACTCTAACATATCGGTGTAAACGCGTCCAGGATTTGCAGTAATCTGCCATTTGAGGGGGCGATTTGTCTACTAGACAGATAGCCGGCGTGCTCGCTTGATCCCCGCCCATTTGGAACTAACCCTTATTGCATTGTGTACTCGCTCAGAGCTGCTGGATGTGTGATGCGTGACCGGATTTGGGAGCTGGCCTTCTAACGGCTCATGCTTGCCGGATATTTTTGCAAATAATGCCACTTTAGAATATCTACGTCTATTAGGGCAAGATGCATTTTGTGATGTCTGACGCGCTTTCTAAATACCTCAGTTTTAGTCAAACTTGTGCTTGACCACAATTCACGTGTGTAATGTACCCCTTTTTTAACGAGGGGTAAATCTTCTATAATATACCCAGCTGCAATGGGGTGCAGCTGGGTTATGTGGGATTCTTACCCACTAAAACCCCCTCGATGCTCAGTCTCGATGCCTGATGGAGGGCTCCGGGTTCTCCGGTGAGAACACACCGAAGCTCTCCTGGCGTTTGCTTTCGAGCAACTTTCACAGAGGCAGTATTTTTAATTTTATTTATAATCTGTCACCGTTCTCGGGTCCATTTTGGCTGGACTGTTGGAAGTATACTGTACCCTTAGTATAAGTTTTTTTCTGAATGCGGAAAGCTACATAGTTTTCGTTTCGTTTTCGTTTTTATATCGATATAGCCGAATATATTTTACATAGCCGAAGAGGGGTTTTTGTAGTATTTCGAGCGCGTCATATTAAGACATGGGAGATACCTTGAACCCATTTGAGTACCTCCACCAAATACAAGCTTTACCCGTTGGTGGGTTTGTATGTAGTAACGACTGAAAAACAAGTTGTATGACAAACCTACTCCAAGTTGATTGATTAAGCTAATGTAAATTATGAACGTATTTAAGTGTGTATATTTAAAAGTTATTTTTTTTACTCTGAAAAGGTCAGCGCGTGACCACAATTCACCTGATGTTAAGTGATATTGAGGTCTACGGTGAATCGCGCTTACCTAGAAGGAACCGGTTCACTCTCGCTTTGAAAATCGCTAGATTGTAGTAATTGGGGAACAGGGAATTCGGCTGGGAATTCCAAAGTTTAAATAAGCTCAGGATGCTAAATCCCTCATACTTCTATCCGTTACATGTAAATGTGACAGTGAAATAGATCAAGAATGTTGAGTACACCTTAGCAGAACTTTCAGCTTGGCGAGTCCATAAAAAGAAAACGGCTAATAAATGAATAAATGGCATACCAGAACGTTACGTGTTGTGAACATAACTTTGTTTGGGCCATCAATGAGCTGTATAGGCGAGGTTATGGCTCGGCGAGAGGTTAAATTTGTTTGTTAGCTGTTTTTATCGTTATTTTATGAACAAGAGCGTGGTTAGGGCAGATATTTGTAATAATGATACTGCGTGGAAAGGAGAGTTGGTGACTCGAGGAATATTTAGTTTTTGGTACACATTACGTAAGTAAATTACCAGTGAGTAGGCATTGCGTGAAAGAGAGTGTGGTTCGGTGGTAATAACGTCTGTTTTGCCATCAGACGGCTCCTGGTTCGATCCCAACCCGACACCAATGACTTGTTTTTCAAGTTACGGGTGGATTTGCACTCGCTTTAGAGTGAAAGAAAACATCGTGAGGAAACTGACATGTTTGAGGACCACAATATCCGGAGACGTGAGGGAACGTATGGTGGGCTGCTTATGCTACGTACTGAGTGAAATAAAAATTTGCTTATTTTTCCTACGGTTTATCCCGTTTGGTTTAATTTTACGCTGGGCAACGCACTCGCCTGCTGGTAAGCGAAGCTGCGGCCGAAAATGTGGTACGTTGATCTAAAAGAATCTGTCAACTCAAGCCTTGAATGCCTAAGTTTTATATTAGGAAACATAGTAGGAGCCTAGCTACATCATGTTAAAGGGATGGATTTTGTAGTCGTTTCCTAGTTATATTATAGTTGTTGAGCTACATATGTGATGTTAGATCTGTCAATCAATAACGTAGTATAGAGAAGATGATAGATTATTATGAATATGGAGAATATTATAGAGTGTCTAGCAAAATTCACCCTCAAGATTTTTGGTAAGATCTAAGATTAAGACCTAAGATCACAATGTTGCACCAAGCCTATTTATAATCAAGCGCATCAATTATGTGTTGTATGTTTTATGGTAAATAAACATTTTTTTTTGTAATAAAAGATAAATAAAAAACACTAAGTATCTATAGATAATAATAAACCTACGTTTTATAACTATAATAATTTGATACGCTGTTTTAACAAGTATGTATAGTGTGTGTTAATTTTAAAAGTAAAGAAAAATATGATAATAAATAATCAAAATAACTTTTTTGAAAAGTAGAAATTAAAACAAAGTCCGAACTTCCCTCTTTCCAATAAATCCAGCGAGACCAAGATAAATGTTAAACTAAAGTTTTTCAACACAATCTGTCAAATACACGGTTTTTCTCATTATATCTTCACTCATAGGAGAAATTAATCTAAGTTCCTAACTTAGATTAAGTTCCTTTAAGTTATTAAGGGTAAGTAAGGGAGACAAGTCTCCAGAGGCCATCGCAACCAATCTGGTTTATAGGATAGCGTTTGAATCAGAACAAGTTTAGAGGAATGAGCAACGTTAATAAGGATTTTTTTTTTGTTCTGGTTTTGCAATCTGCGATCAGTTATAATTACTATAAGCAGATTTGGTCTGAGTGAGTGTCGTTGTAAAGTGTGCACCCCATTGGGTACATCTCTTTATTCTTGTCAAAGGTGCTCAGTGAGATAGATTACTCAGTGGCTACCAATTGTCTCTTAAGTCTTGTTTGATATGTTGGCGTTTGCAGTTTGAGAGCAAGTGGATTTGGATGTTTAGCCAGGCGAGACTTGTATGTGTCCGTATGTGTCCTGATCTCTTGGCTGACTGTCGCTACTTTCAAGTGTTCGTGTATTTCTACATTTGTGGTATACCAGGACACTACACTGATAGTCCTTAGAAATAGTTAAGTTAAGGAAATTACAAAATTATTGGACGCTAGTAACGCCTTTAGTAAACCTACGCATTCGCATTCGCAAACGACGAAAAAACTGTACGTTGTATGGCAACATCATCATCAGCCTATGCTCATCCACTGCTGGACATAGGCCTCTCCCAAGGCACGACACTTGGCCCTATCCTGTGCTTCTCTTCGCCATCCACTACCCGCAACCTTCTTCAGATCATCGCTCCACCTGGTTGTAGGGCGTCCTACACTACGATAGCCGAGACGCGGTCTCCACTCTAGAACTCGTTTACCATAACGGTCGTCGGTTCTTCGGCAGATATGTCCGACCCATTGCCACTTCAGCTTGCTTATGCGTTGGGCTATGTCGGTGACTCTGGTGGTCTGTCGAATTACTTCGTTCCGGATACGATCCCGTAGAGAAACACCGAGCATAGCTCTTTCCATAGCTCGCTGAGCGACTTTGAACCTTCGAACCAAACCTGCCGTAAGTGTCCACGTTTCGGCTTCGTAAGTCATGACTGGACGCACTGGTTGAATACACGTGACTTCAGGCTTTGCGGTATGGACGACGTGAAGACTCGACGAAGTTTCCCAAATGCGTATGGCAACATCTTAATATATATAAATTTCGTGTCACAATGTTTGTTCTCAATGGACTCCTAAACCACTTAACCGATTATAATAAAATTGGCACACCATGTGCAGTTCGATCCAACTTGAGAGATAGGATAGTTTAAATCTCAAATTATAGTCGCAATTTTAATTTATTGCTAATTATTGTCTGTCATTATTTGACAGTCACAATAATCTGTTAACTCCAAATGATTCTAACAGATGTCGATACCTTTCGACTGGGTTGAGTAAGTAATCAATAGATGGCGCTGCTATGGTAAATCTACGAACGTGTCATATAAGCTACACTATCTATTTTTCATACCCCTAAGTGAGGTAAAACAACGTTTGCCGGGTCAGCTAGTAATATATATAATCTCTCTACTATATTTCATCCTAATCGTTTTAGCTGTAAGAGCGTTAGTAATTAAACGTATTATATTTTTTTCGTTATTATAAAATTACCAGGTAGCGGTGTTCAATTCAAATTCATCACACATTTTTACAGCGCAAAGTTTAAAGCTGTATACACAACAATTTAACTTTGCAGATAGTTATGTTGTTAGTTTAACTTGTTAAAGTTAGAGTTAGTGTTTATAAGCCGATAATAATATGCGGAGTCACGCTTCGGACAAGCGATGGTAGTTTTACAACATTTCTGTGAAATAAATGATGATTAAAACATTTTTTTTTTGGAATGAATAATCAATTTGACGACCTCGTTGGCGTAAAGGTTGCCATGCCGGAATCCCAATCAGAAGGTTCCGGGTTCGATTCCCGGCCCGGTCAACATCTTTGTGCTTAACTAAATTTGTTGGCTGTGGGTCTGGGTGCTAAATATGTATCTATATAAAACATGTATGTACTATATGTAGTATATCAGTTGTGTTAGCTACCATAACATGAACTAGTAAATGGTTCAGTATGGGGTTAACCAGCCGTGTGTGAAATGTGTCCTAATATTTATTTATTTATCAATTTACCTAAGAATGTTTTTTTTTACAAAAGTTGTGACACTAGTAACAACCCAATTTTTTTATCCAATACAGATTAAATATGAATATTTACAAAGGTAAACAAATCACTGTATTTGAGCAAAATATATTAATATTTTTTTATACGACTACTTTTAATTTAGTTTATTGCATGACCATTGTAAAATCAGATTATATTTACGATCACGTGTCAAGTAGATCAAGAGTATAAAAGTAGAGTAGAGTATAGTTAATGCCTTACCATCCATACTGATCTCTACCAGGCAACCAAATATAGATAAGGACATTACAAAACTAAAATAGCGAGTCTTAGTAATAGGGTCCCGTTTTTACCTTTTAGTCACGGAGTCCTAAAAACAACTCATTGATTGGAACAGAGCGGGATTTGATTCAAGCTATAGCTAGTTTTTTTTTTATCACACACGGCTGGTTAGCCCCATACTGAACCATTTCTAGTTTGTATTATGGTTGCTAACACAACTGATATACTACATATAGGTACATACATCATATATTTTATAAAGATACATATTTAACACCCAGACCGACAGCCAACAAATTTAACTCAGCACAAAGATGTTGGCCGTGCCGGGAATCGAACCCGGAACCTTCTAATTGGCAGGCTGGCATGGTAACCATTACGCCAACGAGGTCATCAAATACTAACTCGCTTCACTCGCTCTACGTTATAATAAAAGTTACTAATTTTACATTGCACGAAACTTTATTGCAACTTTCCACCACCAAAGAAAAATGGCACAAGTTTTCCAACAATATCCGTTTTGTTATAAAGCAGCCGTTGTCAACAGCACCTCGACTTGTCAAGCGAGTCATCAAGTATTTAACGAGTGAAGGAAGAATGGTCGACGAGGCAACAGGTGCCCTGGGGAGTGAACTATGTACAAAATATTAAAGACAGGTAACTTCTACCGCTTTATGTTGCTGCGACCCTGGTAGCTTGACCTACATTGGTGCTTGAAATATTAGTTGAATGGTTTTGTTAGGAAAATCGCGTTCGAATCAAATTAAAATATGTTTTTACTAAGAAATGTAAAAAAACACAAACTGTTCAAGATTTTGAAATGAATAAGTTAGAAATCAATATCTTTATCTCACTGACAACTTGCAACGCGGCGTGGCGTGGCGTGCTATGGTGTGTTATGGTGTGGTATGGTGTGGTATGGTGTGGTGTGGTGTGTTATGGTTTGATACGATGTGGTATGGTAAAGTGTGTTGAGGTGTAGTATAGTATGGTGTTGTATGTCGTTGCATGGCGTGGTTCTTTTGACGGCCTTTACGCAATTTTTTCGATATTTTTACCGTTTACGACTTACAGCAATAAACTGTTAATTCAATATTTGCTCATATCTTTGCTTTTAGCACATTTTTGCTAGCCATAACTCCTCTTCACGCATTTACCATGAGACCTCTTTTATCGTCGCAACAACTTCACAGAGCTTACTTTCACAAACTCGCTCCAAAACATAACTATCGCAACATTTTCTTTTCAACAAAAAAAGCACAAACAAAGTAAAGGTCTGTGTCGGCAGTCAGATAAATTTATTTTCTCAAAAATAAAGTTGGCAATAAACTGTGCGACACGTAGCAGGACCGCGCTCTTCCATTTCGCCGGCAAATTGCGAAGAACGTGACTGTCGAGGCGTGCTGGTCGCGCCGTGAGTGGCCAGCCTTACATGGATACTTACTGCCGTTACTGGAAATACAGAACTTTATTAACCCTAAATAACATACGTTAAAGGCAAGTCTTTCTTCTTCTCTTTTACCATTTCCCACTAGGTGGGGTCGGCACAGCCTGTTTTTCTTCCACGCCACTCTATCTCCACATTCACTCCCTTCTCATTCATATCCTCCTTCACACAATTCATCCACGTCTTCTTTGGTCTACCTCTCCTTCCGCTACTTCTTACAATCATATATATCCATACTTCTCCTAGTCACATGCATCTGCTCTCTACGCATTACATGTCCGTACCACGCTAACCGTCCACTCTTCACTTTCTCTGAAACAGGCGCCACTTTCAAACTTCCTCTAATATACTCATTTCTTACCTTGTCCATTCTTGTTACTCCACACATCCATCGCAACATTCGCATCTCTGCCGCATGCAATCCTCTCTCATGCACTACTTTCGTCGTTAAAGTTAAACTACGTGAAAGGCAAGTCATACTACAATAATTACTTAATACTCAAAAACATTAGTTAGATAAAATTAAATAAACTTACAAATGTCATTAAATAAATATTCTACCACATTAAATACTACACACATTAGCACTTGTTTTTCATGTCTATTAAATTTAAAGTACTACTGTTTACACATGAATAACGATTCTGTAAGCTCCATATTCATATATTCGCTTAAATTATAAAAGTAATTACTTTCACAAAACTCTTTATTTTCTGTTTAAACATACTACTGTTAAGATTTGTTATTTTCTCTGGCAACTTGTTGTACATTAATATTATTGTATAACATCCCTGTTTCTGTACTTTAGCTAGTCTATTTCTTGGTGGAACTTTACCTATATTCCTGCGTAAACAATAAAGAATATCATACATATTTAACACCCAGACCAATAGCCAACAAATTTAGTTATTCACAAAGATGTTGCCGTGCCGGGAATTTAACCCGGAACCTTCTGATTGGCAATTTTTTTTTTTTTTCACATTCACACACGGCTGGTTAGCCCCATACTGAACCATTTCTAGCTCGTATTATGGTTGCTAACACAACTGATATACTACATATACATACATACATATTATATATAAATACATATACATATTTAACACCCAGACCCACAGCCAACAAATTTGTTTTTAAGCACAAAGATGTTGACCGGGCCGGGAATCGAACCCGGAACCTTCTGATTAGCAGACCGGCATGGTAACCTTTACGCCAACGAGGTCGTCAAATTCTTGCAATCTTAGGTTCTACTATGGCGAAATAGTGGAGTTTAGAGTTTATAATTAGGCGTACCGTCCAGTAAGTCTCATTGTGCTGGACTCATAAAATGCATTGAGATTTAGGTTGTGACGTCATTAGTAGCATTTGGATAATTGGAGAAATACAACAAGTTTCGTATGAAATTCTTATCATAATATAGCACAAAGCATTGTCAAAACAATACATCGTATATTGCAGACAATGTTCGTTGCTTGCCGGGCTGTCAACCAGAGAGAGTGAGAGTGTGAGGGTTCTGGGTTCGATTTCCGGTACGGTCCACATTATGTGATGAACTAAATTTGTTATTTGTTGCTCTATGTTTTAAATATGTATCGATATTAGTAACCATAACACAAACTATAAATGATTTAGCATAAGGCTAACCAGCCTTGTATTCAATTTGATATAGAGTCTAAACAAAAAAAAATATTTAAACGAATTCTAGGCTTAGTATATAATCCCCCCCGTGAGGATAAGTCGGTCAAATGAAAGCCCTTCAAAGACTCATGACAGTCATTCAAAGATATCTTCAGTACTGCCTTTAGAATGTAACTGTAATGTAATCTATGGTAATTCAGCGTTAAATGGAGCAGTTTCGAAGCCTCCGATAGCATTACGGTCTGTAAGCCTTATTATCTGATAAATTAAGGACTGAAACCGGTTAAAATTTACTACGTGTCTTAGTTAACTTTAAAATAAGTTGCGGGGCCGGCGGCCTTGCAGCTTTACGGAAAACTTCCCAAACGGCTGGTGGAGGTTTCGGGTGTCACAAAGATGTTTGTGAAGCACAAAGATGTTGACCGGGCCGGGAATCGAACCCGGAACCTTCTGATTAGCAGTCCGGCATGGTAACCTTTACGCCAACGAGGTCGTCGTATATATCTACCCATCTATAGGTACTCTAGGTACTGTTATGAAACTATTATAGGTAATCTAGAAGCCGGGTAAGATTTAGGCATCTCATTAGCCCCCGGTCTGGCATAATGAGTAGGTAGCAGTTTGAGGCAACATGTTAAAAACAACAAAGCCACTCACACCGCCGCGGCTTTTAGCTGCAGCTGTGAATATGACGGTATATACGCTACGTTAGGGACACACTGTTGGAGAGAATGGAGAACAAACCCCAGTAATGGTAATTCCAGTAACAGCTGATATACTACATATACATACATACATATTATATATAAATACATATTTAACACCCAGACCCACAGCCAACAAATTTAGTTAAGCACAAAGTTGTTGACCGGGCCGCGAATCGAACCCGGAACCTTCTGATTAGCAGTCCGGCATGGTAACCTTTACGCCAACGAGGTCGTCAAGATAGATAGATAGATAAACACATAAAAACACTCACAATAAAATAAAAATACAGAGAGCAAGATTTTTTCTAGCGGTTTTCAAGGCATGACTGCGGTTTCTTCTGGGCAAGCGCGCTCCACCTTAGATTGCAATATCGCTTACCATCAGGTGAATTGCAATCAAGCGCAAGCCCATTAAGAATAAAAAAATGGGCTAACTATCTACGCTCCATGATGTAAGCCGCGTTAATCCAGGACAAAAATAAGTTATCCCGGAATAAAAAGTAGCTTATGTGTTAATCTGAAATCTAACAAAGGTCAGATGAAACTATCTTCATAGTAAATCTCTTCAAAGTTGGTCCAGCCGAAGGAGCGTGAAGGAGTAAAATACATGTTAAAGTTATACCGTACTACGTACACGGAAAATAATTGTTTTCGGAGTAATTATAAAAATAGTAAAATAAGAAGATAATCGTTTTCGGAGTAATAAATAAAAGTAAGCTTATGTGTTAATAGCCAAAAAATCCAGCGTGATCTTGCCAACACTAATACGGGGCATCATATACTCAGCAACAGAATGGTTCATAATTGGAATAAGTTGCCCGAGGAAGTGGTCAGTGCTACATCAGTGAACAGCTTTAAAAACCGGCTTGATAGCTGGTTACAGAAAACAAAAAAAAACTCTTGCTAACCTGTGATCAGTGCACTAGTGATCTTTAAACATTGACTTTGAACAGTGGACATTATGTGAACTATTAAAAAAATAATTTCAACTCAGTGTGATATAGGCACATCAGCATAATGCTGCTCGCCTATTAATCATATAAATAAAATTATCCAAGGAAGAAGTATGAAAGAAGAAGAATTGAAGAATTAACAAACACTTACACAAAAACTTTCGCATCTATACAATAAGGATTTAAACAAAATCATTAATAAAATACGACCAACGGGATTTGATCCTGAGTCTTGAGTTACACCGAGCCGAAGGCAGCCACTGAGCTAGGATATTCAATAGTTATTCTTTTTTTTTACACGCTTTATATTAGCTTCACCTGTATGTTTGTTTGTAACCGACTTCTTTGGGCACGATTTTGACTCACTTTAAACGGCCAGATTTCGTTCAAACTTTGTAGATTTATTGAGGACCAATGACAATACACTAATTCGATAAAATTATTCCATTTTTTTGTATGTTTGTTTGTAACCGACTTCTTTGGGCGGAATTTTGACCCACTTTAAACGGCCAGATTTCGTTCAAACTTTGTAGATTTATTGGGGACCAATGACAATACACTAATTTGATAAAATTATTCAATTTTTTGTATGTTTGTTTGTAACCGACTTCTTTGGGCGCGATTGGACCCACTTAAAACGGCCAGATAAGCGTGTTTTTTAGTTTTTTTAACTATTATTATTTCTCTCTACCTGAGTCTCTGTTTCCTGAGAGGTATTATCCAGAGGTCTTCAATAGTAAAGTTTATAGGTATTTCCTTTGCAAGCGTGCCACATCATAGACTACAGCGTAGCTTTACATCAGGCAAGTAGTCAAACGCAAACCTATCAAGGGTAAAAAAACTAAAATTTACAGATTATCCGTGCGAGTCGTCATCATCATTAGTTGTATTGAGTTTTTATTAATTTTTTAGTGTTATTAAATAACCTATTTTACCTATATGGCTAATTGATAGAGCACAAAAAAATGCTGCGTAGTACGTACAAGGTAAAAAACATTTTGAATTATTTATATAGCCACTGAAATAAATCATAGAAATCATAGAACTTTATTAACCTTATAACATTGCGTTATACTAGGCACGTCAAATTTACATATCACATATATTAATCAACAATCAATTAATGAATTAGTCAATATCTTAATATTATAATTAGTCATACAATGTCATAATAATATAATTATTCGTACAATGTCATAATAATAAAATAGAAAATAACAACACATTTACACATAATTCATGTCACTTTACAGTCCGTCATACTTAAATAGAGATTCTATATAAATAATATACAAGCTGTAGAGTTCACAAACTTTGTAAGCGGTGTGTACCCTTTGTGTTGCCTCTAAAGCAATAAGTCTTGATAAGCAGAGAGAGCAAAGTTTGGGTCGCGACGTTGCACATCTTTTACGAGCTTCGTCATATCACCTACTGCATTATTATGTCGCCCTGGTACTCTACTTTGCGAATTTCTGATGGAGCTTTCTAGTTTGATGTAGAGTTTAAATAAAATATTTCTTTACTCACTTATGCTTACCTGTCATCCAAACTAATTATTTCTTTAGGTTGCTTCTCTTTTTTATTCATTAATTCATCTTCATACTTTTTTTTGTTATTATTTTGTAACTTCATATCTCGGTTTATTAATATCTGTAGTAAACTGATTAAAAAACTAACTGTTTGGTACCAATATCTTAAAAAATACCGAAAAAAAGACGTTTTTTTATGTGAGGTCCTCTTATTTTTTTTATAGTTTATACATAATTAAATATTCTGTAAAATAAATAAGGTTCTATCTGTTATCGTAATTAATAAAGACAAAATATACGTTTATTGTGGAAACCCCTCTTTATATAATATTTTTTTCATGTATTCTAGTATTTATTATTATAGCGGCACGGGAAATACACAACTTGTGAAAATTCCAGCTTTTTAGGTATCGTAGTTTCTGAGAGACAGCCCGGTGACACACAGACAGACAAACCGAGGAGGCTTACAAATAGGATCCCGTATTTGATACGGAACCCTAAAAAGAAAAAAATATCTGCTTAATTACAAGGAATGAATGTTTAATTTCCCTAAAACAAATACGAATGCTAGTATAAATCGTAAAAGCTTTATTTCAATAACATTTACTACGCAAGATCTAAGGCCAGATCATGAATCATGAGATAATGTGGACGCCGACTTACATCGTAGGCCAGTTAGCGACCACTATAATTCGACCTGCCCTTTCACCTTCCCCTGATCAAAACCAGGGATCTGCGGGGAAATAGTGCTAATTAAAGAGGTCTAGGTACACTGGCGGCTCGGATACAGTTTTCTCGATTAGGTCCTAATGGTGTGGAACGAAAGATTAAAGTTTCTGACGGATTCTAGATTGCGTTCTTGAGACATACGCCTGTGGATTAGAGGTTTGTGATTGGCGAACTAGTTGTCTGTTTAGGATATATCAGACTTACTAAATCTATACAAAGTTTTTTTTATAGATAAGGACATATTTCACTTACGGTAAGCCCCACACTAAACCATGTCTAGTTTGAATAATGTTTAATACAGTCATTTCTAGTTTGGTTGCTAACACGATTAATATACTACATTTACATTAATAATTTATATCGATTCATATTTAACACCGGGTTACTAGAAATAAAGCGGTTCTTTAAACGGCCTCGTAAGCTATTTTCGTATAATTAAGTTATCATGTACGAGTATTTGTATTGAAATAATAATAAATGTTGCGAAAATTGTATTGTATAATTAATTAGTTCCGTTTACAATAAAAAAAGAGTAATTAGTACCAAAAAACAAATTTTTCATTAATTAATTAAACACGAAGTTAAAAATTATCCTCTTCTCACAAAGAATAAAGTCGGAAATCGTTAAAGTGTTTCCGTCGCCGGTCTCTTTTCAAGGAAATCTTGCTGAGGGAAATGATAATGAACTCAGTGCTAATTAATGCTGGGATAAGTCGGGAACGGTTATCAGTTCTGGCTTCCAATAATATTTACTAACTGTGTTATCAGTCAGCTTAGGGTGCGTCTACGAATACGAGTAATCTTTGACTGCGTTTGCGACATTTATGATAACGTTGCGACTATTTCTTGCTAGTGATTTGTTAGTATTGCGATGAATGACCTCAGTGTTTATAATAAGTAAATAAGCATAATTTTGAAAGCTAAGCAGTACAGTAAGATCTAAAAATGTTTAGTTACTAAATATCAAAATCAAAAAAGTCAAAAGCAAAATGCATTTATTTGGCAAAGGTTACATGAATATACATTAAAATAGGAATCCAAAGGCTCCCAAAGTAGTTTTATAAATCTGTGTTATGGGAACCAAAGGTGTCTTCCAAATTTACATAATGGTAAGTTTGCACTTATGCCAAAGTAATATAAAAATAATATATGAGATAGTTACATTAACTAAAAACAGAAAATAATTAGAAAAAGATAAAGAAATTTTTTAAGCAACGCTAGTTCCAAGATACCTTTTGTTTACAAAATGAATATGAGATGCATAACTATATTTGCACGAACAAACGGTCACACTTACTTAAAAAAACGTTGGATATACGTCCAACGGGTTTGGACGCATTACGAGCGTCATCATCGGGGACGAGCTTCACACATAACAATATGATCACAATCTCAACAGTATAACAATCACATAGCAAAGACCCAAATCCAACTCAGAAAAATAGTGGTCGCGAGCAAACATCATAAAACTTGCGACTAACATCATAATTTGCATCGATAAATAAGTTAATATTACAAAAAAAACGGCTATTCAAGGAAAAACAATTGTACCCAATTTCAGTTTCTCACAATTGGAACATATTAATAAAATTATTAGTTAATGAAATTTCTCTGGAGTCTCTAAGTACGTCTTAATATTAATATTTGACAACCTGGTTGTTACGTTGGACGTAATGGTTACCATGCCGTACTGTCAACAAGAAGGTTCCGGGTTCGATTCCCGGCATGGCCAACATCTTTGTGTTGAACTAAATTTGTTGGCTGTCGGTCTGGGTGTTAAATATGTATCTATATAAAATATGTATGTAAGTATATGTAGTATATCAGTTGTGTTAGCAACCATAATACGAACTAGAAACGGTTCAGTATGGGGTTAACCAGCCGTGTGTGTAAAGTGTCCCGATATATATATAATATTCTGCTTCTCTTTTAGTCGCATGCGACAACGCTCGTATGTGTGAGCGCAGCTTTACGAGCCGTGTTATTGGCAGTCAGCATGGGAAGATGGAGTCATTGTTTGGCCAGCATTAGCTGTGCAAGCGGCACAGACAAACATACAGATTATTGTTTGTATATTTATGTGTATTGACTTGACAGGCCCGATTGGTCTTGCTACTGTGTCTCAGTGTAAATAGAGCCTAAAATAGCTTACGTGATATATGTATTATTAGCTCGTGTATTCTAAGATTAACTGAGTCACTTTTACTACTATGTTTTGGCAGTCTTTTGAGAGACAGTTATTCCATACTAGCTGTGTCCCGCAATGTCTAACTTCAATGTTTTAAATTCATTTATGATAAAAAAGAGAGGTACCTTTAAAAAGAGATGCGTTGATCATGAGTCTAAACTATGTCCGTACTAAATTTCGTATTTGTTTCTGTTACTCTACTTTAACCTCCTCCTATTAATTTTTGGAAAAATGTTCAACGTACAGACACTCAATTATTAGATAGATAGATAGATAGATAGATATATATACTCTTTATTGCAACACAAAAGGAAATACAAAACAAAAGGAAAAATAATTAATCAACTTATAAGTAGTGTTACTGTTTTATTAAATATGTATTGACTAGGCATGCTTCACCTTATGCCAGTGTTACTAACTCTCGTCTACTGGTCTAATGCCTAGCTATATTATATTAAAAACAAACGATTTATTATGAAATATTGAAGAACCCTAAGAAGAATCGTAGAACAGTTTCAAAGGCAAGAATTAAGTTCAGTTCTAAATTCTTGGTCTATCTCACTCCACCTTTGTACATGATATCGCCTATGATATTAGCCTTAACTTACCAGGCGAATCGTAATTAAACCAAAGCCTTAAGTCTACAAAACAATACAAAGACTCTTTATTGCACACAAAAAAAAACCGTTAATATTAATATGTAATACTTCTAATCATCATTATCATTTTCAGCCACTACTGGTTCTTTATCAATGCTAGGAATAGGCTGCTCTAACTAAGATCAGTACAGTCTAATCTGTTTAATACTTGTAAAGCAATATAAACTAGTTGTATCCGGTACCTTTATAAGGGTGGACACTTCATCAGCTCGCTCCAATTTCACTGTCTACCATCGTCCTAGACTGACCGTCGTCCTACATATCATATACTTTTGTACTGATATTATATTATTTGACTTGTAACTTTGGTATTATGAATAAATTATTTGTATTTGTATTTTGTATTTATATTTGTTCTTATTTCATCCGCGCCTCACAAACAAATCAATGTAAAGCCCGTAGCTCGGCTAGCTAAGGTAATCTTACGCGATCATCGAGGTTAAGCATCTATCTATGTGGATATTCTTTAAATGGGAGACCATGCACAACTATCTTATGAAAATCTCATTATCATCTGTGCGCTATCGTGGGTCAGATGACACGTTAAATTGTAGGTCCCGGCTGTTAGTCTTAGAACAAGCAGTCGATAAGCCAAAACAGAGGCCTTCGGGAGGCTCTTGAAATCTCTTGAAACCGGAGCTTTGCTACTTAGCTCATACGAAGAAGAAGACCTACTGAAAACTTAGTAAAAAGTAATAAAAAATTAGCTTACCATTGAAATATCGATCTTTTATGAGATAAAAATACACCACGGCACGTATTTTTTCCCAAATCTCGCAAAGTTCAACTTAATTCTCATTCAAAACTTTCAGGCGTTTCCCAAAGTAAAACGATAATTTTCAAAGTTTCCTTTCGGATTCTGTACTTACTTTATAAATTGTGGTGCAGCTTTGGGTGGGTAAATTATTTTTTATATCTACTTTCTGAAATCCAGTTAATGCTTTCTTAATGAAGTTAAGTTTATTAATACGATATCCAAAATTTTGTAATATATTTTGCTATTATTATTTCGCGCACATATCTTATGTTTCTGTTTAATGTTTTTTGTTTTTTTTTTCTATTCCATCCCCATCTCTATTCCCATTGAAGCTTAAACGGCTTAACCAATTTTGATGAAATTTCGTATGGAAATAGGTTAGACCTTGGATTTACACCAGAGCTACATTTATTTTATAAAAAGCAAGCTTCAAAGCGTACGATGTAAAATATCCCTTGCCTTGTGATAGGAAAATAGGTTAATTATATAAAAATGTAACTATTTTAATTAGGTTATATCAAATTCTTCTCTCTCTCTTCTTCTTGATCTCCAAAAAATGCGGCCACAGCATCCTGCCTACCCACCTGTTCCATAACTCAGAGTTAACAATAAAGAGAAAAACTTGCCCTTATAATGGATATTGATAATGTCCATAACTGAGCGATGGTCGCTTTAATACGTCGCGCGTGACTTGAGCATGGATCTTAGAGGGAGCCACACGGGGAGACTGGGTTTATAACGCTTACTAGCATAAGGTGTCCACTATATATTCACATTTCAGGTAAAATTATTTGGTTTTGGCACTCGCTTTACGGTGAAGGAAAACATCGGTTTCCGACACGTTTGCGGACTGCAATATCCGAAGACGTGTGTCATCCGCCAACCCGCACTTGGCCAGCGTAGTGGATTATGGCCTATATCTCTCAGCTAGTGAGAGAAGGCCTCGCTCGAATTTTAGCAGTAGGAACGTATCATAGGCTGCTTATGTTATGTTATACGGTAAAGGATAACATCGTGAGAATACATGCACCAGGGACCTAAAAAATTTCCGAAATTTCTCGGATAAATCTCCAACGCTCTATATAAAACAGGGAACAGGTAACCTGAAAGACTTTGTTCTGCTTCTGTTGTTTTTT
This sequence comes from Mellilla xanthometata, assembly GCA_035578125.1. Lineage (NCBI taxonomy): Eukaryota > Metazoa > Arthropoda > Insecta > Lepidoptera > Geometridae > Mellilla > Mellilla xanthometata. Next base: position 2,251,575 of record JAPUBQ010000015.1, on the reverse strand, counting down.
CTATAGCCTAAGTCCCAATCTAAAAACTGTGTCATAGTGATTTGCCGCCACTACATGAGAAGTTCCAAAAATTAGCATTACACTCTTGATTCCACAAATCCATATATAATATATTCATATATGTTTGACAATGATAATATTGTGACTTGCCAAACACTAGAATGGAATCCTTTGCGCAATCCCTCTTCCCACTGAACTAGCATTTCAATTTCTTCAAATGGTAGCAAAATCTGAAATAGGTTGTATACTGCCGTTGACATATTTTGTCTATCCTATAGGATATAATAAATGCGAAAACTTGTGTTTAAGTTTGTTACTTCTTCACACTCAAACGTCTTATTCAGTTTTGATTAAATTTAGTGTGAAGATAGGTTAGACTTTGGATTAATCACATAGGCTACTTTTTATCCTGGATTAGGGAAACACCAAGGCGGCATCGTTATACTGTGGAGGTGCCTAAGTCTCGTACTAAGCGATTTGCCTCCACCTTCATTGTGCGTACCGCCAAGGTGTGGCATTCTTTGCCAAATTCCCTGTTCCCCGATAACTATAATCTAGCGATTTTCAAGGCAAGAGTGAACCGGTTTCTTCTGGGCGAGCGCGCTCCACCTTAGATCGCATTATCGCTTACCATCAGGTGAATCGAGGTCAAACGCAAGCCCATTATGAGTAAAAAAGGGGATTAATTTTTTTTGAACAGGTTTAACGCGGGTAACATCTGAATAATTTGTTCCTATGTTATCTCACTTCCTTCAGAAACCCGCACACTCCGTGTGTACGAGCCCGATAATTACTTTATCTGGTTTTAGCCGCTTTTAGTCAGTTTCAGGCGGTTTTCGGTCCACTGCCCCCAACTCCTCGGGGAGTTAAATGGCTTTGAAAATATCATGTTCTGGCCTTCCTCTGTTCATTATTGTGAGATATTTGAAGCCAGATTGATAGAGTAAGAAATTTGAATTTAATTATTTATTTATTACGGTTCACGAATCAGAAAACAACTCAAATTATAACCAAATTAAAATAATTTACCATGATCAAAAGTAGATCATTTTGCTACTTGTGTGTACGCAACATGAGCAAATAAAAGTATTACAAAGATACATTATAAAACTGGTTGGTGACAATTAGGTTAGGTTAAGACGTAATTTTTTTTAAATGGGATTTTGATACTTAGGCGGCAGTGTTTGACGACCTCGTTGGCGTAATGGTTACCATGCCGGACTGCCAATCAGAAGGTTCCGGGTTCGATTCTTGGCACGGCCAACATCTTTGTACTAAACCAAATTCGTTGGCTGTCGGTCTGGGTGTTAAATATGTATGTACTCGTATGTATATGTTATATCAGTTGTATTAGCGACCATGATACGAACTAGAAATGGTTCAGTATGGGATTAACCAGCCGTGTGTGAAATGTGTCCTAATATATATTTATTTATATTTGATTTAACTTTATTTTATGAAAATCTAACCATGAGCCATCATACCTGATTGCATATCTTTTCACAACTCTCTCAATATGCGTTTCAAATAAAAGGGATTGACTGAATTTCAAATTCAAGAGAGCAGTCATTACAAAACGTCGGAGGGATTTTTGTTTATAATTTAAGATTGTGTTTTAAATTTTGTAATCAGTATAATTATTTGACGACCTCGTTGGCGCAGTGGTTACCATGCCGGACTGCTAACCAGAAGGTTCCGGGTTCGATTCTCGGCCCGACCGACATCTTTGTGCTTAACTAAATTTGTTGGTTGTGGGTCTGGGTGTTAAATATGTATGTATATAAAATATATATGTAGTATATCAGTTGTGTTAGCTATCATAACACGAACTAGAAATGGTTCAGTATGGGCTTAACCAGCCGTGAATGAAAAAAAAAATTAAGAGCAAATAGTTTTTATACTAATAGTTTACGTAGCAAAAAAATTTAATTGCATCTATTATACTGACCTCCTCAACCACAGACTAGCCATATTTTCTCTCTGTCTGAATGCCTTCATAAATAACTCTAGATCCATGACTCTCGCTAACGAACTTTCAAAAGCCGACGAAAAAAAGTGTCTAATAACAAAAACAATCTCCGAGTTACTCTCCAAGGTAAAGGTGGTTCTCCACTGAAGGTGCTAAGCTAACAAAAACGCTTTCACACTCATACATAGATAGCTCTTCACATAAGATTTTCATTTATCTATATATTCTATTTTAGTACTTATGCACAAATACCCTACCTGGAAACATACTCGTACATTCTAGCTATCACGGTTCATAGTATATATATACAGTCTAGTGACAGACAGACAAACGGACTGATAGCAACATCGCGGTAGTAGGGCTTTGTTGGTTGGTACATTTGGGAACGCAACCTTAAAAAAGAAAGTAAGTAATCTTATATATAAAATTTCCGTGTCACAGTGTTTGTTACCATACTCCTCCGAAACAGCTTGACCGATTTTTTTCAAATTTTATATGCGTATTCAGTAGGTCTGAGAATCGGCTACTGTATATTTAGTTTTTTTTTTATTAAGGCTAAACAACGTTTGGCGGGTCAGCTAGTAATGTATATAATGTAATTGTCTATTTTAAATCCAATGTAAGTAAATCTGAATGTAATGAATGACTTGCCAAATGCGACGAGATGTTGTAAGTCCAATAAATTAGTTATCTTTATCTTTATTTATCTTTAAGAAAGAAATGTATCATCTGTAACCATTTACATAAAAAAAAACCTGTAGTTTTAAATAACATAACTATTGATTTTACACGTAGCTTAATTTCACTAACTTAGGGCAACCATACTGTCGTTTTCAAGTGGCATTTTTATCTAGGCGCTTCTGTTGGTCTGGTGACACGTTAAATTGTAGGTCGCGGCTGTTAATCTTAGTACTAACAGTCGTTAAGCCAAGTCAGAGGCTTTCGGGCGGCTGGAAAACTCTCGACACCAAAGCTTGGCCACTTAGCTCATACGAAGAAGAAGACTAATGATTATACACGTAGCTTAATTTCACTATCTTAGTTTAGCTGCATGACGTATCTTTCAAAGGAAAACCAGCCTTATTCTCGAGCGATAAAGTACAGCTCAGCATGATTATCGCCAGGCGTCAAGTGACGTCATAATTCATTTTTTTCCGACAACCGGCTCGTTAATTCTCTCCGCTCAAAATGAGGCTATTTGATCCTTTGGATGGGGAGCAGATTATCTTCGATAGATTCTTAAACCTTTATTACATTCATTTTTCAATATTAATTTCATCTTTATAATAATGTAGTCAACTGTTCGGAATTCTGTTAATGCCGGAATATATTTCGGCCATAAATTGAGCATTTCTATTCAACACTAGCAGTTGCCCGCGGCTCCGCCCGCGTTTAGGTCGCTTTTCGCGTCTGTTCCACCACCATGCAAAACCATATTGGTTTGTAGTACATGTACACATACTATGTATCAGAGATGGCGCTGTATGTGAAAAATGTTTTGCCCTGTTTTCCTCCTTTAATGTTGAAATTTTCCCGAATTTTGTTTATTACTTTACGGAGGCCGAAACCTTTCCAACGAATGCAAACCTGGAAACCGGTTCGTGCGTTCTGGAGTTATAGCGTCAGGAAAGAAAACCCGACTTATTTTTGTATAATACGAGTAGCTGGATGTCAATGCTGCCAGCATTTTGAGCACTTTTCCCTCACCACTCTGTTGACATTCATGTCTATTCCAGCGCAGCAGAGTCTTTACTATTAAAAAAATGAAAGCTCTTTTTTGGATACAGTTCAGTAGAGTTAACTAAACTACTAAAAATAGGAAAATTTACATGAATGGATGTATGTGTGTTTGTTTATTATTCACGCTATAACGGCTTAACTGATTAGTATGAAAAACAGTATAGAGGGAGATAGACAGAAAAAGATAGCAAATTCTTTTTTGGACACAATATTTTTAATACAACAACAAAAAAACAACACAATAAATTAAGTTTTACTTATAATTAGTGCGAGTGAGTGTTTAGAGATAATACAATATAATATACCTTAGATCTAAGAATTACAACGCAGACTACACTCATAGGCTAATATTTATCCCGGATTGGATGATTGGATTAACACGCACTGCGTGCAGTCAGTATAGCATAAAGATGCTCAATCTACTGAGAGGTAATCCACGGCGAAGTAACAAGAATGTAATATAGCACAGTTGTCCGACAAAGATGTCACGCTTCACTCACTTGGAGTGACTCGCGTGACAGTCTTTTGTTTTCACTTGAGGAATCTTTTCACTTACTGATATAATTTGTACGATCACTTAGAAAAGTAGCGCCTGTAACTTGGCTAAATAAAGAGATCTGAAGGGATCATCGAGGTTAGGCAACAGTCGGATGCGGACAGTTTTTGAATGGGTGACCATACACAAGATTATCTTTTAAAAAGTGGCAGTTTCATCTGGGTGCTACCGTTGTTCGGATGACACGTATCAGTTGTAGGTTCCGGCTGCTAGTCTAGTATGTTAGCTAAGCCAAGTCAGAAGCCGGGCAGCTTGAAAACTCTCGATATCAGAGGTTGGCCACTTCTTAAGCGAATAAGACTTAGTAAAGTTGCAAAACTTACAACCGTAGAAAACTTATATTTAGTCAGCAAAAGATAAAAAAATAAACTTAATTGTTTTAACTTCTCATGTTATTTGAAATCATGATTGCTTAGTCAAACGTCAAGAGGATGAAACTGCCGCCAAAAACTAGCAGCACTACTTGAAGACCAGTAATTCCAGACTACGCATTCTCCACTAGAGTTCCACTGACTTGTCCGTCACAACGCGATTCATTTCGCTAGTTCAAAACAAAATAAACTAATTTAGACGCAATTTAAAAATTAAATAATAAAAGCAGCCCACAATACGTTCCCACTGCTGGGACTCGGGGCCTTCTCTCACGAGGAGAGAGAGATATAGTCCATAATCCACCACGTTGGCAAAGTGCGGGTTGGCGGATGACACACGTCTTCGCATATTGTGGTCCTGAAACATAACGGTTTCCTCACGATGTTTTCCTTCACCGCAAATTCACACATAACTTGAAAAACAAGTCATTGGTGTAGGGCCTGGATCGAACCAAGGGCCGTCTGATTGAAAAGCAGATGTTATTACCACCGAGCCACACTCGCTGTTTACGCAATTGTTACTACTGTTTTTACTGTTAGACGCAATTTAACTATGCCAAATAGATCCTGTCAGAAGTTTCCTCTGAGTTGATGTCCTCAAATTTAAATTCAAATTCAAATTCGTTTATTTACATAAATGACACTTACAGATAGACCAAACGTATCGCTTAAACTAGTAGAAAATTAAACTAAAATAAATTACAATAAAAATAATAAAAAGCTGAAAGTCAAAAAAAATAAGCTGAAAGTAACAACCTGAAGCTTCTGTCCTTCGAACGAAATTGACACATCTATCATCATCGGACCCAGACTGCCGTTATTAGAAATTAAAATTCATTCGCGTTCCGACCCATCCTACTTCTGTACCATCTATACCAATATAACAAAGAGGAAAAGTTTGATTTTTTGTTTGTTTGACGCAAATATGCTCCGAAACTACTGGACCGATTTGAAAAAATCTTTCACCGTTGGGAAGCTACATTATCCCTGAGTAACATATTTAACAGAGGCTATATTTTGTTTCTCTTTGCAACTTATATAATAATTATATAGCCCGTGCGAAACCGGGAAAATCTGCTGGTATATTATACATGCCGACTTCGTTGGCGTAAAGGTTACCATGCCGGTCTGCTAATCAGAAGGTTCCGGGTTCGATTCCCGGTCCGATCAACATCTTTGTGCTTAACTAAATTTGTTGGCTGTGGGTCTGGGTGTTAAATGTGTATTTATATATAATATGTATGTATGTATATGTAGTATATCAGCTGAGTTAGCAACCATAATACGAGCTAGAAATGGTTCAGTACGGTGTTAACCAGCCGTGTGTGAATGTTTCCTAACAATCATTTATTTATTATTTATTTATTTATGCAAAAGTTTGTGTGCAAGTGTGTATGTTTGTTACTACTTCACGCTCAAACGGCCGAACTGATTTTGTTAAAATTTGGAGCGAACATAGGTTAGGCCTTGAATTAACACATAGGCTACTTTTTATCCCTAAAACAACCGTGGTTCCTGTGGGATACGCAAATAACTTACAAATTCTATGTTACTCCTTCACGTTCTAACGAATAGACCGATTTTAATGAGATTTACTATGAATATAGGTTGGACCTTGGATTTAACACATAAGCTACTTTTTATCCCAGATTTCTTTTGTCCTTGATTAATACGGGTAACACCACGGCACGCAGTTAGTCTTGAATAATTTATTCCCCGTTATTTTAATATTCGTCTATTCTTTTCTAATTCGTCTTTGATCCTGTCATCATTTATCACACCTAAAGGTGAGTTTACCTTATTTTGACGTGGACCATTTTTCTCGGCCTCTGATTGGCTGACGTCCAGTGACGTCACGATTTTGTCAGAAATCGTTAATTTCGAAGGTCTGACTTGTTGGAGTCCTATTACCTTTATTTATGAGATACACTCGTGATATGTAACTATTATAAGGGTCCATTTGATGTTGACCAATGGTGAGACGAGAAAATAATCTTTACCAAATTAAAATGAGTGAAATTAATAAGCAAAAGTATGAATACTATTTATTTAAAGGAACATATTTTCAAACGTGACTAAACAACGCATTACATATTTAATATTTTAAGTCTCTGAAAAACTGGCCAATTTAGCTTTCGTCTAACTGTATGTAATAAAGTGCGTTATTTCTCACGTAAAAGTCGCCATTTTAATAAAAAATGCAACAAAATTTTAATAAAACAGCACGATCATGCGTGCATAATTACAAATTCTTTATTTCCAATTTTATTGTTAATCTTGATCACAGCTTAGTATATTAAGTGCCAAAATTGTATTTACAAAATAATAAAAGATTCTGTACAAAACCGAGTCCACTTTACTGTATTTTACACCAATAGAAACCCTACAGCTTAGACCTTACAACTGGTCCAGCTATCAAGACCTCTGCTCTGCAACACTTTTCTTGAAAGTCTCGTAGATATGAGAGGTCAGTTCAGAATAGTCAGTCGGCGATAGACAATTGTGCTCTAGAATTGGTTAAAATTCAATTATTCGAAGCCATTATTCGTAGAAAGTTTGAAGAAGGGACGCCACTTACGCCTCATTCTGAGGAGGCTTGCTTTGATTCTCTCTGCACAAAGTTTAATACAGGCTAGGCCTGGATTGTACAAGTATGGACCTGAATACCTCATTGGCGTAATGGTTACCAGATGCCGACTGCCAATCAGAAGGTCCAGGTTCAATTCACACGGCCAAACATCTTTGTGCTTACCTTCTAAATTTGTTGGCTGTGGCTCTGGGAATTAAATATGTATATGTACTATATAAGTTGTGTTAGCAACCATAACACAAACTGGAAATGGTTTAGTATGGGGTTAACCTGCCGTGTGTAAAAAAAAGGATAAATAGTGCTTTGAAATATTACAATAAGTAATTTAATTAGTAATTTACAAAATTCTGCTTTCGTACATGTCTTCGTGTGATTCTCAGATTTCCGGACTAGACATGCTCCTCCTTAGGCTGGAGTGTACGCTGTAAAGGAAAAATAATTGGCCAAGTGCGAGTTGGGCTCGCGTATGAAGGGTTCCGTACCATTGTTGTATGGGAGGCCCCCGTAAATATTTTATTTGAATTTCATAATTTAATTTGAAAAGTAATGTAGGTACATTAATCCATTCCTTCAAAATTTTTGGTGCTACCGTTATTGATATATAGCAAAAGAATACGAAACAAACACGTTTACTGTATAGGTTTACCCCCTTAATATATATATTTTTTTAGTATTTGTGGTTATAGAGGCAAAAGAAATACATATCTTGTGAAAGTTTCAGTTTCCCAGCTATTACAGTTTCTGAGATATAGCCTGGAGACAGACCGACAGCGGATTCTTAGTAATAGGGTCCCGTTTTTACCTTTTAGGTACGGAACCATAAAAAAGAGCTGTCTCGCCAATGAAATCGACCAATATTTTTTTCTTTTAAGTTTTTTTTTATATTGATTTAATTAAAAAAATATCAATGTACACCAGCAAACGCAAAGCAGTCTACTAACTTGTACAAAAGACGTCAAGAGGGAAGTTAGTTGAAGTTCTGGGATCTCGATGTCGGATGCAGTCGGAAATCCTTCTGCCACTCGTGCTTATCTGTTCTGTGGTTTCACACCGTTCAAATAAAACTAAATGTTCCAATAAAACTAATAAAACAGATTTTTTATTTAAAATTACGAATAAAATCACATTTGTTGTATGGGGGCCCTCAATATTTTTCTATTTTTAGTATTTAGTGGCACGGGAAACACATATCTTGTGAAAGTTTCAGCTTTCTAGTTACCACGGCTTCTGAGACACAGCCTTTTTTTTACGTGTGGAAATGCATTTACGCATGCCTCAGACTATTCTAAACTCCATGCCTACCACACCCGGGGAGGTGAGTGGGGTATTTTGGGCTAGGCTTCTGAAATACAGCCTAGAGACAGACAGACAGATAGCGGAGGCTTAGTAATAGGGTACCGTTTTTACCTTTTAGGTTCGGGTTTCTTAATAACAACGGCCGGTAGCCTGCACTATGTCATGTAGAAAGAAAGAAAGAAACATTTATTTTCATGTTAACCTTACTAACAATAAAAATGAGACGTCCAATCATTGGCCGCAGCAAATCGCCGCCAAAAAGGGTCGACAGTGACGTTTTTATTTCTATTTACAATTTTGAACGAAATTCAATCAATGTCGGACTGACGAGTGAGCGCGAACAAGAGATACCAAGATGTAGAATTATTCTGGATCAGTCAACTCTATCTACTGTTCAATAATAGTAAAAGCTTCCCCATACGTGAAAACTGTTAAGCACTTGTGTGGGAGTTCTTTATAAGTAAATTATAAAGCTGCTAGTTTTTCTATAAAATAAAAAATACTCATTTTATCGTGCCCGCAAAGCATTACGTTTTGATTCCACTAATAATTATTAAGTCGAAAGTTTGTGTATAATAGTGAATATGTGAGTATGTGTGTGTGTGTGTGTGTATGTTTGTTACTTGTCAGGGATAAATGTTAAACTTGAAATTAATATTCGTTTATGTCTCATCAAATATACTACAATATAAGATATAAGACATTACTAGATTTTTAGATTAAAGTTTTTCACTGGTAAATGGAGTTTAGATTCAAGCCAATAGTACAACGATGCAGCCAATTACATAAATCTCAAAACTGCAGTTTAATACAGAACATTTTAGTTTTTGTTAGGGATCTCAGTTTTCGTCTTTAATTAGATTACGTATATAACATTATTCCGATCTGTATTATTGTTGTATATTATTTAAATCAATAAAATAAAATGAAAATAATAGAATATTTATTTTTGTGCTAAAGCACAATGTCTATTATCAAGTGTCTATTATTTTCGTGCTTGCTATTCTTCTTACGACTTACGAGAGGCACATGCCACATCCATACATTACGTATAGATTTTCACTGGAAGAAGAACAAGGGCCTTTTGGAGTGGAACATTCTCGATCAATCGACATTTTTACGACCTAATACCCTCGGACAACACTTTGGCTGTCTTTTCAAAAGTTATAACTTCGTTATATTCAGTTTTGTTTGTGTTATATTTTTTTATTTTGCAATACTTATTATTATTCCAATACTAATTCGACAGAGAACCAAAGTTACCGACATAGCTCAACGCATAAGCAAGCTAAAATGGCAATGGGCCGGACATATCTGCCGAAGAACCGACGACCGTTATGGTAGACAAGTTTAAGAGTGGAGACCGCGTCTCGGCAAACGTAGTGTAGGACGATCTACAACCAGGTGTAGCGATGATCTGAAGAAGGTAGCGGGTAGTGGCGGAGAGAAGCACAGGATAGGGCCAAATGGCATGCCTTGGGGAGGCCTATGTCCAGCAGTGGACCAACATAGGCTGATGATGATTATTATTCCAAGTGAAAAAATATATTTCTTTTTTATCACAGATTTCTATACATAACGTATGTATTTATTTGTATCGTTTCTTTCTAGGCCTCATTTTTATTATTTCACATAGATAGTATTTAATTTTCTTCTTTGATAATGACAAGGAAATATAAGTAGCTGATATACGCTATAAGTACTCAAATATGTTTATTTCAGTTTTTTAATGTACAATACATTTCCGCTAACTAACGCCTGAATCAATAGGCTACCCATTTAAATAAGAAACTTACCTGAAATATTCAGAAAGATCAATAAATACACCTTTTTATGATATCCGCCACCAGTCTAGCTTAAATAGTTTTTGTAGTTTGCAGTTTGCATATTTCATATTTGTCTAGTTTGAAGCTGTCAGCGTACATTATTCTAGAGAAAGATTACTAAGAAATACGACTCTAGAAGTGAGGGCACAAAAAGCGAAATGTCTGTCTGTGACTGGGGTTTTACCACAGAGCATAGAACCTCACTAATATTACAAACGCTAAAGTGTAAATGTTTGTTACCCCTTCACGCTAAAGCGGCTGAAATTTGTTGTGAAGGTAGCTTTTACCTTGATCTATCCTATCCCAGATGTTTGCGTATGGCACCATGGGACGCAGCTAGTATATTTTTTTGAGGCAGAGTTTTATGTGTATATCATGTTTAATTTAAAAAATGCTACAGTCTATATTACGTGCTAATATATATACATGTGGCACCGTACAACTGCGCTAGTATACTTTTTTTATTAGCAGTGTTCTATGTGTTCATCGGTGTTCTATATATTATGTTTAATTTAAAAAATGCTATAATATTATTTGGAGCTTATTACTGCGCTAGTATACTATTGCGCTACGCTAGATATAATGCGTGTGGCATCGTACTAGTTTCGTTAGTATACTATTTTTTTATTAGCAATGTGCTATGTATTTATCGTGTTTAATTTGAAAAATGATGTAGTCTATTATTTATATTATTTGGAGAGTTTAAAAACTGGATCAACGCAGGCTACTTTTCATCCAGGACTAACTAGGGTAAGACTGCGGAGCGCAGCTCGTGTAAGAATAACTGTAAATTTTATTCTCAATTAATTAATTAATTAATATGTAAGTGCCTAGTTTGGGACGCCACTTGCGTCAGCACAGTTGCCGCCAGTCACCTCGGTCGCACCGTCCACTCGCCGGCGGCTGCAGAGAGGACGCAGCCAATCTGAAGCGCCAAAAATACGCCACGATGTTGCCTCAGTATCTCTTTGTGGCCGTTGCTTTTGAAACCATGAGTTGTTGGGTTACTGAGGCCAAGATTTTATAGCTCATACTAAGGCACAAACTAAGAGGTCGGGTGAATTCCGTTCCGGATCGTACCTGGTGCATAGGCTATCCGTTGTTTTACAACTTGGCAATGCCACGAGCGTTTTGGGTTCCTGGTGTAACCTATGGTAACCTTCCCCTCAGGTTCTGTCCGGAGTGGTCTTCTAAATCAGCTAAATTTTATACAACTTAATATTTCTGTGGAAGTACACGGAAAAAAATCTTCTAGGTAGAGCAGATATAGAAGTTAAAAGCTCTATGTTTCTTTCTAAGCCAGTGCACGGTCCAATGCAGCGGTGCAAGCGACAGGGTGTGATTTACATCCTACTGGTTAGCTGGTTTTATTGCCGCTAGAACTGTTACACTACTTTTTACAACTGAAGAAGGAACGAAATGGGTTTCAGGAATTACTTTTTTAGGTATTTGCATTTGTTTTGATTGAAAAGAAGACTTTTTAACCACTTTTAGCCACACTCGCTTTCTATACCTACATGGCCAATATATTTAAAAAACCACAATATATCTACATAATTTGCAAGAAATAAATGATTTATATAATTTAATTGAAAAATAATATTTATGGGAGGCTCTCATACAACAATGGAATGGAACCCTTCATACGCGAGTCTGATTCGCACTTGGCTAATTATTTATTTGATACAAACCATAACTTTAACTACTAATATGGTGCGACCAAGCTTAAGACTAACTAAGTGTTAAACAAAAGTTTTCTCCCATCGTTAGCGGATGCCAAGTCTCGCCTTTGTTACAAGTTGACTTGTTAATCTACTTGAGCCAATCTTGGCACATGAATGTTGATGTTTGTGCTGTGAATGTAGGCTTTTACATTTTTAACCGACTTCAAAAAAGGAGAAGTTTATATATTCGACTGTATGTTTTTTTTGTATGTTCACCGATTTCTCAGCCATTTGTGGATCGATTCTCAAAATACTTTTTTTAATTGAATGAGTATGGTTCTGAATTGGACCAAAATAGGATCTGATGATGGATTCCTAGGGAAATCGAACAAAACCCTAAAAAGTAAGGTTATTTTTACGCCCGAAAAGAGATTCACGCTCGTTCGGCTTTACTGATATTGATGAAATTTGAGATGAAGATAGGTTAGACTATGTGTTAACACATTGGCTATTTTTTATCCCGAAAATAATAACTGTTCCCGTGGGATGCACCAAATAACACATGACACACTGATTTCGCTTAAATTTGTTATGGGGGTAGACTAGACCTTGTTTGTTTTTTAAAACAATTTTATTAAATAATAGTTTTCTCCGTGCTCTTCTAAAATTGGAAAATATCAGATTCAGATTCATTTCTTGTTAACTGTACAGATTATGGTATTACAAGTAAGCACTTACTTAGGTTCAATGGTATCAACAGTTTTGCTCTTTTGAACATACAATATTTAATAACATGCAACAACACAATAATAAAAAAAACACATTTACACGTGTATTATTTAGTCACAATTGTGTTGAAAGTGGCAACTGAATGCAATAGAGGTATATAATTATATACATGAACGATGTCAGCTCAGTTGGACGTGCGGCTGCCTTTCATTTCGAAGGTCGTGGGTTCGATTCCTGCCAATGAGCTCGAGCTATCAGTGAAGGAAAACATCGTGAGCAAACCATAGTATGGTGGTAGAGGATTTTAAAGTGTATTTTTCTAGCAACCATTATCAAGTCAAACCTGTCAGATATTTGATAGCCATATAACAACTAGTTCATAAACAAGCCATCATACCGCACGAGTAAGGCCGCCGCGTTAAGATATAGCTGCACTAATTACTTCATTAGACGCCGATTATTGAGCTGTTAATTAACTCACGTGTATTACACACGCTATGATCAGTCTATAACAGAGACTTCAATTCTTATTGATTGCTCGTAAAATGAAGCTTTTCAACACCTTACGTCTTAAACTTGAGTGAGAAATTAAAGAGTGGAAGATGTTATGGGCATGTGATGCGTAGAGAGGATATGGATGTTACTAGGAGATGTATATATGCAAAACCCTCCTTGTGGAAAACCCTTTTTATGCTTTAAACGAATATATGAGGTTGCCTCTTTCAGAATCTTTATTTAAGTATGATGGACTGTGAAGTGACATGAATAATGTGTAAATGTGTTGTTATTTTCAATTTATTATTATGACATTGTACGACTAATTATATTATTAAGACATTGTACGATTGACTAATTAATTAATTAATTGTTGATGAATATATGTAATATGTAAATTTGACGTGCCTAGTATAACGCAATGTTATAAGGTTACGTGAACATCGAGCTTGAGCGACGGTCGATGCGGACAACCTTTGGAAGGGAAACCAAGCACAAAACTTTTAAAAAGTAGTATTTTCATCTGAGGGCGACTTTGGGTCGGATGACACGTAAAATTGTAGGTCCCGGCTTTTAATCTTTGGAGAAGCAGTCGTCAAACTAAGTCAGAGGCCTTCGGGTGACTTGAAAACACTCGCCACTAGAGCTGGCCTCTTAGCTCATACGAATGAGATTGATTGATGTGAGAAGGAATATCTGTAAGGAAACTCAATAATTAATTTATTCAATGATCTCTTGGATTTGAAGGAGACGATAAGGTCGGTTTAATGTACAATTAACATGTGTTCATTAGCTTACCTATTCCACGTGCCAATTTGATCATTAAAATTAATAGTTTATGGTATTAGTGAAACTGTTTCCATTACAACAACATTATAATTAATTAATGTATAATTTTGATTTTCCTAATTTAATTTGATTGTTTTGTATCTTTATTTTTATATGTGTATATCATTAGTGTAATTCGTGTATGCGGTGCTAATTATGATAAATAAATAAATTAATAAATAAATAATATACGTTAACAATTATAGATTCCATTAGTATGTATTGGAATATAAATCAAATTATTTTTATTCCAGACATAGTCCATATCATTTATACAAAATCAATAAAATCACAATAATAATAATATTTATACTCGTATATCATTAAAATAACACACGGCTGTTTAGCCCCATATTAAACCATTTCTAATTTGTATTATGCTTTCTAACCCAACCGATACACTACTACATAAATAAATATTTACAATGCATTTCCGCAAAGTAACGCCTGAGTCAATAGGTCATACATAAATACATATTTCACCAGATCGAAAACCAACATATTTAATTCATCACAAAAATATTGGCCGTACCGGAAATCGAATCCAGGACCATAATCATATCTATGGCAACAAAACCACTGTAGACCAGTGTACTATTTATTTAGCCAGCAAACATTTATTTTGTCCCAAAAGGTCTTAGAAAAAGAGAAAGAAAGAACGTAACTATTACCCTAAAATATGCGACTAACCCCAGCCTCTGCTAAACCAATCTAATTAATCTAATATTTGCATTTGATTTGATTGAAAAAAAGACTTTTAACTACTTTTATAAAGATGGCCAATATATTTAAAAAACCACAATATATCTATATATTTTGCAAGAAATAAATGATTTATATAATTTAATTGAAAAATAATATTTATGGGAGGCTCTCATACAACAATGGAATGGAACCCTTCATACGCGAGTCTGATTCGCACTTGGCTAATTATTTATTTGATACAAACCATAACTTTAACTACTAATATGGTGCAACCAAGCCTAAGACTAACTTAAGTGTTAAACAAAAGTTTGCTCCCACCGTTAGCGGATGCCAAGTCTCGCCTTTGTTATAAGTTGACTTGTTAATCTACTTGGGCCAATCTTGGCACATGAATGTTGATGTTTGTGCTGTGAATGTAGGCTTTTACATTTTTAACCAACTTCAAAAAAGGAGAAGTTTATATATTCGACTGTATGTTTTTTTTTGTATGTTCACCGATTTCTCAGCCATTTGTGGATCGATTCTCAAAATACTTTTTTTAATTGAATGAGTATGGTTCTGAATTGGACCAAAATAGGATCTGATGATGGATTCCTAGGGAAATCGAACAAAACCCTAAAAAGTTAGGTTATTTTTACGCCCGAAAAGAGATTCACGCTCGTTCGGCTGTACTGATATTGATGAAATTTGAGATGAAGATAGGTTAGACTATGTGTTGACACATTGGCTACTTTTTATCCCGAAAATAATAACTGTTCCCGTGGGATGCACCAAATAACACATGACACACTGATTTCGCTTAAATTTGTTATGGGGGTAGACTAGACCTTGTTTGTTTTTTAAAACAATTTTATTAAATAATAGTTTTCTCTGTGCTCTTCTAAAATTGGAAGATTAGATTCATATTCAGAGTAATTTATTGTTAACTGTACAGAGTATGGTGTTACAAGTAAGTACTTACTTAGGGTTCAATGGTATCAACAGTTTTGCTCTTTTGAACATACAATATTAAAATTTAATAACATGCAAAAATACAATAATAGAAAAGCACACATTTACATGTGTATTATTTAGTAACAATTGTGTTGAAAGTGGCAACTGTATGCAATAAAGGTATATACATGAACGATGATAGCTCAGTTAAACGTGCGGCTACCTTACGTTCCGATGGTTGTGAGTTCGATTCCTGCCAATGAGCTCGAGCTATCGTTGAAGGAAAACATCGTGAGCAAACCATAGTATGGTGGTAGAGGATTTTAAAGTGCTCGCCTGGCTAGCAACCATTATAAAGTTTAAATCTGTCACCAAGCAACTTCTTCTTCTTCTTCAACCTTTTCCCACTAGGTGGGGTCTGGGGTCGGCACAGCAAGTTTTCCTCTTCCACACGATTCTGTCAGCTGTCATATCCACATTCACTCCCTTTTCTTTCATATTTTATCCTCATTTACACAATTCAGCCACGTCTTCCTAGGTCGACCTCTACTTCCGCTACCTCGTACAACCATATCCATACTTCTCCTAGTCACCAAGCAACTAACGGTCAGATATTTGATACTCATATTGAAAGAGTTGTGAAAAAATATGTATTCCACCATCTCGTAGCGGCAGGCATTTTGGAGCGATTTTCATCAAACAGCTAAGAACATTCCCGACTAACACACCTTTAAAATAAAAACTAAATCCATATCAACTATATTACTAGCGTACTACACTGAGGTATTACCGTGTTACTCGTACTATTACTGTGTATTGTGACGACCTCGTTGGCGTAATGGTCACCATGCCGGACTGCCAATCAGAAGGTTCCGGGTTCGATTCCCGGTACAGCCAACGTCTTTGTGCTGAACTAAATTTGTTGGCTGTGGATTTGGGTGTTAAATATGTATCTTATCGTATAAGTATTTTAATTACTAAGCTAGTTCATAAACAAGCCATCATACCGCACGAGTAAGGCCGCCGCGTTAAGATATAGTTGCACTAATTACTTCATTAGACGCCGATTATTGAGCTGTTAATTAACTCACGTGTATTACACTCGCCATGATCAGTCTGTAACAGAGACTTTGATTCTTATTGATTGCTCATAAAATGAAGCTTTTCAACCCCTTACGTCTTAAACTTGAGTGAGAAATTAAAGAGTGGAAAGTGTTATGGGCATGTGATGCGTAGAGAGGATATGGATGTTACTAGAAGAAGTATGTATGTAAAACCCTCTTTGTGGAAAACCCTTTTTATGCTTTAAATGAATATATGAGATTGCCTCTTTCAGAATCTTTATTTAAGTATGACGGACTGTGAAGTGACATGAATTATGTGTAAATGTGTTGTTATTTTCTATTTTATTATTATGACATTGTACGACTAATTATATTGTTATGACATTGTATGACTAATTATATTATTATGACATTGTACGATTTACTAATTAATTAATTAATTGTTAATGAATATATGTAATATGTAAATTTGTCGTGCCTAGTATAACGCAATGTTATAAGGTTAATAAAGTTCTATGATTTCTATGAAAATGGCAGAGTAAGGAATTAGGACAAGAGACCGAACAAAGAAGACATAAATGAAGTGTGTAAATTATGACATGAGTGAGAAAGGAGTGAGTGTAGAGACGACGGCTGATAGAGGAGAGTGGAAGAGGAAAATTTGCTTTGCCGACCACACCTAGTGGGATAAGGCAAGAAAGGAAAAAGAAGAATTCTTAATGAGTATCATAAAACCATATATTCAAATACTGTTGAAGTGATATTGATGATACTGTTCTTTCTGGTTGCCTGGAAGAGATTGCTTTTAGCGATAAGGCCGCCATTTTCGGCACTAGTTATAAGTTTCTTTTGTGTATAATTTAATGAAATTAGTGAGAAATAAATAATTTATCTATCTATCTCTTTCATACATTGGAAAACGTCGTAAGGAAATCATAACATGGTGAAAGATTTTCTTCATCTCGTCTGGCAAGCAACCACGCTCAAGTTTAAAAAATCGTCAGATAGGCAGGTAGTCTTTTAGAGCCAGTTATTCCAGACTAGGCATGACTAGACATAGATATCTATACCTTAGGCCAGAGTGTCGTTCGGATAACTAAAATGATCTAACGCGACCATCGAGCTTGAGCGACGGTCGATGCCGACAACCTTTGGAAGGGAAACCAAAAGACTGTCTTACCCTTAAATGGACAATGTTGTTTTTAAACAACATACCAAAAATCACACATAAAATTGACCTACATTAAATTTTGCGCAATGTAGTTTATAAACAACACTCACATTAATGCAAAAAAAGTATAGTAATTTAATGTCTAGATTTTTTTACAAGTTTTTCCTAGACAGTAACATGTCTATTACACAAATATATTTTTTTAAAACGTGAAACAAAAATCGTCCATTTAAGGGTTAAAATGTGGCATTTTCATCTTAGGAGAAGCAATCGCTAAACTATATCAGAGGCCTTCGGGTGACTTGAAAACACTCAACACTAGCGCTGGCCTCTTAGCACATACGAATGATTGATTGATGTGGGAAGAAATATCTGTAAGGAAACTCAATAATTAATTTATTCAATGATCTCTTGGATTTGAAGGAGACGATAAGGACGGTTTAATGTACAATAAACAGGTGTTCATTAGCTTACCTATTACACGTGCCAATTTGATCATTAAAATTAATAGTTTATAGTATTAGTGGAACTGTTTCCATTACAACAACATTATAATATACGTTAACAATTATAGATTCCATTAGTATGTATTGGAATATAAATCAAATTATTTTTATTCTAGACATAGTCCATATCATTTATACAAAATCAATAAAATCATAAAAATAATAATATTTAAACTCGTATATCATTAAAATAACACACGGCTGTTTAACCCCATATTAAACCATTTCTAGTTTGTATTATGCTTTCTAACCCAACCGATACACTACTACATACATAAATATTTACAATGGATTTCCGCAAAGTAACGCCTGAGTCAATAAGTCATACATTAATACTTTATATCGATTCATATTTAACACCCAGATCAACAACCAACATATTTAATTCATCACAAAAATATTAGCCGTACCGGAAATCGAACCCAGGAACATTATCATATCTAAGACAACAAAAACACTTTAGACCAGTGAACTATTTATTTAGCCGGCAAACATTTATTTTGTCCCAAAAAGGTCTAAGAAAAAGAGAAAGAAAGAACGTAACTATTACCCTAAAATATGCGACTAGCCCTAGCCTCTGCTAAACCAATCTAATTTTTCAGCAAATATAAAGAGCGGTCCCTTAGAATACACAATCAGGGTTATAAAACAGGTCGTTATGTTTGTCCTACATGCAACAGACTACACACGCGACCCTGCTCTGCGTGAGGTCTATTCTGCTCCTATTGGACCCTGGGAGGTTAGAAAATTTGGATACGGCTTCTTTAATAGGGACTATGCATGATATTGAACTTACACCTATCGGCAATACGAGTATATGTCATAGTTACCTTTGGAAAGAGACTTTTTTTATGTATGATAAGCTTGATCACAACTAACCTGCGGTCTAGGATGATCTAGGGTCTTACGCTTTGACTGATAATTAAATAGATTATATTTTTGTATGAATGACAAGCTTGCCCTTGATAAATCACCTGATGGTAAGTGATATTTACTTTTAATATGCTATTTAAATGTATGTATGTTCTTATCTTGGTTTCGCGTAAAGGCAGTAATTTCGAACAATATTGGTACTCAGGATTAGGGTCGAGACGCGTTCTTTGGGAGAGGCTTATGTCCAGCAGACTGGCTGATGATGACGATGATGATGATAATGATGAAAGCCATGCAGTTTCGGTACAAACTATGTTCCAAGTAATCGTGCTCGCGAAGTCACCTATTTGGTGAACTATTAGTATTAGTCTTTGAAATTGCGTTGCAGAATTCCTTAGCAAAGTGCTACGACACTTACTTAAGAGTGTGCCAGGACTACACATTCGAAGTGCTACGTAGCTAGTGCTACGCAGTCACCAGTAAGTATTCTTATTCGTATAAGCTAAATTGCTGAGATCTAGTCTGCTGATAGATTTGAAGCAACCCGAAGACCTCTTGGCTTAGCACGTGTGTTGCAAAGCTGCACTCAATTCTCGCCCCGCTAGAATAACACAATAACTCTTGTAGAACCTCCAAAAGCCTTCCCTGTGCTCGGTATTCCTGGCAGAGTCCCGGTCACGTGCCTGCCGTTTGTTTTCATACACAGCCGCCGCTCGGTCGAGTTCGACCGTAACCAACGAATAAAGCTTTGATGCGTGCTATATTTTTAACTAAAGAAAAATTGAGGGTAAACTGCCTGCGCGCAGAGTTGGTGCAGTACATATACTTTGAACATTTTACTTAATTCAATTTCCAATATTCTCTATTTCCGGCGAAGATATATAATATTAATATACGAGGGTCATTCAATAAGTATGCTAAGGTAAATAGCTAACTTAACTTAAATGAGTATAAATTAAAAAAATAAGAAAGCCCTTTTCAACTTTAGCGTCGGCCATCTTGGGCAGATTTACATAAAACATACAACAACATTAACACACGCGCGCACACAAATACACAAACACATCAAACTTATAACAACCTATCAGTTTTCTGTAAGTGGCTAAATACCGTGTAAACTCTTTATAACGACACTGAAGGGACTGTGCATTTTATGGTGTTATAGAGTGTGGTCGTTAAATGGAGAGAATGTATCTTGGATGGAATACAAGCTAAACCAGCTAAAGCCAATTGATTTTGACGCTTTAAAGAGCTTGTCGTTAAATCGAGTGACGTTACATGGAGTTTACACTGTATATACATCATCATCATCATTATATGTCAACATCATCAATATATTATGTATGTTTGTAGTATATCATTAATTATAGTAAGTTTTTTGCCAAACCAATCATTTGTAAAATGCAACTTAACCTAGAAAGATACGTCTACAGCTAACTTTTATGTAAATCTTATCTATGACTAGAGGTTGCCCGCGGCTCCGCCCGCGTGTAGGTCGCTCTTTGCGTAACCTGTGGAAAAAATCTATTGTATCCCATTCCCGTGCCAATTTTATATAAACATTACATTGCTACGATATCAAAATAAGCCGCATCTGTCTTTCCGCATTCGATTCCTGAGATCTAGTTAACCTCTGTTTAAGCTATTTTGGTGGTGATGCTACAGATTAGATCGTTTTCTCCAAGCCATTGTTTTAATATAAATAATAAGAATACGTGAATCATTCCACTAAGTAAACCACATACTTAAATTCTAATTCATAAGTATTTAATTTCAAACACACAAAACTTTCCCTTTGAACTTTAAACCCCAATGGCATACCTTAATTCACTCCTAGCAAATATCGTTACTAATTTATTTTAACCACCATATAAACTACAACCAAAACAACGTTCAAGACTGTTAAATTGATAAATAAAAAAAAAAACCAAACAAACTTTCACCCCCCTCCCCCCTATAAACCCTTATTTAACACCTGGCAAAAAAAAACTTGATTTTACATAAACTATACATATTCCAAATTTCATTGCTAGAAGTTCAAAAACATAGAAGTTTCATACAAACTGTTTTACCCCCTTTCACCCCCTCAGGAGTGGAATTTCCAAAAATCCGTTCTTAGTACACGTTTAAGTACTAAAATATATACACACTCCAAATTTTACACCTCTTAGTTCAAAAACACAAAACTTTCATTTTTAACTTTCAACCCCAATGGCATCCCCCTTAATGCACCCCTGGCAAAAAAAAATATAATTTTAATTTAACCATTTTATAATCTATTACCATGACAACTTTCAAGACTTTAATGTGATAAATAAATAATTTTCCATACAAACTTTCACCCCCCCATTACAAACCCTTAGTTCACCTCTGGCAAAAATACTTGATACCATTATTTTTAATTTTACATAAACTATACATATTCCAAATTTCATTGCTGGAAGTTCAAAAACAAAGAAGTTTCATACAAACTGTTTTACCCCCTTTCACCCCCCTTAAAGGTAGAATTTCCAAAAATCTATTCTTAATACACGTCTAAGTACTAAAATATATACACACTCCAAATTTTACACATTTAAGTTCAAAAACACAAAACTTTTATTTTTAACTTTCAACCCCAATGGCATCCCCCTTAATGCACCCCTGGCAAAAAATTTTAAAAATTTAATTTAACTATTCAATAAACTACTACCATAACAACTTTCAAGACTTTTACTTGATAAATAAAGATTTTTCCATACAAACTTTCACCCCCCATAACAAACCCTTAGTTCACCCCTGGTAAAAAAACTTGATACCAATATTGTTAATTTTACATAAACTATACATATTCCAAATTTCATTGCTATAAGTTCAAAAACAAAGAAGTTTCATACAAACTGTTTTACCCCCTTTCATCCCCTTAGGGGTGGAATTTCCAAAAATCCGTTCTTAGTACGCGTCTACATACCAAAACAAATACACCCTCCAAATTTCACAACCCTAGGACCAGCCGTTTGGGCTCTGCGTTGTCTATAGATGAATGAATGAATGAATAAGTCAGGACAAAGAGTCTTATAGTATAGATGCCACCCACCACCAAATAATTGTTCTCTTTTTATTTTTGATATAGACTTGTAAATTTTAAGAAACTTTAATCACTGTTTTCCACAGTCGCTAAGCTGGTTATATTTTGCAAAATATTCCGAGGATTCTGCGGCTTTAAATCGCGGTCCGAGGACTGTTCCTTATGAGCTCGAGCTTGAGTGATGGTCAGTGCTCCTGCAGTTTGTCTCGCGATTTTATGAAGATTCATACTTGACGAAATAATGTGGCTAAAATGCGAGGTTTGGCTCGGTGGACATTTTCAATTTCACAGCCTCGGTTTGATTCCGGCCGTAGACCAATGACTTGTTTTTCAAGTTATTTGTGAATTTACTCTCGCTTAACTGGGAAGGAAAACATCGTGAAGAAACAGACTAGTATGTGAACCAAAAAATCCGAAGACAAAGACTACGCTGGCCAAGCCAAGCGGCCATAGGCCAGCATGGTGGCAGCTCTCCTCGTGAGAGAAGGCCTCGAATCCCAGCAGTGGGAACGTATAGTGGGTTACTTATGTGGTATATATGACATAATAATAGATGAACTTTTTTTAAGAGTTTGATAAATATTCTACAAACTCATACTTAAATATATGTCTAAGCTTAGTCATGCTTTCCCAATGCATGTTTTCCTTCACAGAGGGGATATATTTTTATCATTCTCTCTTGGTATTCGATAAAAAAGTCTATTCCGAATCTTAAATGGCCAACCGGCGTGAGCAAACTACGTCGAACTAGAAAAACGTAGATTCATTTTTGATGAGGTTACATAGTTCAGAACACTTGTGGAGCCGAGAAATCATTTAGCGAAAAAAGTTACAAGCATAAGGTTGTAAAGATAACTATTGTTTTTTTTTCTAACAAGATCGCGCTTGACCACAACTTGCCTGATATCTCCCCTAGTATTAGGGGCGGCCAATAGTTCAAAACTTCGATAGGTATTCCTTTTAATCATTTATTTCCCCATCCAATAACATTTATCAGCGATCCGTACATTAAAACTATATTAATCGTCGACACATATGCCTTTTAGTTGATGTTGTAACTTCGGCGACTACTCAACGAATGTCCCGGCCTCTGTTGTTTTTCTGTTATTTTATTTATTTATTTATTTTTACGTTCATTCTGCAGATCACTCGATCTGAGTCGTTTAGCACTTGTTCATTCTAATGGATCAGGAGATTTGTTCAGTTGCCACATCATAATTAGTAAAACAGTTATTTAACTCTAAAAATCGTGAAATATATTAAGATTAATTTACAGATTAAAACAATTATTTAACTTAAGGGTGCTAATCAGTTGAACAAATAGTCTTGAGTCAATGTAAATACTATTGATATACATATAAAGAGGCACAGATGACACTAACAGTATTCACTGAATGCGATGATAATTCCGACAAATTTGAACTACCCGCAATTATGAGTTATGTATTAAACAGATTGTATTTAACCGTCGGTGCAAAGTTTATTATTGTATTTTGTCGGTTTATTTTGAACGTAACGTGTGTTAATGAGTTCGTTATGACTGTGATGGAACTTCGTTTGTTTATTTAATATTTAAAATGAATAACTGGCAAAAATAATGTGCAATTTATAATTTAGACACTGTGGAACGTAGCATAGTATTTTATTCGAAAGCATGACAGTTAAATTAAAATTACGAGATTATTCTTATAGTTTTAATTAGTGATTTGTTCTGTAATTTGAAAATTATCTTATCAAAGAATGTACTTTAAAGTAAAATTGTGAACTTCAAGAAGATTACAACTGTTCAATAAAACATTTCTAATTTAGTTCTTTTTTTTGTTTTTTCGGAAAACTTTTTGTTCCTTACTGTTGAATGTTTGGTTCTTTTGTAATAAAGAGGCTAAGCTTTTCTCTATACATAATATGCTTAATGTACTTACAATACTCAGAAACCTAAAAACGAAATCAACACGTTTTTACTAAATCACATTTTAAACTGTAATAAACAAATTGTTGCCTTATTCATCCTTTTTGTCTCATCAGTTTAGAAACAATGTAAATAAAAGGAAACTAACTGTAGAGATTCCCCTTATTTTTCCTCTCTATAAAATCCGATAGACGATCTGTTTGATTCAATAGGACGCCGATGGTTCGATTAAAATTTCATTAAAAACGCAGTCACTAATTACTTTTGCTCTTAACTTCGTGGGCGATGGAAAACAGTTGATCAAGTCTGAAATAATACTTAGAGTTAATATTTTCATTTTTATTACCGTATCTACCAGTCCTGCTCCGTAGTTTTATCCCATACTAGCTGGCACGGTAAACATTTTTTTGCCTTATAAAATATTTGTATTAATAAAAAAATAAAAAAAAAATAGGTACTTATAAACAATATAACATTAAAATAGAAAAACTCAAAACAATTCTAAATAACATTAAGTACAAACATAACCTAGTGCTTGAAATACCATATTCTAGAACTATTTCTAATCTAAAAAAAACCGTGCCAGTGGGAAGACTTCCCGAAATGCCGGCCGAGTATAGTATTCTTCAATTTGTTTCTACACATAGACTAATTTAAATTCAAGAAATATTGAATTCTATGGAATATGGTCCTTCGAGCCGGATGCGTAAATTAGGAACCATTAACGCATGAATTTCATTACGAAATTAACCCATTCGTATGTACTGCTGAAGCAGTTTATATGGTTCGCGCGCTGACTCTCGAAAGGGCCAATTCATCGGCTTCTAATTAGAACAAACTTATCTCGATCGAGAGCACCGGTTTTTGAATCGCTTTATTAAATTATATTTATCGCTACCAACTTTGCAACGGTCTGACTAATTTTATGCTTCATTTTCTACAGTTAGTGTAATTTTATTGTGAGCAGAGCATCGACCTTGCTGGCGTAATGGCTACCAGGAAATGCAAACCAGAGGATCCCGGGTTCGATTCCCGGCACAGCCAACATCTTTGTGGTGAAGTAAATTGGTTGACTGGGGTCTGGCGTTTTACATAATTATATGTCTAGATTCAAAGTATTTATGTATGTATTTGTTGTATATCAGTTGTGTTAGCAACCATAATACAAACTAGTAATGGTTTAGTATGGCACTAACCAATCGTGAAATGAGTACTAATGTTTATTAAAAAAAAAACTTTTATACATAATATGTATGTATGTATATGTAGTATATCAGTTGTGTTTGCAACCATAATACGAGCTAGAAATGGTTCAGTATGGGACTAACCAGCCGTGTGTGAATGTGTCCAAATATCTCAGGAACTACAATTGTTTTCGTGGTAAAAGTAACTTATGTGTTTGTTAATCCAAGCTCTAACCTATCTTCGCAACATATTTCATCAAGATCGTTATAGCCGTTTCAGCGTAAAGAAGTAACAAACATACACACAAACTCTTGCATTTATTATATTAGTAGGATAATATCGTGCCCATTAAATATGTTTTTGAAGAACAGGAACCCAATTTCGTTGTCAGTTTTGACACCAGACATGTCAAATGTCACAATAGATTTGCTAAGAATATAGCATGGAATGATTCACACGTAAGTTTTAATAGTATGTGAGAGAGTTGTATAATGCGACCTACAATGTAACTACCACAAGATCACTGTTCTAATCGCAAATCTCATTTCGTGGTGAGTGGGAATAGCGATGCAGGTGACAATGTGTGAGCGGTACAAGACAAAACCTTATTACGGAAACTCTTCTTCGTAATAATGTTTGTATAACCGGCTATCACTTACGTTTATTTTGTCGGTATTGGCCCAACATGTTTTAGCACAATCAATGTGCCATTCTCAAGGGCAG
The DNA here is from genome assembly GCA_035578125.1 of Mellilla xanthometata. Taxonomy (NCBI): domain Eukaryota; kingdom Metazoa; phylum Arthropoda; class Insecta; order Lepidoptera; family Geometridae; genus Mellilla; species Mellilla xanthometata. The sequence goes on along the minus strand of JAPUBQ010000015.1, from coordinate 2,225,375 downwards.
GAACACAGCCAACGTACGTCCGCGGTGACGGGTGGGCCTGCACTTCTTCGTTAGTTAATATTAAAATACATTTGACGCGATTCAGAACAAGCGGTCTGATTGGTAGCGGGCGATGAAGTGCGACAGAGATTCCACAGTATATCTATATCTATACTTATATCTATCTCTCTATATTATCATTTAATTTATATTTTTCGTAAAATCTAAGTGGCCAAACTCTAGTGTCGAGAAATTTTCAAGCCACCCGAAGGCCCCTGACTTGGCTTAACGACTGCTTGTACTAAGGCCTAACAACCGGACTCATTATGGAGATAAAATGAGCAAAATGTATAGTCTCTTCGTCATAAATAATAAACAGTTGATAGCCTTTCGATTCCTATTATATTGTAAATTTTTGTAACCTATGTCAAATAAACGTATTTTTTGTGGTTTATTTATTACACACTTTGTAATTAATTTCAAGCCTAAGATGGCCGCAATATAAAAATGTTGTGTCAGAGCTTTTCTAAATATTAATTCATACTTGTTTCAACTGCGCCGTAGCATCTTATATCTATCGTGTAAAAAACGATATAAACTGACTCTTTATTTGAGGTTTAACATCGACTTTTTGGGGCATAGTAATTAAAGGGTTTAAATGTATAATAAGGGAAATAGTGCCTGCAACTCGCATATTAAGGTGATCTAACACGATCGTCAAGGTTAGGCCGCTCTTGATGCGGACACGTCATGACATGCGTCACCATGTTGTCTTTTAAAATTACATTTTTATCAGGACGCTACCGTGGGTCAGAGAGCACTTTAAACTGTAGGTCCCGGCGTCTTCACCACAAGCATTCGTTAAGTCAGAGTCTTCGAGAACTCTTGACATGAGAGCTTGGAAAACTTAGTACATACGAAGCAGAAGAAGGGTTTCAAACGATTTAAAGGAAAAAGTTAAACCGCTACATCTTATTAATCACACCAAGCCGAAGTTTACGACTTCAAGTTTGGTTTAAACTGCAAATAGCTCGCGTAGAGCAGCACACCGCCGGCGATGTTCTGAATGCAACAAATCTACCGGAATAGGTTCCGCATCAGACCGTCACAGCGTTCAACTTAATCTATTTTTTTTTATAAATTTGACATTTCTGAGTGTGTATAGATACATAGATTATTGGATAGATAGATTATTTATTCTATGTTGGACAAAAATTTAAACTAAAACTAAAGGTCAAAGAAAAACTAAGAACAAAAAAATGTGTGCCACAATTGGCGGCCTTATCGTTTAAAGCAGTCTCTTCAAGGCAACCTTTGGGTGGGAAGGATGTGAATGTTTGTTTGAGGCATCTTTACTCCTGAACGTAGAAAATGATAAGAATTTCGAGTACTTCTTCTTCATCTTCGTATGAGCTAAGTGCGCGCCCAGATGAACATGCCGCTTTCTAAAAGACCGCATCGACCGTTGCTTAACCTCAATGATCGCGTCAGAACATCTTATTTAGCCGAGCTACAGGCGCTAGACTGTTTTAGTCAGGAGTATTCTTAACAATATATTTTAATGCTATATTTAATAATAATAAAAAAACTGTTTAATGGCTAAACCCTTGACTCCGTACTAAAATCAATAAATGAGATTGCTGTTTTAACTCTTATATCCGAAGACGTGTGTCATCCGCCCACCCACACTTGGCCAGGTTGGTACCCATATATGGTCTATATTTCTCACCTCATGAGAGAAGGCCCCGAGTCCCAGCAGTGGTAATGTATAGTGGGCTTCTTATGCTTTGCTATTTGTCACGCAAAAAAATCCATGAAAAAACACAAACCCTGGTCACTATTTACTATTTGCATTTAGACCACTTGCAGAATGTCCGCGATGAGCGCAACTTGTGGACACATTACTCGCTCGCCAACTTTATGAGAGGCAAAATAATTAAAGCGATACATAATGCAGATGAATTCTGTTAGCTACCATAACCTCAAATATACTCGTACGCTTAAACAGTACTTATTCCATACTTATTCCATTATATAAGCGGTGCCCCAATTCCCTTAACTGATTTTGCCGAATCAACGTTTTGACAACGCTTCTAATTATTTGCAATCCACTTGCGAAAATCGCGTTCGAATCGGTTTACCTACTAGTTTCGAAGTAATGACACAGAAAGACAAACAAATATTTTTTTTTTCTACTATGATGGGTTTGCGTTTGATCACAGTTCACCTGATGGTAAGCGACATTGTGATGTGGAAAACGCTTACCCAGAAGAAACCGGTGCACTCGTGCCTTAAAAACCGCAAGATTATAGTTTTCGGGGAACTAACAGGTCCCCGAAAATTTAGCAAGGACTTTCACACCTTGGCATATTGTTATTTTGGTTTTTGTTACTTGTTTAATTGCCCCCTATTGGTTTTTTTAAATATTTAATGAATGTACAAACTCGATTTTTCTTGTTCGAACTTGTTTTTTTTTGTTGTCTGTCTGTTTTTTGCGGCTTAGTTCTGATATCGACAGTTTTCAAGCAATAATCAATTTAGATATGACAACATCACACATCCTTATAAATTTATCGCTAATTTGTCGAAATATGCTTATTGCTAAATTTAAAATCAGGAAGAAGCGCAATAAACAAACTCTTGTTACATAACTATTCATCACAAAAACTAGCTATAAAAAAAAATAATAATAAAAATTCAGGTGCTTACAGGACAGATCAATAAACAATAATCCGTAGTCAAAAGATTTAAAAAATTATATATATTTTTTTTTATTTGCGGAACTTTTTTTTTCGAAAACTATCTAGATGCCATTCCGAATCGAATGACACCTCAATCATAATTTTCGGAGACTGCTGAAAAAAGTTGACCAAAAAGACACTTGTTGACTAGACCATAACTAGTAATCGCTTCTACTGAATTTTCTCAGTAGGAAGGGTCTTTTCTTTCCACAAAAATTCAATAAGATTATTCTTTATCCCGACAAACGACACTCAAAGAAACTATTTCGATACCGTTCAGCGTGAAGTACTGAGGAGGACTTATTCAAATACGTTAAAAGCCTTATGCGATAGCGGAAATATAGTCTCAGTAGATCAAGTTACGGCCTGTACCCTTATGTGTACCTAGAGACATGCAAATGTAAAATGTGTGTCCTTCTATTAGTCATGGATAAGGGAAAATGTATTTCGAACTTGCAGATCGTCCCGGCTTCGCACGGGCTATTAAATAATCTAAGTTGCAAAGAGAAACAAAATATAGCCGATGTAACTCAGGGATAATGTAGCTTCCAGACGGTGAAAGAATTTTTCAAATCGGTTCAGTTTTTCGGAGCGTATTTGCGTCAAACAAACAATAAAAATCAAACTTTTCCTCTTTATACTGGTATAGAAGATGAATGAATGAATGAATGATGTATTGTCCATAAAACTAGGTACATATATAGGTGGTATTATAAAATGTCATAAAAAGTAAAAAAGATACATACTCTTATATGCGAGTACATATATATTTTTAGTTTAAGTTCTTTGTAAGTTTAGGCATAGGCCATATATTTAGAGCTCTAAGTTTTAAGCGTCTATGTATCAACTGACCAAACTTTCAAACACTTATCCGTAAACAATGGATATCTTTAGACATTTGTATTTATGTTGTATGTTGATGATACTCTCGTAGAGGTCGTTATTTTGAATAAATCTCGACCAAATTTAGAATACAAGTTTTTAATTGGCACATTATTTTTGCTAGCGATTGCTAATGGTTATAATTTCATATGTTATGAAAATAGCATTGTGAAACTTATGAATCTGTCAATATGATCAGCATAGGTCACGTATTTAGAGCTCACACAAGCAATCAAGAGTCGTGTGTTCGCAAAATTTACAGAATTCGCAATTTAATTCGCAGAACCACTAGTTCAATTTAGTTTAATTTATTACTACTGTACCGTGTGTCAAAATAACCACATCTGAAAAAGATTCAGAAATAAGCACTTGTGTATAGTATTGGTGCCTACCAATCCAAAGACTGTCCGCATCGACCGTTGCTTACCCTTTTTACTAACTAAGATCTTAGTTAGCCGAGATACAATGCTACAAAAAAAATGGTTGCCTTTAAAGTCGGTTTTACGGGCGAAGATTTTACGTGACAACGTCTGCCGCGTGCTGCGCGCGCGGCAGACCGATCATAGTTGAGTGGGAGAGAGACGCAAGGCATTCGGCGGGCCTCTCTCTCGTTCGGTGACTCATCGTAACGTTACCGGGCGTTACACTTTTTCATAAGTGACTCCCAGCCGCAACCTAATTTAAGACGTTGTCACGTCAAAAAATCTTCTTAAATGTTGCTTACCAAATAAAAAGAAGCAAGCAATTTGTCAATCTCTATAGCTTGTGTTCCTTATACACATATATCCAAAGTTCCATTACCGCGTCGATTTATACTCGATCGTCGATATTTACCCCGTATTTGTGTACGCGGCGACACCATTAGGAAGGAGGCGCAATTTGCGCGAAACGTTGCCACGTGGAAGTAAACTCGGGTGACAACTCGAGTGTGGGGAACAAAAGTTTACTTCTTTTGAATTCTGCGCGCCTAGTATTTGAGGGTGTTGAATCAAATGGGTGCTATGTAAAAAAACTTCTTGATCATCTGAATTTTTCAAATCATTTTGAATTGGATATATAATTTTATTTCGGCCTAAGGTTTAGCACTGACTTCCGACGAGGAATTATTGTTGCTTTGGGTATTTTGCTTCCTTCCACTTTTAATCGTGTCACCTTTAGATTTTTTTCATAGTTCGTTAGAAATTAAATGTTACTCCTCGCACTTCCGAGGATCAGCAATAATGGGAGCCCCCCTCAAATATTTATTTTAAGTCATTTTTATATTTGAATTTGATAGCCAATATACATTTATATATTTTGTGCAAATTTTAAGTGTCTAGCAGGCACCGTTATTGATATATGGGAAAAATACGAAAAAACACGTTTATTGTATGGCCCGCCTAATTTTTTTTAGTATTTGTTGTTATAGTAGCACGGGAATACATATCTTGTGAAAGTTTCAGCTTTCTTACTATAACAGTTTCTGAGATACAGCCTAGAGATAGACAGCGGAGTCGTAGTAATAGCGTCCCGTTTTTACCTTTTAGGTACGGAACCCTAAAAACACAGTAGCTCTATTTCAGGAAACACGCTCCCAAATTAAACACCAGAATATATTTCACCAACCCCTCAAACAGTAGGTATCGTAAACAATTTGACACTCGACCGTCTGACATTGTCCCGACAAAACCATCTTCCCCCGTAGAAGGTTGCAAGTCACTTAATCACCACTCGGAAGTTAGTGGCTAGTCACGTAGCACAAAGTTTACGTTTTATTAAACAGGGGAAGTTTTCTGGGGAGTTGGTGGTGTTTTATTAAATGGGAACGAGTATCTGTAGATAGATAAATAACTGGCATGAAAAAAAAAAACAAAATAACAAAATACAAAAATACAAAATATCTTTATTTGACATAGTAGGTAAATAAAAATCAACAAAATTTATGGAATCCAAAGGCTTCCAAACTAGTTGTAAAAACTTATTTTTATTATTGGAAGCCAAAACAATGTATTTCATGAGTGTTTATACTATAATTATTTGTTTGGGGAAGACTGAGTGCTGCAACACCGCTCCCTAAAGCAGCAGGCAGAGCCTCTACGTATATATTTTAAGCATATTTTTGTGTAATAAACATTTTGTATATTGTATTTTGTATAGGTTTTATATTTCATGTTTTTTTTATTGATGAATAGGCTTACGTTTGACCGCAGCTAGCCTGATGTTAAGCTTGACTGTGGTCTAAGATGTAACGCTTGCCTAGAAGGAACCTATTTACTCTAGATTTGAAGACGGTGCTTAGAATACTTGTTTAACAGCGTGCGTGTGAAGTGAACGTTTTAGGTAAAATTGATTGACACAAATGTAAATTAAAAATGTAAAAATCTGACACAATATTTTGACGGCCATTTGATTTGAAATTTATCACAATGTATGTTATTGTATTAGGCAAGTTCTACATTTTGTAGTGGCAGCCATTTTGGACCGATTTTCATCAAGCATAGCTAAATACACCCCTGATGAACACACTTAAAAAAATAGTGTCATACTTTTTCTGATCCATAGTTTGAAAGCTACGATGCTACAACAGACACACACATACATATATTGAGATTGAGATACTGTCGGTATGTTTATTTATCGATAGTGAACTTTTGCAACTTTTCAGGCGTCTACGAGGCGATATAGGTTTAGATTAGTAACGATGTTATCTTAACAACGAACAATAATTCGCATTATGTAGCATAATTTCGTTAGTCTCATTAACGTCAGTATAGAAATTCTTTTGAACGTAAAGCATATTTCTTTTTAATCCAGCGTAACATAAAGTACTTCAACCTGACTTGAAAGGTTTAATTGCAATTGATCAGTTGTGCCAACCCGGCCTAAGGCTCAAGGACCTATTTCAACATCTTAGAGCAATACCTTATTCACGCAGTTTACCTTTTACACCAACAATGTCTTATTTATCATTAGCTCCATCCAATGCCTTACATTTCTGCAGTCCTGGTAACACGGCAGCCAGCGTACCGCCGTGAATGCCGCGCGGCATTACTGCGCGGTAATTCTAAACAGCCGCCATTTTGTGGTACCTAATTGCGAAACTGTCATGGCGGCAGGCATTCCCGCGCGCTACCAAGATTTACTCTGAGCACGCTGTGGATAAATATTTGTAGTATGTTATCTCTTTTAACAGCGATAACTCTAGTTATTTAAGGTTTAATTTACTAACAAAGCTTTGGAGCCCTGTAGTCCTACTAATAATAATAACAAATGCGAAAGTTTTTTGTTACTTCTTCTCGCTCTAACGGTTGAACCGAATTTGATGAAATTTGATGTGAAGATAGGTTGACCCTTGGATTTACACATAGGCTATATTTTATCCCGGGTTTACTACGTTTTGTCCCGGATTAACGCGGATAGCACCGCGAGGCGCAGCTAGTTCGAAAATAAATATGTTTGAATAAGAGTATCTACCTACGAGTACGTTCAAAAATTTAAACTACCTACAGTAACCTTAAGGAATGATTGTGGAACTTTTCCAAGTCAAGTAAACACTAAACCTACTAATACCTAATCTGCAATAGGTATATACATACCTACACATTTTGATATATAGAAGAAACATTTATATACTTTTCTAAACAGTAGCGTAGAACAAGCAATATCATGTCAATCAACGAGCGTTAAGTTATGTTATGTTTTGTTGTGTTATGTTACGTTACGTTGACGCGATGTCTTAATAATAAATATCTATTATTCTATTATACTTTTATATTGTTGTGCAAAATATGACTCTACTCACCTATCAAGCTAAGATCGATGCTACTTATATCACATATTTCATTATATCAATTGAAATTTTTAATGTCATTATTATTATACTTAGGTAGTTGGGTCATAAGTTCTGTCACACAATAAAAACTTTTAAATTTAGAATGCTGGCCACAAAAAGTTTATTAAATTCGAATTTTTGATGAAAATAAAAATATGTACTTTTTTTAATTTTCCTCATTCTTAAATATGGAGTGGACACTTAAAGAAGACTGTGTCGCGGTTATTGCAATGCATCGTTGCGGTTACGCGCCAATTCAGATTTTCGACTTACTGAAAAATAAAGTATATAATACGGAAATCCAGTATGAGTTGGTCTAGATATAAATAATATACCTAGACTAGTCGACTTTTTAGTATGACGCTGAGTCGAGTCGCCACATATCCAGGCCAAATAGCTACGCCTGGAATCCGTGAAAAGGATTCCCCTACCAAGGAAAAAAAACACACTCACAGACTTCCGCATTAATTATATGAGAAGAATGTAGGACTAAGAACTGTCTAAGTAATTTATTACTTTTAGGCCTAGATTAGTCTCTGGCTTACACGGAGCACATGCCTGAGTGCCACACTGTGTCTTACGTCGAAATCCAACCTCTGTAGCACGTGTGCCGAAAGGAATTCCGACAGAAAGCTCCCGCTTTACCTATACGATTATATGAATTTCTTAGCTTCACGAAATAGGCAACTATTTTTACTTATGTAAGTAGAGGTAATAGGTATCTTCTAGGTAAGCGTGCCACACCGTAGACTGCAGTGCAGCTTAACATCAGGCTAGCTGTAGTCAAACGCTAAACTATCAAAGAAAAAAAAAAAGTAATATTGTAGCTTTTTTTTAAAATTGGATAGGCTAGCGCTTGATCGAAACTCACCTGATGTTAAGTGATGTTGCGATCTAGGGTGGAGCGCGCTTGCCTAGAAGAAACCGATTCACTCTCGCCTTGAAGACAGTGAGGTTATTGTGCAGAGGGAACAGGGATTCCGGCAATGAGTTCCACAGTTTCATGGTCCGTACAATATATGAGGAAGCGAAACGCTTCGTGCGGATTTTTGGGACTTCAACTGTATAGCGGTGCCTCCTAGCCGTCTCCCTGCTCGTCCGATAGTGGAAAGGGGCCGGAGGAATTAGCTGATGCAATTCAGACGCGCACTCTCCGAAATGCAACCGATAGAAAACCGACAGACTCGCAACATTGCGGCGAGCTTATTTTTAATAATATTTGTAGCGCCTGTAGCTCGGCTAGCTAAGGTGATCAGACGCGATCATCGAAGCTAAGCAACGGACGGTGTTTGGATGGGTAACCATGCGCAAGACAAGTTTTACAAGTGGCATTTTCATCTGGGCGCTACCGTGGGTCGGGTGACATGTTAAATTGTAGGTCCCGGGTGTTAGTCTTAATACAAGCAGTCTTAAGGCCGAGTCAGAGGCCTTCGGGCGGCTTGAAAACTCTCGACAGTTGAGTTTCTTCACTTAGGTCATACGAAGAAGAACATTTGGTCTAGATCATTACTTTTTCAGCTGTACAATTAATGAAATAAAGGGAAATGTTAGGACCGTAGCCATTGTTGTAGAGATTGCCCGTAAAGAAATAAATAAATGTTTTTACTCGACTTTCTACTACTACTCGTACCTACTACATTTTCAATCATTTTCTCAAAACTGAAGTCTAATTATAACTTCCTAAAGATATAAAAAGAGTGAGACCATTTTCCAGCAGTGGGAGAGAACCGGATGTAAATGATGATGATAATTAAGATAAAAGATAATAAAGAATCAAGAAATATTTGCCACTAACTAGAACTCCATCCTTGCTAAAATATGGAAGTTATTAACTAAACCTAATGTATTTATTACTATTATTATTCGTTTAAATGACAAATAATTTTATATGAAAGTCTATAATTTATTAATACTAAACAAATAACACACCCTGACTCACTGACTTAGGTTTAACTAACTATTTGTAAGATTTTTTATTTTTTAATTATTGTGTATTTTTTTTCATGTACTATGTAAGTATTTTTGTAAATGAATACATTTTGTGTAAATAACTTCGTAAAATACTATGTTTGTCTCTGTGAAACGTTGCTCCAAATACCCACCCTTAATCGTTCCCGATACAAAGGTACCTAAGTAATACCTAAAGCAGTTCTTTATTATTTCTGAAAGCCACTTTCCAAAGCAAATAGTATGCGGAATTCTAATCAAATATTTGCATTGCTAAAACCAAGCTTATAGGTGGTTAGGTAGGTTAGGTAGTAAGATAGGAGCCAAACAGGCCATAACTTTATATTCTATCTGGGAAATTTAAATACAAAACATCTCAATACAAATGCACACATTCTTAAAATACCCACACTAAGCTTAATGAAATGTTTTAATTTAAATAATATATCAGTAACGCGTCTCGACTCATCGAGATATGGAAAAATACTTTTGCAAATTTTTATGCAACAAGTTTCGATTGGAAATGGATACTTTAAAGAAATTGCGTATTTTACTCTTTATCTCTAAGCATTTGACTAATAATGCGCGTAATCATGCCTTGTCTGGATTTACTGGCTCTCAAAGAGGCTGCCTCTGTTTACATCTAACCGTAAAATAACATGGAGACTAGTGCCATATTTAGAATGAATAGCTCACAGAGAGTCTCCGAAATACTTTAAAAAAATATAAGTTCCTAACCTTATTTAGTATCTATGTGTTAGAAATATGTATGTTCATAAATGACAACAGAGATTAATATTTTGATAATTCAAAACGTGCCAATAGCTTACGTAATAAACATAAATACAATTTATTAGCTCGACAGTAAAATAATGCAATGTATGAAAAAAGTTAATTTATTCAGGCACACAAAATATATAACCATTTACCATTAGAATTTAAAATGCTGAGTGGAAAGAGATTTAAATGCAAATTAAAAGACTGGTTAATTTATAAGGTGTACTACAACCAAAAAGAAATATTTTAAATTAGAGTATTATGAATATGTGCTAGGGATTTAATAGATTATAGAATAGGTATTTAAGATAGTAATTGTTTTAATTTAAGTAGTCTAACTAAAATATTATTGTAAAACCTAACGTATAATTTTTGTATTTTTTTTTGTATTTGCATTGTTAAGAAGCAATACATCATTATTGTATGTTCGCAATGGACACGACTGTTGATACCTGTATTTACACTTAAGATCTTGTACCTAACACAGTTGAACAATAAATATATTCATATTCTTATTCTTATAGACAAGACCAACTAGACCAAATCACCGAGTCGTAACGGTGCTTTTACGAGATACGAAAGGATAATGCGTGAATTGAAAAACGCAGCGCATCCGAAATTACAAATTGCTAACAACATAACAACACCCAAACTTACCCCCATCCCCCATAACAATACCGGCAAACGAGCACAGATAACTCTGAACACAGATTTATTTTAGTTCACAATATCTGTAGAATGGAACTAAATTATAAAGACATTACTAATCTGACCTCAGTCAGATTATATTTAGAAGAAATGAAGCAAAAAACGTTCTTTCAACCTCACCAAAATCATTGTAAATAATTAATTATTGCATTAAACCCTTTATTATCTGTTAGAAATACAAAGAAAAACATAATTAAGGTTTCTTTATGCTAACTTATTGACTCAGGCGTTACTTTGCGGAAATCCATTGTAAATAGATGACAAAATTAAATATTTAGTGTACTTCCGCTGTGATCCGAAATCCAAATTAAAACAAGTAAAGGAAAAATCAACTAAGTCGAGAGCTCTCGACTTGTCGTTCGAAGAGTCAGCATCTCCTGATGATGCCTTGTGATTAGGCGAAACACGTGTAGAGTTAAGAACTTCCGAATTGTGATAGGTAACGTTAATCTTAATTAATCTTAGTTAATTGATCTTAGTTAATTAGTCTTAGTTAATTAAGCTTGATTTAGAAGAGAAGCGAAGAAAGGGGCGTGGCTTAGCCTCCCCACTCCTGACAACATCCGAGCGAGCGACGGAGGGCAGCTGAAACATCGGGCGACGCGGCGAGCTCACTTTCCCTTCGAATCCCGGCGTAGACGGTCGTTGCACTATCCAATTGCTTTGATATTTAATTTTTGTGTTAATAAATTGTTTTTGTGTTGAATAATTATTTTTTTTAAATTAAAATTTGTTTCATTTCTAAATTCAGAAGTGGGATTCCTATCCCGCTATCTGCTCTGGCTATTCTGGTGTTTAAAAAAAAATTGTTTAAATTTGTTTTGACTTTTAAAAAGGTGCTTTAAAAAAAAAAGGGCTAACATGTCCGATAAAAATAAAGAACATAGAAGTCGTAGACGAGACCGAACGCCTATACCGGGATTGGAGCAGTATTTGCAACCAATTCTCGATCGATTAAATCAATTGGAAAGTTCCAGATCCCGTAGCGTGTTTGCGAGCGGTGTGGTGACGCCGGAGCTGCCAACGGCGCGCGACCTACCCGCAGTTTTGCCACCTGCTCCGCCGGATGCGACGCCTGGCAACAGCAAACCGAGCAGCGCAAGCCTGGCGCCGTCCGTGCCGTGTTCGAGCAATACCCTCGCCGGCACCGATTCGGTTATCAGCGAAGTGGCAGATAAGCTTGCGAGTGCTATCAATTCTGCGATTCCGGTGAGATCTAACCATGTTTTATTTCTAATTTTGATCCGTCTTTACAAGACTTTGATTTGTGGTGCAGTGAGGTCGATCACGCGAAGCTCGCGTATAGATGGGATGATCGTGAGTGTTTGGCACGTGTAGGGAACTGCCTCAAGGGGGACGCAAGGCTTTGGCTAAACGAGTGGGTTAGTTGCGATCGTAGTTGGTCGAATTTTAAACGCGAATTTAGAACGTTATGCCCGAAGCGTTTGGACGTCGCAAACATTTTATTCGACGTCATGAAAACTGATTCCGATGCCTACCCTACATATGCGGAATATGCTAGGCGGTCACTTCTTAGATTGAGGATCGTTAACGGGTTGAGTGATGAGTTGATTGCAGCGATAGTAATACGTGGTATAACGGACGCGCAAATTCGAGCTGCTGCGACCAACGCGAAATTATTGCCAGAAGACCTAGTTAACTTTTTGTCGATTTATGTCAAACCACAAGTTCCCGCGGTTCGAACGGTGCGTGGCGCTTTACATATAAGGGATTCGCGTAAACGAGATCACGTGGATACGAAAGTTAAGTGTTTTTTATGTTCCGGGTTAGGTCATAAACGGATGTCGTGTCCCAAGCGCACGCGATTAGATAGGTCGGCTGCTGAGCCTTCTAGTAGTGTTGATAGTTCAGACTTCCCCCAAAATCTGAACCGTGTTCTTTTTGCAAAAAAGTGGGTCACAAAGTTGATGATTGTTTCGCAAAACAACGCGCCGAGTCTCGTGGAAAACCGAATGTCAACTTTTGCCGCGAAATGATTGATTCATAATATAAACGCGATGATATAGCTACAGCGGTGATTCAAGGCGTGCCAGTTTCTCTGTCAATCTAAAAAAAAAAAAAAAAATGCAAATTCCTTACTACGGAGATAGAATATTTAGGTCGGACGATTAGTAATGGTCAGGTGAGACCGAGCGAACATAAGGTAGAGGCCCTGGTTAATGCGCGAGTACCCAGCAATGTGAAGGAGGTAAGGCAGTTCTTGGGTCTTGCCGGATATTTTCGACGCTACATTCCTGGATACTCGCAGCAGACTGCTTGCATTGCGAACCTTACACGCAGGGTTGTGCCTTTCAAATGAGCAGTTGATCAGGAACAGGTTCGTAAAAAGTATTATTGAGCGTCTAACAAGTGAACCACTCCTAGGAATATTCGACCCCTCTCTCCCCACTGAGGTGCACACCGATGCGTCCGCTCAGGGCTGCGGAGTCGTTTTAGTTTTGTTTGAGTCGAAATCGGTTAACATTTGTGAGTTCCGTAAACCTTTAAATTGGGCTCAGATAGCGCAGGCCGCGGACGATGAGACATATAATTTGCTACAGAAGCTCGATAGTGGTGAACTTGACTCGTCCAGGTATGTTAAGCGCAATGACGTCCTTTATTATAAAATGGACGTAGTCGGGGAAGAGTCACGTTTGCTGTGTTATGTGCCCAAGGGTCATCGCCTTAGCTTACTGCGAGTATCCCACGACGAGCATCAACATATCGGTACTGAAAAAAAAAACGGGAGATCTTATTTTAAAACATTTTTGGTTTCCAAAATTGAGACAGTTTGTACGGAAATACATAGAGCACTGTGTGGTATGTCTTTCTCACAAAAAGGTTCCTCGACAACCTTTGCAACCAATAGAGTCGTAGCATAAACCTCATGTCCCTTTCGAAACTGTGCATAGCGACGTGCTGGGACCACTCCCTGATTCGAACGGATTTAAATTCGTAGTTATAATAGATGCTTTCACAAAGTTCTGTCTTCTGTATCCTAAACGTAAGCAAGATGCGACAAAGTTGAAAAGAGTTTTCGAAACGGCGATATCTCTTTTTGGTTCTCCTGTTGTTAGTTTGAGTCGTTAAGTTGTTGTTAAGTTGAGTCGCGGATAGAGGCCGAATGTATGAAAGTTCTACTTTTGTTGATTGGATAAAAGAATTAGGTTCTGATTTACGTTTAATAACTCCTGAAATGCACCAAAGTAATGGTCAGGTTGAGCGGTATTGTCGTACCGTAATGAACATGATTCGGGTAGAGTCTAATTTGAGACAGCAGAGCTGGTCTAATATCTTGTGGAGATTACAGCTCACCCTGAACATTACTGTGCAGAGTTCAACCACATATTCATCCTTACTTTTGTTAACCGGCAGCGATGGTGCAACGCCCGTCATACGATCCCTGGTGCGTGATGTGGCCTTGGAAGCGTCAAAGCCCAATCGAGAATCACTGCGTGAGCTTGCCCGACAGCGAGCCTCGGAATCGCTGGACAAGAATCGCCTGCGGCAAGCCTGCGCGCTCCTTTCTAAAGGGAGATCTGGTTTTTGTGCGTAAGACGAGCCAAGCCACCGGCAAACTTGACTCTGGTATGCGTTGCCCGTATAAGGTAAAGGAAGTGCTACCGGCCTTGAGGCCTTTACGAATTGAAACTTGTCACTGGTTCTTATGGTAAAACTACACAAGCAGCGGCAGAGTATATGACTCTGTGGCGCGGGGAATGGACTCCCGAAGTTTGTACCGAATTTTTTCAATGTGAGCATTGCATGTTTTGTTTGTCCATGACACGTTCAGCGGCGTTGTAATGTATTCGCGCGTCAGCGCCCATACAGCGAGCAACTCAAGGGTGTGGCTCTACAGACGTTTGCATGGGTTTTTGTGGTGTTGGTTTTTGTCCCGTGATGTAATGTATTTGTGCGACGGCACCTATACAGCGAGTGTCCCGAGGGTACTACTCTACAGTCACGTGCATGTCCAATACCTCGATTTAGAGTGGTTCGAAGTGATGTAATGCGTTACAGTAAACCGCCCCGCGGATGTTACTCTAATGCAGCGAGTAAGGCGCTGGCACTGCTCTACAGTCACTGCATGGTTCGGAACCAATGAGATCGCATCCTGTGGGGAGTGCGAGTGAAGGAAAGTCTGAAGGACAATCCTGTCGGAGCACGTCAGTGTCTCCTTGCCGTACATCTCGAGAGCTCTGTACGAAGGGATATCCCGAGGGCTCTATCCAGGTTGAAAGTAATGGAGTCGCTCTTACTTTCGGAGCACGTCAGTGTCTCGCTGCCGTACATCTCGAGAGCTCTGTACGAAGGGATATCCCGAGGGCTCTATCCAGGTTGAAAGTAATGGAGTCGCTCTTACTTTCGGAGCACGTCAGTGTCTCGCTGCCGTACATCTCGAGAGCTCTGTACGAAGGGATATCCCGAGGGCTCTATCCAGGTCGAAAGTAATGGAGTCGCTCTTACTTTCGAATGACACCTTTATGGTCAATAAACTAATGAGCTCAATGTGACTTTCAGGTGATGATGATGACTCTGATAGTGTCTCTCCCAAAGCATCGTGCAGTGGCGAACGCGCGTGTGGCGAGGCGGCTTCCACTGGTCCAGACCCTGATGATCAGCAGTCGCGACCACATGCTCACTCGGGGCCACTTGCGGGCGAGGACGCGCCGCCGTCAGGAGAAGCCGATTTAGAAGAGAAGCGAAGAAAGGGGCGTGGCTTAGCCTCCCCACTCCTGACAACATCCGAGCGAGCGACGGAGGGCAGCTGAAACATCGGGCGACGCGGCGAGCTCACTTTCCCTTCGAATCCCGGCGTAGACGGTCGTTGCACTATCCAATTGCTTTGATATTTAATTTTTGTGTTAATAAATTGTTTTTGTGTTGAATAATTATTTTTTTTAAATTAAAATTTGTTTCATTTCTAAATCTTGGTTAATTGATCTTAGTTGATTTTTCCTTTACTTGTCTTAATTTGGATTTCGGATCACAGCGGAAGTACACTAAATATTTAATTTTGTCATCTATTTCTTTATGCTTTTTAGCTCAGCAAATTCTGTCGTAAGAAGTTCATACGTTTTATTTGTATCATATAGGAGTAGGATTTCAGAATAGGTTGCGTTCATTATTATATGCTTACTTTTTTATAATTACTTATTTACCTGACTATTACATTGAAAATTACTTTAAAATTAATTGAGTAAAAGCAGATATGTAATAAAAATAAACTAAACTAAACGATTTCATTTATATCATCTTTGTGTAGCAGCAACATAATATTAGTTGACATTTTGTTTCTAATGAATTTATTTATAACCAACATAATAATTATATGAAACACTCAACTAAACATTAACCTACAAAAGTCTACGGGTAGAGGAAAAGGAGCCCAAAATGCTGGCAGCATTGCCACGTTGTCAATGGTTTTTATAATTTAATATTAAGTTCTTTACAATTATTTAGGATTAGTAGGAGCGATTGTTTTGTAAAGGAAAAAATCTCATACATATGATATTTTCGTCTTGGCTACTCTACAACCAAATCCAATCCTCCCATTCGTGTCCCGTTCATTTGGGGGTACAATGGGAATGGCTCCGATGGCCAGTCGATATTCCTGTCACACGCCAATACATCGATATACGCGGGGATAAATCGACAGCCGTGAGGGGAATCACTAACGGGATAACGCACACGGTGCTAGCCGGCCGGGACGGGACAGTCGAAGGATCATCGGTCGAGTAGGGAAACACCAAGGCAGGCCTGTGTCACTCCGCGTGTAGGTGTTAAAAACATACCTACGGGCGGCGGCCACTGCGCAAAGGGCCAATCTATGTGGCTCTTGCAATACCACAGAATAATAACTAGTACTACGTATAACCATGTACAACGTATTATGAACCGTAGCATAGTGAATCAAGGCCCATATTCCTTTGAAAAGAAATTGGTAGGTAACGAAATCATCACGTACTCGACTGGACCACGAGCTAAATTAAATCATATTGTTTATCAGATTGAGTACATATTTCTTTGAAAACCATTGCGAAGTGAAGCTTCTGTACGAAGTACAAGTTATTATTCTGTGACCAAGGCGGCATCGTTATACTGTGGAGGTGCCTAAGTCGCGTACTAAGCGGTTTGCCTCCACCTTCATTGTGCGTACCGCCAAGGTGTGGAATTCTTTGCCAAATTCCCTGTTCCCCGATAACTCAAGCCTTGAAAATATAGCGGTTTTCAAGGCATGAGTGAACCGGTTTCTTCTGGGGAAGCGCGCTCCACCTTAGATTGCATTATCGCTTACAATCAGGTGAATTGCGATCAAGCGCAAGCCCATTATGAGTAAAATAATTAATATGTAGTTTAAAAAAACTAAAAACACGCTTTTTATAGAAAACCGTAATTTTATCAAATTAGTGTATTGTCATCGGTCCTCAATAAATCTACAAAGTTTGAACGAAACTGGCCGTTTAAAGTGGGTCAAAATCGCGCCCAAAGAAGTCGGTTACAAACAAACATACAGGTGAAGCTAATATAAAGCGTGTAAAAAAGGATAAGCTGAGAGGGATCAAGATAAACCATTTATTGACAATTATATAATTATACGTCAAATACTAATTTAAAAAATATAACATATCAATATGTATTTATACATTATCAAACTTTCTTCTCTATATAGTGGCATGGCCGTTCCAAACGTTTTTTTGATAGTATAGCGAGGCATTTGACCAGTAAGGCGCGCAACCACACAAGCTAGCCTAAGCTTGCCACGCCACGCCACGCCACGACTAACAGCCGGGACCTACAATTCAAGGTGTCGTCCGAACCACGGTAGCGCCATGATGAAAATGTCACGTAAAAACGACAGTCTTGTCATGGTCACCCATCCAAACAGAGTCCGCATCGATTGTTGCTTAGCTTCAATGTTCGCGTCAGATCACTTTAGCTAGCCGAGTAGGTAAATAAGCAGATATACTCGTAATACATTTTAAAATTACATATAACGCTTTTAACATAATTCACAAAAGATATTTTTCTTCATCTGGTCATCTATCCCTTAATAAGTGTTATCTTGTGTACCCTACAAAGGGATAAAAGTTGGGGATAGAAACTGGCCCTTAGAGCGCGTGAGGTGTATTGTGTATAGAATAAAATAAATATGGCCTTCAAGTATACAGAAGTAAGTTCGCCTATTTGGGATGGATTAGTTTCGGACAAAAACAGGGATGTTTTGGAACGATAAACATAGAGAGATAGTGAAAAACAAGGAAATAAGTGTATAAAAACTTTATCTTTCCTTAATAGGTTAAGATACAATAGATCACTAGTGTTGTTGGCGTTAAGAAGATAATCGTAGATGTTCTTATTTGATTATGTTACAAACATATTAAATAACATATATTCATCTAATAACAACAACATATTAATCTAAAGGCTTCAGGTGTACAGAATGCTCGCTTTTATCATCAGAAACTAAGCTTGGCCATCCAACGTGGCAATGCTGCCAGCTTTTTATGCACCTTTTCCTCTACCCCTGGACTTTTGTAGGTTAAGTTTTAGTGTTTTTAAATGATTAATATGTTGGTTATAAATAAATGTATTCATCTAATTCGGTAAATCCGAAATTAAATCTTTTTTTTATTAATACTATATAAGGGGTTAAATATCAGGCCATCTTAATGGCAATTTTACTAAAAACATTGTAGAAGGAAAGATAGATTATACTAGATTAACAAATTAGACATAGATAAGATCATAGATAAGATAGATTAACAAATTTAATGTCGTATAAAGAGGTCAAGGATTTGGCCAAAGATAGATGTATCTAAAAAAAAAAACTACTCCACGAATATGCTCCCAGCTCTTAAATATTGATTGACTAAACATAGTTTTTTTTACCTTTTAGACATTTGACTATTAGCATTGAACACAAATCACGCAAATTAACGACACGTAGACTTAAGGTAAGGCATGCCTAGTCTGGAATAACTGGCTCCTAAGGAGACTGCCGGAACACACTGTTAGGTACTTGGCGACACATTCTTTAACTTGGTTGGTTGCTAAAAATGGTGGTTGTTAGCCATGTAAGCACTAGAAAATGCTCTACCGCTATTATATGGTTTCCTCGCGATATTTTCCTTCACCAAAAGCTCGACCCCATTAGCGGGAATTGAACCTTCGAACTTCGGAACGTGAGATGGCTGCACGCGTGACTGAGCTATCATCACTTGACGACCCTGTTGGCGTGATGGTTACCATGCCGGACTGCCAACCAACGGGTCCCGGGTTTGATCCCCGGCACGGCCAACATCTTTTTGCTGAACTAAATTTGTTGGCTGTCGGTCTGGGTGTTCAATATAATTATGTGTCAATAAGAAAATTTAATTTCAGAAAATAAAGGGAAAATTTTAGTAAAAATAGTTATTTTTTTAAAGTATTTATACTTTAAAAAATAACTATTTTTACTTGGTCTGTTTGAATTATAACAATACAGAAAAATCAAAATACTATTATAAAACTTAAAGAAAAATCAAAACACTACAATTTAAATTAGAGTAAGCTCACCACCCAGGCTGTCGCTGCGGGGCAGAGTTTTCAAGATGCTGGCAGCATTACCCCGTTGAACAGCTAACTTTGTAAGAAATAGCTGCCAGCTCTTGGATCTCCAGAAGCGAGGACCAACCGCTATATAAGTATGTATATATGTATATGTAGTATTATTAGTAGCTGTGTATTTAAAGATCGGCAAAGTGTTGCTTTGTCGTTCTTTGTCGAACAAGCCTCTATGTTTTAAACCTCACTGTTACTCCTCGAATTCCAATATGGCGTGAACAGCAATTAAAACTTGCCCGTTACCTGGAGCCGAGGGGAAGTCGTGTAAAAACTAATTGACTTAGTTACTGAGTATTTGCAATCAAGCTTTCGAATAATGTAAAAACAAGAACAGGCAATTTATGTAATGAGCTTCGCCCTTTGGTGTTGGCCACGTTAATCCGAGATAAAAAAATTGCTTATGATTATCCAGGGACCAAACTTTCTCCATATCAAATGTCAACGAAATCTGTTCATCCGTTTGAGCGTGTGGTAAACACACATTCAAAATATCTCTAAAAAGGTGGCCTGGAAGAGATCGCTGTTAGACATAAGGCCGTCGTTTGTGGCACGTTGTAAATAATTTTGTGTTGTTACTTTTTATTTTAACTTGTACATAGGTACAAGTACAATCTGCCCAATAAAGAGTTTATCTATCTATTTATCTCTTACAGCCGTCTCCGGCCGATTTTCATCAACATAGTTTAGAATGTAGCGCCTATAGCTAGGCTAACTAGCTAGCTACTAGATGCTTGTCAATTGAACCACCCAGATGAAAATGCCTCGATAACCGCGATTTGACGAGATCATCGAGGTTGAACAACGGTCGATGCGGACAGACTTTTGAAGGGTTCACAAGACTTTCTGTATAAAAGTGGCAATTATATCTGAGTGGTTAAAATTGTAGGTCCCGGCTGTTAGTCTTAGTACAGGCAGTCGTTAAGCCAAGGCAGAAGCCTTCGGGCGGCTTGAAAACCCTTGACACTAGAACTTAGCCACTTGGCTCATAAGAAGATGATGAAGAAGCTAAAAATACTCTCCACTAGGACACCTATCAAACAAAACATAAACTAAATTCAGATCGGATCGTCCGTTCGAGAGTTACAATGCCACAGACTGACACGCCAAACTTATAACACCCGTGGTTTTAGCGTCGGGGACTAAATTACAGTGTAAACTCTATATAACGACACTGAAGGGACTGTGCACTTTATGACGTTATATCTCTATAACGTGAGAGTGGTCGTTAAATGGAGAGAATGTATCATTGTATGGAATACAAGCTAAACTAACTAAAGCCAATTGATTTCGACGCTTTAGAGAGTTTATCGTTAAATCGAGTGACGTTACATGGAGTTTACACGTACCTACTTCACAAAAAAGTTGAGCCAGCATGTTTCACATGCCCCCTCGACCTAGCGGAAGGGCCTACCTCTGTTACAACTTACAGAACTTGTTGTCTTCTAGTTAGTAACTATTTTGTTGCCGCAGATTATCTACCTCTTCCTTATAGATACTAGAGTAGAACAAAAATACCAAGTGCGCTTAGGATTCGCGCACGAAAGGCCTTATCTACCATCGTATAGAGGCAAAAAATAACGTTTGCTGTATTGGATCCCCCTTAGATATATAATATTTTATATTGCTTTTAGTATTATAACGAAAATGAGTATCGTATGTGACAATTTCAACTGTCTAGCTATCACGGTTCACACGAAAGCTGATGACAGACGGACAAACAGTGAAGTCTTAATAGGGTCCCGTAGGTAAGTACCATTTAGGTACGGAACCCTAAAAATAGCACTCGGAATAAAGTTTTCTTTGGAAAGCGATGTTTTGAATGTTGGGTTCATTAAAAAATATTCGTAACTCTAAATCATGTCATCTAAAAATTTGCTATCAAATATAAATAAAACAAAGTACTCTCTATAATTACGTAAATCCGAGTTAAAAAGTAATCTACATGCATTTAAGTGTCAGTTAAGGGAAAGGAGTGAGTGTAGAGACGACGGCTGATAGAGGAGAGTGGAAAAGGAAAATTTGCTGTGCCGACCCCACGTAGTGTATGGATGAGGCAAGGGAGAAGAAGAAGTATGTGTCAGTTAGGTACCTCAGATTAAAAGCAACCCCATTGACAATTTTGTTGGTATACTCGTAGTTATTAATTTTGTTAATTTAAATAATGAACTTGAATTAAATTTCAATCGATTCAGACGTTATACTGAAAAAAGTATCAAAAACGTTCCATTTTACTAATATTAGTATGTAGAATCTACGAGAAGCAGTCTGTTAGCAAACTACCCTCAGATCCGTGTAAGCCGCGTAGTTGCAAACTCGATCGCAAGCTTGTAAGTTGGAGAGCGTTAAACTGCGAGCGTTTAATTAACGGTAACTTAACGGTAAATACTACTAACGAATACTGGCAAGTACGGGGGCTCGGCTGCTGTTTTCGAGATTTTATTTGGATTTGGAATGTTAAGTTTGGTCATTATTTTGCTTCGTTTTGACCGGCGTGGCAAAAATAAATAAATAAAGCCATTTAAGCCAAGAAACTTAAATTACATATCATGGGTTAGTGAAATTTATATTAGTTTTATATATAAATCTAATTTTATATTATGTAGATACATTTTTTCTTCTGTTTATTAATTACAAATTATGTTTTCGATTGATATTATTGTTGACATTTGTTATTATTAAATTTATTTGTTGTAATATAAGTATGGATGACAATCTGAAATAAATAAATTACAATTAACTAAAACACTTTTACACACAATTTTGAAGCATCTGGGGGAACTCAAAAATGGGTGTTTAGGCCTCCTACATGCGTTGCCAGGACATCCGATCTTAAGCTAGTCTATCTGCTGCTTCTTCGATATGTCTAACGTGACGACGAGGAAAACAAGGTTAAATAAAGAACTGGATGAGCCATGTGTGCAGGATGCACTATTGAGCAAAAATTTCTACTGGTTGGGACTTTCTAATCAGTACAGACCAATGTAGACTTTCTTATCAGTGTAGGCCAAGGTGCAAGGGTTAGTCTGAGACCAACTTAGACAGCGTTTAGCATTTGACCTCTAGCCCCGTGTGTCATGGTAACCAACGAGGTCGTCATCATAAAATATTAACGTAAGCATAAGCAGCCCACTATTCGTTTCCACTGCTGGGACTCTTTTAATTTAATTTATTGATTATTATTGACGAGTCCATATTGATGATAGTTATGATTATATTTATATAATGTAATAATTATTTAACAATATGACAATAAAGACATTCTATTCTATTCTATTCTATTCTATTCTATTCTATTCCTTCTCTCATGAGGTTAGAGATATAGGCCATAATCCACCACGCTGGCCAGTGCGGGTTGGCGGATGACACACGTCTTCGGATATTGTGGTCCTCAAACATGCCGGTTTCCTCACGATGTTTTCCTTCGCCGTAAAACGAGTGCAAATCCACACATAACTTGGAAAACAAGTCATTGGTGTAGGGCCGGGATCGAACCAGGGGCCGTCTGATTGAAAAGCAGACGTTATTACCACCAAGCCACACTCGCAAAATATTAACGTAAATAAGACTCAATTACCCGGGTATGAAACCAGCAGTATACGTGCGCGGCGTGATTTTAAATCAGAAAGGACAACGTGCCGCATATCCCCTGATTTCACGTCAAATTACACGCCACATTTTTGCAATTTAACAAATGAACCCTTTCATAAATCAGTGTGGACCCGCCAGTGTCCACTCGAATATCTGTATACGTACTTATTTAAAATATAATTATGCCAAATGGGTACACACGAATATGTTGAAATTTCGTGTACCTAATCTATTCTATGTCATCTTTTAATATTTAGTATTTTTTCTATAGGTAGGTATTGATTTAGTTTTCTGGGTCAAGTCGTTTCGGAGGAGTACGGTAATTAACATTGTGATACGGAAATTTTATATATTAGAAGAAGAAGAAGATTTAAAGGTGATTGGGAGACGTAGTTTCGTTCGCATTTGTTATATATTCGAATTATTTAAATATACATTAGTTAATTTTAGATTACATACGAGTATAGTTTGGTTTCTAGATTGATGACACCGCAAATTGTTTGTAAGTTTTAACTTTATCTAATATTATCAGTAAATTTTTGGATTTAGGAAGTAATGGGCTTACCCTTATCATTTTAATTAGCTATTGATTAAACTTCTATTGATTTTCTTCAAATTAATATATATATTTTTTTTATGGAACCAATTAAATGAAAATAAAACTACACAATAATTAAAAAACCTAAGTCAATGTCCGCGGGTAAGGTGCCTAATTTTTTTACTTTTACTTTACTTTTTTTACTTTTTTTTACACACACGGCTGGTTAGCCCCATACTGAATCAATTTTAGTACGTACTATGGTTCCTAACATAACTGATAAACTACATAATAATATATATACATACATATTATTATATATAAATACATACTTAACACCCAGACCCACAGCCAACAAATTTAGTTAAGCACAAAGATGTTGACCGGGCCGGGAATCGAACCCGGAACCTTCTGATTAGCAGACCGGCATGGTAACCTTTACGCCAACGAGGTCGTCCATGTATATTTATATAATTCGAATAACTGTCGTGTTATAAATAAATTGTAACTGTGGTGTTATCAATAAATTTTAACTTTGGTGTTATCAATAAATAAATTGTATTTGTATTTGACTAAATAACTGATGCGAACAGTTCCACGTCTCCCAACTAGCTTTAAATATATTTATGAAGGCAACATTAATCAGGGAATGATATTTATTTGTCGCGTTCGTTATAGCGCTAATTGCCTCGTCTTGAGCTGGTCCGCTGTTCATAAATTATTGCCAGGCTCAAGTGGAAGAGAGACAGCGACTTTTTACAAGTAGCGTTTTAAAGCGAAGATGCTCAAAGCTCAGTCGGGCGTGCAGCCGCCTTACGTTCCGAAGGTCATGGGTTCAATCCCCGCAAATGAGCTAGAGTTGTCGGTCTAAGAAAACATCATGAGGAAACTATAATATGGTGGTAGGGCATTTTCTGGTGCTGGCCTGGCTTGTGTGAGTTGCGACCACTCTCAAGTTGAAGTTTCCGGGACCTACAATTTAACGTGTCATCCTAACCGCGGTAGCTGTAGATAGTAGATGAAGATGCATCTTCAAAAACGACTGTCTTGTCACCCATCCAAACACCATCCGCATCGACCGTAGCTTAGCTTCGATGATCGCGTCAGATCTCCTTACAGCCCGTTCACACTAGTCGTAAGTCGCATATGACTAAAAGTTGAATGCTCTGGTCACCATACACTTTATATGGTTCGACTAAAAAATCGCATCTCATCCAATGTGAACAGCTCCATATAAAGTGTATGGTGACCAGAGCATTCGACTTTTAGTCATATGCGACTTACGACTAGTGTGAACGGGCTGTTAGCTAGCCGAGCTACGCGCTTCTGTTTCTGTTATCCGTTGATAAAATACTGATAATCCGCTACCTCTTATCCCCTCTCCATGTTATCCAAGCTGTCTCGGGGTGTCAAGTAGCCGCTTCCACGCTTCACTAGCTTCCTTCTAGCGGCGCTGAGTCCAACAATAAATTACGTAACGAACTTGAGGACGTCGCCGCGTCGCTTGATTAACGTGATGCTGTTTGCTTTACAGATAGATTACACAGTCTAGTGTAGTAATTAGCTGAGCGATTAAATAAACTAGTGAAATAGAACTGAGTCAATCAGTATATATAGAGTAATTTCCTTTCGTCCATCCGTATGTATTTTGACTTGTGTAAAGGCTGTAACTTTGAAACAGTGACGAAACTTGGTTACATGGTTCAGCTTATTAACACACTTTTCTATTTCGATGGTATTTTATCAAAAATCTAAATAAATTTCAAAAAGTTTTTATAAACATAGTGGGTCATTTATTTATATTTAAAAATCTATAGATAAAGATTTATTGTATATAGTGTTGAAAAATACTTAGTATTAGATAAATTTCTAGTAACATCTAAATGGCGTAACTTTATCACTTCATATCTGAACTATTACTTGACCAACATTATCTATTAATATTCAGACAGATTATGGTGTTTATTCTCTCTCTCTCCCTCTCTCTCTCTCTCTCTCTCTCTCTCTCTGCCAAAAATAATTAAAATGGACCAGTAAATAACTCCGTGACATAATTTTCTTCTTTCTTTGTGAGGAACACCACCTCCCCAATCAAAATTATATTGATTAGTAGGTACTAATCAATATAATTTTGATTGGGGAGATGGTGTTCCTCACAAACTTAATTGGTTAACTTTGAAGATCATGATATATTAGGACTAGGTAGTCCTAATATATCAAGATCTTCAAAGTTTAAAGTACCAATTAAGTTTACTTGTACTTACTTTTTTGTAATACCTATTTATTGCTGAAATAAAATTGTAATTGTAATCATTGTAAAAAAATATAAAGTATTTATATATGTAGTATTTCAGTTGTGATAGCAACCATAAAATTTAAAAAAAAGCAGACACCTCGCTCGTTCGGTCAAATATACGCAACAAAATCGGGAGTTTCGTAACTTATTCTCTTTCATCTTTATCAATATTATAAAGAAGAAGTTTTTTTTTTAATTTGTTTGTTTGACGCAAATAGGCTCCGAAACTACTAGTTTTAACTTACTTACTGATTTGAAAAAGATGTAGCTTCCCAACGATGATTCTTTCATCGTTGGGAAGCTACATTATCCCTGAGTAACTTAGGCTATATTTTGTTTCTCTTTGCAGCTTAGATTATTTCAAAGCCCGTGCGAAGCCGGGACTATCAGCTAATTTTTAATAAAATAGCTTTACTATAAATAATAACTTACTACTTTTAACATATTAAAATAACTTTTTCATCCAAATTTCCGTCCTAATTACACGGCGTCTCCACAATTTCGGTACAATTTCACGCGGGGGTGAGTTAAAAAACAAAGTGGTCCCTTGGCGGCAGTTCCAGGTCTGTTCAGTTATCAGTAAAATTGCCCCTTCTTCTGAAATAATAGGCGCTTTAAGAGAATACAGCTTTGAACCACCGCCATCAAAGAGTAGGCTGCGAGAGTGATATCTTATTGACTGAACATCTTCACTTTAGTCATTGAATATAGGTACAAAAGTAAGTGCACTTTAAGAATGTCAATTTACAATATTTAAATTATTCAAATGATCACTAAAATTATTCAGTATATAAGAATCCTACTAATGTTATAAATGCGAAAGTTTGTGTGTGTGTATGTTTGTTACCCTTCACGCAGCAACAGCTGGACCGATTTTGATGAGATTTACTATGAATATAGGTCAGATAGGTTAGGTTTATTCTTAGATTAACAATTAGGTTACTTTTTATCCCGGAATAACGAGGGTAACACGAGTAAGAAAAATGTAGCATATATACGCCAATATATGCTACATTTATTTACTCGTACTCGTATATACGTACGAATAACGTATCTTTTTTTGAATATAAAAATCTTTCTTTAGTATTTCTTTTTTTTTGCAGTAAAACCAGACCCGCCTACCAGGATAACATAAGAGGTAAGAACGTCACCGCCGATGCCCCCGACTTGCCAAGTTGCCTACTTAAGGCAGGCCTAACACTTCTCACGGTTGGCTCACACCCAGCTGTGATAAGGGTGCGCTCCAAACTTAAAGTCAACCCCGTGATATGGTAAACGAGCTTTTGATTGCTTAGCGATGAACGTTTTCCCATATTCTATACCTTTGTTTTGCGTTAAGCATTTCCACAAAAGCCTTAGGTATGTAAATTAAAAAAACTTATTTGTTTAGTTCAGATCTTCCACCTTTACACCTTTTTAGTACATCAATTAAACATGTATTTGTCTGGATGTTTAAACTTAGCTAGTTAAAAATCTGTCGCTCTTTACTTAATGGTGTGATCCGGCAGCGTCCTTGAGAGGCAAGGAATTCCAAATTAGGCATGCTTCTCCTTCGGTCCGATTGTCGTGGACTTGTGTAATACGCGCTCTGCGAGTCAAACGCTTAGCTGTACCTATAATGTAACGAAATCTTATCTTTTACCGCGCAAATTAGCAAACGTACCAAAGAAATATCGCATTTAATACTCGTATATGTACATACATGAGTGGCGTCTCTGTCGCACTTCATCGCCCGCTACCAATCAGAAGGCCCGTTCTGAATCGCGCAAGCGGTATTTACAACGCGCGTACGACTGGTTCTAACTACAATGCATGACCGTCGGACAGCCGTCTCTGAACACAATATCCTCCTCAATATCTACGGGGGGCTATTCCTTTGCTAGATGGCAGACCGTCGTCGCTCCATATTTCGCTCCATACATTAAATAGCAACTTCGTTACATATGTAAACCAGTTCATAAAGCGTTCTTATTAAATAACTTGACATTTCCATCTAACCTACTACATCCCCAAGCATTAAGTAAATAACATTTTCTTTCCCCGACCTGCATTTCACATTACAAAACCAATTACGAGTGCCTTATATCCGAGCTACAGCTAGAAAGCCAAGCATCAAATCAATTTTTGTTGGTCGCGATTGCTTTCAAGAGCGATCACTTGGCGAGCCTCCAAGACTCGGCTTCCATACCTAGCTATCCCGAAATGCAGTCTTATTAGAGTCAACCAAAGAGATAAATTAAACGAGGTAGAACGGCCTTCGTGCGCTAAATGTTGTGAGCTGTTGCTCGTATTAAATAGGTACTGTTATGCGTGGTAAGAAGTTAGAAACTAGAAGTAGAAATTATTGTTACTCTTCTGGCACAATTAGTGATTGCTCACATAAATTATATTTAATTACACATAAGTGTATTCTTTACATTGTATTTACATGCATATGATTTGGGAGCCTTCAAGTTAATTGGTTCCTTCTTGTTAAACGTACGATAAAGTAGCCCACCGTGAGGTTCAATATTAGGCTGTGGTCAAACGTGAAACTGTGAAATATAAAGAGCAGAAAGAAAAAAATATTATACATGTACTTACACATTTTAAAAGGATAATTAAATATTTTTTATGTCCACTTTATAATGAATCCATGTTAAATTAATAAAATTTTATTTAATTTTCCCTCGGCATCCAAAGATGCAAAGCGTCAAGCTGGACACGTTTGGGCGGGGGCTTGAGTTTATCTTTTTATTTAGATTTAAAAAATAAGTATTTTTTCTATGAATTGTAAATAATTGTAATGTGATTTCCCTTTATTATTCTTGAATTCTATATACATGTGTTATATTTGTTATCATTCGGTTTATAAGTTTTTAATTTATTATCTTCTGCAAATACATAACATTTTAACCTTTTTCAGTTCTATCAATTATTCTTTATCCACGCCAAGAACTCTCCAAGACTTGCCCTCGAGGGTTTCGGATCACGCCATCCGTATAAACTAAGCTAGTTTGCGTGGCAAGAATTTTGTGCGACGAATTTTCGAGGTTTGAAGTCGGTTGAAAAGTGTTCACTTAGTGAAATTTCCGAATTTCGCTGAGCTGCGGTGCTGTCGCGCAGGCTTCTTGAAAACTTTGAGGAGGTTTGAAGTAACTACTTTGAAGAGTATACGTATCTGCCGTCGTAGGAATGTCTTGAGACGATGACCTATGAAACATAGGTCTTGATGAAAAATGTTTGAACAGCAGTTTAGACTCTGAATTTAGTGCTAATTTGCATATTTTAAGCAACTTTTATGTCATTTCCATCGCGACAAAAGGCACGTATATTTTCTACGAAGGTTATTATTATCTGTGATTGCCTGAACTTTGTGGTGTCGTTTCTGCTTGTGCATGGTTTTGTTCCGTAGCTTATGCATGGTTACCCATCCAAAGACCACATCGACCGTTGCTTAACAACAATACAAATCCGGTTATGAGTTTATCTTGTTTAGTTAAGGAGTTTCTATGGCAAAGCTGTAACGGCTGTAGCTCGGCTTACTAAGGTGATCTAAAGCGATCAACGAGGTACCTAAATCAACGGTCGTTGGATGGGTAACCATGCCCAAGACTGTCATTTAAAGAGTGGAATCGTCGCCTGGGCGCTGCAATGTTCAGCCAATCACACAGAAAAATATACCTTCGTAAAAATATGCATACGTACTTTTTTCTCCGTCTCTAATGAAAATGGCATGTATAATGTAACCCTTTTTACTCTCTTAAAGAATTCATCACATACAATAACAATCTTCATTCTTGTAGCAGTCTCATAGTCTCATTATAAAGCTTTCAAACGATTCCAGGTGGATGAAACAATATAGATGAAAATGAAAATATTTAGGCAATGAATTGTAAATTGACTTGTACAGCGTTATGCCGTAAGGCCAATAAATGATTTGATTTACGTTTTTTTTTTTTTTTATTAATTGTGGATGTATACTCGTATTATACGTGCCAATAAAGAAAACATTTAAAAGTTGATGTCATTTCGCTTGCACAAAAAAGTGCGAGCAAGAGAAAGAATTTTCAAATGTTTACTTTATTGAATCGAATCATACATACATACATTGCTGGTTAAAAAAGTGTGTAAAAAGAAACAACATTCATGGTTTTCTCCTTTATTTACCTCACATCCCATAATAATAAGTGCAATTTACAAACTTTATGGTATTGTCCAGTTTACAATGAACACTGACATATACTCCATGGACAGGAACTTTTTGCTAGAAATGAGTGCCACGTTTTTACTGTTTTGTAGTACTATCCTTGGAAATTTGACATTTAAATAAATGTATACCATATTTTGGCTCAGTTTAATTTCTGCGAAAACGTAGCTAAAGGTACCTCCTCTTATTTCCTTTCTCTATGTAATGAGACAATGGAAATCAGAAACTTAACACAGCAGAATATTTGGCTTTTTTGTACCTTAATCTAAGTACTTAGTAAGTATAGAAAGTATGTTTATATTTGAATTTTGCATGCCAATGTAGACTGGACAATTACAAAGAAATTTAACTGTACACTAAAGTACATACGATAGTACAAGATTACAAAAATATGCTTAGTTAAAAAATAATAGCTATCATATTCAGATGTAGAAAGTTGGCATTAATTTAATAGTAGGTTTACAACAGAAAACTAATAATAAAATTATTTGCTGTCCGAACCGCCAAACTTTGGAATTCCTTACCGAATTCCCTGTTCCCCGATGACTATAATCTAACGATTTTCAAGGCAAGAGCGAACCGGTTCCATCTAGGTAATCCACCGCAGACCTCAATATCACTTACCATCAGGTGAATTGTGGTCAAGTGCTGACCTATTCAAAGTAAAAAAAACCGTACTATAGATCAAATATATACATAATAATATACTATTATAAACAATGGTAGCTATAATTCGCATTTCACTCACTTGGTTATGCAAGAAAAAAAGTCATTTCAAATTTTTTCAAATCTTTCTTAATCGTCTCGATTCTAAAACTGATCTTTTTTATGAAACGTTAATCAATAATTATTTTTTACAATATTCAGTTAATTATTTGACCGACAGTTCGCGTAATACTCAAGCCAGCGTCACTTGGCAAGTATTGCATACCTAGTTTGGAATGGCTAGTTTTCAAATAGGCTGACGCCTGTAGCTGTTGCTATGCTTGGCCATAGATTTTCAACTTAATAAATAAACAAATCGCTAGCCACCCCTCAAGTAAACAAAGTTTTAACACTAAATTTAACTAAGCATACTTTCATAATAACCGTGTAGAAGCTAAGATTATATTCGAGCGATAAAAAAATATGCATCAATACATTTGCATCAAGTATTTATTTATAACTATAATACATTCTCTTATGGAATTCAGACGTATCGAGACAAATTGCTTTTCTTCTCACTGAGACAAAATCGTATGGAATTAAATAAAATAAATAAATATTAGGACACATTTCACACACAGCTGGTTAGCACCATACTAAACTATTTCTAGTTTGAAATATAGTTGCTAACACAACTGATATTTGCCGTATAAAATAGGTTAATGCTAACCAGTGTTAGGGTGAAAATTCAGATTTGATTCTGATGATGAAAATAATGATTTTATTTGATGTAAGAACCTCTTGCTTTATTAATTAGGTCAATGTAAGTAGGGTGAAAATGTAGGTTAAATGCTGAGGATGATTTGTATAAGAATGTTCAACATAGTAGAAAAGATGAACAAAATTGGTAAAGCGGTCTTTAAATTAAATCATGACCAAAAGAAAATACAATTTTTAACCGACTTCAAAAAACGAGGTTATATATTCTACTGTATGTATTTTTATTTATAATGATATTAATTTATAATTTAAATTTGTATTTTTTTGCAAAAAAAGAATAAAGCAAATCATAGACACTGTGATTGATGTGATTTGTTACAAATGGAAAGTTAAAGATAAACTTTATTTCAAAC
The DNA here is from genome assembly GCA_035578125.1 of Mellilla xanthometata. Classification (NCBI taxonomy): domain Eukaryota; kingdom Metazoa; phylum Arthropoda; class Insecta; order Lepidoptera; family Geometridae; genus Mellilla; species Mellilla xanthometata. The sequence goes on along the minus strand of JAPUBQ010000015.1, from coordinate 2,193,534 downwards.
AATATACATGCTTGTTGGGGTTAACCATACTGAACCGTTTCTAGTTCGTATTATGGTTGCTAACACAACTGATATATTACACATACATACATAATCATATTTAACACCCAGACCGACAGCTAACAAATTTAATTCAGCACAAAGATAAAGTTGTCCGTGCCGGGAATCAAACCCGGAACTTTCTGATTGGCAGTCCGTCATGGTAACCATTACGCCAACAAGGAGGAATTCCATACGATTTCGTCTCAAAGACCCGTTTTACTCCTGTAAAACGGATCACCATAACTTTTTACAAAACATTACATTCTATTTCATACAAAAATCACATCCTCAAAAGCTTAGCATTAAAAAATAATAAATTTACATTTTTATTCTTATATTAAAAAAAAAAAGACTTAATGCCGATATTCTTGGCAAAAGATTTTAAACGTAAAATGGCAATTTGTAACTACTACAATCTAGTGTTTTAGATTAATATAATAATGCATAGTAACAAACAGTTTCTGAAGTTTCAATCGACTCAAAATTAAAATCCAAAAAAGAATCCAAGCTAAATTTAGTGTTGATTCGATCAAAAATACAGAAACTGAGAAAAGTATTATCATTTTAAAATTTTATTAATTATACAATTACTATTCTATAGGAGTGGTATTCTGTACATGGATATAAAAAATCAGTACATTATGTGCAGTATATATTCTGTAAAACTATTTGTATTGGCAGTGTATATAATTATGTATGTATTGATAGGGTTGTTTCTAACTCGTTCCCAGACGTTATTTTTAATTAAACGTAAACGAAAACTTACCGTTCGTATTCGATTACGAACAGTGACGTTATAATTCGCGATTGTTTATCATGTCAAATGTCATCTTGTTAATAAATTGGTTGATAAAATTCACAAAAACTTTAACTCAACTCGATGGCGCAAGGAGTAATTTGGAGACTTCCAAAGCAACTGGAAGGAGCTAGCCCAAAATACAGAAAAGCGTGGGGATCATTGGGGGACCTTTGCCTAGCAGTGGTACAATAATACTCGTAGGTTATCTAAAATCTTTTTTTTAATTAATTAATTATAAGTAATTTAAGTTTTTGGCAATATGGTGAATCAGCTAAATATTTGTGGAGCGACGACGGTCTGCCTCCATCTAGCAAAGAGATATCCCCCGGACAGAAGTTAAGTCCGGAGACGGCCGTCCGACGGTCATGCCTTGTAGCTAGGACCAGTCGCACGCGCGTTGTAAATACCGTTTGCGCGATTCAGAATGAACGCTCTGATTGGTAGCGGGCGATGAAGTGCGACAGAGACACCACATTCATTCGCCAACTCGAATAATCAAAAATGTCATACCAAATTACGGCAGTATCCACTTAAGTGACCATTATCGAAAGTACTTAAAACAAATTTTAATCCGATATAATGTAGAACTTTTAGCAATATCTCTAGCATTGAATACACATGACTTAGGCAGCAACCCTATTATATGGAATTAGCAATTTATCAATTACATTTATGGTATAAAATTTGGCATTGTTAGTATTCACACGGCAAAAACTGGATATCTCCTGTTTCAATCTAAAGATTCCGTAATGCCTTAAGGAGTACCTTGAGGTATTAAAGTTGTTCTGTAAAGCTAGTATAAGTTTATTTTGAAAACGCACCGATAGTTCCTACATTAAGTTTCCTTTTCGGTATATTTTTATCTGTAGAAAAATCAATCTCACTGGTTCTGCCAAACATTTTTACCAATGATATCATTTGTTTACATATAGAAACGAAAACTATATTAAAATTTTGAGTTTTCGAAATAACTTATACTATAATAGACCCAACCGTTTATTTTCCTTTTGACACATCTAATTTGGTAGTTATAGAGATGTGACCAAGTGATTATCTTGTGCGTTATGTTACGTAAAAGTTCACTTTGAACTATTAATACGTTCTATTGTTGCTGTCAAAAAAAAACGGTTGGATCTACTATAGACCCACAGAACCCATTCAGTTATGTATCTATCAGCTTACCCTGTTATTAACTATAGTATACAGAATACCACATCAGCGTATACTAAAGTACGTATAATAATAATATTAGGATATCGTATATCACATATACACAATATTTTAGGCTGCGTACAGACAAAAAACATAGTAAATGTTGTATACGCAGCCTAAAACCAAGCCTTATTTAAGGCTTTCATGTCAAACACGCTCAGTTGCATAATTTACTATTTGGCAACATCAAAGTAAAATTATTACATATTTTATTATTAAAGAAAAACCTCTTCTTTACTCAAGTATGAAAACATTTATGAATATTTATATATATTTTTAAAATATACTTAATTATTTAGATGCCAAACAGTGTTTTTCTTAGAATACATATTATGACATAACAAGTCACAAGTATAAAGAACAACATTGATGTTTTAACTAATTTTAAAAATTTCGTTTAAATATTAAAAATAAATACAAAATTTACAAATTACGATAGAATTTCAGCCTAGCGATGGGATTTAAACAACAAACTTAAGTTTGCTCTCAAGATTATTTGGCTTCACAACACATGTGTATTTAGCCGATAAATCAAAAGCTACTTCTTCGATTTATTCGACAGGACTGAATCTGGCTGCATCCTTTTCTCATAATTAACGAAACAAAAAAAAAAACAAGCCCGTGTCTAATTTATAAAAAAAAAATATTGTAACATTACAAAACATAGTTTACAAACCATGGATTTTATTGTGAACCTCTTTTATTTTAGGTTACATAGAGTCTATAATAAAGCTAGGCACACATCAGCTCGGAAATAGTACGATAGCAAAACAACTGCTGGATAACTAATATGAAATTTGATGCGGCGTCCAAAATCAGAAACAAAAGTGCCGCGTTGGCAAACGCCACCGCAACTGGAAGTTATTCTATAGCTAAACAAAACTCGCGTTGTAGTCAAAACAGTGACTTGGCTCGCATTTTCATCGTAGTCCAAATAGTTTGGTTTTTGTGCGACTCATTCCATACACGTAGATTATTCCTAAACCAATGTTACCGAGATAGCTCAACGCATAAGCAAGCAGAAGTGGCAATGGGCCGGACATATCTGCCGAAGAACCGACAACCGTTATGGTAAACGAGTTCTAGAGTGGAGACCGCGTCTCGGCAAACGTAGTGTAGGACGCCCTACCACCAGGTGGAGCGATGATCTGAAGAAGGTAGCGGGTAGTGGATGGCGAAGAGGAGCACAGGATAGGGCCAAGTGGCGTGCCTTGGGAGAGGCCTATGTCCCGCAGTGGACGAGCATAGGCTGATGATGATGATGAAGATTATTCCTAAGTGTAGTCAATGTGTGCCAAATACAAGGGTATAAGGTTTAAATAGGTATGTACTCTCTGATCTGCGTCAATGTCTCCGCGTCCACTGACTGGATGAGTCTGTCGTAGGTCTCTTGTCCAACCTGCCCTTTGAGCGTCTCCAGCTGAAATAGGTAACGTTTTATTCAAATCTATCAAAAATAGGCATTACCTCGGGATCGGTGGCTTTAAAAATCTCGATTATATCATAAATGTCTTTATTTTCTTTTCCATCTTTGTTTCTACGTTTAATTTGACGAATCTCAGTTAACACTGATTGAAATAACAATGACTTAGCTGTCTCGATCTCATGTCCTGTGAACGCCGTAACACAAATCCTCGCCAGACTTTCATTATTCATTATTTCGTGCTTATTCTGTATAAACGCTAGAAGTTCATTCACGACGAGATTGCATGTGACACATTTTAACAGCTTATTATCATTAGTAGACATTTTCAAAGCGACATTGGCGCACTAGGGCAACCATACGCGCCGGTAGTTTAGCACTGAATTTTATATGACCACCCCTAAATTTATTTTTTTTAGTATTTGTTGTTATAGCGGCACGGGAGATACATATCTTGTGAAAGTTTCAGCTTTCTAGCTATTACGGTTTTTGAGAGACTAACAGACTGACAGCGGAGTCTTAGTGATAGGGTCCCGTTTTTACCTTTTAGGTACGGAACCCTATAAAACAATATGATTTGCCAATGCCGAGCGAATTGAGGTACCAGGGTATCATAAGTCACCTGGTGTGCAATGACAGCTCTCAGGTCTATGGTTCTGGCGGGGTGCTGCGCGGCGAGACGGCGGCGACGCGCCTCGTGAGGGGTGTCCGCGCCCCCACTGCCGCCCCAGCGAGTCGCGCCGCCCATTCCCTCCAGCGGGGAGGCGGGCCGGGAGCCTGGGGGCGCCACTAGTCCACTGCAAAACCATACGTATAAGTACAGGATAAAAGAACCTGACTGCGGAAACCGGCCTGATCACGAAGTATGTAAGCATAGGTTAAAGTAGATCTTCTTCTTCTTCCTTGCCTCCCACTAGGTGGGGTCGGCAGCAAATTTTCCTCTTCCACTCTTCTCTATCAGCCGTCGTCTCTACACTCACTCCTTTCACTCTCATGTCCTCATTCATACACTCCATCCGCGTCTTCTTTGGTCGGCCTCTTGCCCTTCTTCCTTGCACTTCCATATAGGTTAAAGTAGATAACTAGGTTTTGTGTAGCCTGTACCGCCTGTGACATGACTCAATCAAAGATACTCTTTGGATAGTTGACCATGTCAAAGATTGTTCTTTCAAATGTCGCATTTACTTTTGGACACTACCATGGATCAGATGAAACGTTAAAGTGAAAGTTCCTGGCTGTGAACAGTTTTTTTTTTTATTTGAAATAGGTTTGCATAGTTGAGCTTTACTCGTATTTGTATCATACACCATTTGAAGGCTTCAAATTTTTATTGGTCCTTCGAGCTGGATACTCACACATATTTTAGTCACTTTACTCTAATTTACTGTTAATTGCGTCAATTAGGCGCAGAAGAGAAGAAAAGAGACTATTATCTTCCAAAGCTATAGAGCAAGTTTTAGACGGAGCAAAGAGAAATAAAATTATACTAACTCGACATAAACACCATTCTCTTCCTGTTTCATGACGTCATTTAGTACTTCGGTCAAGTTCAACAAGATGGCGGGGAACTTCTGCAGGACCGTCGGGTTCTGTGTCGTTAGCAACGCTGTTAGCCCTAAACCTGAAATAATACAATATGGTTGATGACTGGATCCAAAATCATAGTTAACTAGCTCTGCCCGGGACGTGACTGTGGAGCATGTGCTGTTGCACTGTGAATCCACAAACCAAACAAGAGAGAAAACCGGACTAGCAAGGGAATCTCAACAAAACACTACGCTACACTTGGACGCCTCCTGCTATAAAAAAAAGTACCACAACATCTGACGCAATGACAGTGGAACAGGTATGCCAGCGACCCAAGACCGTGCTCCGCTACTTTAAGGAGCCTGGATGGCTTGGGTAGGTTGGTAGGGGGAAATGCACAATACGCCTCCTGCGGTGTCAGTCAGTCAGGTCAGTGCAGGTCTGATCGCCCCCATCATAGAATAAGAATAAGATTAGCTCTGCCCGCTTTTTTTACACGCTTTCTATTAGCTTCACCTGTATGTTTGTTTGTAACCGACTTCTTTGGGCGCGATTTTGACCCACTATAAACGGCCAGATTTCGTTCAAACTTTGGAGATTTATTGAGGACCAATGACAATACACCAATTTGATAAAATTACGGTTTTCTATAATTTTTGCTGTGATAATCTTTATAATAGAATAAACTATGTGTACGTATCTAGCAAAAACTACTAGGATTTTGATATTTGAAAGTACTTTTTAATTATTGCACGCCGGTTGGCAGAATATGGTGCACTTTTTCTTTGACCCCATATCTATCTGAAACTACTATATTAAAATACCTGTCTGTAACTACTATATTCGCAATAAATTGATTTGAATTTGAATTTAAAACTCTTGTTTTGATTTTAATGACCACTATAGTGAACTATTAACGACCTCGTTGGCGTAATAGTTACCATGCCGGCCTGCCGCTGCCATATGTTTCTGGTTTCGATTGCCGGCACGGCCAACATTTTTGTGCTGAACTAGATTTCTTGGCTGTTGGTCTGGGTGTTATATATGTATCTATATAAAGTATGTATATGTAGTATATCAGTTGTTTTAGTAACTATAATACGAACTAGAAATGGTTCAGTATGGGGTTAACCAGCCGTGTGTCACTTGCCAAAAATACAATCTCGATATATAGGGTGTTACTATTCCGAATCGCCTTTAAGATATGATAAACGTATTAGTTTTAAGGTTTACTTAAATTAAAATACTGATTAAGGGTCCAGGGTTTGATTGCTGCTGCTGCAAGTCAAACACTTTGGTTTGCCACCCAGCGCTTTGTAGTCTGAAGTAGAGACCATTAGGCCAATGAAGCAATTAAAGCCACTCAGCTCATTCAAATGGTATGTTACTTACCTACAACTTTCCACCTCTCAACTTGCGTAACGAGATTCATTTTTTCTGTCCACACGTGAAGTAGTCTGAAACAATGACAATATTCATCAAAATTTGGAGACTTTTTATACAAAGTGATATACAGTGTAAACTCCATGTAATGTTTCTCCATGAAAACTCTCGAAATCAATTGGCTTTAGTTGGTTTAGCTTGTATTCCATACAATGATGCATTCTCTCCATTTAACGGCCACTCACTATAACGGCATAAAATGCACAGTCCCTTCAGTGTCCTTATATAGAGTTTACACTATATTAGTTTTATTTTTAAATCCTTACTTAAGACTTCGTTGTCCACTTGTATGTCTGGTTGTATCTCATAAACCGTAATAGCGAAACAACGGATTTTTCTACAGATTATTTATTTATGTAGCCACTAAAGCAAAATACTAAAACTAAACTATAATAAAATAAATACATATTTACCTAATAGAACTGAAGAAAAAGTTATTTTTTTCGTCTTCTTCGAATGAGCTAAGTGGTCAAGCTCTGGTGTCAAGTTCTCTTGCCGCCCGAAGGGCCTCTGACTTGACTTAACAAATGCATGTACTTAGACTTACAACCGGGACCTATAATTTAACGTGTCATCCGACCCTAGATGAAAATACCACTGTTTTTTCCTGTTTCTTTTGACCGGTTAATTAAATGTATATTTCTCATCTTTAGATTCGATATATTAAACGACGTACTGGTTAAAATATCTGATGATTTACCTGAGTAGTACTTTCCCCGCATCTTGAGGCTGTTCAGGCGCCGCAGCAGCCTCCTGCACCGCCTTATAGAACAGCTCCGAGGACAGTAGTATCACGCGCGACACTACGCACAACTGGACTGACACTACCATCGGTAGATCATCTGCTTCTACCAACACTCTGTTGAAGAAAAAAATAGATTTAGATTTTATTAATCTTTGTAAAGTGTTCGCGTAAGGCATCTTAATATGGAAATATTAAGATAAATAATAATGTAAGTGTGACCGTTTTCTACGCGGAAACAGATTTTATTATTCACACACTAACATTGGTAACTAAAGATCTGGTCTACTCTTACAAAAATATTTGTACCCAATACTCTCCACTAGGATTTATATTAATTACAATTTCTCTTTAATGTGTACCAATGCGTCTTTAATATATTCTAGTCATAAGATTTCCAAACAAATAATGAATATGGCACTAATGGTTGAATAATTTAGTCTACGCTTTTAACACATTTTGCGTATGCATTGAGTTTCAAGACATTACAAGATTATTAAATAGGTTTTCTATAGTACTTTGTAAACTGTTATCGTAAGGCATATTATATATTTAAACGAACAAACGGTCACACTTACTTAAAAAACGTTGTATATACGTCCAACGGGTTTCGACACAATACGAGCGTCATCATCAGGGACGAGTTTCAATAATTCCATGACAAAAGTCACAAAAGGTTCTACCATTACTTCACCTCTTCCGACTAAGTAGGGTCGTGTATAGCATATATTTCGCTTCCGCACTACTGTATCAGACGTCTTCTTCACATCCACTCTTCTATTTCTTATCCCTATTTAGACAATTCATCCACAACTTGCTAGCACGGAACTTACATACATATACACATAAGCAGCCCACTATCGTTCCCACTGCTGGGACTAAGGCCTTCTCTCACGAGGAGAGAGATATAGGCCATAATCCACCACGCTGGCCAAGTGCGGGTTGGCGAATGACACACGCCTTCGGAAATTGTGGTCCTCAAACATGCCGGTTTCCTCACGATGTTCTCCTTCACCGTAAAGCGAGTGCAAATCTACATATAACTTGAAAAACAAGTCATTGGTGTAGGGCCGGGATCGAACCAGGGGCCGTCTGATTGAAAAGCAGACGTTATTACCACCGAGCCACTCTTGCTTTTGCGCACGGAATTTAAAAAAATAGAGAGCAAACTTATTTATAACACCACAATTGTACCTATTTTGCAAGAAAGAAATAATTTGATTTGAAAAAGATTAAAATCTTACCTGATAGCTCGAACCAGTATGGGCCAGATGACTTTGACACCCAAGAGAGCATTTCGCTCCGGGAACGAGACGCTGACGCATATCTCCGCCATCTTGAGCACGGTGACCTGACCTTCCGTCCGCATGTCCGCCAGCATGTCCTCCAGCAGCGCCATGCAGCGCCCGCCGGCGCCTTGCAAGAACTCCTCGGGGCAGAGGAAGGTGTAGGCTTGCATTATGTACACTACTATGCGAAGGTGCTCGGAAGACGTTTCTGGAAATCATTAATAACAATGTTATGCATTGTTACAAGTTTTTATCGGAATAATAATACATCAATCTCCATTCCACTACAGAACGAGCAGGGGTACAGCGAAGAGATACCGATTTACTGTCGAAGTTCCGAGGATTCGCACAAAGCGTTATGCTTCGACCTTCATTGTGAGAACTGCGAAGCTTTGGAACTCACTTCCTGAGTCTCTTTTCCCCGAGAAGTACAATTTGGGGGTCTTCAAATCTAGAGTAAACAGGTTCGTTCTAGGCAAGTGTGTTACATCTTAGACCACAGTCAAGCTTAACATCAGGCTAGCTGCGGTCAAACGTAAGCCTATTTATCATTAAAAAAACATAACACAAAGTAATCAAAGATACTATAGAATATAGGTCAAGAAAGAAAAATATAAAACTAACTCTAAGAAAAGAGATTTTCTTGAATTGCCAGACAGGGTTCTAGGGCGCTTTCTCTAGAAAGTAAATTAGCATTCGTCACATAAAAATGGACCTTATCTCACCTAGAATAGGGTAAAAATTTTCAGAACACTGCAATGTTGCCAGGTGGTCACCAGTTTGAGAAGTTTCTAGAATTTCCAGCCAGAGCAAAAGAGCGTCTTCTAGAAGGTACGCGTAAGCTGGTTCCGATAGTTTTTATAAATCAGCATTCGTCAAAAAATAGACCTTATCTGATCTAGAATAGGCTACAAATTCTCAGTCAACTGCAGTGTCACTGGGTCGTCAGTTAAATAAGTTTCTAGAAGCGTGAGCCTGAGTGTGTTTTTTTTAAGGTACACGTAAGCTAGGTTCGAGTTATCATAAATCTGAACTCATCAGATAAAAATTAACCTTGTCTCACCTAGAATAGGGTACAAATTCTCTGCCAACTGCAGTGTCGCCGGGTCACCAGTTTGAGAAGTTTCTAGAATAGCAAGCCAGAGTTCCAAAGCGTCTTCTAGAAGGTACACGTGAGCCGGCTCCGAGAGTTTTGTGGACTCGTTGACAACGCTCAGGACCCATGGTCGGATTGTGGGTGAGCATTCGCCTAAAGCCTGCGAAAGAGGAAAAAAGGGTAATGTTAATTTAGATTAGGGATAAGCGCTTTTACGCTCTTAGCACTTTATCAGGAATTCCATAAACATAATTATACTAAGACATCAAGATATTGTTCGAAGGTTTTCTATTCGAAATCGTTCGATTTGCAGCGCCATCTAGGTTTCTTCGGTATAACCCTGCATATCGGTATAACCCTGCATATCGGTATAACCCTGCATATAGCCCTAGGTGAAAGAATAAGGCTGCAGAACTGCCCCTGCCTGTCGTAAGAGGCGACTATTAGGGGGCTTCAGACTCGAAGGTGTTCGGAGATGAGGCTCTGACACCCGCTTCATCGAGTCCGGGGTGGACGATAGCGGCTTGTGACCGCCGCCGTCGTTGGCGAATCAGTTAGTTAGCCGGGAAGGGCCACATAGCGCAGTATCTCCAGGTCTCCGTGGTGTTTCCCAAAAAAAAAACCCGGAGTCCTCCTGCACATAGGCAGGTCACTGGGGGGTTTTAGTGGGCACAAATCCTACCTACATAATTTGGCCGCGCCCTATTGCGGTCAGGTATCTTGTTGAAGAATTCTCCCTCGTCAACAAAAAAACATAAGTTTCACTGGTTATTATGGTAAACATAGCCCTGGGTGAAAGAATAAGGCTGCGGAACTGCCCCTGCCTGTCGTAACAGGCGACTACTAGGGGGCTTCAGACTCGAAGGTGTTCGGAGATGGGGCTCTGACGAGAACCAGCAATCGTCTCTAGTCTTAATATGTATAAATCTCGTTTCACAATGTTTGTCCTCAATGGACTCCTAAACCACTTAACCGATTATAATAAAATTCGCACACCATGTGCAGTTCGATCCAACTTGAGAGATAGGATAGTTTAAATCTCAAATTACAGTCGCAATTTTAATTTATTGCTAATGATTGTCTGTTATTATTTGACAGTCACAATTATCTGTTAACTCCAAATGATTCTAACAGATGTCGATACCTTTCGACTGGGTCGAGTAAGTAATCGATAGATGGCGCTGCTATGGTAAATCTACGAATGTGTCATATAAGCTACACTATCTATTTTTCATACCCCTAAGTGAGGCAAAACAACGTTTGCCTGGTCAGCTAGTATATTATGTACCTTGAGTAGATGCACGAGCGCGGAGAGCGCGGCGGCCCGCAGCATGTTGTGCGAGGCGGCGTGGAGCCACAGCTGCGGCAGGTAGGAGAAGAGCGCCGCCGTGCCGCCGCCGCGCGCCACGCTCGCGCCCATGCGCTCCATCACGTACGACACCACGTGCAACACGTGCATCTTCGTGTCGCACTCCTCCGACTCCACCTGCCGACACGTGCAATATATATATTTTTTTGCATGAAACAAACGGTCACACTTAATTAAATAATTGGCAAAGTGCGAATTCGGCTCGCACGTGAAGGGTTCCGTACCATTGTTGTATGGGAGCCCCCCTCAAAAATTTATTTTATTCAAATTTTATAATTTAATTTGATAACTAATATACATTTATATATTTTGTGAAAATTTTAAGTGTCTAGCAGCTACCGTTATTGATATATAGCAAAAAAAAACAAGTTAATTGCATATATTTTTTATTTTTAGTATTTGTTGTTATAGCAGCACGAGAAATACATATCTTGTGAAAGTTTCAGCTTTCTGGCTGTAACAGTTTCTGAGATATACCCTGGAGACAGACAGACAGCGGAGTCTTAGCAATAGGGTCCCGTTTTTACCTTTTACGTACGGAACCCTAAAACGTTGGATATACGTCGTATGGGTTTCGACGCATTACGAGCGTCATCATCAGGGACGAGCTTCACACGAACTGTCACCGACGAGATCCGCGCGGAGACTGGCAAGGCGCATGTTTTCAAAAGGGATCACGGTTGGACGTTGGCGCCGTCATGGAAGCCCGTTTAGAATTTTGTACGATCCGATATGACAGAACCTACTCAGGACACAATCAGTGTAGTGTGTGCGGACCCGAGTATACTCTCTCCAATACCATCCAGTGATGAAAAGGAAACAATCTCCATCCAGCCGGCGTTATCTGCGCGGGAACAGAGACCCTGTTAAAAGTTTGCGTTTGACCACAACTTGCCTGATGTTAAGCAACTCTGTGCCCTACGTTGTAGCACGCTCATCTAGAAGGAACAAACTCACTCTAGATTTAAAGATTTCACGTACCAGGAGCTCATAAAGCGCAGCAATAGCATGATGGGCGAACGGCGCGAACTGTTCTACGTCGAAGTTGAAATCGTCTATAGTACTGCGCAGAGCCTCCGCCGCAGCTAGCTTCACCGCCGCATCTTCTGTCGAGTCTGAGAGAGGTTCTAACAGGGCCCCATAGATTGCCGGCCGGAGCGACTGAGACGCTCGCACGCCGCACCATTGGCCTGCAATGTATAGATAATTTAGACGAATTATGTCAAATAATAACCACAATCAAAAGTATAAGTATTAGTATTAAAGCTAACCTGCAAACTAAACCTATACACAAATTATAAAAATTATATTAACACACACAATACACAGTAACAAAAAATTGTTGACAAACAATATTGTAGGCAAACTTATTGCGTTTTTTGGAACGAAGTTCCTTATCGCGCGTTTGAAAGAGGGCTAGACGAAAAAAATTCTTACGAAAAGTTGTCACGACACTTTTTGCTATAGTAAGCTATTGTAAGCTGTGAGGCGTGCGCATGATTCTCTGTCTGTCTCTCTCTTATAGAAAGCAAGCCAGATATTTTCATTTCTATTTCGCATTGAACAATGTGGTGTCGCGCAATTCCTTCACTAATTATTAATCGAAAGGAACTTTGTTCTATCCGGGTGTCCCTTGACACCTCTCAAGTTTTTTTTTTTATTTCAATTCAAGTAATATTGTACTGTATGCAATTAAATTATTGTTTTTTTCTTCAAGTAAGGATTATCATAAAAACAAAATGAAGTTAAATATGTAAGAACAAAACTAAGACTGAATAGAGTTGAAGATGTATTTTTTAATTTTGATTGAACATTACACGAAAAACGTATACTATAGGGCCAAAATGATAACTAAATAAATTGGGTTTATCTGTTGCCATAAATCTTAAAGGGTTCTTAAAAACCTGCACTTAATATATACTAAATAAGATTAATAATAGTAAAACTTACCTATAAGTTGACAGACCCGCCTCCTAATTATTCTATAGTTGTTGTCTTTGATTTTCAACTCTTGACTTAGCACTTTGGTGAACCACTCGTCGAAGTCAATCTGTAATACAATACAATATAACTTTCTTGAATATAATTTTTACTATTGGATTAATGTTAGAAAAATGAATATTTTTTTCTATTGTTTTATAGCGGAAGACGTATCAAAGCTCCAAGAGTTTCCGAAAACACTAGCTGTGTCTCACGGTGGTAACCACGTTAATCCGGGATAAAGATAGTAAGCGTCTTAATCCAGAGCCTGAGCTATTTCCATACTAAATTCCATACCAATCGTTCAGTTAAAGTGTGAAAATGAGCAAGAAACAAGCAGCCACAGACATTTATCATATACGTTCCTACTGCTGGGACTCAGTGCCTTCTCTCGGGAGGAGATAGATAAATAGATGACAAAATTAAACTCTCGACTTGTCGTTCGAAGAGATGCCTTGTGGTTAGGCGAAACACGTGTAGAGTTAAGAATTTCCGAATTGTGATAGGTAACGTTAATCTTAATTAATCTTAGTTAATTAAGCTTGGTTAATTGATCTTAGTTGATTTTTCCTTTACTTGTCTTAATTTGGATTTCGGATCACATCGGAAGTACACTAAATATTTAATTTTGTCATCTATTTACAATGGATTTCCGCAAAGTAACGCCTGAGTCAATAAGTTATTTAGGAGATAGATATAGGCCATAATCTATCACGCTTGCCACGTACAGGTTAGCGGATGACATACGTTTTTGCCACCGAGTCACACTAGCTTTTTGGTGCACAATAAATGTATTATCCTTTCTTTCTTTCTTTGTCTTTTCTTTCTATCTACTTACATCGTCATACAGGTCGAAAGCAGCCAATCCGACAGCGTTATAAATGGCGTCCTTATTCAGTATAGCGGGGAGGTCGTCCGGGGATATCTGTGTTTGCTGCACCGATGACAACAACCTCACTAGCTCGGGACCTACCACGTCACGGAACGGGAACAGCTCACGGAATAGGGCTTCGGTGCATGGCTGGAAATAAAAAAAAATATTACCATAAAACATTTTAAATATTACCTTTCAAATTATGTACAGTGTAAACTCCATGGCACATCACTCGATTGTCCGACAAACTCTCTAAAGCGTCGAAATCAGTTGGCTTTTGTTTGTTTAGCTTGTATTCCATACAATGGTAGCGATTCAGCGGCACACACGACTAAACTAAATTTAAAGAAGCCCCGTCTTCTTTCATCTTAGGTGGTCAGAAAGAGACAGCACGTTTTGAACCACACACAAAACAACTAAAATCACGTCAAATATGAAAAATGTAAGCGATTTTAGAGCGCACCCAACTATATCAACTCTAAATCTGACGTGTTTGACGTGATTTTAGATGTTTTGTCTATGGTTTAGATCGTACCATCTGTTTTTGGACATTTATGACGAAAAGAGTCAGAGCTACTTTAAATTTAGTTTAGTTGTGTGTGCCGCTGAATCGCCACCATTGATACATTCTCTCCATTGAACGACCACTCTCTATAACGCCATAAAATGCACAGTCCCTTCGGTGTCGTTTATATAGAGTTTAAACTGTATTTTCAATAAAAATTACAAAATATTTTTTCCTTTATGGCGATGTGACAATGGCAAGATCTTGAATTGACAGTTTCTTCGTTATAAATCATAATCAGTAAAAAATACTAATTAAAAAATAATAAATTAAGCCGACTTTATTGCAAGCATCAACAGCCTGTTTTTTTTACTGTAAATGGGCTTGCGCTTGATCATAATTCACTTATAAGCGATATTATCTTCCTACTGTTGATATATAGACTTTCTCACCAAAACGCTTTATAATATGGTCTTCAGCTGATTTCCACCAGATCTTACCAGCATGCCTAATAACGTTATCTGATCTTTCCGTTTTCATGGACAATAAAACATTCCTTTAATTCATTCAAGTTTAGGGCTATAAATGTATTAAAACCATTTAATTTTTTAAAACCAATTCAGAGGTTTTCGGGTGGCTTTAAAACTTTCTACATCAGAGCTTGGCCACTTAGCTTATACGAAGAAGAAAAAAATTGGCCAAGAGCGAGTTGCACTCGCACATGAAGGGTTCCGTACCACAGTTGTATGGTGCCCCCCCTCAAATATGTATTTTATTTAAATTTAATAATTTAATTTGATAGCTGATATACTTTTATGTATTTTGTCAAAATTTTAAGTGTCTAGCACATACCGTTATTGATAAATAGCAAAAAAATACGAAAAAAACCGTTTATTGTATGGGGACCCCACTTAATATTTTTATTTTTAGTATTTGTTGTTATAGCGGCACAGGAAATACATATCTTGTGAAAGTTTCAGCTTTCTAGCTATTACGGTTTTTAAGATGTAGCCCGGAAACAGGCAGACAGACAGCGGAGTCTTAGTAATAGGGTACCGTTTTTAACTTTTAAGTACGGAACCCTAAAAACCAAGTCAGTGGTTTTCGGGCGGCTTGCAAACTCTCGACACCAGAGCTTGGCCACTTAGCTTATACGAAGAAGAATAAGGGCTATAAATAAAATATCTTACTCTAAGACTATATTTCCAAGACTCCCCCGCTTCGTCGGTAGCAAACGTTTCGGGCTCCGCGTCCCATAGCGCCAGGTCGTCAGAGCTCAGTAAGAAGTAATGTGTCACTAGATGGCGGCACATGTGGGTTACGGTGTTCGCGTCCAGCACTTCTGTCTTGGCTTGGTGCGCCTGGAGAGTTACTGTCGACAAGGAAAATATAGATACATTTCTAAAAACTGGTTAATGATGATATAGATTCGCAAACGTAAAAATGTTTGTATAGTCAAAAATATACTGTTTTCAAATATATATTTTTTATATTTAGACTAAATAAAATCCATGGGTTAGTAAATAATAGTAGTTTATGTAACTGTCATATAATGAAGGGTATTAAAACACGAGTGTGAGTTAATACCACCCCCGACCACGTCTCTACTGCTATGAGACCTTTTTACGAATGATGGCATAGAAGCCATAAGTGTGCGCCAGCGCAAACATGCCGGAAGCGCTACACCAGCGTGGGAGACCCAACATCATCTTGAAAATTATTAAGCTGGACACTTTTTAGCGTTTATTAAGATTGAGTATATAAACAACTTAACGTCATTATCTTTGTTGCATTCTTCACAAAATAAGACTATGTGAAACGTTCACATAAGAAATATAATAAGTTGGCTGCTATAGTGAAAAGAAAGAAAAAGTTTAAGTCGTCCGAAATCTGTGGCCTTGCAAAGTTTACGAAAGAGGTGCGACATATTTATATTGGTATTGTACATTCCAATAGATTGTGGATGAATTAAAAGTAAATTGAAATTTATTCAAGCCCACCGTTACACTCAATCTTAGATAGTCAGAACAAGAAAATAAAAACAGAAGGTTATAAAAAAAAAATGTACTCACATTCCCTTGAATCTTTCATCAGCTCACAAGTTATAGCTTTATATTCCACACACTGTAGAATACACTTGACAATATTCAAGCACTGTATGGTGAACCTTTCATATATGAGAGCCATTCCGGGTTCTGTGAAGCAGTAATAGAGTGCAAATTCCAATGACGGCCGGATCAAAGGCACAAACGAGAATGGGTGCTGGCTCAACACTCCGTGGGCCACCTTTGTTAAGTGGATGATGAATTTCTCGCAAAGTTCCAGGGGGTAGATGCCGCGCCCTTTCAGGAGCTTTCCTGGAAAGAGTATAATATTAATGCAAACTTACTGTATAACCACAATCTTTATGATGAAATTTGTTGGCTGTCGGTCTGGGTGTTAAAAAGGTATTGATATAAAGAATTATGTTGTATATCAGTTGTGTTAGAAAACAAACTAGAAATGGTTTAGTATGGGGCTAACCAGCAATGTGTGAAATATGTCTATTTCTAAAAATAAGTTTAACTAATTAATATAAATAAATAAATATTAGGCCACATTTTCACACACGGCTGGTGAACTCCATACTGAACCATTTCTAGTTTGTGTTATGGTAGCTAACACAACTGATATACTACATATACATTCATACATATTTTATATAGATACATATTTAACACCCAGACCAACAGCCAACAAATTTAGTTAAGCACAAAGATGTTGCCCGTACCGGGAATCGAACCCAGAGCTTTCTGATTAGTAGTCCGGCATGGTAACCTTTACGCCAACGAGGTCGTCAACCTGTTAGATTATTAAGTAAAATAATGAAACCCATTTATTAAATAAACACTTACTGCACTCCAAACTCGTCTTGGCCCGATCGAACACCACATTCAAGAAAGCAACAGCATCCTGACTTTCATGTGCCTTCTTGAAACCAAACACTGTCAGTTTCCTCAACACCCTGAGACATAGGAGGGCCTTCTCTAATGGCTCCGTGATGAGCTCTGTGGCTGCCCCCTCCTGGATGTGTCGTAGGAAGATATCGGTGTTCTCATGCCAGAGATTCAGGATGAACGGGTATACAGCTACTGTTAACTCCTAGAAATAAAAACACATCCTATGTTACAGCAAATACTTCACATTACTATTCTTCTTCTTCTTTTACGAATGAGCTTAGCCAATTTGGCCAAACTCTATCTGGTGTCGAGAGTTTTCAAGCCGGCTGAAAGTCTCTGACTTGGCTTAATGACTGCTTGTACTAACACTAACTGCCAGGACCTACAATTTATCATGTCATCCGACCCATGCAGTCCAGAGGAAAATGGCAGTTTTAAAATACAGTAATTGTGCATGGTTACCCATCCGAGGAATGTAAAATCAGTCATAATTTGGTCATTGAAAACGTGATTTGATCACTATAAACATCGTTTGACCCTTATGAACATAAATTTATCATTCTAAACATCAATTAAAATCAAAATGCTAATGAAAACGATTAGCAAAAGGGGTTAGAATACAAAACTATTTTACCTTCTAGCTTGTGGAATAGTTTATATCAGTGTAATTCATAAAATAGTTTCAAAACCTCTAGTACTTAACAATTATTTGTTGAGTGTGTACTACCATTATCAGTTTGAATGTGAAGAAGTTATACATGCTCCTTTGCAATACAACAAACCTGGAATGTCTTCCTATCGCCAATAAGCCTCTTGGAAGCCATAGCTTTAACAAGGTGATGGAAGATCAGCAGTGATCGGTGCTGGACCAAAGGCTGTGGTGCCTTCAGAGCCCCCATAAGGTCTGGGACGAGACTGGGCC
Organism: Mellilla xanthometata; assembly: GCA_035578125.1. Lineage (NCBI taxonomy): Eukaryota > Metazoa > Arthropoda > Insecta > Lepidoptera > Geometridae > Mellilla > Mellilla xanthometata. Next base: position 2,175,372 of record JAPUBQ010000015.1, on the reverse strand, counting down.
AGTGGGTTGGGCAGTCAAATCTAAAATATTTATTGTTAGTTAGTTGCGGAAAAATCTCTAGTATTTCTTATAGATAAAGGTGATCAAATCTAGCCTTCTGCTATTCCGTCCGTAACCAGAGATAAACATACTCAACATTTCACATTTTGGTCTGTCAATATAACATTTCACATTATGAAACCACTGTCTCAACATTTCCTTACTTTTTTACACTATAGCTTGACCAGCAAGGCGCGTAACTACACAAGTCATCGACACTCTAGCCAATGTGAAGTACAAGTATGCCTTGACTGGAATAGGTGCTTACATTGAATGTAAGGCTGTAAATATTAGTTAGTAATTAAATTCATTCATATTTTATTTTTATTTTTATTCATTTCACGTACTGAACCATTTCTAGTTTGTGTTATGGTAGCTAACACAAATGATATTACTTCATAATATACATACTATACATATTCTGATGAAGATGTATAAAGGCCCATTATACATATATATTTTATATAGATACATATTTAACACCCCGACCCACAGCCAACAAATTTAGCTAAGCACAAAGACGTTGGCTGGGCTGAGAATCGAACCCGGAACCTTCTGATTGGCAGTCCGGCATGGTAACCTTTACGCCAACGAGGTCGTCAAATCGTACTTGAAATTAACATTTAAGCAGATTAAATACCCTGCAGAAATATGCCACACCCCATTTACTTTTCGTTACAGTCTAAAAAGTCATAGCTAACATCCTTTTGAAAATTCAGACATCAAATGTAAGCTGACTAGAAGGGGACCTCTGTGGAGATTAACAAGGAAGATGCCACATGACCTAACTGATCGTAAGAAGGATGCGTCGCTTCTTCTTCTTTTTCCTATGAGTTAAGTGGGCAAACTGTGGTGTCGAGAAATTTCAAGCCACCCGAAGGCCTCTCACTTGGCTTAATAACTGCTTGTACTACCTTAACAGTCTAATGAAGCCAAAACTGAAGCTTATTGCCATCATGGACAGTTTGCTCCAAAACAGGATAGTAAAAAAAAATGTAAACACCATTAAAAAAAAATATTAAGTACAATAAATAAATATAAAAATAAATATTAGGGCACATTCACACACGGTTGGTTAGCCCCATACTGAGCCATTTCTAGCTCGTATTATGGTTGCTAACCCAACTGATATACTACATATACATACATATTATATATAAATACATATTTAACACCCAGACCCACAGCCAACAAATTTAGTTTACCACAAAGATGTTGGCCGGGCAGGGAATCGAACCCGGAACCTTCTGGTTGGCAGTCCGGCATGGTAACCTTTACGCCAACGAGGTCGTCAAATTAAGTAGGTACCTGGCAATTTTAGATATGAGTACAGCTTCCTGCGTAGCTATCTGCGTAACTGGCTCACTGAGCACGCTGGGAGTGAGGAGCCCTTGTCTCAACTTATCCTTCTCCTCATCAGAGATGGCGTTGGGAGCGTTCTTGCGCCAGTAGCGGTCGACACCGTTCTTGAAACACATGACTGCTAGCCACCGCATGTTGCTGTCTATTGAATGGTTGGACAGGACATTCTGGGAAAGAAAACATTATTTTTTTCTTTCTTTCTTCTTTTTGATATGAGTTAAGTGGCCAAGCTCTGATGTCAAAAGTTTTCAAGCCGCCCGAAGGCCTTAGCGATTGCTAGTACTAAGAAAGTCAGGACCTACAATTTAATGTGTACCCACGGTAGCTCCCAGATAAAAATGCCACTTCTTAAAAGACAGTCTTGTGCATAGTCGCCCATCCAAAGACTGTTCGCATCGACTGTTCCTTAACCACAATAATCGCGTTGGATCACCTTTGTTAGCCAAACCACAGAATAATAACTAGTACTACGTACGTGCAAGAAACAAGCGCTACAAGAAAACATTGATCAACCATTCTGTACGGCTAGGACTTCTTACGACGGGGTGTGAAGTAATAAGTTTGACAGGTGTCTGTCTGTGGCAGTGTAGCTCCTAAATGGATAATCGATTTTGATTTAATTTATTTGTTTGGAAGATGTGTTCTTAGCTATATTTGATAACATCAGTCTCAGATGGCTGTCACCACAAAATGATGGGTCATTTATTATTTCATCACTCCAAATAACTTATTGACTCAGGCGTTACTTTGCGGAAATCCATTGTAAATAGAAGACAAAATTAAATATTTAGTGTACTTCCGCTGTGATCCGAAATCCAAATTAACCCATATAGACCCGCCGTGCCCAAACGAGGACACTCATAAATCTACCCATATTTTTTTAACATATTAGTTTTTAGTTAGTTCATTTGCTGGATTGTGAAGACGATTAGTGCATTTTTATGTTGTTTAGTAAAAATAATTATTTAAAACGTTTTTAAGTCGTATATTGAGCATTTTGTGGACCTGTTTCTTACTTCAGTGATATTTCAAAATGAGTATATATTATTTCTATCTTTGTCTTCTAGATATTTTAGGTTTCTTACATAAATTACTTAATTGTTTTGTATACTATTACTTACTACTTTATTTCATTACAATACTTAAGTACAAGTAAGATAAAATCCAATTTTATCGTGCTGTCCCCAATTGGGGCCAATGGGCACATCTGAGGTAAATAATTGATTATTTTTGTTGATAGGCCAATGCCAATTTCATAATGGCACGATGGATATTTAGCAGTCGTAATGACTACCAAAGCCTTCAAAAGCAATTGAAACTGAAATAGACGAAGAAGGAGACGTCGGTGAGATTGACTTAGTGGCACTGCCCCCAGAACCAAGTGTGGTATCCATATCGTATACTTCGATAATTTCGTTACCAGTTACATATACATTGCTACGTGATCTACGACAAGCTGGTTATCGCGCACTGGTACTGCTACGAGGGTAGGACATCGTAGGAGTAAAGGACATGAAGAAGAAAACCCGTGATGGTGTTGATTACCGCTTTGATCAAGTCAACCAAGTTTTATTTGTGCGATGGCTGGACAACAATGTTTGCGCTATAGTGTCGAACTTTGACAGTGATCTCCCTCTAGGTAAAGTAAAGAGATGGAGTGCTATAGAGAAGAAAAAAGTGGACGTTGGAATCCCGCATGTTTTTGAAAACTACAACAAGGGTATGGGCGAGGTTGATCAAGCTGATCAGTCTATTTCCCTGTACCGCACCGCTGTACGTGGCAAAATATAGTGGAGGGTTTTATTCAATTACATGCTGGATCTAGCCATTGCAAACGCTTAGCGTCTCTACCTATTAACCAACGAAGTCAAGAAGGATCAGCTTGAATTCCGACGCTACGTCGTTCGTCACTATTTGCGAAACACAGTAAGCGTATCAATGCGACCTGCAGCTTCTGTAGTGCCAAGTGTGCAGCACGATGTAGGTGCCACTGCCCTCAAAAACTATCCCAGCGATTGAGATGTGCCGTTTGTCATAAAAAAGCCCGCTGGCAATGCAAAAAGTGTTGTAAGACACTTTGCATTGATAAAATTTGTTTTGAAAGTTTTCATACTGTATGAGCCCAGTGGCCCCATTTGAGGACGGCATTTTTTTTCTATCAAAATATAAAAAAACCATAAATATTTTTATGTTTCTTACTTCATTATGTCAGATTCTACCAATTAATACCAAAAAATTAGTTTTTTTACCGCTCAGTTCGGTTTGGGTCTAAATGGGTTAAGACAAGTAAAGGAAAAATTAACTAATTAAAAGTAAATCTAAACTAACTAACTAATGAAGTAATGAAAAGTTAATCTTAATTAATCTTAGTTAATTTTTTCTTTTCTTGTCTTAATTTGGATTTTGGATCACAGCGGAAGTACACTAAATATTTAATTTTGTCTTCTATTTCATCACTCTCTAAGAATTTGTAATGGCTTGACTAAAAGAATACATACATTATGATAAAATCCAAATCTAAGATGACCGCCACAGTGTGTTGTCAGGGCTATTATAATTTTTAAAGAATAAAATGATACAAACCAGCAACACAGAGTAGAACCCCGGCTCTTTCTCCCATTCTTGCAACTGTTTCTCTGCAGGTTTCAGAATCTCAGTGTGCTGACTGGTTGCTCGGTCCAGGGTGTCTAACACCAACGCGTAGATGTTCGGATCCATGGTAACGTGGTGTTAACTGAGAAAGATACATTTCATATATGTACATGTCACATGTTGACAGCCCTGTCAGGTGTGCAGTTCTAGATGGAGTGGCACCAGTAGGTTGCGGAACCTCGTTTCGGGGAGGTTTCGCAACTGAGGCGGGTTTGTGGTGTGGATATAGAGGCACAGCAGCCGAAGGTGTGGGGCCGCGGCAGGAGAGAAGTGTCGGTATTACGATGCGCCGCTCTTCCTGCCGCAACCTCGACGTGGTCGCCGCCGGTCAATGGTGGACGCGGTGGGGCTGCAGGGAGAAGGAAGTGGCACCACTATCTACCACTCTCCCTATTCTCTGCGGCCGTAGTGGCATATGACGGGGCCACAGACCTGACCCGTCCTAGGACGTCGGACTGGGGTTGTCCGGCGTCCATTGCACTCACAGTCCCCGAGGTGGTTGCGGTGCACTACGTGCACTGCAAGGGGAGTCATCCCCTGAGGAGGAGTCTCGCAGGCTAGCCGAGGTGGGCGGGGTGGTGGGTTAATGCGAGAAGCGGAACCTCACCCCGCCCTTTCCGGTGAGGAGGCCTGTCTTGAGGTTTTAGTTGGTATTGTCCTTCAGGCATCGAGTCCGACATACCCCACCCACCTCCCCGGGTGTGGTGGGCATACGTCAATTCATTTCCTCACGTTAAAAAAAAGGTATGCAGGACCGCTTCACGCATTACCGCTGCTCTCCCTGCCCAGGCCGCTGTCCACAGTCCGAGCGGACCCACCTCAAAGGAGGTGGCGCCCCTCTACGGCGCGAGCGATGCCCTGGGACAACCAAAGGCATCGAGGCCTTTATCCCTGGTGTGACTGAACACCCCCGCGTCCAATGCCCAAGGGCCTCCAAGTGGGGATTCCGAGCCCAAATAGCGCACTCCGTGCTCGTCTTCTGCGGAGCAGGCGGGAGTGAGGGTCTAACTCCCGCTCCCGCTTCTCGGCCTCTTTTCTGGACATCACTGTCTCTCAGAAGGAGGCCATTGTGATTGTAAGGAACCTGTTCAAGTGCTTGGATAGATAGCTTTATATGTCTGTAGCACATCCACAGCATCGGTCCATTAGAGTGTGAAGGAGTAACATAGATTTTGAAGCTATTTGCGCATTCCATGGGATCAGCAATGTTTATGGGATAAAAAGTAGTGTATGTGTTAATCCAAGGTCTAAACTAATTCCATACCAAATTTCATCAAAATCGGTTAAGCCGTTTGAGTGTGAAGAAGTAACAAAGACACATACACACACACAAGCATTTTTTTTTTTCACACGGCTGGTTAGCCCCATACTGAACCATTTCTAGCTTGTATTATGGTTGCTAACACAACTGATATACTACATATACATACATACATATTATATATAAATACATATTGTAACACCCAGACCCACAGCCAACAAATTTAGTTAAGCACAAAGATGTAGACCGGGCCGGGAATCGAACCCGGAACCTTCTGAGTAGCAGACCGGCATGGTAACCTTTACGCCAACGAGGTCGCCATTTATTATATTATATTAGTAACATATATTATTATTGTATTATATTAGTAACACACAATTCAGCAACACTCAGGGCCTAATATGAAGTCTACCTAGTCTAAGATATTTGACGCTTTAGCATGTTCCAGTAGCCTTTGAAACCCAGGCCGATAGTCTGTTACTAATCTAAGCTCACATTGCTAGGCCAGTACAGTAAAATACACAATACACCCCTTGTAAATTGTTAGTGAAGGTCTGATCACCCTAATAAAAAATAACAATAAAAATGTCCATGTATAATACTCAATACGATTAGGGTGACAACATAAAAATAATTGTAGATCAAACTTAGAATACAGTGTAAACTCTATGTAACATCACTCGATTTAACAACAAACTCTCTAAAGTGTTGAAATCAATTGGCTTTAATTGGTTTAGCTTGTATTCCATACAATGATACATTATCTCCATTTAACGAACACTCTCTATAACACCATAAAATTTACACTGTATATCAGCAGTGGTGAGCAGCTGTGTTGAAGATGATCCATCCCCATCACTTGAAAACTTCAAAAACAACAGAGTTGAAGAATGGTCTTTTACACTGGTTTATATTAATTAGGTTATATATTGTTTTTATCACTGCAGTCAAAGAAAAAAGGAAAATATATATAATGCTAAATAATAACAAAAACAATCAAAAATATTTTAGTGCCATACACACAATCAACACATACATTCATACCCAAACTCATAAAAGAGATTTGAATTCACAATTCGGAAATCTATATACATATTATAAGTCTATCTATCTTACTATAATAAGTAAACCCTTACTCTTTGCAATCTCGGGTAGAGACCAATATATTTAAGTATTTTTTATTATTGTACTAGCTGACCTGGCAAACATTGTTTTGCCTTATAAATTATTTATAAATAAATAGTAGCCGATTCTCAGACCTACTACGCACATAAAATTTAATAATAGGTATGCATATAATATTTGGATGAAATCGGTCAAGCCATTTTGGAGGAGTATGGTAACTAGCATTGTTTCATGGAAATTTTATATAATAGATAATTGTATTATGCTACTAAAGAGATTATGCATAGCAGTAAAACTACCTGGGCTGTTGTTTGTATCACATAGGTACTTTGATTTGTTTTTATGAAAAGAAAAGGCAAATCAATTGTCTCTTACTATTAAAATACTACTGGATGTAACTTAACATTATTCAATGTCATAGTTCAATATCTGTTGCAAGGTAATGAATTCAAGATATGATTTATCACAACCTATACATAATACGCATAAGGCGCAAAAAGATATACAAACATCAACTAACTATGTGACATTCCAAGAGATAGCTTGCATAATCAGTACAATTTCCACATATTTATCGATCTGCATCCTCAGTTGCCAGACGAAATGCAATTTGAGCTTAAAATAGTTCAATACAGTAACAAGTAGAACGCGTAGCGATGAACGATTGTGAAAATACGCTAAAAACATTCATTCGATTTTACAGAACCATTTTCAGGAAGTCTTACAAGAAATAATACAAAATAACGACGAAAATACCTAACAAATATACAATTCTAGAATTAAATTACGAATCTCAGAACTTATAAATTTGTATTTGCAGAAATATTTGCACATATAAACTTACTTTTCACCCTGAAAATCCAAAGGGCACAACATAACCTCGAAGCAAATGTGTAGCTATCAAACTTTACGAGATAGTAAGGAAAATATGAACTAAATCAATATATGTATTATAATATACATGTTAAAAACAAAAACAATTTTACAGTTTTTAAGACGAATTTACCGGAAAGCGAAAACACCACGGAATCACGGAATCCGAATATCGAATATTATTTTATTCGACGTCAAAGTCAATTTCAAATTAATGTCAAAAGGCGACTTAAATATACCATAGATTATAAATTTGAAATGCACAGAGTAGAAAAAGCCTAATAAAACATCCGAATAAATCAGATTTTACCCGGGATACCTACCCACACTGTATCTTCTTCTTTGCCTTCAACTTTTCCCACTATGTGGGGTCGGCACAGCCTCGGCAGAGTGCTTGTAGCAGTGGTGTTGAGTTTTATAGGAAATGTTCGCTTTTGTGTCTCTTGATTAATAAACATTTTTTCCTAAGCATTTTTACAGTTCGCCAATATTTGTTTTTTAACTAGATTTTAATATAGATACCTGTGCGTAGCTACCTAAGGATTCAACGTGGCAATGGCATATATATTAGTTTTCATCCGAGTTATACACGTTGCTTTTCATTCTACTCTATAAGATAATAAATATTTTACCAATCACGGCCTCTACACGAGTACCAACATGCTCTAAATTATATAATAAAATTAGGCCAGTTTATGCTGATACGCTTCGCTTGTTCTGTCAATTGACACACATATTTTTTATTAGTACCTATACTTAAAAGTCCTACCAAATAGAAATAATTGGTTTGAATAATGATTAATTCGCTCTTACGTGTAACGTATCAGAGATTGTTTATCGTAATTTGGACGTTATCAAAATTGAACTGATTGCTTCTGATAAGGCCCACAAAATAAAATAATTATGAGCTGCCAATGTTTCTAATTTGTTAAATATTTACTTCCATTCATAATGTCATGGGAAAAACGCATAACTGTGACCCTGAACAGTGATTCTACAGGATGTTTTTATACTGGTGATATTGTTACTGGAACTGTTATTCTAGATTTGGACAAGGATAAAAAAATAAACTGTAAGAGATCTTTGCATGTTAAATGGCGACACAATCGAAAATAGTTCTGTTTTATATAAACTAAGGCCATCTTTGGTAAATATATTTATAATTAATGATTTCAGCGATTGACTTGGAAGTCTCAGGATTATGTGAAGCGTTATGGACTCGAAGTATGCCAACAATACCGTATATCAAAATTCACTCACAAAAGAAGAAGCTTTTATTCATAAAAAATCCTAATATATTTGGAAACCATATACGTAGTAAGTTCTCATCTGTTCTAGAAAATCATTAAAGAATAAAAAAAAATCATGTACTAAACTTTATTCAAATTCAAAATGTGTTTAGCAACACATATATAATTGTAGTAGAAGAAATATGCACCCTGTGCTTAGTGCATGGCTAAGATTATTTAAAATTAATTACATTTTTATTACTCTTAATGGGCTTACGCTTGATTGCAATTCACTTGATGGTAAGCGATAATGCGATCTAAGGTGGAGCGCGCTTGCCCAGAAGAAACCAGTTCACTCTTGCCTTGAAAACCGCTACTTAATACTAGATTTAGAACTAGTTATTTACATTTAAATTGTTATGAATTTCTCCTAAAATTATTTACTTACAAGTTAGTAATATTAATATAATAATTATATAAACAGGTGGCACATGCAGAGTGAGGCCTATACCCATCAGTGGGATAAAAAGGGCTGTGGATGATGATGATGAATATATAAACTATATTAGTTATCTTACAAGGAATATATTTTAAATACTAGATTACGTAACGTTTCAAGCTTGCCGCATTGCCTTCCTTCTCTTTGCCTCACATAAATGACAATAGACATAATATGATCTCTCTTTTCCAGACAACAAACTATCTGCGGGTATCTACAGTTATCCATTCCACTTCGCGTTGCCTATAGACTTACCTTCAACATTCAAAAGTTCCCTCGCCAAAGTTTGCTACTATATTAAAATAAAAAGTAAACCAAAGTATGCCGTCAGGAAATTGGTACCTTTTAAAGTACTTGGAACAGTCAATGTTAATAGCATGGATAATATGCTGGCATGTATATTTATAATACAATTTTAATATAATTCGATGAATTAAGTATAATAAATCAATTCAAATTATACAAAATCAATACGTCAAATTATTAAAATGTTAATCATATAACCCCTGCTTGCCTCTGGTGCAAAGGTGTCCATCACTATTTATAATTATTAATTAAAATCATCGATTCCAAGTTTATTTTGTGTATAACTCTGAAATTAAACATTTAAGAGTTTTTTTCGCTTGCATAACTTTCTAATTAGGGCGAGCAGGAGGAAGCGTATATGCATTTTTTTTTTATTGGATCGAGTTCTAACGTCTTGACAATTATCTTAACTTATTTGCTTTCAGAGTCCTATATCGTACGAGTTTAGCAAAGCATTTAAACGCATTGCCGCAAAAGTTACAGTTAAAGTCAGAACATACAATAGCACAGCTTTAAGACAAACTATCCCATTTGAAATAATGATCCATAACGATAATAACGTTAGAATATCTACAGTTCAAATCAAACTTATTCAAGTAAGTGTATACATAAATAATTATTAATTGTAATATTTTCATGTAGTACTTTGAGGCAGTTAACTTTAAAGATGCGTTTACACCAAACGAATTAGCTAGATCTAGATATTTACTTAAATAAGTACCTATCATTTAATACTTGTATATTATTTTAGAAGTTAAAGTACACGGTTTTGTCTGGGTACGCCCACGATGAAAAAGAAATTCTCAAAATAACTCAGAGTGAAAAAGGGAAATTACAATCAGGGTTTTTCATTGTTTACATGGAAATTCCGCAAATCACGCCCTCTAGCGTACACGTAGTAGAACCAATGGTGGATATATCATATGTATTTAGGGTAAGTCTGGACTCTGGTACCTATGTGTATTAAGTGAGATGTGTCTGAGTGTGAGTTTGTGTCTATCTGTAGCATCGTAGTTCCCGCACGGATGAACCGATTTTGATTTCCGATTTTAAGTTTTGTTTGAAAGGTGTGTTGGTGAGTGTTCTTAGCTATCTTTAATGAAATTCGACCAAAATGGCCGCTGCCACGAGATGCGGATTAAATATTTTTCACAACGTTTTCAACGTGGTTATCAAATTAAAGAACTCAACCAGTTTTAAATCCACCATAAACTGCTGTCGAGGGGTTTTCTTAATTTTCTAATACTTGTAATTTCTTGTCTATTAAATTTATGTTTATATTTTCAGTTGGGCGTCTGCTTTCCTTTCCACTTAAATCTTTACGAAGATATTCCAGTTACGGTGGCCACAGTTCCCGTAATTCACAACACATTTTAAATATTGCTTATTTGCCTCAGATATTACTGTTATCATGTATTATACTACTATTTACAATATATTGCTTACAGTTATTTATCCTTATTTTAGCGAACGGTAATCTTCGCAAACAAAATGTCTTGGAACATAAATAGGCTAATTTTAATTCATACATTTTTTTTTTCATATTCACAAATTTTTTTAGTAATGTGGTATTTAAATTGACATTAATTCCTTTATCTACCAAAATTATTTAAAATGTCACGAGCGTTGCGAGAATTTTAATAAAGATTCAGGTGCATATTTAGGGATTCTACTCGATCTAAGGCAAGTTTACAGTTTACACCCAAGTCACTACTTTTCGCTCCGGATTCTACGCCACTAACTAATCAACGCCACGGTCGGGATTCTACTCTAGAATTCTTTGCTGTGCTCTGGATTCAAAGGAGTACCCTTAGCCTTAAAAAATATTACTATGCTTAATTTACAATATAATTTTACTTATGCTAGTATCTCAAATTGCGTTCGTGCTTGAAACCTATTTAAAAAATTATATCTATGATAGAAACACAAAGTATAGTTGTCAATGATTATGTTAATAAATAACGGCGCTGGTTTATAGAAGCTATTCAACAATAGCAGTTTTGCTACGTTAAAATTATATAATTATGACACACTTAATAACCGGTTAAAACTAAGGGAGTAAAGAAATATGTGTAATAAAAAATAATGAAATGAATCAGTGAATTTATAATAGAGGAGGAAAATCATTAAATGGGTGGTAAAATTATTAAACGAGCGGCTACGTGTTGGCAGAAACCGCATTTGACTAAGAATCATCCTAACTAACCTTGATGTACTCTAATTGTTTTCTTTATTACTATCCATGTTTTACTGCCGTAAGTTTTAGTCATCCGCCATTAAATAACTGTTAATTTTTTTCCCACTGATTATATTAGCATCTAGAATATTCATATTATTATTTCTATAACAGCTCGAAAAATAATTCGCGTAAAAAAGTACATAGCACACCTACACTGATTTTCACATTGTATCTAGCTGCCAATAAAATTAAAATATTTTTTAGTAATAGCAGCATTCATTTTAAAAGTCTGTGGTGATTTTAGGAATACGTTCGGTCAATTGTTTTACTTTTAAATAACTTATTTTCAAATATAAGAAATTATATTGTTATTATCAAACTAAAAATAATAATATTATTTTAAAATTAAATTTATATCATACAATGTATGAACTATAACTTGAATAACTAAAAAAAAAATTAAGTATCAGGAAACTGTCATATCCTCCTTCCATGACTTCTTTTTAAGAAAGCGGAAGTGGTTGGTCCGCCATAACCATTCGTGTGGGTCTGTGCTTGTGCGGTTTGGGTGTCTTTACCGGTGCCAACTATTATTTTTAATTAGTAATAAGTTATGCGTATGAATCCAGACATGGACGATGATGAGAAGGGGTGAGTGAATTCATATTTCGATTGTTTTGGGTTTAATTCCTTTCCTAATGTGCCACCTCTATTAGGTCAACCAAACTGGCATGTTCGCTTGGTGTGTCGCATTTCACGGCTATTCCGCGAGGCTCGTGGCTATTGGAGCCGCTTTCGTTATTTCCACATGTCGTTTCTTGGATTAATTATTTTGGTTGATGTTTGATGACGTGCGTCACCCGTAACCTGACTTACGGGCCGCGAATTCTCAATTACCCTTTTACTTTATACCGGCTAGCGGGCACCGACCCCAAGCTTCGACGCGCGACTTGCGTGGTACGATCATGGCAGCTATTACTTTCCCATGATTCTGTCCTTCAAATCCTAGTCATCATGATAGCTGAAACTCCGCAAAAACAGTTTATGTAACTGATTCGTGTACATTATCCGCGATTAGATGCGCCGCAATATGGTAAAATTAACCTGTCTTTGACTAATCTGTGCTTTCTCTTATCGGCGATTTTGCCTTATGGTTTAGTTAGCGTCATTAGCATTCGGCATTGTGTTTTAAATATGTTGTTTCGCCAAAAGAGGTTATTAGATCAATGTTCGGATTGCCGCGTAGCCGCTCTCATTTGCCTTCGAGACGAAACGTGCTGATTCATTTGCATATTGGTTATGTAGGCGCCTACCTTCTGAGGTGGTCGAATTGTTTTAAAGTTATAAATTCCTGTTTCTGTTATGCGTAAAATTAGGCGAAATTATTTACGTAGATACCCAACTAAGTAAGTACTGTATGTAGGTAAACAAGCACTAGGTAGGTCTCTTATATTCATATCAATGAATGAATTCTTTAAATAAGTTCTAAGTTATACAATTGGTTTTACTCCTAACCTAGCTATGGCTACATATAAATAATACAAAAGCTGTATAAATGAATACTAGAACCTATTTGCACTAACATGAGTCATGTTTTTTAGTTATTTGCCAAATAACAGTTGATAATAATCATGACATTTCATAGAATTGACAAAAACTTAACCACAAAAAAATGTAGGTTTTTTCAACTGATGGCCCTAGATTAACTAAATGGGGTCTTGCAAAAAGTGAATGTTACTTTCACTTGAGTTGGTAATTGTGCTTAGTAAGCATATCTTACAATTGGTACAGATTGTGATACATCTACTCTACTGCGTGGTACACATCATTGTGGCTCATGTAGCTCGGCTATCTAAGGTGATCTGACACAATCATCACGGTTACACAACATGCAATTCGGACAGTCTTTGGATGGTTGACCACATACAAGACTCTTATATAAAATGAAATTTTTATCTGGATGATACTGTGGGTCAGATGACATGTTAAATTGTAGGTCCAAGCTGTTAGTCTTATTACAAGCAATTGTTAAACCAAACCAGATGCCTTTGGGTGGCTTGACACCAGAGCTTAGCCACTTAGCTCATATAAAGAAGAAAAAGCAATTGCATCCATACTATTTACCTATGTTATAAAGATAAGTTCATATTTATTATGTACTATATTCCAACAAACCAGATAAAATTTAAGCATTTAGTTTATCAGTCCTAAGAATTGACTTATCAATATTTGTTTTTCAATATTTTTCCTTTAATTAGTACTTAAATAGAGAATTAACTTATGTGAACTTTAAATCACAACCAAAGAGTTGGCAATGTGTAACACCCCATTTTACTAGTTCAGGAAGGCCAATTTTATTGCTTGTTTTCCACCTATGAATACAGAATACAGACATTTATTGAAAAATAAATATGTTATAAGGAAAAAAGCTAAACCTAAACCAAAGATAACCTCTAAATTAAGATTTTGCCATAAAGTTATAATAGACATGCTCATTTGATATACTACTCAAAAAAATAATAATATTGCCCTGGATATCATCGCAAAATCATTTTTGTATTTAGGGCAACAAAACAACTGTAGACCGGTGGTATGTTTATTAAGAAGCCCTAAAGTAAGACAGAAGGCAGGAAGCATTGTTAATTAAAATCTGTGTCAACTTTTGAAACCTTGATGCATACTTGACATACTTTTTTGGCTTGACATTTTTAAATGTCACAACATAAAAGTGCTAACTTTAAATTTTTATAGCTCGCTTTGCTTGGTTCATTATATATTATTTCTGTCAATCTCAAAGTTCAGCAGGTATAGATAGTTTATATTTTAAATAACTTCACAAGTTTAGGTATCTTGTACAGAACAATAACTATGTGCTCTGATAGATAAAAAAGTTAATCACTATACCTAATGACCTAAAAACCTAGTTTACAGCTATCTATCAGTTTAAATAACACATAACACCCACCAATACCAGTAAATGATAACACTGACTTAGCATTAATAGGTAGATAGGTACAAACTGTTTATCTAGCAAGCTACCAAAAAAATATTGCAATTTAATAAGAATAAGAAAGATAGTATTTATATTAAAATAATTAGAAAAGTTGTTGGAATCCAGTTGTCTTGAGACTACTTAGGCTGGCTAGAGAGATAGGAGAGATAGGACTCTTTAACTTTGGCACCCCTTTTAATACTATTTGCAAAACTGTCTTAACCATAACATAAATAAATAATTATTCTACTTCTTCCAGATTCCTCAATTCTCAAATAATTCATAACCAAAGTGGCCAAGCTCTGGAATTGAGTTTTCAATTTGCCCGAGTGCTTCTGGCTTGGATTCATGACTGCTCGAACTAAGGCTAACAGCCAGTACCTACAATTTACTTTTAACATGTCATCAGACTCATGGTAGCACCTAAATGATAATGCCACTTTAAAAATGACAATCTTGTGTATAGTCACCCATCCAAGCACCCTCTGCAACAACCGTTACTCAGCTTCAATAGTATCAGGTCACCTTAGCTAGCCGAGCTACAGGAGCCATATAAATAGACTTGGTAAAAAGTTTGGGTTAGTTCAAGTTAGTTATTCAGTCATAGAGTTAGGCCTCATTTCCCTTCAGCTTCCTATTCCATCCCTTTCCTAAGAGAGCCGTTAGTATTATGGAACACCTAACGATATATTAAAATTTATGGGTCTAGTAAACTGTTCGTCGGCGGCCTATCATGGGAGACGTCTCAGGAGAACCTACAGCGGTATTTCTCTCGCTACGGCGACGTGATCGACTGCGTGGTGATGAAGAACAGCGAGTCGGGCCGGTCCAGAGGTTTCGGCTTCGTTACCTTCGCCGACCCGGGGCTGGTCACCGTGGTGCTGCAGAATGGGCCACACCAGCTTGACGGCAGGTATGTGGTGCAACTTTCTATAAAAAAGTTTTTAATAAAATAAAACTCATTCATCAGCATTTTTTTTATACTATGATGGGTTTGTGCTTGATCAGAATTCACCTGATGGTAAGCGACACTGTGATCTAAGGTGGAACGCGTTTACCCAGAAGAAACCGGTTTTATTGCATTGTCTATTATAAAAAAGTTTTAGTTTGCATACAAATATAAATAGTTATATTGTGATAAGCACAGAATAATAACTAGTACTTCGTAACATAAGTGAAATGTACAATACTACAAACTAAGTAATTTCAAGCACAGGTTACTTTTCTATTTTTGTACATTATTAAGAAGAAGTATGCACCCTGCGCTAATTATCTCTGGATCCTGTCATTATTATTACTTAATAGATAATACTTTGTGCAATAAATGCTTTTCTATAGTCTAACGATTATTAGTAATCTAATTAATGAGAGCTTAGCTTGATGTTAAGCGTGATACTTGCTTCTAATGTGTGTGTAGTAGTGCAAACGGGAAATTGATTTTAAATATATTCATCTAGGTTAAATATATTCGACTACTAAACTATTTTGTTTAGTTTAGAACAGTGACTTGTATATGGCAATGTTTTCAGCAATAATCATGTTGGAAACCTTCTGGTTGAGTATAATTAAACCTACCTACGACAAAATGTTGTCTCATAGCTTATAAAAATGGTATAAAAATATGGAACTTATTTTAAAATGTAAACTATAATACCTCACTAAAATTACAAACTTTAAACTAACAGTGTAGTTTCTGGTGACGTTGTTTTTACCTTTGGCTGATTCAGATAATGATTCTGACATTATTTTCTACACAAAGTAACAATGTTCATGTAGGTACTTTACCTGTTTGGTTATGTTAGAAAATTTCATAAAAGCACGTGCTACTTTGTTTGAAGGTACATTATGTGTCACGTAGTATGGAACCGCAAAAATGCAACTTTTACGAAACGTTGTGCTCTGATAAAAGTTGGCAACTTTTTAGATGAGTGGTAAACCTACGTTAAAAATGACAACAGCTAAAAGATAAACATGCGTAAAGAAAAGTTTTTGTCAATCTTTAAATAACGACTGATAGACGCGCGAAACGGGTCGGTGACCTCGTCTAACGGCAAAACCCATTGTTAACTCAGAAAATGTCATATATCGCTTATAGAAACAAGCTTGCAACACCTATAATACAGAAGCCAATAAGGATAACCTCTAAAACAAACAATGCACGCACAAGTACTGAAACTCTTTAAATGTATTATTTACTCGTCTTTGAAGTTTTATAATAAAAAGATTCATCTTCAATACACATCGATTTGTGTTGACACTCTTGATGTGTCGTAAACCAAATCAGATCCAGAAATAACATGCTTCATTTCCCTTTCAAATAATTTGCCTGTCAAGAAGAACTGACACCCAAGGTTTTTACCCACACTCACGGCAAAATATTTTTACACAAATATTGACCTTTTCAAAGTGTTTAAAAATCTTATAAACTGTTTGTCCCCTATAAAAAATTACCTATAATAAATTGCTTAGTTTTAGAAAATTAAAAAAAAAACTATTTTAGTTACTTGTCCTGTTTCTAATCTACAATTTTGTGATCTATTCATTATTCAAGAGTAGCATTATTTTTATTATTAACTCAGTTTTGCGCATGTAATTCTAACCTTATTTGTAGTAGGGTGTTAATTCCTGCATTTACATTCTGCTTGGGGTATATTGTGCCCCTCTTACCAACCTACCCAAGCCAACCAAGCTCCTTAACCTCTGTTTTGGTCTTGTGGATTTCAACACAACCTTATACTTTATCAGCATCATCATTTATATACTAGGTACCTATTCCACATCCAGGCAGTGCCCTCAGCGACTCAGCTGTTGGTACGTTCAGATGTTTGTGGGAGAGCAAAGCAAACTGCAGTATACCTGTTGTTCTCGTGGACAACTCGTCTAAAAGGTTTGCAACATGTTACTAACATTAGCCGCAACTAAAGACCTTATTACTAGGGCCTTTATTAGGCTATGGGAACTAGTAACACAATCCATTTTCCAAGAATGTTATCGAAGCGTAATAATGCTGGGGTGTCCCTGGTTCATCATATCAGCATTGTCATTATAAATATTAATGCTAGGCTATAGATATAGAGCACATTATCTTTAGTATTATTGAAATTTATCAAATTGCCTACCATAGTAGTAAATAGTTTATATTTTTAACAAAGGAAAAGTATATCAAATAGAATAAACTTTGAAACATTCCTTTATATGTTTCTTTGAAATCTGAATGCTTTAAATGTTTTGCTATTACGGGCTTGAAACAAAAAATAGTGACCTACTTTTACTTTTGAGTTTGAGAGAAAGTTTGAGTTCATCCATTTGTGGTGAATTGTAATGAAGTTTCAGTAATCCCATTGTTATCTACGTACGTTCATAGCCAACTTATTTGAACAACTGTACACACAGTAACACCCCGATTTTTATGTCCTCCAGCGACTAAGAATCGAAATATTTTTCGTAAATTCTTATGAAGAGTTAGTTATAATAAAAAAACTAGCTTGGTATTTAACCATCTGCGACCAAGATCATGTCCGCTATATATATCTGGTACCAAGACCAGTCTTAAATTATTCATTTCAAATATGTAGGTACTGAAAGTTGTTTCGAATGAGGAAGATATGCAGTTTTTTCCTGCAAAGACCATGTTGCTCTCTGTAGTAAACAAATTAACTTATCTCCAACTTAACCCAAAAGTTATTGTCTTGATTATACTTGTGTTCCGGAACTTTCCCTCTTGCTGCTAGAAGATTATTACGCCGGCGCCCCTATTTTGCATTCCCCAGATTAAGGCTATTCAAATTAACATAGTTATGTTTTTGGCCAACCTAATATTTATGACACCGAAGCAAAGAATGAGTAATGCAATTATTTTGTTTTTTTTTTTTTGCCAACTTTGTATAAATCGGCCTTCTAAGTAATGGGAATTGATTAGAAAGGTGGATAGGTCAATTATGTAATTTAGTTTGAATTCGCGTCATAAATCTGTGTTTACATAAGCTTGGAGATCAATCAATAAAAGAGATGTTTTTTTGTAAAAAAATGTATAGTGTTGTTACATCATTTTGTATACATGTTCTATTGTTATATACAAGCCTTACCTATTGATCCCTAGTTTATATAACAACTAACTAAACCGCCATATCTACGAACCAAACATATTATTTCGAAATTTTAAAATATATTGAAATCTCAGTTATAAAGTTCTAAAAAAGTTACTTGTTAAAAATAATCCTATGCGACGCTCATCTACATATATCGAGTAAAATTATACCATTTCCAGGCTATACAACTCCTGAAGATATCTAGAAGCCCTATTTAATATTAATAGCTCATAGGTTATTGCTTGTCTAGGTAGACGTTACATCTAACGAAAGATACCATGCTTTGTTACATCTTGGGTACACTGATGGGGGGAAATAAACAAAACGTCTCCTGCAGCTTGTCAGTGCAGGTCTGACGACCCGGCATTAATAAAAAATAAATAAAAATTAGGACAAATTTCACACACGGCTGTTTAACCCCATACTGAACCATTTCTAGTTCGTATTATGGTTTCTAACACAACGGATGTACTACATACATATATGTACATACATACTTGTATGTTCTACATACATGTACGAGTATATACATACTTTATATAGATACATATTTAACACCCAGACCGACAGCCAACAAATTTAGTTTAGCAAGAAGGTATTGGCCGTGCCGGGAATCGAACCCGGAACCTTCAGATTGGCAGTCCGGCATGGTAACCATTACGCCAACGAGGTCGTCGAATGAATAAGAATGTAACAGAGAGCCTTTACAAAGTGTTTCCGTATTGTCGTAGAACCATCGACCCGAAGCCTTGCAACCCTCGCACCCTGCAGAAGCCGAAGCGCGGCGGGGGCTACCCCAAGGTTTTCCTCGGGGGGTTGCCCTCTAACATCACCGAAACTGACCTGAGGGTCTTCTTCGGCCGCTACGGCAAGGTTATGGAGGTCGTCATCATGTACGATCAGGAGAAGAAGAAGTCTAGAGGTAAGCTAATACATTCACACTCGTACATTTTTGTTCATTGAAGTATAAAAAAGTTAGTATAATTTTGTTAATTACTTACAAATAATCCGATACATAAATGCTTTTACGTTTAAACGTCAAAACGAACATTTTCCTTACAACACTTTAGTGTTATAGTTAAGGGTGTTGTTTTCAACTACATATTATATAATTTTTGGTGTAGTCATTACCAAACTTAATCCTTAGTCTCAGTAATTTTAAAGGTTTATTTAAACCTGATGTTTTCTATTAGTCGGCAAATTAGCAAATTATTTATTTCATTCATGACGTCATCATGAATATTTCATGACTTTGTATTCAATTCACAATTAAAATATCTATAGGTACTTAGGTAGGTTACTACTAGGTTTACTGTTCGGTTTGCGTGTTCCTATATTTTATGATTTAAAACTACCTTTGAAAATTTTATAAGTCACCAAAAGTTATTTATTCGAGTTCAGTAGTAAAAGGTATCTTCAATATCCCTTGGATATTATTCAATTTAAAAGACATATTATTGGGAATGTCTGTCTATGTATAAGTCACCAAAAGATATATATTCGAATTCAGCAGTAAAAGATATCTTCAATATCCCTTGGATATTATTCAATTTAAAAGGCGTAGTATTTGTAATGTCTGTCTACGAGGTACCAACATAACCGTAGCCTTAAAATAAATGTTCACAACAAGATGGCGGCTCGATATCAAGTTGTTCGTATCTGATAAGAATTGGTGAGCAATATATACAAACATTGGCACTTTATTAGAATATCAATTGTTTTACTAAATGCTTACGAAGAATTCTTGTATTTTAATAGAACTCGTCAGTATCAAGGTTTCCAGTTGCAGACTTACTGTTCTACTTTTTTTATACGCAGCTAAGCATTTGTGCAGTAGTGCACGTAACCACACGATAAAGCTACACTGGCCTAAGGCGGATAGGCGAATGTCTAGTCTGGAATAATTGGCTGGAATACTTTCTCATTAGATCTTATCTTTTGACCTGTTCGTTCATCAAAAAATTTTTCAGCAAATCTGAACAATTTAATTTGTGTAAATTAAGTAAAACTGATTATGTTTGTAACCTGTGGCTTTTGTATTGCTATTTATATAATTTATAAATAACAAAAGCCACGGGTTAACACTTTGACTTGCATAATTCTTTGTTGTGGATTTCCTCGGTCGACTCCCAGTAAAATACACTGAACAATATTGTTTAACATGTTATTTTTATAAATGGTTATTAAATCTTGTTTGAGAAGGCCCAGAGTCTCAGCAGTGGCAACATATAGTGGACTAGTTTTGCATGCCATATGTTCCGGCAGCCTTCTTAAGAGCCAGTAATTCTTGACTAGGTATGCTCCACTTTATTTCAGAGTGTCGCTGACTCAAACAGCTGTTTTTTGTAAAAATGTGCTATCCACATCCAGGCAGTGCCATCAGCATCATGCAGTTGGTTCGTTCAAATGTTTGTGGGAAATAAAAGCAAATTAGCATATACTCTCTGTCTCCTGTGAGCATTGAGACTACACAATTTGCGACATGTATCATTCAAACGCATACGTGATGTGAACCCGCTTTATTCATAAGACGTCCTTGAAACTACGATATTTTTGTTGTAAATGTTATGATAATGTTCAGAATTTTTTAAACTTATTCTACGACTGTTTCGCTGCTTTAATGAAGTCGGGTTTGTTTACATCTGATAGGTTCTTGTTTGACTGCAGCTCGCCTGATATTACAGTACGCTGTGGTATACGATTTTACACGATTATCTAAAGTACCTTTTAACTCTAGATTTGAAGATCCTCAGATGGTATTCCTGGCAACACAGAGAGGCTGAGGATTGTTGGTTCGGTAAAAGTTAAAATTACATTAGTAGGATAAACTAGATACATTATTTACTTAAGACACTGTAAACATACGTATTTGAGTACCTACATCTTTATTTTTTTACTTTTAACAAAAGGCGTAACGGGAGCAAAATGGCACATTTTGCAGTTTTAGTACATTTAATTCAGTGTAAATAATCGTTAAGAGCTCCAAAACAAGATTACCACTTGATGGTTTTGTTTTTAAAAATATTAAAATGTTGTGTTTCTGAAAGTATTTTTTTTTGTGTAGTTAATGAATGATATTTATGTAGAATTGTTAGAGCTTATAATTCCAATATTGTAAATATTTGATTTTATATGAATTTATTTCGTGATATTTCCACTGCTGCACTTCAGGTGCTTCGGTCAAACATGTAAGGTGCGGCTGTACTCGGTACAATATCTAGATCAATATCAAGATGAAAGTTCACCTTTCAAGATGAAAGTTCTCCTTTCAAGATGAAAGTTCGCCTTCCATTGCTAATCTTCAGACAAACAGACCATCTGACGCAACAGAGTTGAAACAGGTATGCCAGCGACCCAGGGCTGTGCTCCGTTATTTCAAGTAGCTCGGTTGGCTTGGGTAGGCTGGCAAGGAGGAATGCACAATACGCCCCTAGCGGGATGTCAGTGCAGGTCTCATCACCCCCACTTCAAATTAGAATTAGACTCGGTATAATAGCGCCTAAATGTTATGAAGTTAATAACAAGAGTCTCTCATCTGTTGCAGGCTTCGGTTTCCTGTCGTTTGAGGATGAGATGTCCGTGGAGCGCGTCACCCAGGAGCACTTTATCAACCTCAACGGAAAGCAGGTAAGAGAAAGAACTTAATACATGATGGTGATGGTGATAATTTCCTGGCCGGTGTCGGCCATGGAGACTGGGTTTTTAGGTTACTCTGTTTCGTTAAGTTTTTGTAGTAATTACATTGTTTTTCTTCTTCTCCTATTAATCCAGTGTATAGTGAAAAGTCCTATGGGGAAGCTTTTGTTACTATGTGTCAAAATCCTTTTTAATAAAGAACGAGAAAAAAATTGGTTACTATAATTGTGTCCTCACACGGCTGTTGTAACCTATTTTGGCAGTAAATGTTCGAGAACGAGCGCTACATGTAAGGATACCGTTGTTTTAGTTGTATTTTGTCTTTGTACATATAGACTTCGCCCTCGTTGGTCTTCGAAGTAGTAAACCGGAACTTCGGACCAGTTGTAGGTACCAGTAGGATCGGTAATGCATATACTACTTCAGTAATCTGTACAAGCTAATAAATAGAATGGCATGTAGGTCCATTTTTTCCTGAATTTTGTTTGCTACAAACGTCATGGAGCCCGAGACATTTCCAACGAATGCAAAACCGTGGAAATCTGTTTGTGTGTTCTGGAGTTATAGCATCGGGAAGGAAAACCCGATTTTTATATATTGGATTTCATTGGTTCAACAAAATATTTGGAACAATGAGATTCTTTACACTGCGTTTTTAAACATACTCTTTTGCATTATGATCATCATGATCACAAGTCTGCAACCTCTATCTCAATACTTTGATTTGAATTGATGATAAATTAATAAAATGGTGTTTATACTAAACGTTTGTGGGTTACATTTTTAACTTTCCACATCCAGGCAGTGCCCTCAGCGATTCAGCTGTTGGTACGTTCAGATGTTTGTGGGAGAGCAAAGCAAATCAGCATATACTTTTTGTTCTTGTGAACATTGAGTCTACAAAGTTTGCTACATTACACTACTTACAATTCAAACAGGCAAGCAATTAAACATTTAAGTAATTTTTCCGCATTTTCCAGTCTTATTTTATGTGTTAATCCTACCATTACACTTTATAAAGGCGATAGCTTGGTGAGATTGGATGCAAGTTGGTTATTACTATACACTCTAACGGCAAAAACAGTTTTAATTAATTGATAGAGACAACTTATACCCTGAATTAAAATTTAGGCAACTTTTATCCCAGTTGAACGCGTGTAGCACCGCAGGGCGTCGCTAGTTATTCCATAATGTGAGTTAAAAAGGTAGGTTTGCGCGAACTAAGGTGATCAAGCTCGATTATCGAGGTTAAACAACGGTCGATGCGGACAATCTTTGGATAGGTGACCATGCACAAGACTGTTCTTTGTCACCCAGATAAAAAAAGTCTCAGTCGGTACAAACGGTCGTTAAGCCAAGTCAGAAGCCTTCGGGTTGCTTGGAAATTCGATACCAGAGCTTTAGCCACTGAGCTCTAGAAGAAGTATACTACCTTCACATATCTAAAACGAATGTGCGACAAACAGTTGTTAATTTAAAAACAATCGTGTTTTTGGTTTAATTTTATAAATATCGTTCTCTCCAGCGTTCAATAAAGTTGCCTATTTTATGAGCTATAAAACAAAGCCATTTATTTCAATTAAACCATTCCAGTGCGAGGCTAAAAATAGACATTGGTTTCGCTCGTCTGAACAAGTAGGGAAGGTGAAGCCTTTGGATTGCAGATCCTTTCGTATTTAACTTAGCAAGCAACTTAGTTGATGATAGGCTTCGTACATTGCAGCTTGGTTAAATCGGTGAATTATTGACTTTCAAATATTATGTTTGTCGTTATGACGCTACGCTGTGCTCGCCCTGATATATTCTCTATTATTTAATTAATAACTTGTAAACACACAGCAGCGTTTGCTTGCTCGAAGAAATACTGAAAACGGCTGCTACTCAGTAGTAGATAATGCTTACATAGAAAAATCTATCTAGGTTTGTTCTTGGTTTAGTCTTTCGAGACCATAATAAAAGCAACAAGACTCCCTTTATATTTACATATACATGTTTTTGAATATGCAGAAGAATAAATAGTCAGTTGTTAATTCATGCCTTGTTAAACTTTCCCGGTTTGTGGATAAAATGAAATCGCAGAACAGTAGTTTGCGTATAGATAAAATTTGTAATGATGAATTAAAGTCATTGTCATCCTTATCTTTGTATACAAAATTTCCATGTCACAGTGTTAGTTACCGTACTCCTCCGAAACGGCTTGACCTATTTTTATCAAATTTTATTTGCGTATTCATTAGGTCTGAGAATCGGCTACTATCTATTTTTCATACCCCTAAGTGAGCCGAAACAACGTTTGGCGGGTCAGCTAGTAATAATATAAATGTTAATGTTATTTGAAGCGGATATTAGTAGAGATGCGCTACAATGAAGTATTTGGTCATCAGGTGGAGATCAAGCGCGCGGAGCCTCGCGACGGGTCCGGAAAGATGGGATCGGGCGGCGGCGGTATGGGCGGCGGGGGCATGTCGGCGCCCGGGGACGCGCCGCAAGCCGGCCAGTGGGGCCCGCCCGCCACGGCGCCCATCAACATGATCCAGGGGCACAACGGCCAGATGGGCGGCCCGCCCATCAACATGCCCATGCCGGCTCCTAATATCATGCAGGTGTGTATGTGTAGTGCTTGATGTAGCTCGGCTAACTAACGTGAACTGACGCGATCATCGAGGTTAAGCAACGGTCGATGCGGACGGTCTTCGGAAAGGCGACCATGCATAAGACTCGTCTGCACGCTATAGTGGGTCGGATGCCAGTTACATTGAAGGTCCTGGCTGTAGGTCTTAGTATAAGCAGTCGTTAAGCCAAGTCAGAGGCCTTCGGGTGGTTTGAATACTCGACACCAGAACTTGGCCAATAAGTTCACACAAAGGAGACTAAACTTGCTTCTACATTAAACTGGGTTCTTAAGTATTATGCTGCTTATGATTTGTATGATACTGTTTAGTGTGGTCAGAAAGTAACTATTCTATTCTATACTTATTTGGATTAAAGGAGATTATCATAAGACTATTATTATTTGTCTGTCGACTCTTTTCATACCTATTATAAACGCCTTCCTGTTCATAGATTATAATATGTCAATAGGCGAAAGGCTTAATTTTAATTAATTATACAAAGTTTTACGTCAATATACGAGTACATTTAGAATCTAGCTTGTCAGTCTCACCTAGGTAAACACAAGTGTGAAGAAGAGAAGGCCGTTGTACGTTACGTTGATATACGAGTTCCTTGGTCGCTAATCCAGCAGCTCGATCGAAGGTTGACATGTGCTACATAGTGTTTGTGTGTTGCAGGGCTACCAGGGCTGGGGCACGTCCCCCGGGCAGACGTCGTACGCCGGGTACAGCGCGGCGGGTGCGGGCGCCGGGCCCGGCAACTACCAGGGCTGGGGCGCTCCGCCCGGGCCGCAGGCGCCGCCGCACGCGCCCGCCTGGCCAGCCACCAACAACTACACGCAGCACACGCAGCCGCCCGCGCAGGGCTACACCTCTTACGGTACGTCCCTACACTGATTAGGAGTATTAAAGGATTAGGAGTAAAGTGATCATATTAGTACTAGGTTCAACATGCTGCATCTTCGGCTCCAGGGCGTAGATCTTCTTCAACACCTTAAACCACTTCATGTGGTGTCGCTAAAGCATGTCTGCCTCGTCCATATATATCATTTGTCTTCTCTGTAATCGCTCCTATCCTACTCATGTCATCATTCATACATCTAGATTTTTTTGGGCCGTCCCCTTCCATCTATACACCCACAGCCATACTCATCGTCTTCCTAGCAATATGATTCTCTCCAAGGCGCATTAAGTGCCCATACCACCTATTAGAAATAAGAATGAATTCTGGCATTAGTTTGTGAAAATTCATGGTAGATGGAAAGAACTGAAATATGTACTGTATCAAGAGAAGTACCACCTGGGGGTCTAAAAATCTTGAATGAACGTGGAACAACTCTATTATATCTACTGCACACTAAAGGTGTGCCTACTCCAGTCTAGCTACCAGCAGTTTGGCATCACAGTGAAGTTATCTCTGCAATAATTTTACAATGAAATGTTTCAGCTTGACGGATGAACATGCTTGTCTTAGATATAATCTTTTACATTCGCGGATTAACACATTTTTCTGACAACTATATGTTAAGTAGGTCTTCAATAAATATGATAGTAACTAAATCTTAATTATTTAGAATATATATAAAATGTGTAAGTATCATCAGTAAAATTAGGTAAGTCATCCACATCCAGGCAGTGCCCTCAGCGACTCAGCTGTTGGTACGTTCAGATGTTTGTGGGAGAGCAAAGCAAGCTGCAGTATACCTGTTGTTCTCGTGGACAACTCGTCTAAAAGGTTTGCAACAATATATTATAATAAGTAAACGTACACGATTCAACTTAAATCGTGTAATTCGTATTATGTAAAAAATAGAAATAATGACAACCAAGCATTGTGCATTTTCTATTTAAGTGGCGGAAAAATCACGATAATTATGGAGTTGCGGTTTAATTTCTCGATACTTTTCCAACTTTGTTTTAAATTAGAATATTGGGATATATGATATCGGTTTTTGGTATATAAACTTGATGGTAGGACTCGTTTTGCAAATCCAAAATAGTATCATTCGTAATTTTTGTGATGCGAAAAACTTGCACTGTACAGCCGCACTGCGGCTCTCCGGTCCCTCCAGCTGGCTGCAGGATGCGGTTGTGGCATGGGTGGCAGCTAGCCGTGACCGCAACCAGACCATGAGTTATATATATATCATGTCGTGGTTTACTGAATGAACAAACCATTTCGGAGGTGCTCGTCGTTCAAAGACAAGCGGTGGCAAAATATCAAAACGCAGTGCAACCGGTTCGAGCTTATAGGGTTTACCACGCTTACTCACGGTATGGTCGCAGCGCTACGAGGGACAGGAGCGTGAGGCGGGCAGCCGAACCGCATTGTGAATAGGTTTACAAGTTTACGGTTTACATTCATATATAAACTTCCGATTGGCTGGACGGGCAGCCGCAGTGAGACCACGCCTAGAGACTACTTTCGTATACAAGTATATACTTGAAAGCTGCCTAATGTAGCTTTTTAGTATTGTTTAAACTTAATTTCAAATGTCAACAAGTGACACGCAACTGCTAATCGCGTACGTAGCGTTGTATTCTTCCAAAACCCTAAGAAGCCATAATATGTAGCAAATAACAAAAAAAAAATGGACAGAATGAGTACACCTGATCCTATTATGAGGACAATTTATCGAGCTACTCATAAGCTGCATTTGATAATAAACTTTACGGCGTGCGTAATAGAGCTTCATTTTATACGGAAGCCCTAAAGTAGCCAATTTGGTGTGCAGCTAACTACAGCTCTGCGCCGGCCGGTGCGTCCGCCGGCGGCAGTTGGACCAACTGGAACATGCCGCAGAATTCCAACTCGTCTGGCTCCGGTGAGTCGAAACGCACACAAAACACATGCGGGGGCGCGGGGTCGTGGTTCGCTCTCTCACTCGCACGTACGGTAACTACTCGTTAGGATATAATGCTCGTGTAGTGTTCGGGTATATGCGTCTCACAATAGGCCTCGGAAATAATGATGCGGATGTGTGAGAGAGACAATTGAATTTTGCTTGTACCACACTGAACACTTGACGCAATGCAAGTCTTAATAGCGTTTGCGTATTTATTAACGAGGGCTTAAGTTTTTTTTCCGTACTTTTTCCTAACGTGTACCAAGTGCGCGCGAGAGAGATAATGTTCTTTGAACTCGCGTCACCGTAACACTATCCGAGCGATGCCATACTACCCTCGCTTAGTAAATCCATGTTTTGTGTTAGCAAATAATATCGCTAGGCCTCGTCGGGCGTTTAACGTTAGCTATAAGATTTAATATACATAGATGTTGTCATAGCTTCCTTAGTTTCGTTATTATACTCACCGGAGGTAGATTAGAGCTGAAGTTTCGTTGTTATATTAATTTGTACTTCTGTAAGAATACGGCATGTCGTTGGAAAAAGTGTCGGTTTTTTACGTCGATATTAAGATTCTATTGGACGGTGTATCTCGATTTGTCTTGTATTCTGTTATTCAGACCAATCGCGTGTCGTTATTGTCAGACCTCGATTAGTTAAGTTAATCGGAAATTCATATGCGACTCGACCAATACTTGCGTTAATAATGAAAACATTTGAAAGTTAATATCCTCTTGCCCACACAAAGTTATGTAAGCATATATAATGTCAACTTTTAAATGTTTTCTTATTATTAATTCGAGTGTTAAGTTTATCTGTGTCGGCGCCATTTTGTGGAATAAATACATAAAATGGCGTATGGCAATTAGTCTTAGTTGAACATATGTTTTGGTCACGTTAAGAATATGTGCTCTGTCCGTGGTGCCGCCTTTTTACACAGTACTTTTTTGCTATACCTATAACCTCGAGCCGGTTTCAGTATCTTAAATTATTATACAAATACATAGTAATTTATATTTAAGTAAGGCATATTGAAACCTGTTCGTAACCAACATAATAACTATCCTATAGCGGCTAAAATCTAACTTTAAGGTATTTTAATTTATTTATTATATGTGTACATCTTGATGTTATAGTTTATCGGGTTTGGCTCAGTTTAAGGTATTTGCAGTAAATACATATGAACAATTTCAAGATGTACGCTTTACTACGATAACTGTCAAGCTTTGCTTTAATTGTGAAGCGGGATTCACACGAAGGGAAAAATTAGAATGTTAAGTTTAGTTGTAATGTTTTATTAATAATATAAAAATCATAAATGTATATGTACTTAAACCTATGGTTAGATTACCAAGCTAGAACTAGAACTGCCTGTTGCATGTGTTATCTCCGTTGAACAGCCACTTTCAAGTGTAATTATCAATAGTATCGTAGTACACAGCATGTTCCTATAAATTGGCAATGTGTATCATAATGTATCACATTGGTCATATTGTATCACATTGGCTAGGATTAATGAGGTGTTTTGTAAAATACGATTATTTATCTAAGTAGAGTACAAATATAACTGTCCTCAATAGAATGTGTAGAGTAAATAGCCAGATGCAAGCCAGCAGAATTGGTTCTAGCTCGTAAACCTAACCTTTGCTATAATATCAAGTCAATCCCATGATAAAAATCTTGAGAATTCCTATAACATTGTTAAGTGGGTTTAAATGTGCCGCTATTTTGGAGGGGTCCCATACCAATCCTAAGGCTGTAACTAACAAACTCTTTATTTGATACATTAAGGGTGCTTTAAAATTTTACCTACTTTCCTGCAAAAGTAAGTTATGCGATACTGAAGAGATGTATTGGCTGAATATGTTTCAGCTCAAAGAGGAGTTGGTAATTTTTATTCCTGTCTCTAGTAAAATTAAATGTAACTAGGGTAATAATTTTTGGGGGTTTGTGTGGTGACAAAGCAGCGCCATCTTGTGCTCACGATTTGAAATATGCTTTCGATACAGGAGTTCGAAGACATGTTATTTTCTATCGCAAGCACATGTGACTGCAGCAGCCAACCGCAAAAGGCGTCACGATACAATACGTCTAAATGTTGTTTGTTCATTAGTCCAAACCAATGCGTTCAACCTTTGACGTAAAATCAACTACAACACAAATACTAACTGATCGCCATAGTGAGATGAACGCTTTGGTTTGGTCGAGGCTTACGTGACTAGATGTTAGACATATCTGATGCTCATGTCTTAAAAAAGCTTACCTCGATACCCTAATTTGCAAACCTACTAACTCCTCCGCAGATTTTTTACGGGAGAGACTCAAAACGTCATTGTATTTTATTTAGATAAATAAAAAGTAATATAACTTTATTTTTATTATGATAATAAAAATAAAGCATAGTTTTTCACGGAATTTAAGTTTTTGTAAAATAAAAAATACAACGAAGTTTGGATCCTCTCCCGTAAAAAACCTGCAGAAGAGTTAGTAAGTAGGTTTTCAAATTAGGGTATCGATCTGTACTGAAGCCCTAGTGTAGGTGTGATATTGTTGTTGTAACTAACATGAGCGGTACAATCTGCCCACAGCGGGATCGTACGTGCCGCTGTCGGAGGGCGGGGAGATGTACGGGCGCGGCGGTGGCGGAGGCGCGGGCGCAGGAGGGCCGGCCCTCACCGGGGCGCTCTCCTCCGCGGCGCTCTCCAAGTCCTCGTCCGCGGACTACTCCACCTACCAGCAGTATCCGCCCACTTACCAGCAGGACCAGGTATGTTACACGCGCTAGTTCACCCCGACACATACCTGTAAAATATTATCCATAAATAAGTAACATATACGCTCACAGACTCGCAAACGGTATCAAAGTTTTGTGTTCAAAAATAGAATGGCCCTCTGCAGTATACTTCGATACAATAAAGAAGACATTTGAAAGTTGGCAGTGTCTTGCTCACATACATTTTGGTGATCCAAGTGAGAAAACATGGACTCAGCAATGTTTTCTTTATTTACTTGAATTATAGACAACATACTTGGATATTATTGTATCCTACAGATTTATTTTATGAACAAAAACCTTTGATGCTTCTCTTAATTAAATACACATCTGGTGGAGGGACTGATGTTTTGCAGGATTGTCGGAAGCCTCGTTGAGAGCGAGTAGTTTCAGACTAGGCACTCTCTAGGCCAGTGTCGCTGTGGCTGGTTTTAAAATAGGAACCTCGGTAGCTCAAATGTAGAAAGGTTACACATAGCGTACGCCAGATATGATACTACAATAATTAAATATCATAACAGTGTGATAATAATGATAATTGATGATAACATGATATGGATTATCGGTAGTGTGCAGTGGAATAGTTTGCAAGTATTAAATCGCAGTTAAAGCGGTAGAAACTAAGCCTTTTAAATCATAGTTCTTAATTAGGTTATTATTTTTTCTATTTTGTTATTGTTTACGATGCTGCAAAGCATTATGTCTGTCCACCTCGGAAAATCACGGCGAAAAGAAAAGCTATTGAATGAAAACTCTGATTTAAATATTATTTAATTTTATTGCATTGACATATTAAAATATTCTTGTGTTGTGGAACAGTCAGGTTTATTTTTCAATTGTTTTTTTTCCCTCTTCTAATTAAGATTGATATGTACACATAACCACATACTATTAATTTATAATTAACCTTTATGATAACCGTCTTATAACGAAATATGTCTACCAATGTAACAATTTGTCAAAAAACTATTGTCATTATCTTTGTTCTTTCTCCTGTAACAAAGAACAAGGATGTTTACTATACTAACTAATATAACGTAACTTTAAGACTGAAATGTCTAAACGAATGACTTTACTCTCCTAAAAAGTGAAGTTTTATCGATGAGTTCATATAGTTGTAGAGGGTATGAAACTAGTCTTTCGTTTAGACATATTTCAGTGTGTTTCAGCTTAGCATGGACCATTGGGATTCGATTAATGCTCTAATTTACATATATAATGCACCGGTGTTGGTATGGGTTTTACCAGGGTACATGATATCGATGGAAGCATCTTGAACTTACCAAGTTCTACAAGGTTTAAGTGGCTTAAACATTATTATTTAGAAAACTATACTAAATACATAAAACAGCTAAACACATTCTCTAAAAGATTGTGAAAATGTCATCAAATGTTTCAAACAATTTGTTGTGTTTGATGAAATACTAGTTGGATCATCATAAATATATGTAACGTCAGTCACCAGTTGAAAGTGACTGCAGTCGGCACGCCAATAAGAACAAAAAACTCGATTGGGGTCGAAATCTAGTAACAGTTGTCTATTGTTGGAACAGTTTCCGTGTCAGTAGGTCGCGGCTCGCAGTGGAAAAACTGCAAACAATGCGCTCGAGCGCGAACTAACGGAACAACGCTAAAGCCTATTTCGGATTATTTTAAGTGGCTAGCTCGATAAGCTGAGCTCATCTGTAAAGTTACTACTTCACATTGCTATTTGTGCTCTCTATTCGACGTTTGCTTTATTTGCAAAAAAAATGTCATCATCAAAAACGCATAATTTGCCTGTATATGTATACAATGTATACAGACAAGTAATCCACTCAAACATTTAGTATACGCAATATTCGTCAAAAAGGCGAATAAGACAAATATTTATCAAAAATAACATCCACATACCGGAATTGTGAGCCAAATAGCAGTGTGAAGTGTTACCTTTACTTGTGAATATTTAGGTTCTCGAATAACCAACGGCTTTAGCGATGGTCCGCTGCTTAGTGTGGTGCTTATCATGGTTGGAAATGCTTTTATTATAATTTCATTCATTTTACCCACCGCCCGCTTGATCCATTATAATACAAGTTGCAAACAATACTGCTATTTCGAAACAACTATGTCTTAGACTTTATGTTTTTATTTTTTTATAAGTAGACGAATGATCTAAGATATGGTTGTGTCGAAACAGTATGTATGAAGAATGTAGCAACATAAAGTACAGCCAAGTTGATGCGGCGCCGCGTCTGTGTTTGTATTGTTTGCTCACTTCAGGGCTTGCATCCCCCCACAATCCCTCTTATGTTGTCCCGCTTTTCTCTTTATTTTATCCCGCATCCGATCCCTACCTAGTTCCGCGTAGAGACAGTGTGCACGGTCGCATGGAAGATTATGTTTGTCAACTTGGGCTCTTTACGAATGTGGTACGACCGGTATGAAAGTTTGCCAGAGTCCCGCACCCGCATACCTCAATTTGGTTGTACTTGGCTCCGGTCGTGGTGTGAGTGGTGACCGAGCGAGCCCCGGTGAACGAGTGATATTCAGCGAACCACTAGTAGCCTGTTGGGCGCGAGAGTCGCAGCATGACCGATATGTTATAGAAATAGAGCCATTAGTTTGCTACCCCTGCATCCGTGTGCTGTGTACCAAGCTTGTTTATTACCACGACGAACGCCACTCGCCGCGACGCACCGTCTGCATGTTTTCAGTGGCGAGATCGAAACGTGCGATGTCTTTTTGATTCCGGAGAGCTATGCTGCGATCGGTACCGCGAGCGAGGCCGGCCGCCCGCCAGCCATAGTGGAGGTCGACATACTGAGAGTAACGAGTTTCGCTGAAGGTCTCTCGCCACCGCGCCGAGCGCTGCCTCCCGCCCCTCCCTCCCTCCCGTCCCCGGGTCAGTCACACGCTTCCGGTCCATGTTCACGCGCAAGCTACTTACATTACCTGCTGAACACTCGTGGCGAGTGGGACTCAATGTCTTGTTCTTCTTTTCCAGTTGGTCGATCAGGGCCAAGAGTGGCTCCTCCAGAAAGACAATTAGAGATACGGGCGGGGATCTGATGAGGGAATGTCGCGAAACGCAGGGGATCTCGCACTATGGACGGTTCGGTCGCGACGTTATCGCGCTCATCAAAAAGGCATCGCACCGCTCTAGATATAAGCTCGACCTCGGCACCTCTAAATATACCGTCGTTGATATCGCACCGCGGCGCCGCGGCGGCCCGCTGCGGCCCGCCGCGGCCCCGCCGATCGGCATTTAAAGTACAAACTAGTAAAATTTGGATTTTTCATATTGTTACAGGTTTATTAATGCATAATTTTAACGTAATCGTAAACGATAATATTAAGCGGTGTACTTTAAGTGTTGAGGGAGGTAGGTGTTGCGCGGGTGTGTGCTAACGCAGTGTGTCGCCGGTAGGGGTCGTCCTACGGCGGCGCGGGGCGCGCGTACGCCGGCGGGGAGTACCACGGCAGCGGCGCCGGCGCGCAGCCGCCAGGTGTGCACCACCCGCACCACGCGCCCAAACACTTCAACGCCAACGAGTTTAACAAGGAGTGGCCCGCCGCGTAACTTGCCGCGCTCCCCACCACACGCGGACCGCATCCACACAAACCCACACGCGCAATCACTAGTGTTTAGTGTATGACGACCGAGCCTCCGAGCGTACGCTCCGGCGACCCTCCCGCCCGTCTCGCCCCGAGCGCCCGACCGCTCTTTTATCGCTTTTTAATATTCTCTTGGATGTGGGATACACTATTTTTACTTTAACTTTTTAAAATGTTCGAATTTTATAATACTTTATCCTTTTATAATGATTTCTTTTAATAATGTCGTTATGTAGTGTACGTTTGCCGCGCCGCGCGCGCCCTCCGCGTTTGACAGACATGTAAAACAAGGCCAATTTAGGGAAAATGACCTTTAAAACTTAACTTAAGCTAAACTTGTATAAATATCTGATATATATATCGGTATGTATATTTAATATTAGTATTTCGGTTATTTACCACCCACTAGACTTAGGAATCGGTAGAGATGTAACGAAATAATTATGCGTTAATAACGAAACATAGTATGACTGAACGTGGTTATTTATTTTTAAAGATTCCCATTTTTTTTTAGAAAGGAAACGGGAACAGTTTCTTTATAAATATTCGTAATTTTAATTCGTTCTTGTATGCATTTTAGTTGATATCGCAATCGGTTAAGTGGATAACGGTAATTATGATAACTGTACATGTAAAGCCTCGAGCCAGCTGTCGCAGTAAGTAGGCTAGCGGGCGCCGCCCCCTCGCGCCGCCTGTATATATATATACTTGTGTAAAGCATAATTTTAATGGATTCTCTCGTCACATAGTTTTAAAGTTTGAGTTATGTGATCGCCAAATGTTTACCGGCGGCGGGCTGGCCTCGGCCCGCCGCTCCCCCGCGCCGCCGTCCCCGCCTCCGCAAGTGAGTTATAATTTTAAATAACATTTATAGATTAAATTTAATGTTAGTCTTTTACTGTACTATATCGCTCAATCGTTTGACCGATCGACTGATTAAAATTTTAGTGATAAGCTAAGTGAAGAGCGAGGCGGCGGGCGGAGCCGCGGGGCGTTGTTGTAATGTCGTAGAGTTTATATGCTGAGAGACTGCCGCGCTCGCACCGCATTTGTATACATTAATGTTTTAAATAGACAAATTGTTGACATTGCATAATTTGATCGTTTAGAATAGGGTTATTTAAGATCGCTCCGTAAGTATAATTTATCTATGAAGGAGTAATAGCGATCGTAAGTCGCGGAACGGGGCGAGGGGTGCGGTGTCCCGACTTAACGTAAAATAGTAAACAAATTTATACTAACGCCTCGTTATTGTGATTCTCATAGATGACACATCGGTACGCGTCAAGTAGCGTTAAATATAAAATTGGAAAGGACTGAGTGACTTGAATAAGTATCTTATAGGAGGGAGCTGGCTCCCGCCGAGCGCTCGCCTCGGCCCCTACTGCCACTTAGGTTACGTAAGGCCGCTTCATTATCGCTTCGTTTGCTGTTCGTTCCTATTATAGTTAGGTTAATGTCTGTATTCATTCCTCGGTAAACATTTACTACCAGTTAGTTAGTCGTTCGTTTCGGTCGTACTGTCTTGCCACGCTAACTGTGCCCCCGCGCTAACTCCCCGCTCACACTTCCCTATTCACTTCGGTTCGCGTTTATATACACATCATATATTATAGATATAATGTACATCCACCGACGATACGGACGGTACTGTTGACGCCTGTTCTATTGTTAGAATATAAAGACGCGTTTAAACGCTCAGTGATGCGTATAGGTTTATGTTATGTTCGGTTATATAAAGATTAGCACTAAGTGTGTTAGACTCGGGCTCGAGCCCACCATTCACAAACGTCGGAACAATTAAGAACTTAGTTTATAATGAACCAAACGGGGCAATCTTATTATAAAGAGTATAATTTATTTAAAATAAAAATATGATATGTATTAGAAATTTTAGATTTACTCAACATTAAACTTAGTGCAAATTATTGTGAAAGATAAAAAATAACAATTGAGACTATTTATATGAGTTTTTAATTATTATTATAGGAGAAACATTAAAATATTGGATGAATTTATTAATTAAAAATAGTTAGCGAAATACAAAATATGGTAAGACTCGTTAGAGGCTCGTCTGTCAAACGCGCGAGGGGCCGGGCGACGGGCGCGTGCCCCGCCGCGTCGGGCGTAACCCCGCCGCTCCGGGCGTAACCCCGCCGCGTCGGGCGTAACCCCGCCGCGTCGGGCGTAACCCCGCCGCGTTGGGCGTAACCCCGCCGCGCCGGCTCTCGGCGCTCGCGGCGCACCGACTTCACTCGCGCGTACACTGGCCGCACTGTACGCACCGTGAGTGCCATCAACCTTTGCATTTTAATATTACACTGAGTAATATCGACATAGATATATTACTGTATCTTTAAATACTTATATAATGTTTATGGAAAATAATATAATCATGGCTTAACTGTAGAACTGTTGTGTAGTTAACCTTCGACTTGTTTGTATTACTTTATAATATTATAGTGTATGCGGTTTTTATATGTGTATGTTTATTCGGTAGTATATAAAGGAAACATGTTTAAGTGTATTTTGGTATAATGATAACTAACGTAGCCGCACAGGCGCGCGGACGCGCTGCTACATTAATTAAATAATTAATATATTTATGATCGTAATTGACTAATTATACAAGACGAGACCCCTAGTGTTAATGTTAGATTAGCTCTTCGATTCGTTTTTTGTCTAAGTTGACTATACTCGTGACGTAAATCTAAATATTTTGCATTTATCGGCCGACTAACAGCCTATCTCTACTGTAGACTTTTTGGAAAGTTATTTTAAAACTGATGCAGGTATTACTAACTATAAAAACCTCATATTTATACTAGAATTTAATATAAATGTAATTATGAATCCCAATTTTAATCGTAAAATTAAATGCACGGGCTTTACAGTTAATTATAACATTTTAATATAAAACCTAGGGCAAGTTGTTATTTATTTTCTGTTTAAAATTTTGATGTTGTTTATTTTTTAACTATATTTTCTTAGTGGATTAAATAAAGTACATAATTCTCGATCGATTAGATTACAAAATTGTTAGATGAGCTACGACTGATGTACAATATATAAAGTAACGTTTACTTACGGCAGTATATAAGTTACACAGCGCCGGCACGGTGCGCTATACTTATACCTAAAATATTTGTATTAATTTTCTAAAATATTGATAACTAGTCGGGAGCGGCGAGCGCGCCCCGGCCTCCCAGTAAGCATGTTACGATTGTAAGTGTATTTGTAGATTTGTTATAATATGATTAATGTACGTTAGCCCTACGAGTGCAGGCAGGGCCCCGCGGCCCCGGCAAGATGGCTGCCGCGCGCCACTCGGCGCCCATCTTGCTACCACCTACTTTATGTTCGTTATATAAAAATGAAAATTATGATAGACATACACTAGTGTCCTTGTTGTTTCTTTTTAACGACGATTACCTAATGATAATTAGTTAATTACGGTTCTAACTATTGATAATATTAATCGAAGCACTA
Organism: Mellilla xanthometata; assembly: GCA_035578125.1. NCBI lineage: Eukaryota > Metazoa > Arthropoda > Insecta > Lepidoptera > Geometridae > Mellilla > Mellilla xanthometata. Next base: position 2,137,814 of record JAPUBQ010000015.1, on the reverse strand, counting down.
AATTAAGACGAAAAGCTTGTACGCGAGAAGTTTATTGATGTAAAAAAGTGCTATCACAGAAAAATAACACAGGTTTTTCTTAGTAGAAATTATGCATTATTCTTTATAGGTATTTTGGGTATGTATTTAGTGTTAGATTTAACTGGTAACATAAGTATGTAGATTGTAATTGTATTTGAGAAAAAAACAGTTTTGTCGTAGTTTCCTATTATTAAGCTTCTTCTATCTTAAAGAATTAAGTAATTACTACTGGTTGATTAATTAAAATTAATATTACAACTGCAAATATTTGAAATAATATCTTATGATGAAATATTATATCTACTTTTAAGGACATTATAAAACGTAGATAATTAAAAGAAATCAAAAGTTTCAAAATATAACTGGCATTTTTAATAATTGAAAGTACCCACTCCCATAGATTAATTATCTTTACCATAGATCATAGTGTTTGTTAGAAATTTAAGATATCATAATTTTTGTTTTTATGTGGTGGCATAAAGTAAATAATATCCCGTTAAATATAACGCTAACATAACACCTAACATTACAATCTACCCCTAAATAACTGAATAAACCTATGATAAATCAGTTCAACTAATACTCATACATACTAATAACCACTTGTCTAGTATTTAGCGCTGTCTTTAGTTTTTATTCCTATCAAGACTATCCTTCTCGATGTGTACATATATGTTAGAAATTGCATATCAGTATTTATATAGAAAGTAGTCAATATGCTTTATTTTTATATGATGTTGCTACTCGTACGTAAACTATATCTTTTTGTGACGCATGCTATCTGTAGTATAATAAGACTTATAAAAACCCTTAAAACTGCCTTAAAAGTAATCCAGATATTCAAAAAAAGTAAATTATACGTCTGTTATCGGTCGATAGGACTTATTAATGTCCTAAATCAGTAGTCAATAGTCCGCATACATTACATCTTATAGTAGTAGTAATTACCTGCCCGTTTTATATGTCGGTCTATCCATTTAGCGAGACTAAAAAAATATAAAACCATACAACTAGTTAGTTCCCGAAATATCTTCAAGACTTACAGATAAGTCTTCCTTATTTAAGAGCTACCCGCTTTTTTTCGGTGGAGAATGCCATCGTTTTCTGTAATTCGCCAACGACATATGTTTTCACCTTTAGGATAGCCTAACGTAGTATTCGTAGTAAATTTAGACCATAGCACAGTAGTTGAGTGGTGTTGAAAGTTTAGTGGGGGTCTAAAAGACCGTATCTACTGCAGAAGGAGACTGCGTGGCAACTAATGCGGCCAGTCCCAAGTTCGTGAGCATACCGCAAATGAATGAAGTCATGGGCACTCCGCCTCAGGTTATTAACCTAATATTATTCATTATTATTACATTTTAGTCCATTATTCCAGAATCACAACTAATATTTGATCAGTCATAAAGTTCTTATCCGATAAAAATTTGATCGAATATTTCGACAATTTTTCACTGCTAATTTTCAGTTTGATTATATCAGCATTTCAGATTTAGCTTTGAACTTTTTAGTTCAATCAATTCAATTAGGCAGTATTAATTGAATACAATTATTTTGGTAAAATCATAGTGACACCCAATTTCATTAGTAAGTTCTATACGCTACGATTATCTATTCCATTTTGCCAACCTGTCTAGAAACGATAATAGGAAGAGGTCTGTGTTGTGCAGGTCCAAATGATGTATTGCGCTGCTATGGTATCTCCCCAACCGTCCTTCTGTAACGTGTCCGATATAGCGTCTGCATCAGGTTATTCCCTTATTTATACTTAACTTTTAAATCGTTATTAGTCTTAGTTCAAAAGTAAATTAAATCCAGCCCGCTGTTTTTCTAAGTATCTTCAAAGTAAAAGTTTGATTATTAAATGCCATCATAATAAATCTAAACTTAAGTCTTGCGCCATCTATTCTAGTTAATTATTCTAGCTTTATTTAGTTTTCGTAAACGGCCACGTATGAATCACTAACTGTATCGTTCGGTTATTTAATCCAGTAAGAATATCATAGAATAAAAACCTACAATTCGATTTAGTACTAAGTCCCATAGAATATTAGAATAAGGCACTCGAAAACTCCGTTGTGTTGGAGATGGTGCGTGGTGCGAGTAAGTGATTTTTATTACTTTACGCTTTTGTAACTGTTGCTGGTCTATATTGTGGTTTGGGGAGGTTGTTTTAAGAGTTGTTTCTGCATGCAGGTGATGACTACGAGCATACAGGTGGGTCAGGGGACGGGTACCAGCGGTCCTCGAAGCGCAGCTACCACGGCTCCGGGAGCGCGTCTGGGTCTGCGTCGTCCTACCACCCTTACAGGCGCTAGTTGCGCACCCCGGCAACGAGTCTCTCGCTTTTGACTCTACCTCACACCTAGTTCACGGAGCAGAGAAACATTTATCATTCCTTACCTCTACCTACTCTTATTGTCTCGGAATTTGTCTCTACGAGAGACAACGTGGAACGACTTGACCGTATCCTTAGATTCTCGATTGCAATGAGAAAAATGAAATGAAGCTGTTTATCACCCCGTGAACTAGATTTTTTCGAAGGAATTTTCTCGTTTGTACTATGTAAAATAGTAGTAAATCTTTTTTACAAACGCAATCATTCGAGTTAGTAAATTGTTTTTATCGGAGACGGGTCGATGAGAAGCAAACAAGCTTTGTGACAATTAAAACATAATTATTTTTTTTGTAAGGTAATCTATGACAATATGGGTTATTGAAATGTAGCGAACGGAAAATGTAAGTCCTAAGTTTACGAAGGATTTGATTAAGGACTAGGACGTTAGATACAATTGTATGAATACCATACTCTACTATAAATATAAAATAGTTAATACTAGGTACGATAGCCAAATGTTACGTTTACGTAATAAAACATAGCTCTTTTTGACGCTTAATTGATTAGAATTATAGTATTCTCATAGACTCATTCCCGAATGATTTTAGTTAGTAGTTTAGTTTTTTTTTCTCTTTGTTTTGGACATTTTGTGTAGTGTTGGATATTTCCAGTGAGCGATACATGCTGAAATTCTAGTTGTAAAACCATTCTGATGATGTAAGCCTAGATGCATATTTCATGACCTTATTTTCGTGTGAAGACAGTTTTCATAATCATTAGGCATTTTGTAACATAGATTAAATTGGATAAGTATATTTGTAAAATAGTTCCGATACTCTCGGAATCATCCCGTACCTGTCAATAGAAGTAGTTATAAAGTAACGATCATGTTGTTTTTACAAGACGTGCATTTACTATATAGGTTGAGACGACTAGAAGTTGATTTTAAATCTGATTGCGTGATTCACTCGAGTAATCTTACATTCTGAACAAACCTTCATGTTCACAGTTGTACTTTAGTCTTTAATAAAATATACTTACTTGATAATTTTAAGTCTTATTTTTAAATTTCAAGAGACTGGCTAGATATACCTTTACACTTAGCGATTTGCTTATGAAGCTAGTTAATACCTCCGTCTTTAGACAAAACTCACTGATGTACTCGTATTACTTATTACTACTGAAACTCCCTCGATAGTTTTGCGTATAATGAAATAGCCTTTACGGTTTTGTATAAATTTTATTTTTGATCGATTTTAAAATACATTTTATTATGAGAGTAGATAGGCCTTGTTTAAAATACGTTTTAATAATAACATTTAAAACGACATCGGGTAAGTACAATCGAAAATAGATGAGAATTATGAAATGTATGTAATAAAAATGTTTATACATTAAAGATGTAATATAAATAGAATTTAATTGTACATTATAATATAATATAGCAAATCGATAAAAGTTCATTGTACAGGTGGACTCGAACGGGTTAGGTCGTACGGAATTTGTCTTAGATGTACTTAAATCTAGATTCTAAAATTAAGACGTTTAATATTTTAGCACGCGTTAATTTTAATACCACTAGTTTATCTCGTCGTTTCTCTGGACCTTAGACAATATTATAGCCATCTACCACTATAATAATAATTAAGTAATTATTTTGGCGTTAATTTTATTTCATACTAGAATATTTTCTTATTATAAAAATTAGTATTTTGAATTAGAATTACGGAAAATTCCTATGTAGCTTAACGTCCAAATAAATTGTGTGAAAATTACTTTCACTTTTCTTTTATGTTAGATCTTTGAATATGAAGTAAGCCGTAATTACTATAGGACTGAAACAATACATACAATTATTATCTTAAATCTAGACACAATATGTAATTGCGAACTTTCCTTAATTATAAAAGCGATTTGGATGTGCTTTTTTAATATAAATGCTTTATTTAATACACAGACAAATATTCGAACATGAAACAGATATAATGAGATCAAGCCTTCAGGGTCTACCAAGCAGCAGAGGTAAGGCACTAGGCTACGACTAGGTACCAAATAAACAACTGTATAAAAATTAGATTTAGGTCCATTGTGTCCATCAAATGTTTCACAAGTGGACAAAGACTGCGGAAATTTCCGCAAAATACCTCTTAAAAATTGGACTCTCCAAATTGACTTCTGTTGGTAAGTATTTTTAAACCTAGGAATTATAATAAGATGCTATTTATGATTATTTGAAGACTTATTTGTTGAGAAGAAGAATTGAAGTGCTTTAGATATAGTAGTTAATTTAAAAATTATATATTATGACGTTAGTTACGTTACCTTCTATTCTCTGCACAGGTATGAATATGAGAAATAAAGTTTTTGCATACTCTCAAAGAAGTAATTCAACAAGTATTTCTTTGTACTTTTAGGGCTTTTGTTTTGTGTATTGGGCCTGTCTAAATTCAGAGCGCTTGAGGTTTGAATTTTTTTACAAAGTAGTTACCGTCTAATGATTTTCTGATCTGAATGGAACTACACATCTTATTTAATAAGTTATTTTCGCTACACAAAATAGGGACATTTTATAGTTGTACAGATGACGGAAACAGGAATGGTCTCCTTGGAACTGTCGCATTTGTCTGTAAACCCCTATTGTCCCTATGTCTATAGAAACTGACAGATAGGTAGCGTGAAAAATGAATACAGAAGCCTAGGGCTCGGCAGAGCGTCGGCGTCGTGCGCAGTTGACGCACGCGCAGGGTCGGGGCGGAGCTTCGTCGGGGAGATGCGCGTGCGCCGCCCGGTAACACAGCTCACGATATCGCGCGCAACCTGAAACGTTACATTACATACCTTGGTAAGATTTTGTGTTTCCTGGCCTTATTTGTTTTTTTTTTTAAGTTTTCACTATCGTCTAATCTAGCCTATTGATGTCTAGCTCGTTACGTATTTAGCCAGTGACAACTCTCATTGAATGTTAACTCTACTATCAATGTCAATAGATGAACCAGTACTGAGCGATACGACGTGTTGTTGTTTCTGCGTACTAAAATCTTGTTTTTATATATTTAAACATAAAGAATAAAATAGCTGTGCCCTAACAGTTTGGCCACGACTAATACGGGTGATCGAGTCATATCATCACAAGTATTGCAAACATGGTTCACGAAATAATTACAATACAAGCAGTGAGGTCCCCGCCGTAGCTCTTAGTAGTCAGGATAAATTGAGGCTATTATGATGATAACGACGCGAGACGAAGTGAGAAAGGAGACTTACCAGTAGGAGGCAATGCGAGCCGCGTGTCAGCTGCGAAGCCGCGCTGCGCCAGGCGGTCTAAGAGCGTGGATGCTGACCATCACCTCTCATTGTCGGGTTCCACGCCTGTGATGCGCCACATAATCACCCATTAGTAAGGCTAAAAATGTAGCCATGCACAAATTTAATATAAACAAAGCTTTTGTAGTAGGAAAAGTTAAAAAAATTGCCGAAGGACGGTTGCAATCGTATGTTTCACGCCGGACGACGCGCGATGGTCCGATGCGTAGTGCGGTTGGTATGGGTGTTAGCACATGCACCGGACATTTCATTGAAACGGGTGCGTAATATTTGTGCGTCCAATCAAGTTCGTCGTCCGGTGAAATAAAAACGGACGTACTCGTACGTAGGTACGCATATAAATGCTCTAAGTCAATTACCTACCTACTATAACTCCCAAGTATTTTTGGTGCCTAGGCTTTTCATAAGTTTATAAAATTTATTGTTAGGGAGCTAAAGGTTAAGTCAAGAGGCTGCGTTTGACAAAATAAATCGTTGGACTTAGATATCTACATATGTTCGGGGAATCGAATATGTTTTAGTGAATTTCAAAGTCAAAGCCCAAACTAAGCCGCTCTTAAGAGTTTTGCGTAAATTTCCAGTAATCTTGTATGCCTATAATAATCGAGCGAGGGTTACCTTCGCTACGGGCGGGCGAACGGCTCCCCGATTTGTCAGCGCCGCGTGGACTGGCCGAGCCGTCTGAATGCTCCTGAAATTTTAATTAATTTTCCTTTGTTAGTCACCATTCGGGGGTTTGCTGATTGGATTCGTGGAGTAGACATAACAGCGCTCGAATATGATCTAGCGTAGGTTGAGATCAATACCCAGACGTAACTGTAGATCTGTAATCTGGGGTTACCTTTGGGAATTACCTGTTTGATCGTAGGTAACCTGAGTATTACGAAATTACCTTTGTAACGAAGTTATTTTAGGAAAATATCTAAGCTAGCTATGCATTTTATTTTAACACACGCCTATTAAGCTGAAAGAGAAGACCCTTTTCTTATTTTTTGAGAAGTTTAATTTTTAGTTTTTGCATCTAAAATAACATACTATTTGCTTTTATGCTCAAAATAGAGATCCACATACATATTTTATGTTATTTTCTCGCCCATTTGACTATCGAGTGGTATCCGGGACGCTCGCAAATTGAATAATTTCGCGCCGCCACTCGGTTATCAAATTATTGGAGCGGGTAACCGGACGCGATATTATGTGGGTATGTATCGGTAACTTGGGATAAGAAAATATGAGAGGGTCGGTCGGAAAAACCAAACTTCTCTCGTTATACGTGAGCTTGAGCCTGTGGGTGGACTTTCACGTCTTAGATGTCTGGCCGACAAAAACCTCTCGACCTAGTGGAAATTAGAATTAACAGACTACGATTATAGCTGTGTTACAAAGGCCCAAGGCTGGTTGGTATAACAAACATAATGCTATTAGGTATCTCTAACAAATATGTCTGTTAAACTTCTGACTGCTTTACCATAGTTGGCCAACTGATGTTTAAACAGTTATGATAAGGAACATAAAGTAGGTACAATATTTTCTTTCAGTTATTATAGATATGAGCTAGAACTAAAAAATAAATTATCATAAAGGTTTTCTATACCCATCTACGTAAACTAACCGATACAATCTTAACGTCTGAAACAGTACCTACCTAGTACTGTAGGTACTACTTTTCCTAGAAATGATAGAATGCTTTGGTATGAACTTAAATACAATGCCTTTCTATAAAATATAGGGCTTACAAAGTATTTGCGTCATAAATACAGTTTCTAAACTGCTCTCCATTCAAAAGTTGCCTAGTAGAGATCGCTTTAAGCGTTTAGGCTGCCCATCTGGCACACATATTAAGCTTTCCTTTAAATTAAAATTAGTCACGTTGGTGTCCAATAAATAACTTTATATCTATTCATCTAATTACAAACTATCTGCCCAAAACTGAGACGTGTCTCTTCCTAGAGATACTTATAGGTAAATAATTTCTCATGAACATTTTTCTGCCTTGATTGTCCTTTGTTATTTATAGACGCACGAGATACCGGTCCCGTGAGAAATGAAGCTATAATCGGGAGCTGAATTTATGAGCGAACACGCTCATGCATTGACAATATGGACACAGGTTGGGCGTTCAGTAGCGTAGAAATTATTCACAGTCCCGTGTGATGCTAGCTGTAGGTAGTTATCCGGTACACGTTTCAAAGATAAAACATTGATTTTTAGCAGAATGACTGTGCAAAGCACTGCCGTAGCAATGCCGTAAGTGGTTTTTCTCTTTAGGGTAACTAGGTAATTTAAACGCAAAAATAAAACAAATTCCCGCATGGTTATACCTTAGAGATACCAAAGACGCTTTGCTTATCGTATTGCCTCTATCATAGACAAAATATATAATTTGTCTAAACACCGAGACCGACAGCCAACAAATTTGAATAGGAAATAAAAAGAAAAGGACGTAAAATGTGTCTTCGACATTCAAAATTCGGAAGGGAAAAAAACTGCCAAATATTTTCACGTTCCTCTATCCCAATTAGATCTTTAGTTATTTTCGTAGCCACCGACTCACATGTCAGTATTGGAAGGAGATCCGATCATTTCGTATCATGTTTGCCCTAATTGGGCCGTGTCCGAGATACACGGATAACACGAGATGTTACGAATGTTGAGGGTAGTTTGCAAATTTATATGTTAGGTTAGTACATATGTATATAACGAGCGTTGTGAATACATCTACTACACTATATATATACTGTACTTACTTAAGTTTTGAAATGACGACGAATATTAAATATCTATATATACCTTACTTATATACCTTCTTGTTACAAGTCGAACCTATCTATAAGTCTGAAAAGCAAATTAATTTCCATTCTAATTGAATAGCAATTTAGACACTTAGATCGTAATTAAAGCGAGCGAAGTAGGTACCTATGCATTAAGTCAGGCCAATTTTGCTTTTTTTTTAGGACACAAATAGTCTGATGTTTGGATGTTGATTCTCTCGTCATCTCTCTAGGTCGTAATTTTGAATTAGTTTTGACAAAATAGGGTATACACTACAGGTACAGTGGCCGGCAAACATCTTGAGCAAAGACCTTGAGTGCGCAGTAGACGATTTTAAGGTATCATTGGTGGTAGGAGAGGTGCGCGGGGGCATTCTGTCGGCAGGCGGCCCCGCGTTTGGCCGATCAGTTTGCCGCTGTCCCCCGCGCCGCGCGTTCGTCCCGCTAGCATCTGTACTAGCATCGATTACACTTGCGTGCAGTTTTAATAGTCTTTTTCGAGTTTAGAAGTTTTGTTGTTAAAGTTTTATATTCATTTATATTATTGTTACTTTGTTTTTTATTATATTGTGTTTATACCTACTTAAAACATTTCTGACTATGCCGCCAAAACATAACACAGTTCTGAAGAGACAAGCTAGTAAAATGATGTATGATTGCTTCCTTAAACAGGAATATACAAAACAAACGGAAACTTTAAAAAAGACTGCGGAAGCAACTAAAATGCCTGTTAGTACCGTAAAAAAAATCATAAAAGAAAGCAAAGACTCGGAGTTGCTTACCGTATTTAGGACACCAGGCAAAAAAAACCTGAGAATTGTAATTTTTTCAATGTAGAATGTGTAATATTAATTTTATTGTGTAAAATAAATATTTTTTGTATATTAATTTTGTTTTTATGAAGAATGTTTCACAATATTTCTTTATATATATTTTTTATATTTCAACAATGACCAATAAAATATGTCCGGAAGTGTACATGCGCGAACTTACCCCCTCTACGTCGACTTTTGCTCAAGTTGTTTGCCGGCTATTATATATTCGGTCGGTTTATCCAGGCAAGCACGCTCTAGGTAGAAGAGTACATACATGTTCCAGCCCCCGGCTTTAAGACGCAGCGAGGGAACACCGTGGAGGTTTTAGTCGATAGTGGTCGCTACTCTGGCACCAAGCCCGACATACCCCGCCGCCTTCCACGAGGATTGGTGGGCGTGCGTAAATGCATCTTCTACATTAAAAAAAAGGCAAGCACGGTCTACCTTAGATCAAAATATCGTTTACCAACAGGCGAATTGAACAAGGGCAAACACTTTCTTGTGTAATAATTTTATCAAATTAGTGTATTGTCATCGGTCCTCAATAAATCTACAAAGTTTGAACGAAATCTGGCCGTTTAAAGTGGGTCAAAATCGCGTCCAAAGAAGTCGGTTACAAACAAACATACAGGCGAAGCTAATATAAAGCGTGTAAAAAAAGATTTACGCTTATGAATTCTGTGCACTGACACTGACAAACAAAGTTACCGATGGCTTTTCCGCTACACTTCACTTCAGGCTTTCAGCGCGAGTCTACCGCACCTGTCTCCTAAACCAATTTCCGGTGACGATATCAATTTCCGCTTCCTGTGACCGCGATTGGGTTGTCGCGTTTTACCCTACAGGCCTACAATACAATACAATGATTTATATCTGTAAATTATTTTTTTTATTCCTTAAAATATAGCATAATAGAGACATAGTTTCTAGAGCGCTCTCTTAAAAATTAACACAATGACATAAGCACTAAAAGTGAACATTTGCACAACAATACCATAACTAAATAAAAACAATAAATACATACGTAACTTAATAAACATGCAAAATAAATAACAATTTACAAATACTTAATTTACTACACTTAGAAAGAGACTTAAATAGGTATATGAAAGGACTGAAAATAAATAAAGTACACTTATGAAAAACTAAAAGATATTAAATTATTGTTAAGTACTACTTTTAATTATGTCCGATTTTTCACAGTATGTCAAACTTAACGATACGATTACAATACAATATAAAATTAGATATTAATTAATAATCTTTTAAACCAATGACACATCAATATCATAAAATAATTTGTCAAGCCACCAAGCTTGACAAATTATTTTACTCTTACTTGTCAGTAATCCAACGAGTACCTACGAAGTTACCGTGGCTAATTAATTGATACGATCGATGTATCAATACGAAATATCAGACCCGGCTTTCAAATACCTATCATGTAGTCGAAATGTACCACCTTTTTTTCTGATCCTACCACGGATCAGAAAAAAAGGTTACGTTTACGTTACTACGAAGCGTTAAAGCCTGCTCCTCAAGTCTTTTTCGGTCGGCCTCTTCCTCTTCTTCCTTGCACTTTCATTTATCCTACTAATGATATAAATGCAAAAGCTTGTGTGTAAGCGTGTTGAGTGTATGTTTGTTACTTATTCACGCTTAAACGGCTACACCAATTTTGATGAAAATGTATATGTAAATGTCAAGCCTATGTGTAACCTTAGACATAGGTTACTTTTTATCCTAGATTAAAGCGGGTAACACCACAGGGCGCAGCTAGTAACACATCCTAGATAGAATAGACATAGAACTCGACTATACAAGGTGCTTCTTAACGGTGTGACAATATCAAAGAGTCTTCATACCATACATGGAATCATATACCAGAATATTAAAGTACAAATCACATATTTTTTTTACCATACAAAAAATTAATATTATTTTTTCATTTATTTTCGTGGTAGCCCTAACGAGTGATCACTAAAATATAATAATAAGGTACAATGATTTATTGGTTTTAGTGTGACAGCTACTTCTTGTTTATTTTCGAGCAAGTTTACATAATAGGATAACTATTGTTAGTCGACTCAGTGAAAAGAATAAAGAGATAAATACTAAAGTACTTATCATGCCACAATATATTCGATTTATCCCCCATATTTTCCTAAACGTGTGTCGAACGAAAAAATAACAAAACAGTCCGATCTTCATGTTTGAATGAAACCTTGAACAGTTTACTTTATAAAAGCTTTGTTCGCTTCCGGACGTGAGTACAAACACTGGGAGATATTGGTAACGAGAATAGAACCAGGGCCGAAGGAAAACAACTATTGTTTGCTTACAGATTATTGTATAACAATGGAAGGTAAGTACTTTTCTCCTTAGAGCTTTAAGCTTAAACAGGCAATTTTGAGCAAAAACTGGTTTCCTTGAAAACGTGTAGGAAGATAGGTAAAGAGACGGTTATGGTTATTGATTATTGCCATTTTAGGGTTCCGTGCCTAAAAGGTAAAAACGGGACCCTATTACTGAGACTCCGCTGTCTATCTGTCTCCACGCTGTATCTCAGAAACCGTAATTTATTTATTTATTTATTATATATACATATCATGGAGAGAGCATTACAGTTGTAACCAAATCGCCCACCCCAGATTACCGAAACACACATAAAGATACGAGTACATAAATAACATAACAAAAAACAAACTTATTATTAAACAATACAAATTAACACTAAACTACTTAACACAAATTCGAGCGTATGAGTACATTGCTGCCTTGTGAATATCGGCATCGGTGCTAAAAAAGAGATCTAAGTCAACGTTTCGCGCGAGCATGATATTCAACATTCTCATCGCCCTACGCACTGGCTCCTGCCGACCGTACTCCGTCCTGCTGCTCAATAGATTGGACTCCGAAACTCCAAGGGTACCAGCGGGATTCCATTACTAAAATTTTGCTGTCCGTCCGTATGTCTGTCAGGCTTTATTTTATCCCTTTCTTATCCCTTGAACCAGTTCAACGGTTCATGAGATAAAGCCCGAGTGTAGCTAGAGCGTTGAATAAATTAAATTAATTTTATTGGTCCAGTTAGTATCTAATAATAAAACGATTCAGATTTCTTATCTAAGTGTAATATGTTGTTGTAAACGATATGTTGTAAGCTTAAATGACTCTTCTAGGTAGGTACGTACTAACACTAAATATAAATAAATAAAAAAATCATTCATTAAATGTTGTACATAATTTATTTTCCCCAACCCTCAAACTGGACTGAGCGCCCGTGTCATGGAGATTAGTTCCTTCCAATGACTTAAATTATAATGTCGTACATCATGTAATAGGACTACAATTTCAAATATTTGTGACATGCTTTAATTTACTTATCCTAACAAAATCAATTATTAATTATTATTATTATATTACATTACATTATCATTTTGACGTGACAACGTCTTAAATTAGGTTGCGGCTGGGAGTCACTTATGAAAAAGTGTAACGCCCGGTAACGTTACGATGAGTCACCGAACGAGAGAGAGGCCCGCCGAATGCCTTGCGTCTCTCTCCCACTCAACTATGATCGGTCTGCCGCGCGCGCAGCACGCGGCAGACGTTGTCACGTAAAATCTTCGCCCGTAAAACCGACTTTACAGGCAACCATTTTTTGACGTGACAACGTCTTAAATTAGGTTGCGGCTGGGAGTCACTTATGAAAAAGTGTAACGCCCGGTAACGTTACGATGAGTCACCGAACGAGAGAGAGGCCCGCCGAATGCCTTGCGTCTCTCTCCCACTCAACTATGATCGGTCTGCCGCGCGCGCAGCACGCGGCAGACGTTGTCACGTAAAATCTTCGCCCGTAAAACCGACTTTACAGGCAACCATTTTTTATTATATTTACTACATTATATTATCACTCTATTACATTCATTAAATTATATTATAGGAGGAAAAGTACAATATAAGTAGACAGATAAGTATCTACTTAGCTCTACTAAACGAGCAAACTATGTCCATAAAACCTCCCCTGATCCGTTCAAAACATTCCAACAAATTGTAGTAGAACTCTGTTCGCTAACTTCCTCAATGTGAGAGTTTTAACTACGCGCAGATCGTGCCGGCTAACGACTAGTGCCATTTAGCTTCCTTGTGAGTATACTAAACTACGGTAGATTGGAAATGTTGATAGAAAAATCTACCAACACGTATAGTAGAACTTTTCAAGGTCGCAAAAAAGAACGCTTTTCCATCCGGCTTCCTCCATTTGGGTCCACAGCTTGACTCAATGTGTGGAACCGTGTATACCTTTATTGTTTAGATCTACTGGTAGATCCAAGGATACTTATATTTTTCTCTTGAATCTACTAGGACACATGTGTGTCTTGTTCCAGCCCCCCGGCATTAAGGCGCAGCGAGGGAACACCATGGAGGTTTTAGTCGGTAGTGGTCGCCACTCTGGCACCGAGCCCGACATACCCCGCCGCCTGCCCCGAGGACTGGCGGGCATGCGTAAATGCATTTCCTCCATGCCAAAAAAAAAAAAAAAAGGACACATGTGTGTCTATTATTTCTCTTAAATCCACAAGTGCATTCATGGATACTTCTTTTCTCCTAGTTATAGGATATTTTTGTCGTAAAAACTTTTTGGCAAAACATTTTTATTTATCACGATAGTATCTAAGCTTTGCGACAGTTATCACTGACGAGAATTATGTGTTCAAACGTTTTGTTTATTTACTTTCCTTTTAAACTAAGCAATTTCTACAAACGAATAACTCCAAATGGTAGATAAGTGACTAACCGAGAGAAAATCTGCGAGTTTCAGTCTGAGGTTTTATCCAAACAGCACAACATTGTCTACCAATTAAATTATAGATTGAAATGTGTTTCACTCTACTAATGGTTTCGTTAATTTTTTTGGGATTGCGTCCGTAACTTTATAGTAGCGTTAATTGATATTGGTTCTGTAATAAACGGCTCTATTGCCTACTGTGCTTTTACATTGGCTTGATTGGTTCTGCTGGACAAGCCTCAAAATTAAATAGCTTATTAACCGCAATTTTTTTATAAGTATTATAATACGACAATGAGTACGCCAACATTTTTGTTTTCATCATAATTATCTGGAACTCTCGACACCAGAGCTTGGCCGCTTAGCTCATACGAAGAAGAACATGAAGGGTGGCTTCCATTAAAAATATATGTACATAATGTTAGCCAAATAAATAGATGTTTTTCACTACTGATTGGTTTGCTTTTGACAGCAGCTTGCCTGGTGTAAAGCAACATTATGGGCTACCATGTTACACGCTTCCCTAGAAAAGTACTAGTACTTATTAACTCCAGATTTGAAGGCCCCCACATGGTACTTCTCAGGAAACACAAACGGTACGGAACCTTTCCTTGGCAGGTTATTGAGCTCACCTGTCTGGGGTCAAGGTTGGTGGTAGCGGTGAGTAGGTCCAGGATAGCTGAGAAGGATCCCCGCGCCGCGCGCCGGAACCCTTCAGGCGGGGTCTCCACGTTGGCTGCTCCTCCTGCCACGCTCATCGGGGATTGGGACCACTGGAAAATATACATTTTTGCTTATTCGCAGCGAACTAGAATAAACTGAAGAGTAACTCCATACAATTGCCGCTTAGAATTTGGATCCATCTACGCACACAATTATACTGCTATCCCAACGAAACACACAAAAACAAAGCTCGCGCGCGATTGGTCGCATCAAGGTCACGCCACCGACAATGTGACGCGGGCGCGCGGAAAGCTGTTATGCCCCGCCCACCGCGGTATTTTACACGCTTTAAATACCGCGGTGGGTTGTAACCATTTTATCGGCCAAGTTACTCTTCTATTTATTCTAGTTTGCTGCTTATACGTCTTTAGCAACTGTAGCTCGGCTAGCTAAGATGATCTGACGCGATCATCGAACCTAAGTAATGCTGACGGTGTTAGGATGGGTGACCATGCACAAGTCTGTCGTTTTACAAGTGGCATTTTCATCTGGGCGCTACCGTGGTTCGGATGACACGTTAAATTGTAGGTTACAGCTGTTAGTATAAGTACAAGCAGTTGTTAAACCAAGTCAGAGGCCTTCGGGCGGCTTGAAAACTGTCAGAGCTTTTCTAGTCTATCTCGGTCTGCCTAACATTAAAAAAATGCTTTATTATGGGGCTTACCAGCCATGTGTGAAATGTGTCTTAATATTTATTGTCTCTCGGTTTCTATGCCCTCAATCCTCGTTCTCTCTTCCACAATGGCATGCCGACTACATCCAAACATTGACAGTGTTTCTATCTCGCTAAGCTAACGCAAACAGTATATCTACACGATATTGTTGACTTAGGACCACATTACTAATGCATGCCGATCGAGTTGATTCTTGGAGATAAATTAGGCGAGATCTGACATGACAGAGATGAGAAATAGGTATCTACTTCATAGATTATATAATACTAGTTGTTCGTCCCGGCTTAGCACGGGATATAAAATAATCTAAGTTGCAAAGGGAAACAAAATATAGCCTGTTACTACATGGATAATGTATGGAAACTTCCATAACTTCAGATCAGACTCTTGAGGCTGCTTCGATTAAGGTTTCAGGGAATAATCCAAAGCCCTAATTGGGCCTGAAAACCCTGTTTGTAAATCTCAGCGTATTATAATGCTTAGCTAGGTCACAGTTTAACAAGAAGTTATTAAGGAGAATCCACAGTTTATTAAGCATTTAGTTACAAAACAAGACAGATTAAGTTTGTAAAGGGAAAAGCTCACTTTTGTATGCTTATTTTATAATGCCGTAAGCTAAAGCTCAAGAGGAAGTTGAGCCTGTTTTTATTATAAAGGGAACGAGAAAACTTCAAACATTACTGGGTCCGTAAGGAGATTAAAATACTTCGGATTGTATTGTAGTTTAATTAAATATTTTTCTGATAAAACGTAGTGTAAGGTTTTTTATTAATACTTCTCGTAAAGTAAATAAAGAAGTTTCGTGTTTGCCAATACCACGTAGGTAAATTTTTAGGAAAATGTTTTTTTCGTTCTATTCATGTTACACAATTTTACATAAAAATAAAGTGTGGGATTATTGACAAACCAAATAATCCACCACTATTTTTTTATTATATTTACTAATTATGTAAATGGCCTTATTTAAAAAATTGGATGTAGAGCGTTGAGTCATAAAATGTTTTTGATAAGACATATTTATGTACTTCACTCAGCACCTTGCTCCCTCTTGAAACACCTATAGTACGACTAAATAGAGTAATCTGAAATGATTCACCAAAGTTAAGCAACAGTCGATGCGGACAGTATTTGGATAGGTGACCATGCAAAAGTCTGATTCCGTGTCGAAAGACACTATAAATTGAAGTTCTCTGCTGTAAGAACAAGCATTCATTAAGTCAAGTAAAAGGCGGCTTGAAAATGTTCGATACCAAAGCTTAGCCACTTTGCTCATACGAAATTATTAATATTATTTTCTCTCGGTAAGTTTGCGACATAAGTCAGTGCCAAACTTGTAAAACGACGAGTATTTTATAAGTACACATACTCGTACATTCTGGAAACTTCCCTATTCCAGATTTCCCCCGGGAAACTTGTTCACGCTTTATGCGCACTTGAAGTTTTCAACAGTTTACGAATTCTCATTATTAATTTTGGCATCTACATAACTATTGAGAGCCCTTTCTTACGTAAGTCGATGCGCTTTATCATTAGGAAATCGTTTATCTCGTTACCAAAACCGGGTTATCTCAATTTGGAAAATCACTATTCTAGTCTTATGGACAAGATTTGTACATATGGCGTTCATTTTCTCTTAAACTCAAGACGCTATTTTACCGAGTACAGCCGCGCCCTACATACAAATTTGAGCGAAAAGCCAAACACGCGGCAGTAGCTTTATCACAAAATAAATTCATATAAATTAATATTAATTATGTTGAAATGATATACGAGTAAACTCTAACGATTCTAGATAATAGTACCTCCAAAAACAAGTACGATTTATAATTTTTTATAAATTTTAAAACGACTATTTTTCAAAATCTCAAACTATCGAGGGACTTCAACGCTTTTTATACTGAAAAAGATAATTAAACTGAAAAAACCATGTCTATCATTTACGCAGAATTGAAAAGGATTTTTAAAAGTACCTGTGCAATTTTTCTCCCGAAACCACCACATTTCGTGCGTACATTACGGTATTTATTCTAGTATGAGTTTTTTAATGTTTCAAAACGTCTATCCTGCTTCCAAGTAAAGGAACGTTCCCAGTAGAGTACAAATATCAGGGGCTCAGTAAATTTACAATGCAAGGCACAAACGGGTTCACTATTTGTTTTATAAAATATGTAAGGTACCAGGAGAGCAGAGTTGTATGGAGGCCGCTTCAATAATTCAGGACTTGCTGCCCGATCCGACTTCAAATGTACTACGGGGCGACTCGTTACGGCCCTAAACCTGTAGAACGTGTGGCTAAAAAATGCTCTCACCTAAAAACATAAGAGAAGTTTTTTTACAAACGTGATATCATTTTGAACTAGACTTATGTTTTTTTAGTAAATACAATTTTGTCGTCCAATAATTATTACTAAACATTTTATACTTTGTTTTCTTTGCCAAAGGAGAGTGGTGCCACTGCCACACTTTTTCGCCCGCTGTCCAATCCATTCTGAAGCGCTCCATTCTGAATCGCGCAAACGATGTTTTCAACGCGCTGACGACCGGTACCTAGCTATGCAAGACCGTTGGACAACCATTTCCGGACACAACATCTGTCCGTAGGGGTATCCCTTTGCGAAATGGAGACAGATCGTAGTCGCTCCTTAGAGACTATACCTCTGTCGCAAAGTAAGGCATTGGTAGCTATATTTTTGATGAACGAGAACCACGTTTGTACTCGTATATGTATATAAACAAATTTTCTCTTACCCCAAACCAGGATTATAATTAACTAGCTGACCCGGCAAACGTTGTTTTGCCTTAAAAATATATAGTAGAAGATTCTCAGACCTACTGAATACGCATATGAAATTTGGTAAAAATCGGTCAAGCCGTTATGGAGGAGTACGGTAACTAACATTGTGTCATGGAAATTTTATAATTCTTTATTGGACACATAAATAAAAAAGGCACAGTAAAAGACAATTAACTTAAAATTAGTGTACCACAATTGGCGGCCTTATCGCTTAAAGCGATCTCTTCCAGGCAACCTTTGGATGGAAAGGAATTTATAAACGACTAAAGAAGGACGTAGTGTACAATAAAGAATAATAAAAACATACATATAATATTAATAATCTTATCTTAATTTATATAATCTCGTGTCACAATGTTTGTCCTCAATGGACTCCTAAACCACTTAACCGATTATAATAAAATTCGCACACCATGTGCAGTTCGATCCAACTTGAGAGATAGGATAGTTTAAATCTCAAATTATAGTCGCAATTTTAATTTATTGCTAATATAATTTGTTATAATTAACTGTAAGTAACCTATCTATATAGTAATTGAATTATCAATGAAGTAATTTGTAAAAATGAAGTATCTTTTTGTACGTGTTACTCCTAACCAAAAAGAAACCTGGCAATAACTAACCTTAGGCCTATATTACTTAAAGTAGGCGACCATACGTTTTTATCAAATCGCTAGTGCCTTGAAAATTCGCAAAACGGACACAACCGTCAACGACGTCTGCCCTCACCCGTCTGCCCGCGTTCGGGTCGCGCACTCAGCTATTAGCCGCTTCTTCCCCACCCCACGCCCCGTTCGCCTGGCGCCGCTGCATTTTACATCTGTGATATCTTCGAAAATATTTATTTAATTTACATGCTGTAAAAAGCCATATTGATCTTTATTAAATGCACAATGTATTTAAGATACTTAATTGGATAAGGATTAATACTGTATTGCTTAAAATCGCTTCGTAAATAAGCCATTATTTCTCGTACAAAGTAAAGGATAAAAAATGGTTATTGTGGGTTATTCCTAAGAGATAAACATATACCATCACGGACTTTTTTGTAGACCTTTTTAAGTTGTACAATACTGTAGTAAATTGTTTTGATCTATCTTGTAGGATTCAGTCAGCGTTTGCAATGTAAGCGCAAAAAATGTGTTTTTTTTACGACCTCACATTAAAAACCTCAAAAATTGTAGCCTATGTATTATTCTGATGTATAAGCTATAGCCTATGTGTTATTCTGGTGTATAAGCTATATTGTGGTAAAGTTTCATTCAAATCCATTCAGTAGTTTTTACGTGAAAGAGTAACAAACATACATCCATACATCCATACATCCACACATCCATACATACAAACTTTCGCCTTTATAATATTAGTAGGATTAAACCAATAAATATAATTAATTATACCAACAATACCTAGAGGAAAAGTTTGATTCTTTGTTTGTTTCACGCCAATAGCGTCCGAAACTACTTGATCGATTTGAGAAATTTCTTCACCTGGTTAGGTAATATCCCCTAGTAATATAGGCTATATTTTGTTTCTCTTTACAACTTAGACAAGCATCACGACCCGGCTTCGCAAGGTCTCTAAAATAATCTAAGTTGCAAAGAGAAACAAAACTATAACCTATGTTACTCGGGGATAATATAGCTTCCAACAGTGAAATAATATTTCAAATCGGTCCAGTATAGTCCGGTCAAATTAGACCAAAAAATTAGGGTGAAATTACATAAATTCGCAACAAGCTGAATTTTGGTACAATTGTTCAAAACACGATTATAAACAATAGCTGAAAGTTCCCCATCATTCCCGTGTGTGGAATTTTTTTTATTCAAGGTCAAAGGTCAAAAAAAATAGTTTTTCGCGATTTTCAGCAAATCGGTAAGTTTTATCAAAAAATATTTCATACAATAATTGTAGATCATAATGTTATCTACAAAAAATTATTTGATACTTTTTTTTCTACGAGCCCCCGTTTTTGAGATATAACGATTCAAAAAGTTGCACATTTTACTTCCACCTGCGCCGGAAAAACTGCTGAACTCGATTTTTTGCAATTGTATAAAGGGATGCAGTGCTAAATGTGGTTGCAATAAAACGGACTGTTCTGTTCTCCGGCATGTACACATTCTCAAGGCCGGTTGTGCTCTAATAATGAATCACCAACAGAAGAGGATCCGTTTGATAACAACGAGGCAACATGCAATGATACATCGCTATTAACGCAGTTTACATGCACTCAGGATGAAGACGAATAAGAACAAGAACAAGAAGATCAAGAAGAAGATTTTGTAAGTTACGACTCGGACGATTAAATTTCACTACTTTTTTAACTTAAATTCCTTTTATCTTTTCAATCTCTGCTAATATCTATTATTTTTCAATAGTTTTAAATTATATTTAGTTATGTGCAACCACATTTAGCACTGCATCCCTTTTTACAGTTGCAAAAAATCGAGTTCAGCAGTTTTTTTCAGCGCAGATGGAAGTAAAATGTGCAATTTTTTGAATCGTTATATCTCAAAAACGGTGGCTCGTAGAAAAAAAGTATCAAATAACTTTTTGTAGATAACATTATGATATACAATTTTTGTGTGAAATATTTTTTGATAAAACTTACCGATTTGCTGAAAATCGCGAAACACTATTTTTTTTGACCTTTGACCTTGAATAAAAAAAAATCCACACACGGGAATGATGGGGAACTTTCAGCTATTGTTTATAATCGTGTTTTGAACAATTGTACCAAAATTCAGCTTGTTGCGAATTTATGTAACTTCGAATGTCTAAATTGACCGGACTAAGTAGTTTCGGAGCCTATTCGTGTCAAACAAACAAATAATCAAACTTTGCCTCTTTATAATATTATTACCTACATTTATTATTATACAACTTAGATTATTTGAGAGCCCGTGCGAAGCCGTCATGCTAATATCGTATAAAGGACAATGTAAACCACTCTTGTTTCCGATTAAAATCACTCTACAGCCTACATTACGAAGTTAATTGTAAAATGGTTTCCGATGAAATTAACTCGGGAACTCCGGTTGCTAAATTACGTTTCCATGTTTCTGGTTCCTCCAATTTGATATTTTAAGAGTTAAGTGGAGAGAGCTGGTTTGGGTCGAGGGAAAATTGACTTCTACTTGAGGAGGTTGCTGAGTTTCATAATTGATTAACTTATTATGATACTAGGGTTATACGTTACGAGTACTAGCTGTTGCCAGTGGCTCCGCGCGCGTGTATATCGTTTTTTTTTGCGAATCGAATTTTCTCTGAATTTTGTTTGCTACAAATCTCACGGAGCCTCTTTATTAAAGTTATTCAATGTCTAAAACGCAGATAATTACTCGTACGTATTAACAATTACGCAATTGACGATTCCCAGAAACCTTTTTTTATGATAAATAGGCTAATGTTTGACCGCAGCTTGCCTGATGTTAAGCTTGACTGTGGTCTAAGATTAATGAATTACCTCTTATTAATTCTTTGCAAAATTTTTAAACAACGCAAAAATAGCTTTAAAAAAATTTGCTCATAAGAATATGAATAAATGTATTGTTTAAGTAAGTGTGTTACAAGGTTTTAAATGTAAACATATGTAAATATTATGTATATCAACAGTCGTGCCCATTGCGAACATACAATATTAATATTAAAAAGGTGCTGAACAATATCATAGTTTTTAAGTAAACTATTTTAAATAACAAATTTAATTAAGCCTATTTTAAATTCTTACTACATAATTAATTAGATCTCTTAGAACACATTCATAATATTCTAAATCAAAATAAAACAAGATAATCTATTAGTTAGCAACTGTGATTGAGTGGGTGTGATTAAACACGTAGGTAATTATGATAATGGGTCACTGACTCATTCCATACTCGTGTGAAATAAGGAGCTGGAACCGGTTTTGTGGTACGTAAACATTTTTTTTTCTATGCTGTCGGCGTCATAAAATATTTTTTCTTTCTTTTTTTCTCTCTAAATAATCCTAATGTAAATAAGATGAGATTTTAGCGGTTATTTCTAAACGCTCGACTATCGACCGAAGCATCACGTAACATCAGGTGAAATAAAAAAAAATAACGTATATTTATGTAAATTGCCTACTAAGAGGTAGTACAATAAGTAAGAGATCTTAATCTCACGTATACCACGTGTAATAAATAAAACAAGGCTATGTACATAGTATAATATACCATTGATACCCTATTTTTATTTATTTTTAAGTAGTATTACGCTGTAGTATTCAAGTTTTGGAATTACTTGTAAGATGTAAATGTTGAAAACCGACATAACAGAGCATTTATAATCGTCTACAAAGGCAACCTGCGGGGCAAGCACGGGTAGTGGACTATTTTTTCACCGGGCGAAGCAATAATCTTCTTTTATTTTACCTTTTATTTCAACTGCGTTTGTAGTTATATTTTTGTAAACTTCTTCAAAATCTTAGCAATATTATTTGTATTTCTCATTTTATTAAAAAATTAAAACACAAAATGATTATGTACATTCAATTTTTTTCCCCGCCTTCTTATTGTCTGTCCCTTTCATATGTCAATCGGAGAGTAATTACCATCATTTTACTCGAAAGCAGCAGGAAATTGCGGCATAAAATGTCCACAATGAACGTCTAGAAATATTTTATAAAAGAAATTGTCCTTGTTGCCATGGTAATAAGGTGAATTTTTAATGAAAAGTAGAAATAATGGTGGAAAGACAAATAATCTTCGTTCCGTGCTCGCCCCGTTAGGTCGATGACTTCTCCATAATAAAAGTATGTATGCCCCACGCATATTCACGTCCTTCTACGATGACGTCATGTCTGATGCAACCATCAGGCTATTTCGAGCCGAGCTAGCAAGGGGATATAGCTCAGTGGTAGAGCATTCGACTGCAGATCGAGAGGTCCCCGGTTCAAACCCGGGTGTCCCCTTCAAAACTCCCTTTTTGTTTTCAGTATATTTTTTTACACGGTTCTTGTTACTTAAGGCGATATAGGGGCAAAATTTTGACTATACAGTTTTTTCACTATAAATCGTAAACGGAAAAAATATCGAATAGCTTAAAGGCCTTCTAAAGAACCATTCTAACAATATTTATACATACTTATTTAGTTACCAATAAAACGTATGAATTGGAAATAAAACTGGTTAAAAAAAAAAAATATCAGTTTTTTGAACCACTTTTTTTTTTCATTTTGATAAGTCTGATCGGTACCTTAAATGTAAAAACCCATTTGTTTCGTAGATTCACTAAAAGTCCTTTACAAATAACAATAGAACAACACCTACTTAAATAAATTTAAAACAAGTTTGCATATTAGGTACACATTAATTACAACAGTAAAAAAGCGTTAGAGCAGTTTTATAGTTTTTGTCTATTTCTACGTACGTGTTACTACTTGATACCTGCATTTTGTCGATCATCATTTATTTTTTTACAATAAGTTGTAGGCATTTTATGTCATTGTTGATATATGATAATGACATACCTACAAAGTTATTTCCAGATAATATATAGTAACTAGCGGTGTCGTTGTTTTGCCCTTCCTTTTAAAAATATTGAACTATTTATAGTTTGCGGGTGCGGCTCCCGTATAGGGTTGTTCAGCCACCAGCGAAAGTGCTCATCAACGGAAGCTGCTTAAATCGTCTGATTAATATGATAACCCATATAAATAATTTGTTTAATATGTGTCAAGGCACATGAGAAAGAATAAAAAGCTTGATTAAGAAAAGGGGTAAGTGGTAAAAGACTTGAAATTTAGGATTTCATTTCTTGTGATGACGAATCTTATTTTCTTAAATTTAGAAACCCTCGTATTATATCTCCTCGTTATAAATATTCGATAATATTTTAAAAAAAATGAACAAAATCGTATAAGCCCTCCTCAAGTTATAGTGTAACCAGAAAAAAGGTTCTTTTCGTCTACAAAATCTCTATGATGT
The DNA here is from genome assembly GCA_035578125.1 of Mellilla xanthometata. Classification (NCBI taxonomy): domain Eukaryota; kingdom Metazoa; phylum Arthropoda; class Insecta; order Lepidoptera; family Geometridae; genus Mellilla; species Mellilla xanthometata. The sequence goes on along the minus strand of JAPUBQ010000015.1, from coordinate 2,113,611 downwards.
ATTTGTATACATCATAGAGATTTTGTATTTTGTATACATTGTATTTGTATACATCATAGAGATTTTGTAGACTCTGATAGGTTATTTACATACGTACATACTGTACCGACCCCACATGAAGTGGGATAAGGTGATGATGAAGAAGAAGAAGAGCCGGTATTAAGGATATACCGATACAGAAGTACAGAACTTTATTAGCCCTAAATAACATACGTTAAAGGCAAGTCATACTACAATAATTACTTAATACTTAAAAACATTAGTTAGATAAAATTAAATAAACTTACAAGTTTCATTAAATAAATATTCTACCCCATTAAATACTACACACATTAGCATTTGTTTTCCATGTTTATTAAATTTAAAATACTACTGTTTACACATGAATAACGATTCTGCAAGCTCCATATTCATATATTCGCTTAAATTATAAAAGGAATTACTTTCACAAAAACTCTTTATTTTCTGTTTAAACATACTACTATTAAGATTTGTTATTTTCTCTGGCAACTTGTTGTACATTAATATTTTTGTATAACATCCCTGTTTCTGTACTTTAGCTAGTCTATTTGCTGGTAGAACTTTACCTATATTCCTGTGTAAACAATATTGGTGGCGATTCAGCGGCACACACGACCAAACTAAATTTAAAGAAGCCCCGTCTCTTTTCATCTTAGGTGGCCAGAAAGAGACGGCACGCCCTGCACCATAGTCAAACCAACTTAAATCACGTCAAATGTTGAAAATATAGGCGACTTTAGTCCGCACTCACTTGTGTCACCTCTAAAACTGCCTGCACATTCTATATTTGACGTGATTTTAGTTTTGTCTGTGGTTTAGAGCGTGCCGTCTCTTTCTGGCCACCTAAGATGAAAAGAGACGGGGCTTCTTTAAATTTAGTTTGGTCGTGTGTGCCGCTGAATAGCCACCACTAAGGAATAACATCTTTTTTATTCTGGTACAGAGTAGTGGTAAGTCAGGCACCTGGTCAGTGAGAGTGGGGTCTGCGCCGTGCTGCAGCAGCAGCTCCACGATATCCGTGGCATCGGCCGCGCACGCCGCGTGCAGCGCACTCGAACCCACCTGCCGCACATTATACAAATACAAATAGATTATTAGAAAGAAAGAAAGAAAGAAAGAATCATTTATGTTGTGACACGAACAACTAATACACAAGAAACTTAAAAGAAAAAGACAACATTTACGTGGCACAAAATATGTATAAATACAGGGTGAAACGTACTATAACTAATTAAATTCTATTTTTTATTAAGGACACATTTCACACACGACTGGTTAACCCCATACTGAACCATTTCTAGTTCGTATTATTGCTAACACAACTGATATACTACATATACATACATATTTATTATAGATACATATTTAACACCCAGACTGACAGCCAACAAATTTAGTTCAGCACAAAGAGGTCGACCGCGCCGGGAATCGAACCCGGAACCTTCTGATTGGCAGTCCGGCATGGTAACCTTTACGCCAACGAGGTCGTCAAACTGCTCGGGGGAAACTGCGGGGCGCAGTCATAATAAAGGCTCTTATTATTCTTGAAAAAGCTTGTATGATACCAATTTTTTAAGCCCACTCTAACCCCTTTCATCCGAATACTTAAGCCCTTATCCCGCGTAACGAGCAGGCATCATGTTCGAGGGTCGAGTCATGAAGTTGAACACAGTGAGGCTACTCATCTACAACCCCAGTCACACGCCGAATCAGGTCAGCCGCGGGCCCCGAGCTTAGCTAAATGTCACACGGGGGCGAGCAAAGCCTAATGCGGAATATTTCATCACCATCGTCATCAGCTAAAGGCTAGGTTTCAACCGGATGTAGCCTAAAGAACGCTGTTTGAAACTCTTAGTGGTATGTTTAGTATTTATAGATATTACTAGCTGACCCGGCAAACGTTGTTTTGCCTTAATAATTATTTCTAAATATACAGTAGCCGATTCTCGGACCTACTGATTACGCTTATAAAATTTGGAAAAAATCGATCAAGCCGTTTCCGAGGAGAACGGTAACAAACACTGTGACACGGAAATTTTATATATAAGATAATATTAATATTTATGGTCAGCTTACTCTAATTTAAAGTGTAGTGTTTAAGTTTGTATATAGTATTTTAATTGATGATTTCTGTAATAGTTATTTGTAAATAAATAATTTACTCCGAGGTTAAAAGTAGCCTATGCGTTAAACTAGTCTAAAATATGTCCGTACCTAATTTGATATAAATCAGTTTAGCCATTTGAGCGTGAAGAAGTGACAACCATACACACTCACACAAACTTTTGCATCTATAATATAGTATTTAGCTATAAATATGTTTATGTGAATCGAAGCTGTTAGTAGTAAATTTGACCATTACTTCTTTTTCCCTTATCTGGACGAAACAAGTTTTGTTTATGCTTTATGCTACATACAAGAATTTATTGATTACGAGTATCTAGACCCACAAGCAACAGTTTTATTGATGTGCTTTGCAATTCATTATTAATGTTTAATTTGCAATGTATTTTTTAATTAATAAAGATCGTAGAAACCTGAGATAAATCTTATATATAAAATTTCCATGTCACAGTGTTTGTTACCGTACTCCTCCGAAACGGCTTGACCGATTTTTTCCAAATTTTATATGCGTATTCAGTAGGTCTGAGAATCGGCTACTGTATATTTAGTTTTTTTTATTATTAAGGCAAAACAACGTTTGCCGGGTCAGCTAGTTAACTTATAAAGAAACTCCTAAGCGATTCTGAACTGCAATTCTAACTCTAATAAACTATGGCAATTAAGAAAAGAGCATTATAGGAACATTCCGGAAACTCTACTTGAGCAAAGTTCCGCTTCGAAGCTAACACAGTGTTTTCAAACAACTCTCCTCAGCTAGCTAGTTCCGCGCAGTTTTATTTGACCAAACAGTACCTTTATACAACTTTTAGTATTGCACGTGCTATATACGAGTAGCTTTATTATAATAATATCAGGAAACTCAGAATATTTTTCGAAAAAAAGTTTTTATGAAAGAGAGACTGGCCAGTTTAAACCTATTTTAAAAATATAATTATTTATAAGTAAAAATAGGCAAATTCCAATTTCAAATTTTCCCTCCACATTTTTTCTGTTTCGCAAAACTTTCTGAGTGTCCCTCGTATGTACATATGTAGTCCCTGTAGCTCGGCTAATAGCTCGATCATCCAGGTTAAGCAACGGACAGCGCGGACACTCTTTGGATGGGTGACCAAGCACAACTCTTTTAAAATAGATTGTTTCCATCTGGGCGATACCGTGGGTCGGATGACTCGTTAAATTGTAAGTCCCGGCTCTTAGTCTTAGTACTAGCAGTCCTTAAGCCATGTCGGCACAATTTACTTTGGCGAAAACGTAGCTAATGGTAACCAACTCCTTTTATTTCCTTTCTCTTAGACAAAAAACGAATAGTGGAGTACTACGTCTTATTTTTCTTCGCATGTGCTTAGTGGCTTAACTTTCAATCCGCTTGAAAGCCTTTGACTTGTTTATGACTCTAGTCACCCATCCAAAGAATGTTCGATACTGAGCGTTGCTTAACCTCGATGATCGCGTCAGATCACCTTAGTTAGCCGAGCTACAGGCGCTACAAACAAGGAAAAGTGCTGAAAATACTCACATTATTTTGCATATGTACGTTAGCGCCGAACGCTAGCAGGTGTTCTACAATTCCCCGACAGCCTTGTGCACAGGCCATTTGCAATGCTGTCACACCGTTCTGGAAAACACGACCTTGTTTGTAAAAAATAGAGGCTAAAATAGCTAAGCTAAGACTAGTGACAATATCATTTTTGTGTCTGTCTGCAAAGCCGTAATGAGCACGCATGTTTTATTCATTAAATGATTCCAACAGGAATTGTATTCGAGTTTTATCTTCGCCGTACTTGTGTTTTAGCGAAGTATAGTCCACCGCTATAATAATTATATTTAGATATCTTATATCTTTACATGAGCAATTCTTGTATATATATAATTGGAATCTCGGAATCGGCTCCAACTATTTTCATGAAATTTTGTATATAGGGGTTTTCGGGGGCGATAAATCGATCTAGCTAGGAATCATTTTTAGAAAATGTCATATTAAAAAAACCCGAGCAAAGGTCAACCAGGTACTATTAATTTAATACTAGCTGTTGCCCGAGGCTCCGCCTGCGTGTAAGTCTCTTTTCGCGTTTGAAACTACAATTATCTAGACTTAAGTAAGTATAGTATCTTATTCCCGTGCCAATCTTATGTAGTCATTGCTAAAATATCAAACTGAAAATAAAAACATACTATCACATCTTTGTCTGTAAAAGAGAAGACGCATCTTATTACAGAGGTTTCTAAAGACCGAGACAATGCATGGCATTGCCGATCTTTACATTCCTTCTGCTTTTAGTCATTCTGGAATGTTGCGACAGATTAGTCAGACTAGGTTTTGATCGTATTCTCCTAGGCATTATTTAAATTTAAATAATTAGAATACGTTACGACATAACCATACCATGCCGCTGAACATCAACTAAACTGACTGGCTGATTATTAGTTTTATGAATCAGGACAAACATAGTAATACTCAAAAACCAATCCTGTAGGAATGATACGTACATTGAATAAAACATAGTTCAATATATCCTGATGTCTAGATTTGGCTACCTGGATTTAAAAACCTTGTATGTGTTTTAATGGCAATTGTGTTTATAACTCAAATCAATAAAGACAAAATTTGAAATTTCATATCCTCTTGGAAAAGTAATAAGTGTGAACAAGAGGAAGTAATCAAACGTCTTCTTTAATAAATTGAGTTATATATTTTAACATTTTATCAAGATACGAAAACGCAATCAAAATTATTAACGAGAAAGTTTTCCCAGGTATTTTCATCACGGTTTCAAACAGCAGGGAAATATTTTCATTTGGCTGTTATATCACCTTTCATTTACAAGGGTTTGCAAGAAATTTCTCAATAAAGTCTCAGTTAATGTAGACCTCTGAAAATGTGAAAGGAGGACGTAATTGGCTATTAACTTTTAATCAAGTTGGATGTTCGAGAAGACCAGTTCAGGACGATCACGTTGTTAAATTTTAAGGAGGTAATGAAAGTCTGATTGAGTTAGAAAATGGTAGCGCCTGTAGCTCGGCTAACTAGGATAATCTGATTCGATCAGCAAAGGTTAATGCGGACAGTCAGAGCGATATTGTGATCTGAGGATCCGAGAAGAACACGGGTCACTCGTGATCGTACTCTTTTCTATTTTTTAGTTCGGTTTTCTATAAAAAGCGTGTTTTTTAGTTTTTCGTCTATTATTTATTTTCTACTTTTTAGTTTTTTTAATTTTAAACTATTGCACGGCTCAATCTGGCCGTTTAAAGTGGGCCAAAATCGCGCCCGTAGAAGTCGGTTACAAACAAACATACAAACAAAAATATAAAAAATGGAATAGTTTTATCAAATTAGTGTATTGTCATCGGTCCTCAATAAATCAACAGAGTTTGAACGAAATCTGGCCGTTTAAAGTGGGTCAAATACGCGCCCAAAGAAGTCGGTCACAAACATACAGGTGAAGCTAATATAAAGCGTGTAAAAAATAAGTAATAACACTCACGTTATCGACAGCATCCACCTGGCATTCCGCCTCCAGCAAGCTCCGCACCAGCTCAGTATGTCGATGTACTGCGGCCACGTGTAGGGGAGTTCGGCCGGAGTTGTCCCGGGCTTCCTTGCTGGCTCCTCGGGAGATGAGAACTGTGGCTGCCGAGACGTGGCCACCTTCACACGCCATGTGGAGGGCGGTGCGACCCTTCTGTAAGGAACAATAATTTTAAATTGAGCTGTCAAATTGTTTGTTGTTGTGCTATTTTGTGTGTGAATGAATATTAATGATTTTGTAATCTTAATATATATACATCTCGTGTCACAATGTTTGTCCTAAATGGACTCCTAAACCACTTAACCGATTATAATAAAATTCGCACACCATGTGCAGTTCGATCCAACTTGAGAGATATGATAGTTTAAATCTCAAATTATAGTCGCAATTTTAATTTATTGTTAATTATTGTCTGTTATTACGATACCTTTCGACTGGGTTGAGTAAGTAATCAATAGATGGCGCTGCTATGGTAAATCTACGAACGTGTCATATAAGCTACACTATCTATTTTTCATACCCCTAAGTGAGAGAAAACAACGTTTGCCGGGTCAGCTAGTAATTTTATAAGCATTAAAAACTTTTGTTTCTCGCTATGATTACATGAATTTGTTAAATGATTGATATTATACGCTCTGTTACTCACAAAGAGTTAAGAATAATTTGGAATTTTAATTTTATAATTGACTTGTACTATCATTATTTTAAATTGTGTGTTTAGCCTATAAGGTATCTACATATATATTGCGTGTTAATTATTTGATATTCGTGATAACACTGAATGTTAAAATTGAAGTGCACTGAAAGTGCATACATATTTTTATTCTAAATACAAAAATGTTTGGAATTTGAAATTGTAAAATATACATGGAAATATACTACATTGCGATTAAAATGACCTAATATGAAAAACTTAATGAATTTGGTAAAATTGGAAGAACAAACGTTATCTGGTTAAGAGTAATACAAATACTTCTGAAAATTATCTCAGATTTATACTCGATATTATTTGTACAAAAAGTAATTGCTAGAACCAAATGAAGACTCGAAGCGTCGTTAGTTTAGGCTAATACATTTTGTTATAGACATGTTATAGACATTTTGTTAAAAGTAATATACAGTTTAAATTATTATATAATTATATAACTAAAGAACAACCCTAAGAAGATTTATATACGTTTTGGTTTAATCAGACTTATGAACCAGAAAAAATAAAACTTGATCAAAAAAAGTCTGATATAAAATTTAGATTTCTTTTAGTAATTTTATTTAACTAATTAATACTGACAATTTAAAATTTTGTCCATATCCTATCCTATGATACTTTAAACGTATTATATATACAACAAACGCTGACAAAATACTGCCCACATTCCACCGTTATGATTCAGGGCACAGAATTAACGATGCCCCGACAAAACCCTTAGCAAAGAACAAGCAATATTTTTACTTTAAGGGCGTGTTTATTATTTTAACGATGGGTTTACGCCTGACAGCGCCCATTACGTCTAAGCCGTGAGTAATCTGTACTTATACTATACTAAGTACATAGGTATACAAGGTTATATTATGATAATCGCGTAGTACTTCAGTATGTATGTCTTCTTCGTGAGCCGTCTCTCCAGCATCTGCCTCGAGAGTGAATCCGCTAATCATAAGATAGGGCAATCGATTCAACCAATCACAACGAGTAGATTTTGGCGCGCATCGCTTGTGCCAATCGCGCGCCGCTTTTATGCCCGCCGACAATTTAACAAATATCAATAGATGGCGCTGTACGACATTTGAATATTATGTAGGTCAATTATTTGAATTAAATACCAGCTAAGATATTATTTTATTATTGTAAATATGTTTGAATCAGCGATATAAGCAACCGAAATCATGACAACTTCTTCTTCTTTTTTTACAAATTACACATAGGCATTTAGTCAGCTAAGTGCGTATGCTCACAAGTTAGCGACACTTTGGCCTAAGATGAAGCATGCCTTGTCTGGAAATACTAAATCTCTTAGTGGTTGCCGGAACACACTTTCTAGGTGCTTGGCGACAGATTTTAAAATTCAAAAGTTGCTAGCCAGGCGACCAAAATAAAATGCTCTACCACCATACTATGTTTCCTCACAATGCTTTCCATCGATGATTATAGAAAGTTATATGAAACAGTTTGGAATTACTATAAAATTGTTGACGTAATCTGCTTAAGATTTGCAATTGTTTGCAAGTTTTGGCAGTTATCTAAGATGGCTGGGGACATTCTAATCCCATGGTTAACGTCTTCAGGGGTCTTATCTCGTAGTTCCCAAGGCACTTGGAGTAACAATATTTGACAGCATCTAAGCCATTCTATGTACTTAGAAGGATTTTCAAGGCTTTATACACGCACAAATATTTAATCTATGATGTTCTACGAGTATATAAAAAGAGTAGATATATATAGATACGTAAGTAGATAAATAAATAAATATTAGGACACATTTCACACACGGCTGGTTAACCCCATACTGAACCATTTCTAGTTCATATTATAGTTGCTAACACAACTGATATACTACATATACATACATATTTTTTTATATAGAGAGTTCAGCACAAAGATGTTGGCCGTGCCGGGAATCGAACCCGAAACCATCTGATTGGCAGTCCAGCATGGTAACCTTTACGCCAACGAGGTCGTTACGTTACAGGCTGCTTACGCGTAGTGAAAGAAAACATATGTAGCCAAGTCGATATTAGTAACTTATAAGTATTATATGCTATGTCATGTTAACGTCTCAAGCCTGTCAAAAAAAAAACATTAAAAAATACTAAACTGGCAAAAAAAAAGAGAATATATCGACTCAAATAAGTTTATTTAAAAATGCAAACAGGTTGAATTGGACTACTTAGACTCAGGCCTTGCTTAGTTAAGTAGTCTCAAGAGAATATGTAATCTAGTAATAAGTTAGTAAATAAATATTTTTCATTTTCATTTTTTAATTTTTAAATGTTAGTGAAATTTCTATTCTCATTGATTTATCAGCTTAAAAAAATAATGTTTGTAAAAAAATATGTAGGTATGGATATTTTGGTTTGCCACTGCATGAATGAGATAGAAAGCGTTTCAATTTCTCCATCTTGTTATATTTTCTTGTCAGTTGAAGGACAGTAACTGCTCTGTTTGTAGAATCTCATTGCATTTACCCGTGTTATATAATTTGCTAGCTAGCTGTGCCTTGCGATAAAACCCGCGTTAATCCGAGATAAAGTGTATGTTATGTGTTAATCCAAGGTATAGGTAAGCGCATAATTTCTATGATTAAAGGAAAAAAGACAGTAACACACAATATGTAGAAAAACTTAATTTATTTTGTTCACTGCACAGCTACTATGTCGCGTAGTTACACGTTATGATCAGTAAAACGTGATCAAATGGATCCATTTGATCAGCATAACGTGATTTAGAGTAAAAAAAACGTATCTCTTATTTTTCTTACCGTTAGAGATATCACCTTAAATCTAGTACATTTTTGATCGAAGGTTGAACCACCCGCGTGTAAAACAACGGTGCACCTTGAATGTATAACGTTGTATGTTTGTACATTGTGGCCGTCAATCTACATTGTTTGATGACGTCACAGCCCGACCGGAACTTCCCCTGCGGGTCCCGGGACTTCCGGGTTGGCACCAGACCAGGCGGCGTTTCATTCAAATTTAAATTACTTGTTTAAACTTTAATCATTATTATCGCGCGGCATAATAAAGTTGACAAGTACAGTTCGGTGAAAAACTTTGGCAGTTATTTGAATAGCCTAGTTAAGTATAATGCTTACTATTAGGCAAGGTTTAATGTATAGTAAAAATATGACTCAAAATACGAAGTGTTTTAATTTTTCAAAGTACTGAATATGCCAACGATATAATTTGTTTATTTGTCTAATTATTTCGGGGAAGTTTGCTAAATTGATGTCGATACATCAGAGCTGACTTCACACGCAGAAGACAGTAAAATTTCGTTATTAGACGTGAAGATTTATCTACCTTGTAAAACAGAATAGATCTTATTTTTGTAGTCTTTTAATTATCATAATATTCAAACAATCTTATCTTTATAATAGGTACACTTATACTAATGATATTATCTTGAATTGTAAGCGTTTGTGTTTTTTTTCACTACCTCGGATCAGTCACGACACTCCATATGTTTGTAGAATTAATTAATTGTATGGAACTGCTGTCACGAAAGAGATTCGAAAACGAAAAAAGGTTTTATCTCGAATAGAAAGTTTACACTGCAAATAAGGTGCTTTGGATTTTCACATGGTTTTTAATGAATTCTGTTTCTATTTTTTCTCGGATTTGAGAATACTATATCTATTAATCTACTTATGTCTAATCAAAAATTATAATTTCTTTCAACCAAAAATTGAACAATACTACACAAATTTAATTGGTATTTAAAAAAAAAAGAACTACTCAACTTGTTTATAATTTGTATAAATTAGAAACCCATGAGACGTAGCCGTTTTATTGCTAAGTTTTACTCGCTAATAAAATTCACAGTAAAATGGCCGTTTAAAAATATTTTTTAAATTCTGTGGCTATTTTACTTTTTCCATTATCAATAGTACTTATCCATGACATCACTCAATAGATAGTATTCAAAACAACCGCTGAAAGAGAAGTTTATTACCTCCTATTGTATGGAAACAAACAAAGACCGGAGTTATGAGAGTCTCTGTGTTGTAGCGAAGGTCCGAGGTCAATAAAAATGTACATAATATAATATAAAGAGCACTCCACCGTCACAAGCATTCTCGTAGTTTCCCTTTCCAAAAATGCGTATAATACCATTATATTGCGGAATTCCCTCTACCTTTCCCGAGTAACTATTCCTGTTTATATTTTGAGAAGGGAAAATGTGAAGGTAAAGAACTGTCAAATATCCTTCTAATACATATTATAAATGCAAAAGTTAAGTGAGTTAGTGTGTGTTCCTAAAAAGTGATAAATTATTATATTATGACTTTGACTGTGGTTTCTATATTTTTAATTGACAATTAGTTTAACTGATAATTAGTGTTTGTGGTCTTGTTTGCATATTTAATTTTATCTATCTAATCTTCTATCTTCTAATATATAAAATTTAAACGTCACAATGTTAGCTACCGTATGAACTTAGAGTATGATGTGTGTTATGAATAAAAAAAATGTAGCAAATTATTACAGAAATACAGAACTTTATTAGCCCTAAATAACATACGTTAAAGGCAAGTCATACTACAATAATTACTTAATACTTGAAAACATTAGTTAGAAAAAATTAAATAAACTTATAAATTTAATTAAATAAATAATATTTCCCAGGTAATCCCAATAATTGTCATCGACCGGTCGGACGTCCCAGGTATCGCTGGATAGACCAAGTGGAGGAGGAGCTGCGCAATCTTCAGGCCACGCAGTGGCAGGAGAAGGCACAGGACCGAGAACAGTGGCGTCTCCTAGTGTCGGAGGCCAGGATCCGATTCGGGTCGACGCGCCAACCCAGTTAGTTAGTTTTTTTTTTAGTTAGCAAATTATGTGCGAGCTTATGCAATCGATACAGGAGTCTGCGGAAGGCTTCGGCGGCAGGATATGAAGCCAGCCGGGAAGTAGGTCAATGAGGTTATTGTAATTAGCACACCAGCTGTTCATTGAGCATTACATGAGCCGGGAAGCAGGAAATAACGCCTGATATACCTTTGTATTTTATTGTTAAATTGAACGACTCTCCCGCACTTCGCACGGTTGAATGTAGAAAATATCGTCATGGCGACTTGGTCTTGAAATATAGTCTGTATTTAAATCTACGAAAGCTTAGAATTTTTTATTTAGGTTTTTTAGGTTATTTATGTTGAAACTTTCCGGAATAAATTATTTATCAGTTTGAGTTAAAATCTGTGCTTACATTAAGTACATAATTGCGTTAGAACAGAATTTAGTACCACATTAGAGCGTAGGTGTGTAGCTTAGATTTTCGGTCTAAAAACGTGATTAATTAGACCTAAACTATGCCAGTCATAAACTAAGTAAGCACAATATAAATACTATTAGTCCACAACGTGGCCGTAATTAATAGCATTAGGTACGCATCCATACAAATAAATACGCCACATCGATCACATCCTATCTAAACAGCGCGAGGTCCCAAAGTATACACGACATAACTGTGTCCAAACACGGTTCTCATTTTGGCAAGTTCATGCGTCATTTCACCAATTAATCAACCACGCACGTGAGTTTGTCGGATTGCCGTAATCATTGATAATATTCCGCTTGATAGCCGATGTCAGCAATGTCTCTTATATATTGTTCACCTCTACGGTCGCGGGACGGGGTGCTAGAAAAGGACAGAGCTATAATTTGCTCGTAAAGTAAAGAAGGATGGATTAATAGCTTAACGGGCGTTTAATATTTGCGTGTTTGTTATTATTAGAAAAACGAACATGTCATCTAGATCCCGGAGAAGGCCGCCGAGCTATCCCATACGCCCACTTTGGCGTGACTCCCGGGGTGCTGCTCTTACCTCAGGGACAATGTACCCTGGAGCCCAGCCCTCTCAAAGAGAATCTTCCTCGAGGTAGGATCCCTACCTCCCCATTTATCATGAGGAGAGTAAGAAACGGAACTGACGGTGGTTTCGTTTTCGGTTTCGATTTCTTTTCTTAACTACCTTATCCTACCAAAATGTGTTGCGGATGCGGTGATGCACAATCCACACTTGTAACATGAATATGCTGATGTGGTGTCCGGTTACTTGGGAGCTCTCCAAAGCTAATGTACGTGTCTTCTAGGATGTGTTTAGTTCAGACAATAAATATGTGTGAATATTTCTGTAATATTGATTAAATAATTTACGGATAACTGAAAAAGCATACATGTAGACAAAAATTTTAGCTTTCAGACGGATTGATTTAATTTATTTCGATTTTAAATTTACACATAAAGTTAGTGATGAATCACTTTCTGTTTTCGGAAGAGGAGTAAAGGTATGTGTGTAAAGGTACTAAATTATAGCACTTTGCAGCTAAGTGTACAAAGTACAAGTTATTATTCTGTGCTAAGTGACAGTTATATCTCTATTAATATACGTACCGTTTTGATTCTTAATGGACCACAGCCACTTCAAGAGTCGCGGTCGTGCCGTGCGTCGTGATTTAAGGCGCAGTTGTACTGAGTCTAGCCGCGCCATTGATATTTGATCATAGCGCCTGACGCGCGGCAGTAAATAAATCACGAAATAAATTCATATAAAATCAAGAATTAACAATAAGTCGCGCTTGTAGCTCGGCTAGCTAAGGTGATCTGACGCGATCATAAAAGCTAAGCAACGGCCAATGCGGACGGTGTTTGGATGGGTGACCATGCAGAAGACTCGTTTTTACACGCTTTATATTAGCTTCACCTGTATGTTTGTATGTTTGTTTGTTTGTAACCGACTTCTTTGGGCGCGATTTTGACCCACTTAAAACGGCCAGATAAGCGTGTTTTTTAGTTTTTTTGAACTACTATTATTCAAGTGGCATTTTCATCTGGCGCTACCGTGGTTTGGTTGACACATTAAATTGTAGATCCCGGCTGTTAGTCTTAGTACAAGCAGTCGTTAAGCCAAGTCAGAGGCCTACTCGCGGATTGAAAACTCTCGACACCAGAGCCAGGTCACTTAGCTCATACGAAGGAAGAGAAGATCTAAATTATTACTCATTAAGATTTGTTGATTAAGAAGAAGAATTGACAATAATGAAATTGTAAGGTCTAGCAATTCTAGATTAAGAAGAAACAAAGAAAGATTTGTTTAATTTTCTTAATTCTATCGGAACTCTCACTAGTAAAAAAAACTATCGAGTAAATTTCAAGTAATCAGGTTTTGGATCTAAACCCTGAATATTATTATTATATTATTCTTAGCTCTGAATTAAAGATAATAAAACTGTAACCCCATCATATAGGCAAGATTTAAAATATGTTATTTCACTCACATTTCGCCTTAAGCCACTTTTATACCAATGCGAGAAAGCGTACCTACGATGTTTAGGCCAATTTAGTATTCAGAGCGTCAATCGTTTGGAATTCAGAAGGTGTGCGTTTGAAAATCTGGATGTTCTACCGAGTGAAGTTAATTTTAAATAGAAGACAAAATTAAATATTTAGTGTACTTCCGCTGTGATACAAAATCCAAATTAAGACAAGTAAAGGAAAAATTAACTAAGCTTAATTAACTAAGATTAATTAAGATTAACGTTACCTATCACAATTCGGAAATTCTTAACTCTACACGTGTTTCGCCTAACCACAAGGCATCATCAGGAGATGCTGACTCTTCGAACGACAAGTCGAGAGTTAATTTTGCTTTCGTCTGTAAGTATGTATGTATGTTGGCTCGGTCTTCTTCCTCTTCCTGGTCTCTAGTAGAGGCCGTAACTTCGAATCAATCTTGACGTAAAATTGGTACACGAATAATTGTACTCAATACACATTTTTACTTGTCAGCAATTTATGCACCATAGACTAATAAATATAATAGACTCCCAACCTCTTGTTGAAAATCGTACTGCGTGTATCATTCGATTTACGAGCGCCATCTATTCGTATTTTCTTGAAATGACTTCACTCGAGTCTAAATCGAATCGAAATCTACTATCGTTACACTATACGACTGCAGCGTGTTGCGGAATTCGGCGGCAACTGAGCTGCACGCTCAATTCCCAGCGCCATCTAGGTTTCATCGATCTAGTTGGCGTAATGGTTACCATGCCGGACTGCCAATCAGAAGGTTCCGAGTTCGATTCCCGGCACGGCCAACATCTTTGTGCTGAACTAAGTTTGTTGGCTGTTGGTCTGAGTGTTAAATATGTATCTATATAAAATATGCATGTATGTCGTATATCAGTTGTGTTAGCCACCATAATACGAACTAGAAATAGTTTAGTATGGGGTTAACCAGCCGTGTGTGAAATGTGTCCTTATATTTATTTATTTATCGATAATTGTGGCAAAATTCCAACGCTTTTTTGTATGGGAATCAGCAATCCTCAAAGACATCAGTAGTATTCTGATCCACGGTCGCACGTACCTTATTAACAGCGTCGATATAGCCCCCCCTGTCCAGTACGAGCTCCACGCCCCCCGTGTGTCCGGCCCTGGCGGCGAGCGCTAGCGGGGCGTCCCCGGCCGCGTCCAGGGTCTGCACGCGCGCCCCCAGGGAGATGACGTACTCGGCCACGGCGGTGGCGCCCCGCGCGCACGCGCATTGCAGGATGTCGTTCTGTTTCTGTTCAGTGGAAAATATTTGTTTTTTTAATATCATTATATTAGAAAGACGACTCGAGGTGAAAGTATGGATCAACGCAAGGTGTCTTTTAGAATAGAAAGCTTTCATAATAGTGGCGATTCAGCGGCACACACGACTAAACTAAATTTAAAGTAGCTCTGTCTCTTTTCGAACCATAGACAAAACATCTAAAATCACGTCAAACACGTCAGATTTAGAGCTGATACAATTAGGTGCGCTCTAAAATCGCTTATATTTTTCATATTTGACGTGATTTTAGCTGTTTGGTGTGTGGTTCCGAAAGTGCCGTGTCTTTCTGGCCACCTAAGATGAAAAGAGACGGGGCTTCTTTAAATTTAGTTTAGTCGTGTGTGCCGCTGAATCGCCACCAATATTGATTTTCATAAGTGTGTACAGCGGACTTCTTGGATTGAATTACAAATTGTTGACTTATTAGTACAGTCGTTTTAATCACCAGAAAATTAACAAACTTTAAAAATTGGATATTATAAATACAGTCGCTGAAATCACGAGAAAATAAGCAAGTCAAAATATATTAGACATATTAATTTTTATTGTGTCTGATGTAATAATTATTTTCTTTATTTCAACTAATTCTTTAAATTAATTCAATAGTTGTCTGATAATGGACATGTCTTATAGATACACACATCCAAACACAGTTAAACGCCCTTTTAAAAAAATTTAACTAACTGACCGACTTAAAATACCGTCCTTTTTTTTACTCTGAATAGGTCAACGCTTGACCACAATTCACCTGATGGTAAGTGATATTGAGGTCTACGGTGGATCGCGCTTGCCTAGAAGGAACAGGTTCACTCTCGCCTTGAAAATCGCTAGATTGTAGTCATCAATACCGTCTGAATTAATACATACATCACAGCACATCACAGTTTAAATTAGTATCTGTCAACAAGTCAGTATGATGTATTAATATCAGTTATTTCACCTTATTGGTAGCGGCGAGACAAGCTCCAGCTTTGACCAGCGTCTTGACAGCCTCCAGGTGACCGTGCCACGCGGCCATCAGGAGAGGCCTCATGCCGAACTGAGGAAAGTTAAATTAATGTTAAGCATTATAATGGAGTATTATAATTATTCACGTTATTTATACGACGACCGAAGGCAACATAATGCGTATCGGAATGAAGATACATCCAAAGGGTTCATCACAATATTCTAAAATTTGAATAAGTGACGTGAACATTATGTGTGAACCCATAACTAAATAAAGAATATTTATTACAAAAAGATAATTGTGCATACAAATTACAAAAGAGAACAGAAATACGTTCTTATATAGTCCGGTCAAATTAGACCAAAAAATTAGGGTGAAATTACATAAATTCGCAACAAGCTGAATTTTGGTTCAATTGTTCAAAACACGATTATAAACAATAGCTGAAAGTTCCCCATCATTTCCGTGTGTGGAAAAAATTTATTCAAGGTCAAAGGTCAAAATTGGTCAAACAAAAGGGGAATTATGGGGAACTTCTATGCTTTGTTTATAATCGTGTTTTGAACAATTGTACCGAAATTCAGCTTGTTGCGAATTTATGTAGCACCGAATGTGTAATTTGACCGGACTATATAACTATACTTACAAATTACAATTTAGTAGTACGCTTAACTTAACTTAACTAAAGAAAGAAAATACATTTATTGTGCATAAAACAAAATAAACTTACACTTTACGATAGATAATTATCACTTAACTAGTGTGTGCAAAAGGAGTAAATTTAGCATAATACTGAGAGCACTAAGTACTCCAGCGTTGGTTTTCAATTTGCTCCTTTACTCTTTTGTAGGCATTATACAAGTAGTACGGAACTACTTATATATACTTGCATATTGTTGTGACATTTATGAATAAATAAACTTGTTTACATAAGGCATCTTGGAAGTAACTGGCAGAGACTAGCTAAGGACAGAACTGTGTATTGGAGAGGAGGAAAACATGCTGTTATTTATTTATATTCGTGATAAAAATCGTGTCAATAAAGTAATCTAATTATGTTTGAAAAATAATTCAAAAGCTTTCATATTCATTATACATATTGTGTATCGATGCCTATAAAAATATACTTTAACTCAGTTGATAACTTTCAAAGGAAGGTCGCAATAAACGAATTTGAATATATTTCCAAAGCGCAAAAATTAAGTGCCGGCGTTTCATGGCTCCATAAATTCTTGGTAAATAAAAATACAAAAATATACATTTCACGCTAATTTATTTACAGATTTTTTATACTTTTGCCATTTCGTTGATCATTACCATTTTAAGAGTAAGTATAAAATGGGATATATAATGAGTTTCGCAATTTCGAGAGAAAAAGCCGATTGGGTCTCGATTTTCGAGGAAATTTGTTTCGTGCTCTTCCTTTCATTCATAAGTTGTTTACCAACATACGCACTACGTTTATTTCTGTGAAAATAATATTTACCAAAAAATTTTTGGTAATATCGTGAAAGAGCCAGATCCAGCTTTAAGAATAAATTGAGGTCTTGGTTACAGGACCATTTGTTTTATAATTTTGAGGAATATCTAAAACTAGATAATGTTATAAATTAATGGAATAAATTTAATGAATTAATGAGAATTGTGTAATTTTGATATATTAATTTATTGACATATTGATATTTATTTAATTTTTTTCACATGTAACTAATGGTGTTATTCATAAATATTTGTATTTTTGTATTTGTAAAGATGAAAATGTTAGGTAATTATGTTCCCTGAGGCTCAACAGCTTATGTGTAAACTTAAATTGTAGTGTCGTCTTTTTGCTACAGTTAGTTTTTGTACTCTAGGTTTTTAGGTACATAGCGCGAAAATTTTTTTACCACTGATATTTGATTGACCACAATATCCGAAGACGTGTATCATCCAACAACCCCCATTTGGCCAGCGTGGTGGATTATGACCAATATCTCTCTCCTCGTGAGAGAAGGCTCCGAATCCCAGCAGTGGGAACGTACTTAGGGCTATCTATACTATGCCAATGTATAAACTAAGAGCTTTATAATTTTTATCTTGTTTTTAGATTGTAGTGCGTACCCATCGTCTACCTATCAGTTTTCTTCCACGTAAATTTTCTAATCTCACTGAATCTACCAAACATTGACTGCCAAAAATAAACCTTTCATAAATAATAAAGGATGTTTGGAACCGATATGTTTCACAGAGATTATTACCCGCCTTCTTATGGAGATATATTCGTTATACGAAAAGAAATAAGAAATAATACAACCTTATAACCGTTTGTGCAGTGACGCGAACATTATTATGATCTGAGAAATGAGACCGTGGAAATTCGCAAATGTTTAGGTTTATTTGATAAGCAATAGCAAAAGTTATTTTGATTATCTTAGGATAAACAAAAAAACTAAACATTTTTTTTTTACTACCTATGTCCCGTGTTACTCGTATTCATCCTTGAAAAAAAATAGCCATGAATGAATTGGAAGAATTAGCTGTTTCCAAAACAAATTCAATTACTATGAAAAAAATTGAACATTTACAATAGTAAAAAGAAGTCTAAGGAGTGACAGGATAAACCTACTACTTTTCCTCTTCGTTTGAGCTGTGGCCAAGCTCTGATGTCGAGAATTTTCAAGCCACCCGAAGGCCTTTGACTTGGCGTAACAACTGCCCGTACAAAGACTTGTTAGTTTCTGCTGTTCCAGGGTCCTACTGTTTAACGTGTCATCTGAACGCGGGTAGCGCCCAGATGAAAATTGTATCATATCAATGCTACTTATCACAAACTTGATTGATGACTTGATAATTCAGATGCAGAATGAGGAGGTGCTTCCGCGATAAATAACTCCAAAACAGCCTACTTCTATTGAAACTCGTAAGCCTTGTTAGAGGCCTTCGGGCAGCTTGAAATTTCGCTATACCAGAGCTTAGCCACTTAGCTCATACTTGTTTTGTTCTTTTAGAAAAATAATCCTATGGAAGTGAAGAAATCTTAATATATATAAATCTCGTGTCACAATGTTTGTCCTCAATGGACTCCTAAACCACTTAACCGATTATAATAAAATTCGCAACCATGTGCAGTTCGATCCAACTTGAGAGATAGGATAGTTTAAATCTCAAATTATAGTCGCAATTTTAATTTATTGCTAATTATTGTCTGTTATTATTTGACAGTCACAATTATCTGTTAACTCCAAATGATTCTAACAGATGTCGATACCTTTCGACTGGGTTGAGTAAGTAATCGATAGATGGCGCTGCTATGGTAAATCTACGAACGTGTCATATAAGCTACACTATCTATTTTTCATACCCCTAAGTGAGGCAAAACAACGTTTGCCGGGTCAGCTAGTATTTCAATATATTCTCACCTTGTCAGCAGCTTCGATGTCACATTTGGCATCGATCAGGAGGTTTATGATTTCCACGTTGCCTCTGCTTGCTGCCCAGTGGATTGGAGCGCGGCCATACTGTCAACAAATAAAATAAATATTATTTGGTACTAACTGAAAAAAAATTCAAGGCAAAAGTGAATCGATTTCTTCTGGGCAAACGCGCTCCACCTTAGATCATAATAACGCTTATCATCAGGTAAATTGCGATCAAGCGCAAGCCCAGTAAATGTAAAAAAAATATAATAATAAAATCTTTATTATCAGAAACAAAGTCCATAGAGTAAGTACAATTTTCATACGCGGTGTTCAGAAAAAAAATAACTATTAAAAATAAATTAAAAAACAGTGTAAATTCTATATAACGACACTGAAGGAACTGTGCATGTTATGGCGTTAAGAGTGGTTGTTAAATGGAGAGAATGTATCATTGTATGGAATACAAGCTAAACCAACTAAAGCCAATTGATTTCGACGCTTAAGAGAGTTGTCGTTAAATCGAGTGACGTTACATAGAGTTTACACTGTAATTGTGAACTGTTTAAATCCCTACGCTAAACGGAGTGTTATAGGTTTGACATGTAGTCTTTTATGGTGCGGGTACCAACGCATTGTCTCGAGAGATTCCTCAAGGATGAGTTCTGGCCGAAAGGTGTCGTGTACCGACGTTACGTGGCCAGCTGCGCGGTACCAGCCAGCGAAACACGACGCCGCCTCTTCGTGTGTAATACTTAATATCTCTAGTTTGTAGGAGATTGGTTTGAATAAGTTTATTTATAATTATTATTTTAATGGTTTGTATTCTATGTTATGGTTCATAGTTGCCTGAAATAAAGGTATAAATAAATAAATAGGTTTGAGATGTCAGTGTGTGTGTCGTTGTAGATACCGAACGGATGATTTTAATGTTATAATTTTGTATGACAGGTGTAAATGGTCGGTGCTTTTGGCTATGTTTTATGAAAACTGGATCTCGATGGCCGCCGCCTTAAAATGACGGATAACATATTTTTCAAAACCCCAATAAAAGTATTATGTGAAAGAACTTTACACGCACAACACTATTCTTTAAGATTAATTACATATCCAAAATGAGGGCCACCACAAAAAGAATCTTATATGAACTACTTTTAACCCTTAAATGGACAATGTTGTTTTTAAACAACATACTAAAAATTACACATAAAATTGACCTTCATTGAATTTTTTTTTAAATTTTGCGCAATGTAGTTTATAAACAACACGCACATTATTGCAAAAAAATTATAGTAAATTAATGTCTAAATTTTTTTACTAATTTTTCCTAGACAATAATAATAAACATGCAAATAATTACAAAAATATTTTTTTTAAACTTAAAACAAAAATCGTCCATTTAAGGGTTAAAAACTAATCAAAAACAAAAAACACCGGCTCATCACCTTGACTTGGACCAATTTTGGCATAACAATGGCATTTTTCTGAACTAAAAATCTTTATAAACACAGCCTCAAATTCAAGTTCAAGTTACGTGTCGTATGTTAAAATCAACGAGCTTCCAACCTGTAATCTTCTTACTGCGAATAACGGAATGAGCTTTCTGAAACGGAGCTTTTGTTTGTGTCGAATAATACGATTTCTAATGGTTGTTGAACACACGCACCAAAATGTATACACGAAAATATTTAATAACTAGCTACGTTTCGCGGTGTTACTCACCTTAATCCGGGATACAAAGTAGCCTTTGTGTAGACCAAGGTATGTATGAGATACCTCTTTACCAAATTTGATCCTTTAGAGCCTATATATTATATCGAGATGTAACAAACATAAACACATACACGCTTACCATCAGGAGAATTGTGATCAAGCGCAAGCCCATTTGTTGTAAAAAAAAAAACGTGTGGTACTATTTGTAACAAGTGAAAATTAAAAATATTTATAACCATTGACTCAATATTTTGTGCAGGCAGCCATATTAAAAAAATATTTTCGTAAAACTTAACTAAGAAATTCTCTACGAACATATTAAAAAAAAACAGAGACAGTCCATTCGTTCGCTATGCCGGAGACAGCCACACATACACACACACAAACACACATTCACACTCACACACATACACACACCCACACACACATACACACATCTCGTTTTATACGTCAACGGCAGTAATATGGCTCCGATTTTACAAAGGATCTCAGGTGAACCCAGGTAGAACCGCGAGGCGCACATAGTATAATTATAATGGCTTGACAAATGAAGCACAAAAGGGTGATATATGAGAGAGGATCCGTCTCGTAACAAGCCAATATCTTGGTTATTTCGACTACAATTTATTTCTATATCCTTCTTATTTATTGAACCTTTATGATGTTGTTAGTATTTCGGATAATAAGCTTAATTGTAGTGTCCGAAGTTGTTTCTCAATATAACAGTAATTAAGGCACAAAAAAATTGTTGTATTGTTTCCAATAAATCATAAACGGTTTAAATTATAAAACAATTGCTTATTATACCACCTAAAAACAACCGTTCGAATATTTATACCATTATTTCGGTACATTTTTCTGGAAATGAAAGTTGTATGATAACCTTGAAAAGAGACTTATGGCTGAAGAAACTGTTGATACAGGATAGAACAGTAACTTAGCCCAGGTCACTAGGTCTCTAAGACGTACCACAAATCGTAACAGTTTACTTTTTACAATTATTATGTACATGTACACACATATACATATTCATTAAAAAAACTGTACAGTAAAAACTCTAATATCCGGCCCTGATTTATACGAATTCGCGATTATCCGGACATCTAAAGTCGTATTTTTGCAAGCATGAACGTGTGGGACGACTGATTACGTATCTGGAGGCAGTAGCGACAGCAACAGCAAATCAATAGCAAAGCAACAGCGATCGGTTGCGGAACTGGCACCACCCCGCAAGCACCGGCTTCTCAGCGGATAAAAAATCTTCATATTTACGATTATCCGGATTTTCGACTACCCGAACGCCTAACTATAACAATTAGTCTGGTTAATCGAGTGTCTACTGTAAACACACATATGTACATTCTTACAGTTTCGTGCAATTTTAATTAATGCAAATGAAAGTTTTAAATCATGTAGACACAAAGACAACACTCTTGATCTTGACTTCAAAATACTAATTAAGACTTTAAGAAACCAATATCTAGTTAATATAATAACAAATTAATTTAGTCGTTATTATTAAACTGTTCAGGCCTTTGTTTGCAGCAAAATTTTAGCATAATTACAACCACTCTGTTTGAATTAAAGCCATTTTACTACGACATGAGCTTTTCAATCTATTATTAGTATATAAATATAAATATAAATATTAGGACACATTCACACACGGCTGGTTAGCCCCATACTGAACCATTTCTAGCTCGTATTATGGTTACTAACACAACTGATATACTACATATACATACATACATATTATATAAATACATATTTAACACCCAGACCCACAGCCAACAAATTTAGTTAAGCACAAAGATGTTGACCGGGCCGGGAATCGAACCCGGAACCTTCTGATTAGCAGACCGGCATGGTAACCTTTACGCTAACGAGGTCGTCAAACATGTACAAAATAGATGTTCATTAACTGATATTTATCTTTTGTTGAACTTTCCTTTTTGTTATGAAATAATAAATAATAGAATTTTTGATCAGAGCCGTTAAGCTTTTCGGCAATCTTTAAAAACAATGGAATACGATATTTTGGTTATTTACTAACTAGCTGACCCGGCAAACGTTGTTTTGCCTTATAAAAATAACATTTTATGGTTCTATCTTTTGTACGAGTAGTTTAGGCAGCATACGCAAAATAAGTAACTTCTTTGGTTGATTTTTTTCAGTTTGTGTCCGAAAAATCCAAATATCTTACGGAACCCTATTTTTTCCAAAATAAAATATAGTCTATGTTACTCGTGGATAATGTAGCTTTCGAATGGTAAAAGAATTTTTAAAATCGGTCCAGTAGTTTTTGAGCCTATTCATTACAACAAAACAAACAAAGTTTTCCTCTTTATAATATTAGTGTAGATAACATATTAAGTTTTTTAGTGTGAAACTTTTGTCCAGACAGTTTGTGCTGGCAGTGTACATACATTGTTCCTGCAGTTGACATCTGTAGGCCTCTGCAGCGCCTCCCTTACGGCGTCAGGTTCATTCTTGATGACTGCTTCGTGGAGGAGGAGGTCGTTCTGTTGGACCCGGGAGCGAGCCTCCGAGCACATGCTGGAACAAGGATTTGGCTGATTGTTATACAAACCATACACCTCGCGAATTGCGCTCTATTCTTTTTTTTTTAATGTTAGGACTCTTTTCACACACGTTAACCCCATACTGAACCATTTCTAGTGCGTATTATGGTAGCTAACACAACTGATATACTTCATACACATACATATATATTTTTTATATAGAATACATATTTAACACCCAGATCCAAAGCCAACAAATTTAGTTGGCACGAAGATGTTGGCCGTGCCGGGAATCGAACCCGAAACCTTCTGATTGGCAGTCCGGCATGGTAACCATTACACCAACAAGGTCGCCAAAATTCAATTTTTAGGCGTTATTCTTTGATCAAATATGTACGACGTGGTCATATTTTGTATTTCTGTCGTAATAGATACAGTATTATGTAAGGACACATGTTATGTAAACTTTGTTTATAATAAATCTTATAAATGTATTCGAATTTAAACACTTTTTTGTCAAAGTTTCAAATAACATTAAAATAGATACAATAGTATAGTAAACTCATGCCATTTTTTTGTGCTGTGTTTGTATGCAACACTGAATCTGGTATATAATTATTTCATCGAAGGCGTTATGGAAGCAAAATGGCATACTCGTATTATGAAAAATCTTATAAAATTTTGGGTAAATCATAAGGCTACGGTTTCTTTTGTCAGTTTTATTAACTTTAATTTAGTGTTAAGAATCGTTAGAGCACAAACACGATTGCGGAATGCTCGATAGTTTTATTTTTTGATGTTGTGCCTCTGAAAGTAATGTAGATATTACAACAAATCTTACTTTTTTAAACATAACTAATAACGTTACTGCATAATGAAACAGAGAAATATCTAAACCACTTCCAACTAATATTATAGGTACATACACTTCGTTTTCTTTTGCGTCGGGGGTTCATTAACATTGACAAAAGCGTGTGTTTTTTGTTTTCTGGTTGTTTTGAATATCTGTTTAAATTAAACTTCGTTTTTACAGCCTTTACGCCTTTAGTACACCTACGCATTCGCATGCGGCAGCGAGTCTTTGCGAAATAATTGCGGTAGCGAAACCTCTGCGGAACGTTAGTACACTGCAATTCTTTCGCAAGGAAATGTCATTGTCATTTCATATTTTCAGGTTCCATTTTGCGAAATTCTGTCCTCTCTGACAGAACGCGTGGTAAAGCTATACAATGCGAAACGGCCACTAGCGAAACAGCTGCGTCTGTGTAACGGCCATTTCGCAGTTGCTTGCGAAACAATACCGACAAGGTCGGAACTATTTCATCTAGCTATACTATGTAGTAGAGTGAGACATAACACATGCAAAACGTTGCAAAAATCAAAATCAAATTATTTATTAGCCTTACGGCATCACGCCGTACTGGGCAAGTCAATTTACAATTTACTTAATTTCTAAAATGTATATGCCTATATTACGAGTACACTCTTAATGTTAATAAATAAATCTATATCTATATTTTTCTTCCACCTGGAATCGTTAGAAAGCTTTATAACTTGTCATACAACTTACAGATTATCGTCGTTTTGGTGCCACGTGCGAATGCGTAGGTGTACTAAAGGCGTTACGTTCTAAATAAAATAAAAATAAAATAAAATAAAATCATTTATTGACCTTGCAACATCTCATCGCATTTGGCAAGTCATTTACATTTAGTTTAAGCTACACAGATAAACTTAATTAAACTTAACTAAATTAAACTTAATTATTATAACATAGACTAAATTGTAGGTATTTCAAAATTAGGGATGTTATTGCAAAATTATGTCAGAAGAAAATGAAGATTCATCAAGTTGCATATTCAAGAATTCTTTTATAGAATAAAATGGATTAGTTTTAAAAAAATGTTTTAGCGTCCTTTTGAATTTGATGACTGGTAATTCAATAATTTTAAGTGGCAGTTTGTTAAACATTATTATTTTGTTATATATGCCTTGTTTTTGTACTTTGGCTAGTCTGTTTGTTGGTTTTTTCAAGTCTAAAGTCTAAAGTCTCAACAAGACAAGTACAAAGCTCGATGAGAGTCCCAAGTGTCAAGTGGATGGGCGTCGTATAATCGAGCTGTAACTAAGGTCATTTCTTAAAATAGGTCGGCTCGAGTCTGAGCACTTGGTCGTTAACGATCGAACTCTTCCATGTTCACTCGGCAGAGAGTGGGCTCTGCTCTCGACACCATCCGTACGCTTTAAACGGAATAACAACGTTTTAGAATCGACTGTGTGAAGTTAGACGACCTCGTTGGAAGGTTCCGGGTTCGATTCCTTGCCCGGCCAACATCGTTGTGCTTGATTAAATTTGTTGGCTGTGGGTCTGGGTGTTAAATATGTATCTATATAAAATATGTATGTATGTATATGTAGTATATCAGTTGTGTTAGCTACCATAATACGAACTAGATATGGTTCAGTATGGGGTTACCCAGCCGTGTGTGAAATGTGTCCTAATATTTTATTTATATTAATGTTATGTGTGGATTTGCACTCGCTTTACGGTGAAAGTAAACATCGTGAGGAAACCGAAATAATTGAGGACCACAATATTCGAAGACGTGTGTCATTCGCCAGCCCGCACTTGGCCAGCATGGTGGATTATGGTCTATATCTCTCTCCTCGTGAGAAAAGGCCAACGACAAGAAGGAAGTTAAGGATCATAATCCACCACGCTGGCCAAGTGCTGGTTGGCGGATGACACACGTATTCGGATATTGTGGTCCTCAAACATACCGATTTCCTCACGTTGTTTTCCTTCACCGTAAAGTGAGTGCAAATCCACACATAACTAGAAAGACAAGTCATTGGTATATGCCGGGGTCGAACCAAGCCGTCTGATTGAAAAGCAGACGTTTTTAACACCGAGCCACACTCGCTTAAATATGAATATTCTATGATACCATAAACACACATACAACTTACACATGTCTTTACATGTTAAAATTATCACACTCTGTCGTTATTGCGCCGAAGTTTAAAAACCTATATCCACAGAACCCTTAAATGGACGATTTTTGTTTCACGTTTTAAAAAATTATATTTGTGTAATAGACATGTATTACTACTGTCTAGGAAAAAATTGTGAAAAATCTAGACAAATATTACTATACTTTTTTGCAATAATGTGAGTGTTGTTTACAAACTACATTGCGCAAAATTAAAAAAATAATTAAATGAAGGTTTTTAGTATGTTGTTTAAAAACAACTTTGTCCATTAAAGGGTTAAAGTATTTTTTTTCGTGAATGTCAGTGAGCGTCGCCATTTAACTTTCTTTTCAAAGCCTTTCGCGTGTAAATTGAGCGTGTATCAGACGTGACATGTTTTATGAAAACACGAGCTTGAATATGAATTATTTTTTTCATGATATGTGAATAGAATGAATTATAAAAATAAATTGTATTAAATTTTAATTCGATGGAAATAAAAATAGTCACTACTTTAAGTACAAAGATTATGTGATACGATTCTGGCCTAAGATGAAGCACATCTGTAATTACAAGCTTACCAACACACCGTTAGGTATTTAGCGACTGACTTTAAACTTAAGTTTGTTGGAAGAATTGCAGGCACCAGAAAATTCTCTAACATTGGTTTCCTCACGGTTTTTTTTTTCATCAAAATTGAGCTCGTAGCGGGGATAGAACTGACGCCCAGCGGAACATAAGGCGGCTACACGCCCGACTAAGCCTTTGTCGTTTTAGGTAGCTATCGCTACAACAGATTTATCTAGAAGCAATTTTTTTTTTGCATTTAATACCCAAATGCCCTTGAAATTGGATCTCTATGGGAGCAGACTTAGGATACGGTTTCTAATTCTTACAGGTTAAATAGTTATTAAACATTCTTAATTATGCATTTAAAGATAATTATTAAGCAGCTTTTAGCTTAATAATTAAGGCTGTTCGTTAGCATGCCACAAGTGCTCAGATGCCGCTAGATGGCGTTAAATTTTCATAAGTATGTTTTCTTTATCCTAGCGGCTCAAATTATCCCTTTCAGAACTTCTGAATCGTTACGCGAAATCTATTGTTAATGTATTATTTTTAGGGCTCATCACAAAACACCATCTACTAAGGCGTCGGTAGCAAAAGTCAAATAAACCCATATCTACTATCATCTATTCTGTGACGATGCGGCTACACTCACACTAGCATTGACAATTTTTTTTGTCACTTGAACTTCAGCATATTTGAATATGCATGCCAATTTCGAACGCTCAATTGTCGATTATATAGCTCGTTCGTAGAGGAAGCATTTTTGGAACAGGAAATATTTTTATGATTTAAATTAACTATGGTTCAAATCTCATGAATTATTAATTTTGCTATTTTATTTTGTTCGAAACTCTTTTTTTTAAAGGAATATTATGGGAAAGTCAATATTTTCAATAGGTTTCGTTTTCGTGTATGTTAATATTCATAGTGCATACCTTAAAACCTCAAATGAAATTAAAAAATAAATCTATTGGGTACATGATACGAGTAACAAGAAAAAACTTTTCTCACGAATCATCTAACATATTGCATGAAACAGTTGTATTTTTCGCATGATTCCAAAATGTAAGCCATTTCATTTGGGAAAGTTGCGAATAATATCATATCCACTATTTTGGCGGACATCCGAATATCATCAAACATAACTAAGAACATCAAAATCGGTTCATCCGGAATAACAGCTTCAAGTCTAATGATTAGAAAAGTAAATAATTACATATTATCAGGGAATTTATATATAATAGACTATGGATATTATTTTAGCTTCATTTGAAATAAAAAAAAACTATTATTATTATTCTAAGGTAAGAGGCCTGTCGAAATCTTAGTTATTATAAATATACACCTGGCAGTTTACATGTATCGTTGATATAATTATACACTAGTGGCCCGTCCCGGCTTAGCACGGGCATAAAAAAAAAACCAATTCTAGGAGATATGTTTGAAAGTCGTTCAGAAGTGTAATATTTTATTCGTTACGAACAAACATTTAAACTTTATCGCATTATAATTTTGACATAGATTAAAGTTTTTTTTTGTATATATGGGTTCCGCTGCTCTCAAGACATACTAAACGACACCCGCCACAACTAACTTTTCTTAGCGCATGCGATGAAACAAATTTTTTACTCTTTTTTATACCTTGTTACTGGAGTCTTAATAAGAATTTCTTACCCTTTGCAACAAAATATAATGCCTATGTCATTTGGGGATAATGTAACTTCCCAACGGTGTAAGAATTTTTAATTTTAGTCCAATAGTTTCGGAGCCTATTCGCGTCAAAAAAACATAAAAACATCCAAACAAACAAACAAACAAGCTTTTTGTAATTATGAGATTGTTAAAGATATTGATAGGTAAACAAAAGACGTAGGTATAAAAATTTGATATAATTGGCCAAGTACGAACCGGGCTCGCGCGTGAAGGGTTCCGTACCATTATTTAAATATGGCGAAAAAACATGTTTTTTGTATGGGAACCCCATATCAAATATTCATTTTATTTTGAAAGAAAGAAAGAGAGAAATCATGAAAGAATCTACCAAGTGTCATTGTAAAGATAGAGTAAAAAGAGGTAATACGTAGCTTAATATTCTGTAGAATTCTTTAGTGTCCTGTTATCGTTTTTGATATTGAGCAAAAATACAAAATATAACACGTCTTTTAAGGTACACTTTAAAAACGTGTCATCCACCCTTTATATTTGTATATTTTCTGTTTTTAGTATTTGTTGTTATAGCGTATCTAGTACTTGTATACTCTTGGGTTATAACGGCAACGGAAACAAATAATTTGTGAAATTTTCAGCTATCAAAGTGTATAAGAAACAGCCTGGTGACAGAAAGACAGACAACGAATATTTTGTAAAAGGCATTCGTTTTTATCTTTTAAGTACAGAAAAGATCGCAGTAGTATATTAATTTCATTCTTAGGGTACCTAACCCTAAAAATTATTGCTGCAATATAAATACGTTTTTTTAAGTATGTCAAATATGACAAACTGACATTGACATAACTAAATTTCATTCAAATAATCAAACAAAATTATACATATTTTAAATTTTTTATTCTATTACGATACTTAATATAAAAATAGCAATAATTTATTTAAAAATAATAAATAAATTTCATCAAACTCTTTAACAATACTGTTTTTGATCCTGCCATCTATCGGAATTTTGTTGATTTATTACTACGGATGGTAAGCTTGGGTTCATGTTTGGCAGAGAGAATGACACTAACGGAAACGGAAACTAACAATGTATACGTATACATGTCACCAACTTAGCTGTTCAGGTGGCCAAAATTGGAATTACAAGTTCGACAGCACTCTTAGGTGGCAACAAATCTCCACTAGCGACACTGTCAACTGAACAGCTAAGTTGTTGCACTGCACTCATACATGTGTATTTTGCTGGAAAAAATCACG
This sequence comes from Mellilla xanthometata, assembly GCA_035578125.1. Lineage (NCBI taxonomy): Eukaryota > Metazoa > Arthropoda > Insecta > Lepidoptera > Geometridae > Mellilla > Mellilla xanthometata. Next base: position 2,083,567 of record JAPUBQ010000015.1, on the reverse strand, counting down.
CTGATATATCTGTTTTGCGATAAAAAATGTATAATATTACCTATTTCGCGCCCCAATTAGATCATTTTAAGTTTATGTTAGGTGATTACTATTTAAAAATCTTAGAGGAAAAGGTTGCCAGTCTGAGAAGCATTTAGTATGGGGCTCGGAAAGCCTTAAGCATCAAAATTTCATTTTACATTTGTTTTCTTTGCTAGTAACTCTTATTAAGAATATTTCTACAACATTGAGGTAAATGTTTAAATTGGTACTTTGCAAAAAAGTAATCCTACCTTTTTAAAATTTCCTCTTTCACTTCTTAGTTACTTCTCAGAAGTCGAAATCCATTTCTTCTTCCAACCATTATTTCGGCCCGGAAAGACACGAAGCTTTTTAATTAAAACCCGTTGAATTTCTCATTATACATTGAACGCTGTCTTTTAGTCTTATTTCATTGTCATGTGTTCGCGTTTGTGCGTTACTAAGTCAGTCTAATTAAGGTGATATGGGAGTTTTTTTTTTTTTTTTTTGTATGTTTTGCTTTCAACCCTCTGACTTAGGTCGTCGGAGACTTTGTTCATTAAAATTTTATGTTATTTACTTAAATCTTTTATATTAAGTGAAAGTATATTTCAATATACTGTAAGATATCTTTATCAGTCGCGGTTATTTTACCCAGAAAAAAAAGATAAGTTTTAATATCAAACTTTGTGAAAGCTTATATGCGTACCTTTTCACGCTCAAACGAATGGGTCAAATCTTCAATGGCATTGTGGGGAACCAAGTTACTATATAGACTTGTATATTTGATATATAGAGATAGCTAACGCCCTTACTGAATGAATGTATGATGAATGTATCTAAAACTAACATAGATTTCTTAACCCATTATAATTATGTTTTGTAAGTTTCTGGGAATAAATGGCTTTATTTATTTATTTAACGCCCTTACTTGTTTGTAACAGATTACTTGCTTAGCTCGGATTAACGCGGATGACTCCGTGGTTAACAGCTAGTTATCACGTAGATGGAAAGCTTTCTGGATGCCGCTAGTTTTAAAAAGCTTTAAGAATGCTTTTACACTACCTTCAAAAGCTTAAACATCCACTCTATGCAAATATGCCTCGAGCCTAGACAGCTTTAAATATCACTATTCTTACAAAAACTGTATAAATGTTGAACCTTAGTGTGATGAGAATAAAGATGATTTTGCTCTACATAGTTTATCTCTGAGCTCTTTAGAGTAGCGTCTCGAAAGAAGTTAAAAATTCATTTTTATGAGTGATCCTCAGAACCCTTTGTAGCTATAAAATTTCAAAGTAGAGATATGTTTACGGTATTTTCGTAAATAAAGTTATAACAGAGAATGGATCATTAAAAATGTTCATCTAATTTTCATCATTATTTATTACTCTTTGCTTTATAATACAAGTTGTTCTTCGAACCTCGGGATCTATATTTGTTTAATATTATTTGTACTGAAACTGTACTGATTTGTGGTCAGAATTTTTTTTGTATGTTGTTCTTATTTTTTGTTTGTGTATTTTACGGCTCATGAATAAATTAATCAACTTTCATTGTATACCAATTTTATTTATACTCAATAATCATTTATATCACAGCTCTACAAAAAATCTATTTTTTTTTTGTTGTCCTAGATATCATCGCACATTGTTACGTTTTTAAGTGCGAAGTTACGAATATATTCATAAAAGTACTATGCTCGTTTTTACAAATTGAATTATGAATGATTTATCATTAAACTTAAATTTTTCAGTCATTTGTTGAAAAAAATCCGAGCAAATCTTACAAAATCATTGATATTTTCACGAATTGCGTGTATAAATAGACCCAAAATCATCATCATATCAAAGGCAACCAAACCACTGTAGATCAGTGATTTAATAGCTCTATCAAATATCGTTAACTTAGATTATGGGTAAATAGCGTTGCAGCTAATCTCTCTCTTTTTGTGGGAATAATCTTTTCAATAAAAATACACCGACGACAAAAGTTATGAAAACTTGATTCAAATATATGGTACTAGAAAATTGCATTTTGAAAAATAAACCAATAATTATGTTATAAATTAACCTTGTCCCATCACTAAGTTCCTGATTTAGGATGTTTCATGCTATTACTTACAATATGTTACAAAAGCTGCATCTTATCAGCACCACATATCTTAGTTGTCGAAAACACGTATACATTTGAAAACAAACTTAATAAAAAAAACAGTACCTATTTTGATAAGACTTAATATTAAACCGCTTATTTAACAAATCATTCACGAAGAAAGAAAACTAATAGACTAAAAATATTTTCAGCCCTGGAAAGGTAAATGAAACTTATTTTCAGTAGTCAGTAATTCAAAGGTTTCTCTGTATTGGAGACGATAGCAAGACCATTGTGAGTGCCAGCATTGTTAATGCCATCACTACGTCTCGTATTTCCGAGAAGCTCTCAGCAGATCGTGAGGGTTAATGGATTGCCTTCTTCAGTCTCCTCGACTTCTCAGTGTCACTTTAAAAGATTGAAGAAATTTTAATATTAAATGCGAATCACTTAACTTTTGCTTTGAATAAAAGATCAAAATCACGTTTGTAAAAGTTAAGACGAGAAGAAGGCCTTGACAAGTTACCATCGTTTCAGTTAACCGTAAAGCGAGTGCAAATCCACACATAATTTGAAAAACAAGTCATTGGTGTAGGGCGGGACTCGAACCAGGGGCCGTCTGATGGATAAGCGACGAAGGAAGTTTTACCACCGAGGCACACTATTTTTTCCTTAAATAATTTATAAACAAATACATTTTAATGATATGTGACACATTTGACAAGTTTAAACCGGGACATTATTTTAACTAAATTTCTTGAAGAGTAACAATATTAAGCTAATCTTATTAATTATTATTGTACGTTATACTCGTAGTAAGTCAGTAAAACCTCGCGCGGCTCTCGCTCGAAGATAAATGAGTTAGTTCCAGAGTACAGTTATTCCCTAAGGCTCGATAATGTAGTTAAATGTAACCTGATTTTAGTGTGAGTACTCGTAATTTTTTTACATATAAGTTTGAGTATAATTATATTTTTTTAAGCAAGGTTTTAAGGTTTTTTGTAGTAGCTAGGCTCCGTTAATTACCCCTCTTTAATCCCCAAGAAGTAGAAAAAGAAGAAGATGAAGAAGAAGAATATCAAATCAAATTCAAATCAAATTCGTTTATTGTGTATACATCTTAGAGTTAGGTACATAAAGTCATGTTTAGTACTAGCTATGTGAGTTTAGCTAGGCTGTGTCGTACCTGAGAAAGTCGCTGTGCTCTGTGCTAGGTACTTCAAAGGGCCTGTAATGCAGAGCAGCAGAGATCTCACACTACGATACAATTATACCACATCTTGTACAGCTAACAACTTACCTTGTAACTAAATGACGGCGTAATAAACGTAAATATTTTAGGTACACATTTATACGATAGGAAATGTTTGAAAAACTATATATTTTTGAAACTTAAAATGTATCTTTTAATTTATTCAAATTCGTTTACTTACGAACTTATATTTTTTTCACAGCTAGGCATTTAACCAGCAGGGTGCGTAACCATATGAGTTAGCAGAAGGTAGAGCATGCCTTGTCTGGTATTACTGGCTCTCAAGGAGGCTGCCAAAACACACAGTGAGGTGCTTGTTGACAGATTTTTCAACTAGAGAGTTGTTACTAGCAATGCGAGCATTAGAAAATACTATACAAATCATTTATTGATAACACCAAAGTTACAAGTCAAATAATATGATATCATTACAAAAGTATATGATATGTGACAATGTCAATTTTTACTTCTAATTCTAGTAATATTATATTATTACGTAGACAGAGAAAACAATTCTCTGTAAACGATATGATATGAATCAAATGTCAATTTTCAATTCTAGAGATTAAAAAAGTTTTATCTAATAGTCAAACCCTGAGTCTAGTCTTTAAGCTGGCGGTGGAAGGTGCATCCTTGACTGAATACCCAAATACCATTCATGCGTTACATTATTATATGAAAAATAAATAAATTTATTGTATGGGGAACACTCTTAATATTTTCATTTTTATTATGTTTTGTATTTGTTGTTATAGCGTCACGGGAAATACATATCTTGTGAAAGTTTCAGCTTTCTAGCTATTACGGTTTCTTAGATACAGCCTGAAAACAGACAGACAGCGGAGTCTTAGTAATAAGTTCCCGTTTTTACCTTTTAGGTACGGAACCCTAAAAACAGATAAAACCACTTATAAGTGTTATTAAGACTTTTTAGCCAAATTTTCTCCACTTGCTAATCGTCCTCTTAATGTCTTTCCACCATCTGAAACAATACCATTAAACGGTGCCTTTTACAATAAATATTTCAGTTTATTGCTTCGATCGAAGATGAAACGCCTGAATAAAACTCAATGAGATTCTAAAAGTATCTCATAAAGTCGTGTATTGTTCAGTCGATCTATTTTTATGATCGCATTTATTTCCTTTAGGAATATAAATGCAGCTATCTTATGCTTCTAGAATACCATAACAATAATGATTTTCGATGAGTCTATTATAAATAATGAGATTTTAAATTTCCCCAAGGTCTAAAACTTAAGAAATGACAACTTTATATAATACGAAGCACTGGCTTTGGCCGTTTAAGAAAACCGAAGTTAGGAGACCGTTTCCTAAAAGAATATTTTATCCTTCTAAGCTGGACGCATGGGTCGGATGACACGTAAAATTTTAGGTCCTGGCTGTTAGTACAAGTCTTAGTCGTTATGCCAAGCCAGAGGCCTCCGGTTGGCTTGAAAACTCTCGACACCAGGGCTTGGCCACTTAGCTCATACGAAAGAAGAAGATTCTTCTAAGTTATCTCTCAGTTTTTATTGTATATTTTAAAGTAGTTGTTTCCTAAAAGGTTTTTATAAATCCGAGTATATGTAAAAACAGTTCAGTTGTGAATCTGCTTCTTTTTGAAGTCGTTTAATAAATCGAAAGCTAAAGTTAATACGTAATTGCACGTAATTTTTCGTGCAATTACGTATTAACGTATTTCTAAATTGTTACCATCAGAGCAAAAAATCTCGAGACGACAACAAATAGGTACTAACGTATATTTTCGCGTAGAAAACGGTCACACTTACTTATTATAAAAAGTTGGAATGAGTCCAACATTTTCGGTGCTTTCCGTGCACCATCTTCAGGGGCGAGTGTTACACGGACCGCCGCCGACGAGATCCGCGCGAGCACCAACTTTTAATAAACTTTTCCAACTTTTAATAATAAGTAAGTGTGACCGTTTTCTACGCGAAAATATTAAGATACCTTACGTGAACAGTTTACAATGTTTAAATACTAACGTACCCTGGACACCTCTCCCAGGAGTGTGATATCACTTTTATTACATACACATCCATATGGAAAAGGCGCAGGACACATTTGCTCCCACAAAAGTACAAAAACATATTTTATGGTCCATACATTATATTCGTGAGGGGAATTGCTTCGCTTTGTGACGAATAACTCGGTCGGTACCGAGCATGTTATTGTAATCCACGGAAACGACTTCGTCTGATTCTTTCAGACTTTCTAATACGTATTTTTTTATTCATATTTAAACGATAAGAAACCTACATTTAGAATACAATTTTGACTCTCCTTGAAGTAACGCAGCACAATCTTGGATCGCTGGCATACCTGGTTCACTATCATTGCGCCAGGTGATAAGATGTCACTACAAGCCTAGTTAGCATAAAAACAAAAAAATACTAATCGCGTTTCAATTTTAAAAATACAGAATATTTAAATATTTGTTGAAACATTTCAATAACGAGCAATCTCCGGTGACGGAATGCAAACGAAACGTAACAGTTCGCTTTTGTACACAAAAGGAATATTGAATCGCACCGTATGATGGATATAACATCACATATATATACAGGGCTATTTCTAATCAAGAGAAACCTTCAATTCTTCTTTTCTTAAACAGTAGTGTCTTTATAAAATATGTATGTAGGTATGTGTATGTAGCATATCAGTTGTGCTAGCAACCATAACACGAACTAGAAATGGTTCAGTATGGGGTTAACCAGCCGTGTTAACCAGCCGTGTCTTTTAGTATTCTATCTTTATATTCTTCACCCTTTATTCTTCACAAATGTACGACCCAGCCCATCCTGTAACTGTCTTGTTTACGATTACTTTTATAGTTAATTTCTGTCGTCACGTCCCCTGTTTACAGCGCACTTAATTTAGAAATACGTTCTTTTTACTCCTTATTATCTGCTAGATACAAATGTACGGTTTTCTTTTTTAATATACGATTTTTCACTAAACAGACGTAGAGTGTCAACGAAAGTTAAAAAACCCATATTCATCGAAATTTTGGAAAAGTAATTACATGATGTAGCGCCTGTAGCTCGGCTAGCTAAGGTGATCGGACGCTAATCAACGGCTATCAACTCGATCGAGAATTGAGGCGAAGCAACGGTCGATGCGAACGGTGTATGGATGGGTGATCATGCACAAGACTATCGTATAAAAGTGACATTTTCACTCTAAACATTCTCGACACCAGAGCTTGGCCACTAAGCTCATACGAAGAAGAAGCCGACTACATTATTAAAGATACTGTTCACGTGTTATATTCGTAATTGTTCACCAAATATATCGAATACCAGCATCCCGTCCCGACTTCGTACGGGCTCTAAAATAACCTGAGAAGCAAAGAGAAACAAAGTATAGCCTAGGTTATTCGGAGATAATGTAGCTTCCCGACGGCGAAAGATTTTTTCAAATCAGTCCAGTAGTTTCGGCGCCGATTCGCGTCAAACAAACAAACAATCAAACTTTTCCTTTTTATAATATTGGTATACATAGAAAACATCTGTAATTAATTATATACATATACTAGCTGACCCGGCGAACGTTGTTTTGCCTTATTAATTATTTTTATTCTAGTTGCTAGATAAATTCTGGTATAAACAAAAATTACATAATATTTGTAGTGTCATAAGCTATGATCCAAAACGTCCTAGGATCAACATATATATAATTTTCAGTGTATTGATTTTTCTTGTTATTGTTAAGTTTGTATAAAGTATTTTAATTGTTTTTACTTTTTGTAGTACGTGTTATATTTACGAGTAAATTTGTATAGTGTGTATGGTAGGTACATGCTTTATTAATTGTTCCATAAAGTCCCAAAACTTGATAAAATATTAATGAGCTCTCTCTAGCTACAAGGCTCTCATGACTAATTCCGTTTGCTAACTTTAATGTAGATTCACTAAACAAGAATCCTGCCTAATGAGGCTTGCTTTGTTCGCTTTTCGTTCAAGGCATACATGAATAAATTACCTTCTTTCATATTGTATGAGAAGTGACGAAATATTAAGTTTTTCACTCACTTAGAAGAAGATAGTTATGACATGCAGTTTCCATCAGACATTTTTCAAAAAAAGTTGAAATAATTGGCCAAGTGCGAATTGGGCTCGCGCATGAAGGGTTCCGTGCCATTGTTGTATGGGAACTCCCCTTAAATATTTTTTTTTCAATTTTATAATTTAATTTGATAGCCAATATACTTTTATGTATTTTGTGAAAATATGAAGTGTCTTGCTAGCACCTACTGTTATTGATAATAAAATTGTTTTAAAAAACAAAGAACCGACTTCAAAACACAACTAAAAAGGGAAAAATAATTTTAAGCCTACATCAAATCAAGAATAGTTATATAAGTAGAATCGAAGAGTTTATTTCATTTACTTATAAAAAACTATTTTAAATTTTTATGAATCCTGTATTCTTGGAGTCGGTGCCAGCAAAGAAAGACAATTGAAAATAGTTTTTTTAACAAACATTAAATTGTTCTTCTTAGATGGCACCGACTTCAAGAAAACAGGATTAATAAAAATTTAAAATAGTTTTTTATAAGTAAATGAAATAAACTCTTCGATTCTACTTATATAACTATTCTTGATTTGATGTAGGCTTAAAATTATTTTTCCCTTTTTAGTTGTGTTTTGAAGTCGGTTCTTTGTTTTTTAAAACAATTTTATTTTTACATTTTTAGTGGTTAGTCATGATATTTTTTAAGTTTTAGCTATAGAAAGCCAAATAAACTTCACGATCAAAAAACCTCTGGCGTATACCAGGCAGGCAACCAATTGCGAGCAAATTGAGCTGTATGCTAGCGAAGCGAGCGCGAAAATATTCACCGTATTTGTTCGAACCGTTTGAGCATAAAGAAGTCCAAAGCAGCACAAATTACATAATGTTTGTTGTGTCAAAACGTAATAGAACCAATTGCGAGCGAAGCGAGCCGGATGCGAGCGAAGCGAGCGCGAAAATTTTCACCGTATTTGTTCGAACCGGTTGAGCATAAAGAAGTCCAAAGCAGCACAAATTACATAATGTTTGTTGTGTCAAAACGTAATAGAACCAATTGCGAGCGAAGCGAGCCGGATGCGAGCGAAGCGAGCTATGCGCGAGCGAAGCGAGCGCGAAAATTTTCACCGTATTTGTTCGAACCGTTTGAGTATAAAGAAGTCCAAAGCAGCACAAATTACATAATGTTTGTTGTGTCAAAACGTACTAAAACTAATTGCGAGCGAAGCGAGCTATGCGCGAGCGAAGCGAGCGCGAAAATTTTCACCGTATTTGTTCGAACCGCTTGAGCTTGAAGAAGTCCAAAGCAGCACAAATTACATAATGTTTGTTGTGTCAAAACTTACTAGAACCAACAGCGAGCGAAGCGAGCCGGATGCGAGCGATCCGAACTATGCGCGAGCGAAGCGAGCGCGAAAATTTTCACCGTATTTCTTTAAACCGTTTGAGTATAAAGAAGTCCAAAGCAGCACAAATAACATAATGTTTGTTGTGTCAAAACGTACTAGGACCAAGGGCGAGCGAAGCGAGCTGGATGCGAGCGTATCGGGCAATGCGCGAGCGAAGCGAGCGCGAAAATTTTCACCGTATTTGTTCAAACCATTTGAGCATAAAGAAGTCCAAAGCAGCACAAATTATATAATATTTGGAGTGTCATAAGCCCAAAACATCCTGGGGGAAAGTCGAACGAAGTGGGATAACTCCTAGCGAAGCGAGCCCGTAAATATTTTTTTTATCCGTTCGAGTGTCTAGTCTATTAATATATTATCAAATTTTACATGAGTGAAATCTGTATTGCCGTATGAGCGCGAAGAAGTGAAATAGGTTATCGAGTTATTTGGGTATCCCAAGGGAATAGCAATGACTTTTAAGATAAAAAGTAACCTTCGTGTTACAAGGTCTAGTCTACCCCCATATCAAATTTAAGCGAAATCAGTGTGTCATGTGTTATTTGGTGCATCCCACGGGAACAGTAATTATATTCGGGATAAAAAGTAGCCCATGTGTTAACACATAATCTTACCTATTTTCATCTTAAATTTCAAGAATATCAGTACAGCCGAACGAGCGTGAATCTCTCTTCGGGCGTAAACATAACCTAACTTTTTAGGTTTTCCTTCGATTTCCCTAGGAATCCATCATCAGATCCTATTTTGGTGACAATGGGACCAATTCAGAACCATACTCTTTCAATTAAAAAAAGAATTTTGAGAATCGATCCACAAATGGCTGAGAAATCGGTGAACATACATAAAAAAAAAAAAATACATACACGTCGAATATATAACCTCCTCCTTTTTGAAGTCGGTTAAAAAAAACACGTTTATTGTATGGGACACCCCCTTAATATTTTCATTTTATTTATTTATTTGTTGTTCTAGTGGCACGGGAAATATATATCTTGTGAAATTTTCAGCTTTCTAGCTATAACGGTATCTGAGATACAGCCTGGAGACAGACAGACAGCGGAGACTTAGTAATAGGTTTTCACTTTTTAGGTATGGAACACTAAATAAATATCTTACTAATATATAAGGGAACATAATGTCAATAACAAATAACATGTCATTTATTAAAAGCTAATCAAATAACCCACCCCTGCTCGCCCCTGATGCAAAAGTGCCCATCACGCTCGCTGCATTACCGCGCTGAATAGCTATGGACAACCTCTGCACCAAGAATGACCCGGAGTGGGAGTCACCGGTGATGTTATTTATCCTAAGACCTAGCTCGTGGACTAAACTCTTCACCTCACTGGTCCAAAAAGGTCACTAATAAGCTTTAAAAACTGTAATCGTTACGAGCATAGCAGAGGCCATAACCAAAAAATTCAGCGTGATCATGCCAACACTAATACGGGGCATCATATACTCAGCAACAGAGTGGTTCACAATTGGAATAAGTTGCCCGAGGAAGTGGTCAGTGCTACATCAGTGAACAGCTTTAAAAACCGGCTTGATAGCTGGTTGCAGAAAACAATAAAATCTCTTGCTAACCTGTGATTAGTGCACTAGTGAACTTTTAAACATTGACATTGAATAGTGGACATTATGTGAACTAAAAATTATTTTTAGTTCACTATTTGAACTAAAAATAATTTCAACACAGTGTGATATAGGCACATCAGCATAATGCTGCTCGCCTATGAATCAAATAAATAAATAATATTAAAGTGTGTGTAAATGTGAATGTTTGTTATTCTGTAATACTCAAACTATTGGAATGAAATTACGTGAGGAAGTAGCTTATCTTTATAAACCTTGCAATAATACAACCGGATGATACACACTACTTTTCTGTAGAAACCAATGTAGCCAATGTAGTGTAATCGTACGTCAATGTTACAATCTATGTTTTGCGCTCGGAAAAGTCTTTAAACACTACATTTAAAAATTTCTATCGCATTAAACGAGTAAGTTCAAACGTTTAAAAACTAGATGTCGCATGACAAAGACGTAAGCATTGACTGCTCTTTATTCCTGAGAATTAAAAGTCGAAACTAGCATAACGGGGCTACGGTTGTTGCACATAATATATATTCTTAGTCGCCAATGCGGCACCACCATATAATATGGTCTTTTTCCTAAATTGCCATATCTTTTTTTTCTATTATCCGTGGCTTAATACTTAAGATACTCTCCATTGAGAGGTTGCCTAGAAGAGATCGCTTTAAGCGATAAAGCCGGCAATTGAGGCACACTATTTTTATGTTTCGTTTTTATTTTTATTAATTTAATTATTGAATATTTGTGTCCAATATAGAATTAACAATTTATCTATCTACTTAATATGTGGCTTTAAACTTGACTTTGTTAACTTGACGTAGGTTTATAAATGGTACATTAAGTTCAAAGAAATAAGTGAAGGTAATTATTTTGATGTGGCTAGAACACCTATCAAGATGTTCTAGTTATATTGTGTTAAGCATCGTTTAAATTTAAGCCTGGTTTATTCAGTAAATGTGGAGAATTTTTTCTCGATTTTTGGTAGGGGGCTAAATCTTTAGGACTACCTTTAGTTAAATATACGAATTTAATTCTACAAGAACTAACCCAACGTACGCTTGCTTAGTAAAATTTGTGAAAAAATATATAATGGCACTATTATCTCGAGCTCATCCAAATTAGAGAGAAGCGTCTGACGCCCGGAAATGGAAATTTCAAAAAGTAAATTCATATAAAATTAACAATATTGAATTTATAAGCTGTAACATTTTTAGATAATATCTGTATCTACAAAAAACTAAAATTTATTTTAGTTATTTTAATTTTTGCATTACTTAGGATCACAACATTTTGAAATATAAAAACGACTAAGTTTCAGTTAAAAAGTAAAACTATCGAGCGAATTTAACCCGACATAGAAGAGAAAAAGGAGAAAGTTCTCAATTTGACCGTATTTTTTATTTTGCTTATCTCAGTACGTAGACGGATTAGTTTCTCCGTCTACGTCTCAGTACTTCAGTTTTCAACCGATTTGGTTTTTTTTTATTGTGTAGGATACACTCAAAATGGCTCCATTTCAATTTAATAACAATTGCAATTGTCGTTTAGGCAATTTTCAATTGTTCAATATCTTAGTTTCTAAAATTTGGTTTAGAGACGTACTCGTATATCTAAATCGTTTCAGTTAACTCCTGTAAAACACGTGGATTTTTTTTACATCATATTTTTATTTAATAATTTAGAAGTGGTAACATTTTTTTACCATTTCTTTCTTTTTTTACCTGTTATATTTAGATGAAATAAAGATAAAAGATATCTTAGCTCCTGAATTAATAAATAAGACAATTTAACTTTGTACTCACACAAGTAGCTCCGCAGGATTCAGCTAGTAGCAGTAATACTAATTAAAATAAAGGGTTGTCATCATATCTCCAAGACTAACCTGACTAAAGTACTAGTTAGAACAAAACTTATTTCTCAAGTAAATTTAAAGTTAAGCTTTAAACAGACGTGTCTGTATGTAGACCGCAAACAGACTACACGAAGGGACTTTGTAAAACAATTCAAATCTTTATATTAAAATTCATAGCCTCCGAGGAGTCTCACAATGGCTCAAAGTCTGTTGATCTGCTTACTGCCTCTTTTTACTAGTTTTATTTCCGCAGATTCTTTTTATTGTCTTGAAAATATATGAGAATGATATAAACTTCCGATGTTATGTAAATGTGTCGTATGTCCGCGAATAGGGGGTACACTACTCGGATATTAGGTAATATCATGTCACGTAAATTCGTCGCATATTCGCGGACCTAATATTATGACGGCATTACCTCGCTGTAACTTAAGTGTTGGCCGAGATAGTTGCCAGTTTTGGAATCAGTTTTTAATTTAATTTAGATTTGTAAATTTAATACTACCTGTGCTCCATGGTGCTACCTGCTTTAATTCGAGATAAAAAGTAACCTATGTTAACCTAGGTTTTTATTTATCATACCTAATGGTGTATAATATTTATTTAATAAAATTTGTAAGTTTATATAATCTAACAAGTATTTTTATGTAATAATTGTAGTGTGATTTGCCTTTAACGTATGTTATTTATGGCTAATAAAGTTCTGTATTCTGTATCAAATTTGATCCAAATCGGTTCGGCCGTTAAAGCGTGAAAATTAAAAAAAGCATACAAACACACGCACAAACTTTCGCATTAGTAGGATACATACTACATTATAATATTAATCTCAGAAATAAACTAAATTCACAGTATTATAGCTCTATTACAAAGCCAGTCAGACAAGACGTTAGATTATGACAGAAATCTAGGTAAACTAAACAAGTTAAACTAAAGGTACTATTATCCTAATTCTATTAAGGGTAGGTAAGGTATACGTCAGTTAGAATCCCCGGCAGGCATGAAATAACGATCGAAACAATACCTTTGGCCCCAGGCTGTAGGGCTAGAACTTTTTGTATTTATTATAAAAATAACAGTAGGCTTCTACAATATTAAATAGAGTAGAGAAAAAATTTTGAGAGAGCAAAATTTTTGTTTAATTACGTAGAACTCGTGCTGGTTAATTGGGGTTCCGTACCAATGATCCAACAACTAGGATCTTATTACTAAGGCTCGATGTTCGTGGGTTTCACTGTCAGTCTTTTTGTCTGTCTGTCAAAATTGACATTTGATTCATATCATATACTATTGTATTGATATTATATTACTAGAATTAGTAGTGAAAATTGACATTTGGATTAATATAATTCACCATTGTAATGATATGATATTACTAGAATATAATTGAAAATTGACATTGATACATATCATATACTTTTGTAATGATATCATATTATTTGACGTGTAACTTTGGTGTTATCAATAAATGATTTGTATTTGTAGTTGTCACCAGACCGTGGGTCGAATGACGCGTTAAATTGCAGTAATATTCGTCTAAGTACAAGCAGTCGTTAAGTCAAGTCAAAAGCCTTCGGGCGGCTTGAAAACTCTTGACACCAAAGCTTGGCCACTTAGTTCATACGAGGAATGGGTCAGGTTGTATCATATTAACTATGATAGCCAGATAGTTGAAATTTTCACAGATGATTTATTGCTGTTTCCGCTATTACATTAATAATGAATAAAATAATAATTAAAAGGGGGTTCCCATTCAATGAACGTGATTTTTACATTTGTCTCGATATTAATAACGACAGCTGGCAGACACTTGAAATATCATATAATATACTATTATAATGATAATATATTACTCGAAAATAATTGAAAATTGACATTGATACATATCATATAATTTTGTAATGATATCAAATTATTTGAATTGTAACTGTGGTGTTATCAATAAATGATTTTTATTTGTATCATAATTTATAGTAATATAATAAAAATAAAAAATATTTTTTAAATTACCGTGTAGACTTTAACGAAATTAGTTTTATAAATATTTTAAAATAAATAGTTAGTATTTAAGCGAAGCTCTCATATAAGTAACGTATTTTTTTTTGCTCGAATTCAGTTCACCGTTTACAGCTAGAAAATTAATCGCAAACATATGTAGCGCATCTTAAATGCTGGCTCGACTTATCAAACAAACTTTGAACACCTTTGACCTGCTTTTAACAAAAACCCTTTGAAAAAACGTAACTTTTCTCTCGACACGTGGAAATTTCCTGGCCTAATGACATCAAAGTTTAATTTAACTTTCGTACGGTCTCTTTCATGTTTAATTTGTATTTTTCTCTTCAATTTGTTTTTTTTTTACATTTTTATCCAAATTTTAATGAAGAAATTTATAATGTTATTTACTATCTCTAACATTCAAGAGAATACGTTATGTGCTCATGGATATGCATGATTGATTAACACTTACTTTTTTAGGATTCCGTAGCTAAAAGGTAAAGCAGGACCCTATTACGAAGCTTCCATTGTCTGTCTATCAGTCACCAGACTGTATTTCATAAACCGTGATAGCGAGAAAGCTGAAATTTTCACAGATTAACTATTATTTAATTAGGTTGTTACATATAATTCTGACCTCTAAAAATGTGATAGCTTGAATATTGAATTGTTAGTGGCTTCGACCGCCAACAAGGCGTGGCATTGGATAATATTACGGAATATTTTAGAACAAGCGAAACGAACATGAATAATATTAGTTTGTATAGTTTGTACTATCTACTGCTACTGCACTGTACTATATATTATCTTAACAGTAACTAAATAACATAGGCTTATTAGGTTAAGCCATGAAAAAACTTAAAATTAAAATTAAGTAATAGTATATACATACTAACAGTAGTTTGTAAATTTTAAAATTAATTATTTTATGATATTTACGCCGCATGTCGAAAAACTAACTACAAATAATAGTCTATCATATTTTAAATTCAACTAATAATTGTACTTTTCTCAAACTTTCGCAAGTTTGAGAATTAATAATTAATTTTAAAATTTACAAACTACTGTTAGTATGTATATACTATTTATTACTTAATTTTAATTTTATTATGCAGGTCTCGACAGTAACCAGGGCTTATAGGATTGACGCATAATGCTCGAGACGCGTTATGCTTTATTAACAAGCCACAACATCAATCTTCTAAACAAGTTTTCAATTGAAAAAATACATATAAATAATGTAAAAATTATAAAACATACAGATTTAAAATAAGTTATTAAATCCTATTAGAAAATTTACATTTAATAAATGTGGATATAATACCTAACCCAAGCCACAAATATCCACCTAAAATAATTATCGAAAACCCTCAGTAACCGATTCAACGAACACCTTAGGCAAAAATCAATTACATACAATAACATTTGGCAAAATACTGTTATTGTTATTCCTTTTTATACAACCCATCTTTCTGAATATTATTCTTACCTTGAACGAAGCCTTCAGCGGAAAAATAGCACTCGAATTTAAAACGGTTTCTTTAACTTCTATGCGGGAAGTTGAGAGAATTTTGTATTTAAAGGTACGCGGCGAGCATAAAATAGTAACGGTCTGGTCTTGTTAAATGCTGCTACGCGCAACGTCCGTGCTACGCCGTAGCTCGCTACGAACTGTCGACCTGTAGCTCGTAGACCCTGTACGACTGGACGGATGAACCTCATACGCGTGTATCAAAGTTTTATACATTTGTTTTGTTCTATTGGTTTTAATTTAGTATACAAACATGTTAACTATCGATTTCTCTGTAAAAATAAATTAAATATGGATTTAAATACAAAAGTTTTCTAAAATAGAGTTGCATATTTGTAATATTTATTACTCTATATTTTTTTTTTGTATTAGGATACATTTATTATGGACCTTGATATATCTTAACTAAATTAGTTAAGCAGCGTTCGTAGATGAACACCTTTGTTACCATGGACATAAGTATAACTTGTATGTTAGCGCTATTCAATTGTATATTCAGAGTAAACTCTATATAACGACACTGAAGGGACTGTGCATTTTATGGCGTTATAGAGAGTGGTCGTTAGATAGAGAGAATGTACCGTAGTATGGAATACAAGCTAAACCAACTAAAGCCAATTGATATCAACGCTTTAGAGCCTTTGTCGTTAAATCGCGTGATGTTACATGGAGTTTACACTTGTTATTATGTCTACGTGCTCGCCTTAGAGCCAAAGCTTCCAAACCAAGCTTTATCATGGACCGATTTGCGTTCGGCGGTGACCTCTATCTACTTGTCAAGCTCTCTGCAAGGCCTTCTCAGTGGAAATAGTCAATGTTAGAGGAGGTATAATTAGCCGTTATAATTCTGGTATAAATAAAAAGCAGTTTTTAAAAGACCTTTATTTAAAAAATCTTTATTTAAATTAACTTTAGTTAACTAGGTTTATCTAAAATAGGCTTATTTTAAATAGGTTTAGTAATAGCTTTAAAAGCAGCCTACGTGTTAATCTAAGGTAAAAGCTCCTCCGTAAGAAACTTAATCGAATTGAAGCATTGATTCCAGGTTAGAGCGTGTCAGAGTAACCTATTAGATAGATAAATAGAATAAACACTTTATTAAAAATCTTACAATAAAATAAAATTAGAAAGAACACACAAAGAACTTAAAAACTAGTGCCTTAATTCAGAAACTTTCACATGATTTTCCTAATTTTTAATTTGATAGTATTTTTTAATTTGTATTTTTATGATAAATAAATAAACATTATACTCGTAATATGAATAGGATAATAAAAATCTTTATTTATTTTGCAACAGACGCACAATTTAACCCACGTCGATGTATGTGTAGTATTTTACACCGGCGAGATGAAAAATAAGCAAGCTGCGGTAATTATTTGAAAACAATGGATAAAGGCTTAACTGGACAGAAAGAAAATATTGTACTCATGTGTTTTAATTACTACATATATTTATTATAGATAATTACTTCGTTGATCACGGGTTTAAAATTACTCGTGATTATTAAAACCTTCAGTTTTTCTTAAATGCTTTCTTAATTTTGTAGGTAAAAACACAAGAAAAATAGTTTAAATAATAAAAAAAAAATTTTTTTTGATAGTTTTTTTTTTAATAGTAATGGGCTTGCGCTTGACCGCAGTTCACCTGATGGTAAGCGATATTGCAATCTAAGGTGGAGTGCGCTTACCCAGAAGAAACCGGTTCACTCTTGCCTTGAAAACCGCTAGATTACAGTTATCGGGGAACAGGGAATTTGGAACGTAAAAACTACAGGGTGCTATACGTTTGCCTTGACTGTGTGTGTGTGTGTTTGTGTGTCTTACTGTGTGTATCTGTGGCGTCGTATATTCTAAACGCTTGATCTGACTTTGTTTTTTTTTTGTTTGAAAGCTGTGTTATCAAACAAAAAAAACAAAGTCAAGCAATATGGCGGATGCTATTATTGAAAGGTATGGCCGAAATAACTGACCGTCAAAAATAGTTCACATATATGGGACGCGAAAGTAATTTTGTCTCGATCGAAATATTTCACTACATAAAATTTATTTAAAGCAATAACTTGGACAAAAAATTACAGGTTTATCGACTAAAATCAATCATAAATTGTTAAAAATATTTTTAAAAAAATTGGTTATAATCCGTTTAAAGAACAACATATTTAAATACCAACTTTATATTTTCTTATCATCAATAGCAATCAGATTTATCTCAATTAATAAATTGTTTTTTTCTTTAGTTTCAATCATTCGAAAGAATTCTAGTGTACATTCAAGATTTTGACTATGATTAGCGAAAAAGTTGAATTCAAAATCTGGTTTAAAAAAAAAAATTAAAGCTTTTCGCTAAGCCTCATTGGTACCAAAATAAGTATATATATACTTAAAGTGTTTTTTAGCCGGTCTTTACGAAGCAATTCTTTCGAGAGTTATAACTAACCAGACGAGTAACAAAAATGTTGTACTACTACAATATTTTTCCTCCCATATTTTCATACCTTTTTATCGAAATCCGGAGTACCTCGACGTTCCACTGGTCCGAGTGAACATTTTAATTAAGCGCAGTCAATTTGAATGAGTCCTATATTTAGGACCCTCTTCAGCCGACTGCTCCCTGTTTCTGACAGCCTGGTACGGATTAATAATTTAATGCAAAATTGTGTTTAATTTCTCACACCTGCAAAAAAGCTTACCTATTGATTTCCCAGTTTGGTTTTACAAAAATATTTACTCTAGTAGGTTTTTGCAGTTTTTAATAGCATAGCTAATAAAACTCGAGTATAATTCGTAACGTACTAATGCTTTTAATTCAGTGAGAGAATTTTACACTTAAGCTTACAGGTGGCGCTAGTTGTACATAGACAATATTTTGGTACCATAGATAAAAAATATACAATATTTTTAACACCACCACTTAACAAAATAATGTCCACACATAGCTTACACATAGCAATAACAGAAAATCAAATTAAACTATTTTTGACAACCCTAACATCTCAATAAATTTATAATGTTTGACACTACAGAGACTCTTAGTAAGTATGTCAGCTGGCATCTCAGCTGTAGGTAAATAAGATATATTGACCAACTCTTTAACAATACATTCTCTGATAAAATGATGCCGAACATCTATATGTTTTGTTCGTCTATGAAATATAGGATTACATGCCAATTTATGTGAACTCTGGTTATCACTTAACAAATCAACAGGTGAATTATTAATTTGGCCTCCATTTATTTCAAAAATTAAATTTCTTAAATATACGGCTTCTTTACATGCCTCGGAGAGTGCCATATACTCTGCCTCGGTGCTAGACAACGCAACAGTCTTTTGTTTCCTACATTCATATGATATTGCACTTCCAGACAATTTGAAAATATACCCTGTATAAGATTTCCTGTCTATTGAACAAGATGCCCAGTCAGCATCCACAAAGCCAGTCAAGGAACTATCCCCCTTTACATATTTCAACCCATAGTCTTTAGTTTTACTTAAATATTTCAAAACTCTTTTTAAATGTTTCCAGTGAGTCTCATCATAACAGTTATTATATTGACTTAGGAAACTCACTGCATAGGCTATATCAGGTCTTGTTAAAACACATAAATACATCAGTGCACCTAATAACTGCTGATGTGGATATTTCTGACAAATAGACTTAGCTTTATCTAATTTCAAATTCTTCTCCATTGGAGTATCTGAACTCTTACATTTAACCATATTAAATCTTTTTAAAATAATATCTACAAAATCCTTCTGATCTATAGTAATAGAGTTTTCTTTTACAGTTACATTTAAACCTAAACAATGTTTCATCTGGCCTAAATTTTTTATGTTGAAGTTTGCCTTCAATTCACATACATATTAATTTATCACATATTTCTTTACTGTTATAAAATACAAAAAAAATCGTCTACAAACAATGCTATATATATTCTGTCATTTTTATTACACATCATAAACAAACAAGGTTCATACTGAGACTTGGTGTATCCTAGTTCTAACAAACAAACTTCAACTCTCTGGTACCAAGCTCTGGCCGACTGTTTTAATCCATATATAGCTCTTTTAAGTTTTAGTACTTTATTTTCACAGTTAGGCATATTTGAACAGGCTGGTATTTCCATGTAAATACATTCATCTAAAGAACCATTTAAAAATGCAGTAGGTACATCAAGGTGTAAACATTCTAAATTCTTATCTACACTTAAAGCTAGTAAAAGTCTCAAAGTAGAGTACCTGAGCACTGGTGAGAAGGTTTCTTTGTAGTCCATACCTTTCTTTTGTGTGAAACCTTTTGCCACAAGTCTTGCTCTATATCTCACTTTGTTTTCACTGTTATATTTAATTTTAAATACCCACTTGCACTTCACTATTGTTTTGTTCACTGGCCTATCTACAAGTTCCCATGCTTCTCTATCACTAAAAGATTGCAACTCTTCTTTGATTGCTTGCTGCCAGTGTGCACAGTCTGGACCATTGATTGTATCACTCAAAGAAATGTCATACCATACCATAGTACTCAGTTTTTTTTCTTACACGCTTTTCTGCATTTTCAATACCACTGGAAGGAAAATTAGCAATCTCTGTATCTTCTGGCATCAATGAACTTGACTCCTGGAAACTGTCCTCCGATTCTGAACTAGAGTCTTCTGGTATATAAGTCTCATCATGGTTGTTTGTCTGCTCATCTTCTGTATCATAACTTGACTTGTCTGACTGTTTGTTCCCCACTGAATCCTGCTTTTCTTCACTGCTCTCCTGTAATATCATCTGTGTTGTCATTCTGTCATTCTCTGGTTCCATGACCACAACATCTCTTGCTACTGAAACAGATTTTGATTTGGGATCATACAGTCTATACCCTTTAACGTTCTCAGAGTATCCAACCAAAAATAGTTTTTTTTGCTTTTTTATCCCACTTCAGCCGCCTTTCTTTAGGTATATGTGTCATGACTAAGCTGCCATAGACACGTACATGGCTGACATCTGGTTTCTTACCAGTCCACAGTTCGAATGGGGTGCAATGCTGAAGACCCGCAGCTGGGGATCTATTCTTCAGATATACTGCAGTTTGAACTGCCTCTGCCCACAATGTTTTATCAAACTTGGCATCAAATAAGAGACACTTAGCTTTTTCAACTACTGACCTATTATACCTCTCACAAAGCCCATTCTGTTGGGGTGTGTATGGGTTGGTCTTCTGATGTATAATTCCAGTCTGCTTTAAGTAATTTTCCATTTGTGCTGAACAGAATTCTCCACCATTGTCTGTTCTTAAAATCTTTATTTTAGTTGATTTCTGGTTCTCCACCAAGTTTTTAAATTGCTTGAAATAAGAGAAAGTCTCATCTTTAGATTTCAGAAAATACACAAAGCCCATTCGACTGAAATCATCGACCAATAGAAGAAAATATCTAGCCTGTCCGAGCGACTTGTTCTCCATAGGCCCGCAGAGGTCAGCATGTACTAAATTCAGAATATTATCACTGTGTGATGAACTAATGGGGAAGGGTAGTTTGGTTTGCCTTCCCTCGCAGCACACTGTACAATTCGCTCTGCTTATTTCTGCCTTATCTTGGAATAATAAGCCTTCAACTGCTCCATCTCTCATAATCTTAAGGTCATTACTGTTTATGTGGCCGAGCCGTCTGTGCCATGTCCAACTAGAAGTCACTGCAGATGCTGCTAACAGTTGTTCTGACTTCACAATGTTTAACTTATATACACCATTTGTTAGGTTAGCTTCTCCAATGCATTCCTTCTGTTTATTATAAATGCAGCATACATTTTCTTCGAAAATCACTCTGTTGCCACTATTTATTATCTTACTTACAGATAGAAGGTTTGTGGTAAGGTTGTTTATGCATAAAACATTGTTGACATTTACCTTGTGTTCCTTATTTCGAACTTTTGTGGTAATTTCTATGTCACCGGAACATATAACTGGCACGGTTTTCTTGTTAGCCACCACTATATCACGAGTCTCAAGGTTATATGAAACATTCTTCAGCAAACTTTTGCTCGACTGCGAAATCATATGAGTACTAGCACCCGAGTCAACATACCAATCTTTGTCACTGAATTCACCCGTCAGGAACGTGGCACTAAAAGCATTTACTTGTTTATCTTTGTCCATTTCTGGGGAACGACACTGATTTTTGAAATGTCCAAGTTGCTTGCATTTGTAGCACCGAATATTTTTCACCGGTTTTCCGTCACTTGAATGGCTGACGTTTTTGTTTGACGTTGGCACTTGTGTGCGTTTCCCGCCATTCCGTTGATGTTTGGATGAACCTTTTGAAAAAAATGCTCCTTCGGTTTTATTTTCGATATCTGCACTCATATCTAACAGCTTGGTCTTTATTGCATCTGCACTTATTTTCATGCCGGAGTGCTCAATGGCCATTATCATGGGCGCGAACTTGTCGGGTAATCCGGCTAATAAAAGTGAACCTACCCATTCGTCATTAATCTCAAAACCTGTACCTTTTAATTTTTGAGCCGTATCTACAACCTGGGTCACGTACGCAGTCATTGATTCCGAGCTGTCTAGGCGAATGGAAATCAAGGTTCTGAGTAGGCTGATGCGACGCGTGAATCCGGAATCGTCAAATAACGACTTTAACTTTGCCCACAAGTTATGCACGGTGGTTTCATTCTTGATGTGAACGTAGAGTGATGGGTCGATAGTCATCACCATCTTTGCTTTAGCCTTCCGATCATCTTGCTCACTGAGAGTAGCGCTGTTCGCGAGGTCGATACCTTCGAGAATCAAATAATTTTCGACGGCGAATGCCCAATCGTCATAATTATCTCTTCCCTTAAGCTTCGGGACGTTCAACGAATAATTTCCTGCCATTGTAACTGCACTATTATAAAAAGACTTTAGTTTTAATTATCTAATTTGGGCTGGGCCCATAACCTAATAAAACTCGAGTATAATTCGTAACGTACTAATGCTTTTAATTCAGTGAGAGAATTTTACACTTAAGCTTACAGGTGGCGCTAGTTGTACATAGACAATATTTTGGTACCATAGATAAAAAATATACAATATTTTTAACAATAGCATATCACTGCTGAGACTCGGGGCCTCCTCTCACTAGGAGAGAGATATAGGCCATAATCCAATACGATGGCCAAGTTTTTTAATACTAATTATTATAAATGCAAAGTTTATTATATGTGTTTGTTTGTTCTTGCTGATCTAATTTAATGGCTTGGCTAATAATGGCTGAACCGATTTAGATGAAGTACTATGGTGGTAGCTTAATCTTTAGCAGATAGCCATCGTTATTCAGCGTGGAAACGTGGACAGCGTTATGGAGGCCCATAACGCTGGGTACGGTCAATGGCGGGCTGCCCTGTTTTTTTTTTTTTTTGTGACATTTTATTAAAATTTTTATTTAAGGAATTGACTGTAAAGTGACACAATACTGTATTATAAATTCACACTCTTTATTTAAAAATTATAAGCCTACTAGTTGACCCGGCAAACGTTGTTTTGCCTCACTTAGGGGTATAGCTAATATGACACGTTCGTAGATTTACCATAGCAGCGCCATCTATTGATTACTTACTCAACCCAGTCGAAAGGTATCTACATCTGTTAGAATCATTTGGAGTTAACAGATAATTGTGACTGTCAAATAATAACAGACAATTATTAGCAATAAATTAAAATTGCGACTATAATTTGAGATTTAAACTATCCTATCTCTCAAGTTGGATCAAACTGCACATGGTGTGCGAATTTTATTATAATCGGTCAAGTGGTTTAGGAGTCCATTGAGTACAAACATTGTGACACGAGATTTATATATATTAAGATGTGTTATACAGATGGATAAGCTATTTATTGTAATGTGCGGTCGCATTTAAACGTGGATGACAATGAATAAACCCATAATGTAGCTATTGTGGTCACAGCCTTCCGTAGCAGCCTGCGCCAACTAATACAATGTTAATTAGAAGCCTTTATTAAAAACCCCAGTTGTTTATTATGATCACGGTTTCTTTTTACTCCTAATGTCTGCTAGATATTTGACCAGAAGGCGCTTATGCGCTTAACCACGCGAGATAGCTATACTTTGACGCATATGTGGAGCATGCCTAGTCTGGAAAAACTGACACTAAAAATATCATAACAGAAAAAAAAACACGATGAGTAGTGTCAAATTGTCACAACACACACTAATACACAAACTTCGCATTTATATTATTAGAAGAACTACAGAACGACTCCACTATAGAACGAGCAGGGGTACAGCGAAGAGACACCAATTTACTGTCGAATTTCCGAGGATTCGCACAAAGCGATTTGCTTCGACTTTCATTGTGAGAACTGCGAAGCTTTGGAACTCTCTTCCTGAGTCTCTTTTTCCCGAGAAGTACAATTTGGGGTCTTCAAATCTAGAGTAAATAGGTTCTAGGCAAGCGTGATACATCTTAGACCACAGTCAAGCTTAACATCAGGCAAGCTGCGGTCAAACGTAAACCTATTTATCATTAAAAAAATACTCACTTTTGCTGATTCTCAAATAATATTACAGTTTATCTTCTGTAATTACGTCTGACCAGCTAAATCAATAAATCCTTTATCTCTGTAGGATTGCAAAGTTCTTGTGACGAGGTCAAACTGACCTGAGACCCCTTTCTTGTGGAGATAGTCCAACTTCTAATTCCAGAATAGACTTATAATATTTAAGAGAATGGCCATGTAATAAAAAATAAATATTATTATGAAATGAAAACTTTTTTCATGTTATGTATGGATTTGAATTCGCTTTACTGCGAATCAAAACATCGTGAGGAAACTGACATGTTTGAGGACAACAATATCTGAAAATATGTGTCATACACCAACAGGCACTTGGCCAGCGTGGTGAATTTTGGTCTTTATATTTACTCCTTGAGAGAAAAAGCGCCGAGTCCCAGCAGTGGAAAAGTACAGTGGGCTTATGCTTATACTGGTGGCGATTCTGCCGTACACACGACTAAACTAAATTTAAAGAAGCCCCGTCTCTTTTCATCTTGACAACGTGATTTTAGTTGTTTTGTCTGTGGTTCAGAACGTGCCGTCTCTTTCTGGCCACCTAAGATGAAAAGAGACGGGGCTTCTTTAAATTTAGTTTAGTCGTGTGTACGGCAGAATCGCCACCAGTATATGGTGTTTTGAAATGGTAGCACAAGGGCAACATAAGACCGAGATGAATGGTGACAGTGGACGATTAATGGCTGAAAATGAGGCTGTTGTAGATAATTATGATTCTATTGAAAAATAACTTTATGTTCTGAAACTGAGCAAACATATAAAATGAAATATCAACTGGCAATTCTGTGGAAAACAAATCTATGTTCATCCTCCGAGAATATCTAAGACACTTGGTCAAGTAAACGTTAACAAGAACTTTGTATTGTATAACTATCGAAGTCCTTTGTGAAATGTCCATGGGGTAATAAATCGAAATTGAGTTTACTTTTTTCACCACAATTTCACTGGTCTACAAAAAAAACTTTATTGTTGCCCTGGATATCATCGAAAATTTTGTACGCTTTCAAGTGCCCAGATCTACATACACCAATATTATAAAGAGGAAACGTTAGATTGTTTGTTTGTTAGTTTGACGCAAAAGAGCTCCAAAACTAATGGACCGAATTCAAAAATTATTTCCCCGTTAGGAAGCTACATTATCTCCAAGTAACATGTTTTGTTTCTCTTTACTACTCAGATTATTATAGAGCCTGTGCGAAGCCGGGGCGGGATGCTAGTTACGAATAGATTCATAAAAATAGTCAATGTGCTCGTATTTTCATGATTTATGCACAATTAAACAATTATTATCGGCTTGATAAAAATAAAATTTAAGTTTCTGAGAATTAATCTGAGCATAGCTTATAAAATCATTGACCACTGTAGACCTGACATTTAAGTTTTTGATTTATCACGGCTTACTGAAAAAAATATATGGTAAGTCAGGAATGACGTCTGTGGTTGTGATTTATTGGCATAATTGAAATATGACAACCATTTCAGGAATAAACATACGACATCAAGTACTTAGCACTAGGACTATCTTGTTTATTAAATGCATGTTACGTAAATTTTCATTTTAACGTTTCGTAATTCATTGTTTTTTCAGAGATCATAACATAGAATATAACTTTGGCGTAGAATTAGTTACATCGGCTTCTCCAGCTAAGTATTGAGTAGGTACTCAATTATTTACATAACCTAACCTAACCTAACCTAAAATAATAAAATGAATAAGATAAGTTTAAGTGCGGTCCATCTTTTAGTTTGTTAATAAATATTAATATTATTATAATTAGTAGGTTAAATAAATTAAAATTAAAAACAAACAAAGTGAATACCACCCGTTTGAGATTTATTAACTCCAAATACACAAAACCAACACAACAAATTTAATCTTAATTGGTTCAACCATTTCGGCGTACCTTATACCAGTATTATTCATCCGCTCGTACTTCGTTACGTTATTTATTACATAAGTTTATAATATAAATACTCATAGGTTTATTCTAAAAAATCCTAAGCTGGTAAAGAAATTCCAATATTTAATAAAAAAAAATCTTCCACGGCTCTTAGACCATGTGTTAATTTGTCATAATAAATAATTTTCTTTCTTTCTTTCTTTCTTTAATAAAAAACTTAAACTTTATAAGTTAGGTAGGGAAAATATCACATTCCTTTATTTATTCATCCAAAGTAGAAACAAAATTATAAGCCAGAATAATGTATTTGTTTCTCTTCAACATTAAAATGTTGAAGAGAAACAAATACATTATTCTCATCTCTAGAGGCAGAATCCTGTCAAAATAATAATTGAAGCAGAAAAATAGCAACAACCATATTTTATTTGAGGAAAAATGCTGAAACAGGTTAATGTAAAATTTGGGTAATTAGCCAACGCTGTATAAGCAACTTTAGGAGTCAATATTTTATAGCTTTTTGGTAACAAATAAATACAAAATTCAGTGTTGGTAACAATGTTTTTATTTTTAGTTTTATAAACATAAAATTAAATATAAAATTACGTAACGTTTTAAATTTCTTTGAAATCGAGTGATGATAATTTAAATATGAGTTCCTTCCATTATGTGATCAATTTGTAGTGGCAAAAATATATCATCAAAACCTTATTTAAAAACAAAAACTGAACCTTCTTTTGACGGGGGTATATTTTTTGTGAAAACGCCCACGGACGTAATATATAAAGAGTTTCTATATACTTACAACTGCTGTCGTACTGGCCACTTTAATCACAAATATCTCTTCTTTGGTTTAGAACATCAAGAAGTTTAGAACATCAAATTCAAATTTTACACCTCACACATGTGTGTGTGTTTCGTTAACCGTCATTCATTTGTTTTTTCTTTTCTTTTATTTTTTTCCGTTTGCGTCACTCAGTTTACAAAATGGAAAACTTGAATACGAGTATACTCGTAATATTTACGAGTATAAGCGTTAGGTGGACTAGCGTCGGTGTCGTTCATTATAGTTTTATCAAATCTCGCCAGACGATAACTGTACACGTCTATTGTCAACAATTGCAAGCAATGATAGAAAAGCTAGCTGCTAAACTAACGAGCCTGGTCTATCTCTCTACGCTTCTGCTGCTTCACTACAACGCTAGACCACGAAATTATAAGAGTTTCGATTGGAAAGCCTAAGACATCTACTCTACTCTACAGACTTCCCATTTATGATGATGGGCGTCATATTCATGATGGAACATGAATATAACGCCCACCTGGAATCATAATATCGCAAGTGGTACCATCTGTTTCGGCAGGCAATTAAGCTTCGCGTCACAGGAAAGCATAAATTCCCGCACCCATATCGCGGAGTGATTAATAGAGCGCTATTACCGTCCTCCTGGTGACGTATGTTACCCTGGTAGCTTGATTGATTGCTGTAATCGATGTCAATATATTGGTAGCCTAATATAGAAATGACAAATGAAATGGAAACGGAAAAATATGTAGATGATAAAAATGATGTATTGATTATTCAGAGTCGATCACAAGACTGATATTGGTTTTAGTCTTTAGTTGAAAAATTTACACTAATGATATTTTACTAGCACAATCATACTAGAGCACTCTACTAGTTGCGTAAATTGAAAATAAAATGGAATGACTGTGATAAAATGCCTAAAGTTTAATATTTTATTTTAATTATTTTAGGGATATAGTAAAATAGATTTGAAAATAAATATTTTTTACCTTTATACTAGTCGAGTTTGAGATAACTTATAGAACTTATTTGAGGACGTTTTGTTCGAGTATTTGAGGCAATGCGGGTTTCTTTGAGATTAGGTAAATTAACTTTTGCTAGAACTTTAAGAAGTCACTTCTAAAAGTTCTGGCAAACAAACTTGGGAACTCTTATTAAAGATATTTTAAGATTATAGGTATATACATATATTTTACCTCAGCTAATTTAATAAGCAAGTTTAACTTTAATTATTGGAACTTATTTCCTTATCGCGAGTTGTGAAAGGGGGCTAGACGGAAAAAATCTAACAAAAAGTTGTCACGACACTTTTTGCGCACGGTATGGCAACGTCGCATCTCCAAAATTTGTTCGGAAGTCAAATACGGCTATCAATGAAAGTATTCACTAATTGACAACAGCGCCATTCGTTTCAGGTGGAGTTGCGATTGAACCTACTGATTAAGTTTATATTACATTATATTTGTTAATAATAAAACAATATTACAATTCCTTCACTAATTAATCGAAAGGAACTTCGTTCTATCCGGGTGTCCCCTGACACCTCTCAAGTTTAATTACGCATATAATTACATTAGTAAGAAAAGATTTTATAATGAATAAATTAATTAATTATTGCGTAATTTACTCATTGTGATTGAATAAACACAGGAATACTTACTTGTTACAAATAATGAGATAATAAAAAAGATATATTTAATAATATATCTGTTTTTATGATTAATCTCGACTCAGAAAAAAATCATTTGAAAGATCGGAACTTCCATAAAGGATCGTTGTCTGAAAGAGAAAGCGTTGTTTCATTGTGTTTCATTTTTATTTATTTGAAACGAGTTTTATCTATTGGATAGACCTATTGGATTTTTTAACATTTTGCTACTAATACAAGTAAAAAACAAAAACATATTTTTGTTACAAATTTATTCAAAATAATAAATATAATATGTACAACCATCAATGGCGATGATTATACAAAAAAACTTATCCTAAGTCTATTAACAGTATCACATTTCGATGAGACTTTAGAGCATTTCCGAAAACCTTTACAAAAATAGATATACATAATATGTATCTATTTCATCTTATATTGTACGTATAAATCATTAGATCATTTCAAATCACATAATACTCGTATAAAATACATTATCACAAGTTGAATTATACGTACAAAGTAATTTAAAGTAAAAGAATTTATATACATAGGTCAAAGTCAAAGTCTATCATTTATTGCATAATTAAATGTTATGTAACAATATCTTTGCTTAAATAACACTTAATATACCCATGGTCAGGGTGTAGCAATTTAGATTTGGAGCGGGCCGATTTATATATATATATAGGTCCACTTCAACTAGAACTGACTTTATCTTGGATGTACAATATTTGTGATTTTATTTAAATTTGTTCATTTCTATTTTGCTTTTCTATTGGTAACCGTGAGACTAAAGGAAAGGAAGAGTTTCTAACATCAGTTTGTAACTTACTTCCTCATACCGAGGTCGTATTGTTGTTCCATAGTCTATTCTATAGTCTATTTCCATTTATTTCAGCCCATATAAAACGGCTTCCCAAAAAACTTTTATTTTTTGTTTTTATCGAGAATCTCGAGGAATTTCAATTGCAATTAAATTTAAATTAAGATTATGATATGGATATAATCATAACTTATTATTGTTAAAAATCATCAACGGGTGAAATTGCAACAAAAAACTTAAGTACAATTTATAGGACAACCCTTGGAATATTGATTACCAATTCTGGAACCAAATATATTAATAAATGTGAAAAAAAAACTTGTAATACCAAATTGGTATAAATATTTTTTTGTTGTTTATGAGCTATTTTTCTTTACTGTAATAAAACTTTCGTAAGGCATATTTGAATAATGTTTGTATAATGGCTTAATGGCTATCACTTATTTTTCTTTCGTTTCAACAATCTGTCGTATGTGATTTACACGATAAGACTGTAAATTAAAAAAAATATCTGTTAGGAATAACTATTTTCTAATTTCTTTTTACTCCTTAATAATATAACCTAGAGCCTTCATTTCCTTGTCGAACTGCTTGTCTCGGTACTTCTTGATTTTGTTAAGCCAGTATCCGAAGGTGACCATATTTCTGCAAGTGCCACCGTATCTTGGTGGGAGACATTCGAGGTCAATGTGCTGCTGCAGACTCGACAGGTCGCTGCCATGGAAGAAAATGGAGCCCCAAGCCTGAAAATAGAAATAAATAAATACTGGGACACATTTTACAGACGGCTGGTTAACCCCATACTAAACCATTACCTATTACACAAACATACATACATATTTTATATAGACATCTTTGGAAATCTTCTTCTTCTTCTTCTTCACATTATCCCATTTAGGTGGGGTCGGCACAGCAAATCTTCTTCTTCCACTCTCCTCTATCAGACGTCATCTCCACACTCAATCCTTTCTCTCTCATGTCTTCATTCACACACTCTATCCATGTCTTTTTCGGGCGGCCTCTTGCTCTTTTTCCTTGCACTACCATTTCCATATATCTCCTAGTGACATGCTTCTCCTCTCTACGCATCACATGTCCATACCACGCTAACCTTCTACTCCTTATTTTCTCCCTCACTGGGGCTTTACTTACTTACTTTTACTTTCACACTTCCTCCTTCCTTTATCGTTGGAAATAAAAAATATATATAAAAGTATGCTGGTTTGTTTTAATTTAAAAGCTATAATAATGTATGAAAAAATGACTACTGAAATTGGGGAGCAGGTTCGCCGTAAAACGATACAGACTGGCAAAGTCAAAGAAATGAAGATAAGCCTGGAAAAGATCGCTTTAAGCGATAAGGCCTCCAATTGTAGCACACTATTTTTATTTTTAGTCTCTATTTTAGTTATAAATAGCTTTTGTGCCTAAAAAAAGAATTATCTATCTAAATTCACCCGAATATGTGGGGCGAAGTTAAATAATGTTTTACCGGAGCACATTCGTATGGAAGTGTCATTAAATAATTGAAAATATAAATTAAAGATAAATTACACTAATTAATATTAGTGTAATTTATTTGTGCTGTTATGTGCTATAATAAATTATCATTAAGCGTAAAAATATTTTGACACAAATGACTCCGTACACTGCCGAGGAATACAGAAATGAATAAAAAAATTATTAATTAAAATAAATTAACAAATCGTACCTGTTGAGGAATGAACCTCTTGAATAGATAGAAGAAGGTGTTCAGGATCCAGGAATAGTTGATGATGTGACACTTGCGCAGGCGTGTAGGATTTGCCAACTGGAATAACGGAAGAAAATTATACGTTTATTAAAAGAAAGATGAGAGTCATAATACAGGTCGTTAAGCCAAGTCAAAAGCCTTCGGGCGGCTTGAAAACACGATACAGCTTGTACTAAGACTAACTGCTTGGACCTACAATTTAAAGTGTCGTCTGACCCACGGTAGCGCCTAGATGAAAATGCCACTTTAAAAACAACAATCTTGTGTATGGTCCATCCAAACACCGCCTGCATCGACCGTTGCTTAGCTTGATCGCGCGATTAGATGATCGCGTTAGATCAGCTTAGCTAGCCGAGCTACATGCGCTTCATACAAAAGGGCTCTGGATAATGATGATGAATGAGATTCAAATGTGACGTCAATTTCAGTGTTCGTTCTGAATCGTGCAAACATAAATATTACGTGATACAACACCGGTCCGTGTTAAAATCATTCGACCGTCGGATGGGTGTCCCCTGATACAACATCTGTCCGGAAGGAAATCCTTTTGATAAATGAAAGCAAACAGACTTCGCTTCATATATAAACAATACATACATTATATTATACAGGGTTCATTGTAAGTTCAATTTATTTTGTACATTTGTCTTTATATACAAATAACTATTAGAGAAAAATCAATTAAAATACTATATACAAACTTAGGCAACTTACTATTACTTACAATGAATAATTACTTACTCATTGTAAGTAATTATTAATTTTAGGATCTGAGAAGATACGAGTACTAGGTAGGAAAAAAACAAATACACTCATCATACAGAGAAACTAGCAAAAGAAAGATACAGTGTTAAAAACTTATCCAATATGACAGTTAAAAAGAAAACTTATCTTAGATTAAAAAATGATTACAGATATGAAACGTTTAAAATGCGTTCTATATTTTGGAACAATTTCCCCTTGTTTGTTGTATTAGATGATACTACAACTAGAAAAAAAATGTTCCAAGCGTTGGCACATTTTATCATTTATTTATTTACCTTACTTTACGGCCGAGACCAATTTCACAAAGCAACATTTAAATAACGTTAAATTAAATTACAGTATTAATTTTATTTAATTATGTTTTAAAGAAATCATTTATGAGGGCCTCTCCTTTACTAAATAAACCTCCTTGTTATACATATACATTATGGATGTTTACAACAGATATGTATATTTTAATATACATATCTATATAGTAGTTTCATATGGGTTATGTTATTTTACCTGATATAAAGATTATTATTATTACTATATCTGTAAAACTTTTAAAGAAAACATATTAAACAACTAACAGAATAACTGATACTATACTAATATTATTCAGAAAAACTTCTATCATGTTTTCTTAAAGTTCAGAAGCTCTACAGTAAAATTACTAGTATAATGTAAAAATATTACTTTCAAACTTTGTTGAATATTTTTGTATTGTTTGTATGCTGAAACTTATGTACTAATTTAATAAATAGACCAGTATATTTAATCAAAATTATTTATTTATTTTTTAATCAAAATAAGCTTTAAACCTAAGTTTAAAATGGTTAAGTTTCAGATAAAATGAGAATAACCAGTTCTAAAAAACAATCGTGATTGTAGCCTTACACAATTTTTTTAGGTTTAAAACTTATTTTGATAAAAAAAACACATAATTTTTATTGCATATACTGCCCCCTTACTTCGACCATCCACGGTTAAATCGCTGATAAGTCGCTGATAATTCGCTGGGATTAGAGATGTGAAATACCAATAAATATTATTTGTGTCACTTATTTTTTTTTTATTTGAATAACCTCTTTTTCCGCTTTTTTGTTTTCAGGCTATCTAGACCAAATAAAACTCAGTAATAACAAGCGCTAAATTATTTATAAAGTTTAAACTCTTTCCCATGATTAATTTTATTGTTTATTGTGCTTTTATTGTACACTATTCGACAACTTCTGTGAAAAACAAACCAACCTCTTTCATTTATGCTACAAATGTCATTTACTAAAACACCAAACTGGAAGTGGAACATAATTACAAAGTCTGCAGCTGCTGTCAAAATTTCAAACACATGTCAACTGTGTTTATTATTAATAAATTAGTTACTTTACATACGTAGTTTCTAAAAAATAATAAAATTACTTCAATACCTAAGTATTGAATAATATGAAGGACACAAGCAGACAATCAAAGTAAAACAGAAAAGGATACAGCGAAAAAAATCAATGATTTTGTTATTGTGATTTCATGTATGTACGAAGCCATCTTCGACTACCATAGCATGTGACTGGAATAATTTGTAAATAAATATAATTGTATTACATACATACTTAAGTCGAATTGAAATTATATAAATTGACGAAAATTGAGTTCAGTTATTTCGCTCCTAATTGAAACCTTTTTATTTCGCCTTACAACCTATTAGACAAAGCGTTTTATTGTTTCAAAAAGTAAGTAAAAGTAACTAAGTGCGCGGCACTAGTAATACTTTATTGGACACAAACTTAAAACTAAAGATAAAATAATAACTAAGAACAAAAAAAATAGTTTGCCCCAATTGGGGTACTCAGTATGTAACATAAAAGATGATTATTCATATTCAGTATTCTATTGTGACGCCGCTGCCACGTAACCACCTTTTACTAGTAATTACAATGCTCATTTCACGAAGTTTTCAACGCACTTGCGATCGCTCCAAGATATGCACTCAGACTAAAGGAAAAAAGGCTTTATTCCTGTAGTCTGAGGATATGCATTGTCCATCCTCGGGCACATTTGTCCCTTGCTAAGTAGAGGCAGACCTGTTCGCTCCGTAATGGTACACCAGTCCGATATGTACCAACTAGATCTTCACCTCGTAGGTGGCCCTCCACTTGATCTGGTGTCTTCTATCTTTCTAGACTGCAGGAAATAGTAAATGAAATACAAAAATAGAAAATGTTTTTATTTATCACTTCCAATATATCCAATACATATTGCCAAAGACAAATTAATATTACTAACAATGGTTTTAAGGTAAGATTACAAACCTAACAGGTATATTATGATGTAACAAGCTACTAGTAGAATATATCTATATTATTTAAATGACACAATTTTTTATAAATTATTTAATACTCAACAATATTAAGTAGGTATATGTTGTAATCCAATAAATAAATTGATATTGGTGCAATTAGAAAGAAAGAAAGAGAGAAAGAAAAATTGTTTATTGTGCACAGACTTCTGAGTTTGACATACAAAATGACTTGTGTATTGTGTATGTGCACTAAAGGAGCAGGTTCAGCATGTGCTGAAAGTACACTTGGTACTCCAGCGCTGGTTTCCAACCTGCTCCTTTACACACATTAATTAGTCACATGAATATAGTAGTACACTATTTTATAAGCACATGGTAATAACTTCAAAACTAAGAAAAATCAGTAGAGACCATCTTAAAAGTTCTGAATAAAGATAAATAAAATAATTCAACATCATATTATTGTGATGTAAAATAAGGCATGAGATGTAACAAAAGATTTACACATTTAAACTAGTTCTATTTATAATATACATATTTTCTTTAGTTCTATTATATTAGTACAGAAACCACATGGTTAATCAATACAGCTGTAGAAATAACTAATCAACAGTTTTAATAATAAAATGATAGCAATTTTATTATTATAGCAAATAACGGCACGGATAACATACATTTGTCATTGCTAGCCTGCAGTGAGTGCAAGTGCACAGCTTACACCCGCTATTCAATCCTTAATAATTATAAATTATTCTATATTAAATGTCAGGTATCTATAGACAAACGTAAATTAAAAATATGTTAAATAGCTACGTTAATCGGTTGGTAATAAGTATAAAATAAAAACTAGGCTTCATTTCTTGTGTTGGCATCTAGGTCCTAAACATTATAATTAAAGTGTTAATTTATAAGCACAATGAGTTAGTATGTATGTCTAAAAATTTATATTCATTAAAAACATGAAGAATATCATTGTCCTGTCTTACACGAAAACTTTTCCACCTTATTTTTTTCTTAATAATATTTTGCCATGTTGTGTCCATGTATATTTCCAATTTAGTCTTATCTTTTCCTATTTGGCCTTATAAAAAAGTTGTTTGTTGTATTTGGTCAGCCTTTTTAAAATAGACCCGTTGCTTAGCCACCGTCTCGGGCGGGAGGCCCAGGTCGCCGGCGCCGAGCGGCTGCCAACAGCCTCACATTTCAATTGATTGATACTCGCCAGGACAGCATCACTACACATATGTCTTACAGATTCTTCAATATCGCTCAATCTTTTTTCTAATTCATTGGCTTGATCGTCTAAGAAATTTACATTGTAGACACAAGTTTCAAGCTCTGGTTGCATTGAATTTTGATTAGATCGAAGTTTATCAAATTCCATACGGAATTCAGCTATCTCTGCACCAAATTTTTGCATACAGGTTCGAAATGATCTCATCACATTGATAAGTTGGTGTACCGTTGAATCTGACAAAACCGAGGTGGCAGATGGTAACTAAAGTGAAGACCCACAGGAAGTGCCAGGCATTGGTTCGGGATCAATGTATGTCGGAGATTTATCATTTGTTTCAATATTTTTCGCTACGCACTTCTCGCATCTCCACAGGCTTGTTATTGTGTTCTTGACCTTGAGGCAATGTTTATGATAAACACATTCACAATCGTTGCACTTTACGAGTCCCGTTGAAGACACAAACTTGGCACAAGCACTACATTTCGCTATAGTTACTTTTTTAAATAACACTGCCGATGAAATTATATATTAATAATTATGACGTATTTGTTGTAACTTGAGCTTCAAGCGTTGAAAACCACAACAAGGCCAACTTTATTGTCGAAAAAAAAACTTCCATGTAAGAATTATTGCGTTTTATACAAGTTAAGAGCAATTTCTTGGTATGAATTGCGGATTTACTAAAGATATCGAATTCAAATACGGAACAAAACAAACAATTATATGCACGATTGACATTCCATGAGTTTGGTACAGGGTTGCCAGATCACAATAATTTTTACTGTTACCAAGGTTGCTAAAATATCTTGTAATTTCAACGGATAATCTCGTAAATGCATACATTTCAAGAAACTCTAATAAAATCAATGCTATTTATTTACTGTACTAAGTAACTTGTGTAGTCATATTCTTTGCTTGGGGTTGTTCAATTGAAAGAAAACAATTAAAATTCATATTATATACAATTTTTATTAATTATATTCGATATCAGGGATATTAGTAAAATAATCTTTATTTTTAGAGTATATCATTTCAGCTGTTATTCTGACGTACATTTCTATTGATGGTTCGAAATGTACGCAATTGCCTAAGCGATTTGGGCCTATAGCGCTTTCGGAAGCTAATAATGTACCATTTACTGTATCTGTGATAAAGGTATGCGAAAGAAGTCGTCATTGTTAAAATCTCATAAAAAAAGTGTAGAGATTTTTGTTAATCTTGAATCTCGTACTGACTACTAATTTCAATTTAATTTTAACTGATTTTGTAATTTCTCGTACTTCTGGCAACTCTGATTTGACACAATATTATTTTTTAGAGTTGAGAAAATCATAATAAATTATTTATTATAGCAAAAAGGTTGCACACACTGAATGCTCAATAACTTATAAAATTTATTATAAATCTGGAACGTACGACTCACTCGCCTCCAATTCAACCACCAACTCGCTCCAATTTAGCTACCAAGTCGCTCCAATACGCCAACACCAAATCCCTTTGTTGTCACCATAGAATGTTGGCGCATATTGGAGCGACTTGGTGGGCGTGTTAGTTCGCTTGTAAGGTCGAAGTAAGGGGGCTGGTTTATTTATTAAGTTGGTACATACTTTTTGGAATGACCGAGTTATAAAGTAACTAAAAATCTACGACTTCATTACCATTTTTTAAGTTGATTAAAAAACCTTCTACTTTTATCTGTGGTTCGTACAAATAGTAAGGCCCCATATATTTTCCAACAAACATAATTCAATATAAACTTTGTACATGTTCTCAAAATGTTGTGATACATTTTTCAAAGCCTCCTCCTTAGGTCGAGTCAAGTTTTGAGTCGTGTAATCTACGAAGCCAAGTATCGACGAAGTTTGAAAGTTACGAGTAAGTTTTAAAGGCAGGGATAGATAACTTTGTATGGCTCCCTCAGGGGCTATTGGTCTGATCGAAAACCGATGTTATAGGTTTGCAACTGAAATTTAGTTAAAGGACTCTGTACAGTGAATGAAATGTGTTTTTTTCTGTATAATTTTAAAGTTTTAACGTATAGCTTAAGTTTAAGCAGCTCACTTGACATTCTTACTGCTGGGCCTCAGGGTCTTTTCTCACAAGCAGAGAGATATAGACCATAATCGAACAAGTCAGCCAAGTGCGGGTTGGCGGATCTTCGGATACATTTTGACATTTCTTCTTAGATATTGAGTGACACTCATTACAAAAATAAAATTTTATTATAATTTGACGGTCTCGTTGTCGTAATGGTAACCATGCTGGACTGCCAACCAGAGGATCCCGGGTTCGATTCTCGGCACGGTCAATATCTTTTTGATAAACTACATTCGTAGGCTTTCGGCCTTGGTGTTAAATACGAGTATGTATTGATATAAAGCTTTCTTGTATGTATATGTAGTATATCAGTTGTGTTAGCAACCATAATACAAACTATAAATGGTTTGATATTTATTTATTAATTTTTAAAACCAAAAATTTAAAGCGTATAACTTTATTTTAGCTGTTGCACATAAATGTTTCTACATGTTTGTTCTAAAATTTTTGTTTCTTAGATACTTTCATAAAGATTTTTGTTAATATAAGAATAGTGTAAAAGAACCTTATTCTAAATAACAATAATACCTACAAAGTTGAAGTTCAACAACACTTTCTGAACGTAAAATGTTGATAAATTTGCCAATAAATTGAATCGTAAAATAACATTCTAACTTCACTAGATTCGTAAAATAACATTCTAACTTCACTAGATATAAATCTAGTGAAGTTAGAATGTTATTTTAGCCAAAGTCTGCCGTAAGACTTTGTAGATGTTAATAGTAGTATGTTTAAACAAAAAATAAAGAGTTTTTGTGAAAGTAATTCCTTTTATAATTTAAGCGAATATATGAATATGGAGTTTGCAGAATCGTTATTCATGTGTAAACAGTAGTACTTACTTTAAATTTAATAGTCATGAAAAACAAGTGCTGATGTGTGGAGTATTTAATGGGGTAGAATATTTATTTAACGAAATTTGTAAGTTTATTTAATTTTATCTATATAATGTTTTTAAGAATTAAGTAATTATTGTAGTATGACTTGCCTTTAACGTATGTTATTTAGGGCTAATAAAGTTCTGTATTTCTGTATTTTCACGATAGACGGACGGTATTGTACATTTGAGTTACGAAACTTTAAAAAAGAAGGGCAAAAGTAAAAAAGTAAACATAGGTACGTACCCCCATAAGGCAGACAATCTGGTAAGCGACTGTGGGTGTGAGAGTAGCCACGTGTCTAACAGTAATGCCAGCCAGGTCCACGATGACTGATCCCCCGAGGACCTGCAGCTTGGGCGACCTGATTCCGATCTCACACATCGCCATGCCAGCCCGGACGAGGTCCTCCACCGGGTACTCTGAGGGGTCCCAACAACCTGGAATACATGGTATAGTAATATAAATATATAGTATAGTAATATAATTGACGACCTCGTTAGCGTAAAGGTTACCATGCCGGTCTGCTAATCAGAAGGTCCCGGGTTCGATTCCCGGCCCGGTCAACATCTTTGTGCTTAACTAAATTTGTTGGCTGTGGGTCTGGGTGTTAAATATGTATTTATATAATATGTATGTATGTATATGTAGTATATCAGTTGTGTTAGCAACCATAATACGAGCTAGAAATGGTTCAGTATGGGGCTAACCAGCCGTGTGTGAATGTGTCCTAATATTAAAAAAAAAAAAAAAAAAAAAACTAACAATAGCCTCTACATATGTTGCCTGATTATTTAACTAAGCAGCATGGTGGAGTTTTTAACACCTCTTCTAGTGACTATATAAGCCTACTATCAATATTAATTAAAATTATGTATAATCAATTATTTGAGTGAGAGAAGCGAGTGTGGCTCGGTGGTAGTAACATCTGCTTTTCAATCAGATGGCCCCTGGTTTGATTCCGGCCCTACACCAATGACTTGTTTTTCAAGTTATGTGATGATTTGCACTCGCTTTACGGTGAACGAAAACATCGTGAGGAAACCGGCATGTTTGAGGACCACAAAATCCGAAGACGTGTGTTATACGCCAACCCGCACTTGGCCAGCATGGTGGATATAGCCTATATCTCTCTCCTAGTGAGAGAAGGCCTCGAGTCCCAGGAACGTAGTATAGTATGCGGATAGTGGGCTGCTTATGCTATAATCAATTATTTGAAGTAAGTTACAATTGAGCAGAAAAAAAACCATACAAACTTAAAAACTTCGGCATTAAAATTTTCTTCTGATATCTTACTTTCACTTAGGTATTCAGTTGGTCTGAGAATCGGCTACTGTCTATTTTCCATACCCTTAAGTGATAAGGGTTGTTCACCTATAATTTTTTTTATTACTAGAAATAATTTATAAAACAAAACAACGTTTACCGGGTCAGCTACTTTTTTCAAAATATCATATTTAGAATAGTTTCAAGTAGTTAAGTATCACAAGAAGTAAACAATTTAAATTAGCTTTAGATAAATAATTAAAGGTCTACTATAGGGACAGCGAACTCAATATGCTGGCAGCATTACCACGTTGAATGACCTTATATACCTTGTGTCTATCTATTTGTACTAGTACATATATACTAGGCGCAACTCAAAAGCCATCTTATTAACTTTACTCTCATCCTATTTACTCACTGAATACCTGCAAAACAATTATGACCTTCCAAAGTTGTACTTCTATCTGCCAAGCAAATATGCACCTTACATACCAAACCTGAAGATCGAAACTCGTCCAACATCGGGTCTGTCGTACACGATGCCTTCATAAGCGTCCTGAACCTTGGACAGGCCCCAGAGGTCAACGCCCTCGTAAAGGCTCGGATATGTCTCCCTGAAAGTGCAGTACCGAACTAGCTGGGGAAGAAATATATTAAATTTATGTTATTTTATCATTTTATTTTATGATACATTTTATTTAAAAAACTGTAATGTTAAATTCTGGGAAATAAAGGCTATTTTTTATGTTATAGATAAAAAAACACCAACCTAAAGCCCGTTTAAGTTATATTTTTTTATCATAATACGAGTATTATACGAGTATGTATTGAATACAACAATGTCATCTATGTAGAATAATGCATCTAATAAAATTGTTAAGCAATTTATTTTGGCATGTGGAAGAAATCTCTCAATAAGTTAGAAAAACTCCATTTTCATCTACGAGTTTTTACACTTAATTTGAAAACAATGCATGCATCCTTTACTTGAATAAAATATGAATATTATTTAATTCGCGGTAAATAATTTAAGCTTGAGAACTTATAACTGGTAATTTTGAATAAATAAACCCTCCATTTATCTGTATCGTAGTATTCGGTGAAGATGCTAGCGACATCTATGTCGTGACGGATCAATTATTTCACGAACCTTGAAAGCCCACAAGAAACCTTCGTCATTTCTCAAGTTCAAGTTTACTGAGTCGGTCGTTAGGTGTCGCTGCGAAGAATTAAAAAACTGTATTTTTTCCGCGCCTTTTTCATAAACGATGTATATTCTGTGAACAATTTTATAGTGGACGATGTTGCTATACAACGCGGCAGTGCCACGAGCGTTATGGGTACCTTTCCGAGGTTCTGTCCGGAGTCGTCTTTTAAATTTGTTTTAATTTTATAATCAATTTTAAATTGTATGAATAATAAATG
This sequence comes from Mellilla xanthometata, assembly GCA_035578125.1. Classification (NCBI taxonomy): domain Eukaryota; kingdom Metazoa; phylum Arthropoda; class Insecta; order Lepidoptera; family Geometridae; genus Mellilla; species Mellilla xanthometata. The sequence goes on along the minus strand of JAPUBQ010000015.1, from coordinate 2,042,364 downwards.
TATGTTTTATATTTAATAGTTCATAAGTTTTAATTAAATAATTACATCCTAAGACCACCTAGTTAGCGGTACATGTTTTAGTTTGCTTTAAAATATAGTGATTAATATTTCATCTAACCAATTTGTGTGCCCTGGCGGGTATGAAGTCCCTTGCACGAAGGAACCTGAGAAGAAACTCGTCATCTGTTCTCAAAGGGCGGCATTCTCCTCTCTCTGCAAAATAAATTAATAAACCTAAGATAATGAAAGTAGAAACTTAGATGAATAAGTACATATATAATGGAAGTACGCCTACAAACTACTAAACCTTTATCACCACGAATGAAGCCATTAGAATAATTATGTTCCGTAATTTAACTTCACTTAGGTAAGTTCGTTTGAACATTAAATATATAAAGTGATTCGATTGAGAATTGCGTTTTGCAAGTACCATTTAAAGTATAAGTATTACTTCATATTGTATAAGCTGAATTGGCCGTTTTTTAATGATTGATTGAAGACTTCAATTAACTCATAGTAGATAAAGACTAAAGTCTCAATACTGGATAAAAAATAAATGACGAATTAGATCAAAAGAAGATTAAGACTTCAAATTAATATACATCAAATTCATTTATTGTGAACATGGGTTTTTGAGAAAGGTTTTACAGGAAAATCAAATCTGGAAATTACATTTTGACTAGACGAATCTAGACGACAATTTGGAAAAAACTTTTACAACATTAAATTAAATCTTATCAAGACAATAACAATTTGCATTGTAATTAGTTACTCTAAAAAATAAGATGGTATGTGATTATAATGATGGGATCAAAAAAACACATAAAATAGACTTAATTGCGTCTGTGTGACGTTAGATCTGCAATATTAATGAATGCGGAAAAAGATACAATAGGATAATTTATTAGGCGTGGAAACCCAGCGACACTTCGCCAACTAGCTATTTTTTTAATTAATATTTGTTTGTCATTAATAATTCTTTGGAAGAACTATGCCACGGCAGCACATGCAGATGGGTCACCCTGCCCAACAGAGGAGTGTCGACCCTATCAGCTATAAGGTTTAGGTTAGGTTAGGTGTTGGTGCTGCCCCGCACCCGCCGCATCAGGGAGGCTACCCGCTTGCACCTGATTACATAGTTTTAAACAAATTAAGATCTCTACTCCGAATTCTAAGTCTAGTGTTCCAAGAAACTACGAGTATTTTATTATGAGCTTTGACATTTACTCGAAGTTATGAACACATAAAACTTACTAAATATTTCTGACTGGATAACCTTGTCTTAAGCTCGTTTTAACAAATCACCATGTACACAGGTCACACGTTTTTCTCGGAGTTAGATAAATATACTCGTATATGTCTATTTTAAAATGTAATACTTTTGTTTCTTTTTGCGCATAGGACAGACAAATTTGAGACTTTTTTTAGATAGATATACTCATAGAAAATCTTATATATAAAATTTCCGTGTCACAGTGTTTGTTACCGTAGTCCTCCGAAACGGCTTGACCGATTTTTACCAAATTTTATATGCGTATTCAGTAGGTCTGAGAATCGGCTACTGTATATTCAAAAATCATTATTAAGGCAAAACAACGTTTGCCGGGTCAGCTAGTAGATAAATAAATTTAACGTGAAGATTTATTTTCATGATAATGTAATAATGTAAATTTACTTGTACATCAAAATTATTTACAATTGATGAAAATAAATTGTCAACATTCAGCCTCTCGTTAAAACGTGCGCAAAGGATAGAAAATATTTTATTAGAGACAAAATACAGAAGTAGAACAAATTAAGGCTTAAAAGAAAATAAAGTTTTGGTGCTTATCGCCAAAACTAGAATTCTATTTCTGCACTGTCTAGTATACATACATATATCTCATAGTACTATAATATATATATATTATTAACATATTTCATAGTAGTCGGTTAAGCAAAAAGCATGAGAGTGTAACAATTTTTTTTTACATTAAATGGGCTTGCGCTTGATCACAACTCACCTGATGGTAAGCGACATTATGATCTAATGTGGAGGGCGCTTACCCAGAAAAAAACATTATCACTCACAAACTTTAGAACTTATTTCAGATACACATATATAATGTTTGTATGAAGAGATTGATTGATTGAAGTACTTACGGAATATGATTTGTCTGAGTTCTGTGATAGCTGTGTCTCTAGTAAGCGGATCTTCATGGCAAAGCTCGGCTGCAGCTTCCAAAAGCTCCGGGCTTTCGCTCGTGTCCAGCTCAGCCTCGAAGGCTATCTCTAAGAACTGCTCGTACATAGCCATAGACGTTCTGAAATAAAAAGAGCAAAAAACTTTATATTCAGTGAAAAAATGCTTATTATGAAAGAAAGAAAATTGTTCATTGTGACAAATTGATCTACTCAAGACAAAATGTAACAATTAAAATAGGACACATAATAAACTTTAATTAGTCACAACACAGCCTCAACTCAGCATAATGCTGGATGCTGGAGAGCAACCAACGCTGGTCTTCCGTTGAGGCTGGCTGTGACGTCACGCACGGTACACTAAGATGAAGTACATGCATTAACATATAAGGATATAGAAATAAAAGCGGATTATATAAGGGAACATAGAGGTAGACAGACAACAGGTAACAAATCTTAATATATATAAATCTCGTGTCACAATGTTTGTCCTCAATGGACTCCTAAACCACTTAACCGATTATAATAAAATTTGTACACCATGTGCAGTTCGATCCAACTTGAGAGATAGCATAGTTTAAATCTCAAATTATAGTCGCAATTTTAATTTATTGCTAATTATTGTCTGTTATTATTTGACAGTCACAATTATCTGTTAACTCCATATGATTCTAACAGATGTCGATACCTTTGGACTGGGTTGAGTAAGTAATCAATAGATGCTATGGTAAATCTACGAACGTGTCATATAAGCTACACTATCTATTTTTCATACCCCTAAGTGAGGCAAAACAACGTTTGCCGGGTCAGCTAGTAGATATATGTAGTACAACATTAAATGACAATTTTGATTGAAAATTATTTTGTTTCTAAAAAATAAAGGCAATTTTTAACAGTTCCAAGATTGTAGTATTAGGTAATTAAAATGCATTTGTGAATTCGATACAAATACGACTTGTGGACAGTACATTTGTTCAATGCATTTGTCCTATTTGCCTATTTGGCAAATATGTATGGCGAATACCAAAGTTGTGTTTTTCATGAACTGTGGTCGTCCGTGTAGTTGTTTGAATGCTATTTTTTTCAAAAACACCGAACAGCGAAGATAATAAGTGCCAGCTTTATATTTTAAGTCAAAATCCTACTTTAATGTAAATTTTTACGAGCTCGTTGGCGTAATGGTTACCCTGACTGCCAACAAGAGGGTCCCGGGTTCGATTCCCGGTACGGCCAATATCTTTGTGATGAACTAAATTTGTTGGCTGTCGGGTGTTAAATATGAATCGTATATGTAGTATATCAGTTGTGTTAGCAACCATAATACGCAATATAAATAGTTTAGTATGGGGCTAACCAGCCGTATATAAAATGTATCCTAATATTAGTGGCTAACCAGCCGCGTGTGACATTTTTCCTAGTTATTTATTTATTTTAGTGCGTGTGTGTGTTAGTATGTATTTTTTACTTCTTCATGCTCATAACGCTGAACTCATTTTGATCAAACTTGTTACGGATAAAGTTTAGCCCTCGGATTAACATTTAAGCTATTTTTATCCTGGATTAACAAGGGTAACACGCGGGCGCAGTTAATAAGTGTTATTTTATCTTTTTGTCTGCCAAATAGACACAGTGAAAGGAATATAGTTTACCAAAACATGAAGAAACAAATCAAAATACAGAACACAGAGCATTACGCAACGCCGTTAATTCGACAGAGCTTGTACTGCAGCGACCAAAGGTAATTCAATGGTATTAAGTTCTAAGTTCTACAGAGTTATTTGAAAATATCGCCTTAGCAAAGTTAAGTTGAGATGTTAAGGATAAGCTATATAAATTGGTTTTATATGAACCAATTCAAATAAAATAATTGATTTACAGAATCCAGCATTAAAATATGTTACATCTACACTAATATTATAAAGAGGAAAACTTTGTTTGTTTGGTTTTGTATAATAAAAGTCAGCTATATTCGTATCCGTAAGGCACGTGAATCAATCCAAGCTGCATGTGAGCCTTCTTCTTCCTCATATTTGAATGAATTAATATACAAAAATCGGTGTCGTCTATTCATTCGTGTGTAATCGAATAATCTTCATAATGATGACTCATTTCACTTCAAGTGTGCTTAAGACAAATTTAAGTGATTCATATAAAAGGCGAGTGTGGCTCTGTCGAAAAACGTCAACTTTTTAATCTTTGCGATCGTTGGTTCGGTCCCAGCCTTACACCAATGACTTGATATTGAAGTTATGTGATTTACCCTCGTTTTACGGTAAAAGAAAACATCGTAAGGAAATCGCCATGGTTTAGGACCATCAAATCCGAGGATATTAGTTTTCCGTGGATGGACCTAGGAGGACCCTGGAAGAGGACGCAGCCACCACGGGGTATTTGAAAACTCCTTTGATAATTAAATTCTGTGGAAGAGTCACCACTCTCAGTAATGAGGAATAACTACTAAGGAGAAGGGAGGAACTATCACAGTTAATGAGATAAAGCATGTAGACAGACAAATGTATGGACGGACAGACAAACAGATTAAGATTAGGGTCCCGCTGGTACTCTTAGGTACTCGGTAGGTAAATTAAAATTACAGTGTTTTAGTATTTTGTAATGTAATCAATTATGTTTTTATCTAAAGCTTAATCAAACGTATATACTCTTATCGAAGTTCGTTGGTATTATTGTGAAAGAATTATATATTTATTTACCCTACTAATATTATAAATGCGTAAGTTTGTGTGTATGTGTGTAAGTGTGTATGTTTGTTACTTTTTCACACTCAAATAGCTTAACCAATTTCGATGAATTTTTGTACAGGTAAGAAAGACCCTGGACTACATAGGCTACTTTTTATCCCAGATTAAAGCGGGTGTCACCGCGGGACGCAGTCGGTATAAAGTATATTGCTCTCACAGTAGGGTCTAGCCCCATATACATATGAGCCTGTATACGTATGATAAAACTAGACAAGTAATAACATTGTAAATGGCCTTGCCGTGGCGTGCAACACTGATGATGGTAACTAGGTAGATTAGTTGTCTACGTAATAAGTACATTAGTATTATATTCTAGTTTGAGTTCATGGCAAGGTAAGCAACGAGGGCAAGATGCCAACTAGTGACTAGACTTCTAAATGTAACTTACTGACTACCTTTCCAAATGTAGTATTCACTATTTTTCTGTAGAAACAGATCCTACGGCAAGGTTACAATTTATGTTTTACACGCGGACTTCTTATCATCAGTAAGTCATATTAAAGTATAACAGAATTTTCAGACGATAAAGAAAAACAAAAATATACATGTAAACTGGTTGACATCAAATAGAAGGAGGCAATTCGCTGCAACGCGATTTACTAGTCGATTTTAATGATATTTGACAATACAATTAAATAGAATACTCTTAAAAAAATCAGAAACGAATAAAATTGGTCATGTAATTGTTGAGATAGGAATTGAAAAAGTTTCGGTAATAACCAATGTTCTAAGAAATATTGTTCGCTAGGTCTACTAATCGGAGAGCTACTAGTTTGACACTTAATAATTACATATGTAGATTTAAAAATCTATTTCCTTAAATAGTATAGATATAGGTATCTATATCCTTAAATAGTATAGGTATAAGTATCTATATACTTAAATAGTATAGGTATCTATCTCCTTAAATAGTACAGGTATAGGTACCTATTTACTTAAATAGATTTGTGAGTGTTCGGAAAACTAAAAATCCAATGAAATTGAGTCCAACAGTTAATATTTAGCATACATAGTTATTTTTTCAAACCAATAAATCACCAAATTATAGACCGGCAAATTCCAAGTAAAGACTAAAGGACTAAACAAACTTTAGAAAAGAAATCAAGCTACAAGCGCTTAAGTTGGAAGTTACGCAAAACTTTGATTGTTTGCGACGCAATGCAAATTTTGGCAATGCTAACAAATGTCATAATGCTCTTGCCTAAATATCTAGTAAGAACAACTCACTCGTTAGGAAAACCTAGAATTGTATTCAATACTCATTTTTAACACCTGACGAATAAGCGGCGGGGTGTTATATATTTTAACGTGTCTGTAAATAATTCAAAAGGTTCTCTATTCAACTGCCTGTATTTAGGGTTCCGTAATTAAAAGGTAAAATTGTGACCCTATTACTAAGCTTTCGTTGTCTGTCTATGACTTGTTTTGAACTTTGAAATGTTTTGTTTATTAACACAAGTTATAATTTCTTATAGGCTAATATACTAAGCTAATTATCAATGTGTTACAAGAATATTAAGTTGTTAAACATTTCAAAATAAATTATAGGACCACAAATGAATTAAATAGGACCACAGAACTAATTTAGAAGACTCCGGGCAGAACCTGTGGGAAAAGTACCCATAGCATTCGGGGCATTGACAGCCTTGATTTGTACCAAACCAATATTATAAAGATGAAAAGTTTGATTGTTTGTTTGATGCGAATAGGCTCCAAAACTACTGGTCCGAGTTGAAAATTTCTTTGACTATCCAAGCTATATTATCCCTGAGTAACATACGAGTAAGCTATAGTTTTTTTTCTATTAACTTGTAACTTAGATTATTTAAGAGACCGTGCAAAGTCGGGACGGGATGCTAGTACTTGATGTTTTTGAGAAATTACGGTTACTTTGTATAAACTATAATATTACTACAAAGAAAATAAATATTTTATAAAAAAAATAACTCACTAAAAATGTATTCTTGTGCGTGTCTCGTAAAACTCGATATGAGAATGATGTAGGAATTAGAAATCAAGTTACTTTGTTTTTGAGAGGCCCGGTTTACACCTTCCGATATTTTGTTGGGAGCTCGGATCGTTACCGTGAGTTGTGGCAAATGTATACTATAAATATCGCTGATAATAAAATATGACACCGACGAGACAATACCTCGACAAAGTGTGAAAATTAGCACCCGACTAATGAGTCCGAATGCAAAAACGCAGTATGCAGTAACTTAACTGATATTTTTTCAAATGTTCAACAAAACATTGTTTGGGCGAAAAATATTAAACTTCTTTAAGTTTAAAATGTATTTAATAAACAACATACGACGAAAAATAAAGTAAAATAACATTAATATTATTTGCAATTGATAGAAAGTATTTTTCAACAAACATTGTTCGGGTGGAAAATATTAAACTTCTGTAAGTTTAAAATTTATTATTATAAGCAATTTACTACGAATAATAAAGTGAAATTACATTTAAATTATTTGCAATTATGTTTTTTAAAGTATTTTTCAACAAACATTGTTTGGATGGAAAATAGTAAACTTACAGTGTTTGTGTATCCAGGAGACATTGAAATAAAGTAAATGTTCTGTATTTTATTTACTTAATACAGCTTGACATGCACTATACGCCCCAAGCGGGATGTCAACGCATGTCTCATCACCTCACTTCAAATTAGAACCAAGCGGAGCGGAGGCTTGGTAATAGGGTCCCGTTTTTACCTTTTAGTTACGGAACCCCAAAAAACAGTGCATCTGTAAAAGGCGTCCGACATACGAATGTTTTTAATAAAAAGTGTCGCTAGTTGTGAACAGCCTGTTAACAACTTAAATTGTAAAATAATTACAAACAATTCCACGTTTTTGCAATCACAAAAATTACCACTACGTCGATAATAATTAAGCTAAATAGTAAACACAAAGAAGCTGGTACTTACAATGTTATGTCAAATTTAAAATGTAACGCACAACACCGATCGATGGTAAAGTCCTCAATATACTAACAGAATTCTTTTGCAGCAGCAAAATACCTGTTTACAGTTTTGATTTTTAATGTAAACGTGTCTCGAGTGGGTTCATTACCCTCTCTTACAAAATGTAGGTGTATTTTGGGAAAAAGCCTTAAACTTTGAACTTGCTGTGTTTTTGTAAGCAAGTATTTTTGGAAATTATTATTTACCTATTTGTTTATGTATCAACACTTATCATAATAAGTACCAACGTTTTTTAATTATTATAATACGTGTTGTACCTTGAGGATTTTATGTACAAATTCACAACTCAAAACTAAAAAATATTAAGAAAAGACAAAGAATGTATTTATATTGATATAAAAAGTCCTGCTATTTCACCAGATTTAACACAGGAAAGGCTGGATCGTATTTTTTATTATTTTACGTTTTTGGCATAGTTTTCGTCCGAATATGATAGAACAGTAATAAAAACAAAAAAATACCGGTTAAAAAGTATTCTGACAATTGATTGTCTCTTTTTTAAATATGCCGATGCTCATTCGTAAACAACTTCAATCAACGCTTTAATCACAAATTGATCTTCACCAGTAAGAAAAAACATAAACCACAAACCTATTCGACTCGTCCAATATTTATTTCCCAAACTCACACTCACTGCATTCCGTTTCACAGTTTTTCTAACAACGCATCTAAAACAATTCTCCAGTAGATTTCCACACAACACCACAGGTCGTCGCGTTCACAAGAACTACGAGTAGTAAAAAATCTTGTCTAGCCTGTTGTTCCGTGTACGTCATTAACTCGGCCCGAGGTTGTCTTAATAACAACAGGCTTTATGCTAAATTACAGTACTAAACCAATAAACACGTATGTATAAGTAGCACTAGTCGAACAAAACAGCCGAACGTTCAAAGTGATTGTAGTGAAGTAACACTTTTAAAGAAGTGAGGGTCAAAATCGGTCGCAGCCGTTACTCAATTTGTTGTGAGACTGCCAATGGGCGTTTGCATGGGGCTACAGTGAGTGTGGCTCGTCTGAAGAGCGTTGATCTGGCAATCCACAAGTCCTGGTACGAATTCGGTCCCGCACCTATTACATGTTTTTCAAGTTTAAGTGTGCACTTGCACCCGCTCATAAAATTCTTGTTGTAAATCTCATTTATATGTAGCTGACCTGGCAAACTTTGATTTGCCTTAATTAAAAAAGGGGTATGGTAAATAGATAGTACCCGATTCTCAGACCTACTGAATACGCATAAAAAATTTGGTGAAAATCGGGCAAGCCGTTTCGGAGGAGTACGGTAACTAACATTGTGACATGGAAATTTCATATATAAGAAGAAAAAAGATTATTTGTAATCAACATGTTCATCTATCTTCTTCTAATCTTTTCTTTAATATATATATTTTTTTATCACCAACCCCTATATTTACGGCCATTTCAGTAATTTAGTAATTTAATCATTGTTCATCCCGCTCGATAACTGATCAATTATACCTTGTGCTTTTATCTGTACTTCAATTATAAATCTGAAATTTTTGTTTACACTAGAATTTATCTAGAAACTAGAATAATTTATAAGGCAAAACAACGTTTCCGCCAGGTCAGTTAGTTAATTTATAAATCTCATATTGTGAGTAAGATAAGCCTTGTATTTTAAAATGTTTTTATAGTCGTATCTATAACAGCTAGAATATTACACTGGCATTGTTATTTATTGTATTTGTCATATATAAATAAAGATATTTTGAAATTGAAATTGACTCACTCATAAAGTTATGGAAACTATCGCCAAATACGTATTTAAGAATCATAAAACCCGAAGAAGTGTGTCATCCGTTAAACCGTACTGGGCTTGCGTGTTTAGAATATGACCTGTACATCTCTCTGCGATAGGAACGTATAGTGGACAGTTTATGCACATGAAGATAAACATTGACAAAAGGTCGTTCTAATTATACAAACCAGTGGTTATATGGGTCATAGCATATAAATGACAAATCAATTAGAAAATACGTTTATTATAAATCTGTTTCTTTTTTGGTTCTTCGATTGTTGTAGGATTTGGTTGGATTATTTGAATATACAGACACAATGAAAATTCAAAAGATTTGCGTATAGGATTAGCCTCGACCTGCGACTTGTGAGAATTACGAAGCTTTGGAACTCTTCCTGAGTCTCTGTTATCATTTGAGAGTCTTCAAAATTAAGGTTAAATAGGTTATTGAGGCTATTTAGAATAATAAAAGAAAAAAAGGGTAGGTTATTTAATTTGTATTTGTATTTGATATGACATCTTAAAGAGAATAGAGAAAGGATCTTATTTGTTGTGCTGATGCTGGTTATTGGGAAGAAGAAAATATTTGATTCCTACAAAAAGTGGCCTAACTATACCGCTATTCACTTTTCTCAACCTTTTGTCTTTAAATATGTGATTTTGTGGATACCATAGATACTGGATGCAGCAGTTGAATAAAATAAAATAAAAAATAAAAAAGCCTGTATGCAACTGCACATATTTACATAGTTTGTCATCTTTTCATATCATTATTACAAATGTCATATTAATCGTCAATAAATGTTTAAATTGGAATGTCAAACAATACTCGTAATTGTAGCTTATTATACTATCGCATGTCAAACTATATAGGTAATTAATGTGAGAAAAATTATAAAGCGATTTCATGTCAGGATGCAGTAGTTAATGAAGTATAAATCTTATCATACATACCTTTACATAAATGGTTTATATTTACTTGGTTTTTGTGGTATAACACTATATTTGTAACTCTTTGTGAACTTACACTCAGCAAGAGTTTTCGATCCAATTTTGCGGTCGCGTAACAGTATACTCTCAATTTCAATGACAACTTCTTAATTTTAAAGCCTAATTATTGGGCAATCATTAACTTTATTTGGCTAAAACTTGATAATAAAATTTAGAAACATATAAACATAAATTCGGCAAATTAAATGTCACTCTAGCTGTTTTAAATCCATAAGAAAAGTTGTTTTGATTCTAATGTTCACTCACAACTTGTAAACAAGAGTGTTTGACTAGGAGTGCATACGTTTGCAGTAGTGTTCTATTGGTAATACGATATCTACGTCCAAAGGGCACCTTGATAACGCCGATTCGTATTATTACCGCAGGCGACTGCAATATCCATTATGTTACGTAAGCACATTTATTTTTATAACACGAAAGTATATAAATGCCATATTATTATTTTGAAATTTCTTACAGTACAGCTAATGCAGTATTTTATTTTTGTTATTAAAAGTGTGTCATCAAAGAAAACATTTGAAAATTCGCTTCTTCGTGCTGGCACTTATTTAGTTGGGGACTAATATTAATTTTGTCTCTATTGAATCAATGTATACACATATACATTCACTTCACTAAACCATTAGGTCCTTAAATAATGTTTAGAAGCTATATTATTGTAATTAAATTTAATCTAAAATTCTAGATACGTCTTATATATCATTGTAAATTAATCCATAAACTATGTATGTACACAAACTATTTAAGTCACTGGAAGGCACTAGCCTCCATGGCACGTGCGCGAATGCGTCCAGTTTGAAGGTTAGTGATTAAGTGTAAATGTACAATTTTTAACGAATAAATATTTTTGGATTTTGAATTTTAAACATTTTACATGACCAGTTACAAAGTAAGCATCTATAGGAATGTTGACAACTCGTTTGTTTTAATACTTACAACTAAACGTTAAAAGAATTACGTCGCTTTTATTTAGTTCTCGTATGAATGCACATAGAAATGGCGTCATACCTTATGTTGGTATTTTTGGTGTCAAAAGGGTAAGTTGTTTTCCTAATGTTTTGTTTATATTATAAATCATAATCATAAAACTTAATATTTTTGACAGAAATTAATCATTGTCATTGAACATGGCAATGCTGCTAGCGTTTTAGGCACCTTTGCCCCTGGCCTTTTTTAGGTTTAGTTTAAAAAAGCTTAAGTTTAACATATGTGTCTTTATATTTTAATATAATAAATAAATATTAAAAGTTTTTTATGAGAATCCGAAGTATGTATTTAAGTCGTATAATTTTTTGGAATATTAATAACTAAATAAATTTATAACCCAGTCATCGTGCATATTTTTCAGAGTTAATTCGATTTATTATCCACCTATCGTCTAATATTAAATGCTCTTAACAACAAGTGTGTACGCACAAGTAATTGTATCATAGAGGCCAGACTATTAACCGCTGGGTGCCAAGTGATATATTGAGCAACGATTTTATAACAATCTCTAGAGCTATGGAGGTCGACGGCGCTTAGCCTTGACTCGGACCTATACCACCTCTCGTAGGTCATGATAGCCTAGTACCAAGCGACATTTATCGACACCATCTCGTCTTGTTACGATTCTCTTGAGATAGATATATTTTGTGTAAAGATTATGCGACGTGAAGAAAACCATATAGAGTGAGAGCCAGCGACGCCCTGACTTTCGTCATAGTATAAAAGCTGAAAATTCTTCTATATATGCCCCCTATACAGGTATAAGCAAACCCAGCCTATGGAACCTGCGTCGCGGTGGCTTTGGCTAATAACAGATAGTAAAGGTGAGTAAAAATGAGTATGAGTGTGGACGGACAAATAGAAAGGGGGTGGCCTAAGACAGTATGGATGGATTGTGTGAATGACGATATGACCAATACGGGTGTGAATACAGAGATGACGAATGACAGAGATGTATGGAAGAAGCGTACATACTGTACCGACCCCACGTGAAGTAGGATAAAGTGAAGAAGAAGATCTTTGGTGTCAGATATAATTAATATATATTTATTATAGCTTTTCCTTTGTTTTTGACACAAAAAATCAAGCTGAGTAAACACGTGGAAATAAACAGTCTACCTACTCATATTTACACATTTTTGCATATTATTTGCAGCAGGGAAAAAATATGATTCATTCATTATAATATGACGAGAATAAAAACAAAGACCGCATGAAATGTACCTAACTATTTTTACAAATACGTATTGTCAATAAAAAACATGATACATTTTGGAATTACTTAGATAGTGACTTATATACATTAGATGTAGGTCGATGATAACTTCAGATATAGTTTAAAATAAAAAAACAAGTTTATTTAAGGTACATTTATTAAAGGTATTTGTTGTTTTTGTCCCTTGTTGATGTCTTTTGTATTGTTTGTAAAAAAGCCGCTCGAAGGCCTCTGACTTGACTTAACGACTACCTACAATTCAACGTGTCATCCGACTCACGTGGGTCGGATGATGGTAGCGGCCAGATGAAATTGCCACATGAATAACGACAGTCTTGTGCATGGTCACCCATCCAAACACCGTCCGCATGGACCGTTGCTTAGCTTTGATGATCGCGTTAGATCACCTTAGCTAGCCGACCTACAGGTGCTACTAATTATTATTACACTAAAAACACCATCAGAAATTAATGTCAGTTCAACTAAATAACTTTTTTGCCTTGACGTTTAGTAAAAAGTAATTAAATGAACGAGGTATCATCATCGTTGTATCAATTAAGCCATTGTATGCAGTGCGGTTACTTCACGGAATATCACAGTGCATTGTTTGCATCTAGTATATTATAACTAGCTGACCCGGCAAACGTTGTTTTGCCTTAAAAATATATAGTAGAAGATTCTCAGACCTACTGAATACGCATATGAAATTTGGTAAAAATCGGTCAAGCCGTTTCGGAGGAGTACGGTAACTAACATTAAGTCATGGAAATTTTATAATTCTTTATTGGCCACATAAATAAAAAAGGCACAGTAAAAGACAATTAACTTAAAATTAGTGTACCACAATTGGCGGCCTTATCGCTTAAAGCGATCTCATCCAGGCAACCTTTGGATGGAAAGGAATTTATAAACGACTAAAGAAGGACGTAGTGTACAATAAAGAATAATAAAAAACATACATATAATATTAATAATCTTATCTTAATTTATATAAATCTCGTGTCACAATGTTTGTCCTCAATGGACTCCTAAACCACTTAACCGATTATAATAAAATTCGCACACCATGTGCAGTTCGATCCAACTTGAGAGATAGGATAGTATAAATCTCAAATTATAGTCGCAATTTTAATTTACTGCTAATTATTGTCTGTTATTATTTGACAGTCACAATTATCTGTTAACTCCAAATGATTCTTACTGATGTCGATACTTTTCGACTGGGTTGAGTAAGTAATCAATAGATGGCACTGCTATGGTAAATCTACGAACGTGTCATATAAGCTACACTATCTATTTTTCATACCCTTAAGTGAGGCAAAACCTAGTTTGCCGGGTCAGCTAGTATTTATTATATATTAGACAACAGTTTAGCTCTGAGAAGAACTTTTGCGTATGTGTAGTTAAAAGAACAAAATCAAAAAAAAAAACCCGAAAATTATTAGACTTTGCGCACGACCGCTGCGATGGGAGCCAACCTCGCGACTGAGCCGCGCGGGTACCTTACTCATAGATCTAAACACCCCTCCCCCGCACACGCCCTCTTCGCAACGGGCCGTGCAGCGGAAATCGTAATATTTTAATTTCACCATAACTTCAAAACCAAACGTCCAATTTTAATCATTCAAAGACCAAATATTATCAACACAAACTGTTCTTATTGATGAAATAACTTATTTTGATAAGGATTAATAGTGTATTGCTTAAAATCGCTTCGTAAATAAGCCATTATTTCTCGTACAAAGTAAAGGATAAAAAATGGTTATTGTGGGTTATTCCTAAGAGATAAACATATACCATCACGGACTTTTTTGTAGACCTTTTTAAGTTGTACAATACTGTAGTAAATTGTTTTGATCTATCTTGTAGGATTCAGTCAGCGTTTGCAATGTAAGCGCAAAAAAAGGGTTTTTTTTTACGACCTCACATTAAAAACCTCAAAAATTGTAGCCTTTGTGTTATTTTGATGTATAAGCTATAGCCTATGTGTTATTCTGATGTATAAGCTATATTGTGGTAAAGTTTCATTCAAATCCATTCAGTAGTTTTTACGTGAAAGAGTAACAAACATACATCCATACATCCACACATCCATACATCCATACATACAAACTTTCGCCTTTATAATATTAGTAGGATGTATGAACTCCTGATGTCATGTAATGAGTCACCTAGGTAAAGTCACGGGAAACAAATGACGATCTACCTGAATAGCACAGTAACAAAACTAAGAAGTATTTTCTTGTACATTTTATTTCATATATTAAATTTATATCAATCATGTTTTTTTTTCGGGATTATAAGTAGCTTATGTGTTAATCCAAGGTCTAAACTATATCTAAACGAAGTTTCATTGCAATCGACTCAGCCGTTTGAGCGTGAAGAAACAACAAACGTACACACTTACTCACACACAAACTTTCGAATTTATAATGTTAAATAGGATATCTATCGTAGGTTACGTAAAAGCGCAAAGTTTACGTTCTGTATATTTTAACCTACAAGTGACTCCATATTATTATCTATACAAGACCTACTGAGGTCTGTAAGTTATCTAACTTATGTAACCGTTCACTTACCAAGTCGAGCCCTAGATATTGAAGGCTGGTCGATCAACTTAGTCGACAGCCGTCTCACCTTGACACCGAGCTTAACTTGTTGTAGGTAACTTAATTAGAAGCCTTCTTAGTGTAATTACTTAAAATATATTTGCGTTAATTCATATGTATTTTTTTACTTTTTACAGCTAGGCTAAAAAGTTATACTAGTTCATAGTTATTGATTTTTTTTGACGTGACAACGTCTTAAATTAGGTTGCGGCTGGGAGTCACTTATGAAAAAGTGTAACGCCCGGTAACGTTACGATGAGTCACCGAACGAGAGAGAGGCCCGCCGAATGCCTTGCGTCTCTCTCCCACTCAACTATGATCGGTCTGCCGCGCGCGCAGCACGCGGCAGACGTTGTCACGTAAAATCTTCGCCCGTAAAACCGACTTTACAGGCAACCATTTTTTTTATTGTTAATAAAAGATACACGTGATACAATAAAAAAAATATATATTGATAATAAAAGTTACACGTCATACAATTTCAATTAATTATTAGTTAATCAAAATTATTAAATAAAAAAAAATATTTCTACTAATATGTATAAGTAATAACGGTCACATTAAAAATTAAATAATATCATTTGTCAAATTTATACTGAAATATTGATATATTCCGATACATTGAAGAATGCCATCTCGATAATCAATTTTTTTTTAAATTTTGATTGTTTTATCTTGTTGTAACATTGCAGCCTGATCTTTTATGATTTTGCGGTGTCAGGTAACAAACAGACACACAGGTATAGCTACAAACTTTTTTCTTAATTAAATTGCCCCCAAAAAGAACTGTACAAATCTCAAGGAACTTTCATTTAACTTTCATAAATAGCGCCTGGTAGAATGAAATATGCAATCAGCTAACATTCGAATGCGCTTAAGTTTCTGTAGGCTTTATTATCGTCTTATATAACCTTTTACCGCTTTGCCGTTGAAATAATGTAAGGATTTTTACCCGACAGGGAACATAATTATTCTTTGCTTAGGAAAATTTATTTTTTTTATTCACACACACATGCGCTGTATAGGACTATTACTGGAAACGTTGTTTTTATACAGTTTATTATTATGAAATAGTTTAGTTTTTTGCTTTTTGCTTCTAAGCCGAAGGCTAAAATTAAAGTTTATAGATTTATGGATGTTCGTTAGTCTTTTACGCTAACACCTTAACTGATTTTAATGATATTTGGTATGGAGATAACTTATATCACATAGGCGATTATCCCGGATGAAGATTTACGAGTATATGCATATGGATGTTTTTGACTTCTTCACGATTTTAATGGCATTTGGTAACGAGGTACCTTATATCTAGATTAACACAATACAGCCTGTATTGTGTTTTTATTCTCTGTCAAAAACGTTTTTTACAAAAGTATAAACTTTTACGTATATTTCTGACTAGATATATTGAATACAAATAATAATACTACTCGACATTGCTACTCGTATATTTGACGAACAATTGTGTTGTGTATTCAGTTATATAATTGGTAATCTTAATATATAATATAAATCTCGAGTAACAATGTTTGTCCTCAATGGACTCCTAAACAAACCCACAACAACACTTAACCGATTATAATAAAATTCGCACACCATGTGCAGTTCGATCCAACTTGAGAGATAGGATAGTTTAAATCTCAAATTATAGTCACAATTTTAATTTATTGCTAATTATTGTCTGTTATTATTTGACAGTCACAATTATCTGTTAACTCCAAATGATTCTAACAGATGTCGATACCTTTCGACTGGGTTGAGTAAGTAATCAATAGATGGCGCTTCTATGGTATATCTACGAACGTGTCCTATAAGCTACACTATCTATTTTTCATACCCCTAAGTGAGGCAAAACAACGTTTGCCGGGTCAGCTAGTGTTATATATATTCGCCTATTAGACGAATATTGCACATACGAAATGTTTCTGTGTTTGTTTGTGAGGATGGCCATTTTTACTCTATATCTCAATCTACGCATATTACTCAATATACTATATGCCGATTACAGCAAATACTGAATAGCGAATTCGATAGTATAAAGTGAAGAGAAGTGCCAGCATAAGAAATCACGAACAAAACATCTCAGCAAATGAATGCCGGAGACTAAAGAAAAGATTACACTCGAATAACGGTACTGATAACTGTATCTGTCGGGCAATCAAAGAATTATCTCGAAATTCTGTTATTTTTAGCTAGCTATTAATCATGATGACTGTCATTAATAAATCTTTTTGTCAACAATGTATTAAAAATATAAAAATACATACACATAACTAACAAAACCTTAACGTATTAAGCAAAAACTTAACCTAAAAAAGACCAGGGGTAGAGGAAAAGGTGCCCAAAAATCTGGCAGCATTGCCACGTACGCCTGATAGAGGAGAGTGGAAGAGGAAAATTTGTTATACCGACCCCACCTAAGTGGGATAAAGCAAGGAAGAAGAAGAAGAAGTGTTTCTCAGAGGATGTGGGTTTTCTCACGATGTTTTCCTTCACCATACGGTTGGCTGAATTTAATCCGTGGTTTCGCGCAATGCTGTCCAACATTCTGCCAACGAGCCACACTTGAACCAATGATAAACCAATTAAGTAAATACGACACTAAATAATGTAAATAATTTGCTTTTAAAATAAAAATTGTCTAATTTTGACAGGCGCCATATGTGCACAACTAAATTGACATTTAATTGGTGAATTAAATGTTCATTTAGTTGTCTTCGTCACGATTTGATTAGTTATTTCACAAAATTAAATACATAATTCGAAAAAAATAACATTTTGACTAAACATAAAAGAATATAATTGCTTCAATTATGACGAACATGCCCTGGTACTGGCATAACCGGTTATATACGTAAAGCCGGTAGCTCGGCTAGCTTGGGTGATTTGACGCGATCATCGAAGCTAAGCAACGGACAGCGGCGTTTGGATGGGTGGGATGCACAAGACTTTTGTTTTTAAAGTGATATTTACGGGGCTTCACGCTAATTTGTAGGTGAAGGTTTACCATAAGCAACCGTAAAGATTTAATAAATACATATAATCTGGACCAAAAATTTGTTACTGTTTTCGTAATTTTAATTGCTACATCTGTGGTTTAGATTCTGCTCTGTCTGTAAGACACTATCATACTTCTTATGAAAACAAAATAGGACTCTATTAAATTTATCGCTAGCTCATGTCCTTCATAATTCTGTCGTATAGCCAAAATCAGTGCAATCGTGGATCATCTATAACTAAGCGATTTTTTTGGGATGGAACTTAAAAATCACAGCTTATCTGAGCACAGTACACATGACAAGCTCAAGACAACTTAAAATGGATATCAAAGCTTAACTCAAACTTCTACCATAACTATTATTTTTTATTTATTTTCCATTGTATTTATCTTTACTTAACATTCGCAATAATCAATCATTTCGTAGTGACAATCGGAGATAAAGTCTTAACAATGTGTTGAAACTCACTGAGCATGGTTAACGGTCATGTTTCGCAAACAGTTCACGGGCCAGTGCGCAGCCTTGATCGACGGTTCGTTACACTCTTGCGCAACTCCCATCGGCTTCTGGCTTCCTGGTACCTTTTTGGAGTCAAGAGCGCTTAAAAGCTTCAAAGGAGAGAGAGCTTTTATAAAAAAAAAGTAAGCTCACATGAAATCAAAACTGTTTTTTTTTGTAATAAGTAAACGAGCGCTAGCAACCTTGAGTGAGAGATCGAACGTCCGATACACACTTCAGAAACCTCCGTTCATTTCTGATTTCCTGGTACCTTGTTGAGGCTGAATCATTCTTTGTGATGATGAAAAAAATAAAAATTGATAAAAAAAATATGTAGTTGTAGTGTAATTTGAAAGCAGTTCTAAATGTGACAGAAAATGTTTATTTTTGAAGACGCTCAAATCTGTTCAAAATTACATATATCAACGTAGGTACACAAGATTTTTGTGAGATGTACATACATATATCATATATTTTACAACACACATCTGCAATTATAAAGAAAATCATTGCTTTTATATTCCTTTAGATAATATAATTATAATCAAACTACGAGTAATTAGTTACCATTTTATAGTTCGTTATATTCCTATAGTTAGTTATACCTTTTTCATTTTATGTAAAACATTTTATTTTCAGGCAATGCCCATAACTAGGCAGTTTTGGTTTCATAGCTCCTGGGTATTTAACTGGCCATTTTTTTTATTAGCTTCTAAAAGTCGAATACCAAAAGTTTTTTGTTAGCCTTGAAATGGCATTATAGGTAGGCTCTAAAGTTTTCACATACCCTTCCCTTTGCACATTTCAAGATTTAATTGGGCAACCAAGAGTGCGACACAAAATAACCAAAAAATTGCTTACCAGTCAGTTGAACGATTAAAGCGACTTTTATTTTGCAGCGACCTTCAGTTTAAAAATGTGCAATATGATTGCACATGTAACTTCAATAAGGCATTGCGAGTATTTCGTAAAAAAATAGTCGCTTATTGACTTCAGAAATCTTATCAATAAGTTTCAAGGTTGTTGTGAAGACTTAGGTGGCGATTCAGCGGCACACGCGACTAAACTAAATTTAAAGTAGCTCTGTCTCTTTTCGTCATAAATGACCAAAAAGAGATGGTACGATCTTAACCATAGACAAAACATCTAAAATCACGTCAAACATGTCAGATTTAGAGCTGATACAATTGGGTACGCTCTAAAATCGCTTACATTTTTCATATTTGACGTGATTTTAGTTGTTTTGTCTGTGGCTCAGAACGTGCCGTCTCATTCTGGCCACCTAAGATGAAAAGAGACGGGGCTTCTTTAAATTTAGTTTAGTCGTGTGTGCCGCTGAATCGCCACCATAGTTCTTTTTTTTCTTCTTCATATGAGCTAACTGGCCAAGCTCTGGTGTCGAGACTTTTCAAGCCGCCCGAAGGCTTCTGATTTACCTTAAAGATTGCTTGTACTAAGACTAACAGTCGGGACCTACAATTTCACGTGTCATCGGACCCACGGAAACCCCAAACGAAAATGCCACTATAAAAACGACAGTCCTGTGCATGGTCACCCATTCAAACCCCGTCCGCATCGACCGTTGCTTAGCTTCGATGATCGCGTCAGATCACCTTAGCTAGCCGAGCTACAAGCGATTCAAGGACATAATTAGTAGGTACGCTTCAGTGTAGACCACTTGTGTCATCATCATTACCATATTTTAAGCAATATAGCAATACTTGGCTCATTTCAGAATTTATTTTCAATACATTTTATTGTATATCATTATCATCATCAGCATAAATCTACCCGCAACTGGATATAGGCCTCCTCTCTCTCTCTTATGCAACGTACGATCTAGTGCTCCACAGCTTTAGAGAGTACCTTCGAAGGACCGTGTCTTTGTTCCACCACGATGGTGGTCTGCTTATAGATCGTTTTCTATCTCGTAGAATCTGGCATCGTGTCCTGCCCAGCGCCATTAGACTCGCGTAACAAGGTTCCCAACATCAGTATAACTTTCAGTCGAATTTCCGTATAACGTACTAGATCTCTCAGATGGACACCTAACATGGCCCTTTCCATTGCCCGCTGAACAACTTTGATTTTGAATGGATTCTTTAGTTATGACCATATATACATAGTTAGAACAATTCCGTGGACTTGCATGTGAGTAAAATAATTTAGTAAAATATAGTACTGTTACACTCCTTTTTATTTCCTACTAGACACCTAGAATAGACTGGAATGGCGGGTTTTTGGCGAGACAGCCTTCAAAAGTTCTTTCTGTTAGTTTTTTATCTTACCAATAACCTGTTTTAATTTATTTGAACACATATAAATTCACAAGAACTCTTTCCTTTTCTACATCGTCTAGTAATACGTGTATAAAAACATCAAAAATTGCGTTCTTAAAATATGACTTTAGAAACGAGGTCTTATATCTCATATAATCCGTTTCATCTTCTTAGTCACAGAAGAAAAGTATATACATACCATGGTATTTGCATGATGGTAGGGTATGCCTGGCTAGCAACCACTCTCAGGTTGATAAATCTGAAGCAAGGCACCTAACTGTGGTATATGTGGTATACGGCAGCCTCTCTGAGAGTCATTTATTCCAGACTAGGCACATTCCACCTAAGGCCAGAGTGTCCTTAACCCATGTGGCAAAACGTTTAAATAAACTGTGTAAAAAAAAACTATATTATAACATGTCAATCGTCAGATGTCAGGGTGCTTGAAAACTCTCGAGTTTAATATCATGGCATCACTAATAACATTTATTCATTTGCTGTTGTTGTATGGGTAGTTATTTATATCTATACTCTAATATACATTTCTGTATATATTATAAATACTTTCTAAAGATTGCGAAATAATGGCGTTATCTTGTGAATGAAATCTCTTAAGCTGTGCAGTTTCTGTCTACTGTTAAAGGCACTTGTTGTGTAAAATATAGCGGTCTAGATCTGAAAACCAGCGGCTCCCAAATATATAATGTACCCGAAAGATGATAATATAATTCGTGAATTATATTATCATCTTTTCTTTTAATTATATAATTCGTAATAAGTAAACACATTCAGAGTAACTTATTTTATACTTGAAAAGAACTTAAAATAAGTTAAACTAGTTTTATTAATAACCATGTACTTGAATTTCAGTTTATTTTAATTTATTTATATTATTTATTTTATGAATTATTTTAATTTATTTATATTATTTTAAGTCCTTTTCAAGTATAAAATAAGTTACTTAGAATATGTTTAACTTTATACACCAATTTTCACTAAAATGGAAAAAAATGCGAAATCATACCACTAACATTAAAAGACTAGGTAGGATATTACTATTACCAGGAATTCTTTATATTATTTACCTATGCATAACCTAAGGCATGTTTAATTCACTTATAGTATCAGTAATAAGTAAAAAATAATAATTGACTTACTTCAAAACAAGACCACCTGAGACATTACCAAACCTTAATATACAATTTTAAAATAACTGAAACCAGAGATATCCATAATTGCAGTTAATTAAAGTAATTAAAAACAAATATGTTTTTTTTATTTATTTATAATGTTATTATTACTCAGGTAAATTGGTACGTTATGTATTAGTATATTGGTTAAAATAAATGAAATAAATGTTAGTAATTAAAAACAAAATTGTTGGTTAATAATATAAAACAGAAAAAAACTGAAAAATCCCGAAGCCAATCATTTACGGCAGATTTTATAGAATTCAACAAAATATGATATTAATAATACCATAATAAAAACATTTACACCACATTTTACAAAAGATTTAACAACACAATGCTAAACATTTTGAAAGAAATTTAACTTATAAACATCAATATTTATACTTAAATAAATAGAATTAACAATATTGGTCAATTTTTCTCCCTAACCGCTCTTTAACAAGCTCTTTATTTTAAGCTTTATCTAAAGTGCAATTTAGTAAAAGTTTGAGCACCTCTGCGGAGCGCATTGTGGCTTTGTACACTACGGTTCGATTACTCTTACCGGATCGACTATAAACATTGGACGTGCTTCTATTTATCGGACAAATCTTACATCTATTAAATTCTAACGGCTACTTTCATATATATAATTAACTTTATTTTGTGTTTCATTTTTCTGTTCTTAATTTTTTTATATTATTCTGGTTTCTGGTAGACTTCTTTTTGTGTTAGCAATTTTTGAGGTTATGATATTATAATATTATTTTTAACAATATTTAAATAATTATCAGTATTTGTGACTGTTTTGTGTTGTTTTGTGAAGTGAATGCAAGAGTTTGTTCTATCATGTTTTGGTAAATGTGTACAGAGATTTCGCTGAAATGAAGGTAATTATTTACTTTAGTAAACTTGTTTGTTAATATATCTGTACAAAACAAACGGTCACACTTACTAAAAAATGATTCAAGTAAGTGTGGCCGTTTGTTTCGTGTCGTTAGTAATGAAAATTTTAAATAAAATAGTGTAAAGACACGTACAGTTTAAAGACTACATAACTAGGCAAAGCCTAAATCTTAGTATTACTATCTATAACCAATACAATTTAAAATACTCTGAACCTCTAAAAAGTATACATATAAATTAGTGATATAATAATTTAAAAAATAAGAAGATTATTATTTTGATGAAAAACTTACAAGTAATAAATATAATTTTAGATATATTATTAGTCATAAATTATTGCAAAGAACAGGACTAAGACAATAACTGTTAGTGTAGCTATACGGCAAACAATACCTTTGTACGTCGTACTCTCAGCATTATGCTGTACCTGCGAGTTTTTCATAATTAAATAATTACCCATGAATGTTTTGTTCTTATCTTACTTTGTAAATATACAGCTTAAAATGCCTTCATACTTTTACACTATACCGTAACCACTTTAATGTGCATAATACAGTAGTATTTATTATCTTTCCGTCTTATTTAAAAAATAAAATCGTAAAAAAAATAAGGTAAAATATTTTTTTTTACATTTTATTACTTAATTTTTTACAAGAGATTAGATTCATTGTTATTTGTCGAAAATCAGGCAAATAAATTTCAAATTCCTGAAAATATGTAGTTATTTTTTCTATTAACAGATACATGTACATATTATGTATTAAGATATAACAAAAATGAAACAATCTATTTACCTCAATAATTTATAGAATACGCATTATTTTTTTATAGAACAAGTTTTTTTAATTACAACGTTATCCACTTACATATTACAAACTTGAAACCTAGAACAAAGTAAAGTAACAAACAAATAACAGACTTTGCTTAATTTAAATTAGGGTAAGGACATCGTCCAAGCTGATCACACAAATTCTTCTTCTTCTTCGTATTAGCTATGTAATCAAGCCTTTTGGTGTCAAGAGTTTCCAAGCCGTCTGAATACCTCTGACTTAGCTTAACAAGTTTGTACTCAGCCTAAAATTTGCCAGGACCTAAAATTTAACAACACCTAACGTTCACCCAGATAGGACGACTTCCAACCAGATGATCCCGGGTTCAATCCCCGGCACGGGCAAGATGTTGGTCGTGTGTGATGAACTAAATTTGTTGGCTGTCGGTCTGGGTATAATTTTTTTTACACATTTCACACACGGCTAGTTAACTCCTTACTGAACCATTTCTAGTTTGTGTTATGGTAGCTTACACAACTGATATACTACATATATGTACATACATACATATTTTATATAGATACATATTTAACACCCAGACAAACAGCCAAAAATTGAGTTAAACACAAAGAAACTGACCGTGCCGGGAATCGAACCCGGAACCTTCTGATTAGCAGTCTGGCATGGTAACCTTTACGCCAACGAGGTCATCAATATGTATCGGTATAAAATATGTATGTATATGTAGTATATCAGTTATGTTAGCAACCATAATACAAACTAGAAGTACTATAGTATGGAGCTTACCAGCCGTGTATAAAAAAAAAATTGGCACATTTTAAACGACAGTCTTCTGCAAGATCACCCATCCAAAGACTGTCCGCATCGACCGTTGCTTAACCTCGATGATCAGATCACCTTAGTTAGTCGAGATACGGGCGCTACGAATTGATTTATTACCATTTTCTAATTATACAACAAACAAATGCTTGCTTGGGGTTTGTAAATGTTGTAAAATAACTGTTATTTCTCGCATTATGTACACAAACTGCGGTTTCTTCGCGCTCATTTGCTTAATGTCTAGTAATTAACATGTTATAATGTCAAAAGTTGGTATTTAATAACCTTGAACAGTATTTTTAACTGACTCTCACAAGCACAGATAAGTATAGCAACTGGAATGGGTTTTCATCGTTGGCTAATTAACTTTGTTTTTTATACAGCTACTAGCTGACCCGGCAAACGTTGTTTTGCCTCACTTAGGGGTATGAAAAATAGATAGTGTAGCTTATATGACACGTTCTTAGATTTACCATAGCAGCGCCATCTATTGATTACTTACTCAACCCAGTCGAAAGGTATCGACATCTGTTAGAATCATTTGGAGTTAACAGATAATTGTGACTGTCAAATAATAACAGAAAATAATTAGCAATAAATTAAAATTGCGACTATAATTCGAGATTTAAACTATCCTATCTCTCAAGTTGGATGAAACTGCACATGGTGTGAGAATTTTATTATAATCGGTTAAGTGGTTTAGGAGTCTATTGAGAACAAACATTGTGACACGAGATTTATATATATTAAGATAGTAATCGAATGTGGCTCGGTGGTAAAAACGTCTGCTTTTCCATTAGACGGCCCCAGGTTCGATCCCAGCCTGCAATGACTTATGTTTCAAGTTATGTGCGGATTTGCACTCGATTTACGGTGAAAGAAAACATCATTAGGAAACCGGCATGTGTTTAGATCACAGTATCCGAAGACGTGTGTCATCCGCCAACCCGCATTTGTCCAGCGTGGTGGATTATGGCCTACATCTCTCTCGTGAGGCAAGGCCCCGAGTCCTAGCAGTGGGAACGTATGGGCTGCTTAAGCTTTGTGTTACACAGCTAAGCACTTTACGGCGATTTAAGGCGAGTAAACACACAAAAAAGCGAATTTGACTTGTAACTTTGGTGTTATCAATAAATGATTTGTATTTGTATTTGAAACTCTGACTGAAGGTGGAGTATGCTTTTTTTTTACGAGGTGGAAATCTTCAATAAGATACCCAGCTACAATGGAGTGCAGCTGGGTTATGTGGGATTTTTACCCACTAAAACCCCCCTCGATGCCCAGCCTCGATGCTTGATGGAGGGCTTCAGGTTCTTCGGTGGAAACTTACTGAGGCCCTCCTAGCTTTTGCTTACAGCAACATCCACATCGGCAAAGAACTGCCAACCCTCCCGGACCCAATTTGAATGGAATGTCGGAACCCCACTTCCGACAGTCCTTGAACCTGCGGTCCCCGTCCAATCGCCCCCAATGCTAGCCAGTGGACGGTCATTGGTAGCGATCAGACGAGGAGTTGGAGTATGCCTAGTCTGGAATAAATGACAGCCAACCAATTAGCTCATCACAGAGATGTTGGCCGTGCCAGGAATCGAATCTGGGATCCTCTGGTTGGCAATCCGGCATGGTTAACCATTACGCCAACGTGGTCAAATTATTATCTTTGGTCGCAACACTGCCGGCAAGGCGGTGGGAGTATTTTTTATGTTTGTTATTTTATTTAACCGAACAATCGCTTTGTGTAACATATTAACAATACTAATTACAGTGATTATTGTAAAGTTATCTATCGTAACTCGAAGTGTCCTTCGGTTGTGATCTAGCCTAGTCAATTATATCTTTGTAGATATAATAACCATTATGATTTACATAAACAGTGTAAACTATAGAGTTTACACTATAATATAATCTGTTACATTAACTAACAGAGTTACTTACTATAGAGTTTACACTGTATATAGTCCCGTTATATAGATAACGACACTGAAGGGACTGTGCATTTTATGATGTTATAGAGAGTGGTCGTTAAATGGAGAGAATGTATCATTGTATGGAATACAAGCTAAACTAACTAAAGCCAGACGACGCTTTAGAGAGTTTCTCGTTAAATCGAGTGACGTCATAAAGTTTACACTGTATCTTCATCTTCTTATTATTTTTAAAACGATTAAGCGAAAAGATGAACACTGAACACCTTACCAATCAAATTCAAATTCTGTTTATTAGCGTAAATACCGTTCGTTGTGCCATGTTCAGACAAAGTGTTAGGTGCCTATGTATGTCGTCACAATTAAAAGAAAGTCTTCGAAAATGTTAAGTTAAAAAGTTAAAGTAAGTAAGTAAGTAAAAGGGTAAGCCAAAGTGATAAATAGAAAATAAACAAACAGGCTAAAGACTTTAATCTAGACAAACAAAAAATAATGATACTCGAAATACTTTCTTCAAAAACAAGACTTGATAAAATATTGAGTAAACACGGAGTGGAAACATTAATTTTTGTACTTTTTTTTACATAAATGGGCTTGCGTTTGATCATAATTTACTGGTTGTGTCAATTTACTGTTAACATCATATTTTAATTATTCAATGCATTCTTATCTTATATCTTTAAATGAGCATTTCTTGTATATATATAATTGGAATCTCGGAATCGGCTCCAACGATTTTCATGAAATTTAGTATATAGGGGGTTACGGGGGCGATAAACCGATCTAGCTAGGAATTATTTTTAGAAAATGTCATATTTATTTTAAAAAAATACCGAGCAATGCTCGGTCATCCAGGTACTATAATATAACGAATGCAATTATAACTGTAATAAAATGTATGTAGTTAATGAATGACTATAATTACCTATAATATAAAAATAAGTCAGGTTTTCCTTCCTGACGCTATGAACTCCAGATTGCCTGAAAGAGATCGCTTTAAGCGATAAGGCCACCAATTGTGACACACTAATTTTTAGTAAATTTTAGTTTAGTGTGTCTTTTTTGTGTCCAATAAAGAATTTTCTATCTGTCTATCTAACTCCAGAACGCACGAACCGATTTCCACGGTTTTGCATTCGTTGGAAAGGTCTCGGGCTCCATGAGGCTTGTAGCAAACAAAATTCAGAAAAAATCAAACGGGCTTCGCCGGGTTTGTTATTAGTTAATGTAAAACTATCGTATATCTTATCTAAAAATTCAGTGCCAGAATACCCAAAATGCCAGCCAAGTCGCTTCTTTATTCAATTAATTAAATGTCAGTTTAATCATACAAAATTAATTCGGCAATATATTAAAAGTTAATCAGATATATATTAAAAGTTTATTTAGATTTTTACATTTTGTGTGTTATCTATATTCAATTATCTCTTGGTACTTTAATTTGTATTTTAATTGTTATAATAGGAATATTCATAATAAACAAAATTTAATCATTTATATATGTCTGTTGTTTAAAATTAAATACAACATGCGCCGATACCACAAACGTAATATTTTATACCATTTGTATAGATGTACGGAAGCCTTTATTAGCGAGCCTGACTTGCACTCGACAATTATTTTATTTAGTCTGTTTGATGCCGCTCTACGGTTATATCTTGCAACACAGCGCGGAAATGCTGCCAGCGTTCTTGAATCTTAGCCATACAGCCACTACACTCTACTAAGATCACATTTTTATTTTTTTATTTCTTGTGGTTTCTCCCTTCTATATTTTTTTTTGTTAATGGAAATAAAGTATTATTATTTTTGTTTTTTATTAACATAAAACACGCGTTGTAGCGCCTGTAGCTCAGCTCTCTAAGGTGATCTGACGCGATCATCGAAGCTACACAACGGTCGATAAGAATGGTGTTTGGATGGGTGACCATGCACAAGCGCGATCCACCGTAAACCTCAATATCACTTACCATCAGGTGAATTGTGATCAAGAACTGACCTATTCAGAGTAAAAAAAAATATTCAAGTGGCATTTTCATTTGGGCGTTACCGTGGATTGGATGACAGGTTAAACTCCTAGACCTAGCTGTTAATCTTAGCACAAGCAGTCGTTAAGCCAAGTCAGAGGCCTTCCGGCGGCTTGAAAACTCTCGACACCAGAGCTTGGTCACTTAGCTCATACAAAGAAGAAGATCGTAAAAAATATTAATTCAAACCCCACATATCATAAAACGAATCACAAACAAGTAAAAATAACTTTTATATTTTAGATACAGTTATTATATCCATAAAATTATACCGTAGAAAGAATTAACACCTATTCGTTAGAAGTTTAACGCTTATCAATTTGCCGGTCAATAGAATAAAATTCAAAGTAGCGTACACGTTCCAATTACTATACAGCTGCCAAGCAGTAGTGGGTAAATACTACCACGCTGTTAATTGTGTGCACAAATCAGTGACACTCTGGCCTAAGGCAAGCATGCCTAGTCTGTAATGACTAGCTCTCAAGAAAGCTGCCATTCGTGTGGTTAAGCGCAGTATATGTATAATACGTAGTGTGCTTCCACTATTATCGGAAACCTGAAGGTAGGGTAGCTCAGCATATTTTCTATTCTGAACTGGAACAAGGTACGCCGCATCGGGGAGGCCAGTTCCTACGGTATAAGGATGTACTAAAGAGGCATATGAAAGGGTGTGGAATCGACCTCTCCACCTGGGAGCAGCAAGCTGGAAATCGCACTCTGTGGAGACAACTTGTTAGAGCTAAGGTTTACTCTTTTGAGAACCAAAGAAGGCGAGCTCTAGATGCTCGAAGAGACCAGCTGAAGAACAGACCGCCTTCAAACATAATCTACTCTTACAACAACGGTGTCCTCACATGTAGCACTTGTTCTCGATCATTTCCTGCTAAAATAGGTTACATCAGCCATGTGAGGACACATAAAGTAAGCTGATAATTGGAAAGCAGTCGCCGTGGCCGAAAATCATCATCATCATCATCATCATCGGAAACCATAGAGATAAACAAAGAAAACAAGAAATTAAGAAAAAAAATGGTGTGTTCCTTCGACGGACCGCCATGAAATATTGTTCGTACTTTTGGGATGGATCTGCAAAATACCAGCTTCAGGCGTTGGAGTCAATTGAACGGCGTGTAAAGAGACTCAGTTACAGAGCCAAGAGCACCGCCGCATTGTTACCAGTCTGTCGGTCTTCTATCGGTTGCATGTCGACGAGTGTGCGACTGAATTACATGAAGTAATTCCCCCCGCCCCCTTTCTCAATTATCTGACGAGCAGGGAAACGCCAAGGCGGCATACGGTTGAGATGCCCAAGGCACGCACTAAGCGTTTTGCCTCCACCTTTGTTGTCCGAACCGCCAAACTTTGGAATTCCTTGCCGTATTCCCTGTTCCCCAATGACTGCAATCTAGCGATTTTCAAGGCGAGAGTGAACCAGTTCCTTCTAGGTAAGCGCGATCCACCGTCAACCTCAATATCACTTACCATCACGTGAATTATGGTCAAGCGCTGACCTATTCTGAGTAAAAAAAAAACCTCCACTCAACACACACCGGTAACAATCGACCTTCCTACTTACTAAACGAAGTTTCCCTCCACTCCTCACAGTGAGGATGCCAGTCGAGGCAAGAGAGAAACTATATGTCACCAGTTACATTTGCTACAATCTAGCACACAAATAGAGCTTCTGGTCTAATTAAACGTGTTATAGAAGAGCTCGGAAAGAGATAGATAGATATAATCTTACCTTCATCAGTGGTAGTATCAGTATGTTTATGAACAAGACAGATTTCAACATAAGCGGGGCAAGCACGGGTAGTGGATAATTTCTCCACCGGGAGAGACAATAATGTGCTAGCTTTTGTTGCTTTTGCTTGCTACGTTTGAAGTTATATTGTTGCAAATTACTTTAAGACCTTTGCAACAAAAAAAAACACATTTTGTTATAAAAACGGAACATTCCTTTTTTCCCCACCACCAAATCAGACGTTAGATGTCCCCTGCCATATGTCAATTGAAGAGTATTTGTAGTCGTTTTACTTGGAAACAGTGGAGATAAGCGGTATAAAACATCCATGATTAACGTCAAGTGGAAATACCTAAAAGTAAGTACTTACCAAATTTCAGAGTAATGGTGTCAAGGTACTGCATCAACGGGGTAAACACGGGACGTGCCATTGTCTTTCCACTTTAATAGAATAAAAATCTACTATATTAGCCGCGTAATCTCTTGTATTTTATAAGGGAAATTGTTTTAAAATATAAGGGATATTGTTCCTTATTACCTTGCTATTAAAGTGCACTTTCCTTTTTTCCAAAAGAGGTGGAAATGCGTATCCACGTCCGATGCTTACCCCGCAGCAGTGTAATGCTTGACACCATTACTCTGAGATTTGGTAAGTACTGGTAGGGCTTTTGGTAGTGAAAGGCGCGAGAATAATAATGGATTCCACTCGGTGAAAGCTATTTGATTAGACGGCTTATCAAATGTACTTCTTTAACTAGTAACATCCCAGAATAATAACTTGTACTGTAACGTTTTGTCGTGTCGGCCATCTTGAATTTTAATTGTATCAAAATGTCTGTGTTATACTAAGTCTTTTCAATTGTAGCCCAAATGGTTGTAATTTTGCAAACATACGTCATCCGCCATTTTGTAGCGGCGGCCATAGTGGTTTATCCACCTAGCATAGCTAAGAACACTCACGCATAAATATACTTTTCGAATAAAAAAATAAAAATAAAAATCCGTTGAAATATAAAAATAAAGTTGATCCGTTCCGGATGCCACAGACAAACACGAAGACAGATTGACTTCGACGAAGACGAAACTTCTTCTTTCGTCAAGTACAAAATTAATAATTTTAGAACTCCGTGTAATTTATTACCATTTATTAACATTTTAATTTACAAGTACCCGTAACAATCCTGCAACAAAACTGTAGCGCCCTCTGGTGATTTTCCACGATAACACATACTCGTATCTTAAAACATACATCACAGAAAACAAAATCGGATATAATATGCTCCTAAGCTATATTATAGCTTAAAATGTTAAAATCATATAATAACTTAGTTGCCATTTATAATTATAGCAGTAAAAAAAGAAAAATAATAATTCTGAACCAAAAAATATAAATAATTATATATGGCAATATTACTTGGCACAAATATAGTTACAACATCAAAAGTACCCACGTATGCAACTTTTTCTGGCGTAAAGTACTAGTGTATATGTAAGTGTTGTAAACAAGGTGATTTTCCCCGGTTTTATAGGTATTGCATATACAGAGCCCTTTGTGTACTAGTCTGGCTCCCACTTAGTAGATTATTTTCAATGTAAGTTACTCAGGTGTAATCACAGAGGATTGCCAAGTAAGCACCGTGAAACAGCGCCATCCGTTGAACGCAACAGTAAACCAGTCGAGCGAGACCAAGCCTAGGCATACTATGTAAGCTCCTCAACATTGACAGCTAATTTTTTTACATAGTACAGCTGACCATTAGACCAGAAAGGCAAACCATACGAGTCAGTGACCTTGGCCTAAAGACAGTAAAATACATGCCTAGTCTGAAATAACTGACCCTCAAGGAGGCTTCCGGAACATACTGTTAGATGCTTGGCGACAGATATTAGAACTGAAGGAGGTTTGCTAGCCAGGCACTAGGAAATACCCTGCCCCTCCCCCCCACGTGGGGCCCCGCATTGTCGAGCCGGGGGGGCTCAGAAACCGTGGCATTTCTAAGACCCTCATATTATTCCTTTATCTATGTCTAAGACAGCAAACTAATAACTGCAGCTAATATTGACTGTGCTCAATAACTACAGTTTGTTTGCGTGCAAAAAGCATGTTATTTACGAGATTGACTTAAATTGAGTGCTAATACAGTAATTGCAACGTTGGTCATGCAATTATATAAATAAATAAATATGTAAACAAATAAATACTAGGATACATTTTACACACGGCTGGTTAACTCGATACTTAGCCATTTCTAGTTTGTGTTATGGTAGCTCAAACCACTGATACTACATATACATACATATTTTTAAGTTTAATTTAGTTTAGTTAAGCACAAAGATGTTGGCCGTGCCGGGAATCGAACCCGGAACCTTCTGATTGGCAGTCCGGCATAGTAACCATTACGCCAACGAGGTCGTCAGTTTAATTCAATTTATTAAGAGTATTTTAATAATTAGAGTGTATATTTATTTTAGATTTAGAATAACATTTATAGTGACAGTGAACAAGCAAGCGGAGCATGGTGTAACTATTGTTATTATAAACCTATCTAAGCACCTGAAGTTACGTTCCGTTACGCCAGAAAGCAATTTCCATCATAATGGCTTTGTAACGCTTACATCACTGTCTTAACCATAAATATAATGGTTTTTACATTTCAAAAGGTAATGGTAAAAGACACGACAATTTTATGATGTTTTTCGTAGATTTTTATCTGTAGATTATTATAGTTGCTTACAAAGCGCTCAGTCCAGTGTCACTTAAAATATAAATAAACTAGCTGACCCGACAAACGTTGTTTTGCCTCACTTAGGGGTATGAAAAATATATAGTGTAGCTTATATGACACGGTCGTAGATTTACCATAGCAGCGCCATCTATTGATTACTTACTCAACCCAGTCGAAAGGTATCGACATCTGTTAGAATCATTTGGAGTTAACAGATAATTGTGACTTTCAAATAATAACAGAAAATAATTAGCAATAAATTAAAATTGCGACTATAATTTGAGATTTAAACTATCCTATCTCTCAAGTTGGATTGAACTGCACATGGTGTGCGAATTTTATTATAATCGGTTAAGTGGTTTAGGAGTCCATTAAGGAAAAACATTGTGACACGAGATTTATATATATTAAGATAAATAAGTATATTGGGACACATTTAACACACGACTGGTTTGCCTCATACTATGGGTCCCCATTCAATACACGTTTTTTTCGTATTTTTTTGCTATACATCAGTTGCTGCTAAATACTTAAAATTTTCACAAAATCAAATTAAATTACAAAATTTAATAATCATAAATATTTAAAGAGGCTCCCATACAACAATGGTACGGAGCCCTTATATTCGCGAGCCCAACTCGCATTTGGCCAATTATGTTCCAGAACACATGATAATATGATATACGAGGGTGAATCAAAAAATTCTTGGAATCAATATTAAAAAATTCAAAGATTTAAATAATAATATTTTATTTTTCTACATAATCTCTCTCCAATGCAATTCATTTAGAATAACGCGTTTCTAACTTCCTTATTCCTTGTGAAAAAAAAATATTTTCTTGACTCTCGAAAAAGTCCTCTACGGCAGCTATAACCGCGTCATTATCGTGAAATTTTGTTCCACGAATTTCCTCTTTTAATTTTGGAAATAAGTGAAAATCACTTAGGGCTAAGCCCGGAGAATACGAGTAATTATTGAACTTTGTACCCCTATTTTGTTCCAGTTTGACCTAAAAATATGGTCGTTCAAAGAGATAGCGTACGCAGCGGAGCTGAACCGCCATGAAGACCCTGATGCGGAGGAGGTGGCTCTCCAACTGTGTGGGGAAGAGGCCGACTACAGGCGAAAGAATATCGAGGAGTTACGGAGCCTCATATACGGTACGATAACTCTATAGAAATCTATCTACATGAACTGTCAATAACGCCTGTAGTTTATAGACTTTGACAACCTCGTTGGCGTAATGGTTACCATGTCGGACTACCAGCCAGAGGGACCTGGGTTAGATCCCCGGCACAGCCAACATCTTTGTGATGAACTAAATTTGTTGTCTGGATGTTAAATATGTATCAATATAAAGTATTAATGTATGTATATTACTATATATACTTATCACTTGTATTAGCAACCATAATACAACCTAGAAATGGTTTAAATATGGGGCTAACCAGCCGTGTGTGATATGTGTCCTAATATTTATTTGTAAGTTTTTATTTTTAGCTCGGCTAACGAAAAAAATCTGACACAATCATCAAAGTTATGGGACAGTCGTCAATATAAAATGATCTTCTATGCAATAAATGTTTGAACTTGACATTGACTTTGACTTATCTTCGGGCGGCTTGAAAAATCTCAACACCAGAGCTTGGCCGCTTAGCATACACATAAATGGCAAAAGTCACGTTCATATTTGTATAAGAACTCCCCTACAATATATTTGTTATATTTTTGTCTGTTGTATTTGCAGTTTTATCGGCAAGAGTAATCATTATCTATGAAAAATAAAAATGTAGAAATAATGATTCTTATGTTAAAGTCTGCTGACGGGAGAGAGACTGAGAGTGCAGAAGAATTAGTAGGTATTAGAGTCCCGTAGATTAAGTACCACTATATAGGTACCCAACGTAAAATACAAAATTTCAAAACATGGCACAGAACAATTAAGAGAACAATGTAAGTCGATTCTTGCAGCATACAGTTTCCATGTTTTGATGATAGCCAAGTAGTTTGGTTACGGTACGATAGGTACGGATGTTTTAGATTGTAACGGTTGTTGTTTACTTTTTACTAAACCTATAATTAATGGTTACAATACGGTTAAAAATTAACGGTCAAGTATGAGTCAAATTCGCTCACGAAGGGTTCCGCACGCCTGTATAAAATGACAGATTCTCGTTACCGTTATTAAGATTGAAAAAATATTTACAAAAAATTTTGTAACTGCGATTCAGAAAACTACTGAGATAGTGCGATGGTGACTTATGACGTTTTCTTTATTTGGAAGCTCAAGCTTATTCATAAGAATTGACTTGAATTTGATTTTTAAAGTTCTTTATTCACGTACTAATAATTAACACAACCTACAAAGTTAAGCATAGTCTGAAATTTGTACAATCATAATTTCTAAAATATCAGGCTAAACACCTTTTTAAAGCTTAACTTGATGTTGGTTATAAAAGGCGATTGATTCTTATATTTATACAGTACTAAGCAGCATACATCATTCAAAAAATTAATTAATGAACTTATTGTACCAAGTCCATTTTTTAAAGGATAATCTATAGTTATTGGTTTACATTTCGAACGAAATTCGCGTGTATTTATGATTCATAAGTATTTAACCTACGCCATGCGAGACCTGAAAGCCTGACTTCGTAGTAACCGCATGCTTTATATTACAGAGAGAGGAGAATGCAAACCGCCGCGGACCGACGACGCGTTTTTGCTGCGTTTCCTTAGAGCCAGGAAGTCTATTCCGGCTCGGGCACATAGACTGGTCAGTAAGAAACTTTTATATAATATCCTTGAATAAGTTACATTCAATTAATGAGCATAATCTTACGCGTAAAACAAGATTTTAAGTAGAAGACGATTTGTCATGCGCTTAAGGTTCTAGTGCCTACTTACTTTGTTCATCTCTTCTTCATAAGAGCTAAGTGGCCAAGCTCTGGCGTTGAGAGTTTTCAAGCTGCCTGGAGGGCCTCTGACTTGGTTTAACGACTGCATGTACTAAGACTAACAGCCGGAACCTACAATTTAACGTGTCAGGACTTACTTTGTTGCGCTACTAACTAAGATTATTTTAGAACTAGAGTAAATATGTATCTTCTTAGTAAGCGTGCCACATGCAATGCAATGGGTGCAATGGGTTAGAACCTTTTGACTGGCTTGAAAACTCTCCACATCAGAGTCTGGTTACTTAACCCATCCAAACAAACCTAGAATAGAAGGTGGCATTTCAATTCCAAATGCCATTAAATATAGTTCAACTGCCTAACACCTTTCGGTTTGATTTTCAAAATCAATTCTTTACGGCATCGTTACCGACCTGCCTTCAAAATGTGTATACTGTCCATTTTGTGTATGTCTCCTTAATTTCACCAATAAAATACCCACGGTTCCAGCTGGTCCGTTACTGCCGGTTTCGAGACGAGAACCCGTACCTCTGGCGCGACATCTACTGGCTCAGCCTCACTCGCCTCGGGCGGATCTTCGAAGGTGTGCTGTATGACAGACCTGACGTCGGAAGACTGATCATTTGTAGACTCGGTGAGTTTTGTTAAGAACACGGAGTCCTCCGTTAAGCATAGAGGCAAAAAATGGGGAGTTTTGTTACGAGGATCTGAAACAAGAACCTTTTCCTCTGGTTAGACCTCGGCTAAGACGGATATTCAAAGTTTATACGAACCACAGCACGTTTAGTAGTTATTTTCTTTAAAAAAAAACATTCAACTCAAATTAAAACCTTGCATTTAAAAGTGAACTTTTGCGTAACTTTACGCAGTTACGTTCTATTGGTAGACGTAGAAGACCTCGTTGGCGTATTGGTTACCATGCCGGACTGCAAATCAGAAGGTTCCGGGTTCGATTCCCGGCACGGCCAACATCTTTGGGCTGAACTAAATTTGTTGGCTGTCGGTCTGGGTGTTAAATATGTGACTATATAAAATATATATGTATGTATAATAAAATGTAGTATATTAGTTGTGTTAGCAACCATAATACGAACTAAAAATATGATTCAGTATGGGGTTAACCAGACGTGTGTGAAAAAAGTGTCCTAGTAAAAAAAAATGGTGCTGTCAAAAAGGAAATAAACGGTTGGACGGGCTACAAAACATTTTATAGATTTTCTTTCTTTCTTTTTCTTAAATTTGTACCCAAACGCTAACGAAGATCGAGTTCGTAAAATTCAACAAAACATATTCAGAGTACTGACAAAATCTACTTTTAACCTATCTTTTCCCAGGTCTATGGGACCCAGACAAGATCCCGGTGGAAGACCTGATCCGTGGTTCTCTTCTTCTTCTGGAGGTTGGCATCATGCAGCCGAAGCTCCAGATCCTGGGAGGAACAGCTCTGTTAGACTGCGAGGGTCTGACGATGAGGCATATGCGGTCGTTTTCCCCAACTATTGCTGCGCATTGCATGAATGTTTTGGGAGTGAGTGGTTTGCTTTAGATTAAAACAAAATATTTGCTTGAATATTGACGACAATAGGCACCATAAAGAAAGCATAAGCTGCCCACTATGCGTTCCCGCTGCTGGGAATCGTGGCCATAATCCACAAAGCTGGCCTAGTGCGGGTTGGCGAATGACACACGTTTTTACATATTGTGGTCCTCAAACATGTCGGTCCTCACGATGTTTTCCTTCACAGTAAAGCGAGTGCAGAAAGTCGTACATAAATTCTGCCATTTGCCATTCTGCCAAGGCCGTATGGCTCAAAAATACAAACCTGACCTAGGTTGGCATAATTCTCTTAAAGCTTCAAGCTACTTAGAGTACTGTTCGCCTTAGTCAATATAGCGATCATTGTATCATATTCAACTTGAACTTGTATCAACTTAAATATGATACAATGATCGCTATCAAAATCACATACAATAAATAGCCTATTTATCCCTATTCTGCGCAGTCAATTAAAACTCAACTTTTTCATTTCAGTACGCTTTCCCGACATTCCAGAGGGGTGTTCACATAATAAACATCTCCCGTTTCTTCGAAGCACTATTTCCCCTCTTCAAAAAGTTCGCGCCAGCTGCAGAGCTGTGGCAGAAAGTTTTCTTTCATGGATATGATTTTACTTCTTTACACCGGTGAGTTTATCAGGATAGCTATTTTTTTATATCTTATAGGTTTGCGTTTGACCACAGCTTGTCTGATGTTAAGCAACCCACAGCGCTGACCTAAAAGAAACTCCTCTATTTGAAGATCTCTGGATGGTACTTCTCAGGTATCAGAGCCTCAGGCAGAGAATTCCAAAGCTTCGCAGTCCTCACTAAGAATGTTGAGACGAAGCGCTTTGTACGAATCTTCGGAATTTCTACTTTGTAGCCGTGTATCTTACCCGTTGCCCTGCTAGTTCTACAGTGGAACGGAAGTCAGTTTAAAGGCTGAGATAATGATAATGATAGGCAGCCTCTTGAGAGCCAGATATTCCAAACTAGGCATGGTCCAACTTAGGCCAGTATTCTGGCTCTTGTGAGTTTGCGCTTTACTAGTCAGATGCCTATCTGTATTGTGTAAAATAAATAAATATAAGCAGCCTTCTCTTACAACGAGAAGGATATAGGCCCACTACGCCAAACTTGGTGTGCAAGTGTGGGTTGGCAGATGATAGATCTTCTTCTTCGGATATTGTGGTCCTCAAACATGTCGGTTTCCTCACGAAGTTTTCCTTCACAGTAAAGCAAGTCCACACATAACTTGAAAAACAAGTCATTGGTGTAGAGCCGGGATCGGACCAGGGGCAGTCAGATTGAAAATCAGACGTTTTCCTACCGAGTCATACTTGCTAGCTACTATGAGAGGTACTGGAAGAGGTCGCTAAGCGATAAAGCTGCCAATTGTGGCACACTAATTTTAGGTTAATTAGGTATTTGAAAAAAAATGTTTTTTGATAAATAGAAAGATTATATACTAGTTTTATAACAAAACTATTTTTTTATTATTTTTTTTGCAATAATTCAAAAGTTATTTCAAAATAAAAAATAAATTTTGAATCCAGTACCGAAGACACGCCGACAACTCCCGAACAAACCCGAGCGCGTGTGACGTCATCATATTATCACAAAAAAAAACATTTTTTTCAAATACCCAATTGTCTTTTACTGTGGTCTTTTTTATTTATGTGTCCAATAAATAATTTACCTATCTATCTATCTATATTCCTTAATAATTCTACTCCCCATTTGTTTCCCAGTTTGGTAAAAACGGTGTACTTACTAATTCCAGGTACATAGACCCAGAGTGCCTGCCGAAGCGCTACGGTGGCCACCGCGACGAGGTCTCTCTTGCCATGTGGCTCACGAAGATTAATCAGTACAGAAACAAGCAGTTCGACGAGGATATGCAGGCATTGGGGTATGCGGTGGAGGACCGCACTTATACTGCGTATATAGAAGACAGTGCCTTTACTACGTGATATTATTTAAAATAAATATATGTAAACTCTTTTTAACGCTCACAAGGGACCGTGCTCATTTTGTAGCTATGGGGAGTTATCGTTAAATAGAGAAAAGAAAATTTGTATCGCAAAATAATAAGTGCTTTGTTAGGCAATTTTTAGTAATGCTTACATTATTTTATCCCAATTTGTTAACAATAGAGCCGATAGCTTAGAAACTTTCGTATGTTTGGTGCCGGTAGTCAAGTTCCTTGGTGTGTTTTTTACAACTAATATGTTTGCATTTGGCCACATTTTGTTTGATGTTAAGCAACACTATGATCTACGATGTTAAACAATGATAAAAATATGATTAAACCAGTGAACTAGAATAAACGGAAGAATAACTCCATACCATTGCCGCTTTGAATTTGGATCCATCTACGCTCACAATTATACTGCTATCCCAACGAAACACAGACACACAAAAATCTCGCACGCGATTGGTCGCTGCCACACTATGGCGCCGTGACGCCACGCGGGAGCGCGGGTAGGTATTTTGCACCGCCCATCGCGGTATTTTACGCGTGGACGGTGGAACCATTTTATCGACCAAGTAACTTGGTATTCTATATATTCTAGTTCACTGGATTTGTTCTAGTTCACAGTGGCAACAGTTTATCTTAGCATAGAATCACAAGAAGCTCTTTTATTTATTGTTGTTATTGGGGGTACGTGTAATGCTATATAGACTATTAGACTATTGACTATTTAGAGGTCAGTGTATATAGATAATAATATTTGGTATAAAATTCAGCAAAACTAACCGAAGCTTAGTGATTTCGACGCTTCAGGAAGATAATTAAAATAACATTACATGGAGTTTACACTATATCTGAAATCGCGAAATGATATACTAACATATATTTCATATGTGTTGGAGTAGGTAACTTAAAGCCATATGTAGCGAAATAGGTTTTGTTTTTTTTTTAATACACGCTTTAAAAATGTTACCATTTTAAAAAATACTGTTGCTAATGAAATCTTTATGGTTGGGTGTTAGATAAGTTAGTTTTATGGGATACTAGCCCGTCTTTAGTAAATATTTTATTAATGGTTTAATTACTTATTATATACCGGTTAAAGGAGTCACTAGTAGGCCACTAAGTCGTCACAGCTGAATAGGTAATGAAACTGATTATAAATAAGTATTTTATGTTAGATTGATAGATTTAAGATAGATAGGTACCTATGACAGATAGACATTATGTTTAGTTCCTAATTAGACTGCCTAAATGTTACCTAAATTTGTATAACTATACAAAATTATTATATATTTTTACACTTACTAAAAAAAATCTTTTATTTATTACAGATGTATTTCCTATCCTGTCATCTAATATTATAAATGAGAATTTTTGACGACCTCGTTGGCGTAAAGGTTACCATGCCGGTCTGCTAAGCAGAAGGTTCCGGGTTCGATTCCCGGCCCGGTCTACATCTTTGTGCTTAACCAAATTTGTTGGCTGTGGGTCTGGGTGTTAACTATGTATTTATATATAATATGTATGTATGTATATGTAGTATATCAGTTGTGTTAGCAACCATAATACGAGCTAGAAATGGTTCAGTCCGGGATTAACCAGCCGTGTGTGAATGTGTAAAAAAAAAAAAAAAGATAGTTTGTGAGTTTGTATGTATTTATTTTTGTATACTCTTTCATGCCTACGATTGAACTGATGGGGATAAAATTCAGTACCTATTACCACATACACTAACTTTTAACCTGAATTTGCCCGGGTAACACCTAGGGGCACAGCAAGTTAACTTAACTACTTTTTAGGGCTCCGTAACTAAAATGTAAAAACGTGACCCTATTACTAACCCTTTAAAATTTCACAGAATGTATTACTTTCAAAATATACAAAATAAATATATTTAAAAGGGACCACATACCAAAGTCGTGTTTTCGGCGTGTTTTTAAGATAACAGTACGAAACCCTTTATGCGCGAGCCCAAATTGCACTTTTAGCCACTTTTTTTAAGTTTTCTAAGTCTCTCAGCAGAGAGCTTCAAAGCAAAATACTCTGAAGAGCTTCATAGCAGAAGATAATTTTCGATAAATTTTGTAGCGTCATCTGTTAGAGTATTCTTAAAGTTCTTCATTAGATGCGATATCCTAGCGCATCGGGCTATCGAAAGAACGACCTAGATGGCAGGCAGCTTAAACCGATCCTTTATTTTGAATATCGCAGCGGCATAAATACCTACTTCCGGAGGGTTTTAAAATCTTAAGTTAAACGGCTCATTGACTCTATGATCTTTGATGTAGATGAAGAATGGATTTGTTATATATATAAAATAGTGAGAACCTTTTACCTTGGATAAACCCAGTTTTTTTAGGTAAAATATTTTAATTATAGTATGTATTTTGTTTGTGATATCAAATAAAACAAATAACAATACAATATAGCAACGACGATGTCGGGAAAAACACTTAGATGGCAGCACAAGTCGTTCCTACATAATATTCCAAATCCAAATTCAAATGTCTTTATTAGCAACACAATTACTGGAAGACATAAAAGTGTACCCCACGCTTAGATAAGTTACTAAAAATTCATTATGAAATATCATTATTAGAATTAGTTATTTACGTTTAAATATTATTGCTTTCTCTTATACAGTACTCGTATGACTTAGGAACAAGTTGGTATTATTAGCTGCGTTTTACCTGAAATAAAACGCATATTAAAATACTTACCTAACTGGAAGCTTTATTTATTGAGAGAGCATTTCCGTTTCCGTCAAGAACTTGCCAGTTTCAGTACTCTTTAGTGTCGTTTCCGGTGGGTTGTATGGTAAGTGGCGCCACCTGGCGGCTGCGCTGAGCTTCATGTTATATAAGAACATGCAGCGCCATTTAGGCTCATTGGTTCAATAATAGTTTTCACCAGGCAGGAATAAAAGTGAAAGCTTCCAGTTAGGTAAGTATTTTAATATGCGTTTTATTTCAGGTAAAACGCAGCTATTAAATTACTTGACCGTAACTGGAAGCTTTATTTATTGAGATCTGTTTGTTATCGCCTGGTGACGCCACTTAGTTTATGTAAACACTTAAACGAATAACGCCAATGTGACAAAAATACAATTTTTATAATCTTGATATAATTAATGTACATATAACCATATTTAATGTACATGTACTGCTAGATATCATATATGCAAAGTGCATATTGATTTTAATAACTTGTAAAATAATTAACCACAAAATCATAAATTTAAATTCCTATTAAATCTTTATAGTTTAGGTAATTTAAGTATGTAGAGTAAACAAACTTGATAGGTTTTGGACATCTTCTAACTTTAATGAACAATTTGCATGATTTTGAAGTAGAGCACCTTTCATTAAAAAGGAGATGGTTCTTTCTACCCAAAATATTGGATTGAGGTTAAGTATAGCCTCATTTGTTTTTATTTTCCACCCTGACTGAGTATAGTTACTGTTGTCAGTTTTAGAACCAATTCAGGCCAGAATATGATATAATTTTCAGAATCACAATTAATATAATGATCGGGATCTGTTCTAAGTAGAGTCAGATCATG
Source organism: Mellilla xanthometata (assembly GCA_035578125.1). NCBI lineage: Eukaryota > Metazoa > Arthropoda > Insecta > Lepidoptera > Geometridae > Mellilla > Mellilla xanthometata. The sequence goes on along the minus strand of JAPUBQ010000015.1, from coordinate 1,998,975 downwards.
TACTCGTCTGCCTGAGCATAGTAAAAGTAATGCGGCGGTGTGTCGAGAAGTCTGATAAATATTGTTTAAATCTGTGGCGTTACAACGCCACATTAAGTCATGCGCCATCTAGGAGCGTGTGGATGAAACTATGTTAATCGCCAACGAGACGCCGCGCGCTCCCACACACTACACTCTCGCTCCGACCGCGCTAGATATAATTTAGACCAATTCCATATAGCCCGCAAAGACACGTGGCACTAGGCGACTTAGCACGCGTCGCACACCTTGTAACTTCATTATTATTATTTTATTTATTTTATTATCTTCTTTATTGTACACTACGTCCTTGTTTCAGTTGTTTATAAACTCCTCTCCATCCAAAGGTTGCCTGGAAGAGATCGCTTTAAGCGATAAGGCCGCCATTTGTGGCACACTTATTTGTAAGCTCTTTCGTTTTCTTTTTTGTATGTAATAATTAATGTGTCCAATAAAGAATTTTCTATCTATCTATCTATCTAACTTCAATCAGTGATCCCCTTACATTATGTACCTACTTATCGAACTGTAACAATACAGTGTTCTACAAGATTCGTGTTCGTTTCACTTAATCTACCTAACCAGGCAGCAACCTACGAGGTTCGAGCTCCAGCACGCTTAGCCGAACAAATAGGGAAGACAGACAACCGGAGACGTCATCGACATCTACATCTACATCTACATGCTACCTGCAGCAACGACCGCTGGTGTTGGGCCACCCGGCTCTGAATTCATCTTCCCAAAAATCTATATTGTATAGAGTCATGTATGTAATTAGCTTATGAGTGTCCCAAACTGGTGCTTTTGGAACTTTTGGGGTTTTGAAAGCGATAGATTTTTAAAATATGTTTTACGAAAACATGAGAACTTAAGTTACCAGATTTTTCAGGATTACAAAGAGTAGCGACCACCGAATTGTGTAAAAGTATGGTATTGTATGACATTTTATTCTTTAGATATAATTCAGATAGGAATTGTGTACCAGTAGGATTATTATGGTTAATATTTTGATCATTCGACTAGGAAATCCAGCGTTTCCATGCTGATTCGTAAGTTTTTAATGTGGATGGCCGCCACGAGTTTTTAAGCAATGATCGCTGTTCAGAACTCCACGATTCTATCGCCTCAGATAACCCCCGCATTTGGAAACACCCATGCTAGCGGATAATGCCATGCGATGTTGCAGGCATATATTGCCTGTCGATCTTTTAGATCGCGAGACACAATTGCTGTCTTTGAGGCGAAAAGGTCTATCATTGGAGTCCCTAGTTTCGTGAACACTATTTCTACGCAGGCCGGCGTTAAATGCCATTCCGGAGGTTGTCGGAGGCGAGACAGATGATCGGCCTGATTGTTGTACCTGCCAGGCTATGTGGTGAATACTGAAATGTATGTGATTTTCGTCTAATATTGTTAAAATTTGACGAGTTATATTTATTAAGGGTATGAATTTTGTACCTCCTTCCTTCCGTAATTGAGCTACGGTAGTCTTGCTGTCGCTCTGTATCAGAGGAGAGCTCCCCGCTAATGATTGGGCGTGGTACTGAACAGCGTGCAGTACAGCCAACAACTCTTTTTGGTAGCAGTGTAGGTATTTCTCCGCGTGTGTCCAGCTGCCCCACAGAGCTTGCGCACCTCGAGCTTGACTTGTTTTTAGGATTATTGTATCTACTTTTTCTTGTGGCAAGATTTTTTACATTGTGCCATGGCCTCCATAGTATCCCTAAGAAAATGATTTCTCTTTGAGGGACGAGAATGGACTTTTCGAAATTGATTTGCCTCCCTAACGTTTGCAGCATTTTTGTCATGATTTTGACATGATTGCGTAAGATTTGTGGATCTTGATTTACAATTAAGAAATTAGTTCATTCCATTTCTTTTATTATGGTAAAATATTTCGAGTAAGTTATGAAAGAAGATGCTAACATACAACCATAAATTATCGTCATTATATCGTTATCATCAATATTAAACATTACTTCATGGCATCTTTAAAGGCAGTGGCCGCAGCCGCGAGGGCCCTTGGATCTAAAATTGGTGATGGTGCTCGGAAAGCACCGATACTGTTGGACACATTCCAACTTTTAATAATAAGTATGTGTGACCGTTTTCTACGCGAAAATATTAAGATGCCTTATGTGAACAGTTTACAATGTTAAATTAAGAAATCGACCAAATAAACTATCTTATTCTATGATGGGGGCGATCAGACCTGCACTGATAACCTGCAAGAGGCGTATTGTGCATTTCCCCCTACCAGCCTCTACCCAAGCCATCCAAGCTCCTTAAAATAGCGGAGCACGGTCTTGGGTCGCTGGCATACCTGTTCCACTGTCATTGCGTCAGATGTTGTGGTATTTCTATTAAAACAGGAGGCGTTCGAGTATAGCGTCGAGTTTTGTTGAGATTCCCTTGCTAGTCCGGTTTAATTTCAAATTTTATCCGGTCCGGTTTATATCCATATTTTATTCCAAATAAACTAGTTTCAATAAACCTTCCTTTTCTATCGTAGTTGGTGAGCAATCCAGTTTGTTAGTACTGAGAAAGTTTTGGGAGCTGTGCTCAGACCAATGGGTAGACATGTCATTTCTAGCAACTATGTCATGTACACAAGCCGTAGGAAGCGTCGGTGTGACTGTGCTATTTTCAGATGGAAGTAAGCCTGTGAAAGATCTATTTTGCACATCCAGTCTCGAGGCCGAAGAAAGTTTGGTACCTTGTACATGTTTACTTAAGTGAAATAGCTTGGAAACCATATACTCGTTTAGCGCTCTTAAGTTGAAAATTGGGCGCGCAGATCAGTCTGGTTCGGGGACCAAGAACAGGGGAGACACAAAGATCGCTTATAATTTTACTGGCTGTAGAACACCCTCGACTCTCATTTCTGATAAGGTCAACCGCGGCTATGTCGACTACGGAGCTAAGTCGTCTAATCCAATTATTGTACTAATCGCTTAAGAAGAAGAAGCATTTGTAAGAAAAACAAAAAATTTGACGCATAAGCCCCGAATTTTCTGTTTATCCTAAATTCAGTGCAGAATTTGGTTTGAAAGTATGATTAGCTAGTATTAATAGTACTTTTACAAATGATTATTTGTTAAAATCAAATAAATATGCTATTCAAAGTATTGTGACGCATTAGCCCCGGTTGACCTTATTATTTTTGACATCCTTACTGATGTTGGGGTTTTGAATGGGCATGTGGCGACATTCACGTAAGCCAGAGGTGGTTTTTTGATAAATGGAATTCGATATCCTTGAATTAATTTTAATATTATTTACGGCGCACCCATTTTCTTCCATTTGTGATAATAGAGCGCAAGCTGACCCGCCTGGAAGTGCGAGTAGTCTCGAGTTATATCTTTTATTTTCTCTAGAGGGCCGTGAAGCACTTGCGTGACCTCGTCCTCGGTAATTTGGTCGTTCGGGCCGCGAGCCCCTGTTATAAGACGCTCCTCTCCTGTTCCATGAAAGGAATGGTTGGAAGTTTGTATAGGAGGGTAGTCGTCGAAATAGTCACCCCGCGAGGGTGGATTGTCACAGCATGTATGCCGGGAAGGTGCTATAAACCTTCGTTATGACTGCGCTGAGTTTCACGCGATGGAACTTGTTTGCGAGCGCCTTGCCCCCGCGAGGGGCGGCGGCTGTACTGAGTCGGCCTTTGTGAAGGCATAATTATTTGGTTTACTTGGCCAAAAAGCTTTCCGGATCCCACCGGCTTTGTCCAGCAATGATGTAATTTTTCAGTATCAATATGTTGGCCACTGTAGGCGGAATTTAATTTTTTGAAGCCTTGAAATACAAATCATTTATTGATAACACCAAAGTTAGAGTTATAGCCTCCCTGCGCATCTCAAAAGTTCGGCGGGGAATCGAACCCCGGTCTCCCGCGTGACAGGCGGGGATACTTACCATTATGCTACCGAAGAATAACAAATCTGATGAGATTTTGCATAAATTGCCTTTCATGAATAGCAGTTCGACCTGATCTTGTAAATTTTCAGATATGATTTGCGCGTTTTGAGCCCACGAAAAGAGATTAGTAACTGCTTCTGCAGTACCTTTATTTGCTTTAAAATACAAAAAGTTATAGCAGCATATGATATATCAGCATGAGCGAGATGAAGTAAGTTATCATACTTTTTTACCTCTTCGTTTGTTTTCAGGTCTATGAAACCTGGGGTATGATTATATGCCTTTTGTGTATCGAAATATCTAATCTCCGACCATGCAGCATTACCAAAGCACTGAATATCTGTTAATTTTTGTAAAAAACTGTCAGGTGTTAAGTAAACACCTGCCCTGTGAAATTAAAATTAATTTTGTATCTATATCAAACGTAAAATTTTTAATATTAATTTGAACGTCTCGTTTCAGAAGCATTGATCGAGATGCTATCGTCCTCACACGTATTAAAATATGTTTGCGGAGCTCACCTATTTTCTCTTCCTACCCACGTTACATTATCTTTTATTTCTACAAATAAAATTGTGTTATATTGTTCTTACGACACTATTTTTACACTGAAAAACAAAAACCACTGGCAAATAAAAGTAATATAATTTGTAAGTAATTCCGAACGGTACAAAACCGTTTAAAAAATTTGAATCACTTACCCACAATCGATTGCACATATTCACTTAGGATAAATAATTTTAAGCAAAAGCGAGAGCTGCTGCTCTTTAAATTTTAACAATAAATGATTTTTAAAACTTATTTTATAGAAATAATTATGCACAGAGTGAGACCTGCTGTGCACGTTCTCACTTGACGGGAACTAAAACGCCAATGAGCCTAAATGGCGCTGCATGTTCTTATATAACATGAAGCTCAGCGCAGCCGCCAGGTGGCGCCACTTACCATACAACCCACCGGAAACGACACTAAAGAGTACTGAAACTGGCAAGTTCTTGACGGAAACGGAAATGCTCTCTCAATAAATAAAGCTTCCAGTTACGGTCAAGTAATTTAATAATAATGTTATGAAAATATATTTTTATACTAACAAGTAATCTATGAATAGAATTAATAGCTATACAGATCTTCAGTATGGATTTGATTGTAAGAAGTAGCGGAAGTAGAGGTCAACCAAAGAAGACGTGGATGAATTGTGTGAAGGAGGATATGAATGAGAAGGGAGTGGATGTGAAGATGACGGCTGATAGAGTGGCGTGCCGACCCCACCTAGTGGGAAATGGTAAAGAAGAAGAAGAAGACAGTTCTTCAGTATTCTCTATCATAGAGGTATGTTAATAAGTATAAGAATAAAATATTTATTGTTCAACTGTGTTTAAATATTTTTTTTTTATTTGTGAGAAAGAAAGAAAATAATTTCATTGGGGCAAACAGAAGACTTAAATATATGTTGTATACTGTATACTTATCCTACTTATACGAGTATATCTTAAATGCGAAAGTTTGTGAGTAAGTGTGTATGTTTGTTACTTCTTCACGCTCAAACGGCTAAACTGATTATGGTGAAATTCGGTGTGAAGAAAGGTTAGACCTTGGATTTTTTTTCCCGGATTAACTTCTTTCTGTCCCAGATTAACGCGGGTAATAAATACCACGGGACGCAACTAGTAATAAATAAATATTTGTTTGGTTTCGTAAAATATTTTTAAAATAACATGTAATAATTAAAAAAATATAGCAAACAAAGAATTTAAGAAGTACGTATAAGAATATATTTAGATGTGCATGTTTATCTTAACTCAAAGTCCTCACTGGACTTACATATTTATTTATAACATAGGTAATCAGTCTCGACCGAGAGGTTATCAACCTGCGTCACAGAATGCGTCATAGTTTGTACCAAAAACATCGTAGTTTAATAATAACCGAGCGATTGCACCGAGCGAAGTGAATCTGTGTCAGCTACCATTACCGTTGGTACTCGCGTAATAGACAAAAACTTTAACAAACAATATAAAATAACTAAACATTCTTTACGAAACTGATTTTCATGATAGTTTAATTCGTTAGTCAGTTATTTTTCAGGATAATCCTTCCTGAAAAATAACTGACTAACGAATGTTGTCGTTGTTGTGTTATAAAAATTATGTAAGTAATGTACTGGTTGATTTGGATTATACGAACTTAATTGGTGTGGACATAGCGAGTGTGGCTCGGTGGCATGTATATCTGCTTTTCATTCAGACGGTGCCAGGTTCGAACCAATGACATGTTATTCAAGTCATGTGTGGATTTGCACTTGCTTTACGGCGAAGGAAAACTTTGTGAGAAAACCGACATGTTTGAGGACCACAATATGCGAAGGCTTGTGTCATCCGCCAATCTGCACTTGGCCAGCGTGATTGATTATGGCTTTATCTCTTTCCTCAAGAGAGTCCCAGCAGTGGGAACGTATAGTGGGCTGCTTATGAACATAATTCACATTGCGTGGTGTACTGTTCGGAGAAGTACTAGTAGTTCATAAGTTACAAGCTGCTGTGTTGAGCAACTTAAGTAGATAAACGTGGTCCGGCCGCCTTAAGTTCCTACTGATGTTTGCTTACTACATTTCTAACACGGAGCTAATAGAAAGAGGACAGAGCATAACTAACTGACTGATTTCATAAATAGAATACAGAAATTGAAAGTCATTAAAGTGGAAATTAGAGCATGTTTTTTCATTTTCAAATAGTCATCTTTTTCCTTAATATATATTTTACTGTTTTGCATTCGCTACAATATTTCACATTTGCTTCTTTCTTAATAAATGATTACTATTAAACTATATATTACTAAAATGATTAGGTAAACAAAGAGCACATTAAGAGAATATGTGTAAGCACAGATAAAAGAAAAAATATGGTACGTCAGAAAAAAACCAGTTTGTGCCAAATTAAAATACAACATCAATCATAACGTTGTATTACGCATTTTTTGTCGTAGTGACTTTTGTGTCTCAGCAATAAACATATTATGTCAAGCTGTGTGTCTTCTCACACGACATCTAATGTTGTTAGATTTAGTTTGTTCAATAAATGAATGCTACGCAAACAAACTTAAATGTAAAAAAAAACTGTTCCGAGTGCAAAACATTTTAATATATATAAATCTCGTGTCAAAATGTTTGTCCTCAATAGACTCCTAAACCACTTAACCGATTATAATAAAATTCACACAACATATGCAGTTCGATCCAACTTGAGAGATAGGATAGTTTAAATCTCAAATTATAGTCGCAATTTTAATTTATTGCTTATTATTGTCTGTTATTATTTGACAGTCACAATTATCTGTTAACTCCAAATGATTCTAACTGATGTCAATACCTTTCGCCTGGGTTGAGAAAGTAATCTATAGATGGCGCTGTACCCCTAAGTGAGGAAAACAACGTTTGCCGGGTCAGCTAGTAAATTATAAGTTTTACATACGATTGGCTACATTGACCAATTTACTGTATTTAAATTAATGACTTGTGACTATGTACTTGTACAAATTTTAATAAACTATAACGTTTGGCTTCTCCAGAAAATGTATCAGTACAACACGGTTCGTATTAACAAACGCCACCTCCACATTCTACCATCTCTGCGGCTCACAGCTATTTCCGATTGTAATTATAGTGAGAGGCCACATGGCACGAGGCTGTAGTACCGAGCTTTACGACAGTTTTGATTGACCTAGCGGAGACTCCGCCCGCGTTACACGTGAGCCTCCAAAAACGTCGGTACTTGAGTTACGAAAGTCGAGTAACTGTTGAGACATTGATTGGTGGAAATATTTGAAAGAGACTTTGTGTGTGCAGTAGATGAAACGTGTAGTAGACGTTTTTGAGTTACGAAAGTAAATAAACTGTAAATAAATCTTGTGGAAATGTATATAATAATTATATCTCAGTGTGTACTACAGGAAATTTAGTACACATATTTCGAATGTGCAAAACTTCATTATAATTTTTGTTTCGTTAAACTACTGTATTTTTTCTTTATTTATCATCCTAATATATTATTTGTTTATTGTTTAAAAAAATATCTACCCTTTTGTATAAACATTGGAAGCAATAAGATCATTTCTCTATGGTACAAAAATGAAATTGAAACTATAATATGGATTAGCGCATTCGAAAAGATTGGTGCTACTGATTAAGTGATTTAGTGACAAATTAGCAAAAATTATATCCAAACTTTTCGTAAGGAAAACTTTGATAAATGTAATAAATTAATGACATTCACTCGTCGGATTTTTTTAATTTAAGCGAAACGCACTGATCTTTTTTACTGAAAATACGAATAATAATTAAACTGTATATATTTACATATAGTAAGAAGAAAATAATAATATTAACTATAACATAAAGTAAGAAAAAAATAATAACATTAACTTTAAAATATTAACTTTCACAGTGAGATATGAAACAACCAAGCGTAGTTCGAACCGCACTTCCAGTACATTCCAAGTGAGCCGATAATATTATTAGTTCAAGGATATGTTGTGATAGTACGCTTACCTACTTGTGTATGAGACACATACATACGTGCAGTTAAGTAAATAGCGCAAGAATTGCGACGCAATAGTAAGTTGTAGCCATCTGAAATTTATAAATAAATGATATGTGTAACTTTGTGTATTTATCACGGAAATATACAACTATACAAAAAACAAACGCAAAGTAACATTTGAGTCAATATATAATAAGTATATAAAGTCGGTTAAAAATACACGCCAGGATTTATTTTGAAGTTATTATACGATTATTTTAACCACACCATAAGCCCATAAAAAAAACCCTCGATATCAGACCCTAAACACTTTACTCATACGAAGAAATATCTATATCATAAATGGAATAAGGAAACTATCAAGCAAAAAACCAGATTCAACGTAACTGAAATCTAGACAGAAATCAGGCTCGTAAAAGACCAAGCCGGTTTTAGTTTATCAAGAGCCATAGAGGTTGCTATGCCTCAGGATGCCGTTCTTAGAAATAGCGTTCCAAGCGGAAGTGAGTCGCTACGAAGACCCTGAGTTTGAGGAGTATGCCAAGAAGAACTGCAACGAAACCTTTGAGACCAGGGGGAAGGTTGTTGAGGAGCTGCGGCAGATGATAAAAGGTAACTGTGTTGGTATTATTGTATACTAGCTGACCCGACAAACGTTGTTTTGCCTCACTTGGAATATGAAAAATAGATAGTAGCCGAAAATCGGTCAAGCCGTTTCGGAAGAGTACGGTAACTAACATTGTGACATGGAAATGACATATATAAGAAGAAAACAGAAGCAACTTTACTGACTACATTTTTATGACCATTACGTTAAGGCATTTGGCCAGCTAGGCGCGTTACCATACGAGTAAGTAACACTTTGGTCCTTTATTTATTAGGTGAGGTAATATGCATTTACGCATCTCCCACCATAAGCCTCGGGAAGCAGCCGGTGTATGCAGGGCTCGAGCTCCAGAGGGGCGTCACTACCGACTACAACCTCACGGTGTCCCATCTCACGACGGGGGCAGGGATGCAGGACCGCACAGCGCAATGCCACTGCTCTCCTCGCCCAGGCCGCTGTCCGCAGTCCGAGCGGACCCACCTCAAGAGTGACACGTAGTCAGTGACACTTTGGACTTTGGATAGGTTTGGTCTATCTTATGGAGCATGCGTAGCCTGAAATACCTGGCTCTCAAGGAGGCTGCCAGAACACACCGCTAGATGCTTGGTGACAGTTTTTTTTAACTATAGTGGTTGCTAGCTAGGTGACCACAAGAAAAAGTCCTGTCACCATGCTATGGTTTCCTCGCGATGTTTTCCTTTACTAAGCTAAGCTCATTGTTACACGAATGATGACTATAATCACTTCACAATAGCTTGTATGGTAGGTATTTTAAATTGCGGAAAAAATAGGCACTTCTTCTATTTATACATAGTTTATAGAATACTTTTCTCATTACAATAATTATACTCTGATGGACACAGCTACCCACAATACGAGATTAATAATCATAGTGTGAGAATTGTCGCTTTTTACAATATAAATCAATACTCAAATGGTATTGTTATTAAAAGTGTTAAAATTGCGAGACTTACAAACTAATTAACAAATTACTAGTACTTATACCTGTATAGGGGGTCTATATAGGGTATCTATATAGTAGCAAATAAACCATTACGCAAACTAGGTCGTCAAACTGACAAATATAAATATAATAACAGTTACTTTCTTTCGAGAAGCATCTTCAGAAAAAGCCCAAGTGCATAAGGTCACTTGCAAATGTCAATAAAACCTGTCAAACTAGTACGAATTCATCTTGCGGAGAAAAATAATGACGCTTTCTTAACTTGTGACCTCTTCCTTGAAGATGCTTAAGTGATCCGAAAGTGTAAGTAATGCTTTGGAAAGCTGCAAAATTTAAAAAAAAGTTGTTAACTTTTTCTCAATGGCCTATAAACGTTAAATCGTTATTCTTGTGTTAAGTACTTAGTATACGAATTTTAAATTTAATAAATATAGGGCTGCAAAATTTAATAAAAAGTTTTTAACTTTTACACAATGGCCTAATACGTTAAATCGTTATTCTTGTGTAAAAAGAAGTATAAGAATGTTAAATTTAATAGATACTGGCTACGCCTCGCCGTGTTACCCGCGTTAGTTCGGGATAAAAAACCTATGTGTTAATCCAAGATATAACCTAAAATTACATCATAATAATCATAACGTTGGAGCGTGAAAGAGTGGCATAGATTTTGAAGGTATTTCCGTGTTCCATGGGAACCACAGTTGTTTTCTGGATAAAAAGTAGCCTAACTTTTGCACTTATAATCTTAATATATATAAATCTCGTGTCACAATGTTTGTCTTCAATGGACTCCTAAACCACTAAACCGATTATAATAAAATTCGCACACCATGTGCAGTCCGATCCAACTTGAGAGATAGGATAGTTTATATCTCAAATTATAGTGGCAATTTTGATTTACTGCTAATTATTGTCTGTTATTATTTGACAGTCACAATTATCTGTTAACTCCAAATGATTCTAACAGATGTTGCTAGCTTTCGACTGGGTTGAGTAAGTAATCAATAGATGGCGCTGTACCTCTAAGTGAGGCATAACAACGTTTGCCGGGTCAGCTAGTATTATTTAATATAAACAATTGCTATTGTGTAAGTGTGAAATAGCTCGGCTGTCTTAGGTGATCTGACTCTATCATCAAGGTTAAGAAACGATCGATGCTGGACTTCTTTGGACGGGTGATATTACACAAGACTGTCTTTTAAAAAGTGGCATTTTCATCTGGACGCTACCGTGGAATTGATGACACGTTTAATTGTAGGTCCCGGCTGACAGTCTCAATCATTAAGGCAAGTCAGACGCCTTCGGGCGGCGTTAAAAAGCTCGACAACAGAGCTTGGCCACTTAGCTCATACTAATAAGAAAAGACAAAATAATTTAACAACTAATTAAAACTTTTGCAAAAAATTACCTAACAAAATAACTTTCATCAAGAAATTAGTTTACTTTTATATCCAATCAAAAGCCTTAGAATATTACAGTTAGTTGATAGAAAGGTTAACTGAGATCCGTTTGTGAAAGGCAAAGATACTTTCCTCGTACATTGGAAGCGTTTTAGGGTTCCGTACCTAAAATGTAACAACGGGGCCCTATTACTAAAACTCCGCTGTCTGTGTGTCTCCAGGCTGTATCTCAGAAACCGGAATAGCTAGAAAGCTGAAACTTTCACAAGGTACCTATTTCTCGTGCCGCTATAAGAACAAATACTAAAAATAAAAAAATAAAAAATATTAAAGGGGGACACACGTTACGGAACGTTTTTGTATTTTTTGCTGTATATCAATAACGGTAGCTGCTAGACACTTGAAATTTTCACAACAATAGTACGGAACCCTTCATGCGTGAGCCCATTTCGCACTTGGTCATTTTTTTTACTGACCAATCTTGATTACTTGTGATGGATTGACTGGCACTTTAAATAATAACATTTCTTTGGCAGGACAAGTTGAAATTATAAATTAAAAAAAAACTCCTGATGAAACATTTTGCGGTGACGGACCTCTTGGATTTGAAATGTATTTTATAATGCTTTTGTACAAATAAATTGTAAAGTAGTAAGTAGTAGTAGGGCTTTCGTTTTTAATATATCTTTATATAAGTACTGTAAAAGAACGAACATATTTAGCTGTCAAAATAAAATTAGATACAGATTCAGGATTAACGCGGGCAAGTATTTTTTAACCATAAATAGGCATGCGCTTGATCACAGTTCATCTGATGGTAAGCGACATTATGATCTAAGGTGGAGCGCGCTTACCCAGATACAACCGGTTTTCACTCTTGCTTTGAAAACCGCCAAATTGTAGCTTTCGGTGAACAGGGAGCTTTGCAAAGAATTCCACACCTTCGCTACCAAGATCAAGTCTTTTTTTTATTTAATAATAATAATAAATTGTTTATTCAGCCAAAACATACATTCACATATTATAATGCCATTCATAATTATGATTATTATTTTGAACATAAGAATACATATTAATATAATTATTTTTATTTGTACACAAAAATTAATGTGTCCAATAAAGAGTTTTCTATCTATCTATCTATAAAGGGACTTAGCTAGTAAAGCTAGTAATAACAATTCTTCCTTGTTGGCTTCCAGATAGAGGAGTCTGCAACCCTCGGCGTATGGACGACGCATATCTCCTCAGGTTCCTCAGGTGCAGGAGGTTCATACCGGCTCTAGCTCATAAACTGGTACGTAATATCATTCTTGAAATCATTAGTAATAAGTACAATAGCCCATTTATGAAACATTGGATTACAACAATAATACCCTAAGTTTTTTCATATACATTAATTTATTTTTGCTGTTATGTTGTCAAGAGAAATGTATGCTCTATTATTTTTAACTGTTTATCTTTATTTTTAAATTTTTATCTTTTCTGAACATCGTGTATAAAATTGTACCTACCTACTCTATGGACTTTGTGTCTGACAATAAAGATTTTATTATTATTATAACCAGGGGATCAGAATACTAGAGAGGATTGATAATTCCCATACTATAAAGCGGGGCACGGAAGTTTGCCATAATTACCGATGAAACCTAGATGGCGCTGCAAATCGAGCGTGCAGCCTAGCTACCGCCAAATTCCGTGACGCACTGCAGTGATATAAGAATAGTAGATTGCGGGAAGGGTTATCATTACCATAATCTATGAAAATGCAAAAAATTTAGTTTTTTTAATGAGGCACAAAAATCAAACTACTAACTTAATTAAAATAAAAGCCTTAATTTGTTGTATTCTGTGTTTAGTATTTTTTGGTATATCGGTAATAGCAATACATCGTCTATGTACGAGTAAATATCAACTTTCTAACTATCACGGTCCATGATATAGGTGAAAGCCTGGTGACAGACAGCCAAGTCTTAATTATAGGGCCCGTTGAAACGTTTTAAGGATACGGAACCCTAAAAATGTACTTTAAATTATTTGACTTTGACTTTCAAGATCGTACTCAAAGATGGCAACTCAAAAGAGCTTCGATATTCTTGGTACAAGTCCAGTATCACCAACTTAGCTGGGTTTCTTCTTTTGCCCACCAGTTCAGGTGGGCAAAATTGGAACTACAAGTTCGACAGCATTCTTAGGCTTCTTTATTAAGAAACAGATGTAGGAACCACCCGATGCAAATACCAATTTCGGTCACCCATCTAAGACCTGACAACAACGAGTGTTGCTTAACTTCGATAGTTGTAAAGTTATCATCGACTCTGTAAAAAATGGTCGAAATTCCAGAAAGTTGTTTATTTATTTATTTCCATAGCTTGAGCATTATACTCAAGTTATCGATGTAAATTAACTTATAGTAACATATACCCTATCATCAAATGAAGTTATGGTGCAGCAATATAATTAAAAAACTTACTTTACATTAAAAACTAACTTAAAAAACAACAAACTAACTTAACTTTAAACCTATTCTACTACTAAAACTATTTTCGAATTACTGTTTACATAAGTATTAAGTATTGAAAAAAACATATGAGCACTTATTACGAGTATGTAGATATAAGTATATGTATATATACAGTGTAAACTCCATGTATCGTCACTCGATTTAACGACAAACTCTCTAAAGCGTCGAAATCAATTGGCTTTAGTTGATGTAGGTTGTATTCCATACAATGATACATTTTCTCCATTTAACTACTACTCTCTATAACGCTATAAAATTTACATCCCCTTCAGTGTCGTTATATAGAGTTTACACTGCATATTAAGTTTATATGTGAATTCCAATTTTCGTGTATTGGCTATCCAGATGGTTCGCTACGAAGATTTTCGGAGAAAGAATGCGTATCTGTACGACTGCGATGCATTCGGACTTCAGAAGGTCAAGAACGTATACGGCGGAGTGCTTCCTGAGAGCCCCGACAACGGAAGGATCATCCTTATGAGGTTTGGTAAGATTTTAAACTCCTTCTTTGCGTGTGACCCTGGTATCTAGACTTGAGTGTTAGGACGAATTTAGCTCGTGTCAAGCGTACTCTCCCTTTTTTTTTACAATAAGTGCTGGTCAAACCATTTATTTTATACACTGGAAAAACACAAGCCGTGGTTTTAAAAATATTTTGATATATATATATTCTTATATATAAAATTTCCGTGTCACAGTGTTTGTTACCGAACTCCTCCGAAACGGCTTGACTGATCATTACCAAATTTCATATGCGTATTCAGTAGGTATGAGAATCGGCCAACGTGAAACGTTTTTACCCCTAAGTGATAAGGGTTGTTCACCCTTAAATATATTTTTTTATTTTATTGATGAATTTTTTTTATTTGAATTTTATATAAAGTGGCATTAAAAAATACATACAACCCTAAATTTTTACTTTTTTATCATCAACCCCTATTTTTTTATGGCCATTTTAGTAAATTTCTGTGTCACAGTGTTTGTTGCCGTACACCTCCGAAACGGATTGACTGATCTTTACCAAATTTTATATACGTATTCAGTAGGTCAGAGAATCGGCTACTATTTATTTTTTATACCCCTAAGTGATAAGGGTTGATCACCTTTAAACATTTATTTTTTATTTTTCGACAAATTTTTTCATTTTATTTTTGTATTAAGTGGCATTAAAAAATACATACAACCCTAATTTTTTTACTTTTTTATCATCAACCCCTATTTTTTATGGCCATTTTAGTAAATTTCCGTGTCACAGTGTTTGTTGCCGCACTCCTCCGAAACGGTTTGATTGATCTTTACCAAATTTTATATACGTATTCAGTAGGTCAGAGAATCGGCTACTATTTATTTTTTATACCCCTAAGTGACAAGGGTTGATCACCTTTAAACATTTATTTTTTATTTTTCGTCAATTTTTTTCATTTTATTTTTGTATTAAGTGGCATTAAAAAATACATACAACCCTAATTTTTTTACTTTTTTATCATCATTCCCTATTTTTTATGGCCATTTTAATATTTTATTCATTTTTCATCTCGCTTGATAACTGATCAAATATAGTATCTAACTGTACTTCGAGTAAAAATCCTTTTTTTTTTTTGAAGGAAATAACTAACAAAAATTTAACCTGATATACTGATGCTTATGATTATTGCCAATCTTAAATACTTAAAATTTGCCGCGCCTTTACTTTACTGGTGAGTGAAATGCCACACTATGCCATAGACTGAAGTCGGTCTCCTGTTTTTCTCACAAAATTCTTCTTCACAGACTTCTCTCACTGTTTACACAAATTTCGACCTTCGTTATTGTTTATGTATCGTATGTAGTAGTATTGTTAACAATTATCATTTTGCTATATCAATGTAACTCTCTTATTAACTTAACTGCGGCTCCACCCGCGTGTAAGTCGCTTTATTGCATAACCTCTCCTGCACATGACTGTTGTAAAAAAATGTATTTTCATCTGTGCGCTACTGTGGATCGGATTATACGTTAAATTGTAGGTCCTCCTAGCACAAACAGTCGTTAAACTAAGGCAGGGGCTTGAAAAACTCTCGACAACATAACTTGATCACTTAGTTCTTACGTAGAAGAAGCTATAAAATTTGATGTACTACTAAACTAGACCCCGAACGTATGAGCAAAAAATTTTCAACAAATATGATGATGACACTACAAATATTATGTAATTTGTTCTGCTTTGGACTTCTTTATGCTCAAACAGCTCGAATAAATATGCTAAAAATTTTCGCGCTCGCTTCGCTCGCGCATAGCTCGCTGCGCTCGCATCCGGTTCGCTTCGCTCGCGATTGGTCCTACGACGATTTGGGTCATAGCTAACGACACTACAAATATTATGTAATTTGTTCTGTTTTGGACTTCTTTATGCTCAAACGGCTCGAACAAATATGATAAAAATTTTCGCACTCGCTTCGCTCGCGCATAGCTCGCTGCGCTCGCATCCAGCTCGCTTCGCTCGCGATTGGTCCTAGGACTTTTGGGTCATAGCTTACGACACTACAAATATTATGTGATTTGTTCTGCTTTGGACTTCATTATGCTCAAGCGGCTCGAACAAATATGCTAAATATTTTCGCGCTCGCTTCGCTCGCGCATAGCTCGCTGAGCTCGCATCCGGCTCGCTTCGCTCGCAATTGGTCCTAGGACGTTTTGGATCACAGCTCACGACACTACAAATATTATGTAATTTGTTCTGTTTTGGACTTCTTTATGCTCAAACGGCTCGAACAAATATGCTAAAAATTTTCGCGCTCGCTTCGCTCGCACATAGCTCGCTTCGCTCGCATCCAGCTCGCTTCGCTCGCGATTGGTCCTAGAACTTTTGGGTCATAGCTTACGACACTACAAATATTATGTGATTTGTTCTGCTTTGGACTTCATTATGCTCAAGCGGCACGAACAAATATGCTAAAAATTTTCGCGCTTGCTTCGATCGCGCATAGCTCGCTGCGCTCGCATCCGGCTTGCTTCACTCGCGATTGGTCCTAGGACGTTTTAGATCATAGCTCACGACACTACAAGTATTATGTAATTTGTTCTGCTTCGAACTTCTTTATGCTCAAACGGCTCGAACAAATATGCTAAAAATTTTCGCGCTCGCTTCGCTCGCGCATAGCTCGCTGCGCTCGCATCCAGCTTGCTTAACTCGCGATTGGTCCTAGGACTTTTGGGTCATAGCTTACGACACTACAAATATAATGTAATTTGTTCTGTTTTGGACTTCTTTATGCTCAAACGGCTCGAACAAATATGCTCAATAATTTTATGCCTACACATAAGTACCATCGAAGACTTTATTTGATTAACTTATAAACATGCTATTTTCAATTTGTATTTATCCTGTATTCTTGGCGTCAGTGCCATCTAAGAAGAACAAATTAATGTTTGTTAAAATAAACACTATTAAATAGATGTGATTGAACATAATATTTTTTGGTGTTTGTTACTTTTATATTCCCTTAACGTTTGTTCATGGCGCTCCATACCCATTTCACGCATATACCATACACACTAATAATAAGTAAGTAACATTTTAATAATACTAGAATTTGTCTAGAAACTAGAATAAAAATAATTAATAAGGCAAAACAACGTTTGCCGGGTCAGCTAGTATATATATATATTGACCCCCAGGTGGTACTTCTCATGAAATATTTAAGTTTTTCTTCTGTCTAAAATACGTGACTAGGGGAGCAGGCAGTCTTAAGAGACATACGTACTCTTATCTTAAGTATTAGATATTAATAGACAAACAATCACTAGCGGTGAAAGTAAAAACGTACAAGAGTTTTAAACAAGGTTTTGTCGTATTAAAACCGTGCCGTTAGAAAGTCCGCGCAAACTGTATATTGCACGTCGTAAATCTCACTCTCAGACAATATGCCTTGTAATTGAGGAAATAATATGTGAAATGGCAATATTAGACCGAGCAAACGTAGTGAACAAGTCTCTGCATAAATTTTTGACCAAATTTGTTTTCGACTGTCCATATGTCTGTATGATTAAATGTGATTTTAGGTCAAAACACATTTAATGTATGCTTTTTGTTTATGCAGCATGTACCCTTAATATTTTCATATGCTTAATCTTTTTAGCAACTGACAGATGGACAACTGTCGCTTAGTAATATAGGGTTCCGTTTTTACCTTTTAGCTACGGAGTCCTAAACATTTTCAAGTAAATCTCCGTAAATGAAGTCAAAGTTTCTGTAAGAAATTTTGTTTGCTCGATCTACGTTTTGAGAACTACTAGTTACATTTTATTTTGCGTTTTTATTGTGATCGTTGCGTACGTAACAATAAATTCATTATTCATTACGTACTCGTGTCAGTAAAGAAAACATTTAAAAGTTGATTTCGAGCGCGAGTTAGAAAGAAAAAAGTACTTTCACATGTTTCATTTATTGAATCGAGTAAACATTATCTGTTCAATTTTAATTTTATTCTACTCAACCCACCGGGGAATCAAACGACCCTACCAAACTTCTACCCGCATACCAGGATACCATAAACACTAAGAGGTATTGTTTCCAGGCCACTGGGACACAGAAGCAGTTCCGGATATCGCCGACGTGGTCAGATGCGCGCTGTTCATGGATGAAGTGGCAGTGATGCAACCCAAGATGCAAATACTAGGAGTAACCATAGTGGTCGACTTGGATGGATTGAATGTTGGACATGCAACGCATATGACGCCGACTGTTGCTAGCCAGATTGTGGCTTTAATGGGGGTAAGAGCTTTAGGCCATAAGTAGTGTTAATAGGTATCTTCTAGGTAAGCGTGCCACACCGTAGACTGCAGCGCAGCTTAACATCAGGGTAACTATAGTCAAACGCTAACCTATCAAGGATAAAAATAAAGTTTTTCAGTATGTAAAGCCACACACGTAAAAGACTATTACAATAAGAATTATTAGAATAATTAATGATCAAATGAATTTACGCTCGCCACTCACAAAGCTATAATTATACATTACTTTATGTAACTAACTCTAGGAACACACTTTTTAATTTGAAATAAACTGACTTCGATCAGAAATATGTTGCGAAAGTTTCTTATGGTGGGCAGTATAGACCCCAAAGTATTTGCAGCAAAAAAAACCTTGCGTCTGAATCGACTAGGGCTTAGGTTCTTATTTTCGGTAGACATCTGACCTAAAACTTCAATACACTCCAAAATCACGGCGAAAATTAAAAAAATATATATTATCTTTGACATTCCCAAACAATTTTTATTTCGTAGACGGTCGTCGACGGAAAAACACACAATGAAGATTTTGTTGAAGCTTGTCCGAATAAAGAATTTTTTGAAATTTGAATTTAGAATAAAACAACTTTGATTCCTCAAATGAGGTCTCTAAAATATCCGTGTGGAGGTCGGACGTGGAAGCACGCCTATAAACTGATAAACCTTTATCGCTGAGAATGAAGCCAGATAATAGACAAAACTTAAACAATACCATAAAATATTTTTATTGATATTATGAACTAAATATGAATAAGAAATACCGTAACAAGAACTCATAGAAATGCATAATAATCAAATCGATCATATAATGTAAAACTTATCTAAAATTAATTAAAGTAAAACTGTATATCTAATTTCTAATAAATTATGTATGACAAGGCCCCTTTACAGATGAAAAATAGTATTATACGTTGAAGTTCAGTATTATACGTGAAATGTATAAAATAATATCTTTGTGACCAATCGGAAAATATAACATTCATTCATTCATCTTAAAAACCAGTGCCAGTGAAAAGAATACCTAAAATGCCCGCCGAGTTGCCTGTTATAGGAAAAAAAAGTTGTATAAAATAGGGAAAGCTAGGGTAAGTAACGCCATCTATCTTCGAGTAGCTAAGTTAGTCCCTTGTCCGACCATCATCTGTTTTGAACACGTCACTTCTCAGCGCACGTGACTTTTTTACCAGGCAAACATAAGGATGTAAGCGTTCTTTTGTGAGTTATCTTCATACAAACTGCTATTTCACTGTGGCTCGCGTTGAATTCCTAGAATACTTAGGTATGCAACGTATAAATGTCGAGCATACTTGTTAGTTAGTAAGGAAACCGCTAATTCTTTTGTAGAATTTACATTTTAGTTGGCAGTGAGTTTTAAATAATTCCGACGTAATAAATAGACCGTAAAGTATACGCCACGTTGACCAGATGCGGGTTGGCGAATGACACATTCGGATTATTATGTTTTCCACGTCTTTCACCGTATGAACAATAATAAATTGATGACCTCGTTGGCGTAATGGTTACCATGTCGGTCTGCTAACCAGAGAGTCCCGGGTTTGATACCCGTCAAGGCGAACATTTTTTTGACGAACTAAATTAATTGGCTGTCGGTATGTGTGTTAAATATGTATCGTTATAAAGTATGCATTATATGTAGTATATCAGTTGTGTTATAAACCATAATACAAACTATAAATGGTTTTGTATGGGGCTAAGTAGCCGTGCGTGAAATGTGTTCTAATATTGAAAATTATAATTAAACTAAGATTATACACATATGTATATATAGCCCTTACCTAAGAGGATATTATAAGCATTATTTAATCTTATTTCCGCTGATTTAATTGAGGGTCAGCTGTTGCCGTATCATGATATTGATGTTAGCTTCTCTTAAAACGATAAGGAAAATACAGCACTAGTCGAAACTCAATGGGTATTTGAAAAAAAAAAAATTTGTGATAAATAGAAAGATTATATATTAGTTTTATAACAAAAATATTTTTTTATTATTTTTTTTGCAATAATTCAAAAGTTATTTCAAAATAAAAATTAATTTTTGAATCCAGTACCGAAGATACGCCGACAACTCCCGAACAAACCCGAGCGCGTGTGTCGTCATAATGTTAGTTTTATTATACTTTGTATTCATTATTTTCCTATCAACTGCATTGATTGTCTGTGTGAAAACTAACATTATGACGTCACACGCGCTCGGGTTTGTTCGGGAGTTGTCGGCGTGTCTTCGGTACTGGATTCAAAAATTAATTTTTATTTTGAAATAACTTTTGAATTATTGCAAAAAAAATAAAAAAAAAATATTTTTGTTATAAAACTAATATATAATCTTTCTATTTATCACAAAACATTTTTTTTTCAAATACCCAAACCTGAATTGAAATATTTTTTGTGACGATATACTACGTCTAATAGATACAATAGTATAGTAAACTCGTGCCATTTTTTGTGCTGTGTTTGTATGCAACACTGAATTTGGTATATATTTGATCGAAGGGTACATCGCTTGATTCAAACTGGAATTACTGAATAACTAATCCTTTATTTCTGCCTTGGTTTGTTGGAAAGCGCCTATTGATAATTTATGAGCAATGACTCTTGAATATTCCGTCATGTATATTGTAACATTAGTCATTTGTTTTTCTTCCTAACTCCATAAGAATTCTTAATTCAAAATCCCTTCTCCCACAGGTCTCGTTCCCCCTCCCGATGCATGGTCTCCACATAGTGAACTACAACTGGGTTCTGCACTCCGTGTTCTATCTCTTCAAGCGCTTCATCCCTTCAGCAGTTTGGGGCAAGATCCACTTCCACGGCTCCGATCTGAGCTCACTCCACAAGCACATACAACCCCAGTACCTCCCGAGTTTTTTAGGGGGCCATTGCAGATATTACATTACAACGGAAGATTGGATCGCCAAAATCGAAGAATACAAGGACGATTTTATCATAAAAGAACTTAGGGATTTAGGGTTTTATGTGAGAAGTGATAAGAGTCCAAGAACTTTGATGGAAATTAGCCATTAGTACTGTAACATCAATTTTTTTTTCATCTTCAACAAGATACTACAATGGGGTGCAGCCAGGTTATGTGGGATTTGTACCCATAATTCCCCCCGGTGACCTGCCTCTGTGCTTAACGGAGGTCTCCGGGTTCTTCCGGGAAACACCCCGGAGACCTCCTTGCACTGCGCTGTGGCCCTTCCCGATTACTGAGCTATCCGCCAACGACGGCGACGGTCACGCGACGCCGTCGTCGACCCCGCACGCGATGAAGCGGGTGTCGGAGGCCCATCTCCGAACACCGTCGAGTCTGATGCCTCTTTTAGTCACCTCTTACGACAGGCAGGGGCAGTTCCGCAGACTTATTCTTTCTGTAGAACTGGTAACAACTGTAAATTATCATTAGAATTTAGTAGTACGTAAGCTAGTAGTTATAGTACGTAAGCCTCTGTAAGTCCCTAATTAATGAACTATTTGTATTTTGTATTTGTATAACTAGGGATAGATAATAATTACATACCTCGCATTTATAGACTATATTTTTTTCAATAAAGTTAAGTAAGTGCGTAAAAATGTTTTTCATTCAGCTCTAAAACACCCTTATTATGCTTATCTCATCTCAGTTTATAACCCTAATAGAAATCACCGTACATTCAAAGCCGAAGTCAGGTAAAAAAGACACTGGCAATTGACAACACTCACATTGATAATGAACGTCTATTACCAATGGCGTTAGCTTTTTACTTCACTTCGGGATAGATTGTTTATGGTGGATTGACTGCGTAGGTCGAAAAAAAACTAAGTAATTGTAATTGTTGTTTAAGCTTTTGTAGTTAATCTACTTAGATAATTTAATATTAATTAAGAAAATATACTTACTTAGTTTAGATTGTTTTATGATATTTGCGACAATATATAAAAAAAAATTAATTATTAATAAAAAAATATTAATTAAACGATACACATTATGATAAGAAATGCATTCTCTAGTAGACCTACCTTAATGAACTGAATTTATTTTTCAAACAAAGCTTCCCTTATTTCTATGATTTGAAAGGTTTCTCCAGAAATATTTATTAGCGTTACCGGAAAATAACGCAAAAACATAAGTTTATAACCATTAATATACTAATATATATATAAATAACGTAATTGTTTTTTCTTTGTATTTAACGGAGAAAAGACAAAAAAAAGTGTTTAAAACCTGAATTATTCCGCTCAACGCTGTACATTAAAAAATGTTGGAAATCCCTGATGCAACTTTTTGTCAAGGTCAAACATTTGTCACCAAGCACCTAACGGAATGTTCCGGCAGGGTCCTTGAGAGCTAGTTATTCCAAACTAAGCATTCACCTTAGGCCAGAGTACCGCTAACTCGCGCTGGTCAAATGTGAAGCTGTAACGATTTAAAAAAATATTCATAGAAAATAGAAACACATCTTTGGTAGGTATGTATTTTAAATAATCACATAATGATTTACCTAGTTTATTTACAAATAAATATTACAGAAAAGATAATTAAAATAATATATACAAACTTAGAATAGAAACAAGAATATGTAGAATATACTACTTTTTAATGTAAGTACTGTATCTGTAAATCACTTCAAATTTATTTGTTTTATTCACAGTTTTTAAATACTCGCGCCAGACCGATTACGTAATTGGGTTGAACGACTCGACTGGCGACTCCAACGAGTGACCTTCAAGCATTCAGAGAATGTATATTTCATTCCATTCAACCTCTTAAACACTTATTTGCTCCTAGTAAAACATTCGTTTGAGTTTCTGCAATTCAACGACAGCGTTCTTACGAAACCGTTCTAATGAGACCTCTCGTTGGTTGTTCTATGAGTGGAGTGAGGTGTCCTTTTACATTGGTATCGTTAAAACCGTATTCCGAATGCCACGCACGAAAAAAACACGAAAACGAAATTCGAATCGAAACGCGGTCGTATTAGCGGTATCGCGTACCAGGCTAGCAGCGGAAGGCAAGATCAATAATTTCTTCGATAAGAATAGACCACGGATCGGAAAAAACAGACGGATATGCTTCGCGTCATAACTAAATAGGTAATCATAGACAAACAATATAATTTTATGTGCAGCAAATAAACAAGACACAAGTTGCTTAAACCATTTTAATACTGTTTGGGTAAATATATGGTATAATAATTACTAGTAATATAATAGAATATATATATACATTTAAGGTATTACATTGATATGTAATATAGCGTATTTTGTTAAAATAAATATTTTGTAGCTCTATTTTTTAACTACACATTCTTACACAGTGTTTAATATAAGAATAACATTAATTAAATATATTTGTGTATTTCTACTTTAATTAATCACATGAGATCATTTTCTTACTTCCTCAGCGCATCTTATAGTTTTAATTTTCTATTCAAAACACTAAAAAAACCTTTTTAAAAGGTCGCCTTTATCACTCACTATAGGAACTTTCGGGACGATAGAAAAATTATTTCTGAATTTTTAATTCGCAAAATCTGTTGAGATCAAAAGTTTTTGAACCAAAAAAGAAAAAAAAATGTGGTAATATAATATTATTAATGTCGTCTAACTTGCAACCAAATGTTTACTATTGACTTGAGTCATAATCTATGTTATTAGGAATGCATAAGTTAAATAGAGATCTAAAGCCCAAACGCGCTCAAATCATCCTTCCTATGATGCATTCGAAGCAGTTGCTTCTCGAACTGCGCGAACAATCCCGTCGGGTCGTCAGTCTCATCGAACTTCACTGGAGGTATGGTCGCCTGGTACAGGTCTTCGAATGTGAAGGTGGGTTTGGAGCTCATGTGAGCAGGCTTCTCGCGGGTGCCGTGCAGAATCAGGCTGATTGTGCCCACCTCGCCAGAGTGGGATTTACCAGTCTGGAAATAATGTGTTGCTATTAGATAATAAATTAATAATACACACGCAGGCACGGCTGGTTAACCCCATACTGAACCATTTATTTCTATTTCTATTTCGTATTATAGTTGCTAACACAACTGATATACTACATTATACATACATATTTAACACCCAGACCCACAGCAAACAAATTTAGTTCAATACAAAGATGTTGGCCGTGCATCGAACCCGGAACCTTTTGATATGAGATATAAGATGTAAGTGGCAATACTACCTTATCTAAGATAGTAACAGTCCAGGTCCCTCCAGGCTGTTCTCCCCACGAAGCCACAGAGGTCATGGGCCAGTTCACGAACCCGGCACTCGAGTTATCCTTGGGCCGCTGGCTTAGCAGCTGTACCTTTGTTCCTGGTAACAGTTTACAACGTATGTAAATGAAGCTATTCAGCGGCACACACGACTAAACTAAATTTAAAGAAGCCCCGTCTCTTTTCATCTTAGATGGCCAGAAAGAGACGGCACGTTCTGAACCACAGACAAAACAACTAAAATCACGTCAAATATGGAATGTGCAGGCAGTTTTAGTGGTAATTCGAGTGCGCTCTAAAGTCGCCTATATTTTCTACATTTGACGTGATTTTCGTTGTTTTGACTATGGTGCAGAACGTGTTGTCTCTTTCTGGCCACATAAGATGAAAAGAGACGGGGCTTCTTTAAATTTAGTTTAGTCGTGTGTGCACACAAGACACAAGTACAAATAAGTATAATAGCAGCTTTCTGAACAGCAAATCCCGCGAAAATACAATATCTGTTATTTATTTAATAAGATACGTTAATATTTTTTGTAAAACTAATTGTGAATGTACATGTGTTTTAGATAAAATAAACTATTATTATTATTTATTTTTTGTTGAAGCTAGGTAGCTTGTCTTATTAATTGTGATCAGAATGAGAAAAAGAGCGAGAAATTTGACAGTGATAGGTATTGTAATGTATGACTGATATAGCTAAGGTTTGTGTTTATTTTTGACTTTATTCAATTTAATGATTATGTGTGTAAAACTGTAAATGTCTCTACTTATATTGATTAATGTTAATTATTGTTTATGTTTTTTTTTTCTTTCTTTGTAATGTAACTTTTGACTATTTTTATAATTTAAGAGTAATAATATTTAATCCTCATTTATTCAATAAAAATATATAAAACTTAAAATTATATTTAATTTATGTAATTGGTTTGTGTACCGTATTAATTAAATTCCGTAAATAAATTGTTTTACAATAAAAAATACTTATAATGATAAGTGCAATGAAAAAAACTTCGAAGAGGTTTAACCTCCGTTGCAGTGTTCTCACTTTTACTTTTACAACACAAAAATAACAACTAAATATAGTATGATCTTCAGTGTGTATAAAAAAAAAAACTAAACCCTGGCAGACGGAAGTCCCTTTCTTACACACGATCAGCAGTGCGAGTTAGAGAGAGAGCGTGATATGTCCTCTCCCCCACACGGTACATCACGTGGGCCCGACGCAAAGTAAGCAACAAACAATAAAATGGCAACGGCGCATACGCATATTCATTATTCCATAACTCAAATTAAAACATCGGCATCGTTCATTTGGCATAGGTTACAAAAATTTACACTATAATTTACTGTTGCCCCGCATAACAGGATCATATGATACTTAGCGCGGGGCGCAGTGGATATGGCAAAACAACGTACACTAAGACTTAGCTATAATTTAGTATTTAATTACTCATAGTACGTTTCACCCCTGTATTTGTACTAAATAAACTATTTGATTTGAATAGGATCCCTATTATAGTGTAAATTTGATGATGTTATGCAGCGCTGTGGCCTATTTTGTAGCTTGCTTACCTTATATCATTAACATGCCACTGATCTCACAAAAATACATAATAATAATAATAATAGTTTAAAAAACTAAAAAACACGCTTTTTATAAAAAACCGTAATTTTATCAAATTAGTATATTGTCATCGATCCTCAATAAATCTACAAAGTTTGAACGAAATCTGGCCGTTTAAAGTGGGTCAAACTCAGACTATTCTAAACTCCGGAGTTTAGAATAGTCTGAGGGGTCAAAATCGCGCCCAAAAAAGTCGGTTACAAACAAACATACAGGTGAAGCTAATGAAAGCGTGTAAAAAAATAATAAATATACCTACCTTGTGATGAAGTGAGATAGATTTCTAAAGCGCCTCTGTAACTGTACTTGATGTTAACCACCAACTCTACGTGTTCTAAATACTTGACCGCACACCCATCCACTTCCATCTCTACTTCAACACTCTCGCCGGAAAATAGGAGCGTATCCGCTTTTGACATACTGTAACAATTAAAAAGCCAAATGTGAAACAAAAAAAAAGTATGCGATATTTCTTCTATCCTTTACACAGGGAGGCCTACCGTGTGTGAAACCGAACAACTCCATTCCGTAGACTTCTAGACCTCTCCTCGAATGTTCTACCAGGCATACATAATAAAACAGAGCTAACAACACTTTATCTGACGTAGTGGCGGTCAATGTCCCCAATATTACAAACCAATTCATATACTGATTTCGCTCTAACTCATGCAAAAGTAATAAGTCTTTCTCGCTTTTACAAAACAAAGCAAAGTTATTCATGATAACGTACGCCCCGCCCCGCGCTATGTCCCTGGCGAGTGAGTGATACTAAACGTGGGGGAACCAATTCATATTATACTGATCTCGTTCTAACTTATACAAAAGTAATAAGTCTTTCTCGCTTTTACAAAACAAAGCAAAGTTATTCATGATAACGTACGCCCCGCGCTATGACCCTGGCGAGTGAGTGATACTAAAAACTCAGTTTAAAACGGTTTAGCGTTTCGTTCGATTGCGCAACGCTTGTGGTAGCATTTTAAACGTTCCAACATAAACGGACACCTCATTACATACATTAGACTAGGACCGAGAGACCTAATTAGAGTGGTTTCGTAAGAAGCTAACGTGAGTCGAACAGAAAGTTAACGAATGTTTCACTAGGAGCACATAGCTTTAGAGAAGGTATGATGGCATTGTATAGAGAGGTAGGTGGCCTTGGGGCGAGGCTAACAACGGCAGCAACCTTTGCAAATTGCGGAGCCACGTTGCGCCCACCAAATGACTAGGAGTGCATACTCACGGAGCAGCTTCGATGCGACATGTGTGTTTGCTTGGGACTGTTCGCCAGGTTAGGGCTGCTTTCACTAATTTCTCAGCGTTTAGGAGTCCGAATCCAAATCGAACGTCGAAATGGAGACCGACCCTGAAACATACGTTACATAATATACACTTTTGCCTTCGTGGAATGCCGTCATCAGTAACCAACGTGTAATTTTCGTAATAGTTATTTTCGCAATAAATGAAATTTTAAACCAGAAAAAAAAAAAAAAAAAAAAAAAATGTTAAGCATATTTTCAATGATTTTTTTTTTGTTTTTTTTTTTTGTGATATTAAAAGGTACATACCCATTGGTTTGCCATCCAGGATTATGCGCTAAGGGAGAATAGTCCGAAGTCCACACGATCAAATGTTGCACGTCACGCCAAGTTAGACTTGGGCTACATAAACAGAAAGAAGTTAAATAGATAATTCTTTAGAAAATATATATTTAGATAGGAAATTCAAAAAGTAGGGTTTAGGTGATTATCTAAGTATAACTAACTTAGCTTGTAATGCGAGTGCAACGATCCCTGCAGCGAGCGGAGCCGCAGCAGAAGTGCCTGTATGTTTCAGAGTACAGGAATCGCCCGTGTCTGTAGTTGCCTGCACACACAACACATATGCATTAGTTGATTTCTTGATGTTACTCAAAACAACTAAGTATTTGACTCAAGGCCAAATATATAATAATACTAGCTGACCCCGCAAACGTTGTTTTGCCTTATAAATTATTTTAATAATTAGCGGTGAATGTTATGATAAAAGATTGATTTTTCTCTCTGCACAATTTGTTAGACAATCAATATCTGGAAAAAAGTCATTAATTCTTCTTTTTGTCTGTCTGTCTGTCTGCACTTACGATTTTCTGGTCGGAGTAAGCTCCAGAAGAGTACGCGGCTGCCAGAGTCGAGGAGCAGGTCTCTCCGTACCAGGGGAACTTGCCAGACTGAGACGCGCTGCCGATCGAGACTGTGTAAATTGATGATGAGTACCTGAACAGGTATAAGTTAGAATTAAAAAATACAAATACAGATCATTTATTGATAACACCAAAGTTTCAAAGTGAAAGGAAACCGATAAAGATTTCCTGGCGCTTGTTTGTGCATAGTTGAGCGGCGCCATACGTAGTAACTATTTAGTAATCTGTGGCTATATTTGAGCTACTGACAAAGCGGCAGTAGTAAAAAAAATATATGTAAAATAATTTGATAATATAGAAATAATAAGCTATAACGATTCTAGATAATCCTACAACAAGTCGAATTTGTTTTTGATTTCTTTATTACTTTAAGAAGCACATCAACGTAGTTAAAATTTAAACACGGCTCTATGCAGCGAATTTTACGTAGACGTGCTTTTGGAGCTCAAATTCTGAATTAAATATAACATAACGGAAAAAAACGTATTTATATGATTTTTCATAATATGCCAATATGTTTTTTTATCATGATTATGTTTTTTTATCATGATTATGTTAGTTATAAATAATAATAAATAATAAATAATTTTGCCGCCTTTTTAACTATGGAAAGTCCCCCCCGGCTGGCGCAAGACGGCGCGGCGACGTCATTTCGAGTTGTGCCGTTTTAACAGAAAATCTCGATGTTTGTACCAGGCGATCATAACGTAGAAGGAGAGCGTTTCATTGCCAACAAGGCCAGTAAAGATCACTAATTGATTGTACACGATCAGCGACTTGTATTGTGATGGAACATTTTAATAACATATTATTTTACATTAGCAAAGATAAGATAATTTCCGAAAACTGTGTCACTAGATTGTTTATAACCAGTTATGAACATACACATTATATGTATATGTACGTAACTATGTATAAATACGTATCAACAGTTTTGTTCTGACGTATTTGCAATAGCTTTAATATTATACTAAAGGATACTTACTTTTACTTTGTGAGGTTTTTTGTTTCAACTGGGCGCTACCGTGGGTCGGATGACAAGTTAAATTGTAGGGCCCGGTATAGTCTTAGAACAAGTCGTTAAGTCAAGTCTAGTTAAGCCTGCGGGCGGCTTGAAAACTCTTGACGCCAGGGCTTGGCCACTTAGCTCATACAAAGAAGAAGAAGATGAGGAAGAAGAAGCTTAAGAAGAAGAAGACTTACCCATCACAATTACAGTTATCTTCGTGCGCACCACCGTTGCCATTCGCCCAAACGTAGATGGAGCCTTTTCCACCTCGACCCTGCAGGGTAGACAAACTTAGTAATGCCATATGCCGAACTGTCGACCAGAAGGTCCCGGGTTCGATTTTGACGTGACAACGTCTTAAATTAGGTTGCGGCTGGGAGTCACTTATGAAAAAGTGTAACGCCCGGTAACGTTACGATGAGTCACCGAACGAGAGAGAGGCCCGCCGAATGCCTTGCGTCTCTCTCCCACTCAACTATGATCGGTCTGCCGCGCGCGCAGCACGCGGCAGACGTTGTCACGTAAAATCTTCGCCCGTAAAACCGACTTTACAGGCAACCATTTTTTTTTTTTTTACTCTGAATAGGCCAGCGCTTGACCACAATTCACCTGGGGTAACTAATATTGAGGTCTACGGTGGATCGAGCTAAACTAGACTAGTGAAAAGTAACTTACTTATTAATTAGGCAAACTTTCTTGTAAAAGTGACAGATTGATATGGTCATTTGTTTAATCAAATGATAAAAAAATTCTCCATTTATTAGTTTGTTTCGTTACTTTTCGCTATGAACCCCTTTTTTACTTGACTATATTTTTGTTATTATTATTTTCCTGTTCATGTTCATTCTTAGAAACTTTGACTGGGTGAACCGATTTTAGTGATTTTTTGAAAGGAAAAATGGTGGTGCTTCTCCCGTAGTCCTATTTCAGTTCAGTCCAGTTCTGGCAATGGAATCCATGAGGAAACCATATACTTAAGGAGGTTATATGGGCGACAAAATTGACAAATAACTCAATATCACGCCAACTTATATCGCTGATTCTTTTTTCATTGAAGAGTAATATACTCCCTGATGGTCTCTTATATATTTTATTTTTCGTATGAGCTTAGTGGCTAAGCTCTGGTGTCAAGTTTTCAAGCCGCCCGAAGGCCACAGGGCTTGTCTTATAGGTACGAGTAACTAAACCGGTTCAGTCGATTTTCCAGTTTTTTATTGTTTACTTTTTATAAGAGTAGCACACGTAGTAACATCTGGTACTATGCTATAACCAGTTCGCCTGGTTATTATTCTGTGCCTGAGCGTGTGCAATCACGTGACACGTTTTGTAGTAAATAGTATGTAATGCATCTACGTTATGATTGCCTAGTACGAACGCTCGGAACACGTCGAGATTTTCTACTAAAACGATGCAACTCAAAGAAAAATAAATAAATTATCGATACCGTATAAAATAACCGCCCATCGCGACAACAAGCGAGCGGCGACCGAGTGTGACGAGATGTTTACTTTATAGTCTTTGTCTATGCTTTATAGTCTGTCTCTCACTACCTATAAATTAATTAGCCTCTAAAACGCCTCTAAAGATGTACTAAAGGCGTAATAATTTCTTCCTTCTCCAACAAATGTGGTACAACTGATATTACTACACATACTTTATATAGATACTAGCTGACCAGGCAAACGTTGTTTTGCCTTAGTAAAAAAAAAAACTAAATATACAGTAGCCGATTCTCATACCTACTGAATACGCATATAAAATTTGGTAAAGATCAGTCAAGCCGTTTCGGAGGAGTACGGTAACAAACACTGTGACACGGAAATTTTATATATAAGATTTAACACGCAGACCGACAGCCAACTAATTTATTTAAGGTTGTTCGCTAGCATGCTGCAAGTGCTCATATGCCGCTAGATGGCGTTAAATAGGTATAAGTTAGTTATATTCATCCCAGCAGCCCAAGTAATTTCTTTTGTAACTTCAGAATCGGTTCGCGAAATCTACTGTTAATGTATTATTTTTAAGGCTCATCACAAAACAACATATATTAAGCGTTAATAGCAAAAATTTACAAAAAGCCATATAAAACCCATATCTACTATCATCTATTCTGTGACGATGCGGCTACACTCACACTAGCATTGACAATTTTTTTTTGTCACTTGAACTTCAGCATATTTGAATATGGATGCCAATTTCGAACGCTCAATTGTCGATTATATTAGCTCGTTCGTAGAGGAAGCATTTTTGGAACATGAAATATTTTTATGATTTGAATTGACCATGGTTCGAATCTCATGAATTGTTCTTGCTATTTTATTTTGTTTGAAACTCTTTTTTTTTGAAGGAAAATTATGAGAAAGAGAATATTTTCAATAGGTTTCGTTTTCGTGTATGTTAATATTCATAGCGCATACCTTCAAACCTCAAACGAAATTAGAAAAGTAAAAATCTATAGGGTACATGATATTAGTAACAAGAAAAAACTTTTCTCACGAATCATCTAACATATTGCATGAAACAGTTGTATTTTTCGCATGATTCCAAAATGTAAGCCCTTTCATTTGGGAAAGTTGCGAATAATATCATATCCAATATTTTGTATTCGCGGACATCCGAATACCATCAAACATAGCTAAGAACATCAAAACCGGAGCTAGACACATATGTACCTTCTACATACAGTGCGTGCGTGGGATGCCAAAATCTGATAAAGCTACGTATCCAGAGACCTTTTATTGATAAAATCTAATTTTTACTCTATCTTATCAGCTTCAAGTCTAATGATCAGAAAAGTAAATAATTACATATTATCAGGGAATTTATATTTATTAGACTATGGATACAATTTTAGCTACATTTGAAATAAAAAAAACTGTTATTATTATTCTAAGGTAAGAGGCCTGTCGAAATCTTAGTTATAATAAATGTACATCTGGCAGTTTACATATTGTATCGTTGATATAATTATACACTAGTGGCCCGTCCCGGCTTAGCACGGGCATAAAAAAAATTTAATTCTAGGAGATATGTTTGAAAGTCGTTCTTATTCGTTACAAACAAACATTTAAATTTTATCGCATTATAATTTTGACATAGATTAAAGTTTTTTTTTGTATTTATGGGTTCCGCTGCTCTCAAGACATACTAAACGACACCCGCCACAACTAACTTTTCATAGCGCATGCCATGAAACAATTTTTTTACTCTTTTTTATACCTTGTGTTACATTACTGGAGTATTATAAGAATTTATTACCCTTTGCAACAAAATATAATGCTTATGTCATTTGGGGATAATGTAGCTTCCTAACGGTGTAAGAATTTTTAATTTTAGTCCAATAGTTTCGGAGCCTATTTGCGTCAAACAAACATAAAAACATCCAAACAAACAAACAAACAAGCCTTTTGTAATTATGAAATTGATAAAGATATTGATAGGTAAACAAAAGACGTAAGTATAAAAAATGTATATAATTGGCCAAGTACGAACCGGGCTCGCGCGTGAAGGGTTCCGTACCATTATAAAAATATGGCAAAAAAACATGTTTATACAAAAAACATGTTTTTTGCCCCATATCAAACATTCGTTTTATTTTGAAAGAAAGAAAGAAAGAGAGAAATCATTAAAGAATCTACCAAGTGTCATTGTAAAGATAGAGTAAAAAGAGGTAATATGTAGCTTAATATTCTTTAGAATTCTTTAGTGTCCTGTTATCGTTATTGATATTAAGCAAAAATACAAAATATAACACGTATTTTAAGGTACACTTTAAAAACGTGTCATCCACCCTTTATATTTGTATATTTTCTGTTTTTAGTATTTGTTGTTATAGCGTATCTAGTACTTGTATACTCTTGGGTTATAACGGCAACGGAAACAAATAATTTGTGAAATTTTCAGCTATCAAAGTGTATAAGAAACAGCCTGGTGACAGAAAGACACAACGAATATTTTGTAAAAGGCATTCGTTTTTATCTTTTAAGTACAGAAAAGATCGCAGTAGTATATTAATTTCATTCTTAGGGTACCTAACCCTAAAAATTATTGCTGCAATATAAATACGTTTTTTTAAGTATGTCAAATATGACAAACTGACATTGACATAACTAAATTTCATTCAAATAATCAAACAAAATTAGACATATTTTAAATTTTTAATTCTATTACGATACTTAATATAAAAATAGCAATAATTTATTTAAAAATAATAAATAAATTTCATCAAACTCTTTAACAATACTTTTTTTGATCCTGCCATCTATCGGAATTTTGTTGATTTATTACTACGGATGGTAAGCTTGGGTTCATGTTTGGCAGAGAGAACGACACTAACGGAAACGGAAACTAACAATGTATACGTATACATGTCACCAACTTAGCTGTTCAGGTGGCCAAAATTGGAATTACAAGTTCGACAGCACTCTTAGGTGGCAACAAATCTCCACTAGCGACACTGTCAACTGAACAGCTAAGTTCTTGCACTGCACTCATACATGTGTATTTTGCTGGAAAAAATCACGCTGATATATCTGTTTTGCGATGTTGGTATATATATATCTGTATGCGATCGATAGTTGTTGGCCATGTCGGGAATCGAACCGGGAACCTTCTGATTGGCAGTCCGGCATGGCAACCATTACGCCAACGAGGTCGTTAAAAGGAGTAAGAGATAGGCTAATTTTGTATAATTTGACAATTATTATGTAATTTATGAGCCATGTTAGTTAGATTTGTATTTTTAGGTTTGACTTAAATATGTGTATAATTTAATGTAATGTTTATTATTGTCTTAATTTAATGAAACTAATGATTTATCTACAAGTATGAAACTATTTTTATTAGATTTATGCTATTAATATTAATATTTAATTAATGTAATTGGTCTATGTACCGGTTTTAATTAAATTCAATAAATAAATATCAAAAGTATCATTGACATCGATGTGTTCCAATCGAGTGGCTCGCGTTGGGTTGGGAAAATAAATGCATCCACGCCATCTAAGTTATGATCGCCTAGTATATTCTGATAAACTAACAACTTCGCAAGCAGGCAGAGCACAACTAACAAAACTGAACTGACTACTGACTGACTCACGAATAGACAAACTGTTATTTATGGAGGCTAGTGAATAAAATAAATAAATAATTGGCCAAGAGTGAGTAGGGCTCACGCATCAAGGGATGCGTTGCATTGAGGTATATACGAGGGAGGGTCAAAAAGTTCGCGGAATGGAGGGGATAGTCGGGGGAACGGCCGCTGATAGTTACTAACTATTAAGGGACTCTTTATGAGTATGCCAAGTTTGAACCGAATTGGGTCAATAACCTGTCAGCTGTCATCGATCAAGCAATTAAATCCGGAAAAAAAAACATGGAAAACATCGATCATAGAGATCAAGCACAAACCCATATAGACCAGGGTCGATAATTTTTAAAACAAAAAAATTAATAGTGGGGTGAAACCCATTAGAAAAGGAGGGGAATATTTTAAAAATTATTTATTTACCAAACAGTTTAAAAGATTAAAAACTAATAAAAATGAAAGGAAAAATAATATACGGGCGATCTGAGGTCGGGAAGAGGATGGGGTGAGTTGTTAAGGGTAAGAAACGGTTTTTCTCGATTTCCGGCAAAACTAAAAGTCCTATCGAAAAAAGTTTAATGGCAAAGTTGTAGGTAATAAAAAGATCTACAACTTTTGCATTCATAGTTTTTTCACATAACCTCAAAGTTTATGTGAAAAATTCAAAAAACCAAGTTTTTTGTTTTTGTTTTAGTTTTTTGAAAAGAACAGAGGCAGAGTCCCAGGGCATCATGAAGCAGCAAGAGTCTCACCACAGTGACTCCCTTCTTGAAAGCCTCAGTGGCCAGGCGGCCTGGGCCCTCAACAGTGCGGCCGTCGTCGTTCGGGCCCCAAGACGCGCTGTATACGTCCACCTTTTCTGCTGCATATGCTGGAATAGAAAGTAAAGTTAAATAAACATAGAAGATAAAACGAAGATAAGAAGAAGACCCTTTAAATAGAATAAGTGCGAAAGTTTGAATGTGTGTGTGTTTGTTACTTCTTCACGCTTAAACGCCTGAACCGTTTTTGATGAAATTTGGTGTTTCAGCTCGGATTAACACATAGACTGCGCAAATAACCTCTTTCACGCTCCAACGGCTGGACCGATTTTGATGAAATTTACTATGAAGACAGATTTGACCTTGGATTAACACAAAGGCTACTTTTTTATCCCGGATTAACTTCTTTTGCCCTGGATAAACTGCAGGGCGCAACTAATATAAAACTAAGCTAGCCAAGTCAGAGTCCTTCTGGCGGCTTGAAAACTCGACAACCTCAGACTACAGGAATAAAGGCAGACGCCGCGGTGTCAAGCGCACGAGTGAATGCGACTTTATATACATGTGTGCGTGGCACACATAGCCACGTACTTTTTACACTGTAGCGACACGCGTCGTCGTGTGCGTGTAATGTTGCTAGTATCAGCAAACAAAATACCTTTAATTTTTTGATGTACTTTATTAGTACCCATTTTTAGTGACTGAGATTGACGTATTAATTAAAACACGTGACGCTAATTATTTAACACACCTTTGTTTTGCACCAATTTATATATAATTTATGTATATAATATTGCCTTTTGGCGTCAAATTTTACACATTTCACGGTCATTTTTAGTTTTGATATATGGTGAAGCCGTATATTCAAAATTTTCTAAACAATTTACTTAATAAGGTTCACCTTGTGGTCTGCTCCATGGCACTCATGAGCATTCTCCATTTCTTGATAAAAAAAAATCGTTTCCAATAAAACATTTCAAAAAAATTCATCTTTAATTTTTATGGCCATGTTTCGTCTTATCGATTTTGGCGAACAATGGAGACCCAATCTTGGCGTAAGTCAGAGTCTACGGGAAATCTAGAAAAAACTGATATTTTAGCATTTGTTATTATATCAAATAAATTAAGTATGATCACGAAAATTTCAATGACATTAAAGACACGGATTTAAAATCTATAATGATTTGACGTAGGGCTAATCTAATACATAACATGAATCACATTATCACACAAAATACTTTGTGAAAACATTGTTACCACTGGATTTTTTTTATAATTTGAATAAGATAGGCGCAAGCTAAAATAATATGATATTTTAAATTAAAAAGACCCCAACAATAAAACTGAATAATTTATAATTTGAATATGTTAGGCGCAAGCTAAAATAATATGATATTTTAAAATAAAAAGACCCCAACAATAAAACTAATAAAACAATGTACCCATAAAAAGTGAAAATCTTGAGACCTCATCCATGACCACATAGGGAAAATTACCCCACAAGTACGGATAAAATAATTGCCGCATACTTGTCACACTGGCCCAAGCTGGTATAGGTTTTGTGTTCCAAGTAGTTTTATTAAAATATTTTTACGATTTTCTTACAAATCATTGAAGAAAACAACAAACTCAGCTATGAAAATATAATCCATCGTGGCTCTTTTGTTTTTGGGAACTATTTTTGGAATCACGAGAGACGCAATACGGCATAATTTAATAGAAAGATACGCTGCGAAGTGACAACTGCGGAGCCGTCCGACGCGAGAGTTGCTTGGTAGCGACTGCGGGCGGAAACGTATTACTGGAACATTTAGTATTACTGAACTTACAGTCACTTGTAAGTTCGACACCGCGGCGTCTGCCTTTATTCCAGTAGTCTGAGTCGACAACAGAGCTTAGCCACTTAGGTCATAGGAAGAAGAATGAAAAAATTTGAATAATCGCTCCCTCCTGCTCAAACTTATCGGGTTATTCGAGTGAGAGAACATGACCTCATATGTTTACTTCTTTCGAATCTAGAGCAAGGCCAAGGCGAGATTCGACGGTCGGGGTATACAAAATTAAGCTTTAAGTCTAGCAGTATAAAGGTTAGCATCGCACATCAATTAAAATAATAATAAATTCATTGAACATTCCAGCGAATGGAATACATTTGAATAATCGCTCCTTCCTGCTCACACTTATTAGGTTATGCATGTGAGAAAACAGAACTCATATGTTTACTTACTTTCGTATCTACAGCAAGGCCAAGGCAAGATTCGACGCGCGGGGTGCACAAAATTAATCCTTATATTTCCCCAAATCCCAAATTAATCCTTATATAACCCCATACCTGTATCTGCGGGGCGAGGGTAGAGGCAGAAGGGTATCACGGCTTGAGTTGCACACAGTGCGCTGGCAGGAGACCACGGCACCACGCCATCAATGACATCTTGAAGCGTGCCTTTGTATCGGCAGAGGTCCCGTGCGTCCTGGAGCCACCAGGTCTGTCACGTTCTGACGGCAAGCGACCGGACGGTCTTACGCTGGTTCCCTGGCAAAAAGGGCGCTGCCTAGTGTGGGATGCAACGTGCGTCAGCACATTCGCATCCTGTCACCTCCCCGCTACTCAGCAGACTGCCGGCGCGGGAGCAGAGACAGCCGCCCGAGGCAAACGCCTTAAATACGCGAGCTTGGAACCGGCGTACAACTTCGTACCGTTTGCTGTGGAAACTTTAGGATCATGGTGCTTGGACGCCAAGCTTCTAGTCCGTGACCTCGGACGTCGAATGAGGGAGCGAGGTCAGGATCCTCGGTCAGGGTGGTTTTTGACGCAGCGAGTTTCCTTGGCAATCCAGAGGGGTAACGCCGCCAGCATTTTGGGGACCTTCGGTGCAGCGCGAGGAGCTCATAGTCCGTTTTAGTTGTTTTTTTTTGTGTTTGTGCAGTTTAATTTTTATTTATAAGTGACGTGTATTATATATAAATATAATCTTTTATTGGATAATTTTGACTTAAAATTAAAATATATATTTCCAATATTAAAGGTTAGTATCGCATATCAACAAAAATAATAATAAATTCTTTGAACGTCAACACTATTGTCTGGCCATTAATGCACAATATAGTATGGAGCTGCATTTATATTTTTGTAGATTGTGTTTTATCTTGCTCTTTGCATGCCCTTCGGTGCATTGAATCATATTGCGCACAGCTCCTTAATTTCATGTTGCCCTAGTTAGTTCAGTTGTCCAACCAACGTGATTCGTGTATTCATTCATTCAATGATGGATGTGGTGCTAAGTGAAAGAGAGATTTCTGTGTAGGGGTTGCCAACTATAGCTACTCTGGTTTTGTTTTACTGCATACTGTTTGCCGTTGAAAAAGAAATAATGATAAGATGAGAAGAGCCATTGAACCTCCGACTTATCTATAAGACTCTTTGTCCTGACTCATTCATCTATAGGCAACGCTGAGCCTAAACGGCTGGTCCTAGGGGTATGAAATTTGGAGGGTGTATTTGTTTTAGTATGTAGACGCGTACTAAGAACGGATTTTTGGAAATAGATAGATAGATAGATAGATAGAAAATTCTTTATTGGACACATTAATTATTACATACAAAAAAGAAAGAGCTTACAAATAAGTGTGCCACAATTGGCGGAAATACCACCCCTAAGGGGGTGAAAGGGGGTAAAACAGTTTGTATGGAACTAACTTCTTTGTTTTTAAACTTACAGCAATGAAATTTGGAATATGTATAGTTTATGTTAAATTAAAAATAATGGTACCAAGTTAACTATAGATATCACATTCTCTTTTTGGTGTTGGTGCGTGGGGCATTTGGCCTCTGCGCCTTGTCGCTCGTTGCGACCGACCAACATAGACTCTATTACAAGAGCTATAGAGTTCAATGCCGATCAATTCGCGCACGGCCACCTATTGGAATAGTCTCACTAGAGACTGCTCGGATGGCAGACACACTAACTAACAACTAGCATCTCCTCTGCCGGCGATCAACAGACGACTGACGACGCCTCCACTGGCTCCAGCGATGCCCCTCGGAGATTCATTTCGGTCTCAACATTGCCACCATTATACTAGGCGTGCATAAATGTGAGGAGTTGTTTTGTGACGCGGAGTGCGTCACAACACGTGGCGGCCTTCGCAGCTCACGTCAATGACATAAGGGTGAGAGCACAACGCGCTGTTTGTTTTTTAGTATTTTTTTTATTTTGTGTTTTGACGTGACAACGTCTTAAATTAGGTTGCGGCTGGGAGTCACTTATGAAAAAGTGTAACGCCCGGTAACGTTACGATGAGTCACCGAACGAGAGAGAGGCCCGCCGAATGCCTTGCGTCTCTCTCCCACTCAACTATGATCGGTCTGCCGCGCGCGCAGCACGCGGCAGACGTTGTCACGTAAAATCTTCGCCCGTAAAACCGACTTTACAAGCAACCATTTTTTTTTTATAATTAGCGGCTATTAAAAATTTTTTTAAGTGTGATATTTATTTAAATTTACATATGCACTTATACGAGTAAGTAAAATATAAAATTACATTATAATTATAATAAAATATAATTAATTAATATTGGTAAAGATACGCAAACATTTTATATAATTTCCTAAATTAAGCTACCCGCCAAAACGTGCCCATCATGCAAATACAAATACAAATCATTTATTGATAACACCAAAGTTACAAGTTAAATAATATGATATCATTACAAAAGTATATGATACTAGCTGACCCGGCAAACGTTGTTTTGCCTTAAAAATATATAGTAGAAGATTCTCAGACCTACTGAATACGCATATGAAATTTGGTAAAAATCGGTCAAGCCGTTTCGGAGGAGTACGGTAACTAACATTGTGTCATGGAAATTTTATAATTCTTTATTGGACACATAAATAAAAAAGGCACAGTAAAAGACAATTAACTTAAAATTAGTGTACCACAATTGGCGGCCTTATCGCTTAAAGCGATCTCTTCCAGGCAACCTTTGGATGGAAAGGAATTTATAAACGACTAAAGAAGGACGTAGTGTACAATAAAGAATAATAAAAAACATACATATAATATTAATAATCTTATCTTAATTTATATAAATCTCGTGTCACAATGTTTGTCCTCAATGGACTCCTAAACCACTTAACCGATTATAATAAAATTCGCACACCATGTGCAGTTCGATCC
This sequence comes from Mellilla xanthometata, assembly GCA_035578125.1. NCBI lineage: Eukaryota > Metazoa > Arthropoda > Insecta > Lepidoptera > Geometridae > Mellilla > Mellilla xanthometata. The sequence goes on along the minus strand of JAPUBQ010000015.1, from coordinate 1,958,194 downwards.
AACTTGAGAGATAGGATAGTTTAAATCTCAAATTATAGTCGCAATTTTAATTTATTGCTAATATAATTTGTTATAATTAACTGTAAGTAACCTATCTATATAGTAATTGAATTATCAATGAAGTAATTCGTAAAAATGAAGAATCTTTTTGTACGTGTAACTCCAAACCAAAAAGAAACCTGGCAATAACTAACCTTAGGCCTATATTACTTAAAGTAGGCGACCATACGTTTTTATCAAATCGCTAGTGCCTTGAAAATTCGCAAAACGGACACAACCGTCAACGACGTCTGCCCTTACGCGTCTGCCCGCGTTCGGGTCGCGCACTCAGCCATGAGCCACTTCTTCCCCACCGCACCTACCCCGCTCCCCCCCCGCGCCCCGTTCGCCTGGCGCCGCCGCCACCGAAACGGTATTTATCGCCGAAATTGCTATGACTCTGCATTTTAAATCTGTGATATCTTCGAAAATATTTATTTAATTTACATGCTGTAAAAAGCCATATTGATCTTTATTAAATGCACAATGTATTTAAGATACTTAATCGGATAAGGATTAATACTGTATTGCTTAAAATCGCTTCGTAAATAAGCCATTATTTCTCATACAAAGTAAAGGATAAAAAATGGTTATTGTGGGTTATTCCTAAGAGATAAACATATACCATCACGGACTTTTTTGTAGACCTTTTTAAGTTGTACAATAATGTAGTAAATAGGTTTGATCTATCTTGTAGGATTCAGTCAGCGTTTGCAATGTAAGCGCAAAAAATGTGTTTTTTTTACTACCTCACATTAAAAACCTCAAAAATTGTAGCTTATGTGTTATTCTGATGTATAAGCTATAGCCTATGTGTTATTCTGATGTATAAGCTATATTGTGGTAAAGTTTCATTCAAATCCATTCAGTAGTTTTTACGTGAAAGAGTAACAAACATACATCCATACATCCATACATCCATACTTACAAACTTTCGCCTTTATAATAGTAGTAGGATGTATCCATGTCAATTTTCAATTATATTCTAGTACTATAATATCATTACAATAGTATATGATATTAATCATAATGTCAATTTTCACTACTAATTCTAGTATCTAATATAATATCAATACAAAAGTATATGATAGTTTATGATACATGCTTGCAACATTGCCTCATTCAATTAAATTTAAATATTTTCCGTACCTATAGCCTCAGCTTCGAGTCTATCAGTGATCCTTCCATCCAGCATACGGACGCCACCTATGCGTGCTCCCCAAGCCACACCTACACCACATTTCACGTTATTTGCTGTCATCGCTATCTGTAAGATAAACGTATTAAAACAACATAAGTAATCATACAGAATACAGATTTTTATTGGTATGCATAGTCAACTTAAAATAAATCTACAAAGTTTGAACGAAATCTGGCCGTTTAAAGTGGGTCAAAATCACGCCCAAAGAAATCGGTTACAAACAAACATACAGGTGAAGCTAATAGAAAGCGAGTAATAAATATAAATATCACTTGTTACCGTCATTGGTAAATTTATCATTAAAATATTCGTCCGTTTCATATTATGCTTTTTGTGCTATAAACAAATTTAATTTAATTTTAAATATATTATTATCGGAAGTTGCATTTTTTACATATTCTGGCAGGTATATACACTGATTTAGAAGATTTGTAATTATTTTCATATCATTAATTAATTATAGGTTAGTTTCTAGTGTCTCCATGTGACATATTGTATACAAAATACTTACTTCTCCTGCACACCTAGTTCCATGAGAGTTTGTCATGACTTCCTCATAACGAGGTGTTGGATCAGAATCTCTGTCGTTACAATCCCAGCTGATTTCAGGATCCTAGGACAAAACAAAAATCACATCAGGAAAGAATGGCTATGTAAACTGCGCCTTATAAATAATGAATGGGATTGGTTTGTCATTCGATATTAAGCTCTAGTGCAATACAATAAAGTCTTAAATTCATTGTTTCATTGACACTCTTATACAACTTTTATTAGTCGTTCAACGAATAGAGGAGGGAGGCAACTTGGGCCTGCGCCAATGACCTCACGATGTCACGTAGTCGTCACTTGGGCCGCGAACCTACTAGGGGAGCAGAGAGAATCGGAGATCTTAATATCAGAGAGCAACAAGTTAGAGTGCGCGCGCACGTCGACGAATGAATGACACAGATAAAACAAGTTCAATGACATTGATACAATATAGTGAACTGATGAATAAAGTGATGTTATTTTTAGCGGCAAACAAGCGCCCTGACCGTTTGCCTCCTGTTCGGTTTATCGATACATCGTTGAAGTTAGTCAAATAATTTAAGTACTTAGGACATATTATTACAGATGTTTTGAATGACGATTGTGATATAAAGAGGGAACGGAGAGCATTGGCAGTGAGGGGTAATATAGGTAATATGGCGGATCGAAGGTTCGCTCGATGAAGCAAAGCTTTACATTTTTCAAGGCATTTTGACATTGCGATGTGTAGAACTCAAAGGCTGCTGGTGTAAAAACATTGGCAAATTTCTCGGTGTAAGCACCAAGAAACCTGCCAATGCTCTTCGCGACAATATTTTTCGCATAATGGCACATAATAATATAACTAGATAATGGTAGGAATGCCTCGATTTTACAGCGCTTCTGGCATGTTTGCCGATGCACGAGTTGATGGTTTTCATTCAATTTTAAAAAACGCATCTTTTCAATTTTAAATAGAATAAGAAATAGTTACAGTACCATCCTTCAAGTCATACAGCAATGTTATCCCTTAATGTGTGAGCCCTACTCGCGCCTGGCCAATTTATTTTATTCACTAGCCTTCATAACAAATAAAACAGTTAGTGTTTTAAAACTATTAATTTGTGAGTCACACAGTCAGTTCAGTTTTGTTGGTTACTTGTGCTGCCTGCTTGCAAAGTTGTTAGTTTATCAGAATATACTAGGCGATCATAACGTAGATGGAGTGGATGCATTTATTTTCCCAACCCAACGCGACTCACTCGATTGTAACACACCGATGTCAATGATACTTTTGACGACCTTGTTGGCGTAAAGGCACAGAATAATAACTTGTACTTCGTAAAGGCTGATTAAATCATAGGTAGAGAGAAACAGACTATAAAGTAAACATGTCGGCTCACTCGCTCGCCGCTCGCTCGTTGTCGCGATGGGCGGTTATTTCATACTGTACGGATCATTTATTTATTTTTCTTTGAGTTGCATCGTTTTAGCAGAAAATCTCGACGTGCTCCAAGCGCTCGTACTAGGCGATCATAACGCAGAGGGATTACATACTATTTACTACAAAACGTGTCACGTGATTGAACACGCTCAGGCGATCTGGTTATCGCATAGTACCAGATGTTGCTACGTGTGCTACTCTTATAAAAAGTAAACAATTAAAACTGGAAAATCGACTGAACCGGTTTAGACACAATTTAAAAGACAAACCATGTCAAGGCCGTGTCAAGGTGGTTTGAGAACTTAACACCAGAGCTTAGCCACTAAAGCTCATACGAAAAATAAAATAAATAAGAGATCAATGGGGAGTATATTACTTTTCAATGAAAAAAGAATCAGCGATATAAGTTGGCGTGATATTGAATTATTTGTTAATGTTGTCGCCCATATACCTCCTTAAGTATATGGTTTCCTCATGGATTCCATTGTCAGAACTGGACTGAACTGAAATCGGGAGAAGCACCACCATTTTTCCTTTCAAAAACAATCATTAAAATCGGTTCACCCAGTCAGAGTTTCCAAGATGAACAGAAAAATAATAATAACAAAAATAGTCTAGTATAAAAAAGGGGTTCATAATGAATAGTAAAGAAGCAAACAAATAAATAGAGAAAATTTGAATCATTTGATTAAACAACTGACGATCGGCTTGTTATTCTTTCTACAAGAAAGAGCGTTTGTCTAATAAATTACGTAAGTGACTTTTCGATGTCCATATGTAGAGAGATAGAGATTTGTTTTATGGACACATAACAGGAAAAAAAACATTTGAAAAGAAAAAAGGATAAAAATAAGTGCCGCCTTTCTTTTCAAATCAAAGTGAATCATCAATAGTAAAAAAAGTTTAAGCGATTAAAATTACATGCCGCGCCAACACGCAAAAAATAAAATATTTTCTAGGGTTCCGGTTTTTGTGTGAGCCTTACTCGGGCTTGGCCAATTATTTATTTATTTTACACACTAGCTTCCATAACAATATGTCTTACTTATTAACTAACTAAAACTATTCGTGAGTCAGTCAGAGTCCAGTTTTGTTAGTTGTGCTCTGCCTGCTTTGCAAAGTTGTTAGTTTATCAGAATATACTAGGCGATCATAACGTAGATGGAGTGAATGCATTTATTTTCCCAAACCAACGCGAGCCACTCGATTGGGACACACCAGCGAACACACCGATGTTAATGATACTTTTGAACTAAACATAGGTGTTTTATACTGAAACAGGAAGAAATTAATATGATCAATTCAATGACTGACTAAGATTTATTGTTTATAAGCTCAGCGGAAATTAATTCAATATAATTATTTTCATGGTGTCAGATATTCTGATTTATTATATTTGAATAAATGTTAATTCGTTAATCCTCCGAATTCCTCTCCTGGTTTTAAGATGATCCGTACAGCCATTCTTGAGTTATACTCGTATAATATAGATTTGCACGGGCTATAAATAAAAATGTGCGCAGGGATCGCAAAATCATCATAATTATATCTCATTAGCCAGTAACGACTATTAAGCTGAATTACTACTATACTAACTAGAGTAACTGAATTTTTCACATTTATTATTTTCGTTCGGCTATACCTACTGATACAGTTACAGAAATTATTAAGAGAATAATAAAGCAGTGTGCTTTTGGCTTTATTTAAATAACGGTTACAGACAAGCGCATTCACAAAATATTTAATTGTATAATTTTTTTTTATGCCTTACAAAATAAACAATTAAATAAAAATAAAGACAATATTTAAGGGGGCTCATACAATAAACGTAATTTTTACTCGACATTTGGAAGAAAAAAATAAACATTTAAGGGGGGCATAAAACATATTTGTTAAAATATATTACGAAGATGATAAAAACCACGGAAGATAAAAAACAGTGATAAAAACACAACCAACAAACCCCAAACAGAGAGGTCATGCGCAGTTTTGAGTTGCGTCGTTATTGCAGAAAATCTCAGCGTTTCTGAGCTATTTACACCAGGCGATCATAACGCAGAGTAAACATATATGAATGAATACTACTTCCAACAAAGCGAGATAGCCTCAGTCGATGAATACAGCGAAATGGGTATATAAATTTGTACCTGAGTAAGGGGAGGTACACAGACTAGTCCAGACATTATTCTGTTTTTATGATCCATTTTGCAATCGGATTTAATTTGTTTGTTACCCTTTTTTAGTGTTTGCATTGTTTTTTATCCTCAGCGGATCACTTTTCCCCGGTTACGTAACATTACTCTACCAAAATCACCAGGCTCTCATAAATTTGAAGAGGTATACAATTCATAACAATGCAGCCATTATGCGAGATGGAGTCAGTTAATGCAAGATTCGTATAAATTTGTATAAACGGGACATTAAGTTTATGCAGAACCACGCGTTTTATTTTCTTTTTTATTTAGGAATAAATTGAAAACCTGTTTTTAAGTTTTCGAAAAAAACTCTGAAAGAGAAATAAGTTATTATTGTTATATTGACTCACGTACGTTACTCTGCCTTGTACAAGAACCAAGAACAAATACAATAGACAACAAAAGAGGAAAGATGGTAGGCCACCTTATACGACATGACAATTTCATTAAAAATATCGTAGAAAGAAAGAAGCCAGGAGAGGAAGAGGAAGACCTAGAAGATCATAATTAGACCAAATTAAGGATAAGGTGAAAATCATGTCGTATAGGGAGGTCCAGGATTTGGCCGAAGATGGAAAAAAATCCACAGACAAGAACCCAGCTCTTAAATATTGAAAAAAAATATTACAGTAAAGTTCTGCCATCTAATAGACAAGCTAAAAGTATAGAAATAGGGATGTTATACAAATGTACAATAAGTTACCAAAACATAATAAATCATAATAGTCATATTTTAAATAAAGAAAGTTTGTGAATATAATCCCTAATCAAATGAATATAATGTATGGATAAGGAACGTGTAAAAAAGAAAGAAAGAAAGACGAGAGAAGAACAAAAATAATAATAGTAGTTTAAAAAAACTAAAAAACACGCTTATCTGACCGTTTTAAGTGGGTCAAAATCGCGCCCAAAGAAGTCGGTTACAAACATACAGGTGAAGCTAATATAAAGCGTGTAATATTAAAAGTTCAGTAGATATGGAGAAACAAATACTAGGGTGTGTAGTATTCAATAAACTTAGTCTAATATTTAAGTATTTCAGAAATAGCATAGATAAAATACATATGTTCTAGCTGACCCGGCAAACGTTGTTTTGCCTCACTTAGGGGTATGAAAAATAGATAGTGTAACTTATATGACACGTTCGTAGATTTACCATAGCAGCGCCATCTATTGATTACTTACTCAACCCAGTCGAAAGGTATCGACATCTGTTAGAATCATTTGGAGTTAACAGATAATTGTGACTGTCAAATAATAACAGACAATAATTAGCAATAAATTAAAGTTGCGACTATAATTTGAGATTTAAACTATCCTATCTCTCAAGTTGGATCGAACTGCACATGGTGTGCTAATTTTATTATAATCGGTTAAGTGGTTTAGGAGTCCATTGAGGACAAACATTGTGACACGAGATTTATATATTAAGAAGAAAGATATGTAATAGTGTGTAGTGTGAATTAACCTTCAACGTATGTCAACGTATGATATTGAATGAATGAATGACTCACGTAATTATTCCTAAGGTCGGTATGGTTGTGCTCTACTCCGTCATCGAGCACGGACACTCGGACCCCCTTCCCGTTGTACCCCATGCGGTAGACGGGCAATACGTTGAGGTCCAAACGGGGCAGGCTGCGTGCGCTGCGCGTATCTTGCTAGAATTCAAATAAGGAATTGATTTTGAAATTGGAACATAATTTAAATTAAGACAAGATTTTTTACCAAGGATAACCGAAAAAACGTGGATATTGTACGCCAGGAAAAACATACAGTATTATTAAATTATTATAGGCGCCAAATTGACTTAACTAAACGCGTGCGTTACGCTAATTTCGACTTTAAGGTAAACAAAATAGAATACCGAATTTGATCGTGTTTAATTATTTTTCTTACTTTAAAGCAAGTAACACCGCAAAGTTGCTAGTCGTAGTTTCCTCATTCATGGTATTTTTATTATATCATTTATGTTATTAAATTAATTTCTTACCAAATACCACTCCTTTCCCCAAAGCTCGTCATTGAACATCGGCTTCTGTTCTCCAAACAGCATACGGTCTATAAGGTCGATGTTGATGTCTTGTAACCTCTTCACTCGCTGTAACTCCTGGGCCGGCATCGGGGCTCGCTTCTCGCGGGATTTAGAGAACAGCTGCTCTGCCCAGCGGACCTACCAGGAGGAAACACACAATTCAGAGATGCTAGCAGCTGCCTGCAGCTTTATAAGGACCTGGTACATCGTCTGCCGGAGGTGTCAGGTGTTCGGAATACTGGCTGTCTCTTACATTTTTCAGTCAGAAATATTAATATTGTGTATTGTCATTTATCGTGTAAAGAATGATCCAAAAAGATGAACCCTCTCCAATCGGCTTGTTTAGTTTACGTTTTATCTTTATTGACCGAGCGAATAAAGAAAGAGAAGTCTGTTCTATTACTGTTTGTTTTCCTGTGGAGACTTTGAACCAATCACGACGAAACTTGGTATCAAAAATTAGGTCGTCAGTGGATTTTTGTTGTATGGGAGAAATGCGTCCCACAAAAAAATTGTTGAATGTTGTTATTATTATTTACTTATTTACTGATTAATTTTAAAGATATTTAGCAGAAAAATTAAATACTGAATATTGATAATATTTTGGGATAATGAGTTATTGTGATCTAGTATGTGTATGTCATAGTTGTGATATGATAAAGTGACAAACGACGTTTCGTTTTATTATTTTGTTTATTATACTTACCTGTTTGTATAATAATAGTAGTTTAAAAAAACTAAAAAACACGCTTATCTTGCCGTTTTAAGTGGGTCAAAATCGCGCCCAAAGAAGTCGGTTACAAACAAAAATACAAAAAAATGTAATAATTTTGTTAAATTAGTGTATTGTCATCATTCCTCAATAAATCTACAAAGTTTCAACGGAATCTGGCCGTTTAAAATGGGTCAAAATCGCGCCCAAAGAAGTCGGTTACAAACATACAAACATACAGGTGAAGCTAATATAAAGCGTGTAAAAAAGGCGAGATTGATTATTTATTATTTTTACATAGTTTTTAAGGCAATGGTGTTTTTATACCACTTGCCAAAGCTACGGAAGAAGATGTTACCACATGTTAGATGCAATATCACCGAATGAATGCCGGAATCAGCCGAAGCTGACGAAATCGGCCGAAAACTTGCCGCAATCGTCCGGAGCCGACCGTCGATGGTCGAAGGAAAAACTCGCTGGTTATGTAACCGACTGACTGCGAAACTACTAGGAGCACATGAACAATGAAGCTGGTTCCCCTCACAGATGTAACTAGTATGTAATCTGTGCTTTAAGCCTGATGCATTTTAGGGGTCATGTGGCTAGAGTTTTACGATTGAGAAGCAAATTTTACTTTGAGTGATATGTATGAATGTAGGGGTACCATTTATCCTATTTAAGTATAAGTGAGAAAAATTGTAAAGATGAATGGAATTGATTCTTGAACCAGCTATGATGAAATTTGGAAAAAGAAAAAGTTTAGACTCTGGATGAATACAAATGTATTTTATATGCCACGTATAGGGTAACTTTTGCAGAAAGTATTACAACCAGATATGGTATTGTTGAATTTATATAACTTTAAATTTTAAATTTTGTTGTGAAACACCTATCAAGGCAAAAACTGGTTTTGTTACATCATTTTCATTCAAGTAGTTATTTGGTTTTTAATTTCATTCGGTTCTTCTCTCGATTATTAGATTTTTGGTGTACTTATACTATAATTGGTTAATTAATACACGTTAACCAAATAACAGCTCATCTGAAATGGGACTGGGCAGGGCACGTGTGTCGCATGCTGGACGACCGCTGGGCAAAAGCCACAGCATGGGTGCCAAACACTACTAGACCTCGAGGAAGACCCAGGAAACGGTGACGTGACGATCTATGTAAATTTTATAAGGACTGGGCCACCAAAGCCGAAGACGAGGCTGACTGGAAGGAGAGAAGGGAGGCCTTTGCTCAGCAGTGGGACATAATAGGCTTATAATAATAATAAAATAATCTATCTATACTATAAGAATCTTTGTCCTGACTCATTCATTAATTCATCTATAGGCAACGCAGAGCCCAAACGGCTGGTCTTAGAGGTATGTAATTTGGAGGGTGTATTTGTTTTAGTATGTAGACGCGTACTAAGAACGGATTTAGGAAGGGGGTGAAAGGGGTAAAACAGTTTGTATGAAACTTCTTTGTTTTTGAACTTCCAGCAATGAAAGTTAGGATATGTATAGTTTATGTAAAAATAGAAATAATGGTATCCATTTTTTCTTGCCAGGGGTGAACTAAGGGTTCGTAATGGGGTGAAAGTTTGTATGTAAATTTATTTATTTATCAAGTTAAAGTCTTGAAAGTTATTATGGTAGTAGGTTATTAAAATGTATTAAATTGGGAGAAGAAGAGGGAGAGAGAGGGAGAGGGAGTGGTTACGTATAAAAGCGACCTACACGCGGGCGGCCCCGGGGGCAACAGCTAGTACATTATAATATATTATGTTGCTTACCCTCCTGTCATGAATGAGGGTAGTTGTATGTTCGCTCGGGGCGCGCCTTTGCTTCTCATGCTCGTATTTCAGGAACCTATACATGTTTGGGAATCCCAAAACCTGAAACAACAAATAACATTATATTTTACTATACATTGGTGGTGATTCAGCGGCACACACGACTAAACTAAATTTAAAGTAGCTCTGTCTCTTTTCATCATAAATGACCAAAAAGAGATGGTACGATCTAAACCACAGATAAAACATCTAAAATCACGTCAAACACGTCAGATTTAGAGTTGATACAATTGGGTGCGCTCTAAAATCGCTTACATTTTTCATATTTGACGTGATTTTAGTTGTTTTGTGTGTGGTTCAGAACGTGCCGTCTCTTTCTGGCCACCTAAGATGAAAAGAGACGGGGCTTCTTTAAATTTAGTTTAGTCGTGTGTGCCGCTGAATCGCCACCATTATATATATAATTTTATGTACCTATTACTTTTCATATACACCTTGTCTGTCATTTGTTTTTTCTGTACTGTCATAAAATTGGTTTACTTCGAAGGTATCGCTTTAAGCGATATAATCTAGTTGGTTGCCAGTTATGGCACTTGCTTTTAGGTCTTTTTGTCTTGTGTCTCTTATTTATTTTTTCTTTGTATATTGTTTTTGAATACAGTGTTTATGTTTATGTATTTATATTTTTTGTGACTATGTTCATTATCTAATTGTTAAATTAAAACATAACTATTTTTATAACATACTTTATGGAATAAATAATTAATAATGTTTAGGTTAAAATACACATAATATTATTTGTTATAGATAATTAACTATAATTATGCACGTTGCTTATGTCACCTTATACAATAACTTTAATTATTACGATATCATTTGTAAAATGGAACATAAGCTAAAATTAAACAATCATATAATAACAAATACATTAAAAGTTAAGTTAACTGTATATTACATATTTTTAAACAATACGATTACTTTCAACCCAAAATTATTCTGCAGAACCCTCCAACTTCACAACTATTCTAAGACTCAACAGCCCTTATTACATAACACCAACCAAACTGCAACATCCAAATTCTAACATTAGTGACATTTCCTCTGCATTTCTGTTGCCCTGGTGAATGACGTTGAGAACAATAGGATGTAGGCGGATTTAAACGCCCTAAAATTTAGTTTTTTTTTACTACTTGGTAAACTGGGCGGGTGAAACGCTTCTGATGACGTAGATGTCTGATGCAATAAATTAATTTAATAAACTAGCCGATCACCTCAAATAAATGAAATAAATGTACCTCATTTTTTTTATTGGCGGTAATTGATTTCGTAACGAGTAGAAAGAATTACCGCTTACTAACTACGATTGCTTTTATACACATTTTCTAACTCTAAATGTAAAGCAAAAAATCTGTTTTTATTGCGTACAATTTTATTTTGTTGAGTTAAAATGATATTGATTAAAACTACTACTACATAGTAATGAATCGAGGCCGTGTATATATTATGTATTGTATGTGTGTGTCCTCATTCATCTATATTCATTCAAAGTGAGTCTGGGTTGGTCAACAAAGACGGCGTGTGTCACGTTAGCGTCCCACGTGTGCACATGTGTACCAGGAGAACAGGAGTAGGGAGAAGCTTGTTTCACACATGTGGCGCGACGAGGACGGGATAAAGTAGGGTGGTGACGAAACTACGATAAGCAATGCGTTTAGCCGAAATAGTTATTTGAAGTTAAATTCTATGACTTTGAGAAATATTGTAAAAGTAATTAAGGAGAATATTATTAAATTATATTGTTGCATATTAAAACTTATTGCGCTATAATATAACATTTTATTTCGCTCAATGTAGAAAAAAATGATTTATAATCATAGTCAAAATTAATGAAATTTTCAAAAACACTTCTAAATACGCCCCTTGTCCAAATAAGTTATAGATTTCTGATTTTAATTTTCATTATCAGTTGTAGGTAAAATGTATTTTTACATCATGTATTCATTCAAGTATGACGATTTGAATCACAAAAATTCTACAACGATTATAACAACATGAAAGCCGTCACGCAAAACCGTCTGTCTGTGCTAAACCTGAATGACCTGAAGTAACACAAACCGCTGAAAAACATTTCTGACATTTCCTACGCGCCTAGTATATGAGTCGCTTAAATAACGGTTGTGACGATACGCCTGAAATTCAGGGCTTGCTGTAAAAATCACATTTTTACATTGAAAAGCAGAACTGAATTTTATAAAGTCTTTGGGGGAGCCACTTTAGTATTTGAGATATTTTTTTTAAACAAAAACGAAATAAGAAACAATCAATCCAATAAAATGGAAAATTTAAATTCATCTGCTACTCATAAAATTAGACTGTATATTATTATTTAAAATATTGTTTTATTTTTATGTAATTTCATAAGCGTACTACTAACGCCATCTTTATCGGTAAGGGCAAACTAAAATCTTTTGACGCTCGACATTGAGTTCTATAAGTTGTCGTTAGAAGGCTCTGCATGAAAATAAAATAATAATTATACTCAGGAGAAATTAGGATAACAAAGACGTAAGACGTAAATCTATGTAAAATAGCCACTTTGCCGTTCAGAATAGTCTTCCAAGAAAAATGGTTATTTTTTTTAAATATAATTGGAACTACCTACTGCTTTTTATCTAAATTAATAAAGCTTATTTTTATGCATATTATAATTGTATAGCTGCTAGTTAAGTGCTATATAAAGATAGAGAAATTCTTTATATTTACTTGAGAAACATAAAACTAGTTCCAAAAAATGCAGTCTTATCGCTTAAAGCGATCTCTTAAATCATCTCATAATGATTATTGTATAAGTGATTTGTTTCTTATCTAAAGTAATATTATAAAAAGGAAAAGTTTGAGTTTTTGCTTGTTTGACGCAAATAGGCTCCGAAACTACTGGACCGATTTGAAAAAATCTTTCACCGTTGGGAAGCTACATTATTCCTGAGTAACATAGGCTATAAATATTTTGTTTCTCTTTGAAACTTAGATTAATTTATAGCCCGTGCGAAGTCGGGACGATCTGCTAGTGAAAAATTATCTAGATAATCTTTTCTATTTTTACCTACACTTTAATTCCTGAGTATGTTCAGGCTGTCAGGTCCCTTATTCTAGAAAATTAGTTCCACTAGTGATGTCCGCAGTAATCGGGGTAGGCGGGAATGAACCACTCGACTGACTACGTAGCAGTGTCAGCGTAAGTGCGGGGCTGGGGTCAGGGGTCTATGTAGACCCCTAGCCCCGCAGCTCGTAGCTCAATTGATTTATAACGAAATTAAGCTGGTGAATGTTTATTCACCGTTCATACCGCTCATTAGTAAAAAAAGAAGCGATGCGGTCAGAAGGTCAAGGCCTAAAGAAAAACGATTGCAATATGTATCATCAGTTATTTATTACCGCCTACCTAATTTCGTCCGCTGGCAAGGCGGGTCAACGACATTATATTAGTCGCAGGTCGAATCTGGACACGATTGGCACAGAACCGAGACGTCCATGCATGAATGGCATGGTAAAAGAGAGTCATATAAATACGAGCAAATTAACACAACAACAGGTTTTTTTTAAAGCTGTATCTTAGCGTAGAGCGAACTTTATACATGCTGCTCTCTGCCCACCCCCTCTATAGTCCTAGATCCGCCCCTGCCGCCGTGGGAGTAACAAGAGACGTCACCGAGCATTAGCCGCGACTCGAATGACAGATTATTGCAAAATTTTATTGTTTACTATTTATTAACGGGGTTTAAGTGTCCACCGTTTGCGTCAATCAGTTAAAAGGGCTGACGTATGTTCTGTTGTGTGTTTTTTTGCGCGAGTGAGAGATATTCACCATCTTACACTTCAAACTAAAAAAGTCTCTCACATTTCGTGAGAAGGTCCCGAGACCCAGCAAAGGAGAAAGTATGGAGTATGCTATGAGCTTATGCTATACTTTGAAGTGAGAGGCTAAGCGCTGGTGTTAACAGATTTCATGTAGCCAGGCATTTGAACTGCAGAGCGCGTAACCAAACGAGTCTTCAACACCTGGCCTAAGGTGGAGTATGTCTCGTCTAGAATAACTGGCTCTCAGAAAAGGTTGCCGGAATACACCGCTACATGCTTGGCAATTGCTTTTTCAACTTAAGGGTAGTAGCTAGCCAGGCGAGCTCTTGAACCCCCCCCCCCCCCCGTGGGGCCCCATGTTGTCAAGGTGGAGGGTGGGGGCTCAGTAACCGTGGCCTGGTCACCCACGGTGAAGCTAAGAGGGTCCCTGAGGCGGGCCACTCCCTAGACTTGTAGTCCCCTATGCAAGTTCTAGATGGAGTGGCACCAGTAGGTTGCGGAACCTCATTCTGAGGGGGATTCGCAACTGAGGTGGGTTTGCGGTGTGTACACCTACACGTTTCGCTTAATAAACCCACAGATTAGTAAATAGTAACTACGTATACAACTCAAAGAAGACATGAAACAGGCAAAAATAAACGATTACCTACAAATAAAGACAAATGGTTGTCGCTAATTCCTCACTATCTATCTTGCTTAGCTGTCGATACGTGACGTCACGACTAATCTAAGCGGGTTAAATAAACTCTTGGACAACTTGGACAAACATTGGCTTTTTTAGGGTTCCGTACCTATAAGGTAAAAATGGGATTCTATTACTTCGCTGTCTGTCTGTCTGTTACCCGGCTGTATCTCATAAACGGTGATAGCTAGAAAGCTACATTTTTCACAAAATATGTTGCCACTGTAACGATAGACAGACTGGAACGATGTTGGTGCAGAGAATAGCCTGCTGCTGCTATTCAGCGTGGAAACGCGGCCAGTGTTTATAAGTTTAATAATCTTTGCACCAAGCACGGTCATCAGCGGGTTTTTATAACGTTTATTGTTTTTGACATTTATAATTTTAGTTTTAATAGTGTGTTTTACTGGATTAAAAACTAACTGAATTGAATTTTTAAACATTTACTTATTCTATACTAGCTGACCCGGCAAACGTTGTTTTGCCTCACTTAGGGGTACAGCGCCATCTATTGATTACTTACTCAACCCAGTCGAAAGGTATCGATATCTGTCAGAATCATTTGGAGTTAACAGATAATTGTGACTGTCAAATAATAACAGACAATAATTAGCAATAAATTAAAATTGCGACTATAATTTGAGATTTAAACTATCCTATCTCTCAAGTTGGATCGAACTGCATATGGTGTGCGAATTTTATTATAATCGGTTAAGTGGTTAAGAGTCCATTGAGGACAAACATTGTGACACGAGATTTATATAAATTAAGATAAGATTATTAATATTATATGTATGTTTTTTATTATTCTTTATTGTACACTACGTCCTTCTTTAGTCGTTTATAAATTCCTTTCCATCCAAAGGTTGCCTGGAAGAGATCGCTTTAAGCGATAAGGCCGCCAATTGTGGTACAAAAATTTTAAGTTAATTGTCTTTTACTATGCCTTTTTTATCTATGTGTCCAATAAAGAATTATAAAATTTCCATGACACAATGTTAGTTACCGTACTCCTCCGAAACGGCTTGACCGATTTTTACCAAATTTCATATGCGTATTCAGTAGGTCTGAGAATCTTCTACTATATATTTTTAAGGCAAAACAACGTTTGCCGGGTCAGCTAGTATTATTATAATATACCTAATTTCTTTGACTAATATTACTTCTTTCTAACATTCGCAAACAAAGCTGCCGGAGCCATGACATGTATCACCTCGTCGGTTTTTAACTCATTGAGAGATTTTACATTACAAGAGGCTGCCATTAGCTACGGCTTCTTATTATACTGCTACTTCTCCGGACAGTACACCTCGTCAACCAAAGAGAAAGAGAAAGAGAGGGAAAATCTTGTATTAAAAAAAATATATATATATTACGACACATTTCACACACGGCTGGTTAGCCCCATACAGAACCATTTCTAGATCGTATTATGATTGTTAACACAACTGAATACTACATAAATCTTAAAATTTCCGTGTCACAGTGTTTGTTACCGTACTCCTCCAAAACGGCTTGACTGATCTTTACCAAATTTCATATTCGTATTCAGTAGGTATGAGAATCGGCTACTGTGTAACGTTTTTACCCCTAAGTGATAAGGGTTGTTCACCCTTAAATTTTTAAGGCAAAACAACGTTTGCCCGCTCAGCTAGTACATAATATATACTTTATATAGATGTTATAGGCAAACTCCGAACCTCCGGCGCTCCTAGGTTGGACTAGTCAATCCTCAGGTCAGACTAAATGACTTAGTCAAAGCCCAAACAAATGTAAATTTTTGGCCTTTGACTAAACAATTTACGTCAAAACACAATTTTATTAAATCGGGTTTTGACGAGTCAAACTCCGACATAGGTATGAAGTGTCTTATCTTCGTATATTTGGAAGCATTTTATCATTTAAGCAGCTTCCTTTGTTCGGGAACTATATGACCTTCATATATCACAGCCTTCGTTAATAGTTAATGCTTCAGACAAAATCCTGTACAAATAAAGTTATATTACCTACTTCTGGAACAAAATCAAATAATTCGTTAGCATTTGTATTTAAATTCTTAATTGAAAAAAATTGAAATTGTGTATTTTTTGAGGAGTCACCTGAGACAACACAGATACATCGCTCGCTTGGCTCGCTTGGCCAATAACTATGAAACATAGGTAACTGGCGAGTGGCGAATTTAGAAATAGGCTAAGAAATAAATGAAATAATATTATTACGAGACTCGACAGAATGTTATGCCCGTGAAACAAGTCCTTTCTTAGCGCCGTTTGTTTTAATGTCGCTTAGTTATATTGACTGGCTGCGAGACGCGGTTTTGCTTACGAATCCTACTAATACAAATTCATTTATTCCTTAAAAATATAGCATAACAGAGACATAGTCTCTAAAGCGCTACATTTCTTAAAAATAACATGTAAACACTAAAAGTAAACATTTGTACAATACTTAATTAAATAAAAAAACAATTAATAGGTAACTTAATAAACATAAAAATTATATAACAATATACAGACACTTAAATTACTACAAGAAGGAGACTTAAATACATGAAAGGACTAGAATAAAAAATAAATAAAAAAAAAACAACTAAAGATAGTAAGTTATTGTACACTTATATTACTTTTAATAATGTCCTGTTTTTCACAGCACTAATATTATAAATGCGTAAGTTTGTGTGTATGTTTGTTACTTCTTCACTTCTTCAAATGTTCACAGAATATATAAAAGTTTATAACATTCCGAAACAAAAAAATAAAAAAGGAAATTATATTTAAGGGGGGGCTCCCAAAGAACAAAAAAAATTACACGCTTTTTATTAGCTTCACCTGCATGTTTGTTTGTAACCGACTTCTTTGGGCGCGATTTGGACCCACTTTAAACGGCCAGATTTCGTTGAAACTTTGTAGATTTATTGAGTGTATTGTCATCGGTCGATGACAATACACTAATTTTATTAGCGTGTTTTTTCGTTTTTTTTAAACTATTATTTATTTTTAAATTGTTTTTTAAGCGATCTTTATGACGACACTTTGTTGATCCTCTAAATGCGAGCAGAATATTTATTTATGTATTAACTTAAAAAATTAAGTATAACATTCATAGTTGGAAGTATGGAAATACAACTATGATACGGTACCCTTCATTCGCGAGTTACCTTTACTGTTATATTTGGTACCTACTCATATTTCGTCCAATTTATATAATAAGAAATGAAAATAGGGACTTTCGCCATCCGAAATAACTTAGTTTTCGAGTGACTTCGACACTTATTTACTTACATATTTTTTATACCTTTATATCAGGCAAATATGGCCCATAGCATAGAATACATACCATTAAAATAATAATTATAAATAATCTAAAAAAACACATAGCAACTACCTTCAAATTTGAACACATAAATACCTGGAATCAATGCTTAATTTAGCTAAACTGACAAGCAAAACTAAATAAAGCCAAAATGTATTTTTAAGTAGGTCTGAGAAATACTCTATTTGCTTTTATTTCAAAAACTAAAACAAAATAAAACAAACTTCAATCATGTTCGAAGAATAATTAGTCATTTTAAGTTTCCTTCTAAGAATTGGTTTGAGGAAAACCATTGATAACAGAAAACAAAGGATATGGCAGGTTATAATAATACAACAGTAGTGTTACGCTAATTTCGACTTTTTATCTCATAAATAGAGATGCGTCAAAGTGTATAACTTCCCAGATGACATCTAGTTTTGAACATTAGAACTAGCTCGTTTAATAAATAAATATTATGACACATTTCACACACGGCCCGTAAACCCCATACTGAACCATTTCTATTTTGTTTTATGGTAGCTTACACAATTGAAATACTACATATACATACATACACACTTATTTTTTTATAGATACATATTTAACACCCAGACCGACAGTCAACAAATTTAGTTAAGCACAAAGATGTAGGCCGTGACGGGAATCGAACCTGAAACCTTCTGATAGGCAGTCCGGCATGGTAACCTTTACGCCAACGAGGTCGTCAAATTAATGCTACGATTTTACACATAACAGCTAGGCACTTGACCAGTAGGTCACGTAAATACACGAGTCAGCGAAGGTCTGGAATAAAGTAGAGCATGCTTAGTCTGGAATAACTGAGTCTCAAGGAGACGGCCGGACCTCAACGCTAGAGTCTTGGTTAACCAGACGAGCACTAGAAATACTCTCCTACTATGCAAATACCTGTGGTTTTATATTAAGTTTTTTTTTGACACATTCACACACGGCTGGTTAGCCCCATACTGAACCATTTCTAGCTCGTATTATGGTTGCTAACACAACTGATATACTACATATACCTACATACATTTTATATATAAATACATATTTAACACCCAGACCCACAGCAAACAAATTTAGTGAAGTACAAAGATGTTGACCGGGCCGGGAATCGAACCCGGAACCTTCTGATTAGCAGTCCGGCATGGTAACCTTTACGCCAACGAGGTCGTCGTTTTGCAGGCATAGTATCGATTGTAACTTTGACGTACGATTGGCTACACCGGCTTCTAAGGAAAAGTAGCGAGTGTCACTCGTTTGAGGAAACTACCAACAGACATAATTTCCAGCACTTACCCTGTAATAATGCAAACAAGACCCGGATGATCGTAAATTCGAATAACTGTGGTCCGGCTAATTAAAGCTCTACTGTATTTTGGGAAATTTCGTAGCTCATAATTTTACGTAAAGCATCTATATCATGTAATGATTGTTAGAGATTCTGTAGCTATATGGAATATTACGTTTTGTACCTGTTTTCAGTATACGTTTTGTACCTGTTTTCTGTATACGTTTTGTACCTGTTTTCTGTATACGTTTTGTACCTGTTTTCTGTATACGTTTTGTACCTGTTTTCTGTATATGTATTTTAGAAGACTGCTACGTATTTTTTTAACCCTGACACAATAATGGCAGGATGTACCATTTGACATGTTTTTTGTGAGTTTTGGCCGAAAAAAAAATCGAATATAAAACATTTATAAATCCCTGAAATTCTTCTTTTGTATTTTACGTCTTAATTTTGAACTACAAAAACTAGTTTTCTATTTCTTATATAGTTTATCATTTAAAGAAAGATATAAAATGCATTGTAAGTCGAGGCTATTGACTCAGACTTGAAACTAACCTATTGACTCAGGCGTTACTTTGCGGAAATCCATTGTAGATAGAAGACATAATGTAAATAATAATGGAAAGAAAAAAAGAAAGAAACTTTTATTTTTTGACACGAATAAGAAAGAAAAACAATACACAAGAAACAATAAAAAAAATTACGTGGCACAAAACCAGCCCCAGCTCAGCATGTGCTGACTGCAAGCAATCAGCGCTGGTCTTCCGCTGGAGCCGACCGGTGATGTCACATACGCAATTATAGGAAGGTTACAAATTTAAGTATCAAATAATACCAAAGTACAAACCAGTAATAGTTTAGTTAGCCTCAGGGATAACCAGCCGTTTGTGAAATGTGTCATGATATTTATTTTTTATTTTATTAATTACAAAGGCCCATTGCGCATTCAATAGATAATGTAAGCCACCCAATAAAGCTAAGTAGATAACGTCAAGTGGTACTCTAACACCGGCGTCATAGCTTTGATTCGAGCTTATCAGCCCAGATAC
This sequence comes from Mellilla xanthometata, assembly GCA_035578125.1. Classification (NCBI taxonomy): domain Eukaryota; kingdom Metazoa; phylum Arthropoda; class Insecta; order Lepidoptera; family Geometridae; genus Mellilla; species Mellilla xanthometata. Next base: position 1,938,080 of record JAPUBQ010000015.1, on the reverse strand, counting down.
GAGAGTTCATTATTGCAAGGATTTTGGTAAAAAAATATTTGGTTTATAAGTTGGTAATTCTTCAAGTTGGATCTAAATCATGACTTTGATTAATTAGATTTTTTTGCCATCATTACTTTCTGAAAGATTTAGTACATATATATAGTTTAAACTCTATATTACGACACTGAAGGGACAGAGCATTTAATGGCGTTATAGAGAGTGGTCGTTAAATGGAGAGATAGTATCTCTCGTAGGCAAATCATTAAAAGTTGAAATATTTCAATAACTACTCCAAAAAGTGACTGGCTTGATTTGCAATAATATAGTCATTAGTTTTCCTATCGCACCCTTGCTTTTTTTCAGACTAAAAATCATTAGATTGTTACTAAGCAGAATTAAATTGGAAACTGTGTAAATTATGTACTGGACCTTGATATTATTTTCTAGGTACTTAAAATATCTGTCACCTTTGCATATTTGCTTACATGTAAAATACGAGAAGCAAAGTCCAGCCTAGACTAAATAAATAGTTTTTTTTATTACGTATTTACTCGTTTAAAGTCCTATCGATCCAGTGAGATAATGCCTCCAGCATTTTACCAGCACCTTACCCGCGGACACTGACTTAAGTTTAATTTACTATTTGTATTTTTCTTTTCATGTAATTTCTAATATAAGTGCTTTTAAAATGATCCTACAATAACAAAAAAGCGGACCAAAATTTTCAATCTCAAGAAAATCAGTTTTGTATTCAAAATTACTTATATTTAATTTAAAACGAAAGCCTCCCTCAAGGCTTTAATGGCAAATTGGACTGAGAATTATTACCATTTCCCCTATTTCCTTTTGTAAAATGAGGTTTTCTTGAAAAGGTTGCAGACCAAACTCGATTTTAGGCCTAGTAAACCCTTGTTTGTTGAAATAGTTTGTCCTGGACCAAAATAGTTTGTTCCTAAGCGCGATAGGTTTTTTTAATGATGAAAATAGACTTAAATTTGACCGCAGCTTGCTTGATGTTAAGCTTGACTGTGGTCTAAGATGTATCACGCTTACCTAGAAGGAACCTGTTTACTCTAGATTTAAAGACCCCCAAATTAGTATTAAATTATTTATAGTACGTTTAACCCCTGTATTTATGCATAATAAACTAATTGTAAAAAAGCGAGTGTGGCTCGGTTGTTATAACGTCTGCTTTACAATCAGACAGCCCCTGGTTCGATCCCGACCCTACACCAATGACTTGTTTTTCAAGTTATGCGTGGATTTGCACTCGCTTAACGGTGAAGGAAAACATCGTCAGGAAACCGACACGTTTTAGGACTGCAATATTCGATGACGCGTGTCATACGCCAACCCGCACTTGGCCAGCGTGGCGAATAATGGCCTATAACTCTCTCTTAGTGAGAGAAGGCTCCGAGTCCCAGCAGTGGGAACGTATAGTGGGCTGCTTATGCTTATGCTTATGCTGAAGTCTTTGTGAAATTTAAATGTACAAGTAACTTGAATATTCATAACATTCTGACATAATGCTAAATACTATCGTGTACAAAACAATAGTCACTGAAACCTTGGCATTGCTATTTTGCACGGATTCCGGCAAGCTTGAAATCTTGTCAGCAATTACATTACAATAGGTGATTTGATGTAGGTACTCGTACCTATTTCTATTCTTCCTCGTCGTTTGAGCTTAGTGGTCAAGCTCTGGTGTCTAATTTTCAAGCCGTTTCACTGCTTTAGTACTCTCAGACACGCGCGCCATCCGAGTAACGGAGGCATACAGATTTTCGATTTTTTTGATTTGATCACTTACCATGAGTTGAATTGTGGTCAAACACTGACCAACAAAGAGTAAAAAAATCTAGGCATTTGACTAGCAGGGCGCGTTAGCGATACAAATACAATACAAATACAAATATATTTATTGATAACACCAAAGTTACAAGTCGAATAATATGATATCATTACAAAAGTATATGCTTCGCCAGCCATATCCGTGCACATAGCCGGAACTAGCCAAGTTCGCCATTGGCGGATACGCCTAGGAGGACAATATATATATATAATGAACCTTTCACGGTAAATGTTGATCCAGTGCGAAGTTGAAACAATTGTTGATCCACCTATTTTGCGTGTATTTTCGGCTCCACGCCTTTAAAACCGATATACCCTGATCCAGCCTTGGTATACTCGTGACGTCGGTGGATCTACACTAGCACGTTTTCCGTATACTCTTCACCAAATACACCGACATCGTTTGATCCGTAACGGTCAAAAAAAACATACTGAATGTGATTTGTTAGATCCGGAGCCAACATTGACGATTAGGTATTCGAAAACAAAGCGATATATATTTTTTTATAATTATGAGTACGAGTACTTTGAAATGCTTAGTTTATTTTATTTTACCTTGGTTAAACTAATTTTTAAGGATAGTTTGAGTAGATTATACTAAGAAAAATTGTCTTTAGGGTTGAACTTATAAATCTTGGTTCAACTGATAACTGATTCGTTATAGATATTTGATCTTTTTTATGTATACTTTTGTGTAATTGTTTTTTATGGATACCTCGATGTCCGTCGATATAAAATTGTCTCATTGGCTTGTTTAAACGAATATTTCATACTAGTTTTGTATTGAACCAGTTAATGAAAGTTTATTATCAAGGATTAATTATTTTGTTGCTAGTTACATTTATGCCCCGTATCAAACTATTATTATCTTATGAATATCATGTTATTTAGTTAACATACGACTATGTTTTAAATACGCGTATTTAGCCTGTTTTATTCATCGTTGCTAATAATATTGTAGTTTCGTGTTATATCGATTTTCTTTGAATAATTTAGTTTAATATGAAACTAACAGATTTTTTATTAATTGTTATGTTAATTGTTGATTTTCAGTTAATTGTTGCTGTTTGCTAAAATATTTTTTCAATATTTTGTTTTCGTGATTTGTAAGAATATTCGCCAACTGGTTTATGTGAATATTGAGTTGATAATCAACGGCATTATTTCTTTCTTGAAATAAAAATAAAAATAATTAGCCAAGTGCGAGTAGGACTCGCGCATGAAGGGTTCCGTACCATTGTTGTATGTGAGCCCCCCTTGAATACTATTTTTAATTAAATTATTTACTACAGTAACTTATTTAGGGCCGAGAATGAGTTTGGCGCCCGTACGAAGTGAGGGCGCTAATAGTTCGAGGGACTAAATAAGTCTTTAACCCGAGGGAAACACTGTGCTTTACATTACGAATACATACACACACACACACACACGCTGACACACGCTAACACACAGACACACACGCGCCCCCGCTCTCTCTCACACACACACACACACACTGACACACACACACACGCGCCCGCGAGCTCACACACACTAACACACACACACACACACCTACACACACACACGCCCGTGTGCTCACACACACATTCACACACACACTCACGCGCGTGCGCACTCACACACACACACACACTGACACACGCACACACACACCCACGCGCGCTTGCTCACACACACTAAGACACACAAACACAAAAACGCGCGCGCGCGCACACACACACACACACATACAAACACACACACACACACACACACACGTCCGCGTGCTCACACACGTACACACACACTCACGCGCGTGCGCACTCACACACACACACACACTGACACACACACACGCACACCCACGCGCGCTTGCTCACATACTAAGACACACAAACACACAAACGCGCGCGCGCGCACACACACACACACACACACATACAAACACACACACACGCGTCCGCGTGCTCACACATACTGACACACACTGACACACACACACCCACACACCTACACACACACACACACACACCTATACACACACAGTGACACACACACACACACACCCACGCGCGCTTGCTCACACACACACACACACACTGACACACACACACACACACTGACACACACCAACAAACACACACACGCGTCCGCGTGCTCACACACACTGACACACACACTGCATCACACAGTGACACACAGACACACACACACATACACACACACACACACACACAGTGACACACACACACACACTTACTTTAAGTTATTTCAATTTCAGTCAGCTGCAAAGTATTAGTAGAAGTTGTTGTTTTAGTAGCGTTTTAGGGTTCCGTGCCTAAAAGGTAAAAACGGCGCCCTATTACTATCTAAGCCTCCGCTGTCTGTTTGTCACCAGGCTGTAGATTATAAACCTTGATAACTAGGGAGTTGATTTTTTTACAGATGATGTATTTTTGTTGCCGCTACAGTAACAAATACTAAAATGAATAAAATAAATAGGTATTTAAGAGCGGATCCCGTAAAACAAACGCATATTTTTTTCAATCTCTATCAAGACTTTTGATAGACTTTTGGAATAGTATCAGTAATATATCAACTTTTTAAATAAATAATTAAAATAAATTACACAAACAGGCGTGACTTCGTCTTACACTTGACCGATTTTTATAGCTAATCGCACGGAACCATTTACGCGGAAGCCCAACTCGCCTTTGGCCAATTATTTATACTAATGCATTTTATGCTAACTCCGCGTAGCGTTAGTTAGCCTCGGCCACTGGAATATTTTATGGCTAAAAATGACTCGTACTAATTAGACTGTCAACTACATCTCTACCAAATTCAATCTATATTGGTCTAGCCGTTTCAGAGTGAAGACGTAAGAAACATACACTCACACACACGCTCTCTCACAAACTTTTGCCTTTAAAATATTACCAATGGGAAATAGTGACACCGTAAAAAATAATTTTGAGGATCGGTCCACAAATGGCTGAGAAATCGGTAAACACAAAAAAAAACAAAAATAAAATCATACAGTCGAATTTATAACCTCCTCCTTTTGAAGTCGGTTAAAAACAATATGTTGATACTATGAATCTGTTAATAACAAAAAGGTCTTGGCACAGAATAATAAGTAGTAGGTCTTGGCTGTTTTCAGCCAATCCGAGCGCTTGCTGTGCTCTGATTGGCTCATTTGAATCGGATCAACATTTACCGTAACTATCGCAAGGTGGATTTGTATATCGGATCAACATATGCAAGCGCTAGTAAAAAGTCACGTGACTGTAGATGTTGATCCAGTCGGAGCCACATTTGTTCCCAGAAATGCATATTGGATCAACAAAAGGCGGCGGATCAACATACGTTTTTGGATCAACAAATAACTCGTGTTAAGTCGCGTCGGATCAACATTTACCGTAAGGGTATCTCTATATATATATATATATATATATATATATATATATGATATGTATCAATGTCAATTTTCAATTATATTCTAGTATACTAATTCTTTGATCTAAGGTGGAGTATGTCTAATCTAGAACAACTGGCCCTCAGAAGGCTACTGGAATATACTCAATGATGCTACGCTCTATGAGGCGACAGACTTTGAAAATCAGAAAGATAAAAAAAAAAACTTTTCACCCGTATGAATTACTCTGGATTAAAAAATATGCATGCAATGCAATTTTTTCATATGGGCGGAAAGTATTTTTTTTCTTTGCCTGACCATATGATATTTTGTACATAACATACAGAAGTGTAAAAAAACATACATACAAGACATGTACGCGTAAAATTAAATACCTAGTTGGGAAGAACACATTTATTTCAGACACAGAAGACTCATATTTACATACCTATACATTCTTACAAATTACAGATACCGAATATTTATTAAAAACATTAGAATAAATATTTATTTATTTCTTTAGTTTCCAAAATTTTAGTTTTTGCTATCCATTGTAAATATTTTTAATGTAATTTTTTTCAGTTATGTTTAAATTTATTTTTATCATTTGAGTTGTAAATTTGGATATAAATATGTACTCGATATATATTAAAATTCAATAAAGATATAAATGAGTAATACTTATGATAAATACTTTAATAATATAAAATAAAAATTCTTAAAAAAATACTACATAATACATAAATCAATACCAACTAAAACTTAGCAAGAACTAAATCTAAAAAAGACCAGGGTTAAAAAGAAATGCTGTGGAAAATGACATCCTTCACATAGGAATTTTTTGTATGATATTGTTTGTAAGCGTTATTAATGGACAAATCTTGAATGGCAGTGAATGTAAGACTGATTAATGATAGTTTTGGCCTTTATAACAGAGAAGATAAGGCAGAGGCCCTTTCCCGGCTTGAAAAACTCGTGACACTAGAGCTTAGCTGCTTTACTCGTACTAAGAAAATTAAGAAGATCCAAGTTTTGGGTTTTGCGTTCAGTCTTTGGATGGGTGACCAATAGTGGCGATTGCGTAAAAACTTAGAAGCCTTAATTATATAATGCAAGGTGAATTAGATCAGAACTTTATTTTTAAGGTTCCGTACCTAATAGGTAAAAAGAAACCCTACTTCTAAGCCTCCGAAGTCTGTCCGTCTATCTGTCTGCCACCAGGCTGTTTGTTATCTCAAAAACCGTGATAGCTAGAAAGCTGAAACTTTCACAAGTTATGTATTTCCCGTGCCGTTTTAACAACAAATTCAATAAAAAAAAACATATTAAGGGGACCTTCTATGTTTTTTTCTATATATCAATAAGGGTAATAGATAGACGCTTGTAACTTTCACAAAATATATAAAATGTAGTTAATCTTTTCTATACCAATATTATACAGAGAAAAAGTTAGATTTCTTGTTTGTTTGTTTGATGCAAATAGGCTCCAAAACTAATGGACACATTTGAAAAATTCTTTCGCCGTTGGAAAGTTACACTATCCCTGAGTAACATAGGCTACTTTGTTTCTCTTTGCTACTTAGCTTGCTACTTATTATTTTATAGCCCGTGTGAAGCCGGGAAGATCTGCTTGTGTAATAATATATAATAAAAAAATAAGTTAAATGTGTGTTTTTGTGTGTGTAAAATGTGTTTTTTTGCTTACTTATCAGTGATCAAAGTATTATATGACCAGGAATACATAAAAGCAGCAGAACTCAACTCACCGGTCCTCCAAACAAGTATCCAAGTTCCAAAGCGACCAGCTGAGCTACCTCCTCCCCTCCATCAACCTCCACTGTCCATTCGTTGAAGAACTCCTTGGCCCTCTCCAGGCCGGTATGGATCCCGTGGAGGTCATGGTAACCAGGATCGCAGAATACGTGAGATGTCATTAACACATATGCTAACAAAATAAAGTGTAACATTTTGATTTGTTCTTACACGGCACAGTTTGTTTCGTGTTTATTAATAAATAAAAGATTTATTTATATTTAATAATAACATTTAGTCTCAAGTCAAAAAAGGAAATAAAGTTATTATTATAACTAATTTAAATAAATATGTTTAAATAATATTAAAAGAGAGCACAATACACGTGACTTAAACTTGTTGAGTACTTATTTTTAGCCTAACAATGCCTCAAATTGTTTAATTGTTAGTAAAATTGATGAACAGCTTAGGTAAATTAAATTTTTATATTAGAAATGTTTTTGTTGCTAAACTTATTTTTTTTTTATTTATGTATCATTTTTATCAGCTTTTTCTACAGAGGACAATCTCGTGCGGTGTCCGGGCGTAAACTGGCGACTGTTAGCTGAAACTTGGAAAATTGCTCTGAAACTTTCGTGTCGACTGAACAAGGTTATTTGTAAACTAGCGGACAGCGCCTGTAGCTCGGCTAGCTAAGGTGATCTGACGCGATCATCGAAGCTAAGCAACGGTCGATGCGGACACTGTTGGGTGACTATGCACCAAGTGCGGGTTGGCAAATGACATACGTATTCAGATATTGTGGTCCACAAACATAATTATCGGTTTCCCAATGATGTTTTCCTTCACCGTAAAGCGAGTGCAAATCCACACATAACTTGAAAAACAAGTCATTGGTGCAGTGCGGGGATCGAACCAGGGGCCGTTGGCAGTTGATTTAAAAGCTTACGTTTTTACCACCCACTCGCTTTCTATATTATATTATGTATAAGATTTATACATAGTTTCTAGGCGTTTCTAGACCAGCAATTTTACCGAAAACACTAGTTACATTTATCTTCGCAAGATAAACCATTTATTGATAATTATCCATCAAAATTTAAAAAAAAAAATCAATATGAAATACAATTAATTTGAAATAAATGTCAATAGGAATAATGTCAATACTATTATCTAATAAAATAATAATAATATTCCACAATTACATGTCGCGACAAACATGATACACATAACCGATGTGAAGTTGGCAGCCAAAAGTTAGCAGCCTATAACCCGACTAAATTAAGATGAGTAATATTTCGCAATATTCAAACACACGCGATGCAATAGTAAGTTTTAGTAAGTTTTATTTATTATGCGATTAATATTAATATTGACATTTTAATCGAGTGAAACTTGTTAATGTAATAGTGAATAATGTACAATGTGAAATTGACGAGAACGTACAGTCTATCCTTTTATTGAACCTGTAAGTTGTTATAATTAGGATACGTTATGACGAATAAATGATATTCTATTCTATTCTATTCTTTTCAAATGTATACCAGTAGGACTACTTCTTGTACCACGGTAACCAGGAGTGTCTGTAGTATTCAATACCAGGTTGGTTGAAATCAGGCACCCACCATTTTGCTACCGGCGCGCTACCGCGGGAGTTTCTGAACCTGCGGTCGGATAAACAACTGATTTATTATCAATGCAGAACAATTCTTCACCGGGAAACTATTGAGAGAACTGCAGCGATGATTTTTGACACAATTTTGACATTTGACATGTCGGATGTCAAAATTGAGACTGGAATCGGATTCCTCACCCCCGAAAACCTATAAAACGATACCCAACAACACATGTCAAAATTGACACCGGCATCGGGCTTCTCACCCCTGAAAACCTAATAAACGACACCCATGAGCATGATATTCATACGTCATCGTCAGTTATCAGTAGGGCCTGTAGCTCGGCTCACTAAGGTGATCTGACGCGATCATCGTAGCTAAGCAACGGTCGACGCGGCCAGTGTTTGGGTGGGTGACCATGCACAAGACCGACGTTTTTAAAGTGGCATTTTCATTTGGGCGTTTTCACGTTAATTTGTAGGTCTTAGTACAAGCAGTCGTTAAGCCAAGTCAGAGGCCTTCAAGCGACTTGAAAACTCTCGATACCAAAGCTTGGCCTCTTAGCTCATACGAAGAAGAAGAGAAGAGTTATCAACAGAGAAAAAAAAACTATTTCTACGAATAAGAAATATAAATAGTGTTTTTTACTCTACTGGGCATTAATTGAGCAGGACGCGTTACCACACGTTTTTTTATTTATTGGAAAGTACATATTTTAATTACCCATGCTACGTAATCAGTGTAATTATAAAAACAAAAGTTCAATTATGATTAAAATTTTAAATAAAATAAGAAGCTATCGGCAAACAAATTAGAGAAGCAAGTGAACAGACAAGCTATTGATAGAGAAGCTTTTTATAGGGTACCTATTGACATAGAAGCTTATTGAGCGAAAAGCTAATAACAGGGTAGTAATTGACGTAAAAATCCCACATAACCCAGCTGCACCCCATTGTAGCTGGGTATCTTATGGAAAAAAAATCCCTGCCCTCGTAAAAAAAAAAAAGGGTAGTAATTGACAGAGAAGCTAATATTGAGCGAAAAGCTACTAATAAGGAAGAAGCCGAGAAACTAATAATAAATAAGCTTTAGAAAAAAAAACAAGCTATTAACAGAGAAGGTTGATTGACTCATAAGCTTATTAACCTGCTATCCAGCCACTCGCACTGGATATAGTTATTGTACGAATCATGCAAAAAATCCAGATTGATGTGTGTGTTGATCACTGTGAAGTAGTGGGTCATCTCCTTCGACCGCAGCCGGAGAGAGAACGCGTTCATTCCTAAACAAGAACAAGCCTAACGTTACATAAACAAGAACAAGCTTAATGCGTTGAAACCCGTTGGACGTATATCCAACGTTTTTAAGTAAGTGTGACCGTTTGTTTCGTGTAAATAAAGAACAAGCCTATTTATTACATTACACCAGGGATCAGAATACTAGAGAGAATTGCTGATTCCCATACATAAGCATAGTATAAGCATAAGTAGCCCACTATACGTTCCCACTGCTGAGACCCCGGGCCTTCCCTCACGACGAGAGAGATATAGGCCATAATCCAAGAGCTGACCCGCATCAGCTTTTAACAAGAATCATTATTAGTGTTAGTATTAATATTTTCTTCACCGTAAAGCGAGTGCAAATCCACACATAGCTTGAAAAACAAGTCATTGGTGTAGGGCTGGGATCGAACCAGGGGCCGTTACCTTTGAAACCTAGATGGCGCTGCAAATCGAGCGTACAGCCTAGCTGCTGCCTAGTTTCGCAACGCGCTGCAGTCGCATAGTGATATAACGATAGTAGATTGCGTGACCCGAGTGAAGTCGTTTCAAGAAAATAATAATAGATGGCGCTACGTGTATCGAATGATGAAATGGTTAACTCCATACTGAACCATTTTTAGATTGTGTTATGGTTGCTAACACAACTAATATACTACATATACACACATACACACATATTTAATATAGATTATGTATCTATGATGATTATTAATGATTATTTAATTTAATTGAAAGTTAAAATTGATTAGGTTTAAATTAAGTGTGAATGTTTTACTAATTTTGGTATAATCAATGAAAATCTTAATAAATGATACATATATACAATAAATGTGGGTTACCAATTAATCCATCATAGATCCAGTAGTGGTTTTTCAGGCATCGATTCCAAGCCGCACCGGATTCCACGCCGTATTTACCCCAGACGTCACCCGAGAGACAGTGGTACCACCCCCACTCTGTCTGTAAGGATATAAACTTAGTTTTTAGGGGCAGTACTAAGTCAAAGTCAAAATCAAATTACGCCATAGGAAAATTATATGCATTTGGATTCGTCATACTCGTATATGTATACAAAATCAATCTTCTTCTTCTTCGTATGAGCTAAGTGGCCAAGCTCTTGAATCACCAGTTTTCAAGCTGCCCGAAGGCCTCCGACTTGGCTCAGCGATTTAGATAAACAGCCGGGACCTACAATTTAACGTGTCATCCGACCCACGATTTTGATGAAATTTGGTATGAAGATAGCTATAACCTTGGACTATCACATAGGCTACTTTTTATCCTAGATTAACGGGCAACACTGCAAAACATATAGCCTATATTACACGGGGATAATGTAGCTCCCCAACGGAGAAAGAATTTTTCTAAACGGTCCGGTAATATCAAAGCTTAAGAGAAACTTCTTCGCGATTAAACGGCTGTACCGATTTTGATGAAATAGCTTTGACTCGTGATTATCACATAAGCTGCTTTTTATATTGGATAAACGTGGGTAGCTACATGGCGCAGCTAGTTAACTATATACGAGTACATCTTATATCTTTAAATGAGCAATTCTTGTATATATATAATTGGAATCTCGGAATCGGCTCCAACGATTTCCATGAAATTTAGTATATGAGGGGTTTCGGGGGCGATAAATCGATCTAACTAGGAATTATTTTAAGAAAATGTCATATTTCATAAAAAACCGGTCAACCAGGTACTGGGAATTAAACTGTATATACGTACTTTAGGGCATGGTATGACTGTTTTTTTAGTCTGGACACAGTATTTGTACCACGGCATGGGGTTCTTCCTTGCTGCCTTCACGAACTGGAACCCGCAGACCACGGCCAGGTCATCATATCGAGGGGTCGAGGAAACATGCTCCCACCTTACATACACAGTAATACAATTATTATTTTTATTTTTACACATTCACACACGGCTGGTTAGCCCCATACTGTACCATTTCTAGCTCGTATTATGGTTGCTAACACAACTGATACACTACATATACATACATACATATTATATATAAATACATATTTAACACCCAGACCCACAGCCAACAAATTTAGTTAAGCACAAAGATGTTGACCGGGCCGGGAATCGAATCCGGAACCTTCTGGTTAGCTGACCAGCATGGTAACCTTTACGCCAACGAGGTAGTCAATAGTCCATTGAAATGTTACATTTGGGGTTGCGTTTCTTAGAGGACGCAAGTTGTTCCTTAAAAAACGATCTACAAAAATGGTCTGATATCGTTTTTTCGTAAAATGATTAAAAATAAGTTATATCGAAAAATTTAATTTTATTCTCGAATTTCTGAACATTTTCACTTACAACTTTTTTATTTATAGTTTTAAGTACGACAAAAAGTTACTGAACCAAAGTTATAGAAAATTTAATTTGCAACAAAAAACTATCACAATTTTTTTATCAGATAAATAGTTCAAGAGATATATCGTAAAAACCGTTTCAACCCCTATTTTCAAGATAGCGACCGTGGGACAAGGGTGGTGACCCCACAAAATTGATTTTATTTTTACACTTACCTACATATCAAAAAATGAAATTGCGTCCTCTAAAAAACGCAAGGTAAGGCCTAAAAAATGTAACATTTCTATGGACTAAAATAACTATAATATAAAAATAAGTAGGGGTTTCCTTCCTGACGCTATAACTGGGACCGTCCATTAATCACGTGAGGTTCGAAAAGGGGGGAGGGGTAGGGAGTATATATAAAATCACGAAGTATAACAGAGGGATGGGGGGTTATAATAATATATCACGTGTATTTATTTTTTCGGGATACTAACCCGAAAAGCAGCGTTCGTCTTTTTGCTCTCACGCTAACATATAGTTGCTAGGGAACATATTTTCCATAATAATATGAGATTATATCGAATGCTGTTAAATATTTAAAAAAATTAAAAATACTAAAAAACACACGTGATATACACAGGGGAGGGAGGGTAGTCTTAAACCTCACTTAAAACCACACTTCAAAAATTAAAAAAAAAAACGTCGACGAAACCCCACTCCAGAACGCACGAACCAATTACCACGGTTTTGCTTTTTTACGGTTTCTGAGATACAGCCTGGAGACAGACAGACAGACAGACAGCGGAGGCTTAGTAATAGGGTCCCGCTTTTACCTTATAAGTACGGAACCCTATAAATATGTAGTGTTCATTAGATACGAGTAAATTAATCATACCAATGCGGTCCTCCTCTAGAGCATGTTAGAACGCTCTGAGTATTAAATAAAGATCTCATAAAGTTGGTTGTCCCTGCCCACACTGCCAAGTCGTGGCTGAAAGGGGTCGGATGCGTCACGTTCACATCTTGAGGCCTCATGTGCTGGAATGATAACCCTCATTATCTTCGATCAAAAATGTACTAGAATTAAGGTCATGTCTCTAAAACGCCATGGAAAATAAGACCACAAGTAAGAGAGTGGTCTTATTTGAGTTTGAGGAATTTAAGCGTTATTAGTATAACAATACAGTTGAATTTTCTAACGCTCTCTGCGTACGGTCATAACATTTTACCGCTGTTACCGCGGAGCAAGAAAGCTTATGTTTATTATCCGTAAATTTTAATCAATCCGTAATTAGTAAGTAATTATATATTAGTATTATATATTAGTAAGTAAGTATGTATTATAATACAAAATTAAGCCGTAATCGGCACTAGTCGAAACTCATGCAGATGCAGTGGTAAGGTTGACTTGAATTTAAATATTTTTTGTGACGTAGTATATTGTAATAGATACAATAGTATAGTAAACACATGCAATTATTTTGTGCTGTGTTTGTATGCAACACTGAATCAGGTATATATTTGATCAAAGCTCATTATTAACATCGTAGAGAAAAATGTGTGTAAGTAGCCAAGCTCTGGTGTCGAGACTTTTCAAGCCGCCCGCAGGCTTCTGACTTGGCTTAACGACTGCTTGTACTATGGATATTTACTGTTTCGTTTTTGTGAAGTCGATTAACAATACTTATGCATGTAAAACGACGTCACCGCTAGACGCAAAAAAAGTCTACAATTTAAGGCTTGTGTTTGCCACAGTTTCTTTCTATAAAAGTATTCACTCACCAGAGGATGATAGTGTATTCTACTAGGCGCCATATACACGGAGCTGTTGAACGTCTCTCCGTTCTGATCGTACCAGGCGCCCAGAATGTTCTCGAGATGGTACCGATGCCTGTTCTTGCTTAGCACGAGTTCAGTAGAGGTGGCTGTGGTGAGGATATGCCGCGTCGTGAGCACAGCACACCCGGCCAGCACTGTCAGCCGCTTGTACACCGTGGTGCAGTAACACCCGAAATTATATTCGTTTAACTGAAAATTACAGGTCAGCACAGCACATTTAATGGTGCGGAACCTCACCCCGCCCTCTCCGGTGAGGAGGCCATCGTGAGGTTTTAGATAGTCGGTAGTGATGTCATACCCCACCTACCTCCTCGGGTGTGGTGGGCATGCGTAAATACATTTCCTCACGTTAAAAGAATAAAAAAACGGTACAGTAATAAATACTGGCCAAGTGCGGTCAAACTCGCGCATGAAAGGTTTACCGCTTTTTTAAATCGTTCAATTTAATTTAAGACAGGTTTTAATGAAACGCCTTTGTCACCATTTTCTTTCATTCACCTTTTATAACGTGAGGAAATGCATTAATGCTTCTCCCGCCACAAGCCTGGGGAAGGCGGGCGGAGTATGTCGGGCTCGAGGGGTCGTCACTACCGACTAAAACCTCACAGTGTCCCATCTTAAGATGGGGGCAGGGAAGCAGGACGTCTCGCGCATTATCGCCCAGGACGCTGTCCACAGTCTGTTCCATTGAACTACAACCTTACTGTCTTCAAGGCGAGAGTGAACCGGTTTCTTCTAGACAAACGCGCAATATTACGCTTAGGCTGCAATATCACTTAACATCAGGTGAGTTGTGGTCTAGCGCAAGCCTATTAAGCATAAAAAAGAGTGCACCCACATACCCCCGCGTCCAATGCCACCAAGGCCACCAAGTGCGGAGTCCAACAAAAACCCAAGGTCAAAGTAGATGAAAGAGAAACGTAACTCACCACTTTCCGCCCCCAGCCATCCTTGTTATATTGCCCGAAGCGGTAAGTCTGCTTCGCGTGCGGAGACATCCGGTACGGCCGCTCGTATTCCTTAAAGAAGGTCTGGGAGTATACGAGCCACGCGTCCTCCTCTATGCGGAAGTCCGGCGTCTCCCCCTCGCCCGGCATCGCCGTGCCGTTGCTCACACGTTCTGGGTACGTGCTGCAACACAACGATCGCGATACCTAACTCTCTGCTGCTCTGGTACTTAAAGGTACGCACTGCTCACTAAATGCTCTTCTTAAAGGCATAAAGGTCGTAAAGAACTGCAGATATAGTTGTCATATCTGCAGAAATTATGTAAATAAATTAAGCATTTAAGTGAGATGAGTCTGCATGCTGAACATGCGGGGCTCATGTTAGCCCACGCATAATGTTATAGGAATATAAAGATATCTTATTAGTAGTTTAACTAGATTACTATGTACTTCAAGCTTCTCTCATATATACGTTGCGGAATTTGGCGGCAGTTTGGCTGCAAACTTCAGGTCACGCAGTGGCAGGAGAAGGCACAGGACCGAGAACAGTAGCGTCTTCTAGTATCGGAGGCCAAGATCCGATTCGGGTCGACGCGCCAACCCAGATATTTAGTTTTTTAGGCTCCACGCTCGATTTGCAGCGCCTTATTGGTTTCATCGGCAAACTTCCGCGCCACGCTTTATTGTATGGGAATCAGCAATCATCTCTAGTATTCTGATCTCTGGTTTAGACAACGCAACAGTTGTTGTAATAAATGAAACAATACGTACAACCAGGGAGCGTGCTGGTACTCTATGGGCGGCGGCCCGGGTCCAGGGCCAAACCAACCTGAGGGCTCCTGTGGCCTAGCAGCCAGCACAACACCTGGACCCAGCAGCGACAACCTGGAAATAGAATAATGGATACTCATAATTGAAAAAAAAATGGTTAAATATGCGGGTCTTGAGTCTCAATATTTTTTTATTCCTTTCGCTGTTAAGACTATGGGTATTTTTTTTACTCTAAATAGGTCAGCGCTTAACCACAATTCACCTGATGGTAAGTGACATTGAGGTCTACGGTGAAACGCGCTGACCTAGAAGGAACCGGTTCACTCTCGCCTTGAAAATCGCTAGATTATAGTCATTGGGGAACAGGGAATTCGGCAAGGAGTTCCAAAGTTGGAGTGCAGATGCGAGGAGGCTAGTAAGAGAACTCGGGCGAAGACTAGTGGATAGGACGGGGGATCCCCGTTCTCGATCGTACTTGGTGCAGAGGATAGCCATTGCTATTCAGCGTGGAAACGCAGCCAGTGTTATGGGCAACTTTGCACCAGGTACAGTCATGGGCGGGTTTTCCTAACATTAAATGTTTTTGACATGTATAATTTGTATTATATTTATGTATTAAATACAATTGAATTTAATAAAAAATTATAATATATACTGTTAAAAAAAATGGATATTCATTAGCTTTATGACATCGCTTTCATAGGTGTGTATTCTTGTTTTTAATTAAAAAGTGTGATTGTCTTTGACATTGCTAAAAATGTTTTACTTTGTCTTAGGGGTGGCTGTTTAGTTTATTGCATAAAAGAATAAGAGATATTTATAAGCCTTATATATTGCAAAAGTGACACAGTTGGATGACACGTTAAATAGTAGGTCCCGGCTGTTAGCACAAGCAGCCGTTAAGCCAAGTCAGAGGCTTTTGGGCGGCTTGAAACTCTTGACACCAGATCTTAGACACTAAGCACATACAAAGAAGAAGAAGAAAAGAATCGATCTGTCTTCACCTTCTTTGTCTTCAAAGTTGTAACACTCTAGCTTGCTTTCAGTACAAACGAAAATGTTATTATAACGCCTGCTATTATTCTAGCTTCAATTAACATCGAAGTTGTATCAGAACGCTACCGCTGATTGTTAGATGGGTGACCCACATAGGTTTAGGTTTAAATACATTTATTTAGATAACAACTATAACTTACGTGAGAACATAATTATAATAATCCATTTATTTGTCCAGTAAACACGAACTTATTCATTATTTTAAAATCAATAATTAACAATATTGAAATTATCAGTTTTATCGATTCTAGATAATAGTAATAGTAGTGCAAAGAAAAAGAGCAAGAGGCCGACCGAAGAAGACATGGATGGAGTGTTTGAATAAAGACATGAGAGAGAAAAGAGTGAGTGTAGAGACGATGGCTGATGGAGGAGAGTGGAAGAAGAAAATTTGCTGCCGACCCCACCTAGTGGGATGAGGCAAGAAAGAAGAAGAAGAAATCATTTCAAGTTATTATGTACGAGTATAAACTGTTTTATTCTCAACTTTGATTGGTACTCTCTCGACTTTGCTGACCAGGCTATATTGCGCAAGGAGTATATAAGTTTAATGATATGAATTGTGGATATACGTACAGACATGGTATTAAATGATATTCCATCGTTAGCACACCCTCACCCCAGCAGATGAAACATAGTAGAGTTATCCTGAAACATAGTTTTTTTTTCACTAATTTATTTACTCCATACATCTACTTAGTCAGTACGGCGAGAAACCACACTAGTTAGGGTGTATGTATCTTATTATTATTTTATTTTATATATTTTATTCTTATCTCTATTGTACAATGCATCTATTGTAAAGAAAATATTTGAAAACTCGTTCCCTCTCGCTCGCACACATTTACATATGTAAGCGAGAGAGTGAGAAGAGAGAAGCTGTCGAATGTTTTTTTTTATTAACGCGAGTATACATTCTTGCACTAGGTCAGCGTTGTGGATTATGGCCTCTCTCTCCTCGTGAGAGAAGGCTCCGAGTCCCAACAGTGGGAATGCATAGTGGGCTGCTTAAGCTTACACATACCTGTAGAAGCCAGTGTAGCTGATCGTACGTCAACAGTAAAATCTATGATATGCAATCGAAAAAACGTTACCTACAGTTAAAATTCCGGTATCATACCTTCATTAAAAACCTAGTTCTAACGTTACTACAAAAATTACACTTACCAAAAGGCAAGACGGTCCATCGTGATCCAATCCTGTCACATAACTAAACAAAAATGTGTACAATCGAGTTTGAATAATGTAAACAACGAAAGGTTAGTGTTACCAGTTCCCAGTGTTTTACCTTAAATACTGAGTGAGTGAAGAAGCGAGAGCAAATAAATATAATTTAAAAACTTATAAGCTTGGCGATCCAGCGAGATAATGCCGCCAGCATTTTAGGCACCTTACCCGTGGAGACTGACTTAGATTTAATTTACTATTTGTAAGGTTTTTGTGTGTGTGTGTTTTTATTTATATATTTAGTTTTACTGAATTTTAGGTAATAAATTTATTTAAAAATATTATATTACCATTTTAATATTGACATTGCATTTTATTAGTGTTTAGAAAAATCACACAAGTTAAGAGATAAAAAAGATTATTTGAATATACTTAGAGTTCTGCAAATAAATCACCCATTATGAAATATGTTGTTTTTACCCGAAATATCAGTATAATAATTATAAGTAATATTGGATTGGGGACCAAAAAAGAGGGAGAAGATTGCTGCAGCGCAATTAACTCGTCTATTTTAATAATATTTGGTAGTGAAATTAAACACTATATCATCAAAAATTTTCGTAAATATTTAATAAAATCGAATCAATTCGGTCGAATAATTGTCACAACGACCATACAATTTCGATACAAACTGGTTCCAAGCCACGAGGTCTACTGTTCAAAAAAATAAGTTTTATTACCCATTACCTTGATATATATGTATTTTCCAAGACATATTTTAGGAAAATATATTTTATGCCATGGCAACTCTTGCGAGCGGGCATTCCAAAGAAGTTTATAAACGAGACAATGAAGGTAAACTATTTGTATTTAGGCGATTTAACTGAGTAAACGGACAAACGGCGTATTCCCAGTAATAATAAATAATAGTATCAAATTTTCGAATTTCAAATCATTTATTTTCAAGTTACAAGGACTCATACATACATGTTAAAGAAAATACCTATATAATGTCAAAAAACTATACAATTAGAAAATGTCAAAAATAAAATAAAATAAATAAAAAAATAGAATATTAAGTATCCTATCGGATACGGTACCATAAAAAATAACGAACAATGCATTGACATGCGTATTGATTTTTTTCTTCTTATTTCTCCTTCTATCTGTAATCGGCGACGCCATGAGCAGAACTGTAGCGGAGTTGTCGGGTTTTTGAGGCTCTTTTGAGGGTTTTTGAGGGATTCTGTGACCTCATTCCTGCCCCCTCCATTTAATTTTGATGAAATTTGGCGTGAAGATAGGTCAGACATTGGATTAACACATAGGCGACTATTTAAACCGGAAACAATAATTGTGAAATACGCAAATAACTACAAAATATACCTATGTTACTCCTGCACGTTCCAATGGCTGGATCGATTTTGATGAGGATTACTAGGAAGATTTAGTAGACCTTGGATTAACACATAGGCTATTTTTTGTTCCGGAATAACTTTTTTGTCCCGGATTAACGCGGGTCACCGCGGGCGCAATTAGTAAAACATATGTCTTATAATTTTCGCTTATCTAAAAGACTATAAAAATGTTGTAATCTAGCTTTCCCACAAATAACAGCCAGTAAACATAATGCAAATATTCCATGTCGTATTTTTATCTTAGTGCACAGGAAACAGTGTCAGTAGAGCGGCCGTGAATCTTCTACAAACAAACATTCTCTCATAGATGTGTAGAGTGACCACAACGCGCACACAAATCCAAACTAATGTGATAAATCGTATCCTAGAATAGAATAGAATATTACTTTATTGTACAACCACATAAGAAAACAGCTTAAATTAAGGAAATAAAATATTTACACATAGAGTACAAAGGCGGCCTTATCATTATCTTATCTATGGTGATCTCTACCAGGCAATCCTACTTCTTACGATTACTTCTTATATTATAAACTAGCTGCACCGAATGTTATAAACTTGGTAAATCGGGTTTAAATCAAAATTGATTTTATGATGATATTTAATTGGCGAGTTTCAGTTTAATGTGAGCGTATATTCGTAAAAGAAGTTAATCCGGGATTAAAAGTGGCCTATGTGTTAATCCAAGATCTAACCTAACTTCATAGTAAATCACATAAAAATCGGTCCAGCCGTTGGAGCGTAAAAGAGTAACATAGATTTATAAGTTATTTGAGTATCCCACGGGAACCAACATTTTTCTCGGGATAAAAGTAGCATATGTGTTAATCCAAGATCTAATCTATTGCCATACCAAGTTTCATCAAAATCGATTTAGCAGTTTGAGCGTGAAGAAGTAACAAACGTACACACACACAAACTTTAAAAAAAAACAAAGCCTGTGTTGTCCAAACTATTACTGTATAATATTTTCTTCCCAATCGGTCCAGCTGTTTGAGTGTGGAAAAGTAAGTCAAAAATTTTTGACCATGTATGAACAAACGTATGTGATATAGGTATGTTTCTTAGCACTAGAATAACTGTACTGGCAGGTATCTACGGTTCACTAAAAGACCATTCTTTATTCAGTCAAGTCTTTGACACAAAAATATCCTGCTATTCTTACCTAAAAGTATAGTCATAAGCTTATAGGTAAACATTGGAGGTCCTTGACTACTTTTCAATCAATGGTTGTATACTTTAGTGCTATTCCTAGACACTTATATATCTGTAAGAGTACTGCAAAAGTTTTAAAAAATGCCACTCAAATGTTAAAAAAAACGTTAAACCTAATGAAACTATCTTGGTGATAAATGTGGTCAAATTACTCGTAATGTGACCTATCAAACAGTACATTTAGTTTTTCATTTTATAGAAGAAAAACAATAATTATAAATTAAACTTTTAGCTAGTGAGTAGGTATTATAAATTTAACTTCATATAAAAATCGAATGGACAGAATCCGTAGACGGTTGTAAGAAAATTATTATTTATAACCATTAAAAATCGTCTTTATTGTAGACAATGTAGGTAAATAAGGCTTATAACTTAACGCTTAAAACTTTCTTCAGCCTGTAAATATAATGCGTGCAATATTGTTTAATAAAATGTGTTAAGCAATGCAGGAAAAAATACTTATAATTATTTAAGTTATTATTATAAAATTATATCAGATTATTGTTATATATACACATTTTTGGAAATTACAAATTATAATATCTTTATGGGCCGCTAGGTATACTGTGCACATTTCAAACGCAAATCTATAAAAAAAACTGGGGAGCATTCAGAAACCTTTTTGCACTCATAATAATTTTGAGACGAAACAAAAATAAATGAATACTAATAACGTAGAATAAGACGACCTAAATGTTATTACGCGGACAAGGTCAAGCAGAACGGAATGCCAGAAATATAAAGATCAAACAAATCTACAAAATTAAACTGTCAACTGGCGATAAATCAAAAAAACTATTAAACTGTCTCATCGCATCGCGATGTTGCGATTCAGATCTCATAGTATTTTTCTTAAATACCTTATTTAAATATTATGTATCGCTTTTATGTGGTTTGTTAGCTGTACTTAGCGTACGTTGTTTTTTTTTAAGTTAAAGAGCTAACTTTTATTGCCTGTATAAGCTGTTTGAGCTGGCTGTTTCAAAGGAGGAGGCCTTTATCCAAATAAATAAATAAATTTATATATATTTATAGTCATTTAAAATCATCTTTAATGTAGACCATGTAGATATATTAGGGCTTAAAACTTAATGCTAATAAGTTTCATCAGCCTGTGAATTTAATGTGAACAATATTTTTTCATAAAGTGTCTTAAGCAATGCAGTAAAAATTACGTATAATTATTTAACAAATTTGGATGCCCTGATGCGGAACATGATTTAAAAATAATTATGTAATATGAAATGTAAAATATTTTAATGTAAGGGAAATGAAGATTATTTTATTTTATTTATAAGCTGTTTGAACCAACATAGATTCATATACAGATAGTAGAAGCAGAATAATAACTAGTACTACGTATAACCATGTACAATGTATTATGAACCGTAGCATAGTGAATTAAGGCCCATATTCCTTTGAAAAGAAATTGGTAGGTAACAAAATGATCAGGAGCTCGACTGGACCGCGAGCTAAATTAAATCATATTGTCAATAGATTGAGTTCATATTTCTTTGAAAACCATTGCGAAGTGAAGCTTCTGTACGAAGTACAAGTTATTATTCTGTGACACGGCGCGTATTGTCCAAAAGTTCCTGTTCCTATAGCTCCTACCGCCGGTAGCTTGGGCCGCGCCTCGCTAGCGGCACGCTAACTTTTCGTTTTTTTTTAAATATTTTTGTACGATCATATTGTAAAAAACTTAATAGTAGGATAAATAAATGTATATAAGCGAATAATAAACTCTTAATATCAGCTATGACATGCCACAACGTTGCGACCGCAAGCGCTCGAGTGCGTCAGTGTGATCCCACCTTACATCGGGATGCGTGCGCGCATCCGCCGCAACGCCAGTCGAGATGCGCGCGTCGCTTAGCCTCGCGGCTCTCGCGTTCCTCGCCTCTGTGTCCCTAGTACATAGCCATCAAGATGGGTACCATCCGGAAGACTCCTACCAGCCAGAGGATGTGATAGATGTGTGAGTCCATGTTGCCCTAGTGATAAATAATATGGCGGTTTATTTTTAATGCGGAAGCGATGGTCGTAATTTGCTGGTCGTGTTTGTGTGCACGTTTTATTTTATTAACTATCGAATCCAGTATCGATTGGAAACATATCTAGCCACATACGAAGTCGATATTTTTATTTATATTGTTTTCCTGTAAGTTATAAAAGTTGATTCACGAGCATGATTTATAAACCTGTATATTTATTCTTGCTTGTATGGTTGAATACTAGATCTGTAGTAGGTACTTTTAGCATTATGCTGAACAGTACAAGTTATTATTCTGTGGCTGAATCTCGTCTTTTGTGCATAAAGTATAGTTAAATAATCTTACGTATGTATTTATTTCTCTCTGCGCTTATAAATCCTGTTTTCTTCCTTTATTTTTTAAATACTAAAGAACACACTTTTCGTTTAATTGGTCATCTGATACTGAAACTCATTACTCGACCACTACTTGACGAACTTTATTCATAGAGGAAAGTAACCAAATATGGGCTACCATTTTGATTTTGCTTAAAAAATAAAAAACTATTGAAAGATTAACCATTTATTGTTGTCAAAATAATCACACATACATTTCTAAAGAGCTAAGTAACAATCATTTGTTCCTAATAATATAATTTATTATTATATTGAGCATTAGAACCAAAAAACAAAATAGATGCTAAATATGGAGCAGGTACTCAAATATGGGCTACTAATAGAAACTTATAATATCTTCTGTGAAAATAACAATTATAAATATTTATCTTATAAGAAATCAAATAACTTTGGTGGATGGAATAAATCACATAGTTTACTTTCAAATACCACTTAATTTACTTACAAAAATCACATATTCAAGTTTCAAATTCTGGCCCAGCACAGTCATTATGTGCCCAGAGCTGACACTCTCTATCCCAAGTTTTTCTTGGTTCTTTTGATTGTGTTGGTGCCATTCTAAAAAAAAATAAGAAGATACCTATAGAACGACATAACCAAGCACCTAAAATACTTTACAGATATGGGTAATACCTAACTAAGGGCTAGCCCATATTTAAGACCATAGTAATAGCCCATATTCGAAATTCTTAACTAAAATAAATCTGATCGTGTACTTTACATTTCATGGGAAGCAAGCAATAAATCGACCGAAAATCATAAAATACACCTTACATTCTTCAATAAAACACATAGTTACAGTATTTAGACCTAAGATTGTTTAATTAAACAGCACATTGATACGTACCTCAGAAAAGTTTTCGACAGCACCAACACAAGTATGGCCGACGCTGGCGACAGCTCGCGCGCGATTGACGAGAGTAAGTAAGTGCGATGTTAGAGCTAGTAAATGCGATCTAAGATCGTCGTTTGTTGCCTCTTTCGACTGTAGGTTTTTGAGAATTGTCGCTAGCCCATATTAAAGCACTAGCCCACATTTAGTTACTTTCCTCTATTCACAAAATACTGTGAGTGGTGAGCCGGTGTAAAAAATACGTACGCCCGTACGGTGAGATTTTATTACATATATTATGATACTAACGTTGAGGCGTAAATATGAATCAATTTTATAATTTCGTATGCAAATTCTTCGGGTTCATTGGTTTTTTTTGTCTTTGCTGATTTTTGATTTGAGAATGGTTCTCACAAAATATAATGAGAAAAAATAAATCTCACCGTACGTACGAGTGTATGGTAACTTTTTTTTTACAAAAGGTGGACGGTAAGAAATAACTCAAAAACATTTGGCTTCATGGTGCAAAACGCTTTACTCAGTCAATAAGCATTAAAGACAACCTATGCAGTAAATATGTATAAGATTACGTAACAGAAACATTTCAAAAGTTCAAAAGCCACGCACTCTCGTCCTTCAAACGAATGCACTTTCTTATCAGTGACAACTTCCCCTGTTATCAGCACACCATCTAAACCAGGCCGGGGTCAATGACCGCAACAACAATGCACAGAGTTATGAAATTACCATATGCAGAATTAATAGAGAACGTCAAAAAACTTCTAAAATAAATAAAAATAAAAATTAATACATAAATAAATACGCATTTCACACACGGCTGGTTAGTGCATAAAAAGTTTTAAAATTACTACTTTTCGAAATTTGATGAAAACGAGTCTGCCCCCGAGTCCGGTATTTAAGCCACTAGTAATTGTCGCCAATGATGATAGCTACTGCTATCAGTGTAAATAGATACAACAAGTAGTCTAAAACCTAATTTATTGATTATTCTGTCTGTATGTCAGAATAAAAAATGTTTAGGTTTTTGGTCCTAATTCCTCTAGGTTATTAGACATGCATTTACGACTAAGGTTCGACTAGGGATCCATAATATTTGAATGCTTTGTTGTTAAGAAAGATTTATTTCCTCTTTTTATATTGATACTAGCTGCGTAATCCGGCATAAAAGTAGCCTATGTGTTAGCTATGTAAGGTCTAAACTATATCCATACCGAGTTTCATCGCAATCGGTTCTGCCGTTTGAGAATGAAGTAGTAACAAACAGACACTCACACAAAAAAAAAACACATTTATAATATTAGTAGGACTAAAGTGGCATATCATATGAGGATTTTATTCCTCCAATAAAAAATCTATTTTTTTTTTGTTGCCCTGGATATTATCGCAAATTCTTACGTTTAAGTGCCCAGATTGCGAATATATTCGTAAAAGTACTAAATTTGCTCGTTTCTACTAATTGAATTTTGAACTATTTATTGTCAAAATTTTAATTTTCAGTCATTTGTTGAAAAAAACACGAGCAGATCTTACAAAATCATTGATATTTTCACGAATTGCGTATATAAATAGACCCAAAATCATCATCATATCAAAGGCAAAACCACTGTAGACCAGTGTAATAATTCTAAGTACTTATAAAAATGCTTTACAACCGTTCATATGACAAACTACGAGAATTCTAGTTATCTACTGCTGTTTAAACTGGTTTCCTGTACCAATGTCTGTACGTACAGTTCAAACGTATGTACATCGTGAATACAAATAACTAGATAAAGGATTCGCAGAATCCCTTTGAGCACAGATGGTTCGGAGAATGCAAGTTGAGTGATTACTTATCTTACTTAGTGATGACACATAGGAACTAGCTGCTAGCAATTATACTAACTAAATTTAGATAATTTTGATGAAAGATGAAAGAATTTGCTCTAAACTAGACTTTAGCAAAATATCTCCTAAAATAATAGCCCCTTTATATTGGTCTCTTTAACTAAATTTTACATTCACTTAACTAAATTATAGTTTTCTGAATCAACCATCTAAAGACTGTCCGCATCGACCATTGTTTAACTTCGATGATCGCATCAGATCTCCTTAGTTAGCGGAGCTATCGGTGGTCCTTTGATTAATATTATATTCCCCTAATAACTTTACAACTTTTCAATTATAGTTTCTGAATCAACCATCCAAATATTGTCTGTACCAACCATTGCTTAACTTCGGTGATCGCATCAGATCTCCTTAGTTAGAGGAGCTATCGGTGGTGCTTTGATTAATTTTATATTCCCCTAATCACTATAGATTAGCAGATAAAGTCATTCGTGTCAGATTTATAATCAGCTTAAGGAACAATATGGAAGCAGTTAATCTGCAAATATTTATCTCAGAACTTTTAGTTAAGATGGTGTGACATGAAATACGAGTACTACCGTTTAAATTACTAGCCCTAAAAACTACCAAAATATAAAAGTGTCAAATAGGGGAAAAGATTTATATTAGTTGTGAGCCTGTGGTACTTACCGATCAATCTAATAACTAATTTAATTAATGTATTTATTTACATAGGAATATATTACAATAGTTACAAAACACTTGTAAAAAGTAAAAAACTAAATTTAATACGAAATAATGATGTATGTTTGAATATTTATAAGGTAAAAAAGTCACAGATTTGTCACATATGACAAAATTAAACTCTACTGCATATTTCCAATGATAACAAGTTACATAAACACAACCCTGAATTTATACGGTTCTTTAGTACCTAAGTAAGCATTTGTTTTCCTAATTTGTATTACTGTATTATTTATCGGTATACTTAGGGCCAACCACATAGCTGATTTTGAGGTAATGACAGCTCAGTCGACGGTAATCACAGAAGGACTCTGGGACTCGGGGCCTTCTCTCACATGGAGAGAGATAAAGGCCAAAATCCACCACGCTGGCAAGTGCGGGTTGGCGGATCACACACGTTTTCGGAAATTATGGTCCTCAAACATGCCGGTTTCCTCCCGATATTTTCCTTCGCCGTAAAACGAGTTCAAATCCATACATAACTTGAAAAACAAGTCATTGGTGTAGGGCTGGGATCGAACCAGGGGCCGTCTGATTGAAAAGCTGACGTTATTACCACTGAGCCACACTCGCTTTTTATTTTTGAACAGCGGTGGGACACAATAGGCTGTAAATAATAATAATAATGGGATTAGAAAAACAAGGTTAACGTCGTACGTTATGTTTGCAGAGCAGACGTGTCGAGCGCGTGTCCGTCAGAGCGACTCCTGCGCACGCGGGAGACCTGCTCCGTGGATGGGGCGGAGATGCAGTGTCTGCGTCTACACTGCTGTGACACACACACCTTTGTGGCTGGCAGGTAAGCTGCATAACTTTTTTTTTACTCTGAATAGGCCAGCGCACACAATTCACCCGATGGCAAGTTTTATAGGTTTGCGTTTGACCACAGCTTGCCTGGTGTTAACAATACCTTTTTTTTGTCAATGGGGTGCAGCCGGGTTATGTGGGATTTTTACCCACTAAAACCCCCTCGGTATTCTGCCTCGATGCTATATGGAGGGCTTCAGGTTCTTCGGTGGAAACTCACTGAGGCCCTCCTAGCTTTTGCTTGCAGCAACATCTACTTAGGCAAAAAGAACTGCCAAACCTTCCCGGACCCAATTTAAACGACAGTCCTTGAGCCTGAAAATAATACTATGGCCTAAGATGTTACACACTTACCTAGAAAATACCTATTTACTCAAGAACTTTGAAGACCCCCAGGTGGTACTTCTCAGGAAACAGAGACTCAGGAAGAGAATTCCAATGTTTTACAGTCCTCACAAGAAAGTGATATTAAGGTCTACGGTGGATCGCTCTTACCTAGAAGGAACCGGTTCACTCTCACCTTGAAAATCGCTAGAGTGTAGTCATTGGGGAACAGGGAATTTGGCAAGGAATTCCAAAGTTTGGCGGTTCGGATAACAAAGGCGGAGGCAAAACGCTTTGTGCGTGCCATGGGCACCTCAACCGTAAACCGATGCCGCCTTGGCGTTTCCCTGCTCGTCCGATAGTGATTTTGCTAGGTATGTTACTGCAACGCTCTTGGTCAGTCCAAGACATAGTAGCGCCTGTAGCTCGGCTAGCTAAGGTGATCTGACGCGATCATCGAAGCTAAGCAACGGTCGATGCAGACGGTGTTTGGATGGGTAACCATGCCTGTCGTTTTTCAAGTGGCATTTTCATCTGGGCGCTACCGTGGGTCGAACACGTTAAATTGTGTGGCGGCTTAAAACCGTCGACATCAGAGCTTGGCCACTTAGCTCATACGAAGAAGATTTTTCGATAACTTAAGTCACTTCTACCTATTTTTAGTCATTTGACTATAGCTACTTATCTACCTACTTACCCGTATAACTCAGAACATAAATCCTGAGAACGACCACAAAAGTCGTCTACTCAGGTATTCGAAGCACATGTCTTCTTACGTTAACCCACTTGTTTTATTGTGTGGTTTCTGTACAAACCACAACGCACAGGGTTATCATCGATGGCTACACTATTTTTAAAGTTGACACTTCATGTAGTATATTCAAAACTGACTTAGTTTTAGACCCTTTATCTTTTTTTCTTTCTTTTTTTGGCCACCTTTTACACACGGCTTGTTAGCCCCGTACTAAACCATTTCTAGTTTGTAATATGTTGTGTGTATGTGGTTCTAACACAACTGATATATGTACAATATAAATACTAGTAAGATAGGAACAAGGTGTCCTGAAATGAGCAGAAGTCCAATATTATTATATTTTACTTTGAACTTTTTTAAGACATACAATTCAAAAAAGACAATAAAGTTTAGTGATAGGATAATAGTAGTAAAACAAAATTTGTTTCGATATGAAGAAGGAGATTCAAAAGTGTCTCAGAAAGTAAACATGTACAGTGTAAACTCCATGTCACGTCACTCGATTTAACAAAACAAAAAGTATGAATAAATTATTATATGATTTACTTATCTATTATTGAAACTATACAATATATTGCGTAGTACACAATATATTGAATTGTACCAAATTTTTTTTAACCGGCCCCTGCCGCCCTAAGATGAGATGGCGGTACGACCTCGACACACACAACCCAGACTTTCCAGTCTTCCAGACCGTCGCCTAGGACAGATATACGTAAGTGGAGGGATGGTAGGGAGACCTTTGCCCTGCAGTGGGCTGATTTATAGGCTTAGATACATAGATGGGTACTATCTGTACATCGAGTTTCGTCAATATTGGTTTAAAATTACGGCTTCTTCGCGAACACTAACATTCAAACACACATAAAGACAACAAAATTGGTCAGTTAATGACGTCGCTCGCTTCGCTCACCCGGTCAACTATTTGTACTGCCATTGACGGTTGTAACAATGCTAAACGCTTTGTTAACATGTTACAATGCTTCTTTAGACAAATTACACAGGTTAATACTTGTAATAGCTAGTACATTATGTTTTTAAGTTCAATTGTTTGTTAGTCCTTTACACTCAAATGGCTGAGTCAATTTGGATTACATTTGGTTAACTGAATATAGTTTGCTCCTTGAACTACTTTAAGGAGATAGATAGATAATTCTTTATTGAATACAAACTTATTTAAACTAAAACTAAAAAGATTAAGAACAAAACCAGTGTGCCACAATTGGCGGCCTTATCGCTTGTTTAAACAATTAATTTATTTCAATAATTAACTTGCTTAAACAAAGCGCCTTATAAATCGTCGACTTCAAAAATGATGTAGGCATAAAATTATTTTTCACTTTTTAGTTCAGTTAGTATTTATAAAAGTAGGTATAGTTTTGATCGGTCGGATCGGTCCGGATCGGTCGGTTGTTTGTTTTTTAAATCAATTCTATCTCTTTCCTCGATCACCCAAGCTATACGCCCCTAAGATATCTGACAATGGCACTGCTGATGCTCCTGGATCTGACATATATAACACTCGTACACAAATTATTCTCTTTATTTCCCAGGTGCATACCAAAGTCAGTGGACCCATGCAGTCTCAAGTTATGCGAGCAAGCGTGCTCGGTGGTGGACAGTCGCGTGTGGTGCACCTGCCACTCCGGCTTCCGCTTCCACCCTGACAGCTACAACCGGAAAGAACAGCCTTATTGTTTAGGTAATACGATCTGTTTTGCTGTGGCAAATTCTTAAGCGCCTCGTGAGGATCTGTTGTGATTTACAGACTAGACCATGGACTACTTATGAGGAAAATATTATGATTATACATTAAACTATTTCTTCTTCGTATGAGCTGTAAGTAGTAAGTGGCCAAGCCCTTGTGTCGAGAGTTTTCAAGCCTGAAAGCCTCTGACTTAGCCAAAGAGTAACAGCCGAGACCGACTGTCAATCTTAGTTCAAGCAGTAGTCAAGTCAAGTCAGAGTCCTCCAGGCGGTTTGGAAACTCGACACCAGAGCTTGGTGAACTTAGTCATACGAAGAAGTAGAAGATTTGACCAGAAGAGTGAGTAACACGAGATAGCGATACTAATAGGAACAATTATAAATATTGTGAAGATTTCATTGTTTTCAACAGACATCGATGAGTGCGCCGTAGACAACGGCGGTTGTGACCATCGCTGTGTGAACGACCCTGGTGGCTACCACTGCGAATGTGCTGCTCCCCTGGTCCTCGCTAGAGACGGGAAGAAGTGCGAGCGACGCGTGCCTGTGCCTGTACCTCTGGCTCTACCGGTAATCTTCTATCTTTATCAGCAGGTTTATCTTGGGAAAACTTAAAGTACCTACCACTAACATTATGCTGCTTCCCTGGTTATATTTATATAGCGATTGAAATATATACTTTATTAACCGTCCCTATTTTGCTCTATTCATATAAGTCCCGAGTGTATTACAAGAAGAATAACGGTCCTAAAACTAATCCTTGGGGTACTCAAAAGTTATTTAATTAATAAATCTATGAATCATATTTTTTTTTAATATTTCCACTTTAGACTTCTTTTATATTTTATAAGTTTCTTTAGATATCAATAATTTAAGTGACTTAGTAAGCAGTGCGTGTTGTTTACGCTGTAAATCCTTAACCATATACAAAAAATACTTAACAACATATCACTTCTTTACCATCCAATGTTTTATTTACACGATTATATAATATAGATAGATGGATATATGCACAAAAATAGATTACAAGATTATTCCAGACTAGGCATCGACCCGCGATAGCTGTAGCGTCGACCCATCTTGCCGGGTTCGACCCGCGATAGCTGTAGCGTCGACCCATCTTGCCGGGTTCGACCCGCGATAGCTGTAGCGTCGACCCATCTTGCCGGGTTCGACCCGCGATAGCTGGTAGCGTCGACCCATCTTGCCGGGTTCGACCCGCGATAGCTGGTAGCGTCGACCCATCTTGCCGGGTTCGACCCGCGATAGCTGTAGCGTCGACCCATCTTGCCGGGTTCGACCCGCGATAGCTGTAGCGTCGACCCATCTTGCCGGGTTCGACCCGCGATAGCTGTAGCGTCGACCCATCTTGCCGGGTTCGACCCGCGATAGCTGTAGCGTCGACCCATCTTGCCGGGTTCGACCCGCGATAGCTGGTAGCGTCGACCCATCTTGCCGGGTTCGACCCGCGATAGCTGGTAGCGTCGACCCATCTTGCCGGGTTCGACCCGCGATAGCTGTAGCGTCGACCCATCTTGCCGGGTTCGACCCGCGATAGCTGTAGCGTCGACCCATCTTGCCGGGTTCGACCCGCGATAGCTGTAGCGTCGACCCATCTTGCCGGGTTCGACCCGCGATAGCTGTAGCGTCGACCCATCTTGCCGGGTTCGACCCGCGATAGCTGTAGCGTCGACCCATCTTGCCGGGTTCGACCCGCGATAGCTGTAGCGTCGACCCATCTTGCCGCTGGACGTCCTACGTTCCGCTTCCTTAGCCTCGGCCATTCGGTTACTACTTTGCTCCACCTATCATCGCGTCGTCTGGCCAACCTTTAATACCATGTTTTTTTTACAGGAACCTCTGCCCCTGATCCGAGCTTCGTCAAGATGTTACGCGCCTTGTGACACTGTATCCTGGCTCTCTCGCAAGGTGAAACAACTGAACGACCAACTCCACACCACGCAGACTGCCTTGAAGAAACTTATGGAGAATATGGTTACTAAGGGAGACAGTAAGAACTATCTCTTTATGATCATGTTATCCTGATCCAGATACAGTTATATTATAAATTATTTGTTTAGCACATAAAAAACTTATATCTAGGTTACAACGAGTTTAGTTATAAAATACTAGCAGCCAGTCCCGACTTTGCACGGGCTATAAAATAATCCAAGTTGTAAAACAAACAAAATATAGCCAATGTCACTCCAGGATAATGTAGCTTCCGAACAGTGAAATAAATTTTTCAAATCGGTCCAGTCGTTTCGGAGCCTTTTCGCGGCAAACAATCAAACTTTTACTCTTCATAATATTGATATAGATACATACTGAATATTGCAGTTTAGGAAACCTTTTATCACACGGTTTGAAGCAATAATCTAAATTTTCTAAAATAATTCTACAGAATATTCTAGTAAGTTGTGATATGGGCGTGTTATTTCAGAAAAAGTAATTTACTCGTACATGCGAATATAATTTACTACTACTTGTGGCGTCACCGCCCGCTACCAATCACAGCGCTCGTTCTGAATCGCGCAAGCCAAGTTATCAACGCGCTTAACGAAGTTTTTAATTGCATGACTGTTTGACAGTCAGAGGCCTTCGGGCAACTTGAAAAGTCTCGACACCAGATCTTGGCCCCTAGCTCATACGAAAGAGAAGTATATTGCCTCAGTTCTGGTGTTAAGTTTTCAAGCGACCAAAAAACAAACTTAAAGCAAACTTTATTAATACTCTCGTCTGTACCTTTCCAGTGGCAGATCAGTTTGCGGAAGGTAACTACGCATACCGCGTTCTAGACGCTACGGCTCCTTTAGAAGGGGGTTACTGTCGGTGTGAAAGAGGACCGAGGGTTAGTACTTAGCATAGACTAAATAAAATGAGAGTGCATTTCCTCTCGAATGCACATCTAAATGAGTGGGAGCAAGAGGAGACGAGTTTTCCAATGTTATTCTTTATTGACTGGAGTATAGCTTAAATGGTTTGAAGGGAGACCCAGAGAGATTGAGACTTTTAACCATTCTAAAACTGATTTGCAAATGTAATAAGTTACTCACTCTTTACAATAATCAACACTTTAAAAAGAAAATAAAACATTTTGAATTTTGTATCTTCGTTAATATGAATGTACCTAAACTTGGGTAGGTTATACGAGTATGTATAATCTAGACACATAAACGATCCGTGGAAAAAGATATTAAGGCTGTTCGTTAGCATGCCACAAGTGCTCAGATGCCGCTAGATGGCGTTAAATTTTCATAAGTATGTTTTCTTTATCCTAGCGGCTCAAATTATCCCTTTCAGAACTTCTGAATCGTTACGCGAAATCTATTGTTAATGTATTATTTTTAGGGCTCATCACAAAACACCATCTACTAAGGCGTCGGTAGCAAAAGTCAAATAAACCCATATCTACTATCATCTATTCTGTGACGATGCGGCTACACTCACACTAGCATTGACAATTTTTTTTGTCACTTGAACTTCAGCATATTTGAATATGCATGCCAATTTCGAACGCTCAATTGTCGATTATATGGCTCGTTCGTAGAGGAAGCATTTTTGGAACAGGAAATATTTTTATGATTTAAATTGACTATGGTTCAAATCTCATGAATTATTAATTTTGCTATTTTATTTTGTTCGAAACTCTTTTTTTTTAAAGGAATATTATGGGAAAGTCAATATTTTCAATAGGTTTCGTTTTCGTGTATGTTAATATTCATAGTGCATACCTTAAAACCTCAAATGAAATTAAAAAATAAATCTATTGGGTACATGATACGAGTAACAAGAAAAAACTTTTCTCACGAATCATCTAACATATTGCATGAAACAGTTGTATTTTTCGCATGATTCCAAAATGTAAGCCATTTCATTTGGGAAAGTTGCGAATAATATCATATCCGCTATTTTGGCGGACATCCGAATATCATCAAACATAGCTAAGAACATCAAAATCGGTTCATCCGGAATAACAGCTTCAAGTCTAATGATTAGAAAAGTAAATAATTACATATTATCAGGGAATTTATATATAATAGACTATGGATATTATTTTAGCTTCATTTGAAATAAAAAAAAACTATTATTATTATTCTAAGGTAAGAGGCCTGTCGAAATCTTAGTTATTATAAATATACACCTGGCAGTTTACATGTATCGTTGATATAATTATACACTAGTGGCCCGTCCCGGCTTAGCACGGGCATAAAAAAAAATCAATTCTAGGAGATATGTTTGAAAGTCGTTCAGAAGTGTAATATTTTATTCGTTACGAACAAACATTTAAACTTTATCGCATTATAATTTTGACATAGATTAAAGTTTTTTTTTGTATATATGGGTTCCGCTGCTCTCAAGACATACTAAACGACACCCGCCACAACTAACTTTTCTTAGCGCATGCGATGAAACAAATTTTTTACTCTTTTTTATACCTTGTGTTACATTACTGGAGTCTTAATAAGAATTTCTTACCCTTTGCAACAAAATATAATGCCTATGTCATTTGGGGATAATGTAACTTCCCAACGGTGTAAGAATTTTTAATTTTAGTCCAATAGTTTCGGAGCCTATTCGCGTCAAAAAAACATAAAAACATCCAAACAAACAAGCCTTTTGTAATTATGAGATTGTTAAAGATATTGATAGGTAAACAAAAGATGTAGGTATAAAAATTTGATATAATTGGCCAAGTACGAACCGGGCTCGCGCGTGAAGGGTTCCGTACCATTATTAAAATATGGCGAAAAAACATGTTTTTTGTATGGGAACCCCATATCAAACATTCATTTTATTTTGAAAGAAAGAAAGAGAGAAATCATGAAAGAATCTACCAAGTGTCATTGTAAAGATAGAGTAAAAAGAGGTAATACGTAGCTTAATATTCTGTAGAATTCTTTAGTGTCCTGTTATCGTTTTTGATATTGAGCAAAAATACAAAATATAACACGTCTTTTAAGGTACACTTTAAAAACGTGTCATCCACCCTTTATATTTGTATATTTTCTGTTTTTAGTATTTGTTGTTATAGCGTATCTAGTACTTGTATACTCTTGGGTTATAACGGCAACGGAAACAAATAATTTGTGAAATTTTCAGCTATCAAAGTGTATAAGAAACAGCCTGGTGACAGAAAGACAGACAACGAATATTTTGTAAAAGGCATTCGTTTTTATCTTTTAAGTACAGAAAAGATCGCAGTAGTATATTAATTTCATTCTTAGGGTACCTAACCCTAAAAATTATTGCTGCAATATAAATACGTTTTTTTAAGTATGTCAAATATGACAAACTGACATTGACATAACTAAATTTCATTCAAATAATCAAACAAAATTATACATATTTTAAATTTTTAATTCTATTACGATACTTAATATAAAAATAGCAATAATTTATTTAAAAATAATAAATAAATTTCATCAAACTCTTTAACAATACTGTTTTTGATCCTGCCATCTATCGGAATTTTGTTGATTTATTACTACGGATGGTAAGCTTGGGTTCATGTTTGGCAGAGAGAATGACACTAACGGAAACGGAAACTAACAATGTATACGTATACATGTCACCAACTTAGCTGTTCAGGTGGCCAAAATTGGAATTACAAGTTCGACAGCACTCTTAGGTGGCAACAAATCTCCACTAGCGACACTGTCAACTGAACAGCTAAGTTGTTGCACTGCACTCATACATGTGTATTTTGCTGGAAAAAATCACGCTGATATATCTGTTTTGCGATAAAAAATGTATAATATTACCTATTTCGCACCCCAATTAGACCATTTTAAGTTTATGTTAAGTGATTACTATTTAAAAATCTTAGAGGAAATGGTTGCCAGTCTGAGAAGCATTTAGTATGGGGCTCGGAAAGCCTTAAAAAAAAGTTTATTTTAATAGGTATGTATGTCAAGGTATGACGGCATTTGCTGAGTTGCGGCAAATTTTGTTCTTTTGTTTTTAATCTTTATTTATATGTGTTTAAGGTTTGTGTTTGTCGCAATTAAGTGTTTTTCTTTCTTTCAATAATATCGGAGTATAACACAGCTCTACAAAAAATCTATTTTTTTTTAGTTGCCCTGGATATTATCGCAAATTCTTACGTTTTTAAGTGCCCAGATTACGAATATATTCGTAAAAGTAATAAATTTGCTCGTTTTGTACAAATTCAATTTTGAACTATTGTCAAAATTTTAATTTACAGTCATTTGTTGAAAAAAAACACGAGCAGATCTTACAAAATCATTGATATTTTCACGAATTGCGTGTATAAATAGACCCAAAATCATCATCATATCAAAGGCAACAAAACCACTGTAGACCAGTGTAATTGTCATGCATTAATCTCGCAGGGTCCCGCCGGGCCGCCGGGCATGGAGGGTCCGAAAGGCGACATGGGTCCGCGGGGTCCACGCGGCGCTCGGGGCCCCAAGGGCTCCCTCGACCTGATGCTGCTCATGATAGCTGACATCCGACATGATATACAGAATCTGGAGGCCAAAGTCTATAAGGATGGGGAAAGGTGAGGGATTTTTTTTACACTATACAGCTTGGCCAACCACATAAGTCAGTGACACACTGGCCAAAGGTGAATCATGCCTAATCTGAAATAACTGGCTTTCAAGGAGGCCATTGCATTTCACTGTTAGGTGCTTTTTCCATTTAATGGGCTCGCGCTTGATCGCAATTCACCTGATGGTAAACGATATTGTTATCTGAAGTGGAGCGCGCTTACCCAAAAAAGAAACCGGTTCACTCTTGCTTTGAAAGCCGTTACATTAATAGTTATCGGGGAACAGTCCATTTCGCAAAATATTCCACACCTTCACAATGAAGGTGGAGGAAAACCGCTTAGTACGCAACTTATACTTGTTATATTAGGACATATTTCCTTGGCAACAGCTAGCCAGGCGAGCACTAGCAAATGTTTTACCACTATGCAAAGTTACCAGATCTGAAGAATGAATTACGCAACAATGAACCAAAAAATAACCATAATTTTCCACTCATTACAGACCTGAAAGGTTCAACCTGCAGAAAGCATGGCGACGGCAGCGGAAACAGGACATGTTAGAGCGAGATAGCAAATCGGAACAGGATTTGGAGGCGTACACAGCTCCGCCCGTTGAGAGTTTGGCAGTGGAAGTGACATCAAATGGTGAGAGCGAGAAAGATGCAAATCGTAAACTGAGCGAGCTAGAGTGTCGCTCGCACAGAAAAGCGTTTAACAAGTTACAGTACCAGGCGATAAATATTGCACATCGACCTTTGGAAAAAGACATTCGGCTAGTGTCGACTTCGTAGAACGTTATCTCTGTCACACACTACCAATGTGACAATTTATCAGGCATATCGAACTGTTTGTATTTTGTGCGACAGGGATAACGAAGCCTAAATTAGCCGCCGATTATTATCTCTTTCCAAACGTCGTTGTGCAATCGCTGACAGGTGTAGTGTATATCAGTAGTGTTTGGAAATCCTCAAAAGGGGTTCCTTGTGTATTTTGCAAGATGTTTTGAAAATTTTATAGCACTAGTATGGAAGGCACACTAAATTTGAGGACGTTATAAGTTAGATTGAGATAAAGGTAAATATTTTTTAAGTTTGCAATCGCACGCAATCATTCCCATGTACGACAAGTACTTTGGCCACAGAAAACTCTTTATACCTCTCCTTGTGCTTTCCTCATTTTCCTAAAGATTCCATAATACAACTTTAAAATACATATTTAAATTAGAGGATGTTAACAACTCTGAATATATATTATGAACTGGACGCGACCGCACTCTATCACATTATTGACAAAACGTCACATAGGTAGTGTGCGACAGAGATAACGCTCTACGAAGCCGAAATTAGCCGATTGTCTCTTTCCAATGGTCGATGTGCAATATTTATCGCCGGGTACGGTACTACTACAGTACTGATACTGACATACAGTATAAACTCTATATAACGACACTGAAGGGACTGTACATTTTATGGCGTTATAGAGAGTGGTCGTTAAATGGAGAGAATGTTTCACTGTATGGAATACAAGCTAAACCAACTAAAGCCAATTGATTTCGACGCTTTAGAGAGTTTGTCGTTAAATCGAGTGACGTTACACGGAGTTTAAACTGTATTGTGTTCATTGCATTGATACTGTGTTCTCCGCTTTTCAGGAGAAACGGGCGAGATTACCCATGAGAGCTCAAGCACTACCGACTGGTCTCAGATGAAGAGCAGCCAGGCCGGCGACGCAGCCCCCGAGACTGCAGCCCTAGGGCTACTGGACGGCCGCCGGGCGCTCGAGTGGCTGCGCCAGTTCCATCTGTTAGGCAACTCCACTGCTGATGATGATGATGATCAGGATTACGATTACAGCTCTTACTAGAAATTTTGGATTGTTTTATTTACCCGCACGTTCTATATGGATACATGGAGTATGGAGGATAAAGAAAGTAAAGATTTAAGTACTAGGCAATCATAATCTTTGTCACAATCTTGAAGTTACACTCGCACTTAACACCCAGACCCACAGCCAACAAATTTAGTTCAGCACAAAGATGTTGGCCGTGCCGGGAATTGAACCCGGAACCTTCTTATTGGCAGTCCGGCATGGTAACCATTACGCCAACGAGGTCATCAAGTACTAGGCAATCTTAATCTTTGACATAATCTTGAATTTACAGTTTTGCCGTTTAAGTATAAGTGGTTAAAGTTAATAAAAAAAACTTATAGCATAGACAAAGTATATTAAAGTCAAATTTAATATCAAAATTAAACTTTAATATACTTTGTCTAAGTTTTTTTTTCATTTGTTAGTCTGATTAGTGCTTAAATTGATATAAATATTCTTGAGATTGATCTGATACTGCCCATGTCCATCGCCTTAAGGCAAAGTTGGCAAAACTTTGGCCTAAAGCTGATTCTGTTTCATGTCTTACGAGGACAATTTACAAACCTTTCCCATTTTACAGATCCATGCAAAAAAAAGGATCCTTGATAACATATATTAGTATACTACTCTAATACATATTACTCACATTAAATGCTACATTCCTGGTAAGTATCAAGAAAGTGTGGCTCGGTAGGAAAACATCTGCTTTTTAGGGGTCTCAGGGGTTTTATTCTGTTTTTATTTTACATACATAGGGTTAAATTATTATTAAACTTTCACATTTTCAATCGGACATCCCTTAGTTCGATCCCAGCCCTATACCAATGACTTGTTCTTCAAGTTATATGTGGATTTACACCAATGACTTGTTTTTCAAGCTATATGTGGATTTGCACCAACCCGCACTTCGCCAGTGTGGTGTATTATGGCCTATACTTCTCTCCTTGCGAGTGAAGACCCCGAGTCTCAGCAGCAGGGACCTATAGTGGGCTGCTTATGCTTTGCTAGCAAGATTTTTGGACTTAAGGAAACAAAAACACTACATTTCCAATACATATAATATTATAGTTTTCAATACTTATAAAATAACATTCAGCAAACCTCAAACAGTAGTTTAACTAGCAACCGACGGCTGGTACTGCGCGGCGAGTCGCTTGAACTCGTTGCACTTGGCGTTGTATTCCTTGGTGAAGGGGTGGTCGGGGCTGCTGTCCAGGAGCTGGGCCAAGTAGCGGGAACACACCTGGAACGAGAAACGTTTTTAGGGTTCCGTACCTAAAAGGTAAAAACGGGACCGTATTACTAAGACTCCGCTGTCTGACTGTCTCCAGGCTATATCTCGGAAAGCGTAATAGCTAGAAACGAACTGATTGATAATTTCCCCCGAGGAGACGATTCTTTTGGTTGTTCCAGGGCATCGCTCGCGCCGTTGAGAGGGGGGCGCCGCCCCCCTTGAGGTGGGTGGGTCCGCTCGGACTGCGGACAGCGGCCTGGGTGGGGAGAGCAGCGGCAATGCGCGAAGCGGTCCTGCTTCCCTGCCCCCGTCGTGAGATGGGACACCGTGAGGTTTTAGTCGGTAGTGACGGCCCCTCGAGCCCGACATACCCCGCCCGCCTCGTCCAGGCTTGTGGCGGGAGATGCGTAAATGCATTTCCACATGAAAAAAAAGGACTATATGAGATTGAGAAGGTGGTGAGAGTATACCTCCTGAGGTTTCCCGGCGTGCGCGGCGGTGACGGCCAGCCCGAGCAGCAGGTCGGGTTGCTGCGGGGAGCGCGCCTGCGCCTCCGTCAGCATCTGCTCCGCTTCCTCCCACATGCCTGGCACACACCAACATTTATAAGAAAAATCTGAGAATTATTTATTTATTTATTTTATTTATAGGCGAGCAGCATTATGCCGATGTGTCTATATCACACTGTGTTGAAATTATTTTTTTAATAGTTCACATAATGTCCACATAATTAATTGTTTTATTTATTGATTCTGGTTATATATATCAAGGCGAATTAGAGCAGATAAGCGAGTGTGGCGCGGTGGTACAAACGTCTGCTTTTCAATCAGACAGCCCCTGGTTCAACTCCAGCCCTAAACCAATGACTTGTTTTTCAAGCTATGTGTGGATTTGCACTTGCTTTACGGCGAAGGGAAACATTGTGAGGAAATCGACATGTTTGTGGACCACAATATCCGCAGAAGTGTTGGATTATGGCCTATATGTCTTTCCTAGTGGCCCCGAGTCCAAGCAGTGCGAACATATAGTGGGATGCATAAGCTATATGAAGACTATAATGGCTTATTGACTCAGGCGTTACTTTGCGGAAATCCATTGTAAAATCCAAATTAAGACAAGTAAAGGAAATCAACTAAGATCAATTAACCAAGCTTAGTCGAGAGTCGACTTGTCGTTCGAAGAGTCAGCTTCTCCTGATGATGCCTTGTGGTTAGGCGAAACACGTGTAGAGTTAAGAATTTCCGAATTGTGGTAGGTAACGTTAATCTTAATTAATCTTAGTTAATTGATCTTAGTTAATTAAGCTTGGTTAATTGATCTTAGTTGATTTTTCCTTTACTTGTCCTAATTTGGATTTCGGATCACAGCGGAAGTACACTAAATATTTAATTTTGTCTTCTATTGACTATAATGGCTTTAAACAATTCATGTCTGACTATATGGGAAAACCATTTTATTCTTTTATGGTCTGTACAACAACGATTTCAAATGAAGTAAGTGGGTGCTATGACAAATAGCATTTGTGAAAAATTATATTAGGAGAGCATGATACAGCAGGAGTTAGGCAGTTACCTCTGGAGGCGGCGGCGGCAGCGCCCACAGCCGCGGGTCCGGCGCCGAGCGCGCCGAGCCGCTCCGACAGCTCCATAATGCTGTAGTGCGCGTCCTGCACGCCTGGTCCGCCCTGGTACAAAG
This sequence comes from Mellilla xanthometata, assembly GCA_035578125.1. Taxonomy (NCBI): domain Eukaryota; kingdom Metazoa; phylum Arthropoda; class Insecta; order Lepidoptera; family Geometridae; genus Mellilla; species Mellilla xanthometata. Next base: position 1,896,753 of record JAPUBQ010000015.1, on the reverse strand, counting down.
CACATATTAAAGCGACGGCCACCACTTAATTTTAAGTATTTTTCAATACACTTGCTGAATTTCACCACAGTAAATCTCGGGTTCTCTCACAATGTTTTTGTTTCACCGAAAGCTCAAGTTCATTAGCGGGGATCGAACCGTCGCTACCAATGAAATGTTATAATGCACTGAATGTCTGACTCATCTGTCATTGAAGTCATATCGCTTCTAATTCTAATTTGAAGTGGGGGTGATGAGAACTGCACTGTCATATCGCTAGGCGCGATTTGTGCATTCCCCCCGTACCAGTCTACACAAGCCAACCAAGTTAACTCCTTGAAATAATTGAGTATGGCCTTGGATGGCTGGCATACCTGTTCCACTCCTGTTGCGTCAGATGGTATGTTCTGAATGTTGTCAATAGAAATCGAACTATTGAGCTATCAAAATATCTAGTTAGTTCGATTTCTATATCTTTATTTGGGATACATTTTTCAGGCTTTTCCCTGGTTTGTTTGGTAGCCTCACAATGCAGTAGCACGTGTTCTACTGTTTCAAGCACGTGTTCTACTGTTTCAAGCACGTGTTCTACTGTTTCAAGCACGTGTTCTACTGTTTCAAGCACGTGTTCTACTGCTTCAAGCACGTGTTCTACTGTTTCAAGCACGTGTTCTATTGTTTCAAGCACATGTTCTACTGTTTCAAGCATGTGTTCTACTGTTTCAAGCACGTGTTCTACTGTTTCAAGCACGTGTTCTACTGTTTCAAGCACGTGTTCTACTGTTTCAAGCACGTGTTCTACTGTTTCAAGCACGTGTTCTACTGCTTCAAGCACGTGTTCTACTGTTTCAAGCACGTGTTCTATTGTTTCAAGCACATGTTCTACTGTTTCAAGCATGTGTTCTACTGTTTCAAGCACGTGTTCTACTGTTTCAAGCACGTGTTCTACTGTTTCAAGCACGTGTTCTACTGTTTCAAGCACGTGTTCTACTGCTTCAAGCACGTGTTCTACTGTTTCAAGCACGTGTTCTATTGTTTCAAGCACATGTTCTACTGTTTCAAGCATGTCTTATCTTATTGCTTTTATTAGGTTAAGTTTATGATAAGAAGAGGTACCTGAGACAGATTTAGCCAAGCTTGGGCCAACTGTGTGAGAGTGCCATCATCTTCAATGTCTTGCAATAGTTTCAGTTGCTTGCGAGCCAGGTCTGGTCTATTCATGGCCAGGAGACATTGCAGGGAGAAGGCTCGGAGCTCCAGAGACTCAGCGTTATGGAGGATTCTGGAAATAAGTATAATGGAATATGTTTATATAGAATGGTTTTGAGAAATATCTAAAACTAGATAACATTTTTAACTAATGTAATATTAGTTAGAAATTCAGCGCGGTAATGCAGCGAGTGTGATGGGCACCTTAGCACCGGGGGCAAGCAGGGGCGGGTTATTTGTTTAGCATTAGTATTAGTTTTTAATATGTGACATGTATAAACCAATATTGATGTAAGCTTTGTGCTGACACTTAACAGTGACATTCCAGTATCTCTGACAGTTGCGGCATATGAGGGAGCCACTAGTTCATTTATGAAAAATAACGGAAAGCGAATTAAAACGAATGTTAAAACAAGTGAAATTAAATCATTAAATTACAATTCTTTATTTAAACTCAGTTTTGTATGTGAACAGGCGATTCAAGTTTATTGTTATAAACAAATAATACTAAAGCATGAACATTTGATTGTCGATTCTCTGTTTTTAGGTTAGTATTCCATCAGTTGATATATTTTGTAAGTTTTATAAAATTTATCTGTTTTTCACGAATAAACTCTGTTTTTAGATGAATCACATCGTGTTATGTTTTAAGAAGAAAGCAGTCCTCACCCTTATAAATCGACAATTCATATACATGTGAAGGAAGAAATATACGTAAAATGGAAAAATTGAGATTTGAATTTGTTGTAAAAGCCAAACCTGATGATAACAAGACAAATATTTACGCTATAACCTCCATTACGGATACACAAAACCAAACTTTTGTAGTGCCTAAGGAGTATCAACCAGTGCAATTACACAAAGAAATAGTGAAACACGAAATATTTGACAAAATAAAAAAATCGCTCCAGAAAAGGCACGATAAGCGGCAGGTTTGGATTACATTAACCAAGGAAATGAAGACAACATATATAGATGATGACAACTTACAAATTGATGGATTTTTACTTGAAAAATTAGAACTAAATGATGGGCCTCTATCAACGGAACCAACACCGTTGAAAAAGAAAGAAAATAAGATGAAATTAAGAGCAGAATTTTCAATGGAGGTATTTTCAAGACATACAGCAAGTATTGAACAATGGATAAATTCTTTTGAAAGTGAATGTGTACGTTTACATATAGATACAGATATACAAAAAATAGAAATTCTTAAATTACTATTGGATGAGACTTGTTTGGATTGGTACAGCTCAATGATTATCAAACATACTATAGATTCAGATTGGTCAGTATGGAAGAAAAGTTTTTGTGAAACATTTGCAGATAAGGGCTGGTCGTCAATCAGGTACGCTATGAGTTTTAAATATATACAAGGATCAATGCTAGAATACGCTCTTAAAAAGGAGAGACTGTTACTAGAAATAAACAAATCAATAGATACACAAACCCTCATTTATTTGATTGCCACTGGTCTACCAAACTTTATAATGGATAGAATAGACAGAGAGACCCTTAAGGAAGTTAACGACTTATTCAGCTGCATAAGAGGACTAGAAAGTTTAATAAGAAGAAACGACACAAGGAAAAACTTAAGCACTGGAAATAAAATATATAATAAGCAAGAAATAAAACAAACAGGGAAAAAAATGTGCAGGCTTTGTGAAAATAAAGGAAAATTAAATAGATTTCATCCAGAGAATATTTGCTGGTATAACTATGATAAAAAGACTACAGATGATAAAAACCTTAACTCTAATTCAATATTAAAAGTTGAACTTAGTGATGAAGATCCAAAAAACTAGAATTCCCTCCATTAATTGAAATTGCAGTGAGGTTAAATGATACATTAGAAGTCAAGGGACTGTATGACCCTGGTTCACGAATAACATTAATAAACTCAAAATTAGTACACGTGAAAAATATGAAACCAAATTATCGTTATAACACAATAAAAACAATAAGTGGAGGGGGTAAAACTAAAGGTTTAATTAAATTGGATGCAGAAATATTGCATAAGAAAATGAAATTAAATGCATTTATCTTTGGAAATGAAAATTTTGAGTATGATCTAATAATAGGATTGGATTCAATACAAAAATTTGGATTGACTCATGATGAGAATTTAAATATCCAAATCAAAAAGGAAAACTGTTTTAATATAAGTAGTGAGAATATGTGTGAACATAAACAAACAGAAAATATAGAAGGAAAAGAGTATGCGGTAAACTTTAATGAAGGTATAGATACAAACAAATTTAACACAGATACAGAACACTTAAATGCTGATCAAAGAAAACAAATCAATATGCTATTGGATAGTTACACTGAAATTTTTGCTAAGAACAAATATGATACTGGAAAAGTGAAGAATTATGAAGCTTGTATAGATTTGCAAGTTGAGAAATATTGTTATAAAAGACCTTATAGGTGTTCAATCCAAGACAAGGCAGAAATAGAAAATCAAATCTCACAACTTTTGAAACATGAACTGATTGAAGAGTCTTACAGTCCATTTGCAGCACCTGTTACCTTGGCTTTTAAAAGGGATGAAGGAAAAAAAAGTAGATTGTGCATAGATTTTAGAGATTTAAATAAAATAATTGTACCACAATCACAGCCATTTCCTCTCATAGAGGACTTAATAACAAAAACAATAAATTGTAAGTATTTTACAACATTGGATATAAATTCAGCTTTTTGGTCCATTCCGTTGAAAATTACAGACCGACACAAAACAAGTTTTGTAACGCAAGAAGGTCATTACCAGTGGACATGTTTACCCTTCGGCCTTAAAACATCACCAGCAATATTTCAACGGATTTTAAGTAATATCATAAGGAAAAATGGTCTGACAGGATTTGCTGTGAATTTTATTGATGATATACTAATTTTCTCAAAGACATTTGATGAACATATCATACATTTAAAGAAATTATTAGAGGCTATTCAAGAAGAAGGTTTCAGGCTAAAGGTCACAAAATGTAAGTTTGCATCTGACTCTGTTAAATATTTAGGCCATATATTACAAGAGAATACGATTACACCCCTAAAAGACAATTTGAAATCAATAAGAGATTTTCCTGCTCCTCAAAATAGAAAACAAATAAGACAATTTTTAGGAAAAATCAATTTTTATGGGAAATACATTCCAAATGTCTCGGTAGTCCTTGATCCATTGCATAATTTGCTGAGAAAAGGTCAAATATTTAATTGGACAAACCAGTGTGAGGATGCATTTCAGAAAATAAAAGATTATCTATGTTCCACACCAATACTAGCCATTTATAACCCACAAGCACCAATATTTATTTATACAGATGCAAGTGCTGTAGGAATAGGAGCCGTTTTGAAACAAATCCAAGAAAATGGAGAAGAAAAACCAGTAGCATATTTTTCAAAAAAACTCAATGAAACGCAAAAAAATAAAAAAGCTATATTTTTGGAATGTTTGGCCATTAAAGAGAGCATAAAGTTTTGGCAACATTGGTTGATTGGAAACTATTTTACTGTCTATACAGATCACAAGCCTTTAGAGAAGTTAAACATAAGAAACAGACCTGACGACGAACTAGGCGATATGTCACATTATCTATCGCAGTACAATTGCGAAATAAAATATTTTCCAGGAAGAGATAATGCAGAGGCGGATTGTCTCAGTAGAAACCCAGTGTTAGACACAGATGAAAATAATGAAGAAAACTTAAGGACGGTAAATATTATTGATATGGAGGGCATAAAATGTGATCAAGCACAAAATTTACAAATAAAACAAAATGCACGGAACATTATTTTAGAAGACGGAATTTATTATAAAAAAAATGGGAAAAATAGGAAAAAAATAATTCTGAGTGAAGACTACAGTAAAGTCATAATAAGAAAGACCCATGGAAAATATTGCCATACTGGAATTAAACAAACAGAATCTAAAATAAAACCCTTTTATACTGCACCAAATCTATCAGAAAACATTGAAAATATATGCAAAAATTGCGAGATATGTATAAGAAATAAAACAAGATTGAATAGAAAATATGGTTTTCTGTCGCAGTTAGGCCCAGCTAAGAAACCTTTTCAAATAATGTCAGTGGATACAATAGGAGGATTTGGTGGTCAAAGATCGGCAAAAAGATATTTACATCTACTGGTAGACCATTTCACTAGATATGCATATATCCTATGTTCCAAGAATCAACATGCTCGAGACTTCATCAGACTAATTGAAAAAATTCCTAAAGGAGAAACAATAGAAATCTTACTCTCAGATCAATATCCAGCTTTAAATTCTATTGAGTTCAAAGATTACCTTAAGGAACGAAATATTCAATTAATACTAACAGCGGTAGACACACCATTCTCAAACGGTTTAAACGAAAGACTAAACCAAACCCTTGTAAACAAAATAAGATGCAAAATGAATGAATTAAAAGAAAAAACGAATTGGGCAAAAATAGCAGAAGAATGTAGAAATAGATACAATGAGACAAACCATTCTGTAACAGGATTCTCTCCTAAATATTTACTATCTGGTGAGTCTACAGACTTGTTACCACATGAGCTAAAAGAAAAACATGTACTAACAAAAAGTTTGGAAGAAGATAGAAAAATAGCACTCCAAAGGTCCATTAAAGCGCATGAATATAATAAATTTTTATTTGCAAAGAATAGAATACAATATGATTTTAAAGAAGGAGACATGGTATATGTTGACTATGGAAACAAATTAAATAAGAAAAAGATGGATGAAATTAGAATTGGTCCCTTTGTAATAGAAAAAAAAATATCAGATTCTGTATTTAAAATAAACACCGGTCGTGGAACAAGATCGATTGGACTATATCATGTCACAAAGCTCATTCCAATGCTTGTTGACTTATAGTTTTAGCTGCAAACTTTTACTCAATGTGGAAGAGAAAAATTTGCATCTCGGAGGGGGGGAGATGTAAGCTTTGTGCTGACACTTAACAGTGACATTCCAGTATCTCTGACAGTTGCGGCATATGAGGGAGCCACTAGTTCATTTATGAAAAATAACGGAAAGCGAATTAAAACGAATGTTAAAACAAGTGAAATTAAATCATTAAATTACAATTCTTTATTTAAACTCAGTTTTGTATGTGAACAGGCGATTCAAGTTTATTGTTATAAACAAATAATACTAAAGCATGAACATTTGATTGTCGATTCTCTGTTTTTAGGTTAGTATTCCATCAGTTGATATATTTTGTAAGTTTTATAAAATTTATCTGTTTTTCACGAATAAACTCTGTTTTTAGATGAATCACATCGTGTTATGTTTTAAGAAGAAAGCAGTCCTCACCCTTATATTGACATAAATAAAATTTTATTTAATCACTAATGAAGTATTAATAATAATGTTAAACAACATAATAAGAATGTAATTTTTGACATGGTAATTTATTGACATTTAACATGTTAATTCACTTAATTGTTTTGACATGTAACTAATAGTGTAATTAATTTGTTTGTATTTGTATTTGTTTAAGGTGCATACAAAACAAAAAAATTCAATAAAGTTTTTGATCACAATATCTAGCTAGCTTCTGCCATGATAAACTATAATGATTTAAAACATACTTCATGGCAGCTTCATAGTTGTCCTCATGGTAATAGATAGTGGCAGCCACTATGAGGAAAATTTCATTCTGCAGTTCCTTGCCACGACCCACCTGGAATTAACCAAAAAAACTTGCATATAAATATGTACATAGTGTTTAAAAAGTACAGTTAGCACTGGAAGTCTGGACATGTAGTTAAAGTGTGATTTTTAGTGTTTAGTTTTTTAACTAAAGCCAGTTTATTTGTGTGGCTTGCTGGGCAAGTCTTGAAAACATCCATAACTATCATCTTTTAGCTAACTCTCACTACTTTTACTTGTTTGTGTATTTCATATTATGTATATTGAACATTTGTAGTATATCAGGACCCTGCACTAATAGTCCTCAGCATATATATGTACAGACAATAATATCTAAAAACTATTAGAGGGAAAAGCGATAATCGCAGTGAACACAGTAAAGATTTAAACATCTACTGCGATGGCGCAAAAAATACGAACGGTGTGGGATGCGGTTTCTTCTCTCCAGAGCTAAAAATCGCGGCACCCAGGTCTACCGAAAACTACAACAGTTTTCCAGACTGCAAAAACTGTGATGGAATTAATCAACAGTGTTATCTATGTCAACAAATTAATTAATGTGTAAAATAAAGAATTAATCATCTATATATGTATATACTTAAGTATATACGGACAATAATATCTAAAAACAATATTTGAAACAAATATATGTAATTGACATTTCATACATACCCTTGCATCAATATCAGAAACAATAGCCTGTTTGTTGGCTCCTGGTGCCATGTACTCCACCAGGGTCTGGAGAGGCTGCAGCAGCGGGTCGGCTGTCTTCAACTCTTGGAGGACAATCCTGTGGTTACCTTGAGCTATGTAGGCTCGGTACAAGAATGCATCGCGCTGGAGGGCTACCAGGGGAGTAGAAGGCTGGAAGTGATAGTCAGCATTTAGTTAGATTAATACTCGTTGGTTTGAACATAAGAATGCATACAACTATAGGTAGAGGACAGTTAACGAGTAAATTCTTCATCATCATCATCAGCCCGTCTGCGTCCACTGCTGGACATAGACCTGTAGAGTAAATTCTTAGCTCTAAGTAAAAATTTAATTACTAGTGATGATTAATAAATCAATTTATAATGTAACTCATTGATTTGGATTTTTAATAGTTTCTCTACTGAGCTATTCAGTGCAAACTTAGTTGTTTACATACAAAATATGATGACCTAATATTACTGGAATTCAGGTTCTTATAATAATTTATTACTTTAAAAAGAACTAAATAATATTTAGAGAGTGTTTTATGATGGTTTTTAACATGTAAAATCACTAAAATAATGCGAAAACCACGAAAACATGAACAGCGGAAACGTCATTGAATGACATCGAATTATGAAAGCGGAGAACACCATTTAAAGGAAATTATTGATATCAGTTGATAACTTACATTTACATTTTGTGCTTCGTTGATGCATTGTTGATAATTTCCAACGTAAAACGCATTTTTTACATCGAAAAGCTCATCGACATCTTGCTGCTGACGTGCCATTTTGACAGATTATCAAGTTTTTTATTTTCCGTTTGACTTTGACATAATCTTTTTATGATGAATGTTGCTATGTTAAAAAATGTACTTAACAATTTAAAAATATAAAAAATAATGAAATACACTGGTTGAGTTTTATTAACCAAACTACATCCACTTAATTTATTTATCGCTATGAAAATATTACATTACTTTTAATTACGACAGCAAAGAAGTTCCAATATTCCTCGATCAAAATGTCAACTCACGATAGTTCACGTAAAAATTCCAACAACAGCCAATAGATGGCATCAATATCAATATATTTCTATTATTATTATTTCCTCTGAAATAGCGCTGCTCCTGCAGCTAGCGACAAACATGTTTAGCACAAAATAATTAGACCACAAGAGTTGGAGAAAGAAAATAATCCTGGCCTTGTAATATGCTATGACCACAAGTTGATTTTACAGATCAAATAATTGTTATAAATCGAATCTATCAGGAAGTATTTGAAAGTACTTATCCTCTCGTTTACTTTACCAATGAGTGTAAGCAAAAGGAAGTGAACTTTCTAATGTTTTCGAAAATCGACGAAAGTAAAGCACATCGGCTCCGTTGGTTCGGCCACGTGGAAAGGATCGGGCTGTGAGGCGAGCATACTACTTGGGACCAACGACATTTATAATAAATGTCGTTGCTTGGGACGACCATTTGGCCGACGTCCGGTTGGTCGTCCCAAGTATCGCTGGGAAGACCTAGTGCAGCAAGACCTGAGCGCACTTCATGCCACAGACTGGCAGGAGACAGCACAGGATAGAGAAAAGTGGCGTCTCTTAGTGTCGGAGGCCAGGATCCATTTTGGGGTTAGCGAGCCATCATAGTTAGTTAGTTAAATCAAACTTGTAAGTAGACAAAAGGAGTAGGTTGCCTAACTCTCTAATAAGTAGTAAGTATATACCAATGCACGTGTGTTTTGAAACAGTAAAGCCTTGTTCGCTTTTCTTCCGATAACTTATCAATGATTGATAGGTCCTGGTAGCGACTTATTTAACCTAATTCTTTTACGTATTTATTTAGGACACGCGGATAAAGTTTCAAGTTGCTAATACGCAATGCGCGAGTCAGATAATGTAGTTACCTATCTATCTACCTCTATTTGCTTGCCTTGAGCTTTGTCTGCCATCCCAGTGAAAGATTAATGAACTGTCTCTATTGCCAATGATAATGGTTACTTCTATTAGTAGACTAAAAAATAATTAACTTAGTAATTCAGTTTGTATGTATGTACTAACTAAGTTATTTCGTTTGTACATCAGTATCTGAGTAAAAATATATGATTCAGATTAAAGCTTTATCACTTTCTTTGTGAGAAAAAGTCTCGAGTCCCAGAAATGGGTAACGTCTCAGCTGCTTATTTATGCAACTGATTTATTTATTTATTATATATACATATCATGGAGAGAGCATTACAGTTGTAACCAAATCGCCAACCCCAGATTGCCTAAACACACAAAAAGATACGACATAAATAACATAACAAAAACCAAACTTATTATTAAACAATACAAATTAACACTAAACTACTTAACACAAATTTGAGCGTATGAGTACATTACTGATAACTTACCTCAATAAAGGAAACATTTGAAAGCTAGCTTTCTCTTACTCGCGTCGTACACAAGCAAAATAACACAAACTTCTCATTGTTTTTTTATTGTTAAATGAATTTTATCTATGGCTCGGATAACTAAGGTGATCTGACGCGATCACACAGGTTAAGCATCGGCTGATGCGAACAGTCTAGATGGACAAAAGACTGTCTTTTCAAAAGTGGCATTTTTACCTGGGTGTCAACGTGGGTCGGATGGAAATGGAATTAAATTGTAGGTTTCTGTTACTCTTAGTACAAGCAGTCGAGAGCCTTCGTGTAGTTTGAAAACTCTGGACACCAGAGCTTGAGGGCTTAGCTCATTCGTAGAAGAAGATCTATTATCTATGACCCTATTGCTATTACCCTATTATATCTGTGTGTAAACCCTAAAGTTACGCAGTAACCATAAGCTCAGTTGTCAAAGCTTGAATGGAATACAAACTTTTTTTTTTCAAAGAATGTTATAACAATTCGCACCTTTCCATTGTCCTTCAAAAGTGTTTCTAAGGTATTGATAAGGAAGCTTATTCAACTTTTCCAGGAACGGATAGCTATCTGTTGTACGAGAATAGAAACTTATTATTCGTATACATTGCTTACAATGGAATTTATTTTTAAAATATTTTGGCGGTGTATTTTAGTACTCAATCGTATTGTTATTTTTTTTATTATGAATAAAATAAATATTAGGGCACATTTAACACACGGCTGGTTAGCCTTATACTATTTTTTTTCTAGTTTGTAATTATGATTGCTAACTGATGCATACCTACATATTTAACACCCGTAATAGAATAGGCAAACGCTTGACCGAAGCTTGCCTGATGCTAAGCTTTAGGTACTGTGCTAAGATGTATCACGCTTGCCTAGAAGGAACCTATTTACTCTAGATTTGAAGATCCTCAAATTGTACTTTCGTGAGTTTCAAAGCTTCGCAGTTCTCACAATGCAGGTCGAAGCAAAAAGTTTTGTGCGAATCCTCGGAACTTCGACATAAGTCTGTAGTTACATTTTTGATATAATAATAAACGAATTTGAAATTACTCTCAGTAACTTTGGCTCTCGTAAGATATAAAAGAATTAGTAGGTTAGTTTATTTGTTAAAATTTAATAATATGCTCTGGCTTTATTCTCCGAGATAAAGGTTTACCAGATTGTAGGCGTGATTCCACGTTCGACCTCCATGCGGCCGTATTACAGACCTCATTTGAAGAATCGAAGATATTTTCTTTAAATTCGAATTACAAAAAAATCGATCGTCTTTATTCTAACAGGCTTCAACAAAATTTAAATTATTATATGTGTTTTTGCCATAGATGTGTGTAATTACAGATATGAAACGTATTTATTGGATCAATGTCCCCTTGTTTGTTGTGTTTAGGTGATACTACAACTAAAACAAAATTGTTCCAAAAGTTGGCACATTTTGTTTCAAGAAAACCATAGATAAGGGCCTCTGCCATACTAAACCTCTTTGGTTTTTCTAGCGACGACATCCACGTAATATTTTTTTTAAATGTCAAAAAGAAAGTAAAATTTTTCGCCGTGATTCTGAAGTTTCTTATCGCAAACAACGAACTTCACTTATGTAGGTAAGTACGTTCGTTAATTATCACACCATAATCACTCATCAAGGAATTAACGTAGCTTGTAACATATAATATCATTGAACGTTGACTTTGTTAATGTAATACTGGTATTATTGGATATTGAAGGATTTCCCCTTACTTATAATTAATTGCTTATGGTCTAATCTGATATTATTAGAGAGTAATACTTATTAAAGGTACATAATTTAGTATTATCATAGACAAATTATAATTTGTCTATGGTATTATGAAGTTTTCTTGAGGTTTTTCCCGCGTTCGTCCGTGATATAAATATTGCTTATGTGTTGATCACAACTAAATTCATAACAATTTTTTACCAAATTGATTTAGCTGTTTGAGCGTAAAAGAGTAGTAACCAAATAAAAGCTTTCGCATTTATAATGTTAGTAGGTCAGGAAGTAGAATGATATTAAACTAATTGAGACTAAAGGAAAAAAAAACAGTCGAATTGAGGCCCACCCCCTTATTTTGAAGTTGGATAAAAATTAAATCTAAACAATCGTATTTCGATGTAAAATTTCTTCAAAGACAGTTCCGATCCATCTTTACCTCTACCGAAGTACAAGTTATTATTCTGTGCCTCTACTTACACAATCGAATATGTGTATCACACGGAACCAGATGCAATCCCACCGTAGTCGTATGAATCCACATTAAAATTCAACCGTCAAAAACCGTCTCAAGTAGTGCATTGTGCGGGGCCGGTGCACCGGCAGATGTGTGGCCCAAGGGCCTTGCGCGGTCTCAAAGACCCCAAGTCACAGAATAAATAACACTTACTAAACCTCCAGACAAAACCTGGGGTCAATGCCTATGCGAAACTTTGCGAATGGGGTGCAGTTTTGTGAGAAAGAACTTGGGCTCTCATGCGAATTTGGGGCGACAGAGTTGTTCCTTAAGACGTTTTTTTCGGTACGGTGAGAATCTTGGAAGAATAGTAATGATGTATACTTGCTTAATGTAGACTTGCGCTTGCGCAGTGCTAGCCGCATTCACGCGGATTCAAAACATGAGCCTACCTATGTGTAAGCCCAGGATCTGAGATACATACAGTCGAAATCCCTAACTTTCGCACAAGCCGACTCGCTTCTACCTTTCTTGTGAGGACTGCAAAACTTTGGAATTCTCTTCCTGAATCTCTGTTTCCTGAGAAGTACCACCTGGGGGTCTTCAAATCTAGAGGTAATAGGTATTTTCTAGGTAAGCGTGTAACATCGTAGGCCATAGTATCGTTTAACACCAAGCAAGCTGTGGTCAAACGCAAACCTATAAGTTATAAAAAAAAACATATGGGCAACGTTCGGCCTGGTCCAGCACACCCGGGTGAGCACGGAACGAGGACTTAGTCTTTCCACCATTATTTCCACCTCTCAGTGGAAATTCAGATGGGGGTTTGAGCCGGCCCGTGAGGCACTTACTATTCTATTGTATTCTATTCTATAACTATTGCGCGTAGAAAGATACTGGTAAAAATCATCTTCCTCCTTATACGTATTCCTAATTACTGAGAGTCGTAACTCCCCCGCAAAATTAATTCATTGGGGGAGATTTCTTCGGGGAGTACATGGTGGTACATACAATGGTCGGCGCCGGGATCCGTGGAAGACACATTACCTCGGATTTTGTTGACCTGAAACATGTCACATTCCCCACGATGTGTTTGTTTCTTTACCATAAAGCGACTTACACATAACTTGAAAAACTAGTCATTTGTATAGGGCCAGGATCAAACTAGGGGCCGTAAGAATGAAAACAGACGATTTCCCACCGAGCCACTTTAAGTACACTTACAATACCGCTAAATAACTACGCCTGCCTCCATCTCCGTTGTCCGAACCACCAAACTTTGGAATTCTTTGCCGAATTCCCTGTTCCCCAATGACTATAATCTAGCGATTTTCAAGGCGAGAGTGAACCGGTTCCTTCTAGGTAAGCGCGCTTCACCGTAGACCTCAATACCACTTACTATCAGGTGAATTTGTGGTCATGCGCCGACCTGTTTAGAGTAAAAAAAAATACCGTTTTATTCGTCCAGAGATCGATAAACTTGTTCCTGAAGTACAGAATCAAGTATCACATTAACTAATCCAGTTAATGTTTGTAGAAAAATGTTTTTTTTTTTTATATCCTTTGGCTCATAAATCTCCTAACTAGGCTGATCTAAGATATCTCAATTCAAAATCACATCATTATCCCGTTTGATCGAGAAGAAGTAATAAACTTACACAAACTTTTTTATAAAGGTGCTGTTAACAGCTGCCGATATCTGATTTTTGACAAACGTGGGTAAGTAATATTTCTCATAACATGAATGGTGGCATGTCGCGCATACTGGTTGGCTTGCCATTCCAGTTGCTACTTTTTTCTTAGTTACTCGGATAAAAAATGTAAATCTTCACTAAAGTTTACATGTAATTACCACCTATCTCAATACTAATATCTATATACTAACTCATTTTACAACAATCCTGCAATAAGTTAAAACAATTTGCTTAAGAATTATTTAACATAATATATTTATTAAGTTCTCACTTCTAGGATTATATGTACACTAGATAAGTTGAGTATGTAATTAATTACTTGTAAATAAAGATAATTTGAAAACAAACAAACAAAACATGAATGCACAGGATTATGTTCTAAAAACCTAATTGGTTCTGTGAGCACATCTTTTCAGGCGATTAGGGTATACATAAATATTTAAAAAGTCATAAAAGCAAAAAATAAAAAGACTAACTTCCTCGAAGATAGCCCTCGGTTTCATAAATGATTTGTTGGCAAAACAAGTAATAAACTCGACAGATCGCTCCTACGAGTATTACCAGGGCATCATGTTGAAGAGGAGGCGAAACCCAATCGATACTTCCTCCGCAGAGTTCGGTATACATTATCATTACAATGCACTTTTCTCCCGCCCCTAATTCTCTAGTACTTATCGAGGAAAATGTTAGAAAATGACTTATTTTTAACGCAGAGGAAAAATGGGACATTGTTTATGTATTTTAGTTATTTTCCCTACCCTGAGGCAAGTTTCTGTTTTTCTTTGACAAAAATCAGACAAATATCAAATGACTTCCTGGAATTTTTCATTATCTTTGAGACTTTTCTCAAATTAGACTGGTGAGCAGTTTGGATAACATAAGATTAACTATGTGAAACCCGTGTTTGATGCCTTCAACTAAAATGTGGAACCGAATATAATATCAATGCTCAAAACCACTAATTTGCTCTGAAGTTCGTAGCTGGATAGGAATTATGTATGTATTAAGATTTCCCAACCTATCTTCTAATATATAAAACTTCCATGTCACAATGTTAGTTACCGTACTCCTCCGAAACGGCTTGATCGATTTATACCAAATTATGTGTATATGCGTATTCAGTTGGTCTGAAAATCGGCTACTATCTATTTTTTAAAGGCAAAACAATATTTGCTGGGTCAGCTAGTATACATATAGATATAGATATTGGCAGCCAACACTACACTACTACCCAGCTCACTTGTTTTTACGTAGCTCGTATTGTCGTACAACCGCTACGCGACCTCATAGTACGTCCTAGACAGAGTACAAGCACAAACAGCGTCATATTTTGAGAATGAACCATGTAGGTATACCCGGGCGAAATTAGCACAAAGGTCGTCGACCTCCCGCTAGCAGGGCAAGGGTCGGGACTCAGACCCTTGGCATGGCACCCTCACAATCTGAGGAAATGCCGAGCTACCAACTTTGATTCGATTTTTACGCTCCCTGACGAATCTCACCTTTGATGTTAGATGGATCTTGAAACAGTTGGAGTCTTGGAAGTGTCGAGTTTCATATCGGTTTGAGAGACATTTTAACTAAGATTTAAAACAAAAGATGTACGTTTTTATATTTAGTTATGCTCTTGTTTCTTACTATGCTGTATATGTAAAGATTGAATATGAT
Source organism: Mellilla xanthometata (assembly GCA_035578125.1). Classification (NCBI taxonomy): domain Eukaryota; kingdom Metazoa; phylum Arthropoda; class Insecta; order Lepidoptera; family Geometridae; genus Mellilla; species Mellilla xanthometata. The sequence goes on along the minus strand of JAPUBQ010000015.1, from coordinate 1,881,251 downwards.
CATGTACTCGTTTATCTATATGTCATTGTATGAAACTAATTTCCACTAAGCATTGTATCAACACTCGCGTTTTCAAGATCACTGTTGTATTTTAAAACGAAGTTACATTAAGTTGCTAGTTACAAAAAAGTAGAAGAGACAGATACATCCGGAGGAATCTTCTAAACCTTCTATAATTTCCATTCAAGACAAAACCCTCTACTTCCTTTGTCCCCAAACAATCGTTATAAACCGTAACGCCCAGACAGATAAGCTTTTTGAGCTTACACCGGAAGTTCCACCGGATATCATTCGCAAGACAAATCGATTTCTCATAAGAGTAAGAACAGAACATCTCGTATTCAGAGCATCCGTTTGATCTACATCGATCTTTGAAAAGGAGCGTGTAAATGGCGAAAAAAGTTGTACAAAAAATAAAGGTACAAAATAAAGGGCCGTCTTGCATCTGCCGTGGTTCAAAGCAGCTGGCGGAGGTAAAAAATCACTACCTGCGATAACTCATTGTTGTCCTTTGGTGTACTTATTCTTCTACTTGAGACGTACTTGATGGGGTGGCCAGGGCTTGGGAGAAAAAAGTTTTTTTTTTTGGTGACACAGGTATCTAAATAACAACGTAGGCATGGCAAAAGATAAGAAACTAATCACTAGGAAAAACAAAGGCATAATCGTAATAATATTTTACAACGCTGTCCTGTTTTCGCGCGGAGGTAAATTAACTAGTTAAGCCAACATGACACTTGAAGATATCTTAGTCGGCTAGGTGAAGAGATATTCAAACTTTAAATAAAAAGTTAGTGTTCGTTTATTTGTCCATACATTGTTTCAGAAGAAATTAATGAAATATCATAAAAAAAAACTGACACAAAATATGAATTTATTTGACTTAGCTAAGAATTTCATTACCACCAATATTTATTGTTGTCATTGAAATATTTATTGTTAATATGAGTTATATTTTTTTTAGTGTAGTAAATCTAAAAAAATATATGATGACGCAACCAGAGAGTAATAAAATTTGCGTGAATGAAAACTAACGCTTCAGGAATTCGGAAACAAACGGAGGTCAATACAAACCACAAGATAACAAAATTATGTGTGAACTTCACAACGGGGACAAAAAATAGACGTATCTGGATCCGATACCAGTTTTTGCGCGATTGCCAAAATTGCTCAATTCGATTACGATCAGCTTAGGGTCGATTAGGAAATTAAGATTCTTGGTATCGATTATTTTGATTAATCAGACAGATTATCAGGTTCACATTCTTGGGTGTCCGACCAATTTTAAATTAGGCTTTTGGGAGTAAAAAGGTTAAAATGGTTTTTTTTAATAATCACGACAAGAATTTGTTATTTCTGTGAAGGCAGAGCTTTAGAAAATCCAAGGATTATTCTTAAATGGAGTTTTATATATTTTTCCTTTTTTCACTGCTATTATTGTAATTAACCCTGAAATGGACAATGTTGTTTTTAAACAACATACTAAAAATTACACATAAAATTGACCTTAATTTTTTTTTATTTAGCTTAATGTAGTTTATAAACAACACTCACATTATTGCAAAAAAAGTATAGTAAATTAATGTCTAGATTTTTTTACTATTTTTCCTAGACAGTAATACATTTCTATCACACAATTTTGTTTTTAAAACGTGAAACAAAAGCGTCCATTTAAGTTAACAACACGATGTAAGGAAGAAGGCTTAGAAGTATCATGCTTATTTTCAGAGCTATACATACACTGCTATCGCGAAAAATATAAAACGGAATGTCCGCTACAGCCCGTAAGCCATGGTCACCCGTCCATTACCTTCATTGAGACCTACAATGGTGAAATCTTCTCATCCGTCAGTCAGCCGCACTGCCTCGCTAAGCCAGGTATAAACATGCCTTATGTTATGTACTGAGCACATAGTTACTACATACGAGTGCAATTCCCGAGCAACGATATAATGTCCTATGTCTGGTATAAACCAGTAAATACCTAATAAATAGTTTCAGTCATTTTTTGCACGGCGTTTTTTTTTTTTACTCATAATGGGCTTGCGCTTGATTGCAGTTCACCTGATGGTAAGCGAAATTGCGATCTAAGGTGGAGCACGCTTGCCCAGAAGAAACCGGTTCACTCTTGCCTTGAAAACTTCTAGATTATAGTTATCAAGGAACAGGGAATTTCGCAAAGAATTCCACTCCTTGGCAGTACGCACAATGAAGGTGGAGGCAAACCGCTTAGTACGCGACTTAGGCACCTCCACAGTATAACGGTGCCGCCTTGGTGTTTCCCTACTCGTCCGATGGTGGAATGGGGCGGGGGGATCAAATCATGCAAGCCCGTTGCACACTCTCCGAAACGTAACCTATAAAAAACCGAAAGGCTGGCCACCATGCGGCGATGCTCAAGGCTCTGCAGCTTCGCCGTGCAAAGAGCATTGTTGTTCAGTATGTTCTTACATTCCAGTCCCTGGTCTGGAATTACTGACTCTCAACCTGACTGAACTGAATTTTACCAAATTTTATATGCGTATTCCTTAGGTCTGAAAATCGGCTTCTATCTATTTTTCATACTCCTAAGTGAGGCAAAATGACTTTTGCCGGGTCAGCTAGTTAAACTTATAAATTTAATTAAGTAGATATATGTATGTTAAAGTTCCCACCGTATTAGTGGAATAGCTCGATGCAGGAATGCCAGCTTGCTGTATGTTATCTAGAGAGTAGATTAGGCACGGAGCACATTGATGGTGAACCTAAATACCTATATTTCATGACTGAGTGGGATACATATCTTATTATTATTTTATAGTGCCTGGTTGACCGAGCCATGCTGGTATTTTTTTTTAATATGACATTTTCTAAAAATGATTCCTAGCTAGATCGATTTATCGCCCCTGAAACCCCCTGTATACAAAATTTCATAAAAATAGTTGGAACCGATTCTGAGATTCCTAATATATGTATGTATATACAAGAATTGCTAATTTAAAGATATAAGATCTAGCTGCGCACGCAGTGTCAACGGCGTTATTTCAAGGTTAAAAGTAGCCTTTATTTACGACGTGGAAATTCTCATTAAGATACCCAGCTACAATAGGGTGCAGCTGGGTTATGTGGGAGTTTTACCACAGTTTTTGGTTTTTGACGTGACAACGTCTTAAATTAGGTTGCGGCTGGGAGTCACTTATGAAAAAGTGTAACGCCCGGTAACGTTACGATGAGTCACCGAACGAGAGAGAGGTCCGCCGAATGCCTTGCGTCTCTCTCCCACTCAACTATGATCGGTCTGCCGCGCGCGCAGCACGCGGCAGACGTTGTCACGTAAAATCTTCGCCCGTAAAACCGACTTTACAGGCAACCATTTTTTTTTTTTTGGCGGCTTTTCATCGCCTGACCAAAGTAGATGCCATGAAGTTTCCAACAGAAATACGATGATATAATTCATAACAGCAATAAGTAAATTTAAGTAAACAAAATTCCTAAAGTTTTACCGACAAAAAATCCCAATACGTAGCTCGGCTAGCTAAGGTGATCTGACGCGATCATCGAAGCTAAGCAACAAGCGATGCGGATGGTGTTTGGATGGGTGACCATGCACAAGATTGTCGTTTTTCAAGTGGCATTTTCATCTGGGCGATAACAATTTGTCGAATGACACGTTAAATTGTAGGTCCCGGCTGTTAGTCTTAGTACAAGCAGGCTAAGTCGCCAAGAGACCTTCGGGCGGCTTGAAAACTCTCGACACCAGAGCTTGGCCTGATATCAGAAGAGGAAGGGGTCTTCTTCTAACTAAAACCCCATCAGTGCCCAGCCTCGATGCTTGATGGAAGGCTTCAGGTTCTTCGATGGATACATACTGAGACTCTTCCATCTTTTTTAAAAATATTTAATAATGAAATGTATGAACTTAAAAAAGTCGGTAGAAAATAAAATAAATGTTTAAGGTGGTTCCTTTTTTTTCACATTCTATAATTGATGGTACGGAACTCTTCATGCGCTAACCCGACTCGCACTTGCCCAATTATTTTACACAATGGTACGGAACCCTTCGTTCGCATTTCCCACCCGCGCTTGGCCACTTAGTCGTGTATGTATGCAGCATCGCCTATACAGGTAAAATATCTAAATTAGGAAGCTATATGTTTAAATGCGTTCGTAAAAAAACTCAAATACTTAGAATAAATTAGTCAATTCTTACAAACAGTCATCCACATCCTTGAACCTAAAAAGAGGTCAGACTATACCTATATACCTATCTATTTATAAATAGGTCATAGAACCGGAAATGACTATTTGCCAGTAATTTTCCTCCAATCGCGACCAAGGACATAAAGACACGGCTAAAATCTTTATTGTGAATTTATTATAATAAGTTGTGTTCGAAGTTTTTTGTCCCGCAAATGTTATGACTTAATTTGTATGCTTGATGGATATAATAACTTGCTTTTGAATAGGTTACATTTAATTTGAAGGTAGATCAAATCAAATTTGTATGTATATATTTATTGAAACTATATTGTACAAGTAATGTTGTTTTGCCTTATAAAATATTTCTAATAATATCTAAATAAAAAAAATTAAGGGTGAACAACCCTTATCACTTAGGGGTTTGGAAAGTTGCCGATTCTCAGACCTACTGAATACGCATATAAAATTTGGTGAAAATCAGTCGAGCCGTTTCGGAGGAATACGGGATAAAAAGTAGCATAATGTGTAAATCCAGGCTCTTACTTATCTCCATACCAAATTTCATCGAAATTAGTTTAGCCGTTTGAGCGTGAAGATTTAACAAACATAAACACAAACTTTCGCATTTTTAATATTAGTAGGATGTTATGTAGAATTATGTTTTCAGTATTTCTGTATTAAATATTTGTCAATTCTAAAACTAATCTTTTGAGGTTTAATATTTTTTTATATAGACTTTATATGATTCAGTTAAAAAGATAGCACAAATGTAATAAATAGTTATATACTATTTAAAAAATTCTATAAAATAAATATCGAATTTAAATTAAGCTTAATTATTATTATTTTTTATGTTACAAACCTGCGAAAATCATTCGCCTTATTTAAATTTATTTTTAATTGTTAAGGTTTTTTTATGTTATATACTTTTTATCTTGATACAATATAAATAAATAAATAATACGTAATAATTTGATTTTTTTTTCCAATCGGTATATTTCTACAAAAAGACCACACATTAATCAAAGTTGGCACCAATTTCGGCGCTTTGATGTGCCTGTTTCAGATGACCTTAGGATTTCTACTAACTAGTGACGCAATACAATATTATTTGGCGGTAGTCACTGTGGCCTATAGAATTGTGTGTACAGGCTTATTAAGAAATCCTCCTTCCTACCAACCTAATAATAAATAAACTGTATCTATCTTAATATATATAAATCTCGTGTCACAATGTTTGTCCTCAATGGACTCCTAAACAACTAAACCGATTATAATAAAATTCGCACACCATGTGCAGTTCGATCCAACTTGAGAGATAGGATAGTTTAAATCTCAAATTATAGTCGCAATTTTAACTTATTGCTAATTATTGTCTGTTATTATTTGACAGTCACAATTATCTGTTACCTCCAAACGATTCTAACAGATGTCGATACCTTTCGACTGGGTTGAGTAAGTAAAATCAATAGACTGCGCTGCTATGGTAAATCTACGAACGTGTCATATAAGCTACACTATCTATTTTTCATACCCCTAAGTGAGGCAAAACAACGTTTGCCGGGTCAGCTAGTTACAATATATATATTATAATTATTTACTATTCACAAAAAATATTTCAATTTCAACTCAACCTTACCACTGTATCTTAAGGTTGAGTTTCGACTAGTGCCGTAATATACATATTAAGCTATTTTGCTCCGCGATAACGCTATAAAAAAATTACGACCGTACGCAGTGAGCGTTAGAAAATTCAGCTGTATTATTATATTAATAACGCTTAAAATCCTCAAACTCAAATAAGACCACAGTCTTACTTGTGGTCTTATTTTCCTTGTCGTTTTTAGAGATTTTTGATCTAAAGTTAAAAAAAACCCTGTATGGATGTACCTAGTTTGTAAACGAGTATGTAGGTATTATAGATAAGGTTTAGTTAGGTACCGGAGGTGAGTTCAAAGTGCTACGATTTTTTGTGAGGAATCGGGTTTCTTCTAGGAAATATCGTATCGAGTCGACACTGATAAGCTTGTTTGTGTATTGTGGATGAATGGACGTAACGTACTTGTTCTTATTGTTGCTATGATTATAGACCGAACGAGTGAAGTGAGCGAAGTCTCTGGTCAATTTTTCATTCGTATGTATTTGTAGATGTTGGTTCTTTAGAACCTATCTCGACATCATTTTGAACACAAGTTCTAATCAATTGTTTATTTTGTTAACTTTTAAATGTATCTATTTTAATGTAGTCTTTATTCATTCATTCAATATTTAGTATAAGACAAATTAATAACCTCCTCTTGTTTGAAATCAACCCGACTTCATAAGAAGGGGAGGTTTTATACTTTATATCTATAATTAATATTTTTTTTATCAATTTTCCTGGAAGTAGAAGTCAGGAAGCGAGGACAGAGCGTAATTGGGGTTCCCAGTCCCACGGAACCCTAATTTTAAAAACATAACTTTCCGTACATACAACTGACATAGACTGTATGAAAATAATGAAGCTTTGTCTACGTAATGGTACACAATGATAAACATAAGTAAGACAACAGGTAAGTTAAGTAAGTATAAGGTAAGTATATCATTCCTTGGCAGTCCGCTAAACAAAGAACTACAATAATAATAAATTATTAATTTATTTAAATCAGATTTATTTAAATATCTGATTTCTTAACATAGGTAGGTATTCTACTATCTCTAAGAGTGTTAAGTACAAGATAGGTATTAAGTGAAATCTGTATACAAAATAATTAGTTTTCAATTGATTCTTCTTAATTTTCGTATGAGCTAAGTGGCCAAGCTTTGGTTTCGGTGTAAAAGGCCACTTTTTAAAAGACAGCTATGTCGATGGTGTCCCATCCAAAGGCTGACCGCATCGACCGGTGCTTGATCTCGCTGATCGCGTCAGATCACGTTAGTAAGCCGAGCTACAGACGCTACAATGAAATGTCCTGTCAGCAGGAGTTGTAGACGAAGCAAATAAATCATAATGCGTGTTATCGGCGGCGCGGCGCTCGGAATAATTACCTGCTGCGTGGCTCCGGCAGGGGTAGTGTGGGGCGGGTGGAGCGGCGCAGCTTCCAGGGTGGGGCGGGGACGCTGCAAGCCGGCGCGCGTGCGCGGGGCTCGCCGGCCGGCGCGCTCGCCAGTCGACCGCCGCGCGCCGCGCCATACACACGCCAGTACATGACTCGTCGCGGCTCACTTTGAACGATCGAACGCACCCTACTCTCGAGTGTCGGACTCCCCCGGGAGCCCTCAGCCGCCAAGATTGCGTCGCAAGTGGAGATGCCCAGTAGCCTGTTCTCGGAGCTCGGCGGAGGCGGCCTGGTGGAGGACCAGCGCGCCTACCAGCTGGCGCTGGAGCTGAGCATGCTGAGCCTGGGCGAGCCGCTGCCGGCGCCGGCCCTGTCCAGCCCGCTCGGCTTCGCGCCGCAGCCCGAGGACCGCGCCAAGAAGTCGCAGAACATGACCGAGTGCGTGCCCGTGCCCTCCTCCGAGCACGTCGCGGAGATCGTCGGCAGACAAGGTTCGTGCTAGGGCTCCGGACTACGGAGATACTCGATGTCACGCCGCCACCCTTATGTAAGGGCGCACGTGCTGTTTTTAGGTTATGTTCGATCACAGCTCCGGCACGTCGGGGGTGAGCCTCCGTCCTCGCGAAAGCTGCGTGTTTTTTCCACGATTTTGTGTTTACCCGCAATGTTTTCATGTTCGCCGCGCACCCGGAGCGAGCAGGTACCTATGCTGCGTAGGTACGTAGCGTACAACATGTTTGCGTAGAACTGATGAATGTCTCTCGTAGGTAGTTTTGGAAACGATCGTTAAAACGAAGTGTCCCACAATACCTACTTATTCTTTATACTGGACCTCCGTGAATACGTTAAAAACCGATGTGTTTACCCATGTAGGTAGGTAGGTACGCGATGCATATTCTGATTTTCGTATGCGTGTATTTATATATAATTATATAGGTACCTAGGTGCCTCTTTCTACGATGTCTTCATTCAAAATTGTAAAACTTCCGTTATAGAATTTTTCAAAATTTTCAATGTACCTACGAACACCGCGAGAAAAGTTTTTAAACAATTATTTTTTTTAGTTTGTAATAACTGAGGGATTAGTTTTCGTTAACGCTTATTTTCTTAGCCTTTAACCTACTACCTAACTTTAGAAAACTCTTTTCCTTTGAAAAATGTCAGGCTCACGCAAAAGGTACCGTCAACACAAAAAATAATAATAATAATAAAATAATTGTTTTTGGCTAAAATTAATGTATTCGTCCAATTTCACAACGGACATATCTGCAGATTAACTTTTTTATCTACCTACCTTCATTTACATTTTTTTAGTACAACAATCTCATGCCTCTCTAGTTCGGGCCCTTTAAGGCCCCGCCGTCCAAACTACTTATTTTCTTCCAAAATTCGAAAGCTCACAAATGGAGTTCCAAAGGTAGCTCATAAAAACTTCTAATTAAAAGGTACTCGGCAAAAAATAACACCAGGGGGATAATTTTTTCAACATCCCAGGGCAAAAAAGGACCGACAAAGGTACTTCGCGGTATAGGTACGAACCTTATCTAGCTATTTCTCAAATGTGTGTCAGGACACAGAATAGCTTATAGTATATATAGTCAGTCGTCTGAAGAGAATCGATTATGATGCTTTTAGATACCTTGCAAATTGGGGATGCTCAAAAAAACGAAAATAGGGTCAAATTACTAGGAGTTGGTTTATTATATTTTTAATCTGATATTAATAATAACTGTTAGCAGGTAAGGCTGTTGTTAAAGAAGGTTGAGAAAGCTCACATATTTTCATGAAGATTATTTTTGTTATATGATATTGAAATTATGACATATATCAAAGTAATCTTAAAAAAGCCGTCAAAAGATCGCGAAATACGTGAGACAATTCTGTAAAGAAGGCAGGGATGGAACTTCTTAATTCTTTCTTATTATCATCTTTCATATACGCACCCGGATTAACCAGGCATAACTACCTATAATATTTACAGACATTTTAATTGTCCTAATTTATGATTTTCTTAATACATACGTAGGCAAATAAAGTAAAAAATAAGCTTTTAAGACAGCGATAAAGATTCAAAGATAATCCTCTTTTAAAAATGCATTTAACGAGGTTGTTGGTATTCAAAATTAATTGTTTACTTATTTACAAGCTGTTGAAATTAACTTGTCATTCTTAAACACTCTATTATATTGTTATTACTTCTTCTGATTACAGATTCGGTCTATATCGGGCTTATTTACATATATTAGTCAGATATGGCCATTAAAACTACTAGTAGGTATAATATGTTGATCTACCGATACAAATTCTTTTCTAAGGTGATTCTTATAATCAGCTGTTGAGAACGCCATTTTGATTCGTAATAGGTGTAGAAGTCTCATTAATTTTGTCTTTATTGATTAGGTATGTGGTATTTACGGATCCTAATCTGTAAACCCAATTATCTTATATGCGCTGAATGGTCATATTTTTGTTTGCATTTTTATTCTAATACTTTTAGTGTTATTTTAAAGGTATCTTATTTCATTATCTCAGGTATTTCTATCTCGTATAGCTGAAAGCTAATATTTATAACTTGCATGCCTTATTTACTTACAGACAAGAATATAAACAAGTCGGTCTCCCAAGTAGAAACCTAGTTCAAAATGAGCCTCCTCGTTACACTTTCAATAAAAAAATTTACAAATAACTCTTAAATAGTAGAATTTGATAACCAAGCATTTTAAATCTGGATAAAAGTTGAAGTCGTCAAGTACATACACACGCCTGAACATAACACATACGAACAATAGTAGAAAAGTTTGCAAGTTGATGCGAGACGTTTCACTCGCTCAGTGAATAATATTTTAGTAATATATACCTATGTATGTATATAGTCGTCGGCATTTCCAGACTCGAAAAGAGAGCAAAAAAGAGCAGCTGAGACACTTGCAACCTTGTCAAAGCAACCCACAACCGTTTTTCAAGGTATCCCGAAGGAAATAACCTGTAAGTACTTACTTACGTCAGTATAGTTAGTTGGACAAAGTTGTATGTAAATGGTAGATGGGGTATATTTAGGCCGTTTCGGTCTGCTTCCTTTGCTTTCTGATGGGATGTGGTGTGATAGCTTTATGTGGTGTGTTTTTGTTGAAAACTTAAAAAGCTTCAATAATACTTTCTTAATTGATTTAAAATTTCTACAAAATTACCCATACATGCAAATTGATTATTGTGACTCACTCACTCCATATTTAGAAGCTGACTTTTAATAATAATCATATATTGTCAGTAAGCTCTGAAATATCCTTTTTTTATTTAGTAATACTTACATTACGTATTTATCACATAGAACCGAAATATTATATTATGGAACTAACTTTTAGATAACTGTACCTATTTCGTGATATTATGGAACAAATTAGATCTTAGTACGTATGTATCAGTCTCGCTTCTGTAATCAAAAACTTTTTTCATATTGGTGCCCTTATACAAGAATAATTCGCTAATATAACTCGGAAAATAACCCAAATTACATCATTCATAAGGGTTAGAAAAACATTTGTTGTTAACCGTTCGTACAAAAACGTAGATAGACGTTTCCACGAACTCACCCCGAGATTTCAGTATTATTTTTATTCTTAACCTTCAATCTGGTACTTATCGAGTACAATACATCAAAAGCCGGGTAACATAATACCGGTGGCGAAGGACGGACAATAATTTCTCGCAATGCATTATGTAGTTTTTTTTTTGCAAACCGTACTTGTCAGCGGAGGTCTTCTCGGCTTACCTGAGCTTTTAGTGTTCTTTGAGCATTATAGATTTTCAATGCGGAATATTTTTGTAATGCGATTTCTTTATACTTCACTGGGTCTGTTAAAGATTTATCTGTCTAGGTAGGTTCCTTTCATTGCAGTATTCTTTGCCAAATAGACACCGAGAATAATTTAAATACAATTCCACGGATTAAAGCTATTGTATCCGCTATTTCGATCGTTTTAAATTCTCGTCAAACTTTAATACGACCTCTTAACAACGCACTTTTCATACGGCGTGAATATTAAACGCACAAGTTTTCAGCGCGGTCGCATTTTGCACCTTACGTCGAGGACAGAAGAGAATAAAAGCTTACGAATTAAATGGTCTTTGTTTGACATGGAGACATCTGTCTGAGACAACTCGCAATACGCTAAAAGGAGGTTGTTTAAAATTCTCGCATACGCATGTGTGATGACGTCACATCCGGTAGGGAGGTGCCGTCTGGCCGATGTCGATGATGTTGTCGATCTCGACGATCGCCTCCTGTCGGCGCGTTTGTTGTTTTGATTTGTAGTGACACCGCGATGTTTTTGCATCTGAATTCGATTGTTGCGAGACAGGTTGCATTGAATTGAAGATTGCAAATTGAAATGTCGCTCATTCGAGTCATGTTTCATATTTATAGCGCTGGAAGTAACCCAGTTAAGGGGCCAAGATTCCCGGGGCTGCGCCGCGCCGGTGGCATCCGAACAATGCTGAGTTAGTCCGTAGCGAAGTTCTCACAGCTATTTGGTAATTCATCCCCGTCCGAGCCGGTTCCTCGGGACCGGTTCCACATCAATGAAAGCCAACCCCGCTCGCCGCGATCACACTTTTCTCAACAATAACTCTTGAAATTTGACTAACCGTCGCAGACTTCAACACGTTACAAAAACTCGTCGTACAACGTTCATGCCGTTCGTAGACTACTTTTATGTTTTACCTTTAGCTCGATGGACTGCATAATGAATGGTTAACGAATCCATAACGTCAAGCAGTAATTTTCGAAGATAAAAATGAGAGAGAAAACAATTGCAAATAGCTCACATGTGAGTGGAATGCACTAGGTTCACAGCGGTGGATGGAGGCGAGGTTTGCAGCTCGCGGCGTGCGTTCCGGTCGACGCCACCGCGCTCAGGGTCAAGGCTGGCCCTCCTTGCACTGCTGCGCGCCTGGTGGCTTGCACTCGCGATGCGAGCGGAAATGGGCCGAGAAAAGCGAAACCGATAGTTGGCCGCTCGAGCGATTTCCCACGGCTGTTGTGTAGAACTTGTAGAAGCAATTGCGCGTGCACTGTAACTTCATCTATTACGTTCGCTCGCTTAGGAACCCGAACGAAGTTCAACTGCTCTGACTCGCTCGCCGTCACGGTGGCCGGAGCATAAAAGCTCGCTTGAGACTATAAACGTCAGCCCTGAATCAAAGCTGTTCAACGATCGCTAAATTGATTGTTAACGTTCGACTGCTATTACGATAACAAGATTACACAAATCTCCTATTCGTTGACAATTTTTGAATGAACTACTCTGGCGGTAAAAAATAAACGAGTATAATATGTCCCGCGCGGAGTCGTCCCGAAATTCCGGGGCCCCATTTTTTGTGTGTTGTCTTGACAGATGCATTCTGGGATGCCGCTAACCGCATCTTGCATCCTTATCGCTCGGGAATTAGTTGTTACGAGAGCGTCTACTACGACGAATTTGAGGGTTATTTTAAGGAGCATTTCTCCGTCCCTGTCTGTCCGGTGGCGCCAGCGCCTCGGGTAGAGGAGGCGAGCCGCGTCGCTCGTGTTTGTATAGCGCACCTCGTAACAGCATTCTTATACGCTACCATTTATTGTTTTCGACGCGAGACTTCGGAGTTCTGGAATCATAATCATAACGTTGCGAAAGAAGTGGCGTGACGTCATGGTGCGGCACCCCCACGTCTGCGAAACTTAGGGAGCCTAATGAATGACTTCCTAATTGCCGCCGCGGCACGAATAAGCTGTAATCCGGCGCGAAAACTGCTCCGCCGTTTAATTATGGACCTTGAGTCCTTCCGCTTCTGAGCTTCAAATCGTATGTCAATCGTCTCGCGACAAATGCTGCTGGCCGCGAGTGGACGCCCTCGGGAAAGAAAGGTCCAACAGTCCTGATGATGCGTGTCGAACCGGTCCTTATTACGTCGTGATTAGCTTTACATCGCATGCGCGGGGGGAGCAGTTGCGTCGTTTTATTTTGAGTTGATGCTTTATAGAGCGACAAGTCTATACGCTCCCCGCACTAATGTTGACAACAATCCATCTCGGGCTGTCGCCCGGCGCCGCGAATTAGACTCACTCCCATTTCGATTTACTCGACCAGCAGCTGGTCATCAGTAGTGGTAATTCCTAGCCTTTATTATTCTCGAACACACGCTGCTCAGGGATAGCAATTCCAGTCCAAGATTGTGTTCCACTAGATTATTGTCGGGAGGAAAAAAAATCACGTGTTTTTGTAGCGAGTTTAATGACAGGATACGATGTTCGGAGCGACTCGAGCAGATGTGCGAAACGTTGTCGCCATGAAGAGATGCCGTCTGCCTACTGGGGCACATGTGGCTCTGTACCAATGTGTTTACTATGCGCACAACAAATGTTGAATTATAAAATAAGCTTCGCGATTGGCGCCATTGATACCACAAATAACACACAGAAACCATTCAAACGTCATGATTAGTGTTCATTAATCGATATTTTTATCGATACAGCAGCGAACATCACTACGCAAATAGTTAACTACAAAAACACGTTACAAATTTCAAAATTCGAATTCAAAATTTAAATGTAACTAAGTAGCAGCCAGTAACATCCAATTAGCGCACAATCGTCGAGTACTTATTAGCTACCACCTATAAAGCTATTGAAATCGCCAAGTCTCCATGTGGCAAGCAACCGTCGCGGCATTATTCCACTGGATACTGGTACCGTCACACCTGCCAACCGACGACTTTAACCGTCTTGGGGGACCGCTCTTTGTACTTCGCTTCGACCTTTCCTACTTAGTTGATAGGAGCGTTGTAGTATGCCTTAGTGTACTTTTAACAAGTTTAACGATAACCTTTTGACTCGAGTATTACTAAGTTTTAACGAAGTGTAGTATTTTGGTAGGACTAGTTTTGATCTTGCTATCAATATAATCATTGTTCTTATTTTGATACTTATCCATTAAAATATCGGTTTGGATTTAATATAAATATATCTAGAATGTGCTAAAAATCACTTTAATCTTCGATGTCCTAAACAATTAACACAAGTTTCAAACTCTGATCATAGAAGAATTTCACTTCACACAAAATTTGCTACTAATTTTCTGAGTAGCTTATCACGTCTCTCCATCTTCACCATTTTATTCGTCGTTGCTCTTAACTAAACCAGACAGTAAGCTACAAAATTATCTCCTTCTTTAACTTAACCCGTAGACCTTGGAGACAAGTTCAATATAAGTTCAATATTCCACAGAGTTACCGTTGCCTTTATAACCAGCTATCGAATGCCGCTCAGCAACTTAAGTAATAACGCAAAAAGAAGTTGGGACAGGTGGAGGCAAAACTTGCATACCTACAGCCTCGTTTTCCACATACTGAACTATTTAATGGCGAAACACCACTTCTTTATCTTTAATTACATTGCCTGAATCGCCAGTTTGATTGGTTATGTTTAAACTGCTATTTAAATGCTCATTGGAATCAGAAATCCGTTATCTTTTGTTTCTTTAATTAACAATTTTTGAAATTTAATTAACCATCTCCTGTTAATACCATTTTCTTTGTCATTATCTGTAGCCAGTAATGGGATTATATCTCTCTCTCCTTGTAAGATAAGACCCTAAGTCCCAGCAGTGGGATCTTATAGTTGGCTGCTCATGCTTATTATCTTTGGCCATCCTCCAGTTTTGACGATACTCAAATAAAACATCAAATTTAGGAGTCGATTGTTTGTACATCAGTACATCAGTCGTTGAGTTGGATGTTGGAAAGCTTTTGTACCTGAACACAGCTCAGCTCATCCACTTTCCCAAAGAAGTCATTCTACAGCCTTTTCCTCCAACAAGTCATCATGTCAAAGGTCTCGAGCAAAGCATACACAGCATGTAACCATTCTATTAACTCGCCATTGCGTTATTGTCGCTTAACAGTCTGGCGGGCGCTACTTGGTGATCTCCCTCTTTACACTTGTTATCCAATCGAGCTAGTTAAAAGGCCAACGGCTACTGCCAACGTTGAAAGTAAAAGAATTACGTTTTCTTTTTCTTGTTGTCACTGGAAGGAAGCAGCTGATTTGCTGGTGTCCGTTGGTTGGAGACAATTCATAATAATTCTAGTTGAGAGGGGGTCGTTATGTGGCCTTGGACTTCGCATTTATGAAGTGATGTACGTTTTATAGACGTAGCTTTTTAGTTTTGAAGTATCTATATCACTACCTATATATTATCCATTCAGTTAACATCATTGCCTTTTATTCTTACTCTTTTCAATTGTTAATTGAAGAACATTATACTCATTTATTCGTATAAGTACTATACTCGTCACAGGTTCTATATGAACAATAAAAAAAATTGACAAAACAGTCATAACAATATATTAATAATAATAATTTCGTTGATAATGAAGTCGCGATTAAAATTCTAAAAATTCTTTGTAACTGTAGAACGATTGCTAGACAAGCCAGTTTTTAAGACGCTACTTAAAGATACTTCGCGAACCGATTGTTTCACCCTCATTGTCTTTGACCGATGATATCTATCATTATAATTTTACTAATGGACATCCGAAATAATTCGTTAATTGAAAATCAATAATAGCCTTATGTTAAAACTAGTAACCGTTGTTACTATTAGTAGGCACGTGTTTGCTGAACTGTCACCAACGGCCGTGACAGCTGCGTTATCCGTTGCAACGCCAAGTGCAGTCGTTACCTCGTTACGTTAACGTTCTAATAGCCGTTTGCTATTCGCATTAAAATTAATTAAAAGTACCTTTGCAGAAGTATTTAAAATTCAGCCTTATAAGCCAACCAATGAGAATGAAATCACAAACAGAATCTTGTCAAGTTTTTCGTGGTTTCATCAAATTGATATCTCACACAAAACTGGAATAACGACCGGTTACATCCCTGACCAGGTTAAGGATTGTTTATTGATCACAAGGATTTTCTGTTCATCTTGGTGTCTTTCGTCAGGGTAACCACCTTTTCGTCCATAAACTAGCATGATTTTAGTCGTTCTGAATCTTTTGTCTGTTATAACCAGTGAGCAGATTGTTTGTTTCTAACTTACATACATGTATTAGTCTTTTACTTTTTACTGAAGTCAAGACCCAATAAATAGTTTTAAAATTGGTCAATGCATGGGGGAATTGTGGCTACTATTTTCTTGAAATTTGCCTTATGTATGTTTTATATCCTTACGATGCTTTAAAACAAATGTTCTTACATACGTAAAGATACATTTGTATATAATGTGTAGTGTGTTTAAAATATACCATTTTGGTATTATTTGATCTTGAAATTTTAAATGTGTTACCGAATACACATCTAAGACAATAATGTTATTGACTTTAGTTATTATTCATTCGTGACATTAGGTCAATGTGCTTTGCACATGTCACTTTGTTCTGGAACTATTCCACATTAGTTTCAATTATTATTATTCTGCCTCATATTAAGTAAAAATATGTAATTTATTCATAAACCGGAATAATCTATAACGACTATGATTTAGACTGAATGAATGAATGTCAATAAATTCAAAACAGACAACTGACATATTACTATAAAAGCATCGACAAATCAATCACTAAGCAACACTTGCTAAGAATCCTCACATCCTATGAATCATTGTAGACGACTTGCGCTTGCGCAGCGCAACGCAGGACGTGGGGTTATCGCTCTATCGCGGCGGGAACTACATACGTCAGGATTCCCTGCCTCAAGGGCGTAAACAAGTAGGGCTTTGATTTTGCACTAGTTTAACATTTTGCTGTTATGTGATACCATTTTGAAAATTTATTCTACTACAATGTATAGTTGTCTTCCTCAGTCAATCGAGACATCTTTAATTGCCCTATGCAAACTCGACTACTTCCATGATATTAAAGAGAACAATGGTGATAATAGCATCATAACATATTATGGTATTGAGTTTGTTTTCTGCTAAATTTAATATATATTTTTTACTAGTAGTCCATTGATTAGCTCTTTTTCCTAAACAGGTCCAAACTTATCTGCTCCTTTGTTTACGTCGGCAAAGTACTGACTATTTTGACGCTTCCAACAATCGGAACCTATTAGTTTTTATCTCATTTTACGACAAGCTAACTTTTGTAAACCCCAAGAACAATGTAAAAGCTACGATTTCGACGCATCGACCATGCAATTTCATTTATGCTCGAACAATGCTATCAAAAACTAACACTTGGCAATAAATGCGTCTTTGAAAAACTTCTAACACTCAGTAACAAAGGCGAGACATAACTGTATCTTAAGAAATGGTCGAAAAAGGTTCAGCAAAAGGCTCCGGGTATAAATTTCCGTGAACGTCGTACCTGCCGACTACCTGCACTAATCAGGCTCATTCGCCATCGATAAATTAAACTCCAGTTTTAAAGGATTTATGTTCCTTACCAAATTATATCGACAGCCACAGAATACTTCCAAATGAATCAGATATACGAGTCGCGATTTTTACTGTTCTGCGAATGTCTCAATGACTTAATTGAAGCGCATATTGCAGTTTATTAATGCTAAAATGAATGGTGATTAACAATTAAAATGCTCTGAAGATCAGAAGTCTCTCGGGTTTATTTGAACTTGTTTTTAATATCATTGTTAATTTTGATTCTGAGCTTTGTTCGATTTAACTTAGCTACGATATCTAGTCATTCTGGCCGAGCCACGGGTTCAGTTTCTAGTTTATTTATTTTATGAGGCGTTTCATGTAGAATGTAGATGTAACAAGATATCGGTGTTAAAATATTAAAAAGAGTTCGCGTGTCTAGGCTTCCGTAAAACTTATCGAGTTACAAAAAAAATACCATTTGCGTGCATAAATTAAATATTATGGGTAAGTCGAGCAAATTGCCGTAGAGACTAGTATTGGACTAATAAATTACCGGCGGGTACTCACGTTGATTTGCCCTTGAACTTTGTCGATAAAGGTGAAGTTTAATACATAGAATGAAGTATAGATAGACTCTGCTATAGTTTTTTTGCAGCGTGGAACTTTTTCATCAACAACGTGTGAAACATATCGAGTACCAGGAGAGCATAAAGCAAGAGGCCAAGTTACGATTATAAAGAGCGTAGTGGGTGGCTCGCGTAAGCCGATCCATCTCTGGTGGAAATGTGCTCAAAGCCCCCGTATCGGGTTCCGATGCGTGTGGAACCTTTAGATTTTCGCTCCGCATGCCGGTACATTATTCGCGTCGTTAATTATTGTGTAAAGGACTGAACGCAGGCCACCTGTCGTTTGGTTGTAATTAAAGATTGCTCGTATAAAGAGGTCCTGATGCTGGTTCACCTTCGGCGGCTGTAGCTGTAAGAAACGTTTTTTTGCTTCTGTCAGTGTAGTTGTGAGACCGTGGAACTTGCCTCGTTCCGCTAGCGGCGGCCGCAGCTGGCGGAAGGACGCCATCTGCCGGCGTCCCCGGAAATGCAATTTCATTTTGTTTTCAATTTCGAATCGACTTTCGATTCTTCGAAATTTGAATATAACTGCTACAGCAGTTGTTTTCCAGTCGTAATAGAGTTGTAAATAGGTTAGCGACAGATCGTTGGGCGAATTAAATTGTTAGTTGACATTTGCGGTTACGGTCACGTGCGGGCGTAGTAAGACATACAACGGATGTAATTGTTACAAATATCGATTCAATTAGGGTTTGTTTTTTTTTAATTTGATCATAACTCAATAGCTGTAACAAAGTCAGAATCGACTACAGATAATGTTGCCATATTTAAACAAACATGTTATTTCCTCACGAAAAGTCATTAGCTTCGATGCATCTGCCGCAGCACCTGCCGACTTTTTTCCAACACACAAACATTATAGAACCCAAACCGATCCAAAGATCGAGATAACTCGTCGAAGCCATTCGGACCTTTCCGAGAAAGGTGACTTTCGCGTCGACAATGCCGAGAGACAACCAAAAAGAGCCAAAAGCGTCCATATTCTTAACCGAGCTGATCAATCTTCTTAATAGATTTTTTTGCGTAAATTCTCCGTTCAATCTGCCCTTCAGAAGCATATTTACGGGGCCGATTACTTAAACGATGAGCGTCTTGCGATCATTTGCATAGCAATCTGCATTGTCGGTCGGTCTTTTACCGGTGCCTTTCTTTATTCTACTGTTTAAAAAACAACTGCGCCGGCGGCGATGCCAGAAAATACTTCAATTACTAAAACTGGCCTCCGATTGAATTTGTTTCTAACATCAAAAAGAAAGAGACTTCTAAATTTCTCCTTGTGGTTTTAACTATTTTTTATTTCTTATCCATTAAACCATGCATTCATACTGTATACGATACATTTATACTTATTTCCATACGGATCTTGTCAAGTTAGTTTAGTACTTCACACTTTTTGCTCCGGAGTCAAAATAAAGCAGTCTCGTTAAAGTCATTACATGCAGCGTTGAACTTATTTTGTCCTTTAATGGTTGTATTAAAACTATAGTTGTACTCGTACATGTCGTATCGTGGGAGCAACGCATTCGGAAAGCGAGAGCTGCGGGGTGGCATTCCAACTTGTGCCTGCCTGAACATCGAGTCCGAGAGACAATTGATTCTTCGCGTCAATCGAATATTTTATGCCAATCGATTTTAAACCGCCCGAGTTTTTGTTTCGCGTTCGCTGATAACACGAGAAGCCCGGATGCACCCGACATGCAATCGACTCGATCTTGACAAGAAAATTGCGATTCAAATATTGCTACTTTCCTCGAAACCAAAAGTTTAGTTTCCGGTCCGATCAGAAAGCGAGCGGTATTATGCTAAACTGTGTTATTCCTCGCCACCAAACTAAATATAGTAATGCTAAATTGCCTACCTTTCCGGCGGCTGTATTGAACAATTTTATTATAATTGGCATACCGGTCAACGCTTCTTGGAAATTGGCTTTTTTCTCGTTTATTTCCAACATTTAACCGATCTTGTTTTTGCGCAGCAATCGTTCGAATGGACCTTTGTTCTCCGCCATATTGTTTTAATGTCGAAGTTATGTCGATACATCGATTGACCAAAAGCACGAGAGCACAAGTAAGATCTGTTGTGAATCGATTTGTCAGATTCTAAAGATCGATTCTTATAAGAATAGGTTTATTCTATTTTTAAATGTTGATAAAGTGTTAGTCGAGTTAGAATAGAAATCGATGTAGCGTGATGTTGTTGTTTAGCGTGGCGTGGTGTTGACACAGAGACACAGTCGAGTAATTAGGGGTAAGTGGGCGAGGTGTGGGAGCCCGAGGGACCGCCAGCTGACGGGGGCACGCGGCCCGGCCGCGATGCGACTCCTCGCGCGGGAAATGTATGTACTAACTACTAACTCATATTCATAAACTATAACCTCCTTTCATAAATTTAAATACTTTTAATAGAATTTTACAAATAAAAAATACAATTAAACGACCAGACGACATCAATAAATCAAGTTTTTAATTATCTCCTAAACAAGACAAAATCTTTGCAACCGTTTCTAAAATACAAAGGCAATAAATAACGCGTACGATATTTGAAGTATGTCCGCTGAAGCAGAGTCATTTGAATGCCGACGACATTTTTTTATAAGAATCGTATCGAGGTTTCCGATGAATTATTCCGTTTCTGACGCGCTCGAATCTTTATTCGAAGGAGTATCTCACGGTTTAGGACAAATCGGGTCGATCGTCGGCCACCGTAGCGTGACCTTCCCGGCTTCTCGAGATCTCTCTGGCCTCGGGCCATTGTGTTCAGATTTGGAGGTCACGTTCGGGTGGTGGGCCGGACTGCAGATCAGCCTAACACCGTTTGATGTGGCCGGCGCGTCCTATAACATATTTGTTTCACATAAAATTTCGGCATCGCACCAAACGATTCTAAAATTCATTTAGATGTTTATCGGTTAAGCCGAAAAGCTAATAAAACAGCAGTCGGCTATAACGACTAGTATGAATTAGGACGGCTAATGTGTCAGCGACCATTTATCACGACGTGGCAACAAAATAAAAGCATGCTGTGCTTCGTCTCTGCTAATTAGATACTTAATAACAATTTGTACGTTATTTTTACCTAGTCGATTTGATAACTTGTTCTATTAAAATATTTTTAGCATATTCGATTTAAAAATAAAAAGATAAAATCTAATAAGACTGCTAGTATTGTGGAAAGACCAATTATTAAAAGCGCATAATTATATTTAAAAGTGGAATATTCTAAATTTAAAAGTGGAAAATTCCACTCTACAAAATAAAATACGAACAATATTAAATGTATCGAATAGACTTAGTGTTAGTCAATCCCTAGTCGTAGATCAAAAGTGTTCGCCGCCCAGTTGACAGTTACATATATTTTGATATTTCGATCATTGCATTAATTATTATGCACGGATGACTTTACACGCCGGTGGCCTGTTTTTTATCCAAAGTGACTCGTAAGTGACTTTGTGCGGTCTCGGTGGTCCACCTGGCGGCGAATGTCGGCCGAACCCGGAAAGTGAAATGTCAAATTTGTATACTACGTACGCATCGATTACTTTGTTGCTATCCGGGTTGAAAAGTAGCTAATGCGTTGATATAGGAGTCTTACCGATCTCCATGCCACATTTCATCAAAATGGGTAAAGCCGTGATAGTTTGAAGGAATAATAAACATACAAACACACAAACGATCAGTATCTTTAAAATAGTAGTGTCATAATTTCCTAGTAGTTATTTTATGAGCGTTTTATGAAGTTGGCAAAATTAAAGCATCTTGCTACAATATATGTAATACTTTTCCTGTTTAACTGAGTTGATAACTCTCAACACCCGAGAACTAATCTCACAAAAAGTATGATAATTTAATTAAACAATTATTCGATTACCGGTTCATGTTGGGATGTGTTTAACTGGCGGTCACGTGGCACATTCCTAATTCGAATAATCGGTTACGCTTCGATTATGATCGGGTCTCACTCGCTGCTCCCCCAGGGTTGCCAACCTTAGGGTAACACACCGGGCCGCCGGCGCAAACTCGATCGGTACAAACCTGGCGGGCAAGACCGGCGACCTTGTTTTATAACAAATTCGAAATTACTCTTTGCGCTAATGTTGGTATAACCTGCCCGGGATGAGCTCCCAGAGCGTTGCACTTATTACAAACAATCTACGTCATCGATTTTTCTTTTTGTTAAGTTATGTGTTGCCACAATTAAGAATGCATTTTGACCGCAACCTTATCGACGATTAGTTAATTAATTTCCAATTCGGACGCGTTCCAATCGTTTTATTTGTTTCGCCGAATATGTTGTCTTTAGATAATTTATTGTGTTTGCCGAACAAATTTTTTGGTAGGTAACAAATAGCTCGTTTAAATTAAAGTTAGCTACCTCCGGCGTGGTTTTGAAATGCTGACACTCGACGCTTTGTGTTATTTTATGGGCGCGTTAGTTTCGGGTGACTTCGGCGACCTGAAGACGACCTCTGCTAATAAAAATAAAGCCGCCCATTCATGACATCCCGTCTAACCTTGAACTAGTTTGATCTGGCGCGATTTAATCTGCAAGACATGGCAACACTGACGACCCTCCATGCGCAGAAAAACTTAATTCGCTTAGAGCAGACATGTTATTATCTGATTACCATAATATAACATTATCCCCTTGGTTTCAAATTAATGCTTACATATCGAAACCGAACCTTGAGAATCTACCTTCATTTTATGAAAGTTCTATAAATACCTTGAGATTTTGGGTTTCCGGAAGATCGTTTAAAAGTAATTTTATGGCAGACTAGATTAATAAAATTTTAATCTGGCACGATAATCCATTATATGTAGTAATTATTTGTTATAAACAAGTAATATTTTATTGACTTCGATCAAATTTACCAACCCGTGACTTTTGGTCGCGTTTATGTCTTTTATATATTATTCCGTCATTAACTATATAACTGGTTATTTGAGCTGCAACGTTTTGAAGATTATAATTAGCACCTACTTCTTTTAATTTAATTAAAACTTAACACATGGGTAACACTTACAACTTGCCTAATGTAATATCAATAAAACTTTATGATACATTTAATAGATTATTTAATTAATTTGTAGTATATTTTTATAAACAAAATATGTATTCGTAACCTATGATTACATATTCTCATATCACGACACGACATTAGCTATCGATGAATTAATACGTAGTTGTTATCTATTTCAAGAGATGGCGTCACCGTCGCTGCACCGAGTGTGTACGCACATGCAGATCGGCGCGGGCTGGGCGGTCACACGCGAACCGTTTGATGTAGGTCTTAATGACCACAAATCATACCCATCAGCCGAGCAATAACAAAAAAACCTAGGTGCTTAATACTAATTTTACGTTACGATAAATTCGAATTTTTTACCACTGTAAACTATGAGAAACTGTCCGATGATATATAGCGATCTAATTAGTGCCCCTTTTTTGTCTGGCTCCATTTACCGATCGATAAATAAATACCTAAATTGGGATAAGGCTTTGTAAAGTTTAGGTATCGAATTAAGCGTTATATACTCACATGTCCGAGTAAGTAGTTATTTGTACAACATAATGACAGGTTAGGTGATTGCCTCGGAGTCGTATTGTAATTATGAATCATAAACAAAGAGTTCTGAGTTTCGCGGTTAGCAAAAAACGGCCAATAGCTAATCGGTTCACAGCAATTAACTTATCAGACATTATTTAGTGTTGAAGGTCGATCCTAATAAAAGGCTGCCGATACATTTCCTATCAACTGTCAGTCTAGTTCATTTTTAATCCGAAAGAACCAGTGTCAGTTTCTTTTTCAAATGTCACTTTACGTTTAGACTGGCTGGATGAATCCTTTTGAAAATTGCTGGGATTGTACAGTAAACTACAATGTGTTAGTTGTACTTATCTCTTCTGTGACGAAACCACATTTATCCTATAATAACATGTTTTCATCTTATAATAAACCTCGGTTATTAGGCAAATACAATGTGCATTTCCTTTCCCTGCATCTCCGAGTTGCAAAGAATATTGCGTGTATACGAAATCGAAGCTTATTGAGTATCGATAATACAATGAACCGAGCGCGTCCATTTATTTCTTTTTAAATTACCACCGGACAAAAGAGTTCTGTAAACGACATCTTTTAGTGCCTTTACGGGTAATGTAATTTTGTGCCAAGATTGCTGTACATGCCTTTATTACTGACACGCGGTATAGCTTCAAAAGGAACTGGATATCTTTAAAATCAGCTAACAATAACGAGGGAAATCATCATTATGGTGTTTAACAGTGACTTGAGAAACGACTAGGGGAGCATCGATGTGGTAGCGTTTTTAGAAGAACCAGTTCTGCAGTGCGCTCCCACACTTGTAGGGCTTCTGCGGTAACGACCTGCTTGATAGATCGCTGTATCTGATACTCTAACCTCCTACACGCCTATGCATTCCTAGTGCGCCGCGCTTACCGCATTGTGGTGGTCTGTGTACACCAAGTCTCTCGAGGTATTTTATATAACTAATGTACATTATGAAAGCTCAACACATCCTATGCATTGGCACATACGTATATTTGCAGTTCTATAACAATCGGCAACAGTCTTTTTGCGCTGTCTGTCTTTTAATACGTCACAAAAGCTGCAGCTGCATAAATGTAGTCTTACTTTTTTTTACTACACTTACTTTTCCATTGTTTCGAAGTTGGATGTAAAAGCCCTTCAGTGACCTCAGGCCCAAAGGAAATCAACGATTACTTGCGGTTTCCTTTCCATCCCAATATTACGAAAGCTCACAAAGAATAAAACGGTCTGGGAAATTATTAAGGCACGTTATGAAGTTAATAACTGTTCTTTAAGTTATATGTTTAAAACAATTATATAAATATCAATTTTGTAAATTTGTGAAATGTATACTAAACATTTGATGTATCATAGAACCACTCACAAAAAGTTAGGTTAGCTAAGTAAGTCAGTATACTTATTAAAACTACATCTATAAACGCAGCGTCTCAACGGCGCGGTATGAAAAAAATACCTATGTATATATAGATCTAGCCATGACATCAATCGAAGGCAAAAGTTTTCATACAACACACCTACAAACGTACACATCACACACGAGTAATATAATCACGTTGCAAGGCGTCCGGTGCGGGCTTTCTGCCGCCCGCCGGATGTCTTGCGGTCGCGCACAATTTCACAACCTACACTCCTGCGCAGCCATGTTGCCCTGGTACTTGTTGCTTGCAGATACTAAGAGGATGCGGAAATAACATAGATAATTATAATTGTGGGGCCCTTTTGATTCAGGAACTATGATTTAAAACTTAAACGAAAGTTAAAATTTCAGTTGTAAAAGTGAATTTATACTTACAATTTTTACAGTTAGAATTTACACACAATTTTTATGTACAACATTTTTTGCGCAAACTTGTTAGATACGAGTGAACAGACATAAATATCGAGGCAACAAATTAAATGTCTCAAAATGTCTAATGTAATGTTAGCTAAATTTACATATATGTGCTACATATAATTCTCCTAGTGCAAAGGTTAGACAAATTACTTCTAGGAACATAGCTAGGTAGATCATTTATTACTCTTGATAGAAAAGGTCGATTTTAGACATCAAAAATATCAAAATGCATAGATAATTATATACTGGCTATCAGTTTTGCAGAATTGCATGTCTAGGTTAAATTATAATTATAGTTCAGTTTTTATATTCAGAAATGCACAGTTATATTTTGGATGTAGATAGGATACGTTATTATTTGAACGATGGATCGAAGCGTCTAGTATTTGGGCGTTTTCAAATTTAGCTTATAAAGTTTCAGTATCAGATGAATATTGGTGCAAAAAAATTGAGTCCAAAAAGTTTTTATACCAATTTGCATATTACCGTACGGTCTATTAAGCTTTTGATTACTTCATTTGTTTTACCACGACCTACCTCGAAGTTTGCGTGGGATTCGACCTTCGTTGTGCTCATGCACTCATAAATACCTATCTCTATCATAACCTACGACGTTTTAATCAATCACTTATACTTATTGTTGTTGTTTATTGTTATTAGTTTGAACTTTTCGATCCCAATAGTAAGTGTGAGTCGCGTCAATTTGTTATCATGAGAGTTGATAATAATAAATACTTTTTAATTAGTTACATCTGAATTTAAACAAACAATTGTTTTTTTTTAACTTCTGTTCTAAACAAGCATATTACAGTGTTAAACTCCATGTAACGTCACTCGATTTAACAACAAACTCTCTAAGCGCCGAAATCAATTGGCTTTAGTTGGTCTACGTTGTAGGTATTCCACATAATGATACATTCTCTTTTTGTTTTTCAAACTTTCTTGGAACATCAGTAAAACTTGTAAATACCGAAAATGTACGTACGACCTATAACTGAATATATTCTTTATTCATATTCACAAGCTAAAAACACTTAACAATATGGTATTCAATGATAATTTTAATATATTTCATTTAAATTTTATAATTATTATTATATTAATTCGTATTTTATAATATTTTGAACCAAAAGTCTGAAATAAACCATATTTGAATTTATGTACTCAGCCAATCATCTCAACCGCTCCTCTCGGCGACGAATAAAAAAATCTTAAATTCAAATTCAAAATGTTTTTATAAGCAACTTTAAAGTAAATTACTTGTAATATCGCTCGCCTCGCTCCCTCTCTCTAAATAGTTGGGTTCAAATTCCTCAAACCCTGAGTTTCTTATCAATTTGCAAAAAATGTTTCAAAATAACGACTGTATGCCCGCAGCCCGATCAGCCCCATTCAGCCACAATAAGGTCAGTGTTACACAATAAAGGGCCCATTAGTAAGGGAGGGTAATGCCAGTCTATTAATTTACGCTCAAAACTCGGTATCTGTCAGTAACTAGAAAGTTATTTTAATTAGACACAGAGTAAAGAAATTAACAGGATCAGGAGAATCATGATTTTGTATAATCCTACTAATAGAATAAATTTACGAAAGTTTGTGTGTGTATATTTATTACTTCTTCGCGCTCAAAATTTGGTGTGAAGTTTAGACATTGGATTAATACAAAGGCTAAATTTTATCCCGAAAACGTTTGAGGTTTCTATGGTAAACGCAAATAACTTCAAAATCTATGTTACTCCTTCACGCTCCAACGGCTGGACTGATATTGATGAGATTTAATATGAAGATAGTTTAGACCTTGGATTAAGACATAGGCTACTTTTTATACCGGATTAATTTATTTTTGCTCAGAATTACGCGGTTTACAGCGCGGGTCGCAGCTAGTAATTTTATAATTGACAGTATTCAACAGTATTATAAAAGTATGTATGTATGACTTCCAAGAAGTTGCGCCCAAAAAGTGGCACGCGTTTTCTTGTCCATAGAGTATTTAATGTCAATGCAAATACACGGCGAGTCGTTCGTTGACTTATTGGTCTGTGGAGAGGTCAGCAAGCAGTCCGATAACAATGTCATAGTGATTAATGCCTTGAGATTCCTGTTTATCGCGATTCATTATACCTATGCCAGTTATCACAGCGATCTCGTCGGACGTTCTAATTTAGAAGCGTTTCTGCCGTGGGCATTGTTTCTGAGGAAAAATAAAAGTGGGGAACTGGTCCTGCGACCTTAACGCCCTTAGTTTTTAGAGGTCTAGCTTTTGTAACGGTAACGCGTCACGTTCGCCGTCGACTCAAGTAGCTCGGCTAACTGGGGTGATCTGACGCGATCATCGAAGTTTATTTGTTTCTTTCTACGAGTCCTATGCAAAAGACTCTTTCAAAAGTATTTTTTTCATTTGTTGGGTGCAAATGTGAATGACACGTTTGAAACTTAGGTTCCGGATAACTAGTCTTAGTATACAAGCTTTCGTTTAGTCAGTGATCCTCGGGCAGTTCGAAAACTTTTCACACCAGAGTCTGGCCACTTGACAAGAAGCTGTAATTTCGACTACTAGTAATCTCCGATGGCGTTCATTTTGCAAGGTGCATGCGTCCGCTTTTTACGTCGCATCGACCGCCGTCTGGGAATCCGCAACAAAGACCGGCGAGATTCCGTTTTGCATTCCTCTGCGCTCGCGGCTTCCAAACGGAGACAATTTTAAATTTTCAAAATTCGAACGTTCGAACGAAGTCGTATTGTGGTCGCGTTCCGTTTAATGGAGATGCGAGTTTCTCACGAGCGAAACAAGTCGAGCGGTCGAGTTCGTTCGCTGAAACGCGAAACCCTTTGTGCGGACGTACCTTCGTGACGCAATTGTTGAAAAATTGCGGGGCTTTGTGCTGGAGTGACCTACTTCCGCCGCCATAAACAGCCCCATCAAATTCGGCCGACACTTTCGGGTTGAAAGTCGGATGACTGGAGTTTTAAAGTTTTCGAGGTCCGTTGCATTCCCGGGTTTTATGAGCAGCGGTCGAAGGCTGACGGATCGTAAAAGGCCAGATTTTATATGTTATTGTTCGCGAAATCTAATTGAAGTCGGCAGGCCGCCGTGTTTTTACGTGTTTTTAATTTAACGGAGCGCGGAACGACGGAATGTCTCTCTGTCGATAATCGTCTGGAAAGTTCGATCATTGCCGTTTATTTTATCACACATTAAAGATTGTTATGTTGCAATGTACATTATTATTTCATCATATTTTAAAATTATTTTTATATAAGCTTAATGGCTCTATAGTCGAGAGATTTCAAGCCTCCGACATGCCTACATGGATCGTCGCTTAACTTCGGTGATCTCGTTTGATCACCTTATTTAGCTGAGCTATGAGCGCTATAAATTATGTGCCATAGAACTTCAAAGAAAATCTTGGTTTGATTTATCAAGTTTATCTTGTTTTCGAATGTCTTAAAGTTGTTTATTAAAATCACTATTTATCCGTAAATTTAAGTTGTCTTGTTTTTATTTCAATAATTACTTGTGTACGTGACCACATCAAATGGGCTAATTTAACCTTTAATAGCTTGTAAGTTACATTTCTTGTTTAACTCTAGTTTCAATCTACAGCCTTAACTTGTTTCATTTTGAAGTGTGGACAGACGATATACCGATTCATTGATATTTAACATTTTAATGTATCGTTAATGCCAAATATCGATAAAACTCTACACAAGTTTATGAAACAAGTTAAGGCTGTAGATTGAAACTAGAGTTAAACAA
The DNA here is from genome assembly GCA_035578125.1 of Mellilla xanthometata. Classification (NCBI taxonomy): domain Eukaryota; kingdom Metazoa; phylum Arthropoda; class Insecta; order Lepidoptera; family Geometridae; genus Mellilla; species Mellilla xanthometata. Next base: position 1,851,893 of record JAPUBQ010000015.1, on the reverse strand, counting down.
GAAATGTAACTTACAAGCTATTAAAGGTTAAATAAGCCCATTCTTGTCAATAAATCTTGAATGAGTTTTTAGCATTTTGCAACCGAAGATTGAACTTTTGTGGTATCATAAGCATAAAGCATAAGCAGCCCACTATACGTTCCCACTACTGGGACTCGGGGCAATCTCTTACAAGGAGAAGGATATAGGCTTCAATCCACCACGCTGGCCAAGTGTGGGTTGGCACACTCTTCACACACAGTCTTTGGACATTGTGGTCCTCAAACATGTCGGTTTCCGCACGATGTTTTCCTTCACCGTAAAGCGTGTGCAAATCCACATATTACTTGAAAAACAAGTCATTGGAGTAGGACTGGAATCGAACCAGAAGGCGATTGAAAAGCAGACGTTTTTACCACCTAGCCACGCTCGTTTTTATGGTACATTGTTGTCTAAAGAAAAAACAATTGAACGTTGAGTCAGCTGTCATCTGACACGATAAATCTAAATTCAAATTAGCACAACAAAAATTAGGCCCCAATTCTAAACACATACTGTTCACACAAAACACTAAATTGAAATCATCTGACCTGTGACTTGGCGCAAATAATAATCTTAAGTCTCTGTCACTTGTATGTATGTTTGAGAACTCCATGTGTGTTACTGTTCATGTGCTCCTAGTACAAAGTCATTAAACCTATTAGGAATGTAGTCATTGAGCAAGTGTAAGGTCTAGCGCAGCCTAACTCGTTCATTGTCTGACTCACGCATTCGGACTGCGTAGAACAGCGTCACTCGCCTCGGAAGCGTCAACTGAGTATTAAAACACAACCAATTTCTATTGACCCTTTGTAGCACTAGTTTTATTAATACACAGAGTTCAAGTAGACTGGTCGTGTGAATGAAATTGCTGCTACTAAATCTTTTCTTCGGAGCCGTTGCATAGTTCTTAGAAAACTTACTTACTATCGTTCAACCCGTATCGGATATTATTAACTTGAAGTATTTTTTCCTGTCAAAAAGCACCTAATTAAAAATCTAATAATGAACTTCCAACTTAAAGCGCGCTTGTCCGAGACACACGGCGGCAAGGAATGTCGAGTATATCTCCACATCCGATGCTCGATGCAAATTTAATACAATCATTGTCATAATCGTTTTGTTTCCTATTTTACGTGAGATTTTTAGCATTTTTCTTGTAACGTATACATAATACTCGGACAATACGCCAAATGCGTCATCTTAACTGAAAACACGTTGCGAAATTCCTTAGAATTGTAAGATCTCTTTCGCGACTAGCCACAAGAATATTTATTGGACTCGTAAAGGCCTGCAGGTGGCATTAAACATAAATAATTTTAACTGACAACATAATCTTTAATAACATTACCCTCTTTAGGAGCAAGCAGCGACTGATCGAAAAATTAAGGACCATATTCATAATTGCCTATTAAAAATTTATTAGCACCTCTATAAGATCGATATATTAAATTTGTTTTTTTTTTCTTGTTTTCAGGTAAATATGCGTTCCGGTCGTTCACTGCGGTCCGAGCACTCGTATGTATATTTATATGCGTGAAATATTTGCATGTTGGGAGAGTTGCTCAGATAAGGATAAAGATTTACAACGTAGGCCAGGTTTGTAAATGCTAACAGAGTTAAATTAAATAATCGGCGTCCATTGTGGTGGTTGGCATCGGGTAATTAATTTGTTTATCGGCCAGCTATCGGAGCAGAGGCCGTCAGCTTTCTTATACATCTGCCTTTTTGGGAACAAAACTCGACAGCTTTTGTTGTCCGTCTTACTTTATGAGCTGGTAAAAATACGAGTCTTGAGAATTATAGCTTCATAATTGTCATGCAAATGAAGGCAGACAAAAAGTTCTGTAATGCCTCCGTCGCTATTTGTGATTCCGGAAGACAATGGTAATGAATGTGCTGAGTAAATGGATGGATGCAACGAACTGACCTAGCACAACTTGAAGGTCTTCTTTTCTAAAGTTAAAATGTAACCGTAACTATGATGCGGACAATCGTTTCCGGCGCCCGTGACGTCACGGCCGTCTCGCCGGTCGCCGCCCTTACTACGTAACCTTGGCGGCGAGATGCTCCACGCTCCATGCTCTCAGAGCTTTCGTTTTCGTTATTTTTTTGACTCTATCAAATCTTATTTTCGGTACCGACACAGTTCTTAAGAAAATGAAACCAAAACTATTTCGGCTTTCGTCGATTGGAGAGTTTATATTTCGCACAGCAGTTGACGCATTTGACTGAAACGGATGTCAAAAATTGTGAAATTGAATGCACATTTTCAAATAAAAGGCAAAATGATAGGTAATTTTCACACGACTCACGAGAGCATAGTTGCCCTAAGCGCGGCGTGCCAGGGTGAGCGAACTCGCAACCTGTAATTTTGGACCGCAAAAGGAAGAAAACTCATTCAGATCAGTGATTAAAACCTTTGTCGGTTCTACTAATATTTATATTATTTTCGCAACGCGGCCGACATCTAATTGGCTCTCGTATACTGATGTAGGTTCGAAGTGACTGGCGGCGGCGCCGACCACCGCCGCTTCATTAGTTTTCCTGGTAAAGAAATCATAAACTTCTCAATTTTTTATGTCCAGTCGTTTGTCAAAACGTGACCCCGACGCGTTCGATCCCTCGCCGACAAAGGCTCATGGAAAAACACGTCTCTTCGGCCGGCGCATATAAACTATCCGTGACATATGATTGTTGTATTAATACAGTTTTGTCTATCAATAAGGCGATACTAATAGCGGGTAAATGGCAAGTATTACTTATTACCGGCGGTAGGTATGTGTTTAAGTAACTAGTTCCAACTGGCCGGCGGTAGTCTCGATCGGTCCAAGGTCTGGGATATTGAACCTGGCTCGGAGCAACAGCACGACAAGGTTCGCCGCGAAAGGGACGGATGCACTATCACTCATTGTTATGGGGGAAATGTCGCAGGGGGCCACACGCACGGCTTTCTGATTGATTTTCTTCAATGACTAAACGCTCGGCTTCTAATCCTTTCGGTATGCGATGCAAAGCAGGCGTCGGTCGATGCGATCCCGTAAGTAAACGCACTTCCTCAAACAAAGTCTTGTGGCGGAAACGGGACGGGTGATGGACGACGCGCCCTGGGATGCTGGTGAGACAAGGACAACTATACTCATGACAAGTGCATTCGCCGAAGCGACAGAGATGGTAGAGGTGCATTGCGCTGACGCATCACGCTCGTCTGGATACTCGTCTTTTTTGTGAACGCTTCCTGCGAGTATCTGCCGTCTGCGTGTACAATGAAATGTTTGAGCAAAATGTCGCGCACTCCAGTAATAATCAGCGGAGGGCTGTAATTAAATCTGCCGATCGTATGGTCTGGAATTTTTGCTTATGTTCCCACGCGGTTGATGTCATTTTCATTATGAATGGCGGCCTTCGCGAGCGCGCTCCATGAGGGTCCGTTCCTGGGTCCAGTGACCCACTGCCGCGATCCCGTCGCCGACGAATGGTTTTCGCTTCGTCAGCGTCCAACCCGTTCCGCACTGGCTGCCGGTTCCACTTGAATGAATATCGATATCGTACACAAACAAATTTCTACGAGTTATGAGTATGACTTGTGCAGGAAGCGTTGGACTAAACGGGTAGATGCAAATCGAAGGTAAACTTGCTTAGCGTTCATTGGCATCATTAAAAATAAATAATATCGGTTTCGGAATGTTAGCCGACGCGTCATCTTGCCCTCCCGCCGAGATCGCGTGAACTCTTTATCGGTCGGGTGCTTTAGCGCATTTGTCGTTTTATTATGTGTTAGTTGTTCGCACTGACTAAGCCAAAGCTCTAAATTGTTGAGTATAAAGTTGTCGTATATTCGGTATCTTTGCCCGAGTATATTTATTAAACGTTACGCAACGTTAACGTTACACTGACACATTGTACTCGCTAAGCTTCGATTACCACGTGTCGCGTTATCGCTCATATCATCGCTTCTAATAATGTGGTAGGTAGTAGTTCTCACGACGCCATCGCCGCGCCGTGACCGAGTGCGTTCACACCCATAAACATGGTGCGCAGTATCGGCTCGAGTATTCCTATCGTAATGTTGGGTCGCAGCTTATTTACACGCGGCAAACATTCTTTCAGATAAGCTGTAAACGGATAGCTTGTGCTTCCTACATCTGCCGCGACCTTGGCTCCTTCAAGCCGTGGTATAACCTCGTTATCAGTCATATTTCCCTGATTCTCCCCGGCGAATCTTACCCTGTCTTCCTGTCTAGATAACTTATCGTACTTTATCAAGCAGATGTAAGCCAGTCAAGAGGATATCATAACACTAAACACGTGCTTTACGAATCTATAATCCTTGGAATGGCTCAATGTCTTTCACTATCGTTTAGTTTACGAGAACTATTAAACTAAGCCGTAGTCGCGTGGGTCCCTGTCTGGTCTTGTTAACATAATTACAGAGATTTTGACTGGCTCGACCGGTTTGTGCCTCCAGACGCCCGGTGCTTTTTATCGTTGCGTTCTAAATCAAATTAAGCTTTCGTGCGAAAACGAAAGTTTAGTCATTAGTAGATAAAATGAGTTAAGTGTAACGGACTAGATTCAAAAAAATATGGTACGAAGAGTTTATTATAAAACTTAAAACTCAATGTTTTAATACAGCTTTGTTGTCACTTAGTTATGACTATGTAGTTGGGTTGGGCTGTTCATGCCTGACGCAGCGCTGTGGTGTTTCGGTGAGCTTTATTATTCCGGTTATAAATTAAGCAGTACTCGTTAATCGGCCCTTTAATCCGTCTGGGCGTTGACTCCGCGCTGGCTCGCACCGCGCCTGATGAATGGCTCGCTTTATCTTACAAACAAGACATCAAAGTTGATCTAAATACTAAGTGTCCTCCGCTTGATGTTTACGTGTGAAAAGCTTACGGCGGTGGTCCGGCCGACGCGAGTCATCGTCGAAGAATGTGGTTGCATCTCGGAACAGCCTCCGATATAAAAACCTACATTGAACCATCCCGGCGCATGCCTACTGACACTGCGGACCCGGGGAGTACAAACAGAATCAACGATATTTACCATCCACTAGATATCGACGTGAGATAATTCGATAGGATTTTTTGTTCGTTATTGTTAGCCTCGAATGATACACTGTTTGAATATTTAGCTATATCCGCTGACTTCACCGCTTATAAAAAAATGGCGAATAATTAGTCAATAAAAATTCCGCCGATTATATACGTAGAGTAGTTACACGGGTGTTACGTAATTGGAGTAAACGACCTGAGAGCTGGTGGTCTGCTGGACGAAGGTCTCGGAGGCCACGTGGTGGCAATATGGGTCGCTTCCAACCGATCTATACCGCTCGTGATAATTCTTTGTGACGAAATAGGAAGGAGTTTATTTAAATTTGGCCATTAAATTTAAATGTAGTCGTTAACCGAGGCTTCCTGGAGAGCCAGTTGCCCTTTGTGTACCTCCCTGAAGTGCGAAACTTTTGAGAAGTTAATAATAATATGTAGCCATGATAATGGGTATATTATAAACAATAACAAAGTGTCAATAGTGTGAATGTCGGATTGTGAAGGTAATCATCGCGTTTCGAGTGGGCAGTGTTATAATTTCGGCGCGGTCCAGGCGGGCGATGGACGGCGTCCTTGACCGAGCGTCGCGCCGGCATGCGATGAGTCCGAGTAAACAAATTGAATGAATCGCGTACGCTCACGTATGTGTAAGTACCATTCATGTGTGCGGCCGTTAACGCACGATAACTCGACTGTTTGACTAACAAGATTACGCGATGTTCCACCCGTATCTGTCGTTACAATAGACTTTTAACGGAAAGCTTCTGATATCTGTAAGTGTAGATATCTTGTGGCTTCCTGTATTTGTGTTGTTGCAATTCCATTTCTTGAGTGAACTTAAAAAAAAAAAGAACTGGGAATTAACTTTAAAATGGGGTGCAATTTTTATCAAAGCTATTAATAAGATTAAAAAATAATTACGGTGAATACTTCGAATCGAACAAAACATCTGATTTTTTTTTAATATAAGTGGCCCTCGAGTAAGCTCGCAAATTCGCTCGACGTCCGCTTGGGCCGTGTGTCGCAGCGGAAGTGGTCCTAACGTCACGGCTCGCGTGGCGCCCCTGCGATGCAAGACGATTACTAACTGAAGGCACCGAGTACAAGCTTATATGTATCTATACTTACACTTAATACGCAGGTGCAGAATACGTATACATGTATACCAGTTCTCAAGAATACTAGGTACCTATTGAGTATCGTTGTCCGTATCGCAGAATACCTAATTGCTATTTCTCGCCAGTTTACATTCGATGAAATTTCTGGCTTTGCACAGGCTTTAATATAATCCAAATTGTAAAGAGAAACAAAATTTTACCTATGTTACTCGGGGATAATGTAGATTCCCAACGGTGAAATAATTTTTCGAATCGGTCCAGTAGTTTCGGAGCCTATTCGCGTCAAACAAACAAATAATCAAACTTTGCTTCTATATAATATTGGTATAGACATATATATTGGACAATTCTGTTGTAGCCTTTAAAACGTTTTTAATCTGTGCTTCTTATCACCCGTTAAAGAATCAATTAATCGCCATCAAAATTGAAACACCAAAAACCAGAATACGAGTAAATTTACAAAAAGTTGTAATATTTGTAATCCCGTGGAATACGTAACTTAAGTATTAAGAAGAGCGATGATATTAGTGATGTACCTAATGCGCGGTCGATATAACCATATCGATTAGAAGTTTAATCGACCTTAGTTATTTTATCATACTTATTTATATTTTAGTCTACTAAAATACGCAATTCAATTATATTTTTACCTGATATGAGAGGAAGCGTTTTTTTATTCTTTAGTCAGCAAAAATGTAGCTTTAATTCTATCAAAGTCCGCGTTGGACGCCTAGACTAGTATTTTTATTAAATTGGAACGTTTGTAATAATCTCGTCGATTTACCGGATAGAACAATAATCGGCTATAATGGAACATCTTTAGCGGGCGAGGTGCGGCGGCGGGGGTCGACGTTCGGCCGCGCGACCGATCGCAACTGAAGGTCAAGGCTGCAGCCAATCGAGATCCTACTCGGCCGCACTCGGCACACCACTAGTACCCCCGCACCCCGCAACCCGCCAGCAGCGCACCGCCGCGCCAACGAAAGAAAAAGTGACAGCCCAAACCTGAATAGAATGCGAGGACGAATAAAAATGAAAGCACTGTTTATCTTGCGCGTCTACTTCCACTAGGCCACTAGTACCACCCGAATTTCGAATCGAGAACACCTATTTCGGGCGACAATTCGGAAACGGTTTTAGACGATTCGACTCGCCCGAAGTGCAGTCGAGTGCCAAAAGTTCGATTAAGATTCCTGGCGGTTACCAGGTAATAGGTAGACTGCAGCGCTCGCCTAGACACGAGTTTACAGACGCTCGCTTTCAGGTGGCAAGTTCTAATCTGGGTATTCTACTGAATACTAATTGAATCGTTTCGGGTTTCCCGTTTGAATTCGATACCTTTAACGTTAAATCGTACCGAAAACTCGTGGTAATCGTCGAGGCGGCGGACTGGAAAGGAGTCGGCTAAAAAACCTTGTTTCTCCGAAGCTCGAGAAGTTAAATCGGCTCGAACAACAAAACAGAAGAAACAAAGGGCCCAGCCAACATTTTATTATTGATCGTTTAGCTTTTGTTTTTAAAACTGTATCGACATTCACAACCTAATTAAAATGTTGGGATTGCATCTCAGCCTGGGCCACGATCGTATCAATTTCTTTTAATGAGTTATTCCGCCGTTGTTGGCAACACCGGCGATCGCGGCTGCCTTCATAAACTGCACCTCTTTACAGCCTCTCATTAGCAAATACTTTAAAAATGATATCAATTCGTGTTGAGGACCTCATTTGTAAGCAAATACGAGGAGCTAATTTTAAATTCTTGGAGATAATTTGACAATTGATTTGAATTGCGATACTGATGCGAGTTTTGACCGCGTTATGTTTAAAGTTGAAGTTATTACGAGTCTGGTGGCCGATGGTTCTCGAACAAGGATATAGGCGGGCGTTAATATCCATCTGTTGATAATAAAGTCGATTAACTATGGGCGTTTTTTGTCTATGTTAAATACGTTGAAGTCTAAATACGTTAGTATGCGTGCAGTTAAATGGTAAACGATATAATATTTTCACAGTTTGATGTGATTAGCCACGCGTCGGCTCGGGAGTACACTGGCTCAGGAATGTGGTTACATCCTTCACTTACTGTCCTCAACATTGTGAGTCTCATCTGAGAACACATTGTGTCTATGGCTTTGATATAATGACATTCTTTATAATACTTTCCTTATCTCTTTTGTCTAAATATTTTAATCCCCTTAAACTTCTCCATTGGTCATTTTAGGACCATTTTTTGGAGCTCGTCAAATCTATTGATTCTTCTCTTTCTTCTGCTTTTTTGCAGACATAATACAACACTATCTGTATTGTAAATAACACGCCCAAGTCTTTTATTTTCGTCTTGATTTGATCTGATTTCATACACAAGTATAAAACAAAATCAGGTGGATCCCCAATTCCACAATACAGTTTCAATTTTGCTGAATGGTTTATTCAGTATCGTAACGACTCTGGTGATGGACCATGGCAGGAATATCCACAATCCTATACTTAGTGTCGGGGTATAGAAGCTAGTCTCGGATGCACCTAGTGCTAGTCCCCACTAAATGTCAGTCGGTGAGCGTCGCCGCATTTAGTCGCTCCGAAATAGACCAGCGTTCAACAACCCTAGCATTCGTCATCCGGCTGCGGCGTCGCCACCTGACCTTTCCATCGCGCACTTTGCTCCACATAAACACTCGCGACACGAGACCTACCCGCCGATAGAAAGCAAACAACTCGATGCAATCATACACTTTTTATATCTGCGTACACGCAAAGAATCTTCGAGACCATCGACTTTGTTTCTTTGCTCTATTCATTGGATACTTTGGAGAAGGACTTTTTACGACAGATGCGTGCTACTATATGGCGTTCTTTTCTTAACAGATTGACAGCGCTACTATACCAAAATATACAAAATACTTCTGTTTACTTGAGTTAAATATTCATTAAGTACCTCTCTATTATATATGTATCTGTCTGTATAAATATACAAACTCTGGCTCTATCAACTCAAATGAATTGTCCGTATTAAATTCGATCTGTCAAATCAAATTTGAAGCTAATTGAGCGTTCGTTCCAGCCGATTGGACCGCAACCGTAGTGCATATAACTGCAATTTTCGTCCCGTCATAATGACGACGCGGCAAAAACTGATACGCCTTGCCGTGAGATAATAACAATATAAAGCACACAACAACTATCAATTACCGGTGTGAATGACAGTTTTTTTTTGCTAATAAGTGACAAGACGAGTCGCCAGCCTGTCGGTACGTTAAAACTATGGCCAATTTCAATTAAAATGGCACCCAGAGCTTTGCATTGCAAACTGGGTCTACTGAACTGATGTGAACTGATATGCGGTCTTATATCTCATTGTCCAGTAATTTGGGCGGAAATATTACCCTTTTGGGGCATTGTTATTATCGGCATCGTTTCAGAGGATAAAGCGAATGATACAGAAGAAGAACTTCACCCGAGCAATGCGTAAGGTCCTGTTTAGAGGCCGCATCCCGCTAGCGCACTCACCTATATAGTCGAAGTTGTGAAACTTACAAGCCAATGTTTGTAAACACTTGATGCGTACATTTTACGCGTTTTTTCGACGCCGCGATTTCGTTCAGCTGCTCGTTTATTGCGCAATCTAACGGGTTTATTACTCCGGCACCTACTTCGGGAGAATTTAGGGCGTCTCGTGAATGTCACTGTTCGAGATTTGTAAATGCAAATGGAAAAATTCGCCGCTGATTCTGAAGGGATTGCCCGCGGTCGAGTGTGTATGGGAACTTGTTTTTCGTATGGGTTAAGAGGCTAAGCTTTGTTTTTGAGTTTTCAAGCTGCTAGAGGGTCTTTGCTTATAGTACTAAGATTGCCGGTACCCAAAATTTTCACGCGTAAACCGACTCACGGTAGATGCCACTTTTAGATATATGCTTGTTGCATGGTCATCTATCTACGAGTAAAACTGTCCCTATCGATCATTGCTGAACTTTGATGATCGCGTCAGATCGCTTTAGCCAAGCCTACTGCGCTGTGCGTTTACTATAATCGACCGTCGACATTTGTTTAGTAGCTCTGTTATTTCTAGAGACTTCGCCGGCGCCGACTTTAGTTTGGCTGCAGGCCTCATCTGCATTCAGGATTGTTATTGGCAGCTTAATAACTTTACCGTCCATTCATGTCTTGAGATCTCCATCGGGATAAGCAGTATTCTAATTGCATATAGTTAAGTGAAGATAAATTCAATTAAATAAATTCCTACTACGTAATCTTAAAGAATAGGTTGTGTTATTCATTTACAAATTCACAACTTAAAATATTATCAAAAACTACAAAATACTGCAGATATTTTTTGCACGAAAAATGTGAAATAAGCAAGTAAGCTACAAACGACGTGTTTATTAAGTCTCTGGGTGTAGTTTATGAGGTTGAAAGTGATAATGGAGACTTGAGCTCAGGTTTCAGGGGCACGTCGTAAAGGTACGCCGCGGTAGTCCCATAGCTGGTTGTTCAATCTTAAACAAAAGCTTGAAGTTTCTTATTCTGCATGACTGAGACGAATAGCGTACACGTAGGGAGTCCTATGCTCAGCAGTGGGCTGAAAATTATGATGAAGAAGTTTGTCCTGTATATATTGTGACTACTTATATTGTAAACTATAATATGCTGTGAGACTTATTAGTCTTACAGGATATTATACAAGTGCAGTATGCGTTCGTTCAGTTCGTTTGTATTTTACAAACAGTCCTGTGAGAATAATTTCAAAAGCTTAACAAGTAATGATGGAATATCAGTACTTAATTGGAAAAATCAACTTTTTGTGGAAAAACATGACTGTTCAAATTGTACTCCAGTGACACTTTCTTTTTCGAGGTTGGTTGACAAAAGCTTTTGTCGTTCGGCAGCGCAAGCGCAGACTTACAAACAAACACTCCTTTGTTTCCGTAAAATAATATTTGCAAACGGACTGAGGCCTCTCGGTTTCGGATTTACTGGTTCCTTACATATTGACTCGGCCTGGTTTCTTTTTAATAAACAATAAATATTGCTAAAAGGAACTGCTTATTCGGTCTTGTGCTTACGAGGTTCAGTTCAGTTTGAAATTACGTTTTTTTGTTTACATTAAATTATCATCATCATCTATAGCCTTTTATATTCCACTGCTAGCTGCTGGACTCTCTTTGCATGTGCTAGCGACATTTTTGCTGACCTCGTTCAGAAAGAACCTGATAATTTGATTATGTCTATAACAATATTAACCCATCTCTCTGCCGGAGGACCCAGTTTTCACTTTCCTGTTCTTGATAACCGTTCAGCAACGGTGTTAATTCACATTTCGTCCTTTCTCCTAACTTTCTCGATTTATCGCAAATAAAAGTAATTTAAGTCATGTTCCATCCTAATTCAAAGTCAAACAAGTTATTGCAATATTATGTCAATTTACAGTTACATAATTACCCACCCATAAGGCATTGCAATTATTTACTGGAGATGAGCAACCCTGCTAATTAATTTGATGGTTTTAGTGTTCCGTCATTTAAACAGTCTTCTATTTATAGTAACTCCTTGTTATGAGTTTATGTTGGTCAGGAATGTTTAAATATTTTCGACACGCTTTACCTAACTATATGTCACTTAATAATGATTTCTTCAAAATAAAACGAATACAATAATTACTAGCTGAAAAAATAAGTCCATTTTGTAGAATGGCTGAAAAATATAAATCATTTGAAATTAATCTAAAATCACCTCTCAAAGTGTAGAGAATTAAGAAATCAATTTATTGAACTGTAGGACTTTTTACACGAGAAATACTTATTATGAGTAAGCGGTTTGTGGTTATTTCAATTGCCTATTGTGTTCACGATTTGATTGAGTCTAAAAACTTTTGAGTGGTATATTTGTAACATAATCCATTCGGCGTATATTTTAATAATAAGCATCGTTGTTAAGTTCGTTTTACACTGCAGGATGTGCAATAAAGCTTACATAGATTTCTGCGAATACTGAGGCTATCACTGTTCTGTGAATGACTCGTACGTACTCTTTACTTGCATAAGTTCTCTAGAAAATTGGTGATTTTGACATGAATTGGTGACAAGCCCTGTAGAGATTAGCAAATGTCACACGTCACAGTCCAAAACACTAATACACCTACTTCATATTTAATTCATGTCATAACTTGTCATATTGACATACATTTTCTTATAACCACGCGGTAGACCACGTGGAAACCTTTAAATCCATAGCACCACTGTCACTGAAGTACCAGGCTAACATAATCGCAAGTCGTCGGTTACTCGACTCTTGCGCAGGGTCATTACCGAATAGCGAGCTCAAGGCCAGATCATATCGTTCAGTTTAACCAAATATATACGTAGTTATTATATACTACAAACGTACGCCACCTGGACATGCGTTGACGTGTACTTAAAGCCTCGTGCTTTACTAGCCACACGTTTTGACCACGTGGTAAAGTAATGTTCTGGTTTGACCACAAAACGTGGTCGCTTGTGGCTGCCATTAGAATGAATATACAGTAGATCGGTTCTCTCATTATTGGGCTTACACTAGTACTCTTAAATTGTATTAAAATCAAATTTAACTTACTTATTATGTCACAATAATTATAAACTCTATTCAATCAAGAAAATCATTTGTAAGTTTGCTTAGTCTTATTGCTCGCCCTCATTGGGAGATGATACTAAATTTCCAATTTTTCTTTACTGACACAAGTTATAGTGTCAAAAACAACTGATACACAGTTCGACTACTACAATTTTTTCTAATGTTTATGCCACAATTATGTGGTTACCATACATTCTTACCACAAGTAGTTACCACGTTTTGTGGCAAACGACGTCAATTCCCGCGAAGCTAAAGCTTTGACCATCTTAAAAGTAGGCTATCTGTTCCCAGACAAAAGAACTCTTGATAAAGGAATACAAACAATCAGTATCGGAGACGGCACAGCATAGTCTTGTCATTCAGATTCAAATCAAAACGTGGATTTGGGTTACTCTTTTGTGATACAGCTTTGTCTATTCGATGTACGTTATCCTTGGTCGAGTGTGTCTTTTTACTGTAGGTACATATGTATGTAAGTCTCTGTCTGACATTTTACAAAATTTATAAAAAGAATTTAGATTCTATAATATTATGTACTCCAATTTCTATGATTTGTGATAAAAAGTGACTAAAATCACAACTCACTCGCAACGTAAATTACTCTTAACCGAAACGTCATTAGTCCATTTCTAAATCATTCCAATTTCAAACGATAATCGCTGCGACATTCACCTTTGGCGCGCAAATGTATTCGATGACATATCAACAAAGAGTCGCAGAGTTACGCAAGCAGGCCGGCCTCCGAGGAGGTAGGTATCTAGCCGGAAACAGAACGGCAATGAAGGAGGTCGAAGGCACCAGCTATCAGCCTGAGTCTATCGTGCTCGGCCACTGTTAAAATACCTAAAACAACTTTTGATATTTCGCCGGCGGACCAATAAACCAGACGTGATGTTTGGTACGCGCTCAGCGGAGTATCGTCGAGATAAAACGAATTTGCATGCCTGTGTTTTTAGAACAATACGTTAGGATTCGTTGAGTCTGGTTATAAAAAAAGTTCCTAAGCTAGTACCTAAGGAGGAAAACAAAAATAAAATGCTTTAAAAAACGAATTCTATTTTCAAGAAATACTTATAATTCCGATACGCCCTTGCAGTATCGGAAATCTTTACACGTGTCGTTTTTTCTGCGACATTTTCCGCTATTACAAAAAGCGCTTTTTACACACAGTCCAAGTATTAATTAAAAACAGTACCGCGTTACACTTTTAACTATTCAATTTAACTTTAAAATCAGTTATTTGTTTGGTAAGCTAAAGGTGAAGTTGAAGTTTGTATCGGTGTAGTAAGGTCTATGTCAGTGCACGGCCAGAGTTGATTACCCGATAACGCTTATCGGCCGAACGTAAATCTCCTGCAATACCGAACTTGTAATGTTGCACAATATACGCGTGTGACGCCTGCCGCTCGGCTAGCTAAGGTGATCTGACGCGATCGCCGAGGTTCAGCAATGGTTGATACGGACTTTGAACTAAGGTGTCACCATGGTTGGAAACATTTTAGGTCTCGGCTGTTAGTTATTATAATAACCGCGGCTTGAAAACTCGACACCAGATCTTGGCCACGTAACGCATATGAAAATGATGAAGAGCACATTTAAACAATAACATAAACTATATGACATAAGCTAACCGTCAAGTTTTGAAGGTCAGAGGCGTAAGATGAAAATATGGTCGGTTTCCTAATCCTAATCTTGATGTTTTTTTTAATGGCCTTATGACAAAATAACAACGCGTCCATAAACTTCACGAGCTAACGAACTGTTAGATCTAGTGTAGAATAGTATTTCTGTTTACGAGTTTTACATTACGTTTAACATTTTTCATTTCCGCTTAGGAATATATTGTTTTTTAGAAAATAGATACATTTCCGCTAAGGGAAACCCGTTTTTCATTGGGGTTCAAGGAAGATATGGTAAATGAGTAGTGGTAGATCCCCTGGGATGTAGGTGCAACAGTTTCTAAGGTACCAGGCGTCCACGACTCGGCAGGAGCTTACCGACACAGTAGTGATTAGGGCCGTTTACCGTGAGAGCTGGCTCCTTGCCAAGCGGGCCAGTGCGTTCACCCAGCCACCAACGTAAGCCCACGATGTTTTTATTCTGCACTACGGTGGGCATTCCCGAATATTTTATTACCCATTGATAGTACATGACGTAAGTTACTCGTATCTGCAATCCTTCGTCATGGTCCTACGTTTACGTCGGTATACCTCGATTAAATCTGCTAATATAAAAGTCTGATCTGAAATAAATTTACTTACATTGTTCATGATTTCGTATTCATATATTTGTGTAACGGTGATTCTAAGAATATGCTTGACGCATCAAATTTCATATGGGCATGAATTACTCGTGGAAAAAAACCTTATTGAATTCAACGAAACGTGTAGAAGTTTCCATTTAGTTGTGCTATATATTCTTCTACTCTTTCACGTTTTATGATTCTAATAATAAGTCAATTAAAATTGTATCCTAGGATAGAAATACTTGTGTGGTAAACCGATGGCATTAAGATACAATTTGCTATTCGAGGTAAGAAAAATGAAGACAGAAAATTTATCTGCTCCTGGAATTTTCATCGCCAGAAACGCAGAAGAACAGTGATTTGGTTTTGGAAATTTCCTATAGATTTAGATCTATAGATACCTTCGAGTAATATAATTCATGGAAGTTTACGTCAGATATAGTAAATCATGAAACACACGTGTTCTCAAACTAAACTAATCGTAGTATGGATTGATGTAGTCGTGTCTCGCTAATATACCGTGACATGTTCACAGAACCCGCCAACTTTAGCTAACCAGTTTCTTTATTTTATGACAAATGTTATAAAAATGTTTTTTTATCTAGAGAATTATCTCGCGAACTCGGTTCGATGCACTTTAAACGGCCCCGTTGGCCAATTTCCTAGTGTCAAAACGATTTGTGGGATCATTCGGCTGGCTTAGAAATACCTAACGTCGCTATTTGTTAATTTTGCAAGGCCGTATGCCATTTCCTGCTCGTTGTTTAAAGAACACACCTCAAATAGCTAATATTGGAGGAAAAATGACAAAAAATGTACGAGTTAAGGATAATTTATTGAGGTTTCATTCATAAAATTCGATTCGACTTTAGTCTATAGTTTCATAGTCATTTGCAAAACAAATTTGTGAGTTATTCTGTTATGACGTACACTCATGAATTTTTGGATTTCTTTCCTATTATAAAATAAATATTCGCTTCATTTTATCTCCTAGATAAATAAGAAATAAATAAACAAAGAACAATGTAAATATATAAGTGTCTATAATATATGTAAGAAAAAGTTGTAAAGTAACTAACTTAATGTTTAAGATTTAATGTTATATTTATTTATGTATAAAACTAAGATAAAAACTGCACAAACATACACAATACTAATTATCTGTACATGTAAAAGCTGATAACAAATTGTAAACAGAGTTCCGAGTGCGGCACTTTCATACACATTATATCGACAACTCAGTGACGCCGTAAATCTTTAAACAGTGCGATTGGGTGGGTACTGCATTTCCTTGGGCCAAACCTCGCCTTACAGCGCCGTTAAGTCACCCATACAATGTACTCGACAAGCCACGCACTAAGGACTTGTTATGATCATTTTGTTATCAAAGTACCTACAGCTCGAAGCTAATTTATCTACCCTTTACCGTTTATATCATCCCACCAGAGCAATAATAAATCTATAATTAGGTCTGTTAGTGGTTGAAATGTTGTTTACGGCCATTAATCATTAGCACGCATCTTCACAAAGCGGCGGTTAGGTATTAATATTATTGCTATTGTTTTAATACAATTTAATTTTACGTAATCTCTGAACTATGTTGAAAATTTAAGCGTTATTTCACGCGCATCTTTGGAAGGATTAGATACTTCTGTATCATAAAACTATATCTCATAGAAAACAACAATATTTTTATATCTCGGGTCAGTAAAGAATACATTTGAAAGTTCATGTCCTCTTACTTGTTTAACGAAATGAGTGATCAGGACGAACCAAAACTTTTAAATGTTTTCTTTTTAAATCGATTTATTTATTGTCCTGATCTTCAAAGCTAGTTTTGATATTTCAGTTAACTGTTCATTCATGGCATACACAAAATAAAATAGAAAATTTTCAATTAACTGCAATTACTCTGTTTCTGAGTTGAGTGTAATTGGTTTTCTCAAGTTGAGTAAAAATATTATTTTTTCTACTTTTTGCTTGAAATGAAAACTACACAGTATGAATGGACACTTTATATATAGTCACGCGTTTGATAAGGCAATTAGGTATCATAAGTTCAATACCTCACTATTATATTTATTTAATTAAATAGGTACTTGAAAATAAAATTATTATCCTAATCTGAATTATCGTTTGACGAGAAAAGTGCCAGTCAAAGTCTTACGGGCAAAGTTATATTGTAGGTATTATAAAACAAATTGCAACCATCACAATACTCATAACATGGGAATGTTAGCATTTCATACTCAAAGCAAAAAGTAAAGAGAGCAATTTTTTGCGCACCCTAAGTGACCTATAAACGTTGCAAAAACGCCCCCACTCAGCCGCCTTCACAGGCGAGTTAGTATGTGGATGATTCCTTTATTTTTGTAACAGAATCCGTTTATAAAGTGATATAATCACGGAGTGGTAACTCGATGTGACAGCTCACAAACGTTTCGTGGCCGGACACAGTGCAGATGTACGCAGTGGGTGAAGCTCCGGGGTTTGGTTGGAAACAAATGAGATGGGAAAATAGTCTATATAAATAAAAAATATTAGAGTAAAAACTAATTTATTGATGAAATACTGTGTACATACATTTAAGTAAAATGTAGTTTTGGAGACCTTATAATACGAGTCAGTATCGTAGATAGGTTATATTTTTATACAAGCATAAATAAATACAAGTACTAAATTAAAATGTAAGACACCTGTGAGTTTTATTATTTATACTTATATATTATCGTTACTTACTTACTACATTAATCACATCAACAGTAATTTTAGAGATAAATAGTAATTTTTATATGCACAAACATCCTCTCACCTCAAAAACACACACATAAATAGCTTCTCTAAATCGTGTACCAGTACATGTATGATTGACACACTTTAAAGTACCTAGCAACAATTTAAATAATATATTTAGGTTCGGAGTCACGCGATACTCGAAACAGAGCATAAATTAGCCAAGTTAATATTTCCAAAATATTCACCTCAAGCCCTGTTGAGAAAGTGTGACGCAACTTTAGCGAACGCTTTTGAAAGTTCAAACTACTTATAATTTCGCTTCACATACGTTGTTTCAAAGAATTATTGATTGCCATTTGTTTAACGTTGCCCCTCCTCTATTGTTGTAAAAAGAGAAAGGTCTATGTTCTCCTAGTAACTCATAGGCTTAGTACGGCATGTAGTACGAAGTTTTCATACAACTTTTGTGTAATACAAGTCAGTCAAGTTGTCAATTAAAATTATCTAGCGTTTATTGGAAAATAACTTTGATTCTAGAAAACTGTACTTGTGTTCGTTTTGTCTTAAATGGAAGATACTCAATCTAACAGTTTTGCTTATTGCGGCCTGGAATAAAAGTTTTCATTCTGAATATTGAATTGATGAAATAGTCCTTTAAGAACCAAAAACCTACCTGTGAAATATCTAAAAACGCGAGTACTACATTCACCCAACTAAGTCAAAGCTTCACATTCGGCACACGTTCTCACTGGCGCATGACAACCTCGATCGGTATTAAGTTGCTAAGCGACTCGCAACTTAGACTTTTAAGTTAACACTAAGTAATTAATGCGAATATTTAGTAGAACTTAATTTATGGTGATGAGGCCTATGCCGAAGCGGCAACTTTTGCTTAAAAATGTGTAAAAAATAAGTTATTTTAAAAATATGTTAGCAATAGAATAAAGGCTTCTTTTACTTTTACTTTACCTTAATAAATGGTAACACTGGCTCATTAATTAATACGCATTTGAATTTCATACACATGAATCAATATTTAAATATTCAGTTGTATTATTTGCAACAATGTTATCTTATTAGGATAGCACTTATTTATTATCGGGTTTCGACCAAGATTTTTCGGTAGCAAGCATTAAAAGATACAAAACTATACATTTTGAGAAAGAAATCTATTTCTCATAACAGATAATTCACCCCAAACTTTACAGATTAACTCAGTGCGGTTTGACACTATATATAAAGACTAGCTGACCCAGCAAACGTTGTTTTGTCTTAAAAAATAGGTAGTTGCCGATTCTCAGACCTACTGAATACGCATATCAAATTTGGTTAAAATAGGTCAAGCCGTTTCGGAGGAGTACGGTAACTAGCATTGTGACATGGAAATTTTATATATTAGAAGACAGCTAATCGAAATAAAAATATAAGTTTACACTTACAATTGCAATGCCACTTAAACCATTACTTTTTTTTTAAATACGTATCAATTACAAAATAAATTGTTGACTGGAATGTCTTACAAATGCACGTGTGTAGATTGATCCTACCGCTGTAACCTCACTGTGACTAAGATAGCCAAGTTTTTGCCGACCTAACCTTGCCGAGAGTCTTACCTACATCGACGACTGATTTAATATAAAACCGTCCATATATCAGCCTGTTATTAATATCAATTAATTTAGACATAATAATAACGTTATTTCGACACGCTTGTAGTAATAATGTGATGTTTTATCATTGCAAACTCTAATTTTAGTGTTTCACTGCCAATCAAATACTACGTCAATCATGCTTTATCTAGAATCCTTTGTCAGGCTTAAGTATATGTATTTGAATTAAATCATCGATGTTTTATTTAAAGGTAAAGTTCAAAGTTAAATACCGAAAAGATTGAATGTTACTTAATTTATAGTTTTACTAGCATCCCGTCTCGGCTTCGCACGGACTCTAAAATAGTCTGAGTAGCAAAGAGAAACAAAATATGTTACTCGGAGATAATGTAGCTTCCCAACGGAGAAAGTTTTTCAAATCGGTCCAGTCGTTTCGGAACCTATTCGCGTCAGTCAGTTAGTCTACTTTAGAACTCACAACGATGTCTGTTTGTCTGTCACACCCGATGTTTTATCACGCTATTACTATGCAGATTACAAAATACCTATACTTATTTCGAAGGTAGAAAAAGCTACCTCGAAATGTTCTCACTATTTTTTTTACTCAGAACGCAAAATTTCCTCTGGGAATAAGTGAATCCGTGGGACAAAAGTACCTAATATTGTTTCGGTTTCATGAAATCTAGTTCATTTCATTAAACGTATCTTTATTTATGTATCCCTTGTTGTTTAGGGGTGTAACAAAAATTTGAAATAACTCTTAAGGAGTAGTAGGTTTAGTGTCTAAACTTTTTGTTTCTAAATAAGTTTTTTATCTGTTTCAGGTAAACAACTACTACATTACTTCTGGACTATCAAAATCTTCAAGGCGATAAGTATTTAAGAGTATATCATAAGTTCATGAAGATATGAAAAAATAAACTATATTTATTTAATATTTAAATATCGTACTACATGCAGACAAAATAATCTGTACTAGTAACGTTTCTAGATTTTGTATAATATTTTATTATTTTCAATCAGTATCGATTAGAAAACTAAATGCAAGTTTGTTAGTTTTAGAGGGGACCCTACCTACTTCATGCTCATAGCGTTCGTGTACCTAGAACTAATTAGCTATACTCTAATGCATTGTGAAATGTTGCTAAACGGCTTAACAGTTAGTAGACGTCACATATTTGTATACTAAAATATTTTCGATACTTGCATAAATATAAATTTAAACCTTTTATGTAGCTCAAAATTTTTTCAAAAATTGACATAGCTTTCTTTGCCTTACGCGGCTTGTTAAGTGTTTAAAATTTTAGAACGATCCAATATTTTCGATGAGCATGCGACGATGAATCGTTGAAAAGTGTATCGATCATAATCAATATGCATGAAATCATTCATGAATTCATTGATTTTGTATAGTTTTGCATCCCTCCCTTGATAAAGCCTTTGACCATACAATTACAATAAAAACGACAAAAACTAGATATCTCTCGAAGCATATCTGTCATTTAGCGGCTGAAGATACGGTAATAAAGTAAAAGTACACTCGATCAAAAAATCAATTACTTCGCCGAAAGTGCAACCGATGAGATTAATTATAAGATTCGATCACAATATTTATAATTTGCATTTTTATCATCAAAATAAATGACAACATAATTTATTCCAAATCGATCCGTATAAAACACCGAGCGTTACAAGTACCGACATAAAATTACAATAAGTATCTACTTATAACCAAAACTGAACCGACTTTAGTTTCCCTTTCAGCGGAAAGATGTCTATCTCGAGTAAAAGAGTGAAAGAGCCTACTATCCTCTCTGTCGCGCCCGTGAAAACCAGCCACGTGTCATCTGACAAGCAGTAGATAGACAGTTGTATTCAAAATCAGCACTTATTATTCACAAGACAAGGTCTAAATTTATTCATAATAATTTTACCAACACAAACAACCAAATGTAGTCTTTATAATTTCAAACGTATTTCTTAACACATAAGCCCTATATTTCTTTGTACATAACTTTTCGTTCCATTTTAAAAACCATCCGAATTGGAATTGTACTAAGCGATCGAAACAGTCTTGATCTTTCTAAAAATAATACCTATCTATTTTGGCGTGATATATTTTAGGCGAGATTTTTTTATCGAAAGTGTGGAAATGATCAATCACGAGTGTATCCATTGTTCGATGACAAATTACAGAGCAAAACAAACGTCACCGGAGCGTTGAACGCGGTTGAACGCTGCCAATTTCAGTTCGATCCTCCCGAGCCGCCGCGCGCCCCTCTCGCCAAGAAACCTCCATTAATCATTCCGATCACACATTTCCTCGCCTCAGGCTGTTGAAAAAACAATTTTATCTTTACCTCGTTAAGGTCATTTTTAGCTCACGGCGGGTTAGCGAATTACGCCCGTTTGTTACGAGGCGGGAGTGTCGGCGCACCTCTTGGTCACCTCTGTACCCCTGGTGTTATGTAAGCCGAGTGCAATGGCCGCCCCCGAGTACCGGGAGAGCTTGTTTCCCCTGCGCTATTTCCTCGAGTAACCTTAATTTTTTAGGCTTTTTGCGGAAATTATGATTTGGTCGTTTTCTCAGCAAGTATATCTTCAGTGTAATTTTATTAAGACCGTGGGAATTAAGGTTTCTGACACCCGAAGGACATGTTATCATTTATAACATTTTTGCTAATTCATTCTCTGCCCTTTTAAAATATTTAACAGAATTTGCCTTTAAAATCCTCCTGGTTTTTAGAGGTGGCTAATGTAAACAATTGCTTACACTGATGGATAGCGTTCGGATTCATAGATATAATATTGTATAGAGGATATGTTTCAGGTATATGTTTGACTGAAACTTAAACACAACATCCTTGTTGGTTAGGGGCCTGATTCAATAATGGCGTGTTTGTATGTCACGCACCCCGTGTCGTGACCCAGATATGGTCTATATCAGAAGTAATCAGCGTGGAGTGCGCGACCAATTAGCCGGTGAATGTGGGTTAGATGCACCGGCGGCGGCGCCGCGGCGCGCCGGTCGCAGACCGCTGCCGGGGTCGTTGACCGGTATCGATCGGGGGCGCGACGCACCCCTCCCACCCCCGCCCCACACACCCCCCGCTACCGCATGCGTCATTTTGCCCAAGACAAAATTCTACAGTTCGACATAGAGAACATTGACCCACTTTTAAAGTTGCCGAAATTCTTCCACCTTTTCTTCCTTAATTAGTCGAGCTTTCCGATCGCGTTTGTTTTGCCTCAGCCTTGTTAGCCGAACTAAACTAATCGATCAAAATCAACATTGCCTCGAGACAAATATTTGGCTATTAGAATTTAATCAGGTCTGTACAAACGGCACGGTTTGTTCGGCAAACTAATCTTGTTTGCCGTTCGCGATGTTGACATGTATCGCGGTCCGTACTCCTCTGGATGATCCGAGACGTCGGCCGGTTGGCTCGCCGCCAGTTCTATGACGAAATGCTGTTTTTGCTAAACCGCATTGGCTAACATTTCCTATTATACCGTCTTTATTGATCTTTCTACGGTGATTCATTTCGCTGGCGTTAACATTACTCCAATCTTGCTTCGAGTTGTAACAACATAATGTAGCTGCAGCTTTAAACATTTACTGAGTTGGCAAAGCGGAAAGGTACAAGTGCGTTGCGGACTTTCCACGCTAAAGCCGGAGTATCGTATACAGAAACAGCTGTAGGTATGAGAGCGCGGGAAATGCCCCGCGCCGCCCCCCTACGGGCAACCACCCCCGGCTTCGCCGTTGTTATGACGACCTGCCGTGCCGCATGTCCGCCTGGTGCCTCCGATCCCGGACACAGATTTCTACATAAAATCGAGTAGATAGATCTATATGTATCTATCTATTTATACCTTAACTTGAAGGTTTACGTTGTGGCGCTATCTTCTGAATGTTAACAAGTTAGATTATCTAAATATTGGTATTGAGTCTCTTACATATCGCGAGATTTTGCCAACATAATTTGCATAATTCGCTCACATGTTTATTCTCAAAACATCCGAATTGCCGTCGCTTCACTCTTTACGATTTGCAGTTTTAATGCTATTTCTTTTGAGACAATATTTCAGGTACTAAGTTTAGTCTAACCATTATTCATAGATATTTAAACATTATAATTTAGAACATGTCAGAGATATTATATTATTTCCGTACAAGAATATGTATTTACGGTTTTTGAAAGAGATGTGTAGATCCTACTCAGTGTTATAATGATCTCATTCCTTACCACATCCCTGGCGTCTGAAATGTAATATTTATATCGCCATAACTTGATACCGAGCTATAAAGATCGTCAAAACACTGTAAAGAAATTTACGTTTATTTTTTGATACACTCTTGGGATTATTACTGCGGTGAAGTTCAAATTGAAGCACGCACACAGAAAAATAAGTAATAAATAAAAGGAAAAACAACTTCACATACCTTTACAAAATAAGTTTTATTCAAATTATTATATAACCAATTATCAGTTGGATTGAATCCAACTGCTATTTAAAAAACAGAGCACACCAAAAATACCAAAGTATCAAAACGGATTATTCAAAGTAAATATTGAGAGGATCCTGTGCGAAGAGTAGAAGAGATATTTGTTGTAGGAGTGAGAGAGATAGGTGCATTGTTCATTATTCAGAGAGAACACGCTTTCCGCTGTTTTCCCGCGTAATCATTACTTATTCCAGAGTATGCTTTAATCTGTGGCCGGGAACATATTATTCAGGAATTCCCCCCGATGACCTACATTGTTGCGCGGCTTTCAGTTATAGCCTAAATTAAATGCCTGCTTTTCTTTTATGGCTATGGGTACAACATCCTGAAATAAAGACTTTTTTTTTAATATGCCCTAATGGCGCGAGTACTAAAAGTTTTTAAAAATGATATGTATATCGGCCTATTTATTTGATTTTTAACCTATTAATTAATATTCGAAACTAATTACCTTTGTTGTTTTCGTCGATGAATTTTTTTTTTTTTACTCTATACAGCTAGGCATTTAAACAGCAATTAAACCCGCTGCTTACGATATCCTTACTAAAACTTGTCTGTCCGTCTGTCACCAGACTGTATCTCAAGAACCGTGACAGCTAAACTAGTTTAGTTCACAAATGATTTATTTCTTTTTCCGATAGGATTATTAACACATTCTAACTTTATCCCGGATTAACGCGGTAAACATCCCGGGGTGCAGCCATTTCATTGGTTTTATGTATTCGTAAACCATAACCGCTCCACCCCTACTTCCTATATTGAACCACAAAAATCGTCGTAAAAAATCGCTGCATAAAATGTAAATATGTGTCATAAAGCGGTGACGTCATCCGTAGCGGGCACTGACCTGGTTGCTACGCCGTAGAGTGCACTGGCCTACGCCGTAGCCTCGTAGCAGCGGCGTAGCCTGAATGGCACTTCCTAGAGGCCGGCCGAGCGGAGCGTTGGGCGGAAGTACGTGACATTTCGGAAACCGAACTAATACATAAAGATTTAATATAGAGAGAAGCCATTGAATATAGAGCTTATATTCAATGGCTTTAAATAAGATATGCGTCAAAGAAACAAATCAGTTTCATTAGCTTTTGTACGAGACCTTCCAAAACCGAATACATAATATCGTCGTTTTGGTGGTGAAGTGAGTCAAGCCAAGTTTTTTCAAAATTGAATTATTGATAGAATAATTCATATTATGAATCGTAATGAATCAGTTTTTACGGTGGTGAATAGAGCTAACCGGCTAATTGTTTCTCTATAAAAATCATAAAAGTGGTGAAAAGGTGTTATCAAAATATCCATACATTAATTTTGAATTACATGAAGTTTGTATGTGTGGCTTAACTCTATTCACTACCAAAGCGACGATATATGTACGTATATAATAATACTGGTTTAATAAGAGTTAAAGTGCAAAGGAAAAAATCTTATATTTACGTAAAACTTTTTTACATCATATGTTAGAACCGAATGTGTTATTTATTGATTATACAAATGTAGTTTTTAAGGCTATATAAAATCCACTTCTTCATATTTAAACACGAAGCTGCGAAATTTTTATACGAAGAATAAGTTTTTTATTATTGTACTAGTTCCCAAAATATCAGGGTTTGTATTAGTTATTAGTATACCTATACATATATATAGCTAAATAATACCTATAACACCTAAGGCGCTGAAATCTGTTGAGTAATGAACTGGTATACGATATGGATGATGAATGATTAAGATTCGCCAGAAGGTGGAATAATTAATCATTACTTTTGCTGTATCAAGTTGTTATATAATACAGGTTTCGTTTCGTATGTGCGACTACAGTCATGTTAATAGAGTAGATTAGATAGATAGATAGAGAAACACTTTTTTTATTTATTAATCACTAAAAGACAGAACACCCAAAGACAGTACAAAACTAATGCGAAGTTCCTGCTTATAAAATACTGTAGTGTATACTATTATAGTTAAAAATTTACAAATGAAATGAGCTGCTCTCATGAATTCTACCAGGTTACAGTGAAAGTTATCTACGTCAATAGATATTTTATTTAAAAGTACTATCGTAAGTGATTAAAAACTCACAAAAAATAAATTACAGCAAACAGTTAAAGAATTGAAAAGCTAGTGCCTGGCGACCTTATAGCTAAAAGCGATCTGCGTTAGGTTTATAAATAAACAAATATATAAATATATAGTTAACATTTTATTGATTCCTTGGATCTATAACATAAAAAGACGTTTAGTTTTTAAAGTTACCAAATCGAAACTATTCAAAACTATTGCAATTATTATCTTTTACTTTACCTATTAATACAAATATATTTTTATATAAATAGTTATAATATTTGACTCAACCTTGCCTCAAAATAATTTGAAAGTAATCATTTGCACAGCAAAAATGCCCCGTTAAATAATTTTCAATATAGTATATGATACTTGCACAGTTTAGCCATTGTATAGGTTAGGTACTCATATTTTTATACTATAGAACCTTATTCAAACAGTTTGATAAATAGTTTGTACTACCCAGAAGGCATTCGCAGAGAGGCTGTGCTTGGATAGCAGCCAAGATATTATCAATATTAAGAGAATACAGAAAATATCAACACTTGTTCTACCAACTTTACACCAGGGGGCACTCTGACCTGCCTGACCTAGTTTGTTAAATATTGTGATAAAGATTTGAATTGTTGATAAAAAAAAGGATAAATAACTCTCTATAGTATTTTTAAATTGATATTACATTTAATGTTATAAGTAAGAAAACAATAAATTTCAAAGTAATGAATGCAATAAATCTATTGCTAAAAACTCGTATATTGGTTTTAGTCAATTAAATCATTATATCTAAAACAACTTCACATATAATTATACCTATACATAATAATAAGTGTGAGCCGATACGTTTATTTAATCCTGACGATTATGTTGCAACCAATTTGCATTAAATAAAACACTATAAAATGAATCGCAAACCCACCTCACCTTCCGCATTATACAAGTTCAACAAACATAAATCGATTAAACAATTATCCCAATCAAGATTTTGTTAATCGATGTTGTAAATCACTCAGTTACCAACGAACCACAAAAACCGCCAACAAATTATTCTGTTTATGAATATTAATAAATTCGGGGCCGAATAAAAGCGAACCTATCTAAAACATGATCGAAAAACCATTTTTCCACGTTCTGATATTAGCGCCAATTACTTTCGTATCAAAAATTGTGCTGAGTAATTTTCGACCTTACACTGATGATATAAAGATTAAAATCGTCTCGAAGGCGTCTGGGAATCATGTTTGTTTGAAAACAAGCTTTAATCTGTAATAGTTAAGGTAGAGTTCTGTTTGTCGCGAGTAAGGTTAGCGTCCCGGGTCGATGACACGTGATTCATGAAACTACCCTCGTTATAGGTAGGCTTTTCCCGTCGATACATTCCTCCGCAGTGTAGGATGGAGTTACTACTGTTGCTTTACCTGAACACGGGTCGCGGGCTCTTAATGACACTGGGGTAGTTATTCGTATCTAGTTTATCAGTCATTATAGGGACTAGAAGCAAAAAAAAAAACATAATGGCCAAACGGCGAGCCTCAGTTTTCAAGCCGCTCAAGGTCCTCTGACTTGGTTTCTAGACAGCTTGTATGGTCATTTAAAAGCCTACAACCTATAATTAAAGGGCTCCCGACTCACGGTAGCGGCCAGATGTATATTTATTATTTGCATGGCCAACTTTAAAAAAAATGGCCGTATCGACCGTAGCTTAAATGCGATGATCGTGTCAAATCGTCTTAGTCAGCCGGGCTGCACGGCAAAATGAAAACATTCCTAAAGTATTTATCAAATTCATGAGGCGTATGTAGGTCGTCACAATAACGTCTTGAAAAGTCAAGACGTTGTGCGGTGGAGACGCCACCGTTTGCCGCAGTACCCCCGAGACAGGGACGGAGCGATCACATCCTACGGGAAGGAGTGGGATAGGGATACGACACGTGTCCGCCGGAATTACTTATTGTTTACCAGATGTAGCTTTAGGTGACAAGTAATGAACTGGTAGCGAGAGGAAATCATTGAACAAGGCTTTAAAGGGTACATTAGTAATTGAGTAAAGTTTGTCGCGCTACACGACCGCTCCGCTCTGT
The DNA here is from genome assembly GCA_035578125.1 of Mellilla xanthometata. Taxonomy (NCBI): domain Eukaryota; kingdom Metazoa; phylum Arthropoda; class Insecta; order Lepidoptera; family Geometridae; genus Mellilla; species Mellilla xanthometata. The sequence goes on along the minus strand of JAPUBQ010000015.1, from coordinate 1,823,861 downwards.
GGTCTCATGCCGACTGGCTGGCTGAGCCGGCTCGTGCGTATGATGTAATACTCCGACAGCATGACTCGCGTCGCGGGGGTGGGGGTGGGGGGTGCAGATGGCATTGATAGAAATACTCTGGACAAGAACTTTGTACAACAAATTCGTCACTTTTTGGCGTACTTTCTCGGGAGAGTAAACAAAATGCTCGCACAGTTTCTTTGAGCGAAATATTTAAATTGGGCTCCCCTGTTAATATCTTTACTTTGTGGCAGGAGGCGACATAACGATCGCCTAAAATTACTCCACATTTTTTTACAAAATTTCACAATGTCACGAACGCTATGAATTTTCATACAGTACCTAACCTGACCTTGAGATTTATAAATTTGAAGTCACGAGACAGATGGGCTGTAACGTGGCGCCCAACGTGTGGTTACAATTTTACTAAGCTTGCAAAGTACGAATTATGTATGGACGTTTGTCCTGATAAAATCTTGCAAGCTAAATTAGACCCACCTTGTTATCCTTTTTGATTAGTATATTATGATATGATCTTAGCTCTAGACATAACCATTAATCGATAGATGATAAGTGTCCGTATAAGATAACTAACAAGGTTGTGTATGCGTTGTTTGCAGGTTGCAAGATCAAGGCTCTGCGCGCGAAGACCAACACGTACATAAAGACGCCGGTCCGCGGCGAGGAGCCGGTGTTCGTGGTGACGGGCCGCAAGGAGGACGTGGCGCGCGCCAAGCGCGAGATCCTGTCGGCCGCCGAGCACTTCTCGCAGATCCGCGCGTCGCGCAAGTGCGGGGCCGCGCCGCCGCCGCCCGCCGGCGCGCCCGGCCATGTCACGGCGCAGGTGCGCGTGCCCTACCGCGTGGTGGGCCTGGTGGTGGGCCCCAAGGGCGCCACCATCAAGCGCATCCAGCACACCACGCACACGTACATCGTGACGCCGTCCCGCGAGCGCGAGCCCGTGTTTGAGGTGACCGGCCTGCCCGAGAGCGTGGAGGCGGCGCGCAAGGAGATCGAGGCGCACATCGCGCTGCGCACGGGCGCCGCGCCCGCGCCCGCCGAGCCCGAGCCGCTGGCGCAGCTGTACCGCGCCGGGCTGGCGTCGCTGCTGCGCCCCGAGCAGGAGCCCGCCTTCTCGTCCGCCGGCTCGTGCTCCTCGGGCGGGTCGTCGGCGCGCCTCGGGGACCTGCTGGCCATCTGGTCGTCCACGGAGCGCGACGAGGGGCTGGGCGAGTCGCCGTCGTTCGAGTCGCCGTGCGCGGGCTCGGGCGGCGTGTGGGCGTGGGGCCCGGCGCGGCCGTCGCCCGCCGCGTCGCCCGCGCGCGCCTGCGCCGTGTGCGCCGAGCGCGGGGTGGCGGCGGCGCTGGTGCCCTGCGGACACAATCTGTTCTGCATGGAGTGCGCGCAGCGGCTGGCCGGCGGCGCCGCGCCCTGCCCCGCGTGCGCCGCGCCCGCGCACCAAGCCATCCGCATCATCTCGTAAGGCGCGCCGAGCCCGCGGATCTTTTTTACTCGAATCGTTAAAAAAATATTAAAAAAGAAGTAAAAAATCGCGTAATCGAAACACTGGTGCCAAAAGTCGGCGCCAGCCGGCCCCGCGCCGTATCTGACGACAGTCGGCAGAGTTGTTCACTATATATTTTCTTATTATGAACGTTTTTATTAGGTCGTCGGCTCGCCGGTGACGAGAGACTCGAGATACGTTACGATAGAATTTCGAAAAAAATGCAAAAATTTAAAAAAAGTTGTATAATTATTATTATTGACTAGCATAAATGAAAATCGAAATTTATAATGCTTACCTAACGTAATAGCGTAATGGATTAAGATATGATTATAATATTAGGGTAAGCGGGACGGGGCGCGGGCGGGGCGGGCGGACGAGCCGCGGTAGTACCGAGTAGTAGTGTGCAGATAGTGAATGTAGGGAATGGATGCGCTAGACTGGCCGCGCGCCCCCGCCCCGCGCGTGCCCGAGCTCATATTATTTTTGACTATACGATTATTCGCTTAAATGATATTATAATACGTACATTATGATTACACACTATGATTATGATAATATTAATATAATGTTTGTTTTAAGTGTGTTTTAATGTTTAGATTTTTATTGTAATGTTTTTATGAATGATTTTTATCTGTATTATTATTGATTATTATTTTATGTGTTGACGATGTTTGTTTGTGATCGCCTGCGCCGAGGCTGTCGCTCTAGCATTAGTTACGTGCGACTTATTATTACGTGCAACTTATAAATTAACCTAATACATGATAAATAAATAAATAAATGATAATGACTCATTCATGATTATACCTATAGTAGGCTGTAGCACATTGACTAATCATTACCTATATTGATACTTAAGTATTATTATTATTATACCTATTAAATAAATTTAAAAAATGCATAATTATATTTCATAGGATCATTATTCTGTATAACTCTAGTTAAATATAACGATAATAAATGTAATGTATAATTGTATCTGAAAGACGTTGTTGTGTTTATTTAACGGGGGGCTGGTTTTGTGGATTAATATTTTTTTATTTTTTTACCCGTTATTAGTTTTCGAGTTACTCATAAAGAATGCGATAATAAAGTATTGCCTATTAGATTATATTTTGAAAAATAATGGTTGCATAAAACTAGCCCTCACCGTACCTAGCTAACTACTTTTCGGATAATTTTATTTTCATAATAAAATGGGTAGACGCTTTAGGTTCAAATAAAGTTGTGAAAATTTGTGAAATTTTGTAGACTACATATCTTATTATAAATCTAATATAAACTATAACTTTCGATCTGAGATTTTTATTTTACACCCTTCTACCTCTGTTTAGGCAGGATTACTTTCATAATGTTTGGTATAATATCTTCTTCTGCATATGAGTAAAGTGGCGCCCCTAGCGGGATGTTAGTGCACGACCTATATCACCCGCACTTCAAATAAGAAAAATCAGGCTCTAGTCTTAAAGCTTTCTAGAATTTGCTTGCCAACTACTATCTACTAGGACTAAGGTTTAACATACAGTGTAAACTCTGCACTGAAGGGACTGTGCATTGTATGGCGCTATAGAGAGTGGTCGTTAATTGGAGAGAATGTATCATTTTAGGAATACAAGCTAAACCAACTAAAGCCATTTGATTTCGACGCTTTAGTGAGTATGTTGAAATAGAATGACGTCACATGGAGTTTACATTGTAATTAAATAAAATAAAATACATAAGTGCTCTTAATAGGTATGTTTTTATTTATTCTAACACATTATCAATAAAAAAGGGTGCAAACATTTTTTTTAATAAGTTTAGTATCAGGCTTTGGAACATTCAGGATATTTACAACCTAACCTAACTTAACCAAACCAGTGACCACCAAAGAAAGCTGCAGAATAACCGGCATGAAAAATAAAACATTTGGAAGACTACTAAAAGGATAAGTATTTATTTAAACTATTATAATAATTATTATTGTACAACTAGCTGACCAGGCAAACGTTGTTTTGCCTCACTTAGGAGTATGAAAAATAGATAGTTGCCTATTCTCAGACCTACTTAATACGCATATAAAATTTGGTCAAGCCGCTTCGGCGGAGTACGGTAAGTAACATTGTGACATGGAAATTTTATATAAAAGATATACAATACATAGGTTAAACCCATATAGACAGAAACAAACCAAACACTTGATTCAACTAGATAAAAGAAATTAAGTAGTTTTAATAAGAGAGAGAAAAATATTAAATTCAAATCCTTCTCTTAAGGCTATTTTTTCCGTTTACAAATAATTGTGAAAAAAACTTTAATTAAACTTTAATTTTTGCCTTTATCTGTAGATTATTTACTTATTAAATTTATTTATTTATTAGGCACTGAGACAGATTACAAACATTCATTTTAACATTACTAAACTACAAAGAAAAAATAAAAGAACAAGTCTGCAATCTAAAATATACACACAGCATGTTGGTGTAAACTTATTAAGAAGGAAGGTTCAGATATACATATAAAAAAGGGGTAATCTTAAGTACTAAGCAATTTTAACAATTTAACCTATAACTTATATTATTTCTGAATTGACTGAGACTGTTACTAAATACATCCAGTTCAGTAATGTGAGTCTTACATTGGTTGTTATCTGAGGCGTCACAACATTTGAGTACCAGCTCGTTATATGAGCGACAAATAGGAGAGGCCTTCAGTACTAGTGCTATGTATAGGCCTCTCTTTCTTTGCCTTCTCTACCATCTGCTACAATCATGTATATACCCGTTGTCTGATAATTGTACTATTCAGTACATCGCGTAGCAAACGGCTGTAGCATGCTCTACGAAACGACGGCGCTACGAAATTCGTAGCAAACTATACTGGAGTTTAGTTCAACATACTACACCTATATACCTATTCGAAGAACAAGAAGAACCTATTCGTGCACAGTATGTAAGTATATTACGAAAGAGGAAGTAAGTACTACAACCTTTACTACTAGTAATACAACCTTTTTAATAAATCTTATTTCGAAAACTCAATAAAATGAAAATCAGTGCGCTTATGATAGTCTTGGCATAATTAAAACTCATATTACACAAGTGTAGTATAAGTGGCTAAAAAGAATAACCTGCACAATAAAATTAATACCAAACTGATCTGCCGTTTAAGAGTGGAAGAGTAAGATTCTTTTGCTAAACAATATAAACCTTAGTATAAATTGATTTAAACCAGAGCCATATTAGGGGCGAATACTAGTTGGTTCGAACAATACTTATTGGTAGTTTAAATAAATAAATAATTATTAGGACACATTTCACACACGGCTGGTTAACCCCATACTGAGCCATTTCTAGTTTGTGTTATGGTAGCTAACACAACTGATATACTACATATACATTAATACATATTTTATGTAGATACACATATTTCACACCCAGACCCACAGACAATAAATTTAGTTAAGCACAAAGATATTGGCCGTGCCGGGAACCGAGCCCGGAACCTTCTGATTGGCAGTCTAGCATCGTAGGTAACCTTTACGCTATCGTGGTCGTATGTTTGGATGCATAGATAGTTTTAAAAATAATATTTCACATGTTTTCTAAGTGGATAGATAGTCTGAGTAAAACAATCTATAATAACGATCGTCTTTCATGTAAATACATACATTCATTGTGTATATGTATGTATGTAAAATTTTTAAGTCCAATTGTTATGTCATTTCTTTTTATATCTTTAAAAGATTATTTTTGTTAATATCAACCTTAATATAAACGTAGTACTAATATGTATGTCTATATCAATATTACAAAAAGAGGAAAAGTTTGATTTTTTATGTCGCGAAGAGGCTCCGAAACTACTGGGCCGATTTGAAAAATTCTTTCACCGTTGGTAAGCTACATTTTCCCTGCGTAACATAGGCTATATTTTGCTTCTCTTTGCAACTTAGAATATTATATAGTCCGTATGAAGCCGGGACGATCTGCTATTATTATATATACAGTGTAAACTGTATATAACGACACTGTAGGGACTGTGCTTTTTATGGCGTTATAGAGAGTGGTCGTTAAATGGAGAGATAGTATCATTGTATGGAATACAAGCTAAACCAACTAAAGCCAATTGATTTCGACGCTTTAGAGAGTTGTGTCGTTAAATCGTGTGACGTTAAATGGAGTTTACACTGTACATGTACTACACATAGTACCATGTACTCGTAAGTGAGCTGTTTAATAAAAAAATTGATATATGTAACTATAAGCTAGATATTAAGTAAATAACATAAAAAATGCGTACACTTATTTCCCACCAATAATAACCCGGATCCCTTATAATGGAAATGTAAAATAAAATAGGCTAGATACTCATAGAATTAGGGAAAGAAAATATAGAAAGAAAGGCGACGGATGAAAGAAAGACAAAGTATGAAGAATGAATGTGCGAGAAGCATAAAAGCACAGAATAATAACTTGTACTTCGTACAGAAGCTTCACTTCGCAATGGTTTTCAAAGAAATATGAACTCAATCTGATAAACAATATGATTTAATTTAGCTCGCGGTCCAGTCGATCACGTGATGATTTCGTTACCTACCAATTTCTTTTCAAAGGAATATGGGCCTTAATTCACTATACTACGGTTCATAATACGTTGTACATGGTTATACGTAGTACTAGTTATTATTCTGTGGTATTGAAAGAGCCACATAGATTGGCCCTTTGCGCAGTGGCCGCCGCCCGTAGGTATGTTTTTAACACCTACACGCGGAGTGACACAGGCCTGATAAAAGCGAGAACTGGTATGAAAGGTTTAAGCGTAGATCAGACCCCAGACACTCACTAGTCGGGGTAGAATTTATTAATATAAAAAAAAGTACCATGTACTCCAATAGACGTCATCTACACTAAGGAAGTATCTAGGCCACCCAAAAATAGACATAAAAACCCAATCAATACGTCACATTCTCATCGATACTTGATAGACCAGCATCTTTCGCCGGATGCGCCCTTGCAACTCGACACCACGCATAACCAACTTATTTCTTCACTTATCCAAATCTTCAGTTCACTCTTATTGCTTAAATTTAAGGTCTATTTCAACCCAGCAAGGAGAGTCTTCTGTTGCGTTGTAAATTGGCACGGGAAGGTAACTTGTGTGTAGATTAAGTTACAGTTAGTACGTGACTTTAGGTCGCATCTGTTTGCACGCAGATGCGTTATACAAGGTTAGTTGGAAATCTGGAAACCAGCTAAAGGTTTCCATTATTTTTGGACACTGAATATAATTTAAATTATGTTGACGCATGTTTTTTGCTTGCTTCTATAAATATTTATTAAATATACATTAGAACACATTTCACATACGGCTGGTTAGCCCCATACTAAAACCATTTCTAGTTTGTATTATGGTAGCTAACTCAACTGATATACTACAAATACATATATACATACATATTTTATATCGATATAAATACGTTAAGCAAACCTACAGAAGTTTTATTTTAAAAATAAAAACATTAGAAAATTTACAATTAATCTTCTTCTTATATATAAAATTTCCGTGTCACAGTGTTTGTTACCGTACTCCTCCGAAACGGCTTGACCGATTTTTTCCAAATTTTATATGCGTATTCAGTAGGTCTGAGAATCGGCTACTGTATATTTAGTTTTTATTAAGGCAAAACAACGTTTGCCGGGTCAGCTAGTTTTAATATAAATGAAAATTATCTTGAAATTACAAATGTAATTCCTTTATCCACAGACATTTTGGCGGCTGAATCCCAATTATATTAGGCGAAATTTTGAAGTTTGTTTAAACTTCACGCATAACGGCTGGACCGATTTTGCTAAAATTTGGTTTCTTAAAACAGTGTTAACTCTATATAACGACACTGAAGGGACTGTGCATTTTATTGCGTTATAGAGAGTAGTCGTTAAATGGAGAGAATGTATCATTGTATGGAATACAAGCTAAACTAACTAAAGTGAATTGATTGCTATGCTTTAGAGAGTTTGTCCTTAAATCGAGTGACGTTACATGGAGTTTATACTGTAGTTTAGAGGATTAACACTAAGCCCTTTTATATACCAGGTTAAAGCGTATAGTCTCTTTAAGCCGTCTTTTCTCCTACATCCTTATCAAACGATAATTAATTCTACAACTTTCTTACACTCTGAAAACCGCAATAAATTATTTGCCTTCCGCTTTGACGACGAACAGTAACACTATACTAACCCTGTTCACTTCGTAGAGTATAATATAGTTATCCACTTAGTCACGATCCCACGTTTTTCCACCACACATACTTGTTGAGGATGTCATCTATTTTTGAGTGCGCAGGTGTTACAGAGGATGTAGATTATTGACAGGTTATAGGAGTGTGTGGGAGAACAATAGGCAGTGGAGCTTAGAGGATCTATTATACTAAATAGATCCTCTAAGCCCTGGAGCCATCAGCCACCTAAAGAAATAAGCTAAAAGAAATAGCTGTGGACCGCGCTTACCTAGAAAGAACTTCTACCGTAGACCTCAACAACAACAACACTTTTTTTATACCTGCCCTGGAGCGAGTGTAGCGCGATGGTAAGAACATCTGCTTTTCAATCAGACGGCCCCTGGTTCGATCCCCGCCCTACACCAATGACTAGATTTTCAAGTTATGTGTGGATTTTGCTTATGCTTTATATTTTATCGGCCGTTATTATTCTATTTATTCTAGTTCGCATTACATATGCAGAGCTCATTGCCAACCGCCATTCGTTGGAGAAGCATCATAAGAAGAAAGATTTTCTACCTTTCAACTAGAGCTGTTTAAGACATCAAACCAACATTGTGTTTCAAAAGCCTCTTAATTCCAAACAAGGCATGCTCCTTCTTTGGTTAAACTGCTACTGAATTAACACTTGTGTAGCAAGTATACAATTTATAATTCGAGACATTATATTACAATTTTATTATACAACAACAAAAGAAAACTAGTAGTTAAGATAAAAATAAATTTCAACATTACCTAAGAATAATAATATTTTAATAAATTATATGTATATAATAATGGAAGTGGTGAATTTTCCTTACAGGCAGTCTCCGATTGGGGCGATGCCAATCTGGTTAAATTTAATGCTGCTAAGACTCAGGCGTGTCTATTCTCCGCCAAGAAGAGGCCATTTCATCTGGCCCCTACTTTCCGAAATGTGTCCGTTCCGATCACAAACCAGTTAGAGCTTCTCGGTATCACCTTGACCTCGTCTCTCAATTTTGGTTCATATATTGAATCCAAAGCGCAAGTGGCTGCAAAAAAGCTGGGTATCCTCTCAAAGGTGCGACAGTACTTCAGGCCTGAACAGCTGCTCACCTTGTATAAAGCGCAAGTTCGGTCGTGCATGGAGTACTGTTCGCATCTTTGGGATGGTTCTGCCAAATATCAGCTAGAAGCACTTGAGTCCATTGAGAGACGAGCTAAGAAGCTCATCGGCAATTCTTGCGTTACGAAGGCGAAACTTCAGAGCCTAGAGCACCGACGCAAGGTTGCTAGTTTGTCGGTTTTTTATCGGTTACATTTCGGGGAGTGTGCTATGGAACTTCATAATTTGATTCCACCATCTCCGTTCTACTACAGAACGAGCAGAGAGACAGTGAAGAGACACCGATACAGAGTTGAAGTTCCGAACTTTCGTACAAAACGCTTTGCGTCGACCTTTATTGTTAGGACTGCGAAGCTTTGGAACTCACTACCTGAGTCTCTGTTTCCTGAGAGGTATCATCCGGGGGCCTTCAAAAGTAGAGTTAATAGGTATCTTCTAGGTAAGCGTGCCACACCGTAGACTGCAGTGCAGCTTAACATCAGGCTAGCTGTAGTCAAACGCTAACCTATCAAGGATAAAAAAAAAAAAAAAATGGAAGTGGTTTACGTAACAATATTGTATAATATAGTATAAACAATACGGCACGAGACTAGTTCTCAGTGTAAGTGCTGGTCGCCATATCATATCATAATTAATGTTCATCATAATAATAAATATTTTACAAGACATAAGAATAATATTTACGAAGCATAGAAAAAACGAAAATTTAGCAAACTAAAAAAATAATACTAACAAAATAAAAATATGTATTTATATAATATAATATGTATATGTATATGTATATATGTATATGTATGTATATGTAGTATATCAGTTGTGTTAGCAACCATAATACGAGCTAGAAATGGTTCAGTATGGGGCTAACCAGCCGTGTGTGAATGTGTCCTAATAAATCATTATTATTATTAAAAATTAAGCCACCCGCCCAATGTTCATTTATATAATATTTGTTATGTTTTGATCTGTAATATTTTTCTGTAAAAAAACAAATTTGAATAATTGTAGCTTTTATATTACGAGTACACAAACATGTTTTCGTGCCTACGTACTATTCAAGGTGTTCATAACAAATTCAATACTGTTGATGTATTGACAAGAGCGCTGATCAAAACATTTCCCAAAATGTTCCACAGTAATCATCCATGGAGCTCAGCAGGTCCCCGTCTCCCGGACAACGGCCGATCAAAGCCTACTTTTCTCGGAAGAACTGGAAAAGCCTTTCATATGCTCTTATAAAAGAAAAAATACAATTTTGCTGGAGCATTCCTCTTGTCTCCACTTTGGTCCCCAAATGGGGCTTGTTAAGCTCGTTACTATTAAAAACTACGAAAAAAAGATTAATATACAATGTAAACTCTATATAACGACACTGAAAGGACTGTGCATTTTATGGCGTTATAGAGAGTGGTTGTTGAATGTCTGGGGTGGGCGATTTGGTAATAACTGTTATGCTCTCCTTATGACATGTATATAAGTAAAATAAAGTACAGCGCTCAAGTCACTCGATTTTACGACAAACTTTCTAAAGCGTCGATATCAATTGGCTTTAGTTCGTTTATTAATATTTGCAAATTTTGTAAAGTAACTTTCACAAAAGTAACCTTTTAATATTCTATTTCAAATTTATTATTCTAAAAAAATATTATTGTAACTGTTATTATAGCATCATTTGTAAGTTACTATATGTATTATTTGTGAATTTCTTACTTATTTCAATAAAGGAATATTTTTTTTTATTCATTCTTTCCATTTAACGACCGCTCTCTATAACGTCATAAAATGCACAGTCCCTACAGTGTCATTATATACGTAGAGTTTACACTGCATATGTAGTCCATTCTTCTCGGCAGCTCAAATAACAGGCTAAAGTACAGTTATTATTATTATTATTAGCCCCGAGGTAGTCCTATTACCATAATTACAACCCATTCGCTAAATTAATAATATTAAACTTCCAACTTTTTGCGCTATTTTCGACGGATAAGATTGGAGGGTCCTAATTCGATATACAAGTTATGTGTTGCAGTAGAAAAACTTTAAGCATTTGTGGTCTAACTTAGTTATTCGAGTTCTTTCATTAAGCAATTAAAAAGAAACAGAATAAGTGATGGTAATATTTTGTATTGACGCAAAGGATAGTAATAGAAATCTATTACATAGTACATTTACAATATAAAAACGGTTCATAACAATTGAAAACCATATAAAAACTAGCTGATCCGGCAAACGTTGTTTTGCCTCACTTAGGGGTATGAGAAATAGATAGTAGCCGATTCTCAGACCTACTGAATACGCATATAAAATTGGAGGAGAACGGTAACTAACATTGTGACATGGAAATTTTATATAGTAGGAGATATAAGTATAGGTAAATATACTACGTTATTGCCTTTAACGTTTGTTAGTAACGTATCGAACCCGGCAACCAGAGGGTATCAGGTTCGATTCTCGGCACGGCCAACATCTTTGTGATGAACTAAATTTGTCGTCTGTCGGTCTGGGTATTAAATATGTATCGATATAAAGTATTTATGTATGTATATGTAATAAATCAGTTGTGTTAAAAACCACAAACTAGAAATGGAGGAGGAAACTAGTATGAGGATAACCAGCCGTGTGTGAAATGTGTCCTAATACTTATAAATATATTCAGATTTACAAAACATCCACAATCACAAATTCTTAAACATCAATGACATTGACATGACATATACATTTTGATGTCCTATGTATATATATATACTCGTATACTAGCTGACCCGGCAAACGTTGTTTTGCCTTATAAATTATTTCTATTAATAAAAAAAATGGTGAACAACCCTTATCACTAAGGGGTATGGAAAATAGATAGTAGCCGATTCTTATACCTACTGAATACGCATATAAAATTTGGTAAAAATCAGTCAAGCTGTTTCGATGGAGTACGGTAACTAACATTGTGGAAATTTTATATATTAGATTAGAAGAAGAAGTTTTTGTTTCATTATGGCGAAAAAACTTCTGTGTTTTTGTGTTATGTATGAAACACAAGAGGGGCAATATTAAAAGCCTACGTGTTGCACTTTTAATGAACGATAATGTATACCTAATTTGGACGCAGAAATTGTATAGAAACTAATTAGATAAGTATCCTTATAACTAATCATAATAACAGCAGGGGTCTTTCGCTACACGAACTTTCCCTACCTTGAATTATATTCGAGTATCTACGTTAATATACATATATTTGACGACCTCGTTGTCGTTATGGTTACCATGCCGGACTGCCAATCAGAGACTCCCAGTTTGGGTCCGGGAAAAACCAAACTCTTTACGATGAACTAAATTTGTTAGCTGTCAGTCTGGGTGTTAAATATGTATCGATACAAAGTATTTATGTATGTATATGAAGTATATCAGTTGTGTTAACAACCATAATACAAACTAGAAATGTTGAATGAAGTTATATTTGAGTTGGATTAAGGTTAGTTATATCTATTTTTAAATAGTTATGTGGACTATCAAAGAAATAAAAAAAGAAAATAAAACTACTTTATTCAAAGGTGAAATTCAATTAATATTACTTCATACAAAAAAGCGAGTGTGGTTCGGTGGTATATGCTTTTCAATCAGACGGCCCCTCCCCTGGTTCGATCCCGGCCCTACACCAATAACTTGTTTTTCAAGTAATGTGTGAATTTGCATGAGCTTTTCTCATTTACGGTGAAGGAAAACATCGTGAGGAAACCGGCATGTTTGAGGACCACTATATCCAAAAACGTGTGCTATCCGCCACCCCGCATTCGGTCAGCGTGTTGGATTATGTCTATATCTTTCTCCCCGTGAGAGAAGGCCCCGAGTCCCAGCAGTGGGAACGTATAGTGGGCTGCTTACGCATACAATAATAGGACGTCATAATGATTTTATCTAATGCGTTTTGACTTTCCTTCTACTCAATTAAAGTGCTATAAAACTCAAAAAGGGATTACAAATCCCTATTTTCCCGTGGATACAACTTGAATCGAAGCCAATTATGAAAATATCGATAATACTTGAACTTTAATGAAAAACATAGCACTTATCTTTGATCTCTCGCAATAACAAACTCTTTATGAAACTTTAGGTTAGGAACATGAAATCTGATTATTTTATGAATTCATCAGGACCAGTATTGCTGTGTAATAAATAAAATGAAAATGAAAAGGAAAAATATTATTCAGTAACTTATTACTAGATTATATATTCTCTTGTGACTACTTAACTAGGCAAGGCCTGAATCTAAGTAGTCTAATTCAACATGTTTGCAATTTAAAGTAAACTTAACCTCTAACAAGACAGTATAACAAATAAAATATAATATAAATAAAACAATGAGTAAGATAACGTTACAAACTAAAAGTTATTTAATAATTTTAAGAAGATTTTCTGTACCTACGTATGACAGTGTTATTAACCAAGACTGTATTAATTTTTTATACCTCTAAGTGATAAGGGTTGTTAAGCCTTTTTTTTCTTTAACCAATTTTTTTTTTATAATATGGCACTAAAAATACATACAACTCTAAATTTTTGCTTTTTTATCACCAAACCCAATTTTTTTATGGCCGTTTTAGTAATTTGATCATTTTTCATCCCGCTCGATAACTGATCAGTTATTGTGTTTTTAACTGTACCTACTTAACGCAAAACAACGTTTGCCGGGTCATCTAGTATATACATATATAAATATTGTATATTAGGACGTCAAAATGTATTTATTATGTAAAAAAATTACATGTCATTGTCATTTATATTTAAGAATTTGTGTTTGTGGATGTTTTGTAAATCTGAATATATTTATTAGTATTAGGACATATTTCACACACGGCTGGTTAGCCCCATACTAAACCATTTCTAGTTTGTATTGTGGTTGCTAACACAACGACCAAATTTAATTTGTATTTTTTTTACGATGTCAAAAAAAATACAAATTAAATATGTCTTACATACAAACATGTGTATGCAAAGGATCTCTGTATTCTATTCAATAGAGTGCCCTTGAACACACGTGGCTGAGGGTTCGGAACTAGGTCGTTAGTTAGGACTCCATTATAGTTGTAGAATAATACAGACAGGGATACGTTAGGAAATCTTGACAATTTTGTGATGATTACAATGATAACAATAATTAAAAAATAAAATAAAATATATATTTTTTTGACATTTTATAATTGTAAATATTGACATTGTAGGTAATGTTTTTCCATTATCTATAAACTTAAAAATACCTATACTACGAAAGCCAAGAAAGCAGCAAGCTAGCTAAGCAAGCTGTAGTCAAACGCAAACCTATGAAGGGTAAAAAAACAATTTTTTAGGACTAAGGAGGAAAGAAGTTATTGTTTTAATAAGTTTCCGAATGATGCGAGGACGGGTTCCGACGCGATGCAAACAGCAGGCACTCGGAGGCTGCGGCGCGACGTCCGCCCGGACACAGAATACATAGATATACCATACACAGTTACATCATACTGGAGTACTCAGGGTTTACTTCAGAGCACATTTTTTTCAGCTATTAAAGCTCAGTTTCTTTGCAAAAAGCGAGTGTGGCGCGGTGGTTATAACTTGCTTTTTAATCAGACGGCCCCTGGTTCGATCCCAGTCTTACACCAATGACTTGTTTTTCAAGTTATGTGTGGATTTGCACTCGTTTCCCGGTGAAGGAAAACATCGTGAGGAAACCGACACGTTTGAGGACCACAATATCCGAAGACGTGAGAACGTAAAGTGATACGTTCCTACTGCTGGGCTGCTTATTATTTTTAATACATGATAAACATCGGGATAAGTGAAAAGTAAGTAAAAGCTTGTGAAACTTAAGTAAAGAAAATAAACTGTTTACCCGCGTTATGTATAGTTTCATTCATTCATTCATTCATTTATTCATATATTTAACTATAAACATAAACTTACAGCATTCTAGCCAAACCGTCTATGTTTATTATATTACTAACTTAAAAACTAGTACATGCAATTATTACAATTAACATAACAATATAAAATTATTAAAAAAAAAAAGACAACAATCTTCTTATCTTATCTTATATATAAAATTTCCGTGTCACAGAGTTTGTTACCGTATTCCTCCGAAACGGCTTGACCTATTTTTTCCAAATTTTATATGCGTATTCAGTAGGTCTGAGAATCGGCTACTGTATATATTTAGAATTTTTTTTTTTTACTAAGGCAAAACCACGTATGCCGGTTCAGCTAGTAAAAATATAAATGCCATTCATCCCTCTTTCACTCAGTCATCTCCTTTTAACCACTTACAGATTGTTATTTTTTCTGTATACTTCAGGTAATTTTATAGTTAACCCTGTATTGTGACGGGGTCGGTCCGTCAGGCTGTCGGCGACTCGCTTCCGGTGTCAGGTTACCTCCACACTGCATCCGTTCCCATGCCGCGAGCTTGCTAACGTTAACTAGGTTCCATTTTGAAGGTTTTTGAAAGTAGGCTTATTGTCCGGAGGCGTCAAGATCAAGTGAGGGTGAAATTTATGCGGTTTGATTTGTACAGTTTTTTAATTGTACTCAGTATTCCAATTTTTTAATCTCCCAAACGAGTGCACCGATTTTATTTTTGTGTAACAAAGGAGTGTAAGGCGTGAGTGTTCTTAGTGTTTATGTTTGATGGAAATCGGACCAAGTTGGCCACCGCTGCAATATGTAAGAACAGTAATATTATTACGAGGGTGAATCAAAAAATTCTTGGAATCAATATTAAAAAATGCAAAGATTTAAATAATAATATTTTATTTTTCTACATAATCTCCCTGCAATGCAATGCATTTAGAATAACGCGTTTCTAACTTCCTTATTCCTTGTGAAAAAAAATATTTTCTTGACTCTCGAAAAAGTCCTCTACGGCAGCTATAACCGCGTCATTATCGTGAAATTTTGTTCCACGAATTTCCTCTTTTAATTTTGGAAATAAGTGAAAATCACTTGGGGCTAAGTCCGGAGAATATGGTGGGTGGTCAAGGAGATTGAAGCCAGCACAGCGGATTGCGTTGAGCGCAACTTCCGATCGATGAGCAGGAGCGTTATCTTGAAGGAACAACACGCCCAACGACAGTTTTCCACGACGTTTTTCTTTAATCGCTTCACGCACTTTCGGGATTAAATTTGCATAATAGGGTCCAGTAATCGTCTGGCCTTTTGGCATGTAATCAATAAAAAGAATTCCTTCACTATCCCAGAACACAGAGGCCACAACTTTGCCAGCGGTAGGAGCAACTCGAAATTTCTTAATGGATGGAGAGGATGGTCGTTTCCAAGACATGCTTTGTCTTTAAGTTTCAGGATTAAAATGGATTGGACCCACGTTTCATCCATGGTGACAAGACGACGGCAAAAAATATCCGAATCACGCTGGAACATTTCGAGATTACGCTTGGAAATTTCCAAATGTCGCTTTTTGTTTTCGTCGGTTAACATTCGTGGCACCCATCTTGCAGACACTTTTTGAACCCCAGTGAATCAATTAAAATTGGTTGAACGCTACCAAAAGATATCTTTAGGATCTCAGCTATATGTTTTATAGTCATTCTTCTGTCTTCCAAAACCAGATTCTCAACCTTTTTGACATTTTCTTCTGTAACGGAGGTTGAAGCCCGCCCAGAACGCGGGTCATCTTTACAGCTTGATCTACCTCTTTTAAATTCAGCCACCCAGTACGCAACCGTAGAATAGGGTACAACATCACCCCCTAATGTCTGCTGAATGTCCAAAAAAATTTCCTTCGTAGACATTTTTTTCAAACTGAGATATTTTATCACCGCATGTAACTCACTTTTATCCATAATTTTAACTTTTTAGCAACTCGTTGCACAAAAAAATTTATTACATGCGAACGAACTGACAAAAACAAGTGACAGTCTGCATAAATATAGTGTGATATACACTCTTTAATTTGAATATCGAACTTGATCCAAAAAGGTTTCATATATATGCACTTCTAAGAACTTTTTGATTCACCCTCGTAAAAGACTTGACTAGTAATTTCAAATCCATCTAGGTCGCCAATTCTAAGTGTTGTCGGAAGATTATTACATTTGTATTTTTTTTATACTTATTATTAATATTATTTTATTTGGATGGGAGACCATGCACAAGACTGTCGTTAAAAAAGTGCTATTTTCATCTGTAGGCCAGAAGCCTTCGGGCGGCTTGAAAACTTTCGACATCAGAGCTTGGCCGCTTAGCTCATATGAAGAAGAAGAAGTAGTATACAAATGATCTATTTTGATCCCGAACTTCTTATCAACTGTTCAATGTTAATCGCCTACTGTGTAGGGTTTGTAGTTCATTGTACTTGACGAGGGAAGCCCGGCGTTACTGATTCATAGGTTTTCCCTTGGCTCGTGCCGTGGTGTAAGCGGAGGTACGCCGCTGAGAACCATTGAAACCAGCAAAACTTTTTGACAAAAACCACAAGTAATACGGTGCCGGTAAGCGCGCTCCACAGTAGACATAATACAATTACCATCAGATGAATTGTGGTCAACCGCTGACTATGCAGATAAAAAAAAATACTGCAATTGATTAGCAGGTTTTGGTCGTTCTTGGTGCAGAGGTTGGCCATAACTAGTCAGCGCGGTAATGCAGCGAGCGTGATGGGCACCTTTGCACTGGGGGCGAGCAGGGGCGGGTTATTTGTTTAGTTTAAGATATGTGACTTTTATTGAATAAATGTATAAATACCTAAAGACATACAACTCGAATATTTAAATTTAAATTTAGTGTAAGTGAAATTTCCAATGTTTATTAAAGAGTCAATCAAGTCATATTCAAAATTCTATATTTATGAAACTTAGCTATACAAAATTATAAATGTTCACAAAAAAAGTGGAAAACAAAACTGGTTTTGTTAGATGGTTAGGTTAGATTAATCACTCCAAACTCTGGAGTTTGGAGTGATTAATCTAACCTCAGGTTGTTCTAACCTGAGTTACCATACCCAACCATACATCACATTGGCAATATTAATAAAATTGTTTTAAAAAACAAACAACCGACTTCAAAAACACAACTAAAAAGGGAAAAATAATTTTAAGCCTAAATCAAATCAAGAATATATAAAATATAATAGGAGAGTTTATTTCATGTACTTATAAAAAACTATTTACAATTTTTAGTAATCCTGTATTCTTGGAGTCGGTGCCAGCAAAGAAAGACAATTGAAAATAGTTTTTTTTAACAAACATTAATTTGTTCTTATTAGATGGCACCGACTTCAAGAATACAGGATTACTAAAAATTGTAAATAGTTTTTTATAAGTACATTAAATAAACTCTCCTATTATATTTTATATATTCTTGATTTGATTTAGGCTTAAAATTATTTTTCCCTTTTTAGTTGTGTTTTTGAAGTCGGTGTTTGTTTTTTAAAACAATTTTATTTTTACATTTTTAGTGGTTGGTAATGATATTTTGTTTAAGTTTTAGCTATGGAGAGCCAAATAAACTTCACGATGAAAAAATTTGGCGTGTGCCAGGCAGGCAACCAATTGAGAGCAAATCGAGCTGGATGCGAGCGAAGCGAGCGCGAAAATTTTCACCGTATTTGTTCCAACCGTTTGAGCATAAAGAAGTCCAAAGCAGCACAAATCACATAATGTTTGTTGTGTCAAAACGTACTAGAACCAAGTGCGAGCAAAAAGAGATGAATGCGAGCGAAGCGAGCTATGCGCGAGCGAAGCGAGCGCGAAAATTTTCACCGTATTTGTTCGAAACGTTTCAGCATAAAGGAGTCCAAAGCAGCACAAATTACATAATGTTTGTTGTGTCAAAACGTACTAGAACCTATTGCGACCGAAGCGAGCGCGAAAATTTTCACCGTATTTGTTCGAACCGTTTGAACATAAAGAAGTCCAAAGCAGCACAAATTACAAAATGTTTGTTGTGTCAAAACGTACTAGAACCAAGTGTGAGCGAAAAGAGGTGGATGCGAGCGAAGCGAGCTATGCGCAAGCGAAGCGAGCGCGAAAATTTTCACCGTATTTGTTCCAACCGTTTGAGCATAAAAAAGTCCAAAGCAGCACAAATTACATAATGTTTGTTGTGTCAAAACGTACTAGAACCAACTGCGAGCGAAGCGAGCTAGATGCGAGCGAAGCGAGCGCGAAAATTTTCACCGTATTTGTTCGAACCGTTTGAAGTCCAAAGCAGCACAAATTATTTAAATTTTGGAGTGTCATAAGCCCAGAACATCCTGGGGGAAATTCGAACGAAGCGGGATAACTCCTAGCGAAGCGAGCGCGTGAATATTTTCCTTATCCGTTCGTGGGTCTTGTCTATTAATATATCAAATTTTACAGTTCCTTCTTCCACTAAGTATGACCCAAGTGGCCAAGCTCTGGCGTCGAGAGTTTTTCAAGCCCCTGATTTAGTTTGACCCCTGCTTGTACTAAGAGTAGTGGTCCAGGCCCAACAAATTAACGTGTTATCTGAAGCACAGTAACGCCCAGACGAAAATATCACATTTTTTTATGGAAGTCTTGTGCATGGTCACCCATCCAAAGACTGGCCGCATGGGCCGTTGCTAAGCCTCGATGTTCGCGTCAGATTACTTTTGTTAGCCAGACTATAAGCTGCCGATTTTATGAGCGAAATCTGTATTGCCGTATGAGCGCGGAGAAGTAAAATAGGTTATCGAGTTATTTGGGCTTCCCAGGGGAATAGCAATGACTTTTAAGATAAAAAGTAACCTTCGTGTTATACAAGGTCTAGTCTACCCCCTATATCAAATTTTAGCGAAATCAGAGTGTCATGTGTTATTTGGTGCATCCCACGGGAACAATAATTATTTTCGGGATAAAAAGTAGCCTATGTGTAAACACATAGTCTAACCTATCTTCATTCCAAATTTCATCAATGTCAGTACAACCGTTCGAGCGTGAAGAAGTTAAAAAGATTTATATGTTATTTGGTGCATCCCACGGGAATAGTATTTATTTTCGGGATAAAAAGTAGCGTGTGTGTTAACACATAGTCTTACCTATTTTCTCCTCAAATTTCATGAATATCAGTACAGCCAAATGAGCGTGAATCTCTCTACATGCGTAAAAATAACCTAACTTTTTAGGTTTTTCTTCGATTTCCCTAGGAGTCCATCATCAGAACCAGTTTTGGTTACAATGGGACCAATTCAGAACCATACTCTTTCAATTAAAAAAAGAATTTTGAGAATCGATCCACAAATGGCTGAGAAATCGGTGAACATACATAAAAAAAAAAAAAATACATACACGTCGAATATATAACCTCCTCCTTTTTGAAGTCGGTTAAAAATAATAATTTAATTTACGTCATTAGAGCGAAGAACGCTGGCAGCATTCCCGCGCTGTATCGCAAGTGAGATCCGTTACGCAAGGAACAATTTTTTGACGACGTAGTGACGTATTTTTACATATTTAGTATGGTTACGTTTAAGCTACCGTATTAATAAAATTAGATCACTGGAGTGATCAAACTGTTAGGTAGAGACGTAGGGCACGTGGGTAGTTAAGGGTTGGTAGGTAACGGAATAATTTACAAATCGCGTGCGTGGACTGTCGTTCGATGCCCTATATAATATGTATACATATGTATATATCCAATAGTGGCCAACTAAATATCCTACTTTCCAACTAAATGACGGGACGGCAGAGCGTTCTTCCTCGTCATCCATTTTAGTTGCAGATGTGGGTAGCGTGGGTATTCAGGCGTGGAGAAATGAAAACGCTCTTCAGATCGAACGCGCCGTCATATAATTATAAATGCTAAAGTTTGTAAGTATATGTTTATTATGTAAACGCTGTATGTTTGTTACTTCTTCACACTCAAACGGCTGAACCGATTTTGATGAAATTTGGTGTGAATATAAGTTAAACTTTGAATATGTACTTATGTAATATGCTACTTTTACAATATAATTGGCATAGGCTACTATTTATCCCGAAAAAAAATGTAGTTCTCGAGAGATACGCAAATAACTGCAAAATCTATGTGACTCCTTTACGCTCGAACGGCTAGACCGATTTTGATGAGATTTACTATGAAGATAGATTAGACCTTGGACTAACACACAGGCTACTTTTTATCCCGGATTAACGTTCTTGATCCGAATTAACGTGGCTAACACAGCGAGGCGCAGCTAGTATATTATAAATCCTTAAAGTAGCTTATGTATGTATGTATATGTAGTATATCAGTTGTGTTAGCAACCATAATACGAACTAGAAATGATTTTGTATGAGCCTTTCCAGCCGCGTGCGAAATGTGATAAAAAAAAAACTTGTTTAAGTCGGAAAAGGTTCTCAATCAAAACACAACATCAAATTTTAATTACAATTTACTTAAAGACTAAGACCCTTAACTGAAGATCCGAGAGCTATTTTATATATCTGTTAAAATCTTCCCCCTTTCCTATGTGTACGCTTCAGTAAATACCTAGGTACCTTCTGAAAGTCTAACTTTGAGGTGACAATCTGTCTAGTCGGTTTTTAGGTTCAAAACCCTGTTTTGAAGTTCAAATACCCGCCTACTGTTTGTTTTTCAATCTACGACGCAAAAATGTTGAGGGGTTATACGTTTGACCGGTCTGTGTGTGTTTGTGTATGTGTGTCTTTGGCATCGTAATTCCAGAACGGATGAACCGATTTAAAATATAGTTTTTTTTGCGTTTGAAAGTTGAGTCGAGTGTTCGCTACACGTATGTTTGAAGAAAATCGGTTCAAGATATGATGGCGTAGCGCATATATCTCGGCTGACTAAGGTGATTTGACGCGATCATCCAGGTTAAGCAACGGTCGATGCGTACAGTCTTTGGATGGGTAACTATGCACAAGACTGTCTTTTAATAAAACGCTAACGTGAGTCAGATATCACGTTAAATTGTAGGTTGTTAGTCTTAGTACAAGCAATCGTTAAGCCGAGTCTGAAGACTTCGAACGGCTTGAAAACTCTTGACACCAGAGCTAGGCCACTTAGCTCATACGAAGAAGAAGCAGAAGATGGTCGCTGCCACAATATGGCGAATCACATGTTGCAAAACTCTCTATTTATGCGTATAATAAAATATAAAAACATGATTAGTAAAAAACATATTACTCGTATATTATGATTAATTTTAACCCAAGATAGTCTCCAATAAATAATTATGCGCTGTAGAGGTTTCCTTTTTTTAATTTATCCTTGTTGACGGAAAAATGTGATGGGAAAAGAAATGCAGTCTCTCTTTTTATCACTATTTTATTTGTCTCCATATTTTATAGAGAAAACATTGACATAAGAATAGAATAGACTAGAATATATTTATTATCATAATAATACAAAGTTATTAATTATAATACATGACATTGAAGCAATTTATAATTACTAGAAACAATATGGGTTCGTCTATCTACTATATTAGTTACATTTCAAATTTAAATAAATATTTTTATTAATTATATTAATAGCAGCTGTATAGGGAATTAAAAAAAAAATCCTTATTTAGCCTTTAATTTAATTGACAATTACGTATATTATGACTTTCTAGTTGACCCGACAAACGAAGTTGCCATTAAAAAAATACAAAATTAAATTCAAAATCCAAAATCCTAATCGGGAGATTATTTTTTTATGTATTTTTTTAATAAACTGTATATAATTTTATGGAATTTCACTTTATATATATCACATAAGTTATAAATAAAAAACTATATGTATATGTATGTAATATATGTATAGTCTGGAGAGTAAGTCCCATCATATCATCATATGTATTTATTTCTAATTTGGGGACAATAAAAAATATTTCATTTAATTGTTGGTAGAAGATGAAATAAAATAAAATTAATCAGACATAACAACGGCTGCGTTCTGAACAAGCTATAATTGCGGTGAAATTATCCTATACATTGGGGAGACTACAGGGATGTACTAAGGTCCTTGTGCAAAGAAACTGTTTTTAGCTTTAGCTTAATTTAAGTCTTTTTCTTAATTACAGCTACGCATTTAACCAACAAAAAGCGTAAAACGGCACTCTGGCATAAGGTGTATCATGACACATGACATGGAATAGCTGGCTCCGAAAGAGGCTTCTGGAACATATCGTTGAGTGCTTCAATTTCGGTCAGAGTGTTGCTGCCTCGTATGGTTTATGGCTCTATGATCAAATACCACATGTAAGTAGCAAAAAAAAACTTGTTAACATACAACGGGCTTGCGTGTAATCACAGTTCACCTGATAGTAAGTGATATTGAGAACTAAGATGGAGAGCTCTTACCCAGAAGAAAACTTAATCTTCTATTTGATCTTTTATTTGTTATAAACAATTTTTCCAATCCACGGTAGCGCCCCAATAAAAAAAGCTACTTTTTAAATGTCAGCCAGTGCATGGTCACCCAACTAAAGACTTTCCACTTTGAATCTCGATGATCAAGTCAAATCACGTTAGTAGGTAATAAGCTATAGGTGCTACAAAATAAATGTAGTTTTTTTTTCTTTGTCTACACTACTACGAGTATAAAGTAGTTTAGTTAAGCTATGGATTTAATGCAGCAGCACCCTTGTCTAGTACTTCTGTCTAGGCTAGGCTAAATGAATCATAGGGCGTCGTTCGCGATGACACATAGTGCAGTGAAAATCCCTTTCCATTAGAAATAATGGTTCATCGCTCTATTTATAGTATTCTCATGAAAAATATGTAAAGAGGGGGTTTTAGAGGTGACTCAGATCAAAAACCTACGTCTTGGCATTTTTCCATAGTACCATGGATTTCAGATACTATAAAAAATAGGGTTGACAATGACAAAAATTAATGCTCTCTACTCAAATTAAAACCTTGCATTTAAATGTGAACTTTTGCGTAACTTTACGCAGTTACGTTCTATTAGGGCTGTCAAAAAGAAAATAAACAGTTGTAAAGATTGTAGTAACTAATAATTAACCTTCTAAAGACGACTTCATTAGATCTGGATAAATAACTAATGGCTGGCTCAGCTTACTAAGGTTATCTGCCGCGATCATCGAGGTTAAGCAACGGTCGAAGCGGGCAGTCTTTAGATGGGTGATCAATAATGACCATGCTCAATGGTATAATTTAATTAATTAAAGCGCATTATCAACTGGGCGCTACCGTGGATTAGATGACACGTTGTAGGTTTCAGCCGTTAGTTTTAGTACAAATAGCCGTTAAGCCAAATCTGAAACCATTGAGCGGCTTGAAAAATCTTGACACCAGAGTTTGACCACTCAGCTATTACAAAGAAAAAGAAATAAAAAAAGAAGAAGACATCAAGTATGACGCTTAGTACGCGTAAAGTGTATACTTTACGCGTACTAAGCGTCATACTTGATGAAATTTTTATGAAACGGCTGAAAAGTTGCATTTTCAACTGGGCGCTACCGTGGATCAGATAATGCGTTAATTTAGGTTTCAGCTATTAATTTTAGTACAAATAGCCGTTAAGCTAAATCTGAAACCATTGAGTGTATGGAGCGACGACGGTCTGCCTCCATTTTTAGCAAAGGGATATCCCCCCGGACAGATGTTGTGTCCGGAGACGGCCGTCCGACGGTCATGCATTGTAGCTTGAACCCGTCGTACGCGCGCTGTAAATACCGTTTGCGCGATTCAGGATAAGCGCTCTGATTGGTCGCGGGCGATGAAGTGCGACAGAGACGCCACACCACTCCCCCAAGGAGAACGGAGTCCTGAAGGTGTTTTTGTATGACGTGCGCCGATCAGAGTTCCGTGGTGAAGGTCTAGAGCGCTCCCAATGCCTCAGTAAGTCGAGACTGGGTAGCTGGTGTCCACAGTGAGTCGGGACCGGGGGGGACGTCGGGGTCACCAATATGGAGCGACGACGGTCTGCCTCCATTTTTAGCAAAGGGATATCCCCCCGGACAGATGTTGTGTCCGGAGACGGCCGTCCGCGGGTCATGCATTGTAGCTTGAACCCGTCGTACGCGCGCTGTAAATACCGTTTGCGCGATTCAGGATAAGCGCTCTGATTGGTCGCGGGCGATGAAGTGCGACAGAGACGCCACAAGTGGCTTGAAAAATCTTGACACCAGAGATTGACCAATTAGCTCATACCAAGAAGAAGAAGTAAAAGAAGAAGAAGACATTTACACTTTTTTTTTGACACATTTCACACACGGCTGGTTAACCCCATACTGAACCATTTCTAGTTAGTGTTATGGTTGCTAACACAACTGATATACTACATATAGGTACATATATACATTCATATTTTATATAGATACATATTAAACACCCAGACCCACAGCCAACAAATTTAGTTAAGCACAAAGATGTTGGCCGGGCCGGGAATCGAACCCGGAACCTTCTGGATGGCAGTCCGGCATGGTAACCTTTACGCCAACGAGGTTGTCAACGAGGTTTATGCGTACTCAGCGTTATACGTCACTGTTTCTTACCAGATTTTCTTTCCCTTTCTAAAGGCATCTCCAAATCAGTCATCAATTACATCAGACACATAATTTGGCCGATGGGTAACCATCGGGCCGTTAAAAACAAGATAACAGCCTCTTGACGAAGGCCGATAAAGACCGCATAACTCTATTTATTATCAGCCTTCTTAACCAATTTGCCAGTCATCAGTACATTGTCAATACCATTACAACTTCGACACCCATTCTAAAACTTACGTCTTCAAAAATAGAGTTGAATTTTGAATGTGCTTGAACAGTTTTTTGGAAAATTCTCTCCCTCTGTTTACAGAAGACCGTAATCCTACAGAAGATCCCTTTTCAGTCACGTAACTTGAAATTACGCAATTTTATTCGGTTAAAAATTTGAATTTCCCCCTTTGCATGTGGAAACGTACTTACACTCGCACGGAAAGGAAAAGGTGTGGGGAAAACCTTTTCCAGCCCTCTGGTGTAGCGTTGTGAAGATTCTGTATATACATACTTAAATACATAATTGTGTATGTTGAATAAATAAGAACATTTTGCTTTGAGAATATCTGGTTTAGAAGTCGTATGTACATAGCATAATGTGGTAATAATAAATACTCTTTTAATTAAAAAATAATTTTGTGAATCGGTCCACAAATGACTGAGAAATCGGTGAACATACATAAAAAATATATTTATTTTTATGTATGTTCACCGATTTCTCTTTACAGTCGAATGTATAACCTCCTCCTTTTTTGAAGTCGGTTTAAAAAAAGATAAAGATTTTTTTTGTTCGAAATCAGTACAAACGTTTGGACGTGAAGTAGTAACAAACATAATTAACTTACATCAATAAAGAAAACATCTAAAAGTTCGCCTCCTTTTGCTCACACTCATTGGTGATGCAATGAGAGGAAATGAACTTAGAAATGTTTTCTTTACTGACTCGAGTTGTACACAACACACTAACAAATTTCGTTTTTAAAATATTGATGGGTAGAATATAATCTACCAGGCATGCATAGGTTTGTAAAAGTAAACACGCACGCAGGTACGCTCGTTCCATTATGAGGCGAGCGGCAGGACAGCACGCATGAACATCAAGTTAGAGTTTCCGACCGATAATAGAAACAAAACAAACAATACCAGCTCCCGGCACCGGGGCTCACGCACACATACAACACATTCACAACTCGCACGAAAATGGAGCAAGCGTTTACACGTAACGCTTACACTGCCGACACGACTACGCACACATACAAACGCCCGGGGAAATTCGGAGGGTAGCTAGTTTACAGAGAGCTCCCGCCCGTGAGCCGGGCAAAGGGAGTCGGCTGACGGCGCGGCTCTGCTTACGGTGGGTGGTGTGAGGTAGGAGGCACGGGCCGTAGTACTAGAGACACATTGATCCACAGCGTCTGGCAACATCGATTGTGCAGTTTCCTGCAACGGTTGCCATGACAACCGCCCACCTCTGCAACCCGCCCGACTAACTTTTCTATTACGAAACGCTCGATTTTCGTTAAGTCACGTAATGATGATAATGATATGGGAAAGTTTTGAAAGGCCCTTAATATTGTTTGAAAGATACAATTGAATCTGGCGGCCTTTGTTTGAGTGGCTCACGAAGCGTGAGGTCGTGGATTCGATTCCCGGGCGAGAGATATTTCGATTGGTGAATTCGAACGTTGGTTCTATTCTAATAATTGTTTATAAATGAGTTATGTATATGTCTATTAGCTAAAAGTGTGAAAGCAACATAGACAAAGGATTTAAAAGAAGATGGTATTAATTACGTTTTCGCCGAAGTAAACCGTGCCGACGTTTGGAAAACTTTTGTATACAAACGTTGTCAAATTTCCTAGACATAGTTTAATATGTCGCACACTTATAATATGTTAAAGAGTTTATGTCACTGGGAAGCTTTCGTTTGTTTTGTAGAAAATTAATTAATTAAGTATATAAACAAATTACATTGATTAAATAGGATATCATTTAATTCATAAACATAGTTAATGGTAACTGTACATAATTACCCTTTCATTATTTTAAAATACTAATAAATCAAAATCGATGATACTTTATAGCGCCTGTAGCTCGGCTAGCTGAGGCGAGCTAACGCGATCATCGAAGCTAAGCAACGGGCGATTCAGACAGTGTTATGATGATTACCATGAACAAACAAGGCCGTAGTTTTTAAAGTGGCATTTTCATCTGGGCGCTAAAGTGGGTCTGATGACACGTTAAATTGTAGGTCCCGGCCGTTAGTCTTAGTACAAGCAGTCGTTTAGCCAAGTCAGAGGCCTTCGGGCGGCTTAAAAAATTCTCAATACCAGAGCTAGGCCACTTAGGTCATACAAAGAATAATTTATTGTAATTTATTAGAATTTATTGCAATTTATTATAATTTATTGTAATAAGTACAAATTGCCATACTAGGTTTATATAGTTAGTAGTATAATAAACATAGACGGTTTGGCTAAAATGCTGGCAGATAATGTTTATATTTATATATATGAAAAAAAAAGAAGACCAAGATACTTTTTGTCTATACATTGGTATACCTAAGCCGACAGAGTAATCAAAGTCTAACGCCAAATCAAAGCTTAATGAAATGTCTGATAAGTTTTTAGGCAGGTTAATCGTTTTCAAAGTCAAAGTCAGATAATGAATTTACTGTAGTTTCAGACTGATAAGTTCTCTATCTGGTTTTATGCTCGACTGAAATCTGTGTTAGTCTTTACAAAATGACTTATGAAAGTTGCTTTATTACTAAGTTTCAATATCGGGTACATTGATGGATTGTATAAGGTATTCCTATCTCAGTTAAGGAGCGATCATCAAAGGCTACGATCGATGTGCACTGTCTATAGATGGACGACCATGCAAAAGGATGGCATTTAATAGAAGCATGAAAACCAGGACATTGGTGGCGATTCAGCGGCACACACGACTAAACTAAATTTAAAGAAGCCCCGTCTCTTTTCATCTTAGGTGGCCAGAAAGAGACGTTTAAATGTAGAAAATATAGGCGACTTTAGAATCCACTCACTTGTATCACCTCTAAAACTGCCTGCACATTCCATATTTGACGTGATTTTAGTTGTTTTGTCTGTGGTTCAGAACGTGCCGTCTCTTTCTGGCCACCTGAAATGAAAAGAGACGGGGCATCTTTAAATTTAGTTTAGTCGTGTGTACGGCAGAATCGCCACCATTATTGTGAATCGAAGGAAACGTTAAATTGTAGGTCCCTGTACAAGCAATAATTAAGTTATGTCTTAGCCCAATAGGTGGCTTGAAAACTCTCGACACCAGATCTTAGCCGTTTAGCTTGTATGGAAAGACCGACATTTTTTTTACATATAAAAATACAGCACAAAGGTATACTGATATATACTAGATGCTTCCTGTGATTTTATCCGCGTTTTCCTTGGACAAAAAGCCGCTTACATATATGTTAATTCAGAATCTAAAATAACTCCGCTTTCATAATAATTGTACAGCCGTTTGCACGTGAAATAGTCAGTCCCAACAGTGAAAAGGTTTTTTTAATCGGTTCAATAGTTTTTTAGCCGATTCAATTAAAATAAGGGATTAATGGTTTCTTTTAGTTAATCGACAATTGAAAATACTAGCGTCATTAGTGTAGGGGATAGTTTACCTTCCCAAGAGTGAAGGAATTTTCGAAATCGGTTCAATAGTTTTAAAGCCGATTCAATTGAAACAAGCAATGAATTTTTTCGTCTTTGAAATTTATTCATAACAAATATTTATTTATTTCATTTTATTTATTCACTAAATGCGTAAGTTTGTGTGTGTGTTTGTATGTTTGTTACTTCTCCACGCTCAACGGCTAAACCGATTAAATTTAGTACGGAAATAGGTTAGACCTTGGATTAACACACAGGCTACTTTTTATCCCGATAACATTACTGGTTCCCATGAGATGCGCTAATAACATAAAATCTATTTTACTCTTTAACGCTCAAACGGCTCGACCGATTATGATAGGTAAGACCTTTTTTTTTTTAGACACATTCACACACGGCTGGTTAGCCCCATACTGAACCATTTCTAGCTCGTATTATGGTTGCTAACACAACTGATATACTACATATACATACATACATATTATATATAAACACATATTTAACACCCAGACCCACAGCCAACAAATTTAATTAAGCACAAAGATGTTGACCGGGCCGGGAATCGAACCCGGAACCTTCTGATTAGCAGACCGGCATTGTGACCTTTACGCCAACGAGGTCGTCAAATCAACCTTGGATTAACGTATAGCTTATCTTTATCCTGGATTAACGCGGGTAACACCATGGAGCGCAAATAGTATAGATATAGTGAATAATGTATGAATGTGAAATTGACGAGAACGTACTGTATCAAATGTTATAAAATGTTAAAATAGGATACGTTATGACGAATAAATGATATTCTATTCTATTCTGTTCTGTTCTGTTCTGTTCTGTTCAGTTCTGTTCAGTTCTGTTCAGTTCTTTTCTGTTCTGTTCTGTTCTGTTCTGTTCTGTTCTATTCTATTCTATAAAAGGAAGGATAAAATATTGGTTATTATTTGCTCGGATGAAATCTCTTAGGTATACAGACATCCTTGAAGAGTTGATTACGCAATCTACACGTGTATGTTAATATTGGAAGTTCACAATAAACGATACCTATCAGCTTACGAAACGTAACCTATTTCTGCTACATTAATAAGAATTAACTTAGTACCAATAATCTAGGTTGCATAATATTAGAAGAAACTTATAACACAGTTTCTATAAACTACTTTGGGAGCCTTTGGATTCTTATAACTGTTTTATTGTAACCTATGTTCTCTATATTTGTTTCTTTTTAACATTTAAATAAATAGATAAAAATACCTACGGACCTGTGATACAGGTTACAGGTACCAGTTAATCTTTAAGGTATCATGTAGACATAAGAACTTTGTAAGTACACTTTTTTTTACAAATAAGTTTATCTTTTACATTTATCTTTAAAATAACTAAATAAAAGTCTTAATTTCAGGCTAGTGAGACCCATATAGCAAACAAATTTACAGATTTATTATAAAAATAACTTAAAATTAAATTGTTGGCACTATAGAGGGGTGCCAGTCAAAGTAAAATGTAAAAACAAATCAAAATAAATAGCCGATTTTATAAAAATAAAAAGCCAATTATAAAAAAGTCCCTTGTTTTTGTGCTCCTCTTTTGAAACCAGAACGTAGCGAAGGGTTCCAGAGTAGAATTAAGTTTATTCACTTAGTTTTTTTATAAACTTTTTAAGAAAATCATTATATTTACCACACTTAGGAAACCCTCATCACATCTCATATTTCTGAACTCCATAAACTGCTAACTTTTAATAATACAATACAATACGACTTTATCGTACACCAAATACAATAACAATATTACATTAGAAGAAGAAAAAAAATATTATTATAAGTGTGACTGTTTTCTACACAGAAATAAAAAATATGCACAAAATTTTCTCGACTAAAATATTATTAACTGTAGTTGACCATTACTCAAAAAACAAGCTTTACATTTTCCAATAAATCCTATGCAGGATTTGATCCCCCCTGCAGGCGCACAACGGGGGATAATTTACTCCATGCCGAGAGGCTTCAGTGTGCTCTTACCTTAACTGTCACCCCGTGTACTTTAACGAAGGAAAGACAATTTTATCCCTGAGAAAAAAACTTGTTTATCTTGGTGGTTGGTTCAAACGAAGGTTAAGTACTAAGTAAGTAGCTTTAGTTTATCTGAAAAAAATACTTGGCACTTTGGATTAAAAAAACAGTTATGCCATACAAAATGCTCGTAGGTCCACGATTAACACATGGAAGACCTGTTTTCAATTAATTTTCCATTTATTCATTAATTTTCTTAAAAGGTATTAAAATAATAGTTACCAGCAAAAAGAAGTTATTTCGTGTGTTTAATTATGGATGAAATTATCTTTCCCCCTGTTGTGCTACGTCACTTGCAGCGAGCACATTCGATACTTGACACTTGATTTACAATATCGAGGGGCTGAAAACTAAGTATTTACTAATTTGTCGGGATTTTTACTGAAGCCCAGTATTTGGGGTGGACTGAAAAGTGTGTTCGCTTTAGGGCATTTTTTGCGGCAGTTCATATGAGGATTATATCCTTTGCTGGCAATTTACATCGCTCTTCATATTCGCTAATCCGTGTTTGCTGAATTTGACAATTATTGACGAATACGCTTACAGTCAAATACCAAAAAAATATAACCAATCACAAAATGAGTAAACAAATTCGCTATATGTATTTGTCAAATAGGCGAATGAAAGTAAGAAAGAGAAATACATTATTAATTAATGATAATTACAAACATGATATGAAATCACTTTTTTATACAATAAATGGGATTCCGCTTTATCACAAATCATCTGATGGTAAGCGACATTATGATCTAAGATGGAGTGCGCTTACTCGGAAAAATCCGGTTCACTCTTGCTATGAAAACCGCCAAATTGTAGTTTTCGGGTAACCGGGAACTTCCACATCTTCGCGGTTCACACAATGAAGGTGGAGGCAAACCGACTGCGTGCGACCAATGCGACTTTAGTATCTTATCACTTAATTTAAAAGAGCAACCACAATAAAAACCAGAAGAATTTAGAAAAGTTATAAGTGGTGTAAATAACACAACTTTTTAATAAAGATAGATTGCACGTGTCGACTGTAGTATACGAGTATGTCTGTATCATATTTTTATGGTCATCTATACTCGTATTTGGACTACATACGGGTATTTATCGTGAGTACACAACACACAGCAATAAACCTTTTTTTGGTATTACTAAGTCTAAGGTGTAGTACACCTAGTCTGGAATGTTTTGCTCTCTTTACAACTGGGTGGTTGCTAGTTAGGCGAGTAAGAAAATACTCTACTACCAAGCAATACAATGATATGTATTTTTGATTTTCCTTACCACTTACTTACCAAGTGAATAAGCTGTGAAGTTAAGCAGTATATACGAGGGTGAATCAAAAAATTCTTGGAATCAATATTAAAAAATGCAAAGATTTAAGTAATAATATTTTATTTTTCTACATAATCTCCCTCCAATGCAATGCATCTATACTTCCGCCAAATTCGATGTGAAATGTTTACCAACAAAGCGTTGCCTAGCAACCACTGACAGCAGTGGTAACGAACTTTTTTTTCTAATGTTAAATTTTTTTTCTAATATTCAATATAGAAATACTTGTAATACAAACGAATATCGGCAAACAAGTGTTGAAGGACCGGCCATGTTTGAGATGTTTGTTTACGATTTATTTTTAGCACGTTTTTTTTTACACTATTGATACGTTACAAGAATACATCTTCACATTGTATTCTCCCTAAAATAGCACTTAAGTATGACGTAGATTTTATAAGAAACTTGTCATTGAAATGTATACTAAAACTGTTATTTTTAGTGATTACAAATCACTATTTCCCTTAAATAAAAATATTTGTTGAAATTGCATCTTACTTAAATATAGCGTACAACGGAACATCGTATAGCAGGTCAATAATGCGACTAAATAAAAACTAACTTGTCAATTAGAATTTTTAAGGGTTTTAGTGTTTTATTTTATTTGGAAGAATAATAGACAAGTGGCCAATGGTTTGAGATTCCTGCACTCAAACGACAAAATAGCTAGGGTTGATGCAAATTCCAATGTAAGTAATCACTGAATATTCTGATTTCCTTTTAAACCCACTTCTTGGCAATTTGTTATTGCTATTAATCTTTAAATACAGTAAATATGACTTTTCAATTGAAATTACAAAAAGTCTGGACGACTTTTATGACAAAATATAGAAATTCTGATATCCTTAGCACTTTCTTGAAGTGATAACCCTAAAATTGTATTTTTTTTGTTTGTTTACATTTAGTTCACATCGAATTTGGCGGAAGTATAGATACGCGTTTCTTACTTCCTTATTCCTTGTGAAAAAAAAATATTTTCTTGACTCTCGCAAAAGTCCTCTACGGCAGCTATAACCGCGTCATTATCGTGAAATTTTGTTCCACGAATTTCCTCTTTTAATTTTGGAAATAAGTGAAAATCACTTGGGGCTAAATCATCCGGAGAATATGGTGGGTGGTCAAGGAGATTGAAGCCAGCACAGCGGATTGTGTTGAGCGCAACTTCCGATGGATGAGCGTTATCTTGGAGGAACAACACGCCCAACGACAGTTTTCCACGACGTTTTTCTTTAATCACTTCACGCACTTTCGGGATTAAATTTGCATAATAGGGTCCAGTAATCGTCTGGCCTTTTGGCATGTAATCAATAAAAAGGATTCCTTCACTATCCCAGAACACAGAGGCCATAACTTTGCCAGCGATAGGAGCAACTCGAAATTTCTTAATGGATGGAGAGGATGGTCGTTTCCAAGACATGCTTTGTCTTTTTTCAGGATCAAAATGGTGGACCCACGTTTCATCCATAGTGACAAGACGACGGCAAAAATTATCTGAATCACGCTGGAACATTTCGAGATTACGCTTGGAAATTTCCAAACGTCGCTTTTTGTTTTCGTCGGTTAACATTCGTGGCACCCATTTTGCAGACACTTTTTTGAACCCCAGTGAATCAATTAAAATGGATTGAACGCTACCAAAAGATATCTTAAGGATCTCAGCTATATGTCTTATAGTCATTCTTCTGTCTTCCAAAACCAGATTCTCAACCTTTTTGACATTTTCTTCTGTAACGGAGGTTGAAGGCCGCCCAGAACGCGGGTCATCTTTACAGCTTGATCTACCTCTTTTAAATTCAGCCACCCAGTACGCAACCGTAGAATAGGGTAAAACATCACCCCCTAATGCCTGCTGAATGTCCAAAAAAAATTCCTTCGTAGAAATTTTTTTCAAACTGAGATACTTTATCACCGCACGTAACTCACTTTTATCCATAATTTTAACTTTTTAGCAACTCGTTGCACAAAAAAAAATATTACATGCGAACGAACTGACAAAAACAAGTGACAGTCTGCATGAATATAGTGTGATAGACACTCTTTAATTTTAATATCGAACTTGATCCAAAAAAGTTTCATATATATGCACTTCTAAGAACTTTTTGATTCACCCTCGTAGATACTGTAGATAGACTTATGATTACAAATCTTTGGAGATGTTTTGTACACATATATATAACACACACAAATTCCACATCCCTCACATATACGTCCTACCAATCACACACATACACACAACCCACACACATACACACACACACACACATCCATAACATAAACACACAACATAATTGTAGATTTCGCTAGAATTTGTAAATAACTGATATGAAAAAAAAACATTAGTGTTTATAACTATAATTATTTGTTCGGGGAAGACTATTTTTTAAGCATATTTTTGTCAAATAAAGCATTTTGTATTTGTATATGAAAACCCACTCACCTAAGAAGTTTTAAACAAGGTTTTAACCTCTTACCGAAAGTAATTCTTCTATAACAGGGCAATAGAACGCTCAAGGAGTAAGGTGTAAATTTCATTATTTGAACTAGATATTCTAAAGGCTTCAGTGGGCTTGCGGTCATTCTCAGTATTACAGACCTTTATATAACACCCGGGAGGAATCAAAGTAGTTTGTTGAAATAGATTGACGCGATACATTCCTAGGTATATTGGTTTCCTAGAACTGTTATATCAAAGTGAAGGTTCAAAGGCGGTGTTTGATACCAGTAATACTTACTGTACCTACAAGTTTCAGGAACAAGATATTACAGTGTAAACTCCATGTAACGTCACTCGGTTTAGCGTCAAATTCTCTAAAGCGTCGAAATCAATGGCTTTAGCTTGTATTCCATACAATCTCTCCATTTTACGACCACTTTCTATAACGCCATAAAATGCACAGCCTACTACAGTGTCGTTATATAGAGTTTGCACTGTATTTTAATAGTCCCGTTCAAAAAAAGATATGTTTATCAAAAAATATATTAAGTCTGAATAAATCGAGTGTCCGTACATCAAATATTTCTCCAAAAAAGTGATAGGGTAGGAAGGAGGGGAGAGGGGGGGTTTGCGATTATAGTAGAGTAACGGAAACCAAAACAAAAATTTATGGAATTCTTGTCTGTCTGTCTTGTACGTAATAAATTCGAATTTTCTTGTACGTACCAAAATAAGTATAAATCTTCGTAGAGAGTTGGTTCTTTAGACGGCCTTTAAGCTATTTTTCGGGTATTTTTCCGTTTACGATTTAGAGCGAAAAAACTGTAAAATCAAGATTTTGCCTGAATGAATTCGAAAAAGTTTACTCTCTTTCGAAACGCTAGAAATATAATTATATAAGTACCTTAGAGCCTGAAGTCGGTCTAAAATACAATCATGATGGTGTGTGCAGTGAAACTCACTCGGCGCTGCGTTTTCCCTGTTCTTTTGTGTCTGCAGTCTGGCTGTGCTGTGGCTGCCAGACGGAGTCGAGGACCGACACCGGTATAATACAGTCTAGTATTTAAATACCGGTTACAAAAATTTAGTTTAAGATTTGACTTAATTTTTTTAATTATTAAGTCAAATCACACCAGAGGGCAGAATATGGTAAATTTTATAAATAGACCGAAAACCTGTCTTTGTACACTCCCATATCCTACTAATATAATAAATGCGAAAGTGTATGTATAAGTGTGTATGTTTGTTACTTCTTAACGCTCAATCAGTTTCACCGATTTTGTTGAAATTTGGTATGAAGATATGTTAGACCTTGGTTTTTTTATAACTATTTGCGTTTGACTACAGCTTGCCTGGTGTTAAATAATACTATGGTCTACGATGTGACACGCTTACCTAGAAAATACCTATAAACTCCCTCAGGTTGGTTTAACACATAGGCTACTTGTTATCCCAAAAACCCAATTGTAGTTGCCGTGGTATATGCAAATAACTTACAAATCTTTGTCTCCCTTTCGTTCCAACTCTCTCTCTCCAACGCTCCAAATGAAAATAAGTTAGATCTTGGATTAACACATAG
Organism: Mellilla xanthometata; assembly: GCA_035578125.1. Lineage (NCBI taxonomy): Eukaryota > Metazoa > Arthropoda > Insecta > Lepidoptera > Geometridae > Mellilla > Mellilla xanthometata. Next base: position 1,787,542 of record JAPUBQ010000015.1, on the reverse strand, counting down.
GCTACTTTTTATCCCCCATTAATTTCTTTTTGCCCTGGATTAACGCGGGTAACCCCTGGGGGCGCAGCTAGTTTGTAGTAAATTGTTTTGATTTAAAAATAAACTAGCTATATTAGAAAATCCGGTAACGTCCTCCTATTAAGGAGGAGGAGACACTGTGCTTCACAACACAGGACTTATCCTACAGTGAAGCACAGGGTACATCTTGTTGTTGTACAATAGTATGTAAGATACTTTTGTAAAAATATTCTTTTTCATTATTGTACACCACTTTATTTGGACAAATAAACGTTTTATTTATTTCAAAATCAAAATCAAAATCAAAAATAGTTTATTAATGGACCTATAACAGGGCTTACGTAACTACATACTATAATTAACATACAATTAATCGTCCTATGGCATATACAACTTCGGCCTTATTGAATAATTTGCACAGTTTGTATAGCTGATTAGTTTTGACTAAGGCCGCTGAGTTTACTCCATGGACCCCAACCTAGGCGTGAGCCTGTGTCTTGGCGATCCATATTTCCTCAGGTACCTTATCTGAAGTTCGTACGCTTGTTACACAGAATTGTTTTATTACACCATGTCTATAATATTAGACTGATTTAGTATGTGAGCCTAGTGAGCATTGTTACTTATATGGCTAATATGTGTGTGTGTTTGTGTGGGTGTGTGTGTGTGTACGTGTTTATTTATAACGTTTAACCGGCATCAGTCCCCAGGCACGGGCGTGGTTGTGGCAGAGTGGCCAATGGCGGCTGTCCGCATTCATTAATCCCTCGCAATGTATTCCGGACGAGCCTCGCCAGATGCTAATTTGTATGGGTTTTTGCTGCGTTGCACTGTCCGCGTTTGATAGAAGAATTTTATCGGATTTTCTGATTTTGCTTGGAATCAAAATTTATTGATCGCATCCTTACGGAAAATAATATTATTTATTTACAAATTTGACGACCTCGTTGGCGCAACGGTTACCATGCCGGACTGCTAACCAGATGGTTCCAGGTTCGATTCCCGGCCCGGCCGACATCTTTGTGCTTAACTAAATTTGTTGGTTGTGAGTCTGGATGTTAAATATGTATCTATATAAAATATATATGTATGTAAATGTAGTATATCAGTTGTGTTAGCAACCATAATACGAACAAGAAATCGTTCAGTATGGGGTTAACCAGCCGTGTGTGAAATGTAAAACAAAAAAAAATTAAATTGAGATCTGATCAGAGATTTTGATTTCCTAAAGAGCTGCTTTATTTTGAAACTAGAAATAATTTGATAATAGGGATGCTGACACTTTGTTCGTTTAGCTAATTTTAATTAAACATGGGAACAAAAACGGTTTCGTACATTTTGTATGCCTTAAAGTAAATTAACCCTAGTGCCTTAAGGTAAATTTTGTAGTGTCAAATAGATATTTGTTCTACTAAATTTGTTATCAAAAATAATTACTAGATTTTTACGAAATACTGAAGAAGACAACCATATCGGTGGGGTAAAATATGGAAATCATTATTTATGGCCATGTCTGCAAAAGTGCCTATTTTCTTGGTCTAAAGACAATAAAAGTGTGTATAAATGCATATTTTAATAAGTACCCAGTCATAACAAACCAACACTTCCAAAGCGTCACCCTCGTTAGAAAGCTCTTCTATTTCACCCTCGGGGCATAGATCTCGATTTACAAAACTTTTCCGTCTGTCGCGACAACAACTTAAAATTTAATTCCCCATCACCGCAGTCTACGTGCGAGTGCACAAATATTTAAGCTCTTTAGCCACCTGTGTTCCTGGTACAATTGCCGGGCGGGAATCGCAGCCGTGACATCTCAAATCAGCTAGCTGCATGGTGGGTGGTAACGCGATGCAGGGCGGACGGACGCAGCCAGGCTTTTTATGTAGCCCTAGTAGTTATCTGCGGACTTTGCTGAAAATACCAGACTTTTTTGGTAATTTCTACCTACGTCTTTTTTGGGTTCCGTACCTAAATACATAGTAAAAAGGGGACCCCATTACTAAGACTCCGTTATCTGTCTGTCTCCAGATTATATCTCAGAATCCGCAATAGTTAAAAAGCTGAAGCTTTCATAAGTTATGTATTTGGCGTGCCGCTATAGCAACATATACTAAAAATATATTAAGGGGGTCCCCATACAATAAAAGTTTCTATTTTTATTTTTGGACAAATAAACGTTTTATTTATTTATTTAATTTATAAAATTTAGTAAAAATAAATATTTAAGAGGGGCTCCTATACAACCATGGCATAGAACCCTTCATGCGCGAGCCAAACTCGCACTTGGCCAATTATTTACAATGCGGACTCAATAAGTATATTTTGAGCAAAAGACTATTAAATAATCAAACAGGTATTGCTAACTAAATGCCAGTTAAATTGTGTCAAAAAACTTTACGCGCTTGTAGTTCATTAAAACCACGATCTTTATTTGCTACGGCATAATACTAGTAAAGTATATAACTCGTTATTTTTATTATTTGACAGTAGCCAAACCTATAACCACTGTTTCAAAATACGGTATCCAAACTTAGATCAAGTACATATTTACATGTTTATATAATGTCAGCAAATAGTTAACTAATCGAACGAATAAATAGAGTACCTTGAGTAAATTGTGTGGGAGTAAGGAGCTTTGTAAACAGACCCGGGTGTTGCTGAGTCGTGAGGTTACACGCTCCTGCTGGTTAAGGCCTAGGCTGTTTGACGAATCAGGCTCAAGGATTCGTGGAAGTTGGAAGCTTGGAAGCTGCTCCTCATAGATACAAGTTCGCTCAGTTCTGAGGAGCACACTCATTTTCTTTCAGGACATAAATATTAGGATAGTTTGTAAATATTATAGAATAATTTAATCTGCTTTGTATGTATATCCTATTGGTTCAAAAAAAATGATTATTATTGTTATTATTATGGAAGTGGGGTTAATACACAGTGAACCATTTAAAATAAAATCGCTGAGTCTCTCTCACCTTGCATTGACGTCAATGCAATGCGAGACAATTACATTTCAATGAAAGTAGTTAGAGTTTGGATTGGGCTTCCATCGCGTTAACACGTATTCTAAGCCACTTCTGATTTTCTATTTCAAAAATAAATCTATGCAATTAAAAATATATTTTTTTTAACTATTTCCTGACCCTCGCCGTAACAGTTCTCTGCCTATGTGGATGCAACTGAAAGCAAAAGCTGGGAGGGCCTCAGTGTGTATCCACTGAAGAACCTGAAGCCCTCCATCAAGCATCGAGGCTGGGCATCGAGGGGGTTTTAGTGGTTAAAAATCCCACATAACCGATATGCATTCCATTGTATCTATCGTAATGAAGATTTCCCCTTCGTAAAAAAAGACTCTATGACGAAAACATCGAGGCAACAGTTTTTTAGTGAAATTTGTACCATCGTAAAATACTTTTCCATAGACGTGCTAAAAATATTTAGTTTTGCTTTGCTCACTAGTCAACTTACATATATAAAATTTTGAAATATTATGTTTTTTATGCATGAAAGACTTGCGCTTGACCACAACTTATGATGTTAAGTGCCATTGCGGCCTAGGATGGAGTGCCTTTGCCTAGAAGAAACCGGTTCACTCTCGCCTTGAAGGCAGCAAGGTTGTGGTGGGTGAATATATGATTGCAAAAATGCTAAATTCACAACTTCACAAGAACATAATACAAAACCTTACAAAAGCTCAAATTGACTGAAGTATTAAAAATGACATTATTGTTTTTAAAAAATGGAATGTATCTCAAGAATTTGTAGGTACCTCAACTAAACAAAAAGTATCACATTGTAACATATTATTTCATATTCCAACCGTTCAGTGTAATCGAAATCGCAATGCTATAAAAGTGTCCATAAAATCGTTTCTAGCGTTTATTTGGATCAGATTTATCTACATACATACATACATACATATATTATGCACTATTATGATGCACTCTTACCTAGCTATTATGCAATATTATGACATCATTCAGGGAGAACGTCTTAGAAACGATGCCAGCTCAGTCAGGCGTCTGGCCATCTTACGTATCGTAGGTCGTGGTTTCGATCCCCGCCAATGAGTTCCGGTGGAGGGAAATATTGTAATAAAAAAACGCCCGGCTAGAAACCACCCTCAAGTAGGAAAATCTGTTGTCAAGAACCTAATAGTGTTTTGAAGGATCCTCCTTGAGAACCAGATGTACACGTATATTACAATCCGAAACAAATCATTAATTTAATTTAATGTAATAATAATATTTAGGGGCAGAAGGGGGGCTCGCGTACAATTACAGCCTTGGCCAAAAGTATTAGGCACCCCCAATAAAGTAGCCCCACACCTGTGCAATTTGAACAATAGGTAAGGATTATTACTGAAAGCGTTGCCGGTGTCATAAAACACCGTTTAAGATAATAAGTGGCAAATTTTAGCAGTAATAAAAAACCTAGTGCAAGAATAATAGAATATCTAGCTTTCTTCTTTCTTTCTTGTATGTTAATATTGTGGCGTAGACAGCCTTTGCGCGTCTTGATGACGTCATCGCCGTTTTCGGACTTGGCGTCAACTGTAGAAGTTTTTCGAATGTCAAATGGCTGAATAGCCTATACTGTGGAAACTCCGCATCTCGTCTGAGATGCCTGGGTTCGAGCCAAGACAAGTTTTTAGTCTGACACAGACAGCGGAGGCTTAGTAATAGAGTCCAGTTTTTACCTTTTAGGTGTGGAACCCTAAAAATATGTATAAGATAAACCATTTATTGATAATTATAAAAATTACCATATGAAATGCAATCAATATGTAATGATGTCAATATTAATAAAATATAAATAATATTATTATTAGACAATTACATGTCACAGCAAATAATATAAAAAAAACTTTTTTTTTCCGATATTAAAAAAAAATGCCATTGAATAGAAAGTTCTCTGAACCAGATTCTTGCGCTTATTTTTGAAAATGCTGATATAATTAGAATATTCGCAAAAATGAATATTGAACTCTTCGTATTGCCAATTAATTAGTAAAAGCTTACGCCCGATCCATTTTCGGTTATTCCATTTGTTATTTTCATTTTGTATGAACGTTCCAGAAAATTCTCAACAGTTCAAAGGATATTTTTCGTCTTAATTCGCCGAAAATAATTCAATAACTAAATAAAAATAGGTCCGTATATAAATGTAGCGCCAGTAACTAAGGCGATCTGACACGATCATCGAGGTTAAGGAAGGGTCGATGCGGTTAGTCTTTGGATGGTTGAACATGCACAAAACTTTCTTTTAAAAAGTGGCCTTTTCATCTGCATGCTACCGTGGTTCGAATGACATGTAATATTTTGGACCTGGTACGAGCGATAGTTAAGCTAAGTTAGACTTTTGAAGCCGCCCGAAGAGGCCTTCGTGCAGTTTAAAAATCTCGACACCAGAGCTTGGCCACTCAGCTCATACGACGAATAAGAAGAAGACATAGATGAGGGTCAAGTACTGATAGACATTACTACCACGATTTTAGTATTAGTATGACGTATTAAGCATTTAGCTGTTCACGTAAACCTTTGGAAATTTACTCGCTTGATTTCTAAAAAAAACTTTAAAAGAAATTTTAAGAAGTAATCAGAACTTTCTGGAACAAAGACTTTGAGCCTATCCAAGCCCAGTTTCCTTAGATTTTAGATATACGAAATGAGTTCTCTCTTTGAATTACTTACTTATACGAGTACAGCGTGTAATTATTTCGTTTGCAGATAATAATTAACTTGATTTCCATCGCTTCGGGCCTTGCCTATGTTCTTAATATAATATGTTATTATTAGCTTTTAGCTACAAATTACGTAACTTAAAAATGTATTCTCTTTAAAAACTATAGTTATACATACAAATAAAGTCATATATATCTATATATAAAGAATTAAATTTAAAAAAATTGATTTATATAAAGATACAAGCTGACCCGGCAAACGTTGTTTTATAGTTAAAACACTACAATATATCTGATCAGTTATCTATCTGAGTGGGATGAAAAAAAATACTAAAATGGCCATAAAAAATTGCGGTTGGTGTTAAAAAAATATTTTGGGTTGTGTGTAGGTATTATTATTATTTATTATTATTATTATTTTCAGCCTGTTGTGTCCCACTGCTGAGCAAAGGCCTCTCTTCCCTCCTTCCAGACAGCCCGGTCTTCGGCTTTGGTGGCCCAGTTTGTGTCATATTCGTCTAGATCATGACGCCACCTTTGTCTGGGTCGACCCCGAGGTCGTTTTGTGTTCGGTACCCAAGTAGTACAAACCTTCGCCCAGCGGTCACCTGACATTCGGTAGACATGTCCCGCCCAATCCCATTTCAGCTGTGCAGACTTTTGGGTTGCGTCGGTAATTTTTGTTTTGGAGCGCAGAATGGTGTTCCGAATCCTGTCTGTCAATTTGACACCCAGGATACTGCGCTCCATTGCCCTTTGGCAAACCCCAAGGGCGGTTCGTTGATTTTTCGTCAATGACCAAGTTTGTGCACCATATGTGAGGATGGGCAGAATGCATGCGTCCATGAGTTTACGTTTAAGGCAGAGTGGAAGGTTGCCCTTCATGTAGTCCTTCATGGCCCAATAGCTCTTCCAGGCGTTTTCAGTTCTTCTGGCGATTTCAAGTTCTTGTCTCGCCTGGAAAGATACTATTTGGCCGAGGTATATATACTCGTTGACGTATGCAATCTCCTCACCCCCAACATGTATCGGTCGTTTGATACTATTTGTCATGAGCTTGGTCTTCGATCGATTTATCTTCAAACCGACCTCGAGGCTTGCATTGCTCAGATCTTCGAGCATTACCCTAAGTTCTGCTGCTGAGGAAGAAAACAAGACTAGATCATCGGCGAATCGAAGGTTGGTAAGTTTCTTTTCGCCGACGTCAATGCCTTTGCCTTGCCATCCAGGTGAAAGTTTCCTGAATACCTCCTCAAGCGTTGCCGTAAAAAGTTTCGGGGAGAGGGGGTCACCTTGTTTTACTCCTTTTGTGATTCTAAAGGATGGGCCGTTACTATGGATTTTGATGTCTGCTGTGCTATCGCGATATATAATACGAAGGAGATTTATGTATGTTTTTTCAATACCTTGGTTTGTAAGTGCTTGAAAGAGTGATTTATGACTAATGCTATCAAAGGCTTTTGAATAGTCTATAAAGGCTATGTACAATGGGATTTTGTATTCTTGATGTTTTTCTATGAGCTGGTTTAAAGAGTGAAGGTGGTCAGTGGTGGATAGGCCTCGGCGAAATCCAGCTTGTTCTGGGGGTTGGTGGGAGTCTAATTGAGTAGCAATTCGGTTTTCTATAACTTTAATAAATAATTTATATATATGTGAAATAAGGCTGATTGGCCGATAATTACCTATATCAGTCTTTTCACCTTTTTTATACAGTAATATTATTGTAGAGTGGCAAAAGTCTTTTGGGAAGATTCCAGTCTGTAGGATAGAGTTAAATAAATTGGTAATATGAGGGAGAAGTGAAGGCTCTCCAATTTTGATAGCTTCCGTTGTAATTTCGTCCTTGCCGGGGCTTTTACTATATTTCATACTACGAAGAGCGCAGTGGACTTCGAAACCACTTATTGGAGCGATTGATTTGGAGCATACATATTGTTCTAAAGGTTCTATGTTATTTGAGCTAATGTTATATAGTTTAGTGTAATATTCTGTACATATACGTAAAATGTTTCTTTTATCAGTATATTCTTTACCATCGTTATCTTTAAGCCGTGTGATATTAGTTTTTCCTTTTGATATACCTTGCTTAGCTTGTTTCAAGGATTTGTTAGATTCTAGTGCATTTTGAATTACATTCAAATTATGATTTCTGATGTCTTTCCGGATACGCTGCTTAACTAGTTTATCTATTCTACTGTATTCTGGTGTTCTGTATGGGGTCTTTAGTCGTTCTTCAAGTAAAAGTTTTGTCGAAGTAGTAAGTTTCTCGAGTTTTTGTTTCGATGGCTTCACTTTTAAACTAGCTCGTTCAATACTTTTTTTGAGATCTGTGTATTGTTGATTGACGTCTTCGCATTCCCGAGTATTAAAGATGTCAAAACTGTTTTTTAATTCCAGTACAAAAACGTCTTTGTTTGCTGATAAAGATGTCTTGTCGATTCGTTTAATGCTATTTTTAATCATGTTAATTCTGCTTATTTTTGTATCGAATTGTAGTGTAATGCGAATAGGTTTATGGTCCGAGTCAAATCTGATTTTACGTAATACTTCAAAGTTCTTGATTATATCTTTTTTTGATGTTAGACAATAATCTATTTCATTTTTGGTTGTGCCATCTGGTGAATACCAAGTCCATCGACGACATGGTTTTTTGTAAAAAAAGGTGTTGCTGATACTAAGTTGTTGGCCAAAAGCAAATTGAAGAAGTCGAGAGCCGCGGTTGTTCCGCGTTCCTAGCCCGTAAGGACCAATGATGTTATGGTCATCATGTGTTTGCCTCTCTCCTATTTTGGCATTGAAATCTCCTATAACTAATGTCCATGTCCCTTTGTGTTCGTCGTAAATTTCGTTGAGTTGGTAGTAAATGTCTTCCACTTCATCGTCTGAGTGAGAAGCTGTCGGGGCATAGACTTGAATTACTGTCAGGGTCTTTGTATCTGTTATTCGAAATTTTATTAGCGCTATCCGGTCGGAGAATCCGATAAAGTCTAACACGTTGTGTTGCCATTTTTTCAATACTAGGAAACCTACGCCATACATACTACCAGAACCATTGTAGAATAATATATTATTTGACCTCTCTAATGTTTCTACGCCATTTCTTCGTACTTCAGCAAGACCTATAATATCATAATTAATGTTTTCTAATGCATTCTCTAGCTCTACTAACCTGGGCTCTGTGCGAAGAGTCCTCACGTTATATGATAATATTTTCAATTTCTCGGTATCCGTTTGCCTAGCCATGTTAGAATTCGTTTGACAGTTAGAAGCCGCCACCCGGGGATTGTATGCGCCCCGTGTCCCAGGAGTCCGTACCGTACTGTCATAGGTGACATTCCCGCTGGTGACGCCGGGTACTTGGGGCCTGGGCCTTGGTTTGTTCATCATGAGGGAAGAGGTTTGGACAATTAACCCACTACGCTGGTCCAATTGCGGGTTGTGGGTGCGCAGTAGTCTGCTAACTAGACCGGGGGCGCTGTTGGTACACCGCCCTAGGCACATCCTGCACTGATGTGTCTGTTCCACCTTGGCCTCAAATTGAGCCCGCGATGGCTTTTATGTTAGAGAGGGATTCGGGAAATGGGATTATGGGATAGGATGGTGGACATTTGGGAAAGGAGAAATTGGGATGGGGATACCACTATCACGGAAAGGATGGGAGGTGAAAGTGGTAGCTCGGGAGGCCGGGGTCGCATACCCGTGTGCTTTATCTAGCCCGCCGGACGAGACAGACTAGATCAAGCACCCCTGACCTGTATAATAATAATTATTTCCTGAGTATAATAATAATTATTTCAACCTGAGTACCTGACCTGAGTATAATAATAATTATTTCAAATTACCAACCTGAGTATAATAATAATTATTTCAAATATTTTTAAAATAATTATTTAATTAATTATTTAATTATTTCAAATATTTTTAATTTCGATTTCATTGCGGTGTGCAATGTTCTAAATATGGGTTTGCCTGAAATAAAAGAGAAGGTTAAAATTGAGTTTGTATTAAAAGTGTTACCGGTCACTATACACCTTCTAATTTCGACGAAACTTCCCCGCGAGTGTTAGGCATTAACTAAGTACCTAGGTACCCTGGTTAGGTAGTTCCCGGCCTCCCCACCACCGCAGGTACTTGTCCAGACGGAAACTGATCGAAACTGCACGCCAGACGCCCCATACAACCATACAACCATAGCCATCTCGTCTATCAATACAGTTGCAGCTAAAGGGGAGATTACAGATCGTAGGGCGATGAATTTTCAATTAGTGTTCCTCTTTTGAATCTCTGCCCTCCTGGTACCTGTTTGTTTTGTCGCACTCTCTTAGACTAATTAATTATTTTGATGTCTAGATGTTTTGACTGCTGCGCTTTTGTGGTTTAGGTACCGTACGTAAAAGTGAGTACTAAGCCGTCGCTGTCTGTCTGTCACCAAGCTGTATTTCAGAAACCGTGACCCCTTAGAAAGCAAAAATTTTCACAAGATATGTATTTCCCGTGTCTCTATAACAACAAATACTAAAACTAAAAAAACATTAACGGGGTAACATGTTAAAATAGACGTCTATTTTTTCGTATTTTTTTACGGTAACAGGCAGACGCTTAAAATTTGTCAGATTACACAATGTATTTTATACCTTTCGAAATAAATAAAATAAATATTTAATGGAGGCTCCCATACAAAAACGAATTAATTGTAAAATAAATTACTGTTCCGTGAGCCTTAATAAATTTTATATGTTATGTATTTTATTTCTTTCATAATTGTATTTTTTAACCGTAACTTATTTTATTTCTTTCATAATTATATTTTTTAACGTATTTTGCCAATAACTCTCATGTTTGTTTAAGGTCTAGTGTTTTCAAATTCACAATCCTAAATTGAAACTTAGCGGAATAGACTAAAAATATTGGCCAACTAGTATATCAAATCACATATAAATAGACTTATTCATAACCTTAACAAATCTAGTCTAGTCTGCATGTCTAGACCGTTTTTAATTGATTTTTTTAGGTATACTTACTTAATAATGGTCAGCGAATCCTTAGTTGCAAGCATGGCAAGCAACATTAAAGCCGTAACCACGTGGTTTATCGAGCCATAATAATAATAACTTCAGTTAAAGTACACATACGAAGCGGTATCGAGCGTACGACGTGAGTAACTCGTGGGTTTGTTTTCATCGGGAAGTACGATAATTTGGCTGCAAGCCTCTACCACGACACCTCACGATAAACCTTACCATCGCTTGTTTACAATCCACTGCGGCATCTGTTTAATAAATTAAAACAAGTGACAATCGCACGCGGCAATGTTCGCTTAAAATTCGAAAGTGTCGCCCAATTAGTCACGATTGCAAGTCTCGCGGTGGAGGGTGTCTGATGGAGCTGCGTTCGAACCTACCCCAAGGCGGGGTGTATTGCCCCCGACTGCACTGTAGCCACAGAATAGGAAGTAGGCTGTACTGCACTGTCACAACAAAGGGTGTGTTAGTTTAGTGCGGGGGCGGCGCGCCGTGAGACAAAAGGTCTGGAAGGAAATTGCATTTCGCTGTAAGTGTTTGTAGGTATGTAAGTGCAGTGTTGAGATTGTCTCGCTTGGATTGATTCTGTTTTGGTGTCAAGAGCAGGGTGCTAAGTAAACATAGCACATGTATAGAATAAACTAATAAATGTATAAAGTTGAATATTAATACTGGAATATAACTGGTGACACAGAAAATACGTCTAGACAAAGAAATTAATCGAATTTCTATAATTATTGCTGATTTTGTTACCATTATAACTAAAATTAAAGATTGTATCATAACAAAGAATTGGAGTGACAAGCATTAAAAAAGTCTTTAAGATGAGTTTAGTTATTTTTTATGTCACTTTTTACAAGACTGTAAGTAAAGCTTACTAGGTATTTAAAACATATGCAAAACTTCTCATAGAAAAATCAAGTCGCGAAATTTTGACGCGAGAGTTGGTATGTGTGTGTGTTTTTGATGAAATTTACGATGAAGATAGATTAGATCTTGGATTGACATATAGGCTACTTTTTGTCCAGGATTAATGTAAAACTATATTGAATCTAAAAAGTCAGTGCCAAAATGCAATAAAATCCTGCATTTTATTGTCAATGATAACGGTTGATGATTTAGTAAACATTACAGTAAATTAATTGTACAAATAAATTCAATGTATTATAGTATTGCCAAATAGTAGGCAATATATATGTAGTATTGCCTACTATTTGGCAATACTAAAACTGATGGGTAGTATGAAGGCTGCAGGGGGATGGTAACCATGGCAACCGGCTGATGGCCACCGTGCATCCTACAGGCCTGGGGATAAGGGAGACCGTGGAATTTGATAATACAGGACATTTAGCTCAAAGGAGAACATCGCGAGGAAACCGATATGTTTTAAGACCATAATATCTATACAAGCTGCGTCCTGCGGTGTTACTCGCGTTAATCCGGAACTAAAATAAGTTAATCCGAGAAAAAAATAGCCTATGTGTTAATTCAAGGTCTAACCTATCTTCACAGTAAATCTCATCAAAATCGGTCCAGCCGTTGTAGCGTGAAGGAGTAACATAGATTTTGAAGTTATTTGCGTATCCCACGAGAACCTCAAACATTTTCGGGCTTAATAGTAGCTTATGTGTTATTCCAAGGTCTAACCTATCTTTACGTCAAATTTTATGAAAACTGGTTGAGCCGTTTGAGCGTGAAGAAGTTACAAACATACACTACACAAACTTTTTATTTTTATTATAACTTTTTATACATTATTATTTTTAACGCTTTTATTACATAAATAGGGTTGGCATAGTAATATTTAGCATCTGAAAATTCTGGAAATTCCTATCTTAACTATAAAAGATGGTCACCGCAACATTTATACCCATAGCTCAGCTTAGTTCGAGTCTGCAATACCTATCTTTTTATTACCTCCCGCCTGTATTGGTGTTGTTTCATGACTCACTAATGATAATGAATTTGCACAGAAAATGCTGTTTTACTCTAATAAAGAAGTGAAAGGAAAAGAATAACAGTAGTAACAAAAACTGTAATTGGTAAAATTTGTATAACTGGCTATCATTTACGAGTACGTTTGATTGTGCTGATACATGTCGACTAATACGGACAAAATAAACATAAGGAATAGCCACTTATACAAACGTTATTCAAATATGCCTTACGAAAGCTTTAAACACTCTAATATTTATTTTATTTTTTATCACCTTTTTGTAAATTGGCATAAAATAAATGGAGTAGTGTCACAGTCTAGGTTAATATAAGTTATAATGTGTTGCGCTTAGTATGTGGACAGGAATAGGTTTAAAAATAATAATAAGATAAATATTTTCTCATCGCGTAAATAAGTATGAACTGCACATAAATCATGTATGTCTATTTTAAAAATACTGGAAAAGAATTTGTGTGTGTTAATGAATTATTTTTTTCACAGTACTACACAGATAGGCATTTGATCAGCAGGGCGCATAACTACACAAGGCAACTCTCTGGCCAAAGATGAAGCATGCTTAGTCTGGAATAACTGGCTCTCAAATGGCTGTAACACACTGTAAAGTGCTTGGTGATAGATTTGTCAAATTGAAAGAAGTAGATAGCCATGCGAGCACAAGAAATCCAAAACCATGCAAAAACTTACCAATCATTTTCTTTTGTATGGCCACTCTGTAAAACTGTGATACTAAGATAGACACTTGACCTTCGTAACAAAGGAAAGTTAATCTATACGTATACCTATTAATAGCGTCATAACATGGCAAGCAGGGGGATTCCAATCCAATATTAAATTGCTTTAATCCCCTCTTAGGGCGCGCCAGACGACAGACGAATGCTTGTCTGTCTGTATGTACCTACTATTATGCACTTTATTACATTCCGAGGTACTTTCTTTCTCACTTTATTACTTCCTACAAAATACGATTTAAATGGCTTCATTTTGGTAGTTCGGGGAAAGGTCCACTTAGAACAACTAACTTCATGGCTCAATGAGCTAGGAATTGGATATACCTAATTTACTAAACAAATCAAGCCAGATAAGTTTGAATTTAATGTAATCATATTTTTTTCTTTTGTCTTGATGATTTTGTATATTGATGACATTGTAAGTTATAGTAGTTTGTTATTATGTTATATTTTTTTTATTTTTACTGAATTTTTGAATTGAAGTTGAATTTATAAAAAAATAATTATCTAACTAAATAGAATACTAATGAACAATGGAAAAAAACTAAATAAAAAAATACACAAGGATTTAATATTAAAAACCCTAATTTAACATGAATTTCTAATGAAGGATTTTATTGACTTTAAATATAATTATACCAACTAGCTACTACGAAATTCAGATTCGGATTAGCTTTGGAATAAACTAAAGCGAGTCCAAAACTCTAGCCTACTACTGGAAGGCAGCTACATTGCCACTTTTTTGCACTTACTCATAAAAGTGAAAAAGGGCATTTCAAAAATATTTATACCAAACTATCAATACCTAAAGTCAAAGTAATAACCACAAAAGATCCAATTATATTTAATTTGTTAAGCCGATATAAATCCAGAGTCATATCTATTTTCAAACCAAATTTCATATAACTCGGTTAAGCTGTTGGAGCGTGAAGAAGTTAAAAACGAACCAAATAATTTCTGAAAATGCATATTCTCAGTTCAAATAAAAATTCGACGACCTCTTTAGCGTAAAGGTTACCATGCCGGTCTGCTAATCAGAAGGTTCCGGGTTCGATTCCCGGCCCGGTCAACATCTTTGTGCTTAACTAAATTTGTTGGCTGTGGGTCTGGGTGTTAAATATGTATGTATTTAAATATAATATGTATGTATGTATATATAATATGTATGTATGTATATGTAGTATATCAGTTGTGTTAGCAACCATAATACGAGCTAGAAATGGTTCAGTATGGGGCTAACCAGCCGTGTGTGAAAGTGTCCTAATAATAAAAAAAAAAAATGTTTATACTCGTCCTAAGTCGGCTTAAGTCATAGTTAAATTCATCTATGAATATTATCAGTAGCCAAATAGATACATTCCGAGCTTTTCTACGCACTTTAATTTAATGCATCATAATATAGAACGTCGTAGAAAACTCGCGTAGCACGTAGCTAGACAAACGAGTAGTCTAGTAGGTTCGAACTAGCGTACGTAGCTACGATTTATCCGTAGAGGCGTAGACCGTGGCCGGGCGCAGTCATTGCACTGTGTTGCAACGTTAACTGCAATGCGTAGCCAACTTACCAATGCGCTGCGATTTTACTGTGACTTATTTTATTTATTTATTTTCACTGTTTCATCATTTAATTAAGGCGTTATCGTACCGAGTTGAGTCGCACCATACATGTCTGAGCGTAGCGCTTGACGTGCGGCAGTAGATTTTTCACAAATTAAATTCAATATAAAATCAACAACTGACAATATTGAAATTATAAGCTCTAATAATTCTAGATCACATTCAATAATTATTATCTACAAAAAAGTATGATTTGTTGTAATAGCTTTATTACTTTCAGTAGCACAAAATATTTAAATTTAAAATCAATTATTTTTAAAAAAATTTGATGTTTTAGCGAATTTTTCGCAATCGTATTTAGAAGTTCTAACAATTCTTTACACCGAATCAAAGATAATAAATTGAAGAAACCGTGTCCATATCATTTTTACTCAGGATTTTTGATTTTACAAAATAAGCCATTTTGCTCCTATAACTCCTTGACAGTTCACTGGTACACTGATCACAGGTTGGTAAGAGATTTTTTTAGGGTTTTAGACTATTCATTAGGCAGTTGACAAAAAAGGCGCGGTTTTATTTTAGATTAAACTGTATTTTGTTACATTTTTTTTTCTAAAATTAACCATCGCTATTGAACGAGATAATTGCAGCGAGAGCGAGTTATTTGATTAGACTTTTACGTTGGATTAAATTTTAAAAAATAATCGGTCAAGTGCGAGTAGGACTCGCGCATGAAGGGTTCCGTACCATTGTTGTATGACGGTGACGTAAGACGGTGCCAACTTATCTACGCACGAGACAAAAATCCATAAACCATAACTGGTATACCGCACGTGCGCTGTCTACTTCGAGTAAAGGTCTTGTACTAGTTACGCGTAAAATTGTACAGTACATGTAATGTAGTGTTTACTTCTCCTTGACCCCCCAGACATTAGTACTCCCCCGTCGCCGACAGCCGTCCCCCAGGGTCATCAAAATCACTTTGCGTCCGTTACCGGCCAAGAAACTGCCGTTTATAAACTTTATCCTGTAATTTATGTCTATGTTGTGTTGGTCGGACTAGGAATCTAGGAGTATGCAAGAAGCAGCCAAATAATTAAACGAAACATATATTTTAATTATCAAAATATTAAATGTCACGTATTTGAAAGTAGTCAACGCCTAGTTAGTATTATTTTTCCCAAGAAGTACAATTTGGGGGTCTAATTTTTTTTTTTAAAACTAGGACACATTTCACACACGGCTGGTTAGCTCCATACTAAACCATTTCTAGTTTGTGTTATGGTAGCTAAGACAACTGATATACGAGATATATATACATAATATATACTATATAAAAATACTATTAGGTTCCTTCTAGGCAAGCGTGATACATCTTAGACCACAGTAAATCATCATCATTAAAAAAAAAATTTAAACCACACGCGCATAACAAGTCACCGACATTCTGTCTTTTTTTTTCGTTTGAGCTAAGCTCTGCCATGGCTAAATTAAATAATTGAATAATGAAGTTTTACCTACTTACATGGTTGTAAGGTATATTTAGTGCTCACCTAGCTACAACCTTCAAGTTGAAAAATGTAATGCCAAAACTTTTTTTTATAACTTTCGTCAAATGTCAAAACTTTTTTTTATAACTTCTCTGCAAAATTTAAACTAGCAAATATTGTTATTAGGCTAACTTTTAATAAAACTAATTTGGAAAAGCGAGTTATGAAACAAGAATAAAAACAATCTCATGTGTCAGGACCACCAATATAATATGCATGAGTTTAAAATATAATTATACTCGTACCTTATTTAATGTAAATCTGAGTTATTTTAATTTTACCAGTAATTAATTTAAAACCAAAGGATTCCCTTTGATCGTTTGTGCGTAATGACTAACCACAATGTTATCAATTTACTATAAAATATGTTTGTGTCATTCACAGGTTTCAGTTTAACAAAAAGCTGGAAAACTGGAATAACTTTATACGCCCTTAAACCCTAATAGGTTTAGGTTTTCGTGTGACAAGATATTTGAATGTATATATGTTTTAATTATTGTAAAACTTTTTTATTGAAACCACAACGTAGACGAAATTAATTCAGTTGCATAACGAAATTTTGCTAATAGACTCCCATGCTTATTTAACCAGGAGAGCAGAGATCAAAGATAGCCAGTCAGCCGGGGCACATGCCAGGGCTAATAAATTGGACCTCGTACACCTCCCGCCGGCGTATGTGAGCCTAGTACTATAGTCTGGCTTGGCAGTGTGTGCGAGCGGCGGTTGTCATGGCAACCAGATATTAGTTACTCACGAAGCGAGCCCTAGACAGATTCCATTAGCCTATTCCTATGTAAAATCAACCTTGAGTGAGTGAGCTTTGCGTCTTATCATAACAAAGCGATTAATATGCCCCATTTTCTGCGTAGAATAAACCCAGATTACGATGCTTGATAGAACTTTAGTCTTATAAAAAGCAGTTTCTCTTGTGCTTCAAATGTTATCTACTCAATATAGCAGTGCTATTTTCTTTGTTGTCAAAGCTAGAACGTTGACTTGACCACAAAGACGTCATGATTCCTATCAAACACCACCGTGACGAAGACATCGAATAATCTTTAATTATTCGAATATAGAGTTCAAAATTGCTTGATTACCGCTATTAGAAGTGGTGCAACATTCTCACTGCAGATTTTCCGGGCGAGCTGTCAAAACTGGCGGCCGCTGGCTTCCGTGGCAGCCACCTCGGTTCGACACCCTCTCGCTACCAGTGCAGCTAGACCTAGCTGCCAACCTGATTCAATGTACCCGGGAGCTCAAGACTTACTGGTATCCTGGTTCACAGAGCTCACGAAGTGAGCGAAGCTCCTTTGAAGCAACTTGCTTAATTTTCTACCACATATGTATTTAAGTATGTTTATTAGACCGAGCGTTTCGCATAAGTGCTATAAGGATCAGGAAATTTAAACAAAATACTTTCAATACATTTTAAAATAATAGCTTTAGGGTTTATATGAAATATCTAGGATGTGAAAAAGTTATTTAAAAATAATGAGTAATGTTCGTACATATCCCGATATAATATTGAGCAAAATAAGGAGTTATCTTAGATAAACTTGTGAAGAAGCAATTTCACTCATCTATGGCCTATTGGTGAAGAAGTTAATTAAATTTCGTAAACTCGAAAGTATCTAATAAACAAATAAATATAAAATAAACCACTTTGTGTAACAAGTAATGATTATCTATTTCTTGTGAACTAGCAGATCGTCCCGGCTTCACACCGGCTATAAAATAATCTAAATTGCAAAGAAAAACAAAATATAGCCCACGTTACTCAGGGATAATGTAAATTAGGCTATAATTTTTTTCTCTTTGCAACAAAGTATATTTAAGATATCGTGCAAAGCCGGGACGGGATGAAAGCGACAAATAAATTCAAGATAGTAACGTCTATAAATAACCTATTGACTCAGGCGTTACTTTGCGGAAATCAACTTTCGATTCGTCGTTCGAAGAGTCAACATCTCCTGATGATGCCTGTGGAAAGGCGAAACACGTGTTGAGTAAGAATTTCCGAATTGAGATAGGCAACGTTAATATTAGATTATATGTTTCAGGTTGTTCCGGTACACTAAGTATTTAATTTAGTCTTCTATAGCAACGTCTACTGTTCGCAGAAGCACCACTATCACGCGAGTATGCAACGTGCAAACTTGCATGTGTGCACTAGTGAACTTTGATAATGAACCACAGGCGGACGTTTGCCCGACCCGTGGGGTGTAGGGGGGTGCTGGGAGGTGTCGGGGGGTGTTGAGGGGAGGGGGCGAGCCTCCCTGTTACGTCGATGCAACGACCTGCATATTCCTGGTACTCACTACCTAGTTATGCTGCACTAGGTTCCTGGTACTTGCTACCAGTTAAATATGTATGTAGGTATAATATTTTGAGTAGGTGCCTGTACAAATGGTGGAAGGCCACCTTATACGATATGACAATTTCATTAAAAACATTGTAGAACGAAAGATAGAAGTCAGGAGAGGAAGGCGAAGACCTAGAAGGTCATTTTTAGAACAATTAAGGAGAAGGCGAAAGTTCTATAGGGAGGTAATCGTCTAGTCAACAATTCCCTTTTTGGTCAACTTTTTTAAGCAGTCTCGGAAAATTATGATTGAGGTGTCATTCGATTCGGAATGGCATCTTTTTTCAAATTTGAAAAATCTTTATTAGTTTATGAGATATTTGCAAAAAACTAAACCCCATCTTTTTTTTTAGTTAATTGTTAATAACTTTTGTAATTTTATTTGCGGAACTTCATTGTTTTTCGAAAACTATCTAGATCCCATTCCGAATCGAATGACACCTCAATCATAATTTTCGGAGACTGCTGAAAAAAGTTGACCAAAAAGGCACTTGTTGACTATAAATGATTAGGAGAGCCCAGCCCAATATTGATTTATTTCCTATAATTCGTGAAATGTGCGGAATCCCCACACAATATACTAGACTACTAATATACAAATAGGAATAGCGATGTGAAATGCTCAGGAGGCAAATAAGCAGAATAGTAGGAGCACCAATAAAGTAAAGTGGTGCAGTGCGGGACACTCATTGTGTAACATGGTTTGCTCTCGACTAGTATTATTATTATATACTCGGGTCCACAAACAATTTTAGATATCGTTACTTACTTCCTAATATATCAGTTACATTTTATTAATAATTGGCCAAGTGCAATTCAGGTTCACACATGTAGGGTTCTTTAAAAAGTGGAAAACACGTTTGTTACCTTAAATGTCTTATATATTAATGTAATTTTTTTTCTTTTAATGGGCTTGCGCTTGATCGCAATTCACCTGATAGTAAGCGATATTGCAACCTAAGGTGGAACGCGCTTGCCTAGAAGAAACCGGTTCACTCTTGCCTTGAAAACCGCTAGATTGTGTAGTTATCGGGGAACAGGGAATTTGGCAAAGAATTCCACACCTTGGCGGTACGCACAACGAAGGTGGAAGCAAATCGCAAAGTACGCGACTTAGGCACCTCTACAGTATAACGATGCCGCCTTGGTGTTTCCCTACTCGTCCGATGGTGGAATGGGGTGGGGGGATCAATTCGTGCAATTCCGTTGCACACTCTCTGAAATGTAACCTATAAAAAACCCAATCTACAAAGAAAGGCTGGCCACCATGCGGCGATGCTCAAGGCTCTGCAGCTTCGCCGTGCAAAGAGCATTATTGCCTATTAGCTTCTTCGCTCGCCGCTCTATTGTCTCCAACGTCTCAAGCTGGTATTTAGCCGATCCATCCCAAAGATGCGAGCAGTACGTCAATGTCAATCGTTTTTAGAAAATATAGTAAGAAATAAATAATTATCTAATATTGCGCTTTAAAAGTAATCTCTCCAAGTATTCAACCATTTTGTGTTTCACTGAACCATTACGTATAATAACATTCATTCATTTCCACCACACCCAGACATTTCAATTCCAAAAATAAGAATTTAATATCAATCAGTCCCCTCCTGGTGAAACGTAAACAAACCAGCTATGAGTACCTCCATACCTACTCACATAACCTTGCAATAAAGAAAACATCAAACAACTCTCTCGCATTTGTATTACATACAGGGCTACTAGACCCTGCAGTGGCAGCTTCAGGCACTATGAGAGCAAAATAGTATATTAAAAAAACTCTATAGAATCTTGCGTAAATGACAGGGAGCTACGATTTTTTTAGTTTTATTATCTTTAAGAGTTCCAAAACATGATTACGTAAAAATCGCTCTATTATGTTGTAATTCAACCTTTTAACTCAGGCGTTACTTTGCGGAAATCCAATGTAAATAGAAGACAAAAATTAGTATTTGGTGTAACTAAGTTACACTAAATATTTAATTTTGTCTTCTATGTTCTAATTTATTTGATTTATATATTTAGTGGTGTGCTTCGGGAAGTAAAATTAAAGAATGTTACTTTTTTATAGGTATTAAACATTATTATTGTCACATTATTGAGTTTTTTCACACAAATTTTGTAACATTGCTAGATGTTTCAAAATGGCTGCTTTTGTAGGAAATATTATTTAGAATCTTAGAAGAGCCCAAATTAAAATATTAAATATTGTTGATATCTTATTAACATATTTCGTGAATTACCTACTAGCCCAGTTCAAGCGCTTCGCTCAAACAAGTATGGTGGCTATATATATGCGGCTAAACTTGGTACAAAAATGCTTTTAGACGGTTAAAGCACATCTAATATTCTGTTTTTCGACTATTAAAAAGTCATGGAATGGAAAAGCTGTTCTATCCACCATGTTTCGGAAAAAACGGTAGCATATGGTTGCTGGTGAATACTATGAGTAGTTTATCTTTATCTTAATATACTAAATTGTCTTTGAAAGGTTACCAGTAGCCCTGTATATCGCTTTTTAGTGTTTACGACAGATGATGAAATAGTCTTTATATCGCGGCAATAACAGTTACAGGGTAAACTGATAGAATGGCGAATGTATAGAATTAGACATTTGACACTTGATTAGGTTAACATTCTTAAGTGGGAAGTAAAGTATGAGCAAACTGGTTATTTAGACAAGCTTTATACTTCTACAATATTCGAAAAAAAATGGTTTATTAAATCTTAATATATATAAATCTCGTGTCACAATGTTTGTCCTCAATGTACTCCTAAACCACTAAACCGATTATAATAAAATTCGTACACCATTTGCAGTTCGATCCAACTTGAGATATAGGATAGTTTAAATCTCAAATTATAGTCGCAATTTTAATTTATTGCTAATTATTGTCTGTTATTATTTGACAGTCACAATTATCTGTTAACTCCAAATGATTCTAACAGATGTCGATACCTTTCGACTGGGTTGAGTAAGTAATCAATAGATGGCGCTGCTATGATAAATCTACGAACGTGTCATATAAGCTACACTATCTATTTTTCATACCCCTTAGTGAGGCAAAACAACGTTTGCCGGGTCAGCTAGTTATCTATAAGTAATACTGTACTGTTTGTACCCAGCACGTGTTCCTAACATTACTATTCAACGTAGTAATGCTGCCAGCATGTTGCACACGCTTCTCTGTGGTAGTGGACTAGAGTTTTTTAATTATCTTTAGTTATGTCTAAATTTTATTACAGAAAAAAGATTAAAATACTATGTACCAACTCAAAGATGAAAATCAATTTTGAGAATCGGTTCACAAATGACTGGGAAATCGTTGAACATACATAAAAAAATACATATAGTCGAATATATAACCTCCTCCTTTTTTGAAGTCAGTTAAAAAGAAAGGAACAAGAAAAATTAAAACACAAACATATCATTTTTAACCGACTTCAAAAAGGAGGAGGTTATATATTCGACGTGTATGTATATTTTTTTTTTTTTTATGTATGTTCACCGATTTCTCAGCCATTTGTGGATCGATTCTCAAAATTCTTTTTTTAATTGAAAGAGTATGGTTCTGAATTGGTCCCATTGTCACCAAAATAGGATCTGATGATGGATTCCTAGGGAAATCGAAGGAAAACCTAAAAAGTTAGGTTATGTTTACGCCCGATGAGAGATTCACGCTCGTTTGGATGTACTGATATTCTTGAAATTTAAGATGAAAATAGGTAAGACTATGTGTTAACACATAGGCTACTTTTTATCCCGAATATAATTACTGTTCCCGTGGGATGCACATAACACATAAATCTTTATAACTTCTTCACGCCCGAACGGCTGTACTGATGTTGATGAAATTTGAGATGAAGATAGGTTAGACTATGTGTAAACACATTGGCTACTTTTTATCCCGAAAATAATTACTGTTCCCGTGGGATGCACCAAATAACACATGACACACTGATTTCGCTTAAATTTGATATGGGGGTAGACTAGACCTTGTATAACACGAAGGTTACTTTTTATCTTAAAAGTCATTGCTATTCCCTTGGGATACCCAAATAACTCGATAACCTATTTCACTTCTTCGCGCTCATACGGCAATACAGATTTCACTCATGTAAAATTTGATAATATATTAATAGACTAGACACTCGAACGGATAAAAAAAATATTTACGGGCTCGCTTCGCTAGGAGTTATCCCACTTCGTTCGACTTTCCCCCAGGATGTTTTGGGCTTATGACACTCCAAATATTATATAATTTGTGCTGCTTTGGACTTCTTTATGCTCAAATGGTTTGAACAAATACGGTGAAAATTTTCGCGCTCGCTTCGCTCGCGCATTGCTCGATACGCTCGCATCCAGCTCGCTTCGCTCGCCCTTGGTCCTAGTACGTTTTGACACAACAAACATTATGTTATTTGTGCTGCTTTGGACTTCTTTATGCTCAAACGGTTTAAACAAATACGGTGAAAATTTTCGCGCTCGCTTCGCTCGCGCATAGTTCGGATCGCTCGCATCCGGCTCGCTTCACTCGCATCCGGCTCGTTTCGCTCGCATCCGGCTCGCTTCGCTCGCTATTGGTTCTAGTAAGTTTTGACACAACAAACATTATGTAATTTGTGCTGCTTTGGACTTCTTCAAGCTCAAGCGGTTCGAACAAATACGGTGAAAATTTTCGCGCTCGCTTCGCTCGCGCATAGCTCGCTTCGCTCGCAATTAGTTCTAGTGCGTTTTGACACAACAAACATTATGTAATTTGTGCTGCTTTGGACTTCTTTATACTCAAACGGTTCGAACAAATACGGTGAAAATTTTCGCGCTCGCTTCGCTCGCATCCTGCTCGCTTCGCTCGCAATTGGTTCTATTACATTTTGACACAACAAACATTATGTAATTTGTGCTGCTTTGGACTTCTTTATGCTCAAACGGTTCGAACAAATACGGTGAATATTTTCGCGCTCGCTTCGCTCGCATCCGGCTCGCTTTGCTCGCAATTGGTTCTATTACGTTTTAACACAACAAACATTATGTAATTTGTGCTGCTTTGGACTTCTTTATGCTCAAACGGTTCGAACAAATACGGTGAAAATTTTCGCACTCGCTTCGCTCGCGCATAGCTCGCTTCGCTCGCATCCGGCTCGCTTCGCTCGCAATTGGTTCTAGTACGATTTGACACAACAAACATTATGTAATTTGTGCTGCTTTGGTCTTCTTTATACTCAAACGGTTCGAACAAATACGGTGAAAATTTTCGCGCTCGCTTCGCTCGCAATTGGTTCTATTACGTTTTGACACAACAAACATTATGTAATTTGTTCTGCTTTGGACTTCTTTATGCTCAAACGGTTCGAACAAATACAGTGAACATTTTCGCGCTCGCTTCGCTCGCATCCGGCTTGCTTCGCTCGCAATTGGTTCTATTACGTTTTAACACAACAATCATTATGTAATTTGTGCTGCTTTGGACTTCTTTATGCTCAAACGGTTCGAACAAATACGGTGAAAATTTTCGCGCTCGCTTCGCTAGCATACAGCTCAATTTGCTCGCAATTGGTTGCCTGCCTGGTATACGCCAGAGGTTTTTTGATCGTGAAGTTTATTTGGCTCTCTATAGCTAAAACTTAAAAAATATCATGACTAACCACTAAAAATGTAAAAATAAAATTGTTTTAAAAAACAAAGAACCGACTTCAAAACACAACTAAAAAGGGAAAAATAATTTTAAGCCTACATCAAATCAAGAATAGTTATATAAGTAGAATCGAAGAGTTTGTTTCATGTACTTATAAAAAACTATTTTAAATTTTTATTTATCCTGTTTTCTTGAAGTCGGTGCCATCTAAGAAGAACAATTTAATGTTTGTTAAAAAAACTATTTTCAATTGTCTTTCTTTGCTGGCACCGACTCCAAGAATACAGGATTCATAAAAATTTAAAATAGTTTTTTATAAGTACATGAAACAAACTCTTCGATTCTACTTATATAACTATTCTTGTTTTGATGTAGGCTTAAAATTATTTTTCCCTTTTTAGTTGTGTTTTGAAGTCGGTTCTTTGTTTTTTAAAACAATTTTATTTAAATAATAAAGGTCATTGGTTATATGTATATAATAGACTAATATTATTAACGACTATTTGTACAGGTCCTGGACGAATAAATTAAATTTATTCGTACTGTACCGTATTAATAGATTCAGCCTATTATAATTTGGCATTATTTTAACTGATGTACAAATGAACTCTAAGAAATAAAATTGACATATTATTTACAAGAAAAAAAACAAGCATAATTAAGATTAATTAAGATAGATAAAGAGAAATAATTAAGTTAACACTACAATTCAAATTAAGCTAATCACACCGTTATTAATGTTACTTTATTTCCGATCTACCTTCATTACCCATTCTTCTTGTTACCAGGTCTACGGTTGAAATTAAATAACGCATATACGCATAGGGTAGCGCGGAGGGTTCCAGACAGAAAAATGCACTCGGAACCCCACGTCTAGACGGCGAGGCTGCCTGTCTGCCACAATCTGACCACTGACATTGAGAAGCTCGACACATTTACTGAAATTCTACTTCTTCGAATGAGCTAAGTGGCCAAGCTATATACTCGTTTATACTAGCTTTCTCAAACTCAGGGAATCCCACTGAGAAAACTAGAGCCTCCAAACATGCAAAGTTTAGCTAAAACTAACACTAAAATAAGACTTTTATTTAATTTATAATTTAAATTTTGTATAAAATGTATAAATCTTTTGCATAAATAAAAAATATTATTATTAATATACGACATAAGCTGGGTCGAGAGCTTTCAAACCGCCCGAAAGCCTCTGACTTGGCTTAACGACTGCTTGTAGTAAGACTCACAGCCGGTACCTACAATTTAACATGTCATCAGACCCACAGTAGCGCCCAGAAAAAAATGCCAGTTGAAAAAAAAACCTTCAAACGTCGAAATCGTTTAAATTATTCTCTAAATACGCATTCTGGCAATAACTAAATATGTTGGCTAGGGTCTGGGTGTTAAATATGTATTTATATTTAATATGTATGTATGTATATGTAGTATATCAGTTGTGTTAGTAACCATAATACGAACTAGAAATGGTTCAGTATGGGGTTAACCAGCCGTGTGTGAAATGTGTCCTAATAAAAAACAAAACAAATAATAATTGTATTGGTGTTGTACAGCATATATACAGATATATCGTATTAACATATGTATCGACAGAGTTCGTATGTATGTAAAATTCAGTATCCAAGTGCAGACAGGCGGCAGACACGAGTGTAGTTAGTCTTACCAGTTCATACACAATTCGACAAACTTTGGTTTAAAAAAATAAAACATACATAAGATATAATTGCTAACTCAAAAATTAACCTCACTATCTTCAAGGCGAGAGTGAATCGGTTTCTTCTAGGCAAGCGCGCTCCACCCCAGATCGCAACATTACTTATCATCAGATGAGTTGCGATCAAGCGCTTGCCTATCCATAATAAGAAAAAGGAATTTATTGCCTTTAGTAAAGTTCGTGTATGCAACACATAACACAAATAGAACTATCGGTTTTTCCATCAAATAGAAATCATTGCAAAGCACAAAAAACAAAAACACATTTTTTTTACCCAGAGACCTTTTTTTTACAGAGAATAAATGGTTCAGTGTCGCTCCCGCAAAATGCACCAATAACTTTTTTTAAATAAATAAAATAAATAAATAAATATTAGGACACATTCACACACGGCTGGTTAGCCCCATACTGAACCATTTCTAGCTCGTATTATGGTTGCTAACACAACTGATATAGTACATATACATACATACAATATATAAATACATATTTAACACCCAGACCCACAGCCAACAAATTTGGTTAAGCACAAAGATGTTGACCGGGCCGGGAATCGAACCCGGAACCTTCTGATTAGCAGACCGGCATGGTTAACCTTTACGCCAACGAGGTCGTCATTTTGTTTAAGTGCCATAGCCAGCGCATAAAACTCTACACGACATACCTAACTAACTACCTACCTAGCTTGTATATACCACATACCTAACTAACTACCTACCTAGCTTGTATATACCACATACCTAACTAACTACCTACCTAGGTAGTATATACCACCTAATATAGAAGAGTATATTTGCACAGTCTCGTCGCATTGCGTCTCGCATAGGGGTAGGTCGGGACCGAAATGCAATTTTGCCTGTATTGCCAGTATGATGGTGAATTTTTAAATTGAAGGACTTTTTGGTTTATTGACAGAGTCCCTGCAATCGTATGAATGAGTCATGCCTGTGTTGCCATGTTGTGTGGTAGGTTTTGAAGTTTGAACTTTTAATAATTGTTTGAGGTCAGGGACAGATTATACGATGTAGATAAAAATTAGTTTTTTTTATTGTTTACGAACGCAAACATTGAATTCTTTAAAAAAATCTGTAAAATCAATACTTTAATGCATAAAAATCTTGACTGTGGCACAAGATAAAATTGATGTCTATTTTCTATAACCTCAAACCAGTTTTTGAGCAAACATGTAGCAGCATTACCACTTTAGGAGACCTAGCTTGTTGTAGTGAAAGACTGATGTATGCAGGAAGAATGAATCGTTTATTTGAAAGAAGCTTATACTAATATATGAAATGTGTTTTCATAACATATTTTTGAGTTTCCGAGGATGTGCCCCGGCCTGAAGAACGCTGGTCAAACATTTCAACGATACATCCACGAGGTGTTGCGAGGCTTAGACTATACCTACGTTTTCATCGACGACGTACTCATTGCAAGTGAAGACGAGGCACAACACCGAGACCACCTAAGAGCAGTGCTGAGCAGATTAGAGGAACATGGAAACACGATTAACCCGTCGAAATGCATATTCGGTCAGCCAGAAGTCACTTTTCTCGGATATTCCGTAAGCAACACAGGAATTAAACCGCCTGCTGAAAAAGTGACTGCAATATGCAAATATCCGCAGCCAACGACAATTGAAGAATTAAGACGTTTCTTGGGAATGTTGAATTTCTACCGCGATCACATTCCCAGAGCAGCGGAAATTCAAGCACCGCTTCATGCATACCTCCACAATGCAAAAAAACGTGATCGATCGAAAATCGAGTGGAATGAAGAAGCCAAGCAAGCGTTCGAGTCGTCGAAAATCGCCTTGAAAAACGCGGCGTTACTTACACATCCCGCACATAATGCCCCATTCGCATTATTCACAGACGCATCTGATATTTGTGCTGGCTCAGTTCTGCAACAGTTCGTCGATGGAAAATGGCTCCCTCTTGGCTACTTTTCAAAGAAACTTTCATCAGCGCAGCGCAGTTACAGCGTCTTTGACCGAGAACTTCTGGCAATTTACATGGCAGTGCGGCATTTTAGAAAACTGTTTGAAGGGAAGCCCTTGATCATATATACGGATCACAAGCCTTTAACCTACGTTTTTCAAAAGTCACCATCTGCCACAGAAACACCTCGCCGTGCTCGTCAGCTCATTTTCATCAGCGAGTTCACCACGGATGTCCGCCATGTCAGCGCAAGCTCCAACATCGTCGCGGATGCACTCAGCCGCATACAAGTTGAAAGTATTCAGTCTGCCATAGACTATCACAAGATTGCTGAAGCACAAAAGAAAGAAAAATCTATACTCAGAGAACTTGCAAATCAGAGCAACCTGTCTATCAAGCCTATACAGCTACCAGACGGGAACACAATTTTTTGCGAGACTTCGACCCCACGCATTCGACCGTACATCCCCGAAGAATACCGCAATGCAGCATTCCACGCCGTGCATGACTTGAGTCATCCAGGAGTGCGAACGTCACGCAAGCTTATGACTCAGCGATATTTCTGGCCATCAATGAACATTGACGTCGGTAACTGGGCAAAACACTGTTTAGATTGCCAGAAAAGTAAAACGCAACGACACACTACAAGTCCCGTTGGAACATTCCCGGCTACATCCAGCAGATTCCAGCATGTACACATAGACGTGGTTGGCCCACTCTCAACATCGCCGCAAGGATACCGGTACCTCGTGACAATGATAGATCGCGTCACGAGATGGCCTGAAGCAGTACCAACAGACGACATATCAGCAGCATCAATCGCAAAGATAGTCTACAACCACTGGATCAGCCGTTTCGGAGTACCGGAATGCTTAACTTCGGATCAAGGCCGGTCATTCACATCACGACTCTTCACTAAACTTGCAAACATAATGGGCATAAAGAAGATACAAACTTCACCCTATCACCCTCAATCTAACGGGATGATCGAGCGGTGGCATCGGTCACTCAAAGCAGCGCTAAAAGCTCGCCTATCAGGACAGTCCAAGTGGATAGACGAGCTACGAGGGGGGGTCAAAAAGTTCGCGGAATGGAGGGGTTAGCGGGGGGTGGGGAAACTGCCGCTGATAGTTCCTAATAAGGAACTCTTTATGAGTATATATGCCAAGTTTGAACCGAATTAGGTCAATAACCTGTCAGCTACCATCGATCAAACAAGTGAATCCGGAAAAAAACTTGGAACACGGAGAACATCGAGTTTCGTGCCGTCATAAAGTTCCTCACTAAACAGAGAAAACCACCTCAAACAATTTTACAAAAAATGTTATCGGTTTACGGGGACTCTTGCCCTGGGAAAAACATGGTATACAAGTGGAATAGTATTTTCAAGCAAGGTAGTGAGTCTCTTGAAGACGACCCCTTCTCAGGAAGGCCAGTTGAGGCCACCGCTTCAAACATCGTTGAAAATGTGGAGAAACTTATACTGGAGGATACTCGATTGAAGAAAAAACAACTTGCAGAAATGGTTGGAGTATCACCTAAAACAATTTTAAATATCCTACACGACCATCTTGGGATGTAAAAAGATATCGCAAGATGGGTGCCAAGAATGCTCAGACCACCACAGCAACAACTGCGCGTCGAGTTCAAAGGAGTTTATAGACCTCTGCAGCGCCGTCAAGGTACAAGTTTTTGCAAAACTTGCTATTGTAGATGAAACTTGGGTTCATCCTTATGAGCCTGAGTTGAAACAAGAGCCTATGCAGTGGCATAAAAAGGGTCAGCCACCCTCTAAGAAATACAGGGCAAAATCGGCTGGAAAAATCATGGCAACGGTTTTTTGGAGGTATAGACGGTATTTTATTGATCGATTATAAAAATAAGGGTGTTTTTATAATGGGAGAATACTAAACTGATCTACTAACACAATTAAAAACAGCCATCAAAGAAAAAAGGCGGGGAAAGTTGACAAAAGGTGTGCTGCTTTTGCATGATAACGCACCGGTACACAAGAGCCGCGTTGCGATGGCTGCCCTTCATCACTGTGGCTTCGAAATGTTAAACCATCTTCCCTAAAGTCTAGATTTAACCCTCTGTGATTATTATTTACTTCCCAAATTAAAAACAGAGCTTCGTGGGAAGAAATTTTCCAATGATGAAGAGGTCAAGTCTGCGATTTCGGCCAATTTTGAGGACAAAGACAATACATTTTTTTTCGACGGTATAAATAAGTTAATAGAGAGATCTGAAAAGTGTATTCGAGTTAGGGTGGAATATATTGAAAAATAAAAATAACATAGTATTTTATTTCATTCCCCTTCCCCGCCATTCCGCGAACTTTTTGACCTCCCCTCGTATCTACAGTACTGTTGGGACTTCGCGCCGCCCCTCGCACCGACACAGGCGTCAGTGCCGCTGAACTTGTGTATGGACACAACCTACGTTTGCCTGGTGACTTCTTTAATCTTCCGCCGACTGGAGAACAAGATATGGACTACGATTTCGTCACGCAACTACGGGCTACAATACAGTCTGTAAAACCAAGTCAACCAACTGCTTCGCATGGGAATCAAAGACCGATTTTCATACATCCACATTTAAGTACATGTACGCATGTGTTTATAAGAAATGATGCTGTCAAGAAACCATTGCAAGCCCCATATGACGGCCCGTTCAAAATTATCTCACGAGGCGAGAAAAATTTTGTACTGCAGCTGCCAGATCGACGATCATCAACCATCTCTATCGATCGGCTGAAACCTGCATACATTCTATCGGAAGACTCACCGCCGACTTCAAATGAACATATTCCGCCGTCACAACCGCAACAAGAAGACACTTCAAAGTCCTCAGTAAGCCTCCCAAAGTCTATTCTGAGAACGACCAGAAGCGGTCGCACAGTGATTCCTCCGGTACGCTT
The DNA here is from genome assembly GCA_035578125.1 of Mellilla xanthometata. Lineage (NCBI taxonomy): Eukaryota > Metazoa > Arthropoda > Insecta > Lepidoptera > Geometridae > Mellilla > Mellilla xanthometata. The sequence goes on along the minus strand of JAPUBQ010000015.1, from coordinate 1,756,459 downwards.
CCGCTAGGGGGAGAATCCTGTAGCAGCATTAACATACAGACACACAAACTGCGAGTATAACGCCGAGCAGAGTGAGGCGCGCGCCGACGCCCGACCGCTGTGACAGCCTCCGTGGAATGCTGCCGCGCCGGAGCGCCAAAGTATATTTATACTTGCGGGAGCGAGAGGTCCGAGCGCGAGTAACAAGGACGGCAAAGAGTTCTAACTTGTGATTAGTCAAATCTGTTTTGTTAGCGGTCGTAGTTCGCTACGTTATGAAAACACATTTCATATATTAGTATAAGCTTCTTTCAAATAAACGATTCATTCTTCCTGCATACATCAGTCTTTCACTACAACAAGCTAGGTCTCCTAAAAACACTTGAATGTTTTGTTAAATCAAATATCAATTCAATTTAATTTACTAATAATATATGTAATCATAATTTTATGTAATATTTGGCTATGACTTGATCCTAAAATAAATGAATTTGAATAATACATATATCACTGTTTAAGGCAAAAAAAAACTATCAGAAAAGTAAGGAATTCATATATAAATAAATAAAAGTTGCACAAAAAGACCCATTCGTTAAAAGTATTTACCTGGCAACCCGGTATACCCCATGGCTCATGTTTCACTGGTTCCGAGCAGTAGGCACCGATGCCTGTCGGACTGTACGTCAGATATCAATTAACGACAGTTTGTTTTGTTTTGCCATAGACAAAAAAAAGACAAAATTACATATATATGTTTGTCTATGGTTTTGCTAATGCATCCTGAATCTTAACATATAGGTTACAGAAACATACTCGTATTATCCAAATCATTTTTATTGTTTTTTATTTTAATCTCAGTTAAGAGTTTGCACATAATTTGACAATAATGTTGTCAATTAAAATATTCTATACTACTTCAATAAAACACTAAATGACTTACTTGATTTGAACCAACATTTTTTGTTATGTTGTCAATGTGTTAATTTGTTTCTTATGTTGTCAATAAGTACCTACATTACTTTCCTAAATGTGTGAATCAATATTAAGACTGAAATAGTGAATAGAATTTTTCTTTGTTTCTTCTTAAAATTTTGATATTTGAATATGCAATCATAGAATAAGGCTGAAGAGTTAACATGAACGTAGAACATAATGGCGGCGATTCAGCGGCACACACGACTAAACTAAATTTAAAGAAGCCACGTCTCTTTTCATCTTAGGTGGCCAGAAAGAGACGGCACGTTCTGAACTACAGACAAAACAACGTGCCGTCTCTTTCTGGCCACCTAAGATGAAAAGAGACGGGGCTTCTTTTAAATTTAGTTTAGTCGTGTGTGCCGCTGAATCACCACCAATATCTTTCAAGGCAGTACGTCTTTTCCCGTTATTCTAAAGTTGCCATTTTATAAATCGTTACTTCGTTACAAATATTATAAAGAGGCAAGGTGTGTTTGTTTGCTCCGAACCTACTGGATTTACCGATTAGAAAAAATCTTTCACCGTTGAGATGCTACATTATTCCTGATTATGAGTAACATATGTAGGCTAAATCATGGAGATCCTTGCTATAAATCCAATAATCAAACACAAGTTCTTAACATAGCCCATACGAAGCCGAGGCGGGCTGCTAGTGTTTTCTACAAGCATAAGGCTGAGTTAACAACAAGTTTGTGAACCGGCTGGTAGAGACCGTTTTAAGCGATAAGACTGCTAATCACAATTTGACTCCTTTTTATATCAGCTGCTTAATTTTTCCTAAATCCCGCGAATTATAAAGAATATTATTATACTTACTCGCCAAAATAATTCAGCTCTTGTTCGAATAAATACATATAAATTAAAGTTCTAGGTAAGTATACAAAATATAGTACTCTCTATTATGCTACGATTATACATACGTTAGGAACATTATACGAAACCTAGACAGGGTGTTTTGCAATGCTAAAACTATCGATTAAGCCGTACATACATTTAGCAGGCTAGCTTTCGAAAAGCCTTTAACCGTGTCTGTCTTTGCGTGTGTGTATGTGTATCTGTGGCAACAGATGAAATAGTTTTGATATCGTTTTGTGTTGTTATATTTGACTCTATGGTCAACAATTTAGTTTAATTTACTTCAAATATTGAACAAATAACTCGATGACTGGTAAAAAAAAGTATGGTTAAAGAATAAATATAGTACCTTTGAATCAATTTCATACTATAAATCACCAAATAGGTTCAAGTTTTATCGATTAAACTTTAACCACACGTGGCTACCGAGGAGGTAAAATTCTAAAGTCAAACTTTTTGAAGCTTCCTTAGCGTGCAATTCAAAAATGGAACGCCATTTGAAACAAAAGAAAAACAAAATAAAAGCGCGCATGACCGTTATGCTATTGCTAAAAATCCACGAAATAATGAGGTCGATAAAATTTTATTACGCGGGTATTGTGAAAACGCGACATCATAAAATGTTATTGATAAAACAAGAAGTCCCCTCGACGTGGAATGTTGGTGTGTTAGTTACAGTGCGCAAGGAATAACTATTGGTATTACTAGTTTGTTGTCATACAATCACGTATTATTCTAGGTAGGAATTAGATTAACCTTGTAGCCTGGGTGAAAGAATAAGGCTGTGGAACTGCCCCTGCCTGTCGTAAGAGGCGGCTGAAAGGAGCATCAGACTCGAGGGTGTTCGGAGATGGGGCTCCGATGGGGTCCGATGGTCGATGCGGACGGAGTTTGGATGGGTGACCATGCACAATACTGTCGTTTTTCAAGTGGTATTTTCATCTGGGCGCTACCGTGGGTCGGATAACTCGTTAAATTGTAGGTCTCGGCTGTTAGACTTAGTACAAGCAATCGTTACGCCAAGTCATAGGCTTGAAGGCACGGCTTGAAAACTCTGGACTCCAGAGCTTGGCAACTTAGCTCATACGAATAAGTAAAAAAAACAACTTGTTGGTCTTGGTTGGTCTCGCTCGGTAAACTTAAACGTAGCGGTATTACGGTACTATGGTATGCAAACAAACCTGATCGTCAACGCCCTAATGAAACATCCGGTTGTCATAGTGATATACCGAAATACACCAACACGAGGCAAATATTTACTTGGAAAAATCAATTCCGAATATAAATCCATAACACAAAAGATTTCCCGCGAAAATACCTATAGACACGAACCTATAATAGGTATGTAGTTATCTGTATTATAAGGAAGTTCTTGAAAATTTCTCGCGTTTACTCGATTTTAAGCTCTATAGTGTTTAACATAGATGCGAAATTTCTTTATTCGCTTCTGTGCCTGCTCACTTATTTCTACTATTGACTAACCTGTGGCTCTTCCCCAGTTTATACAAAAAGAAGTCCTACAGATTTGAAAATGGAAGCGATTTTCTTTTGTTTCCATTCACTTCGATGCTATTTTTTCAGCACCAATTAAAAAATATCAGTTTCTTAACAAAATTATATTCAAGTTTTAATTACGGTATAAAACTAAATTTAAGTAAAAATGACTTTAAGCTATGTGTGTTTGAATTTAGAACGATATATTTTACTGCAGCCTGCCATTGGTTGATGCCAACTAATAATGAGTTCCATTTTTTTGTCAATTTTAAAAAATAGTCAAATATTTAATGATCTATCTTACAAATAATATATGTTATGGCTAAGTTTGTGCCCAAGGGTAGGGTGCTTTATATGCTGGTGGCATTACCTCGCTGGATCGTAAAAAATAAATTTGTCAGAGGTAAGGTTAAGGGAGGTAGGCTCCAGCTTTTAGATCATTGGTTCTGTCCACCAAACGCTTGGAGAAATCTTTAAAACTTCACGAGAAAATATTTCCTAACCAAACTCCCGTTTAAATTTTGTTAATACTTATTCAATTCATATATTTTTTCGTTATATTTAGTTACTTTTGGAAACGTTTTAGGTAGAAATCCTATAATAATATAAGTATAATATAAAGAAATTATTTCCTAACAATGTGTTTGTTATCAAGCTCTAAAATTTTAAAATTAGAACCAATCGCTTTTCATTTGTCAAGTCCTCGAACGCGTCTATTTACATCATAGTAACTGAGTACTATACTGTGGTTCCTCCTAGACGTAGTTTATGTACTAGTTTGTATGCAAGCTGGCCCCTTCTGTAGACGAGTTGACGCCAACCGGTTTTGTGGCTTCCGGAAAAAGTTATTGCAGTTTTCATTAAAGTTATAGCTCCTCTTACCATGCCTTATCACTTGGCTTCGTACGCTGTGAGACTGCTGATGTTTGCACTTATAATATTCACTTCCTTTTTTTAAAACGAATTATTTTAAATAATATCAGACTCGACAACCTCGTTGGCGTAAGGGTCACCATGCCAGACTGTCAAACAAGGTTCCGGGTTCGATTCCCGGCACGGCCAACACCATTGTGATGAACACAAGTTGTTGGCTTTCTAGCCATTTATTTATTTTTATGTCGCGATTTGTATTGTATTCGTGCAAATATGGCAATAACGATGTGTGAACTTTATTTTATTTTTATATTATAATTGTCTTATAAGCCTATTTGTGGAATATGGTGAATACCTAATGTTTGAAAATAAAATAAATAAAATAAAATCATTTATTGACCTTGCAACATCTCATCGCATTTAGCAAGTCATTTACATTTAGTTTAAGCAACACAGATAAACTTAACCAAATTAAACTTAATTATTATAACATAGACTAAAATTATAGGTATTTCAAAATTAGGGATGTTATTGCAAAATTATGTCAGAATAAAATGAAGATTCATCAAGTTGCATATTCAAGAATTCTTTTATAGAATAAAATGGATTAGTTTTAAATAAATGTTTTAGCGTCCTTTTGAATTTGATGACTGGTAATTCAATAATTTTAAGTGGCAGTTTGTTAAACATTATTATTTTGTTATATATGCCTTGTTTTTGTACTTTGGCTAGTCTGTTTGTTGGTTTTTCAAATGATCCTGTTTCCTTAAGCTATATTTTTTATTCGAAGCCTAAAAAAGGTTTATTTGTATGGATGGCCACATTTACCTGTATTTTCATTGCCGCATATAAGTCAATATTTTTGCCAAACATAGCAAACAAGGAATAGCGATAGGACCAGCTTTAGATTATAATATTAGTGACTGAAACTTCTTCTTTAGCCTCAAAACTCACATCCCATGCATCATCATCCTATTCCTCACAAAAAAAATTAAGGTAAAAATTTCTTTGTGTATTTTTGATATTCCTTCACTCTATATTGGATTGACATATTTCGATGAAATTCGGTATTGTAGTGTTTTTTTACAACTTATAGGTTTGCGTGTCACCACCGCTTGCCTGAGTATTGAAGTTAGACGCTAGATTAACACACACCCTTCTTATTACGCCGAATAAATATGGCTAGTACCGCGGAACGTTGCTAGGAAGAAGTAGAAAAATAATTCTGCTTCCAAATCAGCAAAGTTTCCCTCTTTAAAGAGCACGTGTCTAATATTCGTAGCACGCGTGTAGAGGCGCTACGCCGCGTAGTCACGTAGACACCGCTACGCTCGATACCATGCGCCACTCACATGTGTTTGAATTTAGAACGATATATTTTTCTGCAGCCTGCCAGTTGTTGATGCCAACTGTCAAAATGTTATATTTTTCTATCGATTAGTAACTTTTTTTTTCTCCTTGATAGGTTAGCGTTTGACTACAGCTAGCCTGATGTTAAGCTGCACTGCATTCTACGGTGTGGCACGCTTACCTAGAAAATACCTATTACCTCGACTTTTGAAGGCCCCCGGATGATACCTCTCAGGAAACAGAGACTCAGGAAGTGAGTTCCAAAGCTTCGCAGTCCTAACAATAAAGGTCGACGCAAAGCGTTTTGTACGAAAGTTTGGAACTTCAACTCTGTATCGGTGTCTCTTCACTGACTCTCTAATAATCTATTAAATCAAACTGTGGAACTCTTTGCCAGAATCCCTGTTCCCACTGAACTACAACCTTACTGTTTTCAAGGCGAGAGTGAACCGGTTTGCGGAAACCGGAAGCGCGCTTCATCTTAGACCGCAATGTCACTTAACATCAGGTGAGCTGTGGTCAAGCGTAATTAAAAAAAATATCCTAATATTTAATATCACTGTTTTACAAAAATATTAAATTGTAGTAGTAACCTTTCAACATAAATTATAAAATTAAAATAGGACTACAAAAGTAAATAGTAGTATACAATATTAGTAAACTTAACCTATTCGTATTATAGTTTGCGAATATATGTTACGTATATTTGTAAATACGCATTTCAACCTGTAAATTTATGTCCATAGATACAAATAAGTAATTTATTTGACTTACTTAATATAGGAAGTACCTAAATCAAAAGAAGCAAATTTTATGAAATAAAATTACTGGAAGAATATTTGAATTCCATTTAATTGCTTCCGCATTCATTACGAGAGAGCAGAAAATTAAAAGTGCAGAGCAAACTGAGCAAGTTTATTTAAGTAACTTTTCATGGAAAAGCTTGTATTTTAATTACCGTCTAATTATGTCAGTAAAATATTAGATAGATAGATAAATACTTTATTAAAATAAGCTCAAAACTGGCTCGTTTAAAGAACATTCTATTCTGTGGACCATTTTTTTAATATCGAAAAAAAATATTTATTTTAATAATGTGTTGACATGTAATTGTTTTATGTTATTATTATTTTATTAATATTGACATCATTACATATTGACATTAATTACAAATGGATTGTATTACATATTGACATTTTTATTTTTTTATTTTTTTACGTATAATTTAATAATTATCAATAAAGGGTTTATCTTGTTTAAAACTCTCACAATAATATGAAATTACAGAGAACACACAAAGAACTTACAAGCTAGTGCCTTAACTGGCGACCTTATCGCTAAAAGCGATCTCTTCCAGGCAACCAATTCTAAGAAATTGCTTAAAGAAAGAACTTAAAGACAAGGTGTAATAATATAAGTGTATATGTGAATATGAAAAAATCTATTATGACAAAATAACTACAAAATAATAAATAACAATAAATATTAAATACTAACACACAATATAATGAAAAAACTAAAATTTATAATAAGACAGGTCTTTACATCAAGATGTAAAGGATAAATATAATTAAAAATATATATAATATTATTATTATATATATTCGACACCCAGACCCACAGCCAACAAATTTAGCTAAGCACAAAGATGTTGGCCGTGCCGGGAATCGAACTCGGAACCTTCTGATTGGCAACCAGGTCGTCAAATCGCTTGACACATATATAGAAAGAAATAAAAAAAAATTAAAAGAGCAAACAAAACAAAACTTAATTTATTTCGTTATGTGCTAACAAATGTATTTTTTTTCTTTTAAAGCTAAACTCGTAATAAATAAATAGTCGTTTAACCCAAAGATATAAAAAGATATAAAATCCAAAATGGCCGCTACTACAGAATGTTGAGTGACTTTATGTTTTTTTTCTTTTATTTCAAAATAAATAAATAATCGTTTAACCCACAGATATAAAATCCAAAATGGCCTCAACCACAGAATTTTGAGTGACTTTTTTTTTTTACTTTTCACTTGTTTCCTGGAAAGGCTCTCTTTCCCCCGTGGCAAGAAATGCAGCCTCCGCCAGGTACCAGGGCGCGATGAGCGGGCGGCGGTGCGAGGCGGGCGACGCGGCAGCCGGCAGCGCATTGCAGGCGGGTGAATGGCCGCGCATCGATCCCGGCGCGGGGCGCACGCACCGCGCCTCGCTTATGTAACGATGACGCGGCTTACACCCGAAAACAACCCGCAGTGGACTCCGATACTACACACGCGTGCCACTCGCTTCGGATCACTTCAAACGTATAAAATCCTACTTCTGTACCAATTATTTATTCATTAATAAATAAATAAGAATTTATTTATTAATGCTATAAATAACGTAAATAATTATTTATTAAAGTTAAATATATAAATAATTATATTTTACAGGACTTAAGAGTATTACAAAGCTTATAAAAGACGAAAATTTAGTAAACTAAAAAAAATAATAAAAACAGAATAAAAATTAAGACACCCGCCCAAACGTGCCCATCAGGCTTGCCGCATGCCGTTTGCTATAAATAATGTATTATTTATTTATTAATGCTAATTTGTAATAATTAGTTATAGAGGGTTGAGAGGCCTTTGCTCTTCAATCGGACATAACAGTCTCATAATCTTGAAGGATAAATCTTAATAGGACATTTTGTATGAAATTTATTCCATTGACTTTATAATTTTCTATTTCCTGACATTTTGTAACATATTTTTTTAATATTTCAATTAGTTTAGACAACAATTTATTTAGTTTAATGACATGTAATTAAAATATAATATAATCACGTAGTCCTTGACATACTTAGTAAAGATGATGAGTAATTATTGTAACTAAACCTGATAGTGTAAACTGACCATAACACTCTTGTTGTCTATGAAATGTCAAAATGTTTGTTGTTGTGCTACTTTGTGTGTGAATGTAAATGGTTTTATAATTGATTAAAGATTAGAATTTAGGTGAGTATTTAGTAATTTTAGATGACATTTTGTATATATTTTTTTTGCTAATATTGCATGCCTAAAGGCGAAGAGTGTGAGGGACATAAAATGATAACCTGTAATAACCTAATCTTACCCATGCTGCAATAAATGATTTGAATATGAATTTTAATAATAATAAAAATTATTCCCCGTTCAATCAATGATTATTTATCGAAATCACCGTATTGGTTAAAAATGGTATCAGATTTATAAAGAATATCAGATTTACAATTTATTCATTTATTCACATATAGATATTGTACATAGGGTTTTTTTTCTTGACAAGTCCATATAACTTGTTATTGATATTAATTGTGTTTGTACTAGGATACCATAATATTATTACATTTAAATAACAAAGTTACTATTTGATTGCTCGATTCCTCTTGTTCAGGCAAGATTCCTACTTACTTTAGCCCCGTAAGGCACGGCCTCCTAACGTAAACAAGGAAGATGTGCCCTTAAGCCGGCAATACATCAACAAGAAGGGGCGCGCAACCTTTTTTCGACAAGACTTAGTCAGCAAAAAATACCTGGTATTTTCTTGATAATGCGGTCTCTACGTGATGGATTTAAATTTCAGAGTTAAAAGATAGGGATACTTTAAAAGATAAGTCAAAATCCCTGATATAAATGTAAATTATATAATTATTTAAAAATTAAACCTATTTTTCAAACTTTTATTTAGTTTCACCTGCCTCGATATTTTTTTGTTTGTTGGTCGTTCTGTCCCATCATAGCCTATACCAAATTCTAAAATATAATCAAATAAACAATTTGTAATATTAATATCTAAAGGTGGCTTCTCACTACGCGTGCTACTACGCGTCGCGCCGCTCCACGCGCAAGAACACGCCACGCGACACGCCGCGCCACCCGTTTGTGCGGCGCGTCGCGGCGCGTGCCTTCTGGCTTTACACCTCAGTTTGATTCAGTCTGTTTAGCGCAGCGCACTATGTCTTGGCAAACTTTACTTCTTAATTTTCTATAGGTTCCCATTAAAGAATCCCTTTTCTTTTTAATTTCTTGTAACGGTATGGTACCACCTTTTAAATTCTGTTTAATTCGCAGCCAGGCATCATGCTGGTCGTTTTTGTTTTTATGCTCCGCATTTTTCGAATTCCACAGAGAGGGTTCGCCTTCATACAAAGTTAAAAATTCGGCGATCGTTTCAATCGGCCACTCCATATTCACCACAGTACCTCAACGTAGGACATGTCAAAATGACACGCCGCGCCGCGCCGCGCGCGCCCGCGCCGACACGCGCGAGCCCGCGCCGCGCCTTTGAAGTTACCGACTTTTAGCGGATAGGTCGCGCCACGCCGCGCCTGCCCGCGCCAAGCTCTTCACACTGCGCGAGGCGCGTGCCGGCGCGGCGTGGCGCGGGTCAACACGCGCAGTGAGAAGCCGGCTTAATATAGTATTACTGATCGAGCAAGCCAATCTCTGCATTAACTGATAAATTTTGCTTTCGTCAGTCTGTATGTTTATATGTATGTAGGTAGTCTCGTAGAGGCCATAATTTTGAACTAATGTCAACGAAACTTGATATACAAATATTTAGTAGAATTATTCAGTTGTCGGTTATTTTTAGCCTAAGATCCCACTGCAGGATTGGTGCGCTCATCGACTATTTGTTTAAAACCAAATTTTTATGTTTATTTATAGTTAAGAGAATATATATTTACTAGGGTGCCTATCAAAATTTGGCCGCTATTATTTTTTTTTTAATTATTTTTAATTTATTTTTGGTAAAAAATTTCGTTTATTTATTATTTAAATAAAATAACGTCTACATCACAGCAATTAATATGAAGATTCGAAAAAATCACGGTTGCCGTTGCTCACCTGGCCGCACTTCTTTGCAGCCTGGTGTAAACAGGTATGATTTCGATAAATTTATACGTTCATAACCTATTTTTATGAATTATATGTCAAATTAAAGCTAATTTTTTTCTATTAATTATCATATAAAGTTGCTTAATTAAATCTGGCCGCAAATAAGGGTTGCTGGCTGTTAAAGATAATAAATATTTAAGGTAGAGTGAAAGAGAGTTAGCGCGTAACATCATTTGTCAGACGAGGACAGCGATTGCTGACTGTGCGACGCTTTTAAGCCATTGCGCATGCGTCGAATGCTCAGAATACAGAAAGAACCAGAAACCGTGAGCGCGCCTAATACTGAAGCTACTAAAACTACTCTTAAATAGAGTAGTTTGACGCGCGACCGATCCGATCCGATGGGATCACATTTCACGTGTAGGTAAGTATCGTATTTAAGTATCAACTTTTTTAATTATTGAATAAATTTCTCAGTTTTAAAATTGTCATAGATAATGAGGCATCCATCTTGTTAGTGTTGCCAGTATAAGAGTTTTGATTTACCCTACTTTTTATTACCTCTTGAGGGCTTTTATTCATTGTAGAATATTAATAATTAATTTAATAAAAATTAACCGACTTGAAAAAAGAAAGTATAACACATCAGTGCAGCCCGTGTGTACATAACCAATAGTCCTATTAAATAGTATGTTTATATCTATGAAAAATACCTAGACATAATATTTCATCATTTATCTAAATTTTAATTTTTGTTAATAAGTTCAAATTCTAAGAGACAATATTATATAAAGCTTACTCAGCAAAAAGGAAATTAAATGTATTTTTTTCTAAAGCGTCTTTTATTCAATAAATCTATCAATTTATTGAGACAATTAGGTAGGTACATAATAATAATATAGATTAGGACAATTTTTATTCTATTATTATCTCACCTCCTGGACTCCCAAATTTTACGCTAAAAACGGACATATAATGCCTGAGCTAGCAACATTACGCGGGTGGGAAATGACGCGGGCGGGGGGCAGTGTTTTGTTTTACGCGGCTTCTGGTTCGTCGAGTTCGTAATAAACAATGTTTTATATTTACATTGTTATTTTATTTGTGCATCTAAAAATTATTATATTAATTAACTTAAAATAGAATTGATAAAGATGAAGTCGTGTTTTTTGTGTAACGAAAAAAGCAATGTACTTGACTTTAATAATATATCATTCCAAAAGTGCTTGCTTCGTATCGTCAAATGTTATTGTTTCGTCGTAAAAAAAAAATGTAAATATCATGACCTTTTATTTACAATTGACTCTACTAATGATTTTGGATATCATTCAGAGTTTAATTTTTTGTTGCAATTTATAAATTTATCATTTTGAAAAAATTACATATTTTTTGGAGTATTTATTATAAGTCGTCTCTATTTTTCCCCGGTAGTTGAGAACACTAACGTTCGACGCATGCGCAACGGCTTAAAAGCGTCGCACAGTCGGCAATCGCTGTCCTCGTCTGACAAATGATGTTACGCGCTAACTCTCTTTCACTCTACCTTAAAAATTTATTATCTTTAACAGCCAGCAACCCTTATTTGCGGCCAGATTTAACTAAGCAACTTTATATGATAATTAATAGAAAAAAATTAGCTTTAATTTGACATATAATTCATAAAAATAGGTTATGAACGTATAAATTTATCGAAATCATACCTGTTTACACCAGGCTGCAAAGAAGTGCGGCCAGGTGAGCAACGGCAACCGTGATTTTTTCGAATCTTCATATTAATTGCTGTGATGTAGACGTTATTTTATTTAAATAATAAATAAACGAAATTTTTTACCAAAAATAAATTAAAAATAATTTAAAAAAAAATAATAGCGGCCAAATTTTGATAGGCACCCTAGTAAATATATATTCTCTTAACTATAAATAAACATAAAAATTTGGTTTTAAACAAATAGTCGATGAGCGCACCTATCCTGCAGTGGGATCTCGTACTATTTTAACCGACTTCCTACCACAAAATTGGGTGATATATTATGTATGTTGCAGCACTTTTATCTATTGTTTTTTAAGATTTTTGTTAGAGAAATTTTATATAAAATCTAAATATAAAAAAATGGTAAAGTGATTGTTGAGATATGAAGATATACAATTTCGGTTATTACAAACATTGTCTAACTTTATTCTTCATTACGATGTGTATCGTATCGAGTAGTACTATTTTATTTACTTAATTAATATATTTATGGCGACGATACAACAGCAAAATAGAGTCAATAGCTTCGTAATCATGCAAAAAAAAACATGACTTCATCCAAACACAAAAACCTAAGCTCGGTCAGCCGTGGGTTTTAGGTCTATTATTATTTTCTACTTACTCTAATATTTAGACAAAAACACGCCCCATGATTTGTTTAATTACTCAAAATTTAATGACAGTTTGACCATAATTATTTTCACCCCTATATAGCTTCTTATTATTAATTCATATAATGACCGACAAGTTTTAACTAACTACTTATGGCTCTAGGTGACTCCCGCTCCGAAACGTTGTTGGTGCAGAGGTTGGCCATAGCTATTCAGCGCGGTAATGCAGCAAGCGTGATTGGTACCTTTGCACCAGGGGCGAACAGGGGCGGGTTATTTGATAAGTATTCGTTTTTAGTAAGAGACGTGTATAATATAAATTATTTTCAACCTCTTTTTGAAAAATAAAATCGAAGTTTGACAGTACTCATGTTTTTTACTACTTTTTGTATACATTAAGTAAATAAAACCCTATATGTATATCTATTTAAATTACGAAAACCTGTCATGAAATTTATTAAAACAAAAAGATTGTGAACCTCTAAATAATATAAGGCTAATTTACGCCGCATATTGCGATCAATTTATAATGTGAATCAACAAAATTTTAGCAACGAAGTTTAGAAAAAAAAATTGACCCCTAATTCTTTGATTGATAGAATGACCTATTGACTCAGGAAAAGACCTATTGGCTCAGGCGTTACTTTGCGGAAGCCCATTGTAAATAGAAGACAAAATTAAATATTTAGTGTATTTCCGCTGTGATCTGATGGAATAACTTTGACAGCTGTCTAAAGTCATGGTCTCCTAGTACAACGATGTACTTTACTAGAGAGATAAAGTAAAAAACATTAATAATTGAATGCGAAATATTTTTAAAAGCTTCTTCTAAAAAGTAATTCTATTGTCTATTTAGTCAGTCACCTTTAACTATAGTTTGTGGTATCTTTCTAATTTTTTTTTTTTAACTAATCAACCGTATATGTTCGAATCATCTACCTGCCAGTTGAAATCATAATCAAAAACATAATTGACCTACATAAGGAGTAATGAAAATTAAAACGACTCCCCTATAGCGGAGCGTGGGGAATTAAAACAACAGAGGAAATGCTACGGTCGTAGCGCCGTAGCTCCGTAGCGGGGTTACGCCGTAGCCGGGGCGCGGTCGGCGACCCCTGGCCGTGACTGCCTCCCTCCCCGCCCGCGCACCCCGCTACACACACACCTACACTCACACACACAAACACACTCTCAGGCGCACATCGCACCCGGCGCGCAGCTATGGGGAGATTGGAAATAGAAAATGCTGAAACTTTATTTTTTACTGAGTTATTTTTAAGGATGCAAAAATTTAAATTTCATGATCAATATATCTATTTCTTATAGTATAGATTGTCTTGCCTGACAAAGGAAAGGTAATGTTTTTACGCGTATCTTGTACATTTATATGCATACACGTATTTTAAATTAATATTATTATGTTCAAATTGGATTGATACATATTGACAACTCATTGCTTCGTTGAATTGGTCTTGATAACGCTTGTGTTTGATAATAAAATCAAAATATATATTTAAAAAATAAACACTCTTATAGAGTAGGATGTCAAAATATATGAAATGGTTAATCTTTCTTTTCATGAGCATACGAGAAATGATCGATTTAAAAAATAGAATTTTGTTAGTCTTACAAAATTATATAATTTTTCTAGAGTCGCAATAAAGATCAGAAAAGTAAGCGTAAATGTATACATACATAATTATATTTTTGTACACTTTATATCAAGTTTCAGTTCCTGAACATCACCCGCTCTGCAGTTCCCGCGAACGCAGAAGCGTTCCGTACTCACTGCCATAACTTAGTCGAGCTACACACAGATAAACACACACACACAAACAAACACACACACACATGGAACACTCGCCTAGTTCTCGTCAAAGCGGAACGCCACACCCCCAGCTAGTCTCTACAGGGCGGCACTCACACTAGTGTAAATCTAAAAGGAAAACCGCGGCAACCGTGCCTCTGTGTGTGTGAGAGACACCCCTGGATGTTTCAATGTGTGCGTGGAAAATGTATGTTAATGTGATACTTCCGCGTTAGTATTCGTGTCAGCTTGTATCGGTGTCACGCACACAGGCGTGTCTGTGTATGTGTGCGGGTGCATCGACTTCGCTTCCGGGCCGGGTAAACGGCCTCAGCTCTGATTTACGTCCGGAAGGCTTGCGTGCTATTGTCACGTTACCGCCGCATTAGTGCAGGAACCTTAGTTTTATTTAAATGAAAGATCGATGCTGTGTACAAATATTGTAGGGTATGACGGGCTGAAGTAGGGTAAGACATACATATCCATATTTGGTAAAATACTACGTGCAAACTCAAAGAAAAAAAAACGAAAAAAAAAACAAATCATATTACAATTTAAATCAAGATCCAGGCTGTCACTGCGTGGCAGAGTTCCCAAGATGCTGGCAGCATTGCCCCGTTGAATAGCTAAACTTAGTCTTTGTAAGAAGTAGCTGCAAGCTTTTGAATTTTTAGAAGCGAGGACCACAACCGCTTCCCAATCTCTTAAGTCTTTTTTTTTGCTAAACATATGTATTTTTTAACAAAAACGACATTTGGGCGCGTACTATAAGAGCCAGTGTCACTCCAGCCAAAGGTGGAAGATGCCTAGTCATGAATTTACTACTTATACTTTTAGTTGCACATTAAATGTACTATAACTGAAGTCTTGAAGAAGAAATGTGTTTTAACTGAAGTCTTCTTTCTGGCCTGCGATACAGAACCAATCATAAGATAATAATTAATGAATCACTGATCAATATGTACTTAGTTATTATATTTAGTTTTTAATTTAGTTTTGCAAATTCAATTTAATACTTTAAGTATAACATACATACTTAGTTTTAAGTTAGTTCTGTAAATTTAATTTAATATTTTGTTGATTTTATTCTTAATAAATTAGGCGTAAAGAAAGTTACCATAATACATAACGAAATAGTGACACATTATAATCATAATCTTCTTTAGGTTCAAAATTAAAAAAAACCCTAATATAAATAGTGAATCTATTTCTATTAGGGATTTTTTAATTTTAAATTAATGTCAAGCGTTTTTTCTTTAAATTTTTAATCAAGTTATCAAAATAAAATTATTATTGTTACTAAGCCAAATTATTATAATATTACTGTGCTCTATAACCAAATAATACCAAAAAATATGACTTCTTAATATATGTTGACTAAAATATAAAGCTACGTGTACATAGATGTTAATTCCTAGGCACTACAACATTGAGTAGTAAAGGCGGTATTGTTCCCGCCGCCCGGGAATCCCATGTGCGCTAGCTTTATCGATTTCTAATATCGGGACAACCGGCCGGTTTCCAAGTATAATGTCTCATTTTAATTGGGTAACTGACGAAAGCAAGCGAGAACTGGTACGAAAGGTAGAAGATAGAGTAGAAATAGGCTCCGAAAAAAGCTAAATACTGTTGCCCCGCATAACAGGATCATATGATACTTAGCGCGGGGCGCAGTGGATATGGCAAAACGTACATTAAGACTTAGCTATAATTTAGTATTTAATTACTCATAGTACGTTTCACCCCTGTATTTTGTACTAAATAAACTATTTGATTTGATTTGATTTGATTTGATTTGATTTGAAGTAGCATCCTCCCCGTGGGAAACTTGAGCATGAGCTCAAGTTTTTGGTCATGATTTCGATGCCTGCCAATGTTGGCGGATGGGGATCGAAATCACGGCATTCAGGAGGTAAGGCAGCCGCGCGCCAGACTGAGTTGCCATTGCTTCTAATCATTATATGTTGACCTCTTTCCTTGTAGAGAGGGCCTTCCAGGGAAAACTTTTGCTAGTTATTATGCAGATTATAATTAATTTATTAACATTTAATTGGTATGCTGATATCAATATGATTACAATTTTCTCTTATTACCTACTTAAACCACTTGTAATATAAATTTTATTATTTAATTTTTTTATTACTTAAACTTTGACGACCTCGTTGGCGTAAAGGTTACCACTCCGGTCTGCTAATCAGAAGGTTCCGGGATCGATTCCCGGCCCGGTCAACATCTTTGTGCTTAACTAAATTTGTTGGCTGTGGGTCTGGGTGTTAAATATGTATTTATATATAATATGTATGTATGTATATGTAGTATATCAGTTGTGTTAGCAACCATAATACGAGCTAGAAATGGTTCAGTATGGGGCTAACCAGCCGTGTGTGAAATTGTCAAAAAAAAAAAAAAAAAAATTTGCTTGCGCTTGATCGCAATTTACCTGATGGTAAGCGATATTGAACTATGGTGGAGCGCGCTTGCCCAGAAGAAACCGGTTCACTCTTGCCTTGAAAACCACTAGATTATAGTTATCGGGGAACAGGGAATTTGGCAAAGAATTTCACACCTTGACTGTACATTATTAAGCATTATATGATAAGCATTTGTGTACAGCACACACTACTGTGTTTTTTGAGGGCCTAAATGCGTTTTCGCTGAAAATGGGCTACAAACGTTTTATTATTTAAGCACTCGATACTAAATTAGTATACATCTTATTCATAATGATATAACACCTGCAAACAGTAATTTTCATAGTGCAGTGCAGTAGAAGCCTTTGTATAGAATAGAACTTGAGGAAAATAATATCCCAAGCTTTCTCAGAAGCCGAACAGTTGCGTAAACATTCTCAGTTAGCGGCGACGGTTCTATGTGCATTATATAACAGCAGCATTTAACCTACGTACTTCCTTTGTTCGGCGATCACGTGTTCCTTATGACGTACTTGTCGTAATTGTCAGCAAACTACAAGTTAAAATAACCGGCGACTTGTCAGTCGGACTCGCGCACGAAAGGTTCCGTAATATTATATATGTTTTAAAAACGGCTTAAAATGTACCACTTCAAATGATCCACTCTCTTACATCCCCCTCTTTCATGCCCTACCTTGGTTGCCCAACATTCTGATCCACGCAGAACGACAGGTCTAATAATCGTCTTGTAGATTTTCCATTTAAGTTTAAGGGGCATTTTTCGTATATATCGGGCAATTCCTTATTTTGTGCCCGTTGCTTTTGAAACTATGGGTTGTAGGGTACTGAGGCCAAGCTTTTTACTGCTGCAATTGGGAGCAAACTTAGAGAGAGCTCGGATGAATTCCGCTCCAGATCATACCTGGCGCAAAGGCTATCCATAGCTATACAACGCGGCAATGCCACCAGCGTTATGGGTACCTTTCCGTCAGGTTCTATAAAAACTGGACTGGCCTTTAAAAATAATATTGTTAGTGGTTTTGTTATTAGTTTTTAATTTTAAAATTTATTTTAAATTATATAAAAATTCAGATTCCTTATTTTATTCATCATCATCATCCACAGCCTGTTCTCTCCCACTGCTGGGAATGGGCCTCTCTTTTGATATGCCATTCATCTCGGTCCTGTGCCAATCGTGTCCAGATTCGACCTGCGACTGATATTATGTCGTCGACCCATCTTGCCGGCGGACGACCGACGCTGCGTTTTCCTAATCTTGGCCACCATTCGGTCACAGCCTTGCTCCACCTACCGTCAGTTCGCCTAGCCAGGTGTCCCGCCTTATTTATATATTTATATATTTGTCCCGCTTATTTTATTACATAAAAAGATGTTATTCCTTATTGTTTACGTAGGAATATAGGTAAAGTTCTACCAGCAAATAGACTAGCTAAAGTACAGAAACAGGGATGTTATACAAAAATATTAATGTACAACAAGTTGCCAGAGAAAATAACAAATCTTAATAGTAGTATGTTTAAACAGAAAATAAAGAGTTTTTGTGAAAGTAATTCCTTTTATAATTTAAAAAGCGAATATATGAATATGGAGCTTGCAGAATCGTTATTCATGTGTAAACAGTAGTTTTTTAAATTTAATAAACATGGAAAACAAGTGCTAACGTGTGTAGTATTTAATGGGGTAGAATATTTATTTAATGAAATTTGTAAGTTTATTTAATTTTATCTAACTAATGTTTTTAAGTATTAAGTAATTATTGTAGTATGACTTGCCTTTAACGTATGTAATTTAGGGCTAATATAATAAGTTCTGTATTTCTGTATTTCTGTAAACATAATATTAATCTGAAATACTAGGAGTAGGGAAGTAGTACAAGAAGTCACGGGTCACTACAGCGTGCCGCAGAGTAACAACAGACTTACACAAACCTTTTGTTTCTGGCCTCTTTTGTTCACCCTGCGTTGTGCAAGCTGCGCTGTGCTCGGTGGTGGCCAGGGACGGCCTTACAATACCTGATGCAGGTTTGAGTCTCGAACTTGGGGTGGCAGATTTAGATTATGAATAAATAGGGAATAGAATTAAGGGTAACTAGCTACGCCCCGCGCTTATATTGGATAAAAAGTAATCTGTTAGTCCAGAGTCTAACCTATCTCCGTGCAAAATTTTATAGACAGCGGTTCACCCGTTTCAGTATAAATAAGAAATGAACACACACACAAACTTTCGCATTTATAATATTGATATTTATATTATTAATAGGTAGGTAAAATTGATCATCTGTAGTTTAAATTAAAAAAAAAACTTATATTTACTGTAGTAAATGATGTCTTAATCCGGCACTGGATGTAGTTAATATATTTTCTGACATTTTAGGGATTCTTATTGTTTAATGTATTCAAGAAATAGTGTTTTATTTTCTACCTTGGGACAATTAATATTGCAAACATTAGTAGGCTTAATTATTTTATTTTAATTATTAGATAGATAGGTAGTAATAGTAATAACTTCAAAATATGTACTATCTTTAATATATAGCGAACAACCCCGTTTTTTGTATGGGAGCCCCATTAAATATCTATTTAATTAAAATTTCATAATTTGGGTCCCCCTATCTGCTGGGTAGGGGATTTCCTCTGGATAAACAATCGGTCAAAAATAGTAATGTTTGAGTTTACCGTAATAATTCGCCATGTTTTAACCTAATTAGGTATGCAAAATCATTATTAGCTCCAATGGTTAATTATTTATTAGTGTATGTGTTACTTAAGTCAATAAATAATATTTATTTATTAAAAAATATATAAGGTGATGCGAGGTAATGCCGCCAGCATTTTAGGCACCTTACCCGCGGACACTGACTTAGGTTTAATTCACTATTTGTAAGGTTTTTGTGTGTGTGTGTGTTTTTATTTAAATAATTAGTTTTTACCGTTTAAGATTTATATCTATCTGTATTAAGTTAATAAATAAATTATAAAAAATATGTAAAAGATTATTAACCAGCATCTAGATAATCATTAATTATAGTACCTGTATCGTATACAACATTTTTACAAATGACCAGCATATTGCATATTCACACGAGTTATCAATACTCTGATATATTATATTCAAATTCAAATTCATTTATTTCAGGATCAAGTCCCATATCCAAATGTTACATAAAGTTATTATTAATAAAATAAACTGTATCAAAAAATAAAAAATATCTCACAGAAAAAAAAATATAAAAAAGAAAGTCAAATTTAAATACAAATAAAAATAATACAAATAAACGTCAGTGATAATGAATATAAATAAATACAGAGGTCAAGTAGGTCAAAACCTCCTCTCTGGCACCACCACAGAGAGATGCCTCTCGCAGCAATGCCAGAGAAAAGGGCAATATTGATGAGTATCCAAATTCTGGAATTAAATCGTACGCTCTATTTACTTAAATACTTTAAATTGTTTAAACAAATGACAAATTCCATCATTTGACAATTAAATTCAAAATGTACGAGTATCAAGTCATTAAGCACACAAAAAGCGCTTTGATCTGAGAGTGGGCAATTAACATTTCAGTAGGCACCCTTCTATCTCGGACGAAAAAAGTCCTCAAAATACAAATAGAGGGAGTGAATCGAATACAGTGGCAGTGTGGACGAATCAAAACGTCCGATGAACCAGTTTTAAGATATATGTACGTCAACGTTATCGTTAACGTAAAATGCAATTTTTTTAACAAGTTTTCAAGAATGTAAAAAACAATATAAAATTCAATGCACTCCTACTGCTAAAAAAAAACATTTAAAATATTAAACATGTCATTCACAAATCATTCAAAATATTTAAATAGTATACGTCTCTATCAGCTATCTCAGAGATGTTGTCCCGTCTTAACGATGATTATTTAATTATTTATTCATTAATTCTTATACAAATAGTGTGTTTTTCTGACATGCTATGAACATTTTCCTGACAAGAACAAACATAACAAAGAAAAATGTGAAATAGGGATGCATTATTGTACTAAAAATTATAACCAAAACTTCTTGCGACCTTATCCAGCCTCGTTTTTTGTATGGGAGCTCCATTAAATATTTATTTAATTAGATATACGTATGTTTTATTATTCTTTGATACTAACCCATTTAGCTAATAATTTTCTAAATTTTAATCAAAATTGACTAAAATCTTTAAAATTACACAAAATAACATAAAAATTGATTGTAATTAATTGTATTGTTAGAACTACGAGAACATGCATTAAAAGTTTCTGGCAATATAGACGCCGCCACTAAATGTTCTCTCGAGAGTTATCTGAATGTTTAATGTATACTTGCAATACAGAACATCTCAGACTATTTCCATGAATATTGAAGGCTAGAATTGGGTACGTCCCAGCGAACTACGAGGGTGAATCAAAAAGTTCTTAGAAGTGCATATATATAAAACCTTTTTGGATCAAGTTCAATATTGAAATTAAAGAGTGTCTATCACACTATATTTATGCAGACTGTCACTTGTTTTTATCAGTTCGTTCGCATGTAATACATTTTTTTGTGCAACGAGTTGCTAAAAAGTTAAAATTATGGATAAAAGTGAGTTACGTGCGGTGATAAAATATCTCAGTTTGAAAAAAATGTCTACGAAGGAAATTTTTTTGGAAATTCAGCAGACATTAGGGGGTGATGCTGTACCCTATTCTACGGTTGCGTACTGGATGGCTGAATTTAAAAGAGGTAGATCAAGCTGTAAAGATGACCCGCGTTCTGGGCGGCCCTCAACCTCCGTTACAGAAGAAAATGTCAAAAAAGTTGAGAATCTGGTTTTGGAAGACAGAAGAATGACTATAAAACATATAGCTGAGATCCTAAAGATATCTTTTGGTAGCGTTCAATCCATTTTAATTGATTCACTGGGGTTCAAAACAGTGTCTGCAAGATGGGTGCCACGAATGTTAGCCGACGAAAACAAAAAGCGACGTTTGGAAATTTCCAAGCGTAATCTCGAAATGTTCCAGCGTGATTCGGATAATTTTTGCCGTCGTCTTGTCACCATGGATGAAACGTGGGTCCACCATTTTGATCCTGAAACTAAAAGACAAAGCATGTCTTGGAAACGACCATCCTCTCCATCCATTAAGAAATTTCGAGTTGCTCCTACCGCTGGCAAAGTTATGGCCTCTGTGTTCTGGGATAGTGATGGAATCCTTTTTATTGATTACATGCCAAAAGGCCAGACGATTACTGGACCCTATTATGCAAATTTAATCCCGAAAGTGCGTGAAGCGATTAAAGAAAAACGTCGTGGAAAACTGTCGTTGGGCGTGTTGTTCCTTCAAGATAACGCTCCTGCTCATGGATCGGAAGTTGCGCTCAACGCAATCCGCTGTGCTGGCTTCAATCGCCTTGTCCACCCACCATATTCTCCGGACTTAGCCCCAAGTGATTTTCACTTATTTCCAAAATTAAAAGAGGAAATTCGTGGAACAAAATTTCACGATAATGATGCGGTTATAGCTGTCGTAGAGGACTTTTTCGAGAGTCAAGAAAATATTTTTTTTTCACAAGGAATAAGGAAGTTAGAAACGCGTTATTCTAAATGCATTGCATTGCAGGGAGATTATGTAGAAAAATAAAATATTATTATTTAAATCTTTGCATTTTTTAATATTGATTCCAAGAATTTTTTGATTCACCCTCGTAGAATAAGCGGAAGAGATACTCCATACAATTGTCGCTTAGAATTTGTATCCATCTACGCACACAATTATACTGCTATCCCAACGAAACACACACACATATAATGCTCGCACGCGATTGATGCCGTGCCACACCATGTGACCCCACGCGGGCGCGCGGGTAGCTGTTTTGCCCCGCCCACCGCGGTATTTTACGATATTTTTTTTATTTTTTTTTATCCTTGATAGGTTAGCGTTTGACTACAGCTAGCCTGATGTTAAGCTGCACTGCACTCTACGGTGTTGCACGCTGACCTAGACGATACCTATTACCTCTACTTTTTAAGACCCCCGGATGATACCTCTCAGGAAATAGAGACTCAGGTAGTGAGTTCCAAAGCTTCGCAGCCCTTTTTTTTTTTTTTTTTTTTTTTTTTTTCTGGTATTTCAATCTGCAATCAGTTTCGTAATAATTACTATAAGCAGATTTGGTCTGAGTGAGTGTCGTTGTAAAGTGTGCACCCCATTGGGTACATCTCCTTATTCATGCCAAAGGTGCTCAGTGAGATAGATTACTCAGTGGCTACCAATTGTCTCTTAAGTCTTGTTTGATATGTTGGCGTTTGCAGTTTTAGAGCAAGTGGATTTGGATGTATAGCCAGGCGAGACTTGTATATGTCCTGATCTCTTGGCTGACTGTCGCTACTTTCAGGTGTTCGTGTATTTCTACATTTGTGGTAAACCAGCTTCGCAGTCCTAACAAACAAAAGGTCGACGCAAAGCGATTACGCTTGGAACCATTTTATCGGCCAAGTTACTATTCTATTTATTCTAGTTCGCTAGTATGTCCCCACTAGTCGTGCGCTGCACCGCGGTTTCGTCTGGATGTCACTTCCCGGACACTAAATATTAAATCTGCAACGAGCGCCGTCCCCGCTGCTAATTCATCAGTCTGTCTGTTTGTCTGTACACTGAAAGCCTATCTTTATATATATATCCTTGTATAGCTATGACAGACCTTAAGGTATCTTACGGTAAAAACGGGACCCTATTACTAAGCTAACTTTACTATCACCAGGCTGTATCTCATAAGCCGTGATAGTTAGAATGCTGAAATCTGCGTGTCCACACGAGATTCATAGATTGTGTATTTCCGTTGTCGCTATATCAACAATTACTAAAAATATCAGTCATCTTGAGTCAGGCCGCGCATGAAGGGTTCCGTACATTGTTGCATGGGAGCTCCTCTCAAATGTTAAAATTAAAAATATTCTGAAATGTATAGAGGGTACCTATATCAAAAAAATACTATTTAAATGTAAAGGCCTGACTGAATCTTGATTTTACGGTTTTTTTGCTATAAATTTTAAACGAAAAAAATACGAAAAAGCCGTCTAAAGAACCACTTTAAGCATATGAATAATTATTTGGTAATTAAGATTCCGTCCTTAAGAACAAGCATGATATAAACAGAATTAAAAAACAGATAAAATATAGAAGCGTTCATTTTACTACTCTTTTCAAACTTATAAATAACTGCAGAACTACTCGTATATTCGTTAATAAATTCGATAACATAAAATCACGTTACACATGTTCCACCTTCGAACAAACAAGGTTGCATGTTTACCACCGCCGCCGCCGCCGATCGCAGACAGATGTCTCGAATCCTTTGTGATCCTACAGCCTTCTCTCACACCTGCTTGCCTGGTACTTACATTGTGCCAAAGGATGTAAATATAAAATGCGAATATTTCTTGCTTAGGGCCGGTTTTTTGATCCGTAGTAAAAATCGACATAACTATTTGTTAAATTGACTAATAGTTAAGTGCTAACTAATGGCTAAACTATTAATATTGCCCTTACAAAGGCAACTTGCTTACCTTACAATTAGCCATAAATATGACCGATAAAATTAATAATAAAATTAGCCATAAATATTAATTAGTATAGATATTTTCTGAGAATTCGAGTTTTATTGATTCTTAATTCCTACTACTTAGGCTGGCACCAGCTTACTTTAACATTAGCGAAATGTTAAAGTTCCAATTAGGCAATAAATGAGTTGCACAATTAAAAAAAATGACGCCATAACTGTAACAGTAACCGTAACCTCCCAAACTTAGCTAAAGTTTAGAAAGAAAGAAAGAAAATACATTTATTGTGCACATAACAAAAAAAACTTACAATAAATGATGCGAGTAGATAATTATAACTAATAGTGTGTGCACAATAGGAGCAAATTCAGCATAATGCTGAGAGCACTAAGTACTCCAGCGCTGATTTTCAATTTGCTTCTTAACACAATTATAGGCATAGTTTAAGTTATTACCACCGAGCCACACTCGCTTTTTAGCAACCTCAACAACCTTAACCTAACCTTAGTATATGGATCAAACAACCTAAATGGCTTTGAGGCGAGAGTAGACCGGTTTTTTTGACAAGCGCGCATCATCCTGAACCGCAATATCACTTAACATCATGTGAGTTATATTCAAGAGCAAGCCTAGTAAAAAATATACGCTAAATTAACAGAATTGTCTACTTTTTATCCGGTATTAATGCGCAGTTAAACAAGAAAATTTCAATAATATTAAAAAAAATTGCAGGTAATTGATACAAAAACCAATAAATTATTCACACATGTATCACAAAACAATTGTTAATAAAAAACAAATAAGTATTCCAATGCGATTGAACCTTATTAAGTTCGAGGACGACCGCTGGCAGTGAATGGTCAAGTTCCTGGAAAGATCTCTTAATTCGGAACACAGAATAACAAAAGAAGATGGTAAACTTGTAGAAGACTATTTGTATTGTTAAAAAATGTTATATTACATACAGTGCGGGCGAATTAAGGGAAATTTTAATATTATTTAGCTAATTTCTTTATTTAGCTAATCACTAAATTTTCAATATGTACCGAAATGGTCACAACTTTACTTTAGTTGTCTTTTTTTATATTGCTCGATTGAGACCTCAATAGAGATTTATACGAGTACTTAGTCAATATTTTTTAGTTTCAAAAAAACAACAAATTAGTGTGCGATTATATCTTTAATGTAGAACAAGTAAAATAATAATAGAATAAGAAAATAATATTTATTATATAATATTTATAAACTATGTGCCACGGAAAAAATAAACTATGTAAAAATAACAAAACAGAGGTCTTGAAGTAGCTTTGAGGCGTTTTTAAAATATATTTTCTCTTAACTTTATATCGCATTATATAGTCAAGGACCTTTTATTATATACATTAATCTAAAATATTCGTTCATATTATGAAATCATTTGGCTATCAACCTCGTTCTTAGACTAGGCTTGAATTTATATGTACAGAGCGGTTTTAGATTAAGTGGCAAACTATTGAACATTCATTGAAGGTAAGCGAGAATCGATTCTGTGGTACACTGTGAAGCGCTCATGCACACATCAACTAAGATCCGGTTAAATTTCGCTTTAAAGACACCAAATCATATACAACATAATAAATCAGGTACAATGAGGAATGTTACTAGGTATGCCAAATCATTTGCAATTTTATCTCAGTAAAACCTGTATGTATACAAATACGCTAGGTTTTTCTGTATTCAAAAACATCTAGTAGTTTTGATTAATAGACATTCAAAGTTTCGAAAAATATCGAACCCCGGTAAAAGCAGCTTGACCCCTTGTGACGACATTTCACAACGCCCTAAGCGGTTCTAACTAGTTTTACTTCTAAATCGGAAACTTATTAACGTATCCAAGTAATTATTCCACTAGTATTTTTTATTTTTGACAAAGAATATGGAGTGATGATTATCAAAATTATGTAACATTTTTTATTAAATTTCGATACGAACTCTCTCTTTAGACTTTGGTGTTCGCTTAGTGAGAGTAGTTTCACTGCTTGTTTTCATTCTGTGACTGTCGCAGGTACACCGACCCACGCCTCTCAGAATTGCATCGTTGCTATTAATACACTATTATTGATCTTTTATTTCCGATGCCTATGAGAATTGCTTACCTGGGGTTACTGCTATGTTGTAGTCATCATCATCATCAGCCCGTCTGCGTCCACTGCTGGACATAGGCCTCTCCCAAGGCACGCCACGCGACCGTGAGCATATCGTCTCCATCCACTGCCCGCTTTTTTGCGTACATCATCGCTCCACCTCGTTGCAGGACGTCCTACACTACGTTGTAGTAGTCTATACCAATATTATAAAGAGGAAAAGTTTGTTCGTTTGTTTGTTTGTTTGACGCGAAACGGCTCTGAAGCTGGACCGATTTGAAACATTATTTCACTGTTGGGAAGCTAAATTATCCTTGAGTAACATGGGCTATATTTTGCTTTTCATTGCAACTTAGATTGTTTTATAACCCGTGCGGAGCCGGGATGCGCTTCTAGTCAAAAAAAATATGGTATCTTTTTTGTACTCTTTGTAATTTTTTTTTTTTATTTCACATGACAATATAAATCCAAAATACAAAATGTATTTATTTGACACAGTAATTGTTACAAATATATAAAGAAATCCAAAGGCTTCCAAACTAGTTCATAACTGTATGACGGAAGCCGATATGTCTTCTCCCAATCATAGGTAAAGTACATATGTCAGAAAGTTTTCAAAAAAGGAAAGAAAAGTTTGAAAATTTTAAAAAATAAGTATGAAATTATTACAATATAAATGGATCATGGCAAAGGCAAACATCAAAATATATTAGACATGAAATTAATGAAATTGTTTGCTCATATTATACACAACAAAATTAAAAGTATATGATTAGAATGCTTAAAATAGAAGGTGACGTAAGATCTGTGCTAATGATATATGTAAAAATAACCTGAAGAGAGAATGAAGGTTATTTATAACAAGTTCAAGTATAAACCTGTTAGCTTACCTAATCAATATTGCTTTAATTTATTATGACAAGTTTGATTTGAAATTAAAAGTCAATTCGAATACTATCCATTACATAGTGTTTTTTGAATATATTTTGTAAATTACATATATACTAAATTAATTATTACATATATTTTTTTCTAATTATACAGGTTCCGCTTAATCGTAATCAATGATTGGGACCTACGGTGATAATACATATTTCAGAACAATATAGCGGACTAAGCTCGGCTTATTAGAGTGATCTGAAGCAATCGTAAAAGTTAAGCAACGGCCGATGCTGGCAGTCTGGAGTGACCACAAGACTGACAATTAAAACGTTGTATTTCCATTAGGGCGCTACCGTTGGTCGTATGACACATCAAATTGTACCGGCTGTTAGTCCTTAGGCCAAGTCAGAGGTCTTCGGGTGGCTCGAAAACACTGACAGCAGAGCTTGGCCACTTAGCTCAGAAGAAGAATATGCTTAATTCAGAAAATCATAAAAAGAATGGATAAATTAATTTTACTACATTACTATATTTCGCCAAGCACCTAACGATGTGTTCCGGCAGCCAGTGATTCCAGACTAGGCATGCTCCACATTCAGACAGATAGTCATGACTTGTATGACACGTTAATGCCTGGTGCTATATTATAAAAAACTAGTTAGTAAGTTATCGTATAACGGAAGCAACACAGGTGTATATTATTCGTACCCCGGTGGCGGGGTCAGTATGTGTGTCAAAGGGAAGCACCCTCGACACGGTTCCCTGACCCCATGGCGACCACCATGAAACGAGCATAATGCAATTAAACACCTAACTACTAGCCTACCTAGAGCAGCCTGGGTGGAGTCAGCTGGGCGGTGACACCATTACTGTTTTTTTTTTCTTAATATTACGAACGCATTCCACACACGGCTGGTTAACCCCATACTAAGCCATTTCTAGTTCGTATTATGGCTGCTAACACAACTGATATACTACATATACATATATAAATACTTTATACCGACACATATTTACTCGTAACACTCAGATCAACAGCCAACAAATTTAGTTCAGTTGACCGTACCGGGAATCGAACCCAGAACCCATAACAACCCGCTGGTTGGCAGTCCAGTAAGAGTGTTCAAGTAACAAACACATTTACAAACTTTCGCCTTTACAAAAAATACAAATACAAATAATACAAAACAAATAAGTATTACGAATATAATTTTAGTTGGATTTGGTATTGTATAAAATAAACTTATTCGCAGATCGATGTTGTGTTAAAAGAGGGCCGCTAAAATAAGAATTCAATCTAGTCTTAAAAGTCTTCTTGAAAGTCTGGGCTAGTCTCTAGGTTATTCTAGATAACTATTTAAAGTTACAGGGCTAGACTTTGCTTTGTTACGAAAACACTCAATTTAAACACAGGGATAGGTTTCAGGGTGATTTCAAAGGCTCTAAAATTAGACGCAAGATCTTTTGATATTGACAATCTAAATATGAGAATATAGTATTTATTTTTGATATTATTACTGGGCTATGAAATTTATTATCGAATACCTTGCGGTGACAAGCATTGTTTAAAACTTAAATTGTCTCTGCTTACCATCAGGTAAGCGACGTCTTATCATACCACTCCTTATCAAAAAAAATTTACCCATTAAAGAACGCGCTTATGCAGTAGGCAACATTAAAATTAAAAAAAAAACACAACAGGTAACCAACATCGAAGCTCAATTAAAATATAAGTACTCGAAACAAAACATCATACCTACACGTATAATGCGATAAATTAAGGATAACTACAGCGATAAATGAAAGTAACTTGTAATACCGAATGGACGGTAAAAAAGTAAAAAATAAAAGGAAACAGCATGCATAACTCTTGGGACGTCGACCTGAGGAAACTGACAATTGGAGTCAGAGAACCCTAAATGTCATGACCATTGAGGAATGAACTAGGTTCACATGTGAATGTAACTGAGGCTAGTCTAGGTTCCTCAAATTGTGCCTAGTTATTAAAAATGTATGCCTTAAGTTGATCTAAAGTCGACGACATTGACGTAGCTAAGCAACAATCAAACAAATGCGTCCACACTGTTAGATTTCCAATTAGAATTTTGTTCAGTTTTGAATGGTTAGTTGGAATACCGTATATAAAAATTAATAGTTGCGCCCGCCTTAATCGGGGATATCAAGCGGCATATGTGTTAATCCAGGGTCTAAACGCGAGAACTTCATGCAATTTGGTGTGCAGATTCACACCAAATTTCATAAAATTCGGTTCAATTGATTGAGTGTATTTATTGCACGCCGCTAGGCAGAATATGGTGCACTTTCTTTCTCTGACCCAATACCTGTCTGTAATTATACCATATTCGCAATAAATTGATTTGAATTTGAATTTGAATTTGTAAAAGTAACAAACAAACACATACATGCACACAAACACACACAAACTTTCACATTTATTTTATTAGTAGGATAGCTTCGGTAGAAGTTAGGAAACCGGTTCCTTAACAGTATTTCTTATACATAAGTAACTGGTCTCCTAAAATGTTTCTAATCCTTGTAAATAACTAAATAAATATAAATAAATAAATATTAGGACACGTTTCACACACGGCTGGCTAACCCCATACTGAACTATTTCTAGTTCGTATTATGGTTGCTAACACAACTGATATACTACATGTATATACATACATATTTTTAAATACATACATATTTAACACCCAGACCCACAGCCAACAAATTTAGTTCAGCACAAAGATGTTGGCCGTGCCGGGAATCAAACCCGGAACCTTCTGATTGGCAGTCCGGCATGGTGACCATTACGCCAACGAGGTCGTCAACTAGTTTCGTAAAGTTTTTTTTAATGCTTACATGTAACTGAATATGTTTTGTTCTAATCTGTTTTGCCGGTTCATACTTTCCACGAGCGATTTATTTACTGCCTATTTTTTGCATCCGACGGACGCTGCTTAAATCATCATGAAGATGTATATTTAGTACTAAGTTTAGTTCCTACTTATTAATAATGTAAATTCTTTGCTTAAATAAAGTTATTTTTATGTTTTTATAAAGGCACATGATGATGATGATTTTTGCATTCACAACACACGCATCACAACCAAACTCGAGACATAAAGTTCACCGTTCACAAATCTGTCTCGCTAGACGAAGCTCGTAGCCTCGCTTTGTAGTCTGTAGTACAGACTAGACCACTAAGGTTGTCGAAGTAAACTGACGTTTTTGAGCCAAATTTCGCGACGCAGTCATTACTACGTTGACTATTATACTACAAGCTGCGCCTCGCGGTGTTACCCATGTTGATCGAGGACAGAAGAGGTGGACTGCAGATAAATCTTAATATATATAAATCTCGTGTCACAATGTTTGTCCTCAATGGACTCCTAAACCACTTAACCGATTATAATAAAATTCGCACACCATGTGCAGTTCGATCCAACTTGAGAGATAGGATAGTTTAAATCTCAAATTATAGTCGCAATTTTCATTTATTGCTAATTATTGTCTGTTATTATTTGACAGTCACAATTATCTGTTAACTCCAAATGATTCTAACAGATGTCGATACCTTTCGACTGGGTTGAGTAAGTAATCAATAGATGGCGCTGTACCCCTAAGTGAGGCAAAACAACGTTTGCCGGGTCAGCTAGTATATATAAAAGTAGCCTAGTACTCATAGGCTACTTTTCTATATACTATTTATCTGCAGTCCAGCCGTTGGAGCGTGAAGAACATAAATTTAGAAGTTATTTGCATATCTCACGAGAAACACAATTGTTTTCGGGATACAAAGTAGCCTATGTGTTAATCCAAGATCTAACCTACAAACATACAAAATTTCATTAAAATTGGTTCAGCCGTTTGAGCGTGCAAAAGTAACAAACATACACACAGACACACACACAAACTTTCTCATTTATTATATTACTCGTGATAAGATTTAAAAGTTCCCCATCTTTCCTCTGTATGGTATTTTTTATACGAGGTCAAAGGTAAAAAAAACAGTCTATGTGTTAACATAGGCTAATTTTTATCCCGAATTAACGTCTTTTGTTCCGGATTAACGTGGGTAACATTGAGGGGAGCAGCTAGTTTTATTTACAATTAAGTTTTGAACATTTTTACTGATTTTCAGCTTGTTGTGATTGTATGCAAATTAAACCGGCGAGTCATTCTCAGTATTGTATTGTTCTACCCTTATTAATGTTTAATAGTTTTGTTAGCAATGTTCTGCTAGGTTCAAAGCAAGCATATTGTAAATTGTCATTTTATTTGTATATTGTATATAATCACCATGTTTATGATTGTATAAATCTCATATTGTAAGTTTTAGATAAGCCTAGTGTTTAAAAATGATTTTATAATAGTATCTATAACAGCTAGGATATTACGTACACTGGCATTGTTATTTATTGTATTTTTTCATTATCAATAAAGATATTTTGAAACTGAAAAATTGATTGTATGCACCTTCGAATGTCTAAATTAACCGGACTCCAAAGCCGCTGAGTCGGCAATAAAACAACAGTTACAATGTCGCAGGTAATGCCGAAACGAGTGCAACCATTATTGTGGTGATTACAGGGCGGACCATATGTGCTCAATCGAGGGATAATTCAGAGATAATTAGCAGTTTATACCACTCCACTTGGATTGAGGATAAAGAGGTATTATAGAAGGTAATTGATATAAGCTGATTGTACGTTCACTTTAAACCTTTTGTTTTTTGGTATTTAGAGGGCTAGGTGGTTAGTTTATATATTTATTTCTGACATTTAATTTATAATATATTTCTGACATGTAATTAAAATTACCAATTAATGAGGTAAATGGTAATTAACGCTGGAATAACCATTTTAAGAGATTTAGTTTACGTATCTATCCACTTTTTTCCTACGACTTCTGGAAATTCTTTTTATACTAAATCCGCCCCTTACATTTTTAAGGCCTTACTTACTAGTAGCCCCGTATATAGATATAAAGAATCCTTTCCATTCCTTTCTTTAGTGAGTAATTTCATTGATTTTGTTGTTGTTCTCATAATAAAAAAGAAAACTCTCTTCTTCTTAGTCGTAACTTCATTACTGAAGGTCATGTCAAATACGGAGTGTGGATCATTACTATGCTCTTCCACGTTTTCCTGACCTCGGTGGTCTTAAAAACTTCGACAAAAAAAGGTAGGCCAGTGAGCGTCTTTACGAGTTCTGACCAGCGGGTAGGAGAGCGCCCTCGTGCTCTTTTCCCGTCAACTTGGCCAACTACCACGAGCTTCTCGAGGCAATCAGGGTTTCTACGAGCGACATGTCCAAAATATTTAAGAATTCGCTGGTAGCAGTGAGTTTGAGCTTTGATACAAGGGAATGTCAAAAGCTGAGGGGTATCTGCAGCAATTTACATCCTTGCTTGATAAGCCTACAAAATAACGATGTTAGTAGCAAACCCGCAGGTACCTAATACCCACAATGCATACCGTCAAACAGCCACCTGATATACCAGCTGCATCGCGAGCAAATAGCCGACTGCTCATTAAACTTAGAGAAAGCTAAAGGTGAATAAAACCCACCTTTGACTATCAAAGGTCGACCGTTTTTAATAAGGAATCTAAAAAAATATATCATAAGCAGGTGAATGTGCTCAACTACTGGACTACCATGAGCTTTAGCCTAAATTTTTATAGAGCATTAGTAGAAATAAGCCATTACGATCTCATTGTTGGGATTCGGGAGACTATATTGATACTGACATGGATATAATATTCTGTTGTAATATAATAGTAATTTGTGAGTAAAAACCGGGATGAGTGGAAAGAGGATAGAGATGCCTTTGTCCAGCAGTGGGACGGAACCGGCTAAAAAAAAAAATGAGTGAGTAAATGTATAACTCATTTAAGTGAACACACCTATTGAAAAATCAGTTGAAATATAGGTACGTTAATAGTTTACAGTGTTGTATGCATTAGTGTTAACTGTAAGTACAACACGTATATTAAATAAAATAAAATAAATTAAATAAATAAATATTCTACCACGCTGGCCAATGGTAAGCGCTCGCAGATGACACTGATGATGATGAATTTATGTTCCCTGCAGCATGTGGGTTTGCTTACGACGTTTCCTTCATCGTAAGATCGCGCGCAAATTCCATACATAATTAAATAAATAGATCACTGGTGTAGGGTTGGATTCAATCCGGAGTGCCGTGGTCTGTAGCCTAACATCTTTCCGACGAGCCACATTAGCTCTCTTTTTTTAACTGCCTTTTTGTACAAGTTTACAAGAAATTAACACCAAACATTTTTAGGACAACTTTATTACTTCTTAGATCTTTTCGATTTATGTTTTTTTTAATTTGTGTAAGACTAGATAAATTTCTATAATTTATCTAAACAAACAAATCATCTAAACAAATTTGGATACAAGGTTACCAGTAATATAATTCAAGATTGTTATATATTGGCGTAATAGGGATAGAATACGTCCTGATTACGTATGTCTCTGATTTCATAGTAGCCCGGCTAAGCACGCGTTCTCTATAACATCTGCCCTTTTAACCCATTTTTAGGTGTATTTGTTGATACTTCATTAAATTTATAAGTTAATAGAGTTTTTACCATAGTTGATTGGATTATTTCGGTTTAATAGATCAATAATATTAAATTGACGTCATTAAGGTCAACGTTTTTTTAAACCATTTAATCAATTTTTATACAGTGTTTCGTAAAACCTCACCCTTGAGTTGTCTCAAGTTGCCTGACTTTGTATTCGAATGATGTGTTTGTTATTTAATTAATCGTATCTTTTTACTCTTGTTTGTATTTATTTGTATTTGACAAATAATTACCAGTCAAGTACGAAGAAATCAACGCGCGAAGGATTCCGTACCATTATACAATAAAAACGGCAAAAATAAATTAAAATAAAATAAGTAACACAAATATTTATTTGGGTAACTTACATGATACATATGAGATATGTTCTGGCCCTACTCAAGGTACCTTCAAGGTCCTTATTGACATCGCAACAGAGAATGCATTAATCACTTCGGTTCAATGGAAGCAATTTAAATATTTATTTAATTCCGTTTTGAGTAATTGCTATTATAGCATAAGCAGCCCACTATACGTTCTCACTGCTGGGACTCAAAGCCTTCCCTCGCGACGAGAGAGATATAGGCCATAATTCACCACGCTGGCCAAGTGCGGTGAGGCGGATGACAAACGTATTCGGATATTGTTGTCCTCAAACATGCCGGTTTCCTCACGATGTTTTCCTTCACCGTAAAGCGAGTGAAAATCCACACATAACTTAAAAAAACAAGTTATTGGTGTAGGGTCGAACCGGGATCGAACCAAGGGCCGTCTGATTGAAAAGCAGACGTTATTACTACCACTAAGCCACACTGGCTTTTTTCCACACTCGCTTTTTTATTTAATTGCTATTATACGGCAACAGAAGTACAATATCTGTAAAATTTCAATTAAATCGTTTCGGAGCCCATTTGCGTCAAACAAACAAACAAACAAAAATTAAAACTTTTCCTCTTTATATATTGGTATAAGAGACAACCTGTAGCTTCGTCTCGTACCTATTAAACTTACAAAAGGCTTTATTTAGTTTTCTCTCTACATTATTTGAAGAGAATTAGTATTTTTATATTTGCTAAAGACTAGAAGAATGTATGTAATTATTTGCTAAATTTGTTTTAATGTTTGCTAAAGACAAATAATTGTCTTTTATAAATTTTATTTGTGTCCATATATTTACTAAGGACAAGATAAAATATTGTTTATTTAATAGAATAGATTTAATTTACTTTTTCTGTAGTTATATTCTAATATCGACTCGAATCTTACTAAGATAAACCATATTAATCACGAATTCCAAATCATCTTACTATAATCATGAATCATAAAGACTACAATTTAAGTTATAAGTGTAACTCGTCTCAGTAAAAAAAACATTTCAAAATTCATAGCTTTAAGAAAAGCAAACGAAAATACAGTGTAAACTCTATATAACGGCACTGAATGGACTGTTCGTTTTATGGCGTTAAAGAGAATGGTCGTTAAATGGAGAGAATGTATCATTGTATGGAATACAAGCTAAACCAACTAAAGCCAATTGAGTTTGTCGTTAAATCGAGTGACGTTACATGAAGTTTCACTGTATCACGATCAGCGGGATTCAAACCCGCGTCTCCAGCAATTCAGACCAGCCTCTTAGTTATGGTTGACTTACCACAAGCCCTGAAAATTCAGTTGCTTTTTAACTCCGGTAACAATTAAGCTTCCTATTGCTCACACTCATTTGTTTAACTAAGTTAAGTGAGATAACATGAACTTACAAATATATTCTTTACTAGCTGCGCCCTGGGTTAATCCGGGACAAAAGTTCCGGTTTAAGGTCTAACCAATCTTCATAGTAAATCTCATTAAAATCAGTCCAGCCGTTGGAGCGTGAAGGAGTAACATAGATTTAGGGTATCCCAAGGGAACCACTATTGTTTTTGGAAAAAAAGTAACCTATATGTTAGTCTAAGGTCCAAGCAAACTTCACACCAAATTTTATAAAATCTGTTCTACCGTTCGAGCGTGAAGAAATAACAAACTTACACACACATACACAAACACAAACTTTCGCATTTATTATATTAGTAAGATTGACTCGAGCTATACGAAAGTATGTTTGTTACCCCTTCCCGCTCTAAGAGATAAACTAGATTAATGACATTTTGCATGTATATAGGTTACACCCTGTATTAACACACAGGCTATATATTACATTATTTTTTATCCTAGAATACTGTGGGTAACGACGCAAGCCTTCATAAATCACGCCGCTAAAGACAGCTAACGACAAAAGTCTAACTAAGACTTGAAATTTCCTCAATTACCCAAAAACCTCTTCTAACCCCATCTAAAATAGACCAACTTTGACAGATGTTGAAACTTGTCTGATGACTCGGAACATTAATATTGTATCCAGTGCTCGGCAACGGAGGGGCGCCGGGTACACCGTAGGGATGCCATGGGGCCAGAGACTGTGATGTATTCTACGCCATGGACTTTACTAACTATGGGTTATTCTGCGCCAAGAGGAAGTGATTGTACACAATACGCTTGGAGCATAGAGACTATGGTGTATTCTACACCATGGGGCCATGGGGTGCCCAACATGACCTAGTTACCAGGAGGGCTGGTCTAGCCATCGATTCGAAGGGGCCACGGAGGCGAGCACCGATTCATTCCGAATATTTTCGTATTATGATGTAAAGAGAAGTATTTGTGTCATTGATTTGTTTGTATATGTAGATAGCATGTAGTATGTTCAAACAGTTTTAAAATAAAGAGTTTTTGAGAAAGTAATCCCTTTTATAATTTAAGTGAATATATAAATATGGAGCTTGCAGAATCTTTATTCATGTGTAAAACGTAGTAATAGGTATTTTA
This sequence comes from Mellilla xanthometata, assembly GCA_035578125.1. Classification (NCBI taxonomy): domain Eukaryota; kingdom Metazoa; phylum Arthropoda; class Insecta; order Lepidoptera; family Geometridae; genus Mellilla; species Mellilla xanthometata. The sequence continues at coordinate 1,719,467 of JAPUBQ010000015.1, read as the reverse complement.
AATTTAATAGATATAAAAAATGAGTGATATTGTTTGTAGTTAGTATTTAATGGTGTAGAATATTTATTCAAAGATATTTTTAAGTTTTTTGGATTTCTGACTAGTATTTTTAAGTATTTAAGTAATTATTCTGTATTCTGTAGGTAAGGTGATACCGTAGGTTCCGTTAAATGTAGGTAGGTAGGAATCGGCCATTCTAAAACAGGTTTGTAAACATTTTTTTAGGTAGAAGGGCGTTCACCCTTTCAACAATTATATTATTGGGAGAAAAAAAATCCAATCTTTATTTAGTATGCGTGCATCGGTTTCAAAATATACTCTTAATTTAATTTTAACCTATAATAAATTTTAACATTGAAATGATGTTTGTTTTAGAAAGTTTGATTTATAATTAGATTAATTTAGTTTGATAAGTATTTAAAAATCTATCTACTAGTAGTAATGTAGTGAGTATGCAGTATTGATAACATCCAATGGTTATCAATACTATCTATACCAATATTATAAAGAGGAAATGTTTAATATTCTTTGTTTGTTTGTTTGACGCAAATAGGCTTCGAAACTACTGGAAAGATTTGAAAAGTATTTTAACGTTGGGAAGTTACATTATCCCTAAGTAATACTTTTTTCTCTTTGCAACTTAGATTATTTTATAGCTGGTGCGAAGCCGGGACGATCTTTTTATTTTTCAAATTCAAAATGTCTTTATTAGCGACACAAATATACAGAAAATGTGCACCCTGTGCTTCGTTATTAAGGCATAGCTAAGACTAAAATTAAATAATTAATTAATTTTAAGTAGTAGATAATATTAATTATATCTACTAGTATTATATGAATTATAAATGGTCTTATTTAATGGTCTTCTCTATTTTTTTAGTTAACTAAATTTTCGTCTTTTCTATGCTTTGTAAATATTCTTAAGTCCTGTAAAATACATTACTACATAAATTTATTGAATAATAATTGTAGTTTAAAAAAACTAAAAAAACACGCTTATCTGGCCGTTTTAAGTGGGTCAAAATCGCGCCCAAAGAAGTCGGTTACAAAAAAAAAAACAAAAAAATGTAATAATTTTATCAAATTAGTGTATTGTCATCGGTCCTCAATAAATCTACAAAGTTTCAAAGAAATCTGACCGTTTTAAGTGGGTCAAAATCGCGCCCAAAGAAGTCGGTTACAAACAAACATACAAACATACAGGTGAAGCTAATATAAAGCGTGTAAAAAGCTAAATCAATGGTCTTAACATAAGACAAGACAGCAACATTCATCATCGCATATAAGGTGATTGTCTTACACCATAGAATAGAAAGCCCCATGTCGTATATCGTGCAGTAATGTGCGGCCGAACTAATGTGAGCCCAACTTTAACTTGTTTATGGGTTGGGGGAAACTGCAGTGGAATTATTTTCTGCGCTGTATATTGAAGACAATAGGAAGTAGGATAAATATACTTACATACTTGTACATGACTAAAAATCGAGTGTGACTCGGTGAGACAAACGTCTGCTTTTCAATCAGACGGCCCCTGGTTCGATCCCAGCTCTACACCAATGACTTGTTTTTCAAGTTATGTGTGAATTTGCACTCGCTTTACGGTGAAGGATAACATCGTGAGGAAACAGATATGTTTGAGGACCACAAAATACGAACGTGTGTTATCCAACAACCCGCACTTGGCCAGCGTGGTAGTTTATGTCCTATATCTCTTTCCTAGTGAGAGAAGGCAACGAGTCCCAGCAGTGGGAACGTATAGTGGGCTGCTTATGTTTATGATGCTGTACATGATAAAGTGTGAGGAGTTGCATAAACTAAAATGGATTTATCGGACATGATTGGATTATTATAATGAGATAAGGTAAAGTTTAAGGTACTTACTTTAAGTGTATGTAATATGTTATCACAAGTAAATAAATAACCAAATATCTGCCATGTACGGAAGACTTAAAAAGCTCAAATCAAATCAAACCCATTATCAAGACGAAGATGTTAAAAATAAAGGAAAATCCTTTAATTTGAAAATCCTTTGATTTTAAAATAAGGAAATATCGATTTGTAGAATATATGCCATATATTTAGTTTTTACATATACAGTGTAAACTCCGTGTAACGTAACTCGATTTAACGACAAACCCTTTAAAGCGTCGAATCCAATTGGCTTTAGTTGGTTTAGCTTGTACTCCAAACAATGTAATACATTCTCTCTATTTAACGACCACTCTATATAGCGCTATAAAAAGCACAGTCCTTTCAGTGTCGTTATATAGAGCTTACACTGTACATCATTTAATAATTAAAGCTAATTTAAGATGAGCCTATATCTCCGAACTAAGCGTGAAAGCTTGCATATCAAAGAAGTATCTGGGGGGTCTTCAAATCTAGAGTTAATAGGTATTTTCTAGGTAAGCGTGTAACATCGTAGGCCATAGTATTGTTTAACACCAGGCAAGCTGTGGTCAAACGCAAACCTATAAGTTACTAGCTGACCCGGCAAACGTTGTTTTGCCTTAAAAATATAAATGCAGTAGCTGATTCTCAGACCTACTGAATACGCATATAAAATTTGGTAAAAATTGGTCAAGCCGTTTCGGAGGAGTACGGTAACAAACACTGTGACACGGAAATTTTATATATAAGATAAAAAAAAAGTATGCTTCCCACAAAAAAAAACTTTTGTCTCAATCACCCAACAATTAGATTTACCTAGCCATAACTAGATTTACTCTACACCTACCTATTAACCCTTTCCGTTTCCTGTCAGGCTCTGGTTTCCGTCAAACAATCAAACTAACAAGTTCCCACGAGAACACGGATGGCAGCGAACACCCGTCGCTCGCCCAAAAAAACTATGATAAAGGACATTATAAAAATATTAAAATATCCACGTGGAGTCACCCACACCTGGCCCAAAGCTTTCAATCTGAACATCTGCTCGATTATCCTAGGCGTCTTTAGATTCTTCGCGCACGCGGATTTAGAATGTAATTCTTTGTTGGTAGAGCGGCTGGTAGGATGTGGGAACTAATGTATGAGCAAGATGTTCGTAAAAAATGTTTTAACTACTATTGAGAATTTCTAAAGTTAAGTTCTACGAAGGAAACCCAACTTTAAATATAATTCATATTTATTGAGCAAAAAGTGTGTAGGTACATTTATGTATATCGACATGTAAACTATTACTAAATAACAATGCTTAAAAGTATATATTAAGTTGCTCCCTGAATCCCACACGAGGTACATCCTGTGTTGTGGGATTCAGTGCCTTCTCTTAATAATTAATTATTACATTTACTTTTATAACTAAACAGTATCTGGTTGACCGTATGTATGGTGGTATTTTTTTTTTAATATGACATTTTCTTAAAATGATTCCTAGCTCGATCGATTTATCGCCCCCGAAACCCCCTATATACTAAATTTCATGAAAATTGTTGGAGTCGATTCCGAGATTCCAATTATATCTATATATTATACAAGAATTGCTCATTTAAAGATATAAGATAACATAATATAAATATCCAATCTACAATCTACAAAAATAACTCAATGCACAGAGTATTCCTTTCTACCCAGCCGGTATTAAACCCCTTCCCCCCAAGACAGTGTGGCAAGCCAGCGAAGGATCCCGTAACAAAGGCTTCGGGTAAGAGGCCAGCAGCTGCCGAACAGCTTGCGCCATAAAAAATAGGCCAATAACTCCAATGGCGAAAAAAAAAGGTTAAGAAATGTTAAAGATGGCAGGTGCGTGTCAGCTGCCAAGCACCTTTTGTAATAATTGCACTCCCGCGCTCGTTTTGTTTACTTCGGCCAGGCCGGTTTGGAAAAGGCGAATACAGGGTCACTGTAGCTAACGTAACGCCTGAGAACAACTGTAGTTCTAAAACTTTAAGGCGACATTATATCGCCTTTTTATCACGTCGGGGTCACCAATAAGGCGACATTATATCGCCTTTTAATCACTTGTAAATGAGACACATTGCCTTTTATATATGTATAGTTTATTTACACAGTCACATAGTTAGTTACACAATTACACAGTTACACAGTCCCAGTTAACCTCTAAATCACCGTCCGACTCATGGTCGAGTTAAGTTCTCACTAATGTCATGGCGCCACTGAGCACCGACGCTACCGGCGCGGGCGCGCCTTGGCTGTGTTGCCAGGCGATGGTTTGACGGTTGGCTTGACGCCACATCACCCCCCTAGGCAGAAAGTTACCCTATCCTAAAAAAAAACTTATTATTAACATGTACAAGATTGCACCCTAAGTTATACAATGCAAAATGTAAAAAAAAAATGAATATTATGACAGTTAAAACTAGAACATGTATATATACTATAGGAGGAGTAGCAGTGGTCTACAGGTCAAGGCGGTCTTTGAATCTAACAGTCCGACCTGATCTTGTAGTGACCGGTTTTGCCTGGTCGGGGGCAGGGTCTGCAGTTGTGGCAGACTTGGCGGTAGGCACAGTCGGAACAGCAGGAATACTGTTATGTGCAGGTGTCTGGTTTTCTGGTGTGGGAGCCAACAGTGGAGTGGAGGTGTCTAAAGTGTACGCAGGTTTGACTCGGTCCAAGCTCACTTTGGTATCTTTGTCACCTATGGTGATGGTGATTGTTTTATCGGTCCTGCAGACGACTTTGTATGGACCAGCGTACGGAGGCTTCAGGGAAGGCCTGACCGTGTCGTCTCGCAGAAACACGTGAGACGCTGTGTTGAGGTCCTTTGCAACGAAGGTCGGGCGCTGGCCATGGCGAGTTGTTGGAGTTGGACTCAGATGGGCCATGTAGCGACGTAGTTGAGTTGCGAAGCTCTGCAGGTCTTCCAGGTGGTCGGCGTCGGGTCCGGATGGAGCGATGAGTTCACCCGGTAAACGAAGTGGCTCTCCGTATACCAGGTCGGCGGGTGAACATTGTAGGTCTTCCTTAAGGGAAGCGCGCATGCCGAGCAGGACCACTGGCAGGGACTTATGCCAGGACTCTTCGTGGCACATCAGAGCAGCCTTCAGGTGGCGGTGCATGCGCTCGACGAGACCGTTGGAGCATGGATGATAGCTTGTGGTACGAGTGCGCTTGGAGCCACACATCTGCATGAGATTCTGGAATAAGCTGGATTCAAATTGGCGGCCTTGGTCGGTGGTAACAATGGTGGGCACGCCGAATCGTGAAATCCAACCTCTGAAGAAAGTCTCAGCACATTCTTCCGCAGTCATGTTGACCATTGGCCAAGCCTCTGGCCAGCGGGAGTATCTGTCCACGGCTGTGAGACAATAACGGAAACCGTTGCTGTAAGGCAGCGGCCCGATAATATCTACATGCACATGGAAGAAGCGCCTGGTCGGTCGAGCAAAGGTGCCAACGGGCGTAGACGTGTGTCTAGTTACCTTACTGCGCTGGCATGCAATGCAAGACCTGGACCAGCTGTGACAGTCCTTACGCATGTTAGGCCATACAAACCGGTCACCGACCATGCGTGCGGTAGTCCGCGCGCCAGGGTGGTTGAGGTTGTGGACCTTGTCGAAATGCGGTCGACGAAATGCGGGTGTTAGGTATGGGCGAGCCTTTCCGGTGGACATGTCGCAGTATATCTCCACGTCGGAGCCGGGTATAATTATTTTCTGTAGCTTGAGAGATGTGGAGCTGGTTAGCATCTCACGAAGCTCGTCGTCGTTCGCCTGATCTGCGGCGAGTTCGGTGAAGTTGTCGACGTGGACGGCGTCCACGCGTGACATAGCATCCGCGACGACGTTCTCCTTCCCCTGGATGTGGACGATGTCCGTTGTAAACTGGGAGATGAAGGAGAGTTGGTTGAGCTGCACCGGAGGCAACTTCTCTCGGCGTTGGGAGAAGGCGTAGGTCAGCGGCTTGTGGTCGGTGAAAATTGTCACGTGCTGAGCTTCCATTATGTGGCGGAAATGCTGTACAGCTTCGTAGACACCCAGCAGTTCCCTGTAGTAGGCGGGCCAGGTGGTTTGGCGAGCGCTTAGTTTCTTGCTAAAGAATGCTAAAGGCTGCCAGTTGTCTTCGATGAGTTGCTGTAGACAAGCACCGACGTTTGTAGAGGAAGCGTCTGTAAAAAGTCCAAGTCTAGCATCAGGAACAGGATGTGCTAGAAGAGTCGCATTTGCGAGATGGTCTTTACAGTTCTGAAACGCTTGCTCAAGTTCAGGTGTCCATGGTACAGGTTGTGTACCTTTAAGTTGTGTTGAAGCGTAGCAGTCAATTAATGGAGCCTGGAGATCAGCTGCCTTGGGCAGGAAACGGCGATAGAAGTTCACCATCCCTAGGAACCTGCGGAGGCCTTCTACGGTCTTTGGTAGAGGGAAGTTCCGCAAGGCTTCGATGCGTTCAGGCGGCGGCGATGTTCCAGACTTAGTGATTTTATATCCGAGGAAGGTGACCTCATTAGCGCCAAGCAGGCACTTGGACGGATTGATCACGACGCCGAACTCAGAGAGGCGCTTAAATAGTGCGCGTAGATGTTTGGCGTGTTCCTCAGGTGATTTGGAGAAGACCAGGATATCATCGACGTAAGGAAAAACGAAGTCTAAGCCAATGGTTACCTCGTCGATGAAGCGCTGGAACGTTTGGCCGGCATTCCTCAAGCCAAATGACATGAATGGAAATTCATACAGTCCAAACGGTGTTGTGATCGCTGTTTTTGGTATATCCTCTGGAGCTACAGGTATTTGTTGGTAGGCCTTGATTAAGTCAATCTTGCTGAATATGGAGCAATTGGCCAAGTTGTTACCAAAGTCTCCAATGTGGCGGACAGGATAACGGTCAGGCACCGTCCGAGCGTTAACTGCCCTATAGTCGCCGCATGGGCGCCAGCGATCTTGTGGTTGTAAGGGTAAGTCATTATGCTTATCTTTCAAAACCATCTGTAGCGGTGATGACCACGGACTTTTGGACGGGCGCGCAGTGCCGGAGCGAACCATGTCCTCGAAGACAGCCTTCGCCACCTGCAGTTTCTGCGGTGCGAGTCGGCGTGGACGGCTCGAGACAGGCGGGCCCTCCGTAGTCAGTATATGGTGAACGGTATTATGTTTCACCGTGCGCGGCAGTCCCGGTGGTCTAGTGACGTCCGGGTACTCCTGTAATATTTTGGAAAATATCGACCCATCAGCAATTATCATTTTAATGCTAGCTTGTGTTACGGATGCCACAGAAGCAGAAACATATAGGTTGGTGGTGCCATCTATGAGGCGACGGTTGTGGCAATCGGGGAGCAGGTTATAGTGAGCTAGAAAGTCTGCTCCGATTATTGGGGTGCTAACATCTGCTATTATGAAATTCCAGCGGAAGTCTCTTCTAAGTCCTAGATTAAGACACATGGACTTAGTGCCGTATGTGTTAATGGAGCTCCCGTTGGCGGCGCGGACATCAAAACCGGTAGTTGAGTATCGGCCATTGAGTAGCCTACGTGGGTAGCAACAAAGATCCGATCCGCTATCAATTAAAAATCGACAGCCGGAGGTGGAGTCTGATACAAACAGGCGGCGGCTGGTTGGGTCGCAATCAGATGCCGCCGCTACTGATTGCTTGATGCGTTTTCCGATTTGTTAGTCCATTTACATGGTTGTGTGCACTTCGACGCCTTTTTACCGAAGTGTTCATGGTACCAGCATATATCGTTGGAGCGTGAAGTGGACCTGTCCCGAGAGCGGGATGTGCCTTGGGAACGTGAGTTGTTCCTGGAGCTGGATCGAGCACGGTCCTTGCTTAAGGCATCAACTTTCTTGGACAAGTCGTTTATGTACTGCATAATTTTATCCAGGTCCAGCGGTGGTGGTGTATGGGTAGCATTAACGGACTTACCTGGAGTAGCTTCTATAATGGCATCGGCCAAGTCGGCTACCTTATCCAGCGGCAGGTCCAGCTGGGCCATGAGGATACGTTGGACCTCATGTGGCAAGCTGCGCATCCACAGCTCTCTGACTATGCCCTCGTCACTCTTGCCAGCAAGTGACCGAAGGTGTCTCAGGAAGGAGGATGGCTTTCTGTCACCCATTTCCTGCTGGCTCAGCAAGTGTCTGATGCATTGCTCCCTGGAAACTGAAAATCTTTTGATGAGCTCAGATTTAAGGTGCTCATATTTATTTTCAGCAGGTGGATTGGCAATGACATCTTCCACCTCATCAGCCAGTCTGGCATCCAAGATGGAGAGTAAGTGGCCATATTTGGTTGCATCCTTACAGATGCCCGCTATCTCGAACTGTGCCTCCGCCTGTGCAAACCATATTTGTGGTTTGTCCGGCCAGAATGTGGATAGCTTTACTGATATAGCATTAGTGTTAGGTTTAGGAGGCATTGTTAGTTGTGTTATTTGGTCTTGTAGATATTTGACCTGAGACCGCAGCTCTTCCTCAGACATTGTGATAAAATATTGTTAAATAAAGCAAAGTTAAATAAACAAAATAACAAATACAATATTCACACAAACAAAAATTATCCCAAAGCTTATATAAAGTCAAAAAATGTATTATATATTATCAATAAATTGTAAAATAAATAATAATATGGTAAAACTTAATGTTACAGTGCTAGTGTTACATTGGTTATTGTAAAATGTTAAATTTTAAGCAATATACAAAATGTTAAATATGAAAAGGTCAAAAAAATATATACAAAATGTTAAATATGAACAATACATGTAACTAGCACAATTTTATGGTTAGTGGGTGTAAATAGCACACATACAAGGTAAGTAGGAACACAAAACATAAACCAAAACCTGTGTATATAAGGTAGTAAGCTTTTAAAACACACATACAGTTATTTCCATGCAATGGATATAGGTAAGTATGTATATAGGTAAACTAATATGCACCACAACCAAAAGTTTGTTGTTATGAAAATAGTGATAACATTTAAGCACTGAAAATTTTATATAAATAACTAGAATGCACCACAATCACATTTGTTGTTTGGAAAATAGTGTTAGTATTTAAGCACTGAACGGTCACTCACCAATGCAATGGTCACTGCGTAGAAGGCTGGTGCAGCGAGATGGTCGCGTTGCACTGCACTTCTCGCAACATACCTTTGGAGCAGGGCGTTGGCCTGGGTGGCGGTGGCGGCATGCGCGTGCGCAAACCGCGGGCGAAGATTGAGATGCAAACGTGAACACGTGCTAGGCGCGACGTTGGCCTGGGGTGGCGGCATGCACGTGCGCAAACCGCGGGCAATGCTTGAGATGCCAACGTGCACACGTGCTAGGCGCGGCGTGCACATGCACAAACCGTGGGTGAAGCTTGGGATGCCGACATGCACACGTGCTAGGCGTGGCGTCGGCCTGGGGTGGCGGCGTGTGCGTGCACAAACCGCGGTGGAGAACTGCGTAGGTGACGGCGTGCGCGTGCACGTGCCGTGAGGGCTGCGATGACGGCTTGCCGTTGCAAGCGCCGTGGCGGAGACTGCGCTGCCGGCTGCGGTTGCAAGCGCCGGGGCGGGGACTGTGTCGACGGCGTGCGAGAGCACGTGCCGTGTCGTAGGCTGCGTCGCCGGCCTGCGGTTGCAAGCGCCGTGGCGAGGCTGTCTTCGACGGCGTGCGAAAGCACGTGCCGTGTCAAAGGCAGCGTAACCGGCGCGCAAATCCGGGCCGTGGCGTATGTTCTGGGGTCACCAATAAGGCGACATTATATCGCCTTTTTATCACGTCGGGGTCACCAATAAGGCGACATTATATCGCCTTTTTATCACGTCGGGGTCACCAATAAGGCGACATTATATCGCCTTTTAATCACTTGTAAATGAGACACATTGCCTTTTATATATGTATAGTTTATTTACACAGTCACATAGTTAGTTACACAATTACACAGTTACACAGTCCCAGTTAACCTCTAAATCACCGTCCGACTCATGGTCGAGTTAAGTTCTCACTAATGTCATGGCGCCACTGAGCACCGACGCTACCGGCGCGGGCGCGCCTTGGCTGTGTTGCCAGGCGATGGTTTGACGGTTGGCTTGACGCCACAACTTATAGAAATGCGGGAGAATAAACTGCTGTTCTCGCCTTTGGTACACATACGCATTCGCATGCGGCAACGAAACGACGAAATAACTGTCAGTTGTATGGCAATGTTTCGCATGTGTTATGTCTCGCTTTACTATATAGATATTGTATTGTTTTGCAAGTAACTCCTTAATGGCCGTTACACAGACGCAGCTGTTACGCTGGTGGAGTTTCGCATCGTGTAACGACACCATGCGTTCTGTCAGAGAGGACAGTTTCGCAAAATGGAAGCCAAAAATGACAATGACATTTCTTTGCGGAAAAATTGCAGTGTACTAACGTTCCGCAGATGCTTTGCTACCGCACTTATTTCGCAAAGACTCGCTGCCGCATGCGAATGCGTAGTTGTACTAAAGGCGTCTATAGAAACATTTTTGGACGCGCGGTTAAGTAAATAGAAAAGCGGCTGCTTTTTTGCGCGAATTTACAACAAAAGTCGAAGAATAAAATTAATTGTCAAATCTTACTTAAGAATTAGTTTGTCAAATCTTACTTAAAAATGAGTTTGTCAAATCTTGCTTAAAAATTAGTTTGTCAAATCTTACTTAAAAATTAGTTTGTCAAATCTTGCTTAAAAATTAGTTTAACAAATCTTACTTAGAAATTAGTTTGTCAAATGTTACTTAAAAATTAGTTTGTCAAATCTTACTTCAAAATAATTTTGTCAAATCTTACTTCAAAATTAGTTTGTCAACTCTTACTTCAAAATTAATTTGATAATCTTACTTAAACATTAGTTTGTCAAATCTTACTAAAGCCTTAATCGAATAGCTCTGTATGCCACACTTGTACCTCGTTTTGCGTCGGTCCGTCGGCATGTGGTATCGAATTAAATCTATCAATACGCACTCCTTTACGGCCGCTTCTCTTGTATATTATCACTTATTTGCTTTAAGTACTGGCTCGTAAACTTGATTTGCGCACGAAGGGAATGGAATCGAGTTGAATGGCTTGGCTTCGTTGTTCTGCGGCGCCTTTACCGCGGGCAATGTGATGTAGTTCGAACCTTGTTTTTTAGCAAGAGTAGGTACTGAATGTAAGGTTAAGATAAGATAATATATAAATTAGATAACGATGGATTTACCATGTTGGTAGTGAGCGTAAAAGGATCATAAGTAGGTATATACATGTATGTACTTATGTATACATTATGGTTTGCCAAGGCGCGTTGGGGGAGCGTTCTGCGTTCGCCGTAGTTCTTCAAGGTGACGTAGTTCTTCAAGGGTTTACAGAGCAATAATATCTAATAATTTCTCCCGCTATGGCGGGATATTGCAAAACTTTTAGTAAGTAAATACTGCATTAATGCATACACTAATACACCGTAGGATGCCTCTGAACGTCCTTAAGCTCTCGACACCAAACCTTGGCCTCTCAGCTCATACGAAGAAGTACCTACCTACTTACTGCACCTATCTAGCAACGATGATTTTTTACCACAGACAATAATAAATAATAATAAAATTCTTAATTTTATCCGATTTTATCACTAATTGAAGTTTTCCATATCATTTTTTTTTTAGTTTGAACTCATAATCCCAGTTCAAGCTGGATCAACGCCCCAAGCGTCGGAAAACAAAAAGAAAGTGTCCGAATGTACGGCGGTACGAACGCGTGCCTCGCATCTGCCGACTAATTAGCTTTTACCTGCGCCCGCGCCGCCGCAGGACAACATACAGATTACGTGATAGTTTATACAGCCGAATGTAACCTAATGACTGTAGGGTCCAAGGAGGTTAGTAAGGGAGATGGCCTTATCTATGGTTTCTTTGAAATAAAATGTGGCAACATTTGGAACAATTTTATTTGTAAGATCACCCAAGATTCCAATTTTGAAGTATGTAGCTATTTTTGTTTTGACAGGATTGTTAATCTAAGCCGAAATGAGGCTTTTATGCAGTACTAGGATAGTTCCCGAACGGATGGACTGATTCTGATTGTCTTTTTTTTTTAGTTTGAAAGGTGTGTTAGATAGAGTATTAATTAAATAATAAATAAATATTAGGGTACACATTTCACAAACGGCTGGTTATCCCCATACTGAACCATTTCTAGTTTGTTTGGTTGCTAACACAACTGATATACTACATATAAATACATGCATATTTTATATACATACTTTTAATTAATTACGATATTTAACATACAGACCCATAGCCAACCAAAGTTAAGCACATGATGTTGGCCGTGCCGGGAATCGAACCTGGAACCTTCTGATTGGCAGTCCGGCATGGTAACCTTAATGCCAACGAGGTTGTCAAAATACATTCTTAGATAGATCCTTTTTTGTCTGTGGCTCAATCTCACAAATGCTTACCTATGCGATTTACATAAGATTGAAAATTGCATAGGTTTTCTACTGTCGCGTCACTTAGCGCAGTAATTGTTTTAACGAACGCCATTGATCGTAGGAAGTCGTTATCAATGAGGTAACGTCAGTGACCATGGTCTTTTTACCTGACTAGGGAGACAGGTGCCTAGCTGTAAAAAAATCAGGTAATTAATCCGATGTAGGAACAAAGACGCCACTAGCGGCAACAAAACGAACTAAAAATCCATACATTGGTGGTGATTCAGTGGCACACACGACTAAATTTAAAGAAGCCCCGTCTCTTTTCATCTTAGGTGGCCAGAAAGAGACGGCACGTTCTGAACCACAGACAAAACAACTAAAATCACGTCAAATATGGAATGTGCAGCCAGTTTTAGGTGATACAAGTGAGTGCCGTCTAAAGTCGCCTATATTTTCTACATTTGACGTGATTTAGTTGTTTTGACTATGCTGCAGAGCGTGCTGTCTCTTTCTGGCCACCTAAGATGAAAAGAGACGGGGCTTCTTTAAAGTTAGTTTGGTCGTGTGTGCCGCTGAATCGCCACCATTAAGCCTTTTTTTAGATTAGATATAGTTATTCTATAATTGATTTTAGATTCGTTTTACTGTAATTGATTGATTTGATTTGTATTTATATGAGTTGTTGCGAGTTGAGTTTTAAATTTTGATATGTGTGTTGACTCTAAAGCTAGCTTGTTTTTTAAGCAAAATGAGCATAAAAAACTACTAAAATAAAGCTACAGAATAAAAGATATTAAATAAAACAAGCATTGTTGTTTTTTAAGTTTATATGTAACTTTCATTGAAAAAAAAATGCATGCGTTTTTAATTATACCTTTGCTTAACTTACATTATCTTATATTTAAGCATACATACATATTATTTACATAATTTACAAAGTATTAGAATATTTTAATAACGATAACTTTAATGTCTAAGTGAAATCTTACCGTACAAATGTTTAAAACTAGGGAAGATATGTGAATCAAATGCATAAATATAAATAATATCATTTAAATTGGGCATACAAATCTTGGCAAATATGAATTGTACAGAGACCAAATACTGATGTAACATCATAAGTATAAATATTCTTAAGAGTTGTTCTTTAGACGGATTTTGAGCTATTTTTTTCGATATACAGTGGAAACTCCATATAACGTCACTCGATTTAATCACAAACTCTCTAAAGCGTCGAAATCAATTGGCTTAAGTTGGTCTAGCTTGTATTCCATACATTTATACATTCTCTCCATTAACGGCCACTCTCTATAACGCCATAAAATGCACAGTACCTTCAGTGTCGTTATATAGAGTTTACGCTGTATTTTACCATTTACAATTTATAGCTAAAAAACTGTAACACCAAAATCTTGCCTATAACATCGCCTTAACTAGTGTTAATTAAAAAAAAAACAGAAGACGGTTGACTCATGCTCGCACACACTAATATATGCTAGCAAGAAAATATGCCCGTTGGAATATTTATTTTAAGTTAATTAAATTCATAAGTACCATGCGTACCAACTAAGAATAGGATCGCGCTTGCTTCCAACTTCACACGATAACTGTCAAAATAGTACTGCCAGCAAAAAAGCTCAAAAAAGAAATTTCATATTTTTTTTTCTTCATACTACGTACTACTGTACACCTGTCTAGTACTACTGTAAGAGGTGCGGTGATCCATTGTAGACCATTTCGAAAATGAAAAAAATAGTGCCTTAATGTACTTCTGCGAAGTTTAACATTATGTAGTAATACAAATACCCCAGATGGTAACATATCCGTATCTAAAGAACTTTACTACCGATTCATAAAAACTGAAAATAAATGTATAAATATGCTTTATAAATGTGCTTTTTTTTCAATTCCTACACATTTATAATTAGTTTGGCGTGAAGAGTAAAAGAAGTACCAAAAAAGCGTACATTAAACATATGTATAAACTGAATATAATTTGTTTACAAATTTTTTGGCACACCATACACTTTGGTAATGACGTTTGCGCTTTATTGAGAAAAATGGCGGTTTGACAGTCCTATTCTAAGTTGGCGCGCATAATAATCGTCTATTTTTTATTTCCTTCAAAAGATAAGCAACACTTGTGTGCGTTATGCTAAATAGAACATTATGAACTTCCTAACGTTCTTTTCGTAAAAAAAAGAAACGGATTTCTTGAACGTAATTCTAGAAATTTTTACGAAAATTGTTGCATCAGTATTGGAATCACAAACTAAAAAGCATTTACAAATACATATGTATTATAGGCACATTACTCGTCTTGATTACAGCGTATGTATATAAAATAGCGTTTATGTATTTATATTATACCTAACCATTTATTTCTTATATATATCATATGTCTAAATGATTAAATGTCACGTGGCATTACAATCTGACTAATAAGAAAGACAGAGACATGATCTTTTTTGTTTTCTGAAACTAGCTTAGTAAATCAAAACAAAAAACAGTAACCTACATGAAAAAAAAGGAAAAGTATATATCTCTGTCTCACTTTGTGCTACTAACTATTAGGACAGATATATATATATATTCCTTTCTTATTTAACTAATGTCTAATATTCAACTCTACAATTTCTAATTAACTTTTCATTTGAATTTATAGTTATATGTGACTTTACAAAGTTTACATTTTGGCCAATAAAGGGAAAGAAAGAGATGTATTCTTTATACAGTGACCAAGTCATTAAATTAACAAATCAAAGAATGTCTTCTATGGCAAAAAAGGGTTGAGAAATTATCTCCATCTCACTTTGTACAACTGTCAATTAGTATATCGGTATTTTATTTTCAGGTCGTCCGCGAAGTATCAAATAGGAATAAATCAGGTAGCTGTCTCTCTCTCACTTACTATTGGCACGAGAATCTTACTCTACCCGTCCCATTCCCACTTCTCGACACCGCGACCTAGGAGCGAAGTATATAATTCTAACCCTAATTCTAACTACACTCTATTTTACAATACAAATAAAAGGCACGAAAACTTTCTTGTCTTGCTATTTTATTGGTGACTTTACACATTATATTATTATTAGCTCACGGAGCAATGATTTATTCATATTTAACACGAATAAATAACGAATAATATTACCAAATCAAATTTACATACAATGGTCCGTCTCCTGCCCTCCGCTACACTGGAATATTTTATTTTAACTCAACTGAGGACTAAGTGGAAAATTAAACTCTCTTTTTATTCTGCTAAATTAGGACGGAAGATATATCGGTTGAATTCGTAAAAAAATTACGAAATCAACCGAAGCTTTCTTTCCTAGCGGGATCCGAACGCCAGTAAGAAAATCCACTATATAAACTTTTTAATTATTTATTATAAAAAAACAGCTCTCAAATGTTTGGCGGTGCCATCTGTGTCGGTAGAATAATTTTATACGAGCCAAGATGTATGTCTTAGCAAACGAAGTTACAAAAATATTTGTATTTTTTTTAACGAGCTTTATGCCACAAACACGTGTGATTGGCTGCCGCAATCACGTGATATCTTGCGGCAGCCAATGGCAGATGTTTTGGCCCGCGATGACATAAATTAGTTTTTACGTTTCATCCCTCCCAGGCGGGGGCGCTGGCTTGATTACACATACAAATTAGAGTAAATCTAGTCTTATACTACAATGTACCCAACCCAGTATGTATGTACCTATTATTAAACAAATTTAACATCACAATTGTTAAATATTCGCGTATTATACGGTCGACAGATTATCGATAATATCGCTTAAACGATAAAAATATCCTTTTTCGCTTCTTTCTCTGATACGATCTAAACAACAAACAAGACACAAAGTACAAAAATAAATCAGACAATATATATTCAAATAAAGAATATTAAAATTAAATAATAATTATTTGTAAAATAAAATAATTTCTGAATTCAAGGTGTTCGATTCACAAAAAAGGGTATGTTTTAATTACATACGATAACCATTATTACAAAATACAGACTGACTATAAAGTGGCTCTTTTACCTTTAAAGGTGTGGAATCCTAAAAAATATATTTTTTTTAGCAAGTTAATCACTTTTCATCTCATACAAACACTGCTTTACTATTATTTAAAACAACATTAGCACATTGACAAATGCGACAGGCGTTTACGTATACTTTCCTCTGCCCCAATATTTTTTTTTTCACTTATTCTGCATAATTTTAATCCAGTGTAGCGAATTCAATCAAAATTGTGCATATCATAATCCAGCCTAACTCGGGGTATCTTAGGCGTTAATAGACTCGTCTGTGCTCTATTCCAGTTTAGTATACCCTAGCTCTGTCTAGCGTACCCCCAGCAAATCTAAACAGTCGTCAAAGTTGTAACATAGTACTTTAATCACGCCAAGAGTACCTGAGTAGAAAGTGTCTATACTCTTGATGCCCGTATACCTTAAACTAGAGCCTATATTATTACCCCAGTCCTGGCGATCTCACCCCTGTCCAGAACATCCTAAGGTTTAGATGGTCTGGACAGAGGTAAGATGGTCTGGACGGAGGTAAGATGGTCTAAGACAACGTTCCCCAATTAAGACAAGCCTTCCCCGGCCAGACCAGGCCTCCCTCGTCCAGACCATCATACCCTCGTCCAGACAATTTCATCCCCGTCCAGATCATCATACTCTCGTCTAGACCATCATACACTCGTCCAGACAATTTCACCCCCGTCCGGACCAGCATACCCTCGTCCAGGCAATTTCACCCCCGTCCAGACCATCATACCTTTGTCCAGACAATTTCACCCCCTTCCAGCCCATCATACCCGAGTCCAGACAATTTCATCCCCGTCCAGACCAGCATACCCTCGTCCAGACAATTTGCGGAGCTAATCGCAGTCGATGTCCATGTACATAGAATCGATGTCGCGTTCAGAGCTGCGGCTCGAGCTGCCGTTAGACTGTGAGGCTGGTTGGAGTTGTGAGGCTGGTTGGAGTTGTGATGCTGGTTGGAGTTGTGAGGCTGGTTGGAGTTGTGTCAGCGTCGACCATATTCCCCGAGCGATGGCGCTCGCGTCCAAGCCACCGCGCCGCCTCCGCGTGGCCAGACGTCGCACCACCAGCCCTGAAAACGTCACTCAACGTCAAACAATATAAAAAAACAAAAACAAAAAAAATAGCTTTTATTTGTGTTTTTCTTATAAATATTATATACATGCCTACTTACAAAATTTATTTATCTATTGTATGATCTTAATTATCGGCAACTGGATTTTTGTTTGTAACAGCTTGTATGTTGACAAAGGCCTCCTCTAAAAATTTCCACATATTTCTCTTTGCTAAATGGGTCCACACCGATCAGAACTATATTCCAGCAAAAGCAATTTCACTTTCAATTTAAAAAATACGTTCTTTTATTTTTTAATAAATTGAAATGATCATAATATGTAATTGAAAATCAATTAAATTTGTTTTTGGTTACACGTTTCACACACGGTTAGCCCCATACTGAACCATTTCTAGTTTGTGTTATGGTAGCTAACACAACTGATATACTACATATACATACATACATATTTTATATAGATACATATTTAACTCCCTGACCCACAGTCAACAAATTTAGTTAAGCACAAAGCTGTTGGCCGTGCCGGGAATCGAGCCCGGAACCTTCTGATTGACGGTCCGGCATGGTAACCGTTACGCCAACGAGGTCGAAGAATAAGAATCAGAATTTTTAGAAGATGACATAAAATAGGCTATATATTGTACAGTTTTACATTTATTTTAGTATTCAGTATTTTTAGATTTTTTAAACTAGATATATTTTTTTATTTTATAATTTTTAACTATAAATAGACATAGATTAAGTTAGAAGTACCCTATGTACAGGGTACAAAAATTAATTAGCTATAAGTCAATGTAATTATCTGTTACGCTATATGAATAAATAAATAAATAAGAAGACTATAGTAAGATTTTCGCGTAGAAAAACGGTCACACTTACTTATTATTAAAAGTTGGAATGAGTCCAACAGTTTCTCTACGTTTTTCTACGCGAAAATATTAAGATGCCTTACGTGAACAGTTTACAATGTTTAATAGAGTATAGTAAGACTCACGAAGGGGCTCGGGGGCACCGCCTTCGGCCGTGTCGGTTGAGGAGGAGGCAGGCGTGACGGTGGCCTCGCCTGTCGTTTGCGACGTCGCTTGACTGCACGCCTGACTGCCCCCTTGACTGCTCGCTTGACTATCCGCCTGACAGCTCGCTTGACTGCTCGGCTGCAAATATATCAATCATATACTTAGTTATATTTTTCCACCTGCGGTCTTCCCGGCGACATTGATTTTATTTAAAGTCGTCTTAAAGAGTCCACAACATAACACGGTAGCACTCCGAGTCTCAGAAAAAGCCATTCGCATTTGCCATTTATAGTAAGAATGGCCCTAATTCTAATTCTATTATGGGGGCGATCAGACCTGCACTGACAACCCGCAGGAGGCGTATTGTGCATTTCCCCCTACCAGCCTACCAAAGCCATCCAAGCTCCTTAAAGTAACGGAGCACGGTCTTGGGTCGCTGGCATACCTGTTCCACTGTCATTGCGTCAGATGTTGTGGTACTTTTTTTATAGCAGGAGGCGTCCAAGTGTTTTGTTGAGATACCCTTGCTAGTCCGGTTTTAGAATGGCCTTCTTTAGCACATGATACAAAAATACCATTCTAGCTAGTCTGGACTCACTGGCTCCCAAGGAAGCTGCCGAATCTCCCTGTTAAGTGTACAGCGATAATGGGAGTCAGGGAGCATCTTAATGTGCACTAAGACATGAATATACTTTTAAGCCTAGTTCCTTAATAATATATCGACTCGGTGTTCACAAAGATGGTGGCCATGCTAGGAATCGAACCCGGTTGGCAGTCCGGCAGGTATACGACCATTACGCGCCATCGTTGTCTATAGGTATATCTCTCTAAATAAATCAAATAGTTTTTGTGTATAAATGTAAAAAATGTATAAATTTTTAGTCTATAAAGATGTTTTTTATTGTTATACAAACATTAAACATTATTCAGAAAAAATGTTATGTGAATCATGTCGTGACATGTAATTGTTAATTTTTTTTTTTATTAGGTATTAATATTGACATTATTCCATATGACATGTATTACAATTTATTTGTATATCATATTGTCATTTTTTTATTTATATTCATATTGTCATTTTTTAAATTTTTGACTTAATTGTAAAATTATCAATAAAAGGTTTATCTTGTTTTATGTTGTTTTAATGTAGTATACCTGTGGCCTGGGGACGAGCTCGCGGCGGCACACGGGGCAGGTCGCATGGAGCTGCAACCACGGCTTGATGCACGCAGGGTGGTATATGTGTTCGCACACTAACCGGAAAACGGTTTCTCCTGTATACAGAATAGCATTATTTAGTACAGCACCAACATCAAACATTGTTAGCATAGCAAGTCCGGGTTCAACGCAGACCTGGACCTACAGCCGCTTTAGCATTTTATAACAATTTCAGGTCAAGGTGATGACAAGGACAAAGTTTCAATTTGACAGTTTTTTGGTAAAAAATCTTAAATGGTAAAAAAAATGCTTAAAGAACGACTAAGGAAAAGCTATCTATACTTATTTTGATACCAATCAGACTTGTGAATCAGGAAAAAAAATGACCCAAAAAAAAAAGTTGAACCAATTTTTTTCGTATTAACAAATCTGATTGATACTTTGGTATAAGTATAAATGTTATTAAAAGTTGTTCTGCAGACGGTCTTTAAGCAAATTTTTCAAAATTATTTTCGTTTATGATCTATGTCAAAAACCTGTAAATTCAAGCTTTGCCCATGTCCATCGCCTTAACAAGAAGTGCTAAAGTAAATACACAGTATATACATAGTGTTTCTTAAAGGTGTCATAATATTAAAGAGTCTTCATATATACAATATATAGAGTCATATATACCAAAATATTAAAGTTCTAATCACATTTTTTTCCTGTAGAAAAATCAAATATTTTTCATTTGTTTTAAAGGCAGCCCTAACGAGCGTATACACCTCTCTAGTCAAGGCCATTCATTGTTCAATGATAAGCTGTAGGGTTGAAACTCTTAAAGGTTTCGTTTAAGTTTAACTTGCGATTACTTGAAACCTATGATACTGACAATTCTCAAACCTTGTGAACTAAATTGTAAAACAAGTATATCTAGGTATGTGTGGTATCGTATGAGTATTACAAAACTTTTCAGATATAAGTCTTAATTGTTCGTCTATGTTTATTAACCATATATTATTTGAAATAAACGTTTTAAATTTGTTCATAGCAATAGACAGGTTTGTTTAAATTTTACAAATTAAATAAGTGATTACTGATTAGACACCACATATCTAATTTATATTATGTAATGTCACCATTCAAAGTAGCTCAATAACGATCACGTATCACTTAATTTTAGCCATGACATTTAATTTAACTATGGAATCCCAAATGACAACAACTTAAAATGTCAATTGCTTATAAACAAAAAAGCAATATTATACTACAGAATTTAAGACTAACCGAATTAAAGCAGTCGCACAGACAAGTTGGAAACTGTTATTAAGCTGGCGAACTAGCCGCTTATTCATGCGTTGATGCGTTGCAAGGATATTAGGGTTAATTTTTACCAATGCAGAGTCCAAACGCATCGAAACGTCTATACATAACTGAACATAACGAATTCAACCTTAACATCACACCATAACGCACACTTTTCTAAAACTTTAAAATTTGTGCGCATTCTTCTGAATTAATTCCAGAAGTAAAGTATATGTTACTTACGCTGTGAAGTTACGTTTGAATTTATTATGTTCAGGTTTGGACGCTTCGTTTGGTTTAGGTTGGTTTAGGCGCTTCGATACGCTTCGACTCTGCACTAGTATAAATTGACCATAGCAGGTTAGAGTGCATAAGAAAAGGTCACCCCGGTCACCAACACCCCGAACAAGTACAAATGTTATTTAAACAATGCCTGCTTGAATACTGAAAAGGTCGCCGAAAATTTTATCCAACGAAGTTATTGGGGAAATGGTCTCATTTTCGTCTACTTCTCTTTTTATTATCATGAGGAACTGTCGTAGAGTGGTTGATTTTGATGGTTTAAGTTCCTGTGACCTTGGATTTCCATTATTCTCTTACCAGTTTGTCTATTTTGGCTCTCTTTACTCACCTGCATGTGTTTTAATTAGACAGCTAGTCTCCCAAGCCTTGCCTGGTATAATTTGCTTTGTTTCGTAACTTCCTCTCATAAGGAAGGAACGAAAAAGGTTTGAAAACCTTAGAGATTAGAATGGTTAGACAAAAAGGCGGTAGGTACCTCTTAATTTAGTAGTGATTTAATAGCTAAAGCCACATTACCAACGAAAGCGATCACAGTTACGTTTAGGGCGAGGGCTACGTCCAGCAGAGGAATAAATACAAATACAAATATAAACAGTTACAGGTAACTAACACACAACTTTTAAGTTTTTTTTTACAACTTATGGGCTTGCGCTTGATCCGAATTCGCCTGATGGTAAGGTTTTTTTTTTTTTTTTTAAATATTAGGACACTTTCACACACGGCTGGTTAGCCCCATACTGAACCATTTCTAGCTCGTATTATGGTTGCTAACACAGCTGATATACTACATATACATACATACATATTATATATAAATACATATTTAACACCCAGACCCACAGCCAACAAATTTAGTTGAGCACAAAGATGTTGACCGGGCCGGGAATCGAACCCGGAACCTTCTGATTAGCAGACCGGCATGGTAACCTTTACGCCAACGAGGTTGTCAATTATGATCTAAGGTGAAGCGCGAGGAAGAAGGCAAGCTGACAATGATGATGATGATGATCACCTTAACTGACCTAGGTTGTAGTTATCCCAACAAATGGCACAAGACATGGCCGCGTCCACTTGCTCCTGTGTTACTTGAACGTTCGGTATCGCCTCGATCAGCTGCTGCGGCATCGGCGGCGGGCCCGGGTTCTCGAGCTGGCCTAGCAGCTGTGTCACCACGGCGTCGAGGCCTGCTGATTGGGCAAACACAGCTCAATCTAAACACGTACACAAGGGCCGATTCTTTATGTCACACTTTATTACTTTATAGAAAAAAAAAACTAGAGATCGAAAAACGAAAAACAAAAGAAGATCGAAATATTGAAATCGTTTTCCGAAGATCGAAAAAATGTAAAATCGTAAACAGTAAAAAATATCTTAAAGGCAGTCTAAAAGAATCACTATACGTATTATAAATTAGACATAAAACTGGTTAAAAAATCTAAAATAATTTTTTTTAAGCTGTTTTTTTTTCATATTGATAAGTCTGATTGGTACCAAATTAAGTATAAATCTGTTTATTTATTTCATGTTTTATTTTAAGAGAGGTTATTTAGACAGAATCCAAGCTTTTTTTTTATACTTTTAACCATTTACGATTTATAGCGAAAAAACTTGCTGTGCCGACCCCACCTAGTGGGCAATGGTCATAGAAGATGATGATGACGACTTATATAATTGTACTATTTTTTTTTTCATCAATAAGGTATGGTTCTTTAGAGTATGTTTGTATAAAGTATGGGCAGCCCATTATACATTCCCAATGCCAGACTCGTGGCCATTTCTCACAAAGAGAGATATGTAGGCCATAATCCACCATACTAGCCGAGTGTGGGTTGGCTGAAGACACACATACTCGGATAGTATCGTTCTTAAACGTATCGGTTTCTCCACGATGTTTTTCTTCACCGTAAACCAAGTACAAATCCACATATAACAAAAAAAAATCGTTAGGGCCGGGATCGAACCAGGAGCCGTCAGATTGTATCCGACTGTGGCTCACTCGCTTTTAAAAGTCTATACTATACTAGAAAAGAAAAGCCTTTTTTTTTAAAGTTGATGCAGTTTATTACACCATCAGTATATATGTTATATGGCTGTTTTGTTTTCTCATCATCTTCATCCACAACCCTTTTTACCCACTGTTGGGTACAGGCCTTTCTCTGCATGTGCCGCCTGCGTCGATTTTGTGCAGTCCTCGTCCAGATAGAAGCTGCGACTTTAATGATGTCGTCAACCCAACTAGCTGCCCGACCACCCACTTCTCGCTTCTTCTATACCAATATTATAAAGAAGAAGAGTTTGATTGTTTGTTTGTTTGACGCAAATAGGCTCCAAAACTACTGGACCGATTTGAAAAACTCTTTCATCGCTACATTATCCCAGAGTAACATAGGCTATATTTCGTATCTCTTTGCAACTTAGATTATTTTATAGCCCGTGTGAAGATCTGCTAGTAGTAAAATAAAATAGCTTACCTTCCCCCCCGACGAGGTAGTCTCCGGGCGAGCCGACGAACACGATGGGCGTGGTGCCGGCGCCAATCAACCCCGCGCCCCGCATGCCCCCCAGCATCCACACCACCTCCTCCATGAGCGAGCGGTGGTCCATCTGACGGGGCGCGCCTCCTCTGGAAACAAAGAAGTTCTTTTAAAAACCCCCCCCTGCGCACCGCTTGCGGCCCGCGGGCCCCCCAACCACTAGTTAGAATATAAATATAGACAAGTGTTTTTTTTTTGTTCCTGAGCTGTAAGTTTCTATCTGTTGCATTTATACTGAAGGTCGATATATTTCGGAAGCTAAGAGTACATACTTTGCTGTCATCTTTCTTTCTTTTTTTCCGGGTTCCGTACCTAAAAGGTAAAAACGGGATCCTATTACTAAGACTCCGCTGTCTGTCTGTCTCCAGGCTATATCTCAGAAATCGTAATAGCTAGAAAGCTGAAACTTTCACCAGATATGTTTTTCTTGAGCCGCTATAACAATAAATACTCGAAATAAAAATAAAAAAAAGATTAAGGGGTCCCCATACAATAAATGTGTTTTTTTCTTTTTTTGCTATATATCAATAACGGTAGCTGCTAGATACTTGAAATTTTCACAAAATATATATAGCTATCAAATTAAGTTATAACATTTAAATAAAATACATATTTGAGGGGGGGCTCCCATACAACAATGGTACGGAACCCTTCATGCGCGAGTCCAATTCGCACTTGGCTAATTATTTACTTATGTTTTTGTATGTAATTTGTAATAATGTGTACACGAGTATTTTACATAAATGTCTTCTTGGCCGAATCAATCGAGTTCTTTCTTTCTTATTTCATACTGATCATATTACTGACTGCATTTCGTATTATTTTAAGAATAAGTTAACTTGTTAAGCTCAACACTATTTAAAAAAAAACGATATAAGTAATTCTGAGACAAAAATAGAAACAAAATACATACTGCATTTTGCAGCATTGCATATATTTTTAAGCTTAAGAATGTTTGTGTTCTTATAGGATATTATGAATTAATAAAAGGTTATGAATCGAAAATAATTATGATGGTCTAAGAGAATCTACAAACCTAATTCCAAGGAAATATCGACCAAGGAGACCGAATAATTAACTAGTGGAAAAAGAGTAGATGAAAAAAATCCAACTTACTGTATCCGACCACCGGTCATTACAAATGCAAAGTCGTTACCCATTGGTTGTGGGGTTGTGGTTGCCTGAAACACGAAATTATCTTATCAATATATGACAACCTCGTTGGTGTAATGGTTACCATACCGGTCAGCCAATCAGAAGGTTTCGGGTTCGATTCCCGGCACGGCCAACATCTTTGTGCTGAACTAAATTTGTTGGCTGTCGGTCTGGGTGTTAAATATGTATGTATCTATATAAAGTATGTATGTATATGTAGTATAACAGTTGTGTTAGCAACCATAATACGACCTAGAAATGGTTCAGTATGGGGTTAACCAGCCGTGTGTGAATTGTGCCCTAATATTTATTTTTATTTTTTATATTTAATAGATTGCCAATAAAGATAAAAAGTCAAAATCTATCTTTCTAAGTCTATAAATTACTTTACAGCCTACTGCAGGGCAAAGGCCTTCCCACCATCCCTCCACCTTTGTTTGTGGTGGATTATGGCCTATATAAATTTCTCTCCTCGTGAGAGAAGGCCCTGAGTCCCAGCAGTGGGAACGCATAGTGGGCTGCTTATGCTAAATACTCTCTAAGTATTCTCTAAGAAGAAAGTCAGGGCCATAAAGTATCAGGATTAAAAAATATCAAGTTATACTCAAATTACCTACCTATAGGTATCTATATATCTCATTTTATGCATACAAATCAAAACAATAGCAACATAACACAACTATGCACATACAAAAACAAAATAAAAAGCGGATTCATTTCACATAGTACTAACACAGTTTACAAAGCATTTTCAACCATCCGACATCCCAAATAAGGTTTAAATTCCAGTGTTTGTTTCAGTCAAATGTGGCGTTATTTTTGCCTCTGCTAATGAAAAGTTATCGCGGTCATGGAGGCCCGTGATAAGAGATTGTGACGTGTCGTGAACAATTTCCCAGTATCACTGTTGTTCACACACGGCGATAGTGCAAACCGTCCAATCACAACACACAATAACATTCTAGTCTAGTGTCTTTAGGATAGCTATAACCTAATGTATTAAAACTTTCGTAAGGTATATTTGAATGTTTATATAACCTATCACTTACGTTTTTTTTTGATACATTTCACACACGGCTGGTTAACCCCATACTGAACCATTTCTAGTTTGTGTTATGGTAGCTAACACAACTGAAATAAGTACTACATATACATACATACATATTTTATATAGATACATATTTAGCACCCAGATCCAGAGCCAACAAATTTATTTAAGCACAAAGATTGGCCGTGCCGGGAATCGAACCCGGAACCTTCTGATTGGCAGTCCGGCATCGTAACCATTAAGACAACGAGGTCGCCAATTTAGCTTAGCCCAGCAGATCACGCGGTCGAAGCCTATCTGCAGAAAAGGCCTATGCCCAGCTTAGGTACCCACTATGCCTATGCCCACTTAAGCTGTGCCTCTTCTATAGATATTTTAAACTTGCACTGCGTGATTTGCTGGGCTAATACCGGCAAAATCAACTAATTGATAGGTGGTTATACAATCATTATTCAATTATTAATTACGAAAGTTTAAATACCTTTATACTACCTCTGCACATGTGTGGCCTGTGTTAATCTTTAAAATTAGGATATAAGTTAATTCAGAATCTAAGCTATCTCCATATCAAATTTCATTCTAGTCGGTTCAGCTATTAGAAGCATGAATAAGCACATAACACACAATTAATACTTACATATTTTTGTTTTTATAAAATACTTGCTATGTCCTGCAGTACTTACCATCATCTAGGATGGAAAGTAACCCATGCAAACACAAGAATCTTAGGAATATTAGGGATAATACCACAGAATTGGTGCAACCAATAGGAGAGCAAGAACAAACATTAACACACACTGTCTTTACAATATAAGTGTGATGGGATAGGTGGAAGTGAGATAAGCATTAATCTTTGTTTCTCATTAAAACTTCAATGTCTAGAATTTTAGAGTTTAGCTACTGATATTAGCTACCATATGAAATAGTAAATTTTATTTGAAGTTAATGATACAGTTTGGATAGTTGACTTAAGCAACATTTTTTACAACTAGTTCAGGCTGCAAATGTCACTAGTGCCATAATAAACATAAGCTATCATATTCGTTGGAAGATCTCAAGTTATAAATGTCAATGAAGATGACTGGGAGTAGCAACTTACAGATCCAGTCTGAGGCAGGTTCTCGCTGCTGGCCGGAGTACTGTTCCCCAGCTGGCTG
Source organism: Mellilla xanthometata (assembly GCA_035578125.1). Taxonomy (NCBI): domain Eukaryota; kingdom Metazoa; phylum Arthropoda; class Insecta; order Lepidoptera; family Geometridae; genus Mellilla; species Mellilla xanthometata. The sequence goes on along the minus strand of JAPUBQ010000015.1, from coordinate 1,692,366 downwards.
GTGTCCTCCAGGTTGCTCATGTTGGCGTCCCTGTACTCGTCCATAACCATTGTATTCAACAGTGGATTTTCATGATCCACATTCTCAATAAAACCCGAAGAACAGAAGGGGCATATGTAGTTCTGAAATTATTATTATTGTACAGTTATTTTAACAGTTTTATTACACTATATAGTTTGGCGACAGACTAGTACCAGAGATCAGAAAACAAGAGAGGATTGCTGATTACCATACAATAAAGCGTGGCATGGGAAATGCCATAATTACCAATGTAACCTAGATGGCGCTGCAAATCAAGAGTGCTGCCTAGCTGCCATCAAATTCTGCCACGCGCTGCATTCGCTCAGTAATATGTGATAGTAGAATGTGTGACCTGCGTGAAGGCATTCCAAGAAATATGCAATGTGTATTGAATGATACTCATAGTATCGTTTTCAACAAACGGTTGACCATTTATCATGTTTATTAGTCTATGCTAGAATCCTTAAACTCAATTATTATGTGATTATGTTACATTAAAGTGACACAATCAAGAATTAACTATCTATCTCACAAAGGAATAAGAAGTGTGTAAGAGGATGATATAGTCCATATCATGTTGGACTATGGAGACCCTTGCATTATCTTTTGGCCTGTTTCCACAGAGTTCCAAAACATCTGTTTATCACTTATATACTACATAAAAAAAGAAAATTAAACATGTAGGTGTTCTACTCTTACATTTAAAATGCAAATATTTATTAATATAAGCGATATTGTTTTGTTGTTATGCAGCACTTTGATTTCAGACCTCTTATATTACAGTGTCTGTGTGTTTCAAAACAACATGAAAATATTATTAAAATATGAATGTAATTGCAATTTGTTGTTGGTTATTTTACTATCACAGTGACTCATCAGCCTATTCAACATTCTATTATAATATTATAGTTTCATATTAAAACTACAAAGTTTTCCTGTAACCTTAAAATGAATACAACTTTCTGTAAAACTTTTTCTATCTAATATGAAACTTACATTGTCATAATGCACTTAAAAGTAATATGGATAAACATAGGCTTGTAAAGACCTGAGTTAGCAAGAACAATAATACTAGACTTTGCATATGTACCTATTTGCTGTATAAGTACCTGAGAACAAATAACTGCTACTTTTGTTGTCATATAGGTACTTGTAGAGTATCCTTCAGAGCTCTACATATTATACCAATAGCACTACAGGTAATGATGCAATGCTGTGCAATTGACCAAACCTGACTATTTACGGAAGAACGCATCAGCGAGGCACGTCTCAGTGATGCATCGAGGGGCGCCGGCAATATCCCAAGGCCGCATAAATACTTTGATACGTAGATACCTACATGTTGAGTGTCTTAATCAAAACATTGCCCAGGAGTGAAAGTCCAATAGAACGGCTGAAAGCAGCTCTTGTATGTGTAAAGACCTACATAATAACGTCGTCGTAGCATTGGTTATCGGCAAAACTACGAGAAAATCGATTTTTACCTGCAAAGCAGCTTCGAAATGTATAAAACAGCTATAGCAGAAAAATCTGTGGGGAACTTCCTGAGCTTCCGCTGTCGCATCTGCCATTTTTAGGTTTAAGGCAGTTATTTTTATTATATCACCAAGTAAATCAAATGTTTTTAAGTAGAACTTGGAAATTATTCAACCAATTTTAACAAGAATTTATCAATCGCCATTTTTCATGGACATGCGACTGAACCGATGCTGCCAGATAAGTTTATAAAAAGTTACACATAATTAGTACTTAGTTATTATTACTAATGTTGGACTTAATCTTAATCCACAACATATTGTCCGATACTGACGAAAATTACATCTGAAGGACTGTGATGCTGTTAGGGTAATTCTATTTGTTTGTTTACGTAGTGGGTTTTCTTAGAAAATGAAGGTTAATTGACAACAAAAATGTTGTTATACCTAATGATCAAGTAAAATATTTCTTAAATACGTTTCGTGTATGGGAGCCCCCCCTTAAATATTTATGTATAATTATTTATCTCAAATATCTCAAATGTATGGGGACTTGGTTATTATAGCGGCACAAAAGGTGAATATTTCAGCTTTCTTGCTATTACGGATACAGCCTGGTGATATACAGACAACGAAAGCTATGTAATAGTATCCTGTTTTTATCACTTAGGTACGGAACCCCAAAATGTTTCTCTTTTAAAACTTTATAGTCCTAGAAAGAGAAGATACTGAATAAATCTGTGTTTATAGTAGCACATAATGAGTTACTTAAACACCTGGCAATTTTATTTATTTTTTTGTCTATGGTTAATGTATACAGCTGTCAGTGTCAACCATTGCCATCATTGCTCTCTGATTTTGTCAAAGTCAATTGTCTATGGTAATTTATTGCTGGTCTTGAGTGTGGCTTCTTACTCTAAATTATTATTATTTATATTTCTTTTATTCTGCGATATTACATTAATTCTCGAGTAAATATGTGACGCTTAATATTATATAGTGCTTATATAAACTTACGAATAGTTAACACTAAATAGATGCACAACAATCTATTTGTGTTAGTGGCGATTGTTATCAAATAAAAGTGGATTTGTGGACAAATCATGAAGATAACTTTACTTTTACACATATGCGACCGCTCATCGTGTCAACCAAAGTTATATTTAAATCTTGAATGCTAAAATTTCAGTGGTAAATGAATAAAGTGGGTCAACTTGGTGTGTGGTCTATTTGGTTAAAATGAATGAGAAAAATAAAATAGTACAGAACTTCAAGAGTTACATCAATGTATCTCCTACGGTAACTGTTTACTACAACCTATAAATATATACATAATTAATATGGCAGCCCCTGGTTTAATGTAATATTTTATAATCATGAAAAAGTTATGGGGTTCCTATGCTCAATTGCTTTTAAAATGTTGCTCTAACGTTCACAGAATAACAATAACTTATTTGGTGTCATTAATACCAAGCTCCGGAGTGGATAGTTTTAAGTTACTACCAATTACTGCTAGAGATAAAAATTTAGACCTAAAGTGCCATTTAATTAGTAAATTTAATGTATCATTCAATGGAACTTTTATCATCATAAAATGCACAGTGCCTTCAGTGTTGTTATATAGAGTTTACACTGTATTTTTCTTTCAAATCAATGATAGATATGTTACAAGTACTAGCTTCAAGTATATATGTATCTAGTTACCTCATACATTTCTTGTTATTTCTTTTCAGAGTAAAGGTGAAAAAAATGGGTCAGTGCAAGAGTTGAAACCAAAATTACTTAATGGTAAGTGTAGTAGTAAGTAAATGTTGATTAGAAAATTAGCATATTTTTTTGTTTCTTATTTTTTTTCTTTATTTACTTGACTATATTTGATTATGACTATCATATGTTTACATACAAGGAAAATGTAAATTTTATAATCCATTTTTTTCCAATATTGCACATTTTGTAACTATATTTAAAAAACACCTTGGATTTTTTAAATAATGGTGGCCATCTTGATTTTGTAATTTATTATTGAAAATGTATTTTACTTACTAACCAATACCTTTCATATGATACCCATATTAAAGGCGTCATTAAGACTCCTGCATACCCCACCATTCAAACCTAAATCAGAATGGAAGCATTCATCTTTGAGCTACCATGCCACAAATACATAAACATATTAAATTTAAAACACTCCATCCTTATTGGGCCAGATGTTAAAAGACATAAATAATTCAAAAGATAAATAAATAATTACACTCTCATTGCAAAGAATATTTCTATTTCACTGACCTAAAATAAGAGGAAAAAGTGTATGTTTATTATGTGTTATTATAAAGTATTATTATTGCCTGATCTACTATAGATAGCAAGTACGAAGTAAAAGTTTAAATGCCTCCATCTCACATTATGTGAAAAAGCGAGTGTGGCTCGGTGGTAATAATGTCTGCTTTTCAATCAGACTGCCCCTGGTTCGATCCCGGCCCTACACCAATGACTTGTTTTTCAAGTTATGTGTGGATTTGCACTCGTTTTACGGTGAAAGAAAACATCGTGAGGAAACCGACATGTTTGAGGACCACAATATCCGAAGACGTGTGTCATCCGCCAACCCGCACTTGGCCAGCGTGGTGGATTATGGCCCATATCTCTCTCCTCGTAAGAGAAGGCCCCGAGTCCAAGCAGTGGGAACGAATAGTGGGCTTCTTATGCTTATGCACAATATGTGATGGTGGCCATCTTCCTTTGAGTATCATAGAGTCAATAGTATTCTACCTGTGAAGCTCTATCATTTGACACCCATATTGGGAAAGTTACGCCATTTTGTAGCGACGGCCATCTTGGTCCGAATTCCATCAAACATAGATAAGAACACTCCTGTCTAATGTATATTACATAGAAAAAAATCGAAATCGGTTCTTCCTTTCTAGAGCTAAGATGCCACAGACAGACACACACAGACACTTCAAACCTATAACAAGGGGGGTTAAAATTAAATAATTTATACATCTATCTAACCTATACATACACATAACAGTATAATATTATGCAAAGTGCCCATGTGATGTAAGCCCGTACACAATACCAGTGATTGTGTATGCGGCACACATGTGTAACTGTATCTCCATTTATGTTATGCCGAGCCTAGCCTGGGTGGAGGGACTCACATCCTACCAGTAAATCTAGTCCTTGGTGTTGTGTTGTTTGTCATGGGTGTGCTCATGAAAGGTATGTTTTTCAATACCTGGAACATTGAATTCGTTGTTATATTTTTTATTTGTCAAAATGTATCTTTGTACTCCCTCTCTTTCGTATCAAAGTATGTAAGATATTTTTTTATATGGAAAGAACAAAATTTTCTTTCCTTTATTTTTTTTTTATCATAAATGAGCATGTACACTAGTTATTGATCTAATTTTACTTATAGTAACGTGTACCCTGTAATCATGTGAAGTTGCTATATAGTTAAAAACTTATTCTATTAAACTTATTCTGTTACTAAAACTAATTTCGAATTACTACAAAGCTTTTTCATGACTGATTATTTTTTAGTTGTATATTTGCATGTTACATTTGGTCGTAAATTTAGTGAGGTAACTTCAAAGATTTTAGTGACTTTATGTGCCTCGTAAAAAGTATAATATAAAAACACAAGAAAGGTCATAAAATAAAAAACAAAAAGTTTTCTTCATGCTGATAATTGGTCTAATTAATTGTTTTCTTTTATCTATTAAGTTAGTTAAGCATGATGAAGTAACAAACACACGCATACAAACTTCTTTTGTTTTGTTTCTGTATCTGCGATCAGTGTACGACTTTACGAAGTTGATTTGTATACAGATGGTATGTTAAGTGAACACCCCATTAGATGATATTCCTTGTATTTACTTGGAGTCTTGGCACTTGTTGCGTTTAAGTATGTAGAACATACTTTTTCCACTACAATATAAGTGTGATATTTATGTGATAACGCTTTTATTATTACACACTTTTTATTAGCTTCACCTGTATTTTTGTTTGTAACCGACTTCTTTGGGCGCGATTTTGACCCACTTTAAACGGCCCGATTTCGTTCAAACTTTGTAGATTTATTGAGGACCGATAACAATACACTTATTTGATAAAATTATTCAATTTTTTTGTATTTTTTTTTTGTATGTTTGTTTGTAACCGACTTCTTTGGGCGCGATTTTGACCCACTTAAATCGGTCAGATGAGCGTGTTTTTTTAAACTATTATTATTTTTCACCAAATCTCGGTTCACTTCACGCGTGTGAGTCAGCGTTTTCACGGTCGCTGCAGTTTGCGAAAAACGCTCTTGTTTTGGTGTAAACTAACTCGCTGCGAAATGCGGACGCACTCACCGTGAAGGTTAAACCACAACTTTGCCTGAGATAAGACTCTCGTAAAGATATGGTGCGTAGGTCTTTTTTTTCGTGAGGAAATACATAACTTGTGAAAATTTCCTCTTTCTCCGATATGCCGATGGCTAATTTGAACTCTGTGGATGCTATGCCGTCACAGACATATAGGTCAAATATGACACCACGTCATTTTTGTGTCTGGGCTTAAAAACATTGACTGTTTAAACAAACTCTTAACTTTTTCCGGCAGTGTGTTACAGCTTTTACCATATTTTTAAAGACAACAACTGCACAATATGTAACACTGCTATTTTTTTCCTTTATTTAAATTATCAATGTGTAAAAACCACGTAATAATTACGATTATTTCTGTAATTCTGTAACGCATGACTCATTTCTAGGTCATTACCGTTTTGATATCACTACTAAAACATCTGGTTTTACTATGTTTTCTGAATAGCTCAGTTATTTGGCATTTGGCCTTCTATTCTTATAATAATGGCCTGCTTTAATCTAAGAAGAAGCTAATGAGATAATCCACATTATACCTCCATACCATCGCTCCAGCCGTCTGAGCGTAAAAGGGACCAACATATACATAATAATATGAAAACTTTCGCATTAATTATATTTTTAGCATCATAAATATCAGTTTTTAACTGGAAGAGGCAATCAACATCCTCGACAAAACGACTGCCTCATACCTGTAGATCCTAATTTCACCTGAACTGGCTCACTGAACATGGAAAGAAACCACAACCTGGTATTCAAATTAACATGTACTATGTCTTTTTTAGGCTGACCCTCTCTTTCCATGGGCCAGCACTAAATCTGTGTCTGGTGGTAGCCCTAGATTTCATACGTATCATAAAATATTGACCATTACGCGAACATGCAAATACAAGCACCTAACAGTGTTTTCCGGCAGCCTCCTTGAGAGCTTGGTCCACCTTAGACCAGAATGAAACTCGTGTGGTTACGCAACCCTGCTTGACAAATATCTAACTGTAACGAGTAAAAAAATACGGCTCTCCACAGTTAACAACACAGAAATATATCGTATCCGTCATAGACGATTAAGACGAATACTCTAGCATATTTACCGTCCACTTATCGTTTTATTGCAGAATGTGCCAAATACGCGAACACAAATAACGGTGTTAAGTGCCAACATTAAAATAATGATCGCTTTTACAATTTCTTTGTCGATCATTTATTTAGCTTCAAACCAGCATTGGGACGCCCTGATTAGGGAATATGTACCCTATTGTATAACAATTATTGATTTTATTTGATTGAACCAGCTTCACAAATACAGAAAACTTACAAATAACTCCACTTGTGCCTAGATACCACCACCGCAAAGCAATTTAATTCGGTGTAATCCAAAGCAAGGTCGTTCGATTTGACGGTTCATCGCCTTCAGTATCATGTTTTTACTACGAATTAGAGACGCTCTGGAACTTTCTGAAAACATTCTGGCTGAACAATCAAATAATGTTTGGTAGATGAAACACTTTTACTACACTTTTACTTGCTTTGTAATTGAATTCTTGTACATACTTCTACTTTTTTTTTATATATTAGGACACATTTCACACGCGGCTGGTTAACCCCATACTGAACCATTTCTAGTTCGTATTATGGTAGCTAACACAACTGATATTACATATACATACATACATATTTTATATAGATACATATTTAACACCCAGACCGACAGCCAACAAATTTAGTTCTGCACAAAGGTGTTGGACGTGCCGGGAATCGAACCCGGAGCCTTCTAATTGGCAGTCCGGCATGATAACCTTTACGCCAACGAGGTCGTCAAAGCTAGACTACTAGCTGGTAGTCTTGATACAAACAGTCGTTAAGCCAAATCAGAGGACTTCACTCCACTTGAAATCTCTCCACACTAGAGCTTGGGCACGCAGCCCATACGAAGGAGCCTATTTTTTTATACTCCTAGCTGTTTAGCTGTGGCATTTGACCAGCAGGGCTATTTACCACACGAGTTGCGATTAATCGAGCTTCACGCTTCTATACAGTCCTTAGCCCGTCCCTATCAATTCTTTCACCAGTAAACTTATACAGTTCAGAGACTTAGTTACAAAGACAGCCATTAACAATTCCCGTCTATTCTTACTGCATCAAAAATCTATCATGTCCTCTACTATTGCGTCTACTAAGCGGCAAGCATGCATGCACTTGCACTACCATTTCCATACATCTCCTTTTTTTTTGACTTGGAGGAAATGCAGTTACGCATGCCCGCCAATCCTCGGGGGAGGCGGCGGGGTATGTATATATGGCAGAGTGGCGACCCACACCGACTAAAACCTCCACCAAGGTGTTCCCTCTTTGCGCTTCAGAGCCAGGAGACCGGAACTTAGGGCAAAACATCGGTCTCCTGGCAGCGATTTCCATACATCTCCTTGTGACATGCATCTCCTCTCTACGCATCACATGTCCATGCTAACCTTCCACTCTTTATTTTCTCCCTCACTTTCACACTAATGTACTCATTCCTTATTTTGTCCATTCTTGTCACTCCACACATCCATCTCAACATTCGCATCTCTACCGCACGCACTCTTTCATATCCTACCTTGGTTGCCCAACACTCTGATCCATACAGTAGGACAGGTCTATTGATCGTCTTGTAGATTTTTCCCTTGCGTAGCAAAGAATATCATATTGTTATTATATTTATTATATTATTTATTATATTTTGACGTGACAACGTCTTAAATTAGGTTGCGGCTGGGAGTCACTTATGAAAAAGTGTAACGCCCGGTAACGTTACGATGAGTCACCGAACGAGAGAGAGGCCCGCCGAATGCCTTGCGTCTCTCTCCCACTCAACTATGATCGGTAGGCCGCGCGCGCAGCACGCGGCAGACGTTGTCACGTAAAATCTTCGCCCGTAAAACCGACTTTACAGGCAACCATTTTTTTTTTTGTCCAGGCGAGCTGGTAACGGGCGCGGCGCACAGCGTGATAATGCTGACGCCTCTAAGCGAGCGCGACCGCGGCCGGTTCGGCTCCCTCTTCGTCACCAACTACAAGCTGACGTTCGTGCCGCTCGAGAACACTGCCAGTGACGTGAGTTGATTTGCTTAGCTAAGTTTCTGACAATAAAGAAAACATAAAAAGTACATGCACTCTTGCTTGAATAACCTAATTGAAAATTAACTGAAATGAATGGAAGCGAACTTTCTGCTAACAGTAGATAAAAGCTAGAGCTTGAACTCTACGACACAGGTTCAACCTTTTTTACAGTACAGTACACAGTACAGAGCTCTCGGGATTGTTTTCGGGATAAAAAGTAACTTATGCGTTAATCCAAGGTCTAACCTATCTTCGCATCAAATTTCATCAAAATCGGTTCAGCCGTTTGAGCGTGAAGAAGTAACCAACATACACACACACTTTCGCGTTTATTATATTAGTAGGATTGTGTTTTTTTTTTATCTTCTTATATATATCAAATTTCATGTCAATGTTAGTTACCGTACTCCTCCGAAACGGCTTGACCGATTTTTACCAAATTTTATATGCGTATTCAGTAGGTCTAAGAATCAGCTACTATCTATTTTTCATACCCCTATATGATAAGGGTTGTTCACCCTTAAATATTTTATAAGGCAAAACAACGTTTGCCGGGTCAGCTAGTTGAAATATATTTATTTTCGAATGACAGGGATCCGTAACTTTTCCCACAGGAATGCAGCCAACGTAACCACCTACTAGGCGCATACGACGTGCCCCTGACATGCGTGGGCGCAGTATGGCTGACTGACGGCGGGCCGGTGCGCCGGCGCCGGCTGCTGCCTTACGGGGATTCGCCGGGGAAGGTCAAAGGGCTGCAGATTATATGCAAGGTGGGTTATTGGTACTATTTACCAAAGGAAAGTGTGCTTCCACAGCCTTGAAAAAAAGTCAAGTTCAAGTATCTTCTTCTTCGCGTGCTAATATTGTATTAATTATTGTTTATTACATGTCATTTGTGTTATATGTACATATATGTGTGTCAAATAAACGAATTATTATTATAATTGATTACGTATTTAAAAAAAATGATTTGAATTTGAATTCATAATTTGTGATAGTCAAAATTTAGACGTACAAAATTTAGTGTACAATATATCCGTGCCTGGCGTGAATACGTTGACATCTCGATTTGCACGTTTTTTTTTTATTGGCCTAATGCATTCTACGCATACGATATTTGTATGTAAAAAATTTACAGCTCTTAATGTACACAACTTTTTGAGATAAAGCCAGTGGTAATAACATGAAGAGGTTACATTACAGGAAGAGGTCAAACTTTTAAATGGCCGTCCTGAAAAATTTACATTTTGGACATGTCAACTTATTCACGCCAGGCACGGATGTATAAGTACATAAGTTAATAGATAAAAGCCGCCAAATTCCCCGCGTTGTGAGCGCTTTATGACGTAGATAGATGACCTAATGTATGTACAGTTTGCGTCATCTTCTTTCATCCAAGCAATGACCTAGGGTGGTTGAACTGATCACTTAATTTACAATTTTCTTCAGCTTTTGTTGTTGGGTTATTTTAGGGTTCCGTACCTAAAAGGTTAAAACGGGACCCTATTACTAAGGCTCCGCTGTCTGTCCGTCTCCAGGCTATAAATTATGACAAATTTTAAATCCAAGATGGCCACAAAATCTAAGTCGGATGCTTTCTAAATTTTTAATTTACACTTACTAAATAAAGGTTTTATGCACGGTTGTAGAAATTAATTAAAACAACACAAGGATAAGCGTTCCGCAGGTGACTTCGGCAAAATAATAAAGAATGTAACTAAAAGATAACCGGCCATGTGCAAGTTGAACTCTGGAAAAAAACACGCGTGATGTATTGAAGCATTTGAAGCCCCTAAATTGTATTGTATGTTAAAAGATAACAGAAATACATAATCTGTAAAAAAAACAGCTCACTAGTTATCGCGGTTCATGGGCTAACAGCCTGGATATAAATGGATGAACAGCCAGAGAAGTCTAAATAATAGGGTCCCGTTAATATCCTCTCGGAACGGAACTAGAAATTAGGTTGAATATGGATAAATAAATATCGGAAACTCAATCGAGATTTGGTTTAATTTTAACTTCAAAACTTAGTAATCAAATATACTACATACTTTGAGATAATAAAGCTTCAATTCTGTCAGTCATCAAAATAATAAACCTTTATATTTCGTTATCTCTGTTACGTTAGCGAAATTCTTAGAAACGTGGTTTGATAATACCGCAAGGTCGACAGCGTTCTGACTCAACGGCCCAAATTACGACCGTACGGTGTTTTAATGTTAAAGAAATGGGCCCTAATGGAATGCCAAATCAACAGAAGAATTTAAATTAACAAATCGGTGGAACGATTAAATTTTCTACTTACAAATAATACAAGTATATTTAGGTTGGTAGTATATATATAATAAAGTAAAATATTTGTTCTATATGTACGTAATTATGTATATAATAAACACCAAAAATAAAATTTAATATAGTTATTGAAAATAGTGACTTAACAATAAACCATGTCTGTAAAAATGTATTACTTTTATGTTTTACTTAAATGTATTATTTTATAAATGTATGTACCAAGAAGAAATATAAAGTTTTCATACAAAATAGATACAGACCTAAAACAGTTAAGTATATAGATAAAGACCAAATCAAAATAAGACTTACAGGTTTGAATATAAAGCCCAAATTAGTTTGTCACAAAAATTCGTTCAATTTACCATAACACGTATTGAAATAACAGAATTGGTGTTGTTTATCTAATCGTGACTCAGTGTAATGGATCTTAGGAATGTCACATTGGAAATCGCGCAGATACCGAGTATGTTAATAGCACATGTGAGTTATCAAGTTTTTATTCGTAATATTAATTTTGTATCCAAATGAATTCAAATTGTTTTTGTTACTTTTTATTTAGATTTTTGGAAATTCCACCTCTAGGGGGGTGAAAGGGGGTAAAACAGTTTGTATGAAACTTCTTTGTTTTTGAACTTATAGCAATGAAATTTAGAATATGAATAGTTCGTGTAAAATTAAAAATAATGGTATCAAGTTTTTTTTGTCAGGGGTGAAATAAGGGTTTGTAATGGGGGTGAAAGTTTGTATGGAAAATTCTTTGTTTATCAAGTAAAAGTCTTGATAAATATGGTAATAGTTTAATTTTTTTTTTATATCCTGCTACTTAGCAATCTGTTTCAAAGGAACAATAATCTAATATGGTGTCAGATTTTCATCGGGATTATTATCTTCAGCTGAGCTGAGCACCCATTGATGCCATACTCATCTTCTGTCCGCAAATCTTATTGCTAAATCTGGTATACTATTTCTCTTTAGTCGAGAGAATCTCACACTGCCCAGTTTATAAAATGGTTAAATTAAAATTATGAAACTTAGCGACGTACACGCGGGAGGAGCCGCGGGCAACTGCTAGTGTAATGTATTGACGACCTCGTTGGCGTAAAGGTTACCATGTCGGTCTGCTAATCAGAAGTTTCCGGTTTCGATTCCCGGCCCGGTCAACATCTTTGTGCTTAGCAAAATTTGGCGGCTGTGGGTCTGGGTGTTAAATATGTATTTATATATAATATGTATGTATGTATGTATGTATATGTAGTATATCAGTTGTGTTAGCAACCATAATACGAGCTAGAAATGGTTCAGTATGGGGCTAACCAGCCTTGTGTGAAAGTGTGTTAATATTTATTTTATTTATTTATTTTAATGTATAAATGTCTTCTATTGCAGAACATGAAGGTCCTGACTTTCAGTTTCGCCAACTCTCCGATAGACAACGGGCGCAAGATCGCGCTGGCGCTGATGCACCACGCGTTCCCCAAGCGGCACGACCTGCTGTTCGCGTACGAGTACCGCGAGCCCTACTACCCCACCCTGCCGCCTGACATGAACATGTTCCTCAGGCCAGGTAACTTGGCATCAAATACTGTGTAAACTCTATATAAAGTTCACTTCGTCTTGACCCTATGCTCACGACTGGATTATTGTTACTGGTTGGTGACATGTATGCATAACTTTGCTATTTAGAGTAATAAAAATATTTATGAACTACCTGTTACTTTCTTACAACAATGTAATATTTTTGTAAGGCAAAAATATTATATTTTTGTAAGAACCTATTACATAGTAATAAGCTAAATTAAACGTAAATCTGCCATAAACGTACGAGCTGGCAAGTTCTTAGTATGTATATCTACATATAGATAGATATAATACTAGTAGCTAGTTGTTATTTATAATAAGATTTAATAAGTAATTAGTTTATAACCTAGTGTACCTAGACATAAGTTTTTAAAAGACGCTGTTAGCCTAATAAAAACCTAGTATAGTAAGTTAATGTTGTATAGATTAAGAACACTGTACAAACATATTATAATAAGTTTATGATAATAAAGTATTTTCAAAATTCAAATTCAAACTCTATATAACGACACTGAAGGGACTGTACATTTTATGGCGTTATGGAGAGTGGTCGTTAAATGGAGAAAATGTATTGTATTCCATACAATGATACATTCTCAAGCTAACCCAACTAAGGCCAATTGATTTCGACGCTCTAGAGAGTTTGTCGTTAAATCCAGTAAAGTTACATGGAGTTTACACTGTACAAATATTTAATCACTTACATACAGCTGGTTCTGAACTAATTTTATTACTATAAGCATAAGCAGCCCACTATATGTTCCCACTGCTGGGAATCTGGGCCTTCTCTCACGAGGAGAGAGATATAGGCCATAATCCACCACGCTGGCTAAATGCGGATTGGCGGATGACACACGTCTTCGGATATTATGGTCCTCAAACATGCCGGTTTCTTCACGATGTTTTCCTTCACCGTAAAGCGAATGCAAACCCACACATAACTTGAAAAACAAGTCATTGATGTAGGTCCCAGATCGAACCAGGGGCCGTCTGATTGAAAAGCAGACGTTATTACCACCGAGCCGCACTCGCTTTTATTATTTGTTTTGCTTATTACTATTACATTTAAAGAAGGGGTACAACTGGCGTACAAGAAGAGAGGCCTATGCTCAGCAGTGGGCGACTACGGCCTGATAATGTTGATGACAATGATTACATTTATTTCAAACAGCGCAGCGTTAAAAAACAATCGAAAATATTTTTAGAAAATATCTTAAGAGTGTATTTTTCTTGGCTCCTTTTTTAAATGTATCCGTTCCTCTCCGGCTCCTTTTTTAAATGTATCCGTTCCTCTCCGGCTCCGTTTTTAAATGTATCCGTTCCTCTCCGGCTCCGTTTTTAAATGTATCCGTTCCTCTCCGGCTCCGTTTTTAAATGTATCCGTTCCTCTCCGGCTCCGTTTTTAAATGTATCCGTTCCTCTCCGGCTCCGTTTTTAAATGTATCCGTTCCTCTCCGGCTCCGTTTTTAAATGTATCCGTTTCTCTCCGGCTCCGTTTTTAAATGTATCCGTTCCTCTCCGGCTCCGTTTTTAAATGTATCCGTTCCTCTCCGGCTCCGTTTTTAAATGTATCCGTTCCTCTCCGGCTCCGTTTTTAAATGTATCCGTTCCTCTCCGGCTCCGTTTTTAAATGTATCCGTTTCTCTCCGGCTCCGTTTTTAAATGTATCCGTTCCTCTCCGGCTCCGTTTTTAAATGTATCCGTTCCTCTCCGGCTCCGTTTTTAAATGTATCCGTTCCTCTCCGGCTCCGTTTTTAAATGTATCCGTTTCTCTCCGGCTCCGTTTTTAAATGTATCCGTTCCTCTCCGGCTCCGTTTTTAAATGTATCCGTTCCTCTCCGGCTCCGTTTTTAAATGTATCCGTTTCTCTCCGGCTCCGTTTTTAAGTGTATTTGTTTGTTGTGCAGGCGACTGGAAGCGCGAGCTGGAGCGGTGCGGGTGCCCGCACTGGCGGATCACCTGCATCAACGGCACCTCGGACGCCTTCATGCTCACCGCGGGGGAGACGCTCATCGTGCCCAGCTCCGTGCTCGGTACGTCGACACTAACCCTGCAGCCTGGGTGAAAGAATGAGGCTGCGGAACTACCCCTGCCTGTCGTAAGAGGCGACTGTCATCATCATCATCAGCCTATGTTCGTCCACTGCTGGACATAGGCCTCTCGCAAGGCACGCCACTTGGCCCTATCCTGTGCTTCTCTTCGCCATCCACGATGATCTGAAGAAGGTAGCGGGTAGTGGATGGCGAAGTTATAATGTAAGGCATCTTAATAAAAATGTCATTTTTGAATTCCAGATTACAACCTGATGGAGTCAGCGCGCCACTTCCGCTCCGGTCGCGTCCCGATCTGGGTGTGGGGGCGAGGGGAGGGCGCCGCCTTGTTGCGGAGCGGCGAGCTGCTGCACACTGACTCCTCCGCCACCGCCGAGAGCGTGCTGCTCGAGCAGGTCACTTCATATTCATCCTATCCAAAGGTTGCCTGGATGAGATCGCTTTAAGCGATAAGGCCGCCAATTGTAGCACAATTGGCGGTTTTTTTTTAAGTTAATTGTTTTTTTACTGTGCCTTTTTTATTTATGTGTCCAATAAAGAATTATAAAATTTCCATGACACAATGTTAGTTACCGTACTCCTCCGAAACGGCTTGACCGATTTTTACCAAATTTCATATGCGTATTTAGTAGGTCTGAGAATCAGCTACTATATATTTTTAAGGCAAAACAACTTTTGCCGGGTCAGCTAGTTACTATTATAAAGGCGAAAGTTTGTAAGTATGGATGTATGGATGTTTGTTACTCTTTCACGTAAAAACTACTGAATGGATTTGAATGAAACTTTACCACAATATAGCTTATACATCAGAATAACACATAGGCTACAATTTTTGAGGTTTTTAATGTGAGGTCGTAAAAAAAACACATTAATTAATAAGGCAAAACAACGTTTGCCGGGTCAGCTAGTATTCCATATTACAACCTGATGGACAATTTACATTCCTAATTAAGGCCTCCCTTCTCTCCTTAGTACTTGTCAAATTTACATAGATCGTCACACCAGTGTTTCCTGGGTCATCCTTGAGGTCTAGTTATGGTGGCCTTTGCTGCGGTAGTGTAATATACGACAGACGTGCCCTACCCAGTATATTCAACATAAGAAAAAAAACATAAGAACAAAAAAATGCTTTTACTTTTTTGTCGACGAGGGGGAAATCTTCAACAAGATACCTGGCTACGATGAAGCGCAGGTTATGTGGGAATTGTACCCACTAAGCACCTCCCGGTGACCTGCCTCTGTTCTTAACGGAGGTCTCCGGGTTCTTCCGGGAAATTCCGGGTATTTTCATCTGGGCGTTACTGTGCATCGGATAACATGTTAATTTGTTGGTCCTGGATGCTACTCTTAGTACACTCGATACCAGAGCTTGGCCACTAAGATCATACTAAGTGGAAGAAGGAGCTATAAAATTTGATATATCATAAGACAAGACCCTCAAACGGATAAGGAAAATATTTACGCGCTCGCTTCGCTAGCAGTTATCCCGCTTCTTTCGTAATTTCCCCCAGGATGTTTTGGGCTTATGACACTCCAAATATTATATATTTTGTGCTGCTTTGGACTTCTTTGTGCTCAAACGGCTCGAATAAATATGGTGAAAAGTTTCGCGCTCGCTTCACTCGCGCATAGCTCGCTTCGCTCACATCTGGCTCGCTCCGCTCGCGATTGGTTCTAGTACGTTTTGGGTCATAGCTTATGACACAACAAACATTATGTAATTTGTGCTACTTTGGACTTCTGTATGCTTAAACGGCTCGAATAAGTATGGTTAAAATTTTCGCGCTCGCTTCGCTCGCATCTGGCTCGTTCCGCTCGCGATTGGTTCTAGTACGTTTTGGGTCATAGCTTATGACACAACAAACATTATGTAATTTGTGCTACTTTGGACTTCCGTATGCTTAAACGGCTCGAATAAGTATGGTAAAAATTTCGCGCTCGCTTCGCTTGCGCATAGCTCGCTTCGCTCGCGATTGGTTCTATTACGTTTTGGGTCATAGCTGATGACACAACAAACATTATGCAATTTGTGCTGCTTTGGACTTCTTTATGCTTAAACGGCTCGAATAAATATGGTGAAAATTTACGCGCTCGCTTCGCTCGGGCATATCTCGCTTCGCTCGCGATTGGTTCTAGTACGTTTTGGGTCATAGCTTATGACACTGCAAATATTATGTGATTTGGGATGTGATGTCAACTTCTTGTGAAGTTTATTTGGCTCTCCATAGCTAAAACTAAAATAATATCATTAGTAACCACTAAAAATTTTAAAATAAAATTGTTTTAAAAAACAAACTACCGACTTCAAAACCATAACTAAAAAGGGAAAAATAATTTTATGCCTACTTCAAATCAAGAATATATAAGTAGAATCGAGGAGTTTATTTCATGTACTTAGAAAAAAAATTTCCAATTTTTATTAATCCTGTATTCTTGGAGTCGGTGCCATCTTAGAAAAACAAATTATTGTTTGTTAAAAAAATCACTATTCAATTGTCTTTCTATCCTGGCACCGACTCCAAGAACACAGGATTAATAAAAATTGGAAAAAGTTTTTTTTAAGTACATGAAATAAACTCCTCGATTCTACTTATATATTCTTGATTTGAAGTAGGCATAAAATTATTTTTCCCTTTTTAGTTATGGTTTTGAAGTCGGTTGTTTGTTTTTTAAAACAATTTTATTTAAATTTAGTTTAGTCGTGTGTGCCGCTGAATTGCCACCAATGTGTTGCCCGCTGCAGGTCCGGCGCTCGCACCCGAAGCTGACCCCGCCGCACGTGCTGTACCTGTGCGGGAACAGCTTCGCCAGCACGGGCCCGGGCGGCGCGCACGTGTTGCCCCCGCTGCCGGCGCTACAAGCCTCCTACAAGAAGCTGGTAGACCTGTGCACGCCCACCACGCTTAGCGGCTTCTGGGTAAGTGATTCCACCTTCAGCTTTCAGTTTTAAATTTATTTATTTCGTACACAATACCACTTATCATATATACACCGAGTCTTAAATTATGTATAAATTAAATTAGGCTATATGTAAGAGCTAAGTACTTAAGATATGGCGTGCACTGAACTCCACAGAAGGTTGAACCTGTGTCGTAGAGTTCAGGCTCTTCTTTAAGTGCAAAAATATGGACCACAATATATGAAGTGTGAAATATAGAATTATCAGAAAACAGTACCTTAATACAAACCATATATTTAAATGTTAGAATTGCAGCTTATTACTTATTAATTATGTAAATAGTAGGTAGGTTACTGACTATACTAGAGTCGAGGAGACATTCAGCAAATACATGTAGGTAAATTAAAAAACATAATATCTATTTTGTAATAGATACAATGGTATAGTAAGCTCATGTTTTTTTTGAGCTGTGTTTGTATGCAACACTGAATCTGGTATATATTTGATCGAAAACGTATGACGAAGAAACTGTGTATTCAAGATTTGTACTATGCGTGCCAACTAAGAATATGTAATTATGTATGAAGTGAATGTGTGAAGATGTAATTTTTTTATGTAACTTGACGTAACCTATTCTTAAGTCTCTGTGCGAATAAATTTATTATTTATTTATTTTCTCAGGCTTGGCCTCGACTGGCTTCGACGCAGTTTATACTAGCACAGAAGCCTGTCATTTAAAATTGTATATCGAAGAAAGCCCTTTTTCGATATAAAATTCTAAAATTTTAAATGATTTTTAATCATTTAAAATCCTACTTTAACGGAGCGGGGACAACTATGGCTCGGTAAACAAAAGAGGGCTCCAAGGAGAACTTTTTTTTTATTAGAGGAGGAAATGTTCATAGATCCCCGACTACATTGGGGTGTAGCCGGGGTATGTGAGATTTTTACTCACTAAAACCTCCTCGATGGCTACCCCTTGTGCTTTCAAAAAGAGGTTCTGGGATGTCATTTTGATTGCACCAGAATCCCTGCACTTTACTGTACTTCCTCTATGAACTGTACTTCCTCTATGAAGAAGAGACCTAGCACGAGACGCAGTTTCTCCCACAACGTACAGAAACAACAAACTTTTTTTGAAAACCTAGCGCTAAGTCGTCATGTACGTACACTCACTTGTACATATTTCGTTCAATAATTATATATTTGATTTGACTCATGTTGTGTACTATTGATAATAACCAGATGCAAGACTCGCAGTACTACAGTATCCTGGAGTCGAGCCGGTGGCTGCGGCACGTGGCTAACTGCCTGGCGTTCGCGGACGAGGCGTGCGCGCACCTCGCCAGGAACCACACGGTCGTCTTGCAGGAAGGTAACTCAACACTTATATTACTTTTTGTGTTAATCAAATAAAATTAAAATTTTCTTTATTCGGACCGCAAAGAAGTCCATGGGTTAGTAATTACAACTTAATAACTAATGTTAGTGACAGTATCTGGTGAAAAAATTAATAAAGGGGGCCTTCATTAATCACGTGAGGTTCGAAAGGGGGGGGAGGGGGTATATATAAAATCACGAAGTATTACAGAGGGGTGGGGGGGTTGTAATATGTAATATATCACATGTATTTATATTTTCGGGATGCTGAACCGAAAAGCGGCGTTCGTCTTTTTGGCCTCACGCTAACTTATAGTTGCTAGCTTACTTATTGTTTATTACGCTTCTTCGCATTACGAGCGTCATCATGACGCATGCATGAGCATCATACGGCCTGTCACCGAAGAGATCCGCGAGTGACACCTAACGGTGTATTCGGCAGTCTCTTAGAGAGCCAGTAGCTTTAGAAGTCATGTTCCAACTTTGGCCAGAGTGTCAATGCTGTGTACTGAAAAAAACACACTTTAGAATCGCTTGATGCATTCGGCTTGGGCGAGTATATATCCTGTAGTAATATTCTTTATAACGTGTTCATAAGTTAAGAGAACAAGTGACGATAGCTTAGTTGAGCGTGCGGTTGCCGTACATTCCACGGCATGGTTTCGATAAGTTTGTGGTGAAACAAACATCGTGAGAAAATCATACCATAATGGAAGTGCTTTTTCTAGTGCTCGCCTGGTTAGCCGCAACCTTCACCAAGCACCTAACGGTGTGTTACGGCAGTCTCTTAGGGAGCCAGTCGCTTCAGACTAGTCATGCTCCAACGGCAATTATCACACGACGCGACACAACACGAAGTGACGTACTGGCCCAATGTACTGTATACTGAGAAAAAAACAATTTTAATTCCTCCCCCCCTTCTCCCCCCAGGTGACGGAGTGGACTACTGCGCGGTGGTGTCCTGCCTGACGCAGCTGCTGGCGGACCCTCACTACCGCACCATCTCCGGCTTCCAGTCGCTCGTGCAGAAGGAGTGGGTCGCGCTCGGACACCCCTTCTGTGATAGGTAACCCTTTTTTACTTATCATTATTCGTATTAGTTCGTCCATTTATTATTTGGTACAACTGTTGGATTCGGACCCCACAATTGATTATTATTAATTATTTCAAAATAATGAACAACATCAACAAGTGTAATTTTTTTTTAAAACCCCAACTGTTTTTTTTTGCGTTGGCAGCCATCTTTATGTTGAAATTTGTCTTAGTGTATGTACTTTTCAAGTCAAGCTCTTTTCAAATTCAAATTCGTTTATTGTATGTACTTATACATCTTAGAGCTAAGTACATAAAGTAATGTTTAGTACTAGCTATGTGAGTGGAGGGCTGTGTCGTACCTGGGAAAGTCGCTGTGCTCTGTGCTAGGTACCTCAAGGGGCCTGTAATGCAGAGCAGCAGATCTCACACTACGATACAATTTATACCACAACTTGTACAGCTAACAACTTACCTTGTAACTAAACTAGACGTAAACATTGTAGGTACACATTTATTTGATACCCACTTGTAAATAAATATATCACCCGCTATTTTGTAGCAGTGGCCATACATTTCGATGTTTTTTTTTTATAACTTTTCCTACCTAGTGAGTGTCTGGGGGCCTGATCTACGCTTAAACCTTTCATACCAGTTCTCGCTTTTATGCTTCTCGCACATTCATTCTTCATACTTTGTCTTTCTTTCATCGGTCACCTTTCTTTTTTCTTTTCCTAATTCTATGAGTATCCAGCCTATTTTATTTTACATTTCCATTATAAGGGATCCGGGTTATTGGTGGGAAATAATTCAGGCCAACTCCAGCAAGACATTGAACGTATACAACTCTGGACAATGGATTGGGTCATTAGATTGAATGCTGCCAAATGTAGTGTCTTACACCTGGGACGGAATAATCCCCAGATAACTTATAGCCTAGAGGGTCATGCCATAGCCAAAGTCCAGCAACAAAAAGATCTAGGAGTTGTTATTTCATCTGACCTAAAGTGGGAAGAGCACATAAGCATGATTGCTAAAAAGGCAAACTCTTTTATCTATGTGCCGTAAAGCTTTTTCTTCAATGACCATTGAAATTTTCACCAAGATATATAAGACCTACATCAGACCGCTGTTGGAGTATGGGTTCCAAGTTTGGAGCCCATACTTCCGAAAGGACATTGACCACATTGACCTCCTAGAAAGTATTCAAAGAAGAGCTACCAAGATTCCTCCAGCCTTACGTCGCAAGACTTATGAGCAGCGATTGAAAGCCCTGCGTCTCACCACACTGGAAGAAAGGAGGTTACGTGGGGATCTAATTGAGACTTTTAAAATTATTAATGGGTTCTACAACCTTCCTAATTTAGCAGACAGCTTTAAAAATTGTAATCGTTGCGAGAATAGCAGAAGCCATAACCAGAAAATCCAGCGTGATCTTGCCAAGACTAATACGGGGCATCATATACTCAGCAACAGAGTGGTTCATAATTGGAATAAGTTGCCCGAGGAAGTGGTCAGTGCTACATCAGTGAACAGCTTTAAAAATCGGCTTGATAGCTGGCTGCAGAAAACAAAAAAATCTCTTGCTAACCTGTGATCAGTGCACCAGTGGACTTTAAACATTGACATAGAACAATAAACATTTTATGATCTGTTAAAAAATTAATTTCAACTCAGTGTGATATAGGCATATCAGCATTTTGCTGCTCGCCTATAAATCAAATAAATAAATAATTGTACGCATTTTTTATATTATTTACTTAATCATCGATTTTTCAACATTTCGATGATCGCGTCAGATCACCTTAGCCGAGCGCTACTAGGTGTTTTATAAAATGTTTAATGTATAATTGTTAAACATAGCACGTGTTGTGTGCAGGCTAGGTCTCCCGCGGCCCGGCAGTCCCAAGGAGCCGACGTCAAAAGAGACCCCGAGCGCGCAGACAGCGCCCGTCTTCCTTCTCTTCTTGGACTGCGTTTGGCAGCTGCAGAGTCAGTTCCCCGCTGCCTTCCAGTTCACAGGTAAGTGCACTGTTTGATATTACCTTTATGTGCCTTTAGCCAAGGTACTGGCGCTACTATGAAATTCATAAATACAGTGTAAACTCCATGTAACGTTGTAAACTGTTCACGTAAAGCATCTTAATATTTTTTGCGTAGAAAACGGTCACACTTACTTAATATTAAAAGTTGGAATGAGTTCCACAGTTTCGGTGCTTTCCGAGCACCATCTTCAGGGGCGAGTGTTACACGGACCACCGCCGACGAGCTCCGCACGTGCACTGATCCATGTAACGTCAATCGAATTAACAACGAACTTTCTAAACCGTCGAAATCAATTGGCCTTCGTTGGTTTAGCTTGTATTCCATACAATGATATATTCTCTCAATCTAACGACCACTCTCTATAACGCCATAAAATGCACAGTCCCTTCAGTGTCGACATATAGAGTTTACGCAGTATCTAATATATACATTTTTATGTCACAATGTTAGTAACCATACTCCTCTGAAACGGCTTGATTGATTTTTGTCATATTTTATATGCGTATTCAGTAGGTCTGAGAATCGGCTACTATCTATTTTCCATACCCCTAAGTGATAAGGGTTGTTCAACTATTTTTTTTATATAATGTGGCTTTAAAAGATACCTACATCCCAAAATGTTTACTTTTTCATTACTAACCCCTATTTTTTTGTGGCCAACTACCAACTTAAGCCAATTGATTTCGACGCTTTAGAGAGTTGGTCGTTAAATCGAGTGGCGTTACATGGAGTTTACACTGCCAAGAAGCCAAGTGGCGTGCCTTGAGAGAGGCCTATGTCCAGCAGTGGACGAACATAGGTTGATGATGATGATGAGTATAATAGCATTGTGTATTGAATGTGTTGCAGAAACGTACCTGACGACGCTATGGGATTGCTGTCACAACCACCTGTTCGATACCTTCCTCTTCAACTGCTCCAGGGACAGGGAACTGGCTGTACAGAAGGTTACTTTTTTTTTATGTATTTGTCTGCACTTGACCACCACCACGCTTGAAAGAAAGCGACTGTGCGCCAAAGATGGAACGGACATACAGTGGCCGGCAAACAACTTGACCCAAAGTCGACGTAGTGGGGGTAAGTTAGCGCATGTACACTTCCGGACATATTTCATAGGTCGTTCTTGGCGTTTGTAAAATATATACGGTACTGACAGACATTTTAGTTGCTTGTGCAATCTTTTTTATAATTTTGGTTTGTGTTGTGGATCTTTTCTTTATGAAGCACACATCATGGCTCAAGTTGTTTGCCGGCCACTGTAACTAGAAGAAACCGATTCACTCTGTTCTTACAAGATCCAAGATGGACGACACATATAATAGAGAGTGTCAAATAGTCGAGCTTATTTAGAGATAAATTCTCAGCACTTGATTCGTAAGATTGGATGCGTATGCGCAAATTAAAATTGCCAATCATTTATAGCCATCTACACTGACCATTATCGTTATTTTTGTTATAAAAGAACCAAGGAATTAGGAGCCAAGAATTTATCTCGTAGTAGCTATTTGGTTTTGATTTCCAATTGGAATTATTATACTAAAGATAATTGAAATACTTTATAGACGTAGGACTACCCTATTTGCCCCTTTCCACTAAAAGTACTTATAGTACGGACGGCCAAACTGTGTAACTCCTTGCCGGAATCCCTGTTCCCACTGAACTACAACCTTACTGTCTTCAAGGCGAGAGTGAACCGGTTTCTTCTGGGCAAGCGCGCTTCATCTTAGACTGCAATATCACTTAACATCAGGCGAGTTGTGGTCAAGCGCAAGCCTATACGTAAAAAAAAAATTGCATTATGAGTGTCCTTTTTTTGTGTAATAGTTTTGTTTGTGCGTACAGAATTTCATCCAGCGGCCGGTGTGGGATTGGGGCGAGCAGTTCTCAGAGCAGGATAAGGCTTTGTTCTACAACCCGCTCTATATGGGGGTGAAAGCCACGCCGACGCCTAAACAGAGGCTATGTGAGTATATTCGAAGATTTTACCTATTTTATTGTTGTGACAAAAATATTTACGAGTATAAAAAGTTTTAAAAACCCAACGGCATTTTGTGCTGGTGGTAATTTTGTAAATATATTTTTAGGTTCTTTTTTATTATTATCCATTAGTATGTTGAATGACATTAGCCCATTTTGTATATTATCTGTTGAAAAAGTCCAAGTTCCAAGTTTTAGTTTTTTTTTTAGTTTGTCTATGGTTTAGATCGTACCATCTCTTTTTGGTCATTTATGATGAAAAGAGACAGAGCTTCTTTAAATTTTAGTTTTGTCGAATGTACGCCAGAATCGCTACCATTGGCTGTAAACTAAAATCCTGCGCAATAAACTTTGTTTTTTTTTTTAACATTAGGACACTATTCACACACAGCTGGTTAGCCCCATACTGAACCATTTCTAGTTCGTATTATGGTTGCTAACACAACTGATATACTACATATACATACATACATATTAAATATAAATACATATTTAACACCCAGACCCACAGCCAACAAATTTAGTTAAGCACAAAGATGTTGACCGGGCCGGGAATCGAACCCGGAACCTTCTGATTAGCAGACCGGCATGGTAACCTTTACGCTAACGAGGTCGTCAATTTATTAATTAATATGTGTGTCTCCAGCCCAGCTGAGCCCGGCGAAGCAGGAGGCGCCGCCGCTCGCCCGGTTGGAGCCGTGCACGTCGGTGGCCGGCATGGAGGTGTGGTCGCAGTGCTACGAGCGCTGGCTGCAGCCGCTCGACGCGCCGCACGCGGGGCCCGCCATGTACCACGTGTACCACGCGGCCCTCAGCCACCAGGTACGGCACCATCATCATCATCAGCCGCTAGCCCGTCTGTGCCAGTGTTACAGTTTTGTAATACGAAAACACAATTTGTGATACTCAGACTACTAGTAGGGTTGTCTAGTCACTCATATATGGGACTTAATCCTGAAATAAATAAATTTGAATTTGAATATATTTAAAAACAGAAAGAAAGAAGAAAGAATGAAACATTTATTTTGTGACACAAAGACAATAAAATAAAAACATAATAAACAATAAAAACATTTAAGTGGCACAATACCGATTTGTGATACTCAGACTATTGGTAGGGTCTTCTAGTCACTCATATATTTAAAAACACTAAGGTGCACTTACACATATGTAGGTATATATGTGCACACCTGACCATATTACACAGTCTTTTTTTTTGACATAGAGAAAATGCTTTTAAGCACACCCGCATATCCTCGGGGAGGCGGCGGGGTATGTCGGGCTCGGCGCCAGAGTGGCGACCACTACCGACTAAAACCTCCATGGTGTTCCCTCTCTTCTTAGTCGTAACTTCATTACTGAAAGTCGTGTCTAATGCGGAGTGTCGATCTCTCGGTTAACAATGGTCTTCCACTTTTTCCTGTCCTCGGCTGTCTTAAAAGCTTGGGCAATAGGTAGGCCAGTGAGCGTCTTTACGAGATCTGACCAGCGGGTAGGAGAGCGACCTCGTATTCCCTCACTGCGCCTTAAAGCCGGGGAGCTAGTACGTGTGTGTACTCTTCTACCACCCTGGTAGATATTACAGAGAGTCCTATGGAGGATAACCGCCTTTTACATGTGACCCTTGACTTAACGGTTTTGTGGCACGTAAATAATGTTTTCTATTATGTTTCTTGTGTATTGTTTTTTGTTACAAAATAAATGTTTATTTCTATCTAATCATGACATTTCATTGTATTGTAACAAATATCTTCTGTCCACAGATAAACCGTCTGAACGAGAGGCTATCTTCCCTCTCTATCCTGTCGAACCGGCAGTCGAGGGCCGGTTCCCCGCCCCCCGCGCGAGTTGCCGTATCTCGCTTCCACCCGTTCAGTCTGCACTGCGCTGACGTCACAGCCGCTCTCGACTGCATGCAGCTGAGCCTCATAGACGCCAGCCAGCTACTAGACTCGCAGTCCTTGCTCAATGCGCCGGATTAACCTACCCAAGTTTTCTATACAAACTGCTTACAAACATATGTAAGACAATTATTTTTTCCAACGCCCAAAACTAAGATTATGGAAAGTTTTTAGAATATATTGAGTTAGAACACGTTTATTTCGGGCACAGAAATAACATACAAATAAACATTGTAAACTGTTCACGTAAGGCATCTTAATATTTTTGCGTAGAAAACGGTCACACTTACTTATTATTAAAAGTTGGAATGGAATGGAAAACATGCAAATATATAATAAACAATGATATACAAAAGCACAAGATATGAAAAAAAAAGTAACAAAAAGAAAGAAATCGGTCATCATACAGATTGTTCCACAGGACTGATTTTCAGATGTCCTAAAATGCCTCGTCAGCAAATGCAATACAAATCGTTAATAGTACCGCTTGAGACAAACAAGCGCGTTATAGACTAGAAAATACGATTAGGTAATCGAAAATATTGAAATTGTATTATTTTGTTGGTAACGAACAATGTGTAGAGAAAGATATCAGGAGATAATAGGAGACGAGACGAGAGATTACCGGGCAATATAATTATTTAATCTTATCATCATCATCATCAACATCAGCCTGTCTTCCCACTGCTGGGTATAGGCCTCCTCTCCAACACGCCATATAGTACGGTCTTCAGCCAGTTTCCACCAGCTCTTTCCAGCGTGCCTAACGATGTCATCTGATTTAATCTTATCTTATAAGTTAATCTGCATATTTGCATGGCATAAGCAGGCCTCTATACGTTCCCACTGCTGAGACTCGGCGCCTTCCCTCACGAGGAGAGAGATATGTATAGGCCATAATTCACCACATAATATTTAACACCCAGACCCACAGCCAACAAATTTAGTTTAGCACAAAGATGTTGGCCGAGCCGGGAATCGAACCCGGAAACTTCCGATTGGCAGTCCGGTCCGGCCAAATGCGGAATAGATTTTCTTTAACCACTTTGTAAAAGATTTAGCATTAGTTATCTGTAACCGTATAAAAAAAGCCTCATATTATTTTACAATGCTTAGTTTTTTTTTTATTGATGAATAGGCTTACGTTTGACCGCAGCTAGCCTGATGTTAAGCTTGACCGTGGTCTAAGATGTAACACGCTTGCCTAGAAGGAACCTATTTACTCTAGATTTGAAGACCCCCAAATTGTACTTCTCGGGAAAAAGAGACTCAGGAAGAGATTCAGATTGCAACTAGATTGTTATCCCATGTCAAAGTATTTCATTAAAGTTTGCATGCTTGTTAGTAGTAAAGTTATTATATTCACGATTTTTTTTATATAATTGAATAATCCCAAATCCCTAATAAGAGTTTAATAGAAAAACTAATATATTATGTTACGTTTTAACTACTGACTTATAAAATAACTTAATAATTATTGTACATAGAACTGAGATTAGGGTTTTAAATTAGTACATACGCGCGTATTTATTTTAATGGAATTGAATATGAAACTTGTTTTTTATGTACCTAAGTAAAGAAGTTCATATATGTAACTTTAAAAATAATACATATGCATACAAACTCAAACATACCCATTTAAGGCTCTTGCGGCTCTTTTTTCCAACACCTAACATTAAACATCTAACAAAACATGGGCTCGGCCAATAACAACTCACGGTACTGTTAGGCCACGCCTACATTTTGTTACATGTTTGATGTTAGATGTTTCAAAACAAGTAAACAAGGCGAAGAAGACTCGGCTTTAGTATGTTTTGCATGCACATACGCTCACACAAACTTGTGAAGGATATTAGAATTTAACACACTAACATTCGAAAATCTGTTTCGCCGCGTGAATAGAACCCGGGACCAGGCGATTTGCAGTCTAGGCTACAGAATACTAAAGCCAACAATATCCAGTATAGTCTGAAATGTTGAAATCTTTTGAAAATATATATAAAAAAGGCGTACGAAATTTATTCTCGAATAACATTTCGTTATCCCTTAATACGAATAATTAAATATTTCATTTTCTTTCTGATAATTGCTAATTTTTAAATCAGATGAAATACTTGTTTTACATAATTAACAATTCAGTCGATCTACAGTTATATAAAACTGTTGTATACCATATTATATGTATATAAAAAAAAAACAGTTTTGGTTTAGGAGTAGATAATATTTGTATTAAGCGTAGAACAAACTAAGCTATATTTTTATAAGTAAATTAACAAGCTTCTAGCGAAAAAAATGTTTTTAAATTTGAAAGTCAAACTTATTTTGTATCAAAATTGGAAATTAAATAAAAACTTTTGTATTTTTAGGCCATTCCAAAGTATTCCAGTATAAAACAAACAGTATTTTGGACAATGATTTTTTTATCTAAATGAGTTGTTTTTTATTACAAAGCCGTTATTAAGTATTCAAAGACTTAAAGATTGGTTATTATTTATGCTAAAGCACTTATGTACAAATACATATATATATAAATACAATTGTATTTGTATAATACATACAAGTAAATTAAGTTCCGTTACCAATACACATGAGAAACCATTCAATATGTACATAATATGTGTATGTTTTTTTTTTCCTGTACATAAAATACATTAATAATTACGGCAGCTATGTTTCTTAACTGTACTTCGTTGTTATTAATTTTCAGTAGTTATAATTGTTTTTTTTTATTAGTAACTTATTGTAAGTTTATATTATTAAATCTATGCTTATCCTTATAAAAATATTCTTCTTAATTTAACTAAAATTTTAGTATTTTTTTAGTTTAAAAGTTATTATAATATGTCAACTCTTTGCTAATGTCAGCATAGCCCAATTTAATAAATCTCTTTGCTAAGTCTAAAGTCTAGGGACTTTAGAAGGGCCTTTAAGGAGACCAAAGAGTTAAAAATCATGTTTTTTTGCTTTTTCACGTAGCACATTCTACCTATCCATATACCCATTATTTTCTTTTATATAAGGATAAAAATGTAACTTATTATATTTATTCCCTAACTGATGTTACATAGTTTTGTTAAGCCTCTTTTAAGTTAATTTCTATGAACGAAATACGTAATTAGGATCATGTTAGAAATTAAATTAGTGTTTTAAAAAGTTTCAGAATATAATGAACAGTGATTCCATTCAAGTTAAAAAAGCATTCGTGTTTCTTCTTTACAATTCTTTCATTTAAACCGCTGAACGCCTAGATGCATGCGTGAAAAAGCGTCTCTTTTTCACGTTTCACTTGACATGAGTGCAAGCGAGAGTCACTAAATCGACTTAAGAGATGTTTTAAATGACACATATTTTTCTCCACTTTCAGAGTGAACCTTATCTAATAAAGTTTAATATTTTTATGAAAATTGCCTTTTTGACCGTGTGAAACTAAATTTAGTAAGAAAAGAGCATCACAAGCTGAAATTATGTACGAAAGATGTCTCTTAAAATATTGAAATTATCTATATTTTTCAATTTAAATTTATATAAATACTGCCGAGTATATATATAAATAATGCAGTAAAAATAAGAAGAATATTGTTGACTACTTTGTAGAATTTTAGAAGCTTGCATACATATAGAAACGTATAATAATATACATAGCTCTGGTGTTGAAAGTTTTCAGGACAATTTACAGCCGTGATCTAGAATTTAACGAGTCATCCGACCAACGGTTGTTTCCACATTATAATTTTTTTTTTCCATGGTTACCCATCCAAAGACTGGCCGCACTGTATGACAGTCAATACAATACGGGGTTTGAACTACAAAATTTGAGTTAAGTATTATTATACGTTTCCATATAAATCAGTGTGTATAGCTTATGTAGAATGTAAGCTTATTTGTATCTATACTTATGTGTATGTAACTGATTAATAATTTTACGAACTGTTATTATGTATAGCTTACTAGGGCCCCATAGAATGCGAAATACTTAAAAGGGAGTGTGTATTAAATTAAAACATTACTTTTTAAGTTAAAAGAATAAACTTGTAAACGTATCGAACCTAAAACTGATAAAAAAAAATACTGCTAAGTTTTTTTTTTAACCGTTCAATACGCTCATGTCGTTTTAAAAAAATTAAGCTTATTTAAGGCGATTCCAACGTATCGAGCCAAAACCTAAAAAAATACAGTTAAAAAATTTCCTGTTATTTTTTTTTAACAGTTCTTATTCTTTATTCAGCTCGAATCGCCTCACAAAATTAAGCTTATTAAAGCGATTCGAGTTGATTTTGGAACTTTTAATTCTTTTAACATTTTTTGGCTTGATATAAATAAAACACGGTGAACGCAATTGTACTATGTGTGTATATTTTAAAAACGAATCCGAGTATTTTAATATTAAAATAAGACACTCCCTTTTGAGTACAACCAAAACTCCATTTTAACTAGCTTCCAGTAGAATTTCCAGCCAAATTGTGCCATTGCAAAATGTATTTATTCCATAACTTCAGAACCATAGACATACAATTCTTTGCTAAAAATGATGTAGGCGTGTCATCTCACTCTTACACGCTGACGTGCAAGAAAGTGATAGCATGATATTTAGTAAATATTATTTATGCATCTCCTATAGTAAGCCTTATACCATAGGCGGTGGAAAGATGAGAAAGTTTCATCCTAATTTTTATGTTTCATTAAAGATAAAGCCATTTGGAGTAAAACGTGTTTTACTATAAATATATACAAATGTTGTTTAAAACAATAACAAGAGCAAAATATTTAAAATTTACAGTTTTTTCGTTTACAAACAGCTTAAAGACCGTGTAAAAAACAACCCAAAGAATATTTATACTTATTTTGGCACCACGCTAACTCATGGATCAGAACTGCTCCAGTAAGCAGTTTTTTCAAATTTCAATACATAAGTGATTATTCATTTATTATCGAAAAAAATACTTTATTTAGATAATAAAGTCCACGGGTTTCGTATATTTACTACAGAACTACTTCCTTTATTTAGTTATTGGTTTGCCGACGATATAAAAATGTATGGATGAATATTTTTTTAATATCTTTCCATTGTCTATTTTTTTTAAATCTAGACGGCCTAATACCTAATTTAGAAGATCGATATGTAATACCCAGTGCTGTACAATATTGACCAAATTCTGTTGTCAAATGTACCTGACAATTGAAACGCAGAAATGTTCAAAAAATGAGA
This sequence comes from Mellilla xanthometata, assembly GCA_035578125.1. Classification (NCBI taxonomy): domain Eukaryota; kingdom Metazoa; phylum Arthropoda; class Insecta; order Lepidoptera; family Geometridae; genus Mellilla; species Mellilla xanthometata. The sequence continues at coordinate 1,661,033 of JAPUBQ010000015.1, read as the reverse complement.
ATAAAACTCGATGATTAAATTATGTTGTCTTTTTATTTTAGCTATATCAACACCCTTAAATATTATGAGACAATATTATGACTCATTTATTCATCTAAATATTGAGTATTCTTAAATTACTTTGTTTTGACTAAATTCGCTTGAAATAAGTAGATACAAGTCCTTTTCAAGCTAACGTTATTATCAGTTCTTCCCTTCGATCAAACTACTTCGTCCAACAGGTTTTTTTTTTCTTGACAGTTAAACACATACTTAATGCTATTAAAAGAGACATTGCATATTGGTGGAAGATTTTCTACTACTCGCCTGGAATTAAAATTCTGTCGTCATGATTGTCAGCAGTCCTTACCATTATTAGAAGACTAGATATACTCCACCTACAGCAACTCAAGATAAAATTCGTAAGTTAGAAAAAGACTTATCTGCTTAATTTATCAATCTAATTAAGCTAAATACTAAGATTACTTACTTGATAATGTCTTTCGTTATTACTTATTTTATGTACTATTAATTGCATACACACTCACTCGTTAAATCTACACACAACAACGGTAAAATTATTTATAGTAACCACTGTTCACTTCTTCAGACCATCTTAGCGAACCTTTGAAAATTTACTTTAAAACGGTTCACCTTTGTCCACCTAGAATTTTTGGACTTCTTTCAATTTGTGGCGCCACTAGCACACCCATAGAAAATGTATATTCTTTGGCCATACATCACCGCCCGCTACCCGTTTCTGAATCGCGCGGACGTTGTTTGAACTAAGCGTTTACGACCGGTCCTAGCTACTCGTACAATGTCTGACCGTCGGGCTGCCGTTTCCGGACACAGAATCTGTCCGGAGGATATCCCTTTGCTTAATGGAGGTAGACCGTGGTCGCTCCATAAATTGTAACTAGAACAGAATTAGATAAGAAGCATTTAATTCGATACCCCGGACTTTTGCCCGCTTTTGTTTTTCACAGTAAACATTAGGCATTTCATTTCAATTTTAGTCCTATACAAAAACTGTTAAGCTTGGAGGTATTTTTTGTGTTTTCGTAAATGAATATTCGTTAAAAGTCTAGAAACGATCTCTCAGTGACATTAACCATCTACGATTTATAATGCTAACACAAACAATTCGTTTTTGCTCCTTTAGCATCACAAGATAGATATATCTTCCCCGGGGTAAACTGACTTTTAATTCAAGTTTGCCCTTAGGGAGATTTATCCTCGGCGGCTTCTTTTAGCCTCTTGATCCTTGCGAGTCTATTCCTCGCGATGCGCACTCTGTTGATGGCTTTAATCCGCTCCCAGCTCCAGTTTCCCCAACGCTGTGGAAATTCAATCATTTTCAATGTGTTTTACTTTATTTTCGTGGAATATAAAGGAAGCTTCGGTTAGCTGATTATACGATTTATAGAATTGCGCTTGATAGTAAGCGTACGAATGTCTCAATACTCAAGGAAATGAAGATCAAGACGAGGCTTTCATCCATCTGCTTACAAAGAGTCCTTGAGTATTTCGGTCACATAGCTCGCAAAGATGGGAGCAACCTTGAGAAGCTAGTTATCACGGGCAAGATCGAGGGTAAAAGACCGCGAGGACGAAGTCCGGTGCGTTGGACTGACCAGATTCGCACCACACTCGGAACAAAAGTTTATGAAGCCATTCACACGGCAAATGACCGGAGTCGATGGCGCAAGATCGTGCGGGAGAAGATGATCCGTGGCGGGGGTCACGACCCTCAGCAGTGAGGAATACGACGCGAGGAGGGAGGAGGAGGCTTGATAGTAATCGATATTGTGAATCGCGCTTGCTCGAAAGAAACCGATTCATAAATCAAGGTTATTCCAGAACAAACACAAAGCGATGACAACTCAGTCGGCGTGAGTCGGCGTTACGTCACGAAGGTTGTGAGTTCAGTTTCCGATTGAGCTTTAAGTGAAGGAAAACATCGCGAGGAAACCATAGTGCGTTGGTAATTTTCTGGTGATTTTCATACCTTATGATAAATTTAAAATACAAGTTGACCGCCATCTGAAATGTTGCGTTGGCACGTTTTCTAAATTGTATAATTAGGTTCTATTGTATACTTGAACAATACCTTTTAAACATTTTTTTTTTAGATTTAGTTAAAACGCCAACATCCGCCACATTCTTCACTATTATTTGTGCTTGTGCAAGGGAAAGTTATATCTAGTGAAGACTTCTTATACCCATACTAAATAGTGTGGATCAGAAATGTAAACCTATATGGCGCTTCTTACAACGCGTGTAGTTTAAAATAATATTATAGCGTGTAATATATCAGAGAAAGTAGAATAAAATAATAAATTATTTTCAACTACACACTATTAAATTACTTGACCGTAACTGGAAGCTTTATTTATTGAGAGAGCATTTCCGTTTCCGTCAAGAACTTGCCAGTTTCAGTACTCTTTAGTGTCGTTTCCGGTGGGTTGTATGGTAAGTGGCGCCACCTGGCGGCTGCGCTGAGCTTCATGTTATATAAGAACATGCAGCGCCATTTAGGCTCATTGGCGTTTTAGTTCCCGTCAAGTGAGAACGTGCACAGCAGGTCTCACTCTGTGCATAATTATTTCTATAAAATAAGTTTTAAAAATCATTTATTGTTAAAATTTAAAGAGCAGCAGCTCTCGCTTTTGCTTAAAATTATTTATCCTAAGTGAATATGTGCAATCGATTGTGGGTAAGTGATTCAAATTTTTTTGAATCACTTACCCACAATCTTTTTTTGGGAGCACAGCTCCCAAAACTTTCTCAGTACTAACAAACTGGATTGCTCACCAGCTACGATAGAAAAGGAAGGTTTATTGAAACTAGTTTATTTGGAATAAAATATGGATATAAACCGGACCGGATAAAATTTGAAAATAAACCGGACTAGCAAGAGAATCTCAACAAAACTCGACGCTATACTCGAACGCCTCCTGTTTTAATAGAAATACCACAACATCTGACGCAATGACAGTGGAACAGGTATGCCAGCGACCCAAGACCGTGCTCCGCTATTTTAAGGAGCTTGGATGGCTTGGGTAGAGGCTGGTAGGGAGAAATGCACAATACGCCTCTTGCAGGTTATCAGTGCAGGTCTGATCGCCCCCATCATAGAATAAGATAGTTTATTTGGTCGATTTCTTAATTTAACATTGTAAACTGTTCACATAAGGCATCTTAATATTTTCGCGTAGAAAACGGTCACACATTCTTATTATTAAAAGTTGGAATGTGTCCAACAGTATCGGTGCTTTCCGAGCACCATCACCAATTTTAGATCCAAGGGCCCTCGCGGCTGCGGCCACTGCCTTTAAAGATGCCATGAAGTAATGTTTAATATTGATGATAACGATATAATGACGATAATTTATGGTTGTATGTTACCATCTTCTTTCATAACTTACTCGAAATATTTTACCATAATAAAAGAAATGGAATGAACTAATTTCTTAATTGTAAATCAAGATCCACAAATCTTACGCAATCATGTCAAAATCATGACAAAAATGCTGCAAACGTTAGGGAGGCAAATCAATTTCGAAAAGTCCATTCTCGTCCCTCAAAGAGAAATCATTTTCTTAGGGATACTATGGAGGCCATGGCACAATGTAAAAAATCTTGCCACAAGAAAAAGTAGATACAATAATCCTAAAAACAAGTCAAGCTCGGGGTGCGCAAGCTCTGTGGGGCAGCTGGACACACGCGGAGAAATACCTACACTGCTACCAAAAAGAGTTGTTGGCTGTACTGCACGCTGTTCAGTACCACGCCCAATCATTAGCGGGGAGCTCTCCTCTGATACAGAGCGACAGCAAGACTACCGTAGCTCAATTACGGAAGGAAGGAGGTACAAAATTCATACCCTTAATAAATATAACTCGTCAAATTTTAACAATATTAGACGAAAATCACATACATTTCAGTATTCACCACATAGCCTGGCAGGTACAACAATCAGGCCGATCATCTGTCTCGCCTCCGACAACCTCCGGAATGGCATTTAACGCCGGCCTGCGTAGAAATAGTGTTCACGAAACTAGGGACTCCAATGATAGACCTTTTCGCCTCAAAGACAGCAATTGTGTCTCGCGATCTAAAAGATCGACAGGCAATATATGCCTGCAACATCGCATGGCATTATCCGCTAGCATGGGTGTTTCCAAATGCGGGGGTTATCTGAGGCGATAGAATCGTGGAGTTCTGAACAGCGATCATTGCTTAAAAACTCGTGGCGGCCATCCACATTAAAAACTTACGAATCAGCATGGAAACGCTGGATTTCCTAGTCGAATGATCAAAATATTAACCATAATAATCCTACTGGTACACAATTCCTATCTGAATTATATCTAAAGAATAAAATGTCATACAATACCATACTTTTACACAATTCGGTGGTCGCTACTCTTTGTAATCCTGAAAAATCTGGTAACTTAAGTTCTCATGTTTTCGTAAAACATATTTTAAAAATCTATCGCTTTCAAAACCCCAAAAGTTCCAAAAGCACCAGTTTGGGACACTCATAAGCTAATTACATACATGACTCTATACAATATAGATTTTTGGGAAGATGAATTCAGAGCCGGGTGGCCCAACACCAGCGGTCGTTGCTGCAGGTAGCATGTAGATGTAGATGTCGATGACGTCTCCGGTTGTCTGTCTTCCCTATTTGTTCGGCTAAGCGTGCTGGAGCTCGAACCTCGTAGGTTGCTGCCTGGTTAGGTAGGTTAAGTGAAACGAACACGAATCTTGTAGAACACTGTATTGTTACAGTTCGATAAGTAGGTACATAATGTAAGGGGATCACTGATTGAAGTTAGATAGATAGAAAATTCTTTATTGGACACATTAATTATTACATACAAAAAAGAAAACGAAAGAGCTTACAAATAAGTGTGCCACAAATGGCGGCCTTATCGCTTAAAGCAATCTCTTCCAGGCAACCTTTGGATGGAGAGGAGTTTATAAACAACTGAAACAAGGACGTAGTGTACAATAAAGAAGATAATAAAATAAATAAATAATAATAATGAAGTTACAAGGTGTGCGACGCGTGCTAAGTCGCCTAGTGCCACGTGTCTTTGCGGGCTATATGGAATTGGTCTAAATTATATCTAGCGCGGTCGGAGCGAGAGTGTAGTGTGTGGGAGCGCGCGGCGTCTCGTTGGCGATTAACATAGTTTCATCCACACGCTCCTAGATGGCGCATGACTTAATGTGGCGTTGTAACGCCACAGATTTAAACAATATTTATCAGACTTCTCGACACACCGCCGCATTACTTTTACTATGCTCAGGCAGACGAGTACATGATCTGACTCTACTTAGAACAGATCCCGATTATTATATTAATTGTGATTCTGAAAATTATATCATATTCTGGCCTGAATTGGTTCTAAAACTGACAACAGTAACTATACTCAGTCAGGGTGGAAAATAAAAACAAATGAGGCTATACTTAACCTCAATCCAATATTTTGGGTAGAAAGAACCAAAAGGTGCTCTACTTCAAAATCATGCAAATTGTTCATTAAAGTTAGATGTCCAAAACCTATCAAGTTTGTTTACTCTACATACTTAAATTACCTAAACTATAAAGATTTAATAGGAATTTAAATTTATGATTTTGTGGTTAATTATTTTACAAGTTATTAAAATCAATATGCACTTTGCATATATGATATCTAGCAGTACATGTACATTAAATATGGTTATATGTACATTAATTATATCAAGATTATAAAAATTGTATTTTTGTCACATTGGCGTTATTCGTTTAAGTGTTTACATAAACTAAGTGGCGTCACCAGGCGATAACAAACAGATCTCAATAAATAAAGCTTCCAGTTACGGTCAAGTAATTTAATAGCTGCGTTTTACCTGAAATAAAACGCATATTAAAATACTTACCTAACTGGAAGCTTTCACTTTTATTCCTGCCTGGTGAAAACTATTATTGAACCAATGAGCCTAAATGGCGCTGCATGTTCTTATATAACATGAAGCTCAGCGCAGCCGCCAGGTGGCGCCACTTACCATACAACCCACCGGAAACGACACTAAAGAGTACTGAAACTGGCAAGTTCTTGACGGAAACGGAAATGCTCTCTCAATAAATAAAGCTTCCAGTTAGGTAAGTATTTTAATATGCGTTTTATTTCAGGTAAAACGCAGCTATTAAATACATAAATCTATTTCAGGACCCATATTCAAAATAGCATTACATAGTTTAGTGGCCTTCAAATTGCCACAGACCACTGCGTGCTCCAAATATCCTCTGTTTTGTATACAACTTTTAGCACCCATATTATAAATATATTATTAAAAAAGTAAAAGAAAGAAATCGTCAACGAACCACGTTTAATTCATATCTCTTCAATAAGTTAACAACAAACAAAACTGTCATTCATTTCAACTAAAACATCTAATTCCTCTAACGAAGCATTTTACACAAACATGACCAAGATTATTCACTAATTGTAGCTTTTCTTTTCTAATTACTTGTGGTGCAAGTACCAGTTCTCAACGACATCTTTAGATAAATTCAAAAACTTAGCTGATAGCAACAAACATTTTAAAATGGCACCAATTACATTTGTTTTAAAAATAAAATTTATTTTAACAATTTCGATTGTCAGTTTTTCTGTTTGCTGTCGATAGAAACAGTACTTGCGCGAAGAACCAAAATAATAAACTTTTGAGCTTCCACACGTAATGCTACTTTTCTAATAATAATATTGCTGATACTGTTTAAAAAAACAACAACATTTTTAGTAAATCGTTTACAAAATCTTATTTTGAATTATGCTTTTGGAACAGTATTACAGCCATACTAGTTATAACTTTTTACAAATGCGTAAAACTGCAAATACCTACATACAAGTTTTTTTCTTTTTAATTCTACCCATAGACAATTCGATCTCGTTTGGTTCTACCTGACATTTCAGCCAAGGAGACAATTTGTCTATGGATAGAATAAAAATGAAACGAAAACCATAATACAAATTTGTGATAAAGTTAAAGTTTATTTGAATCAAGTTTTAATCAAGCCCAAAAATACCATCTTCCTTCTCATGGAATATCTATCTGACAAAATGCAAAAGAATTGTTGTAAACCTAATCTTTGACACTTATTTTTAATGACACAAGTTTAATTTTAGTATAACTCAAGTCTTTTAGGAACATTACAATTTCTAAGTGTTAAGTCACTTAAATTCTACAAAACTAAAACAAGAAAGACCAGTCTAAATTTAATTTAGGAAAAACTTTAGAACGAGTTTGGATGTGAAAAATATAGAATGGCAAATGGCAAATGATTTTCCTTAATCAAGATCATATCGAGGATTAAGGATGAAATTAATAAATATAATGTATGCTGGCGCTAATGTATCCACATATTGTGTGACCGATTCTATATAACAAACTTAATAGAGAATTTCTTAAGCTTTTGTGGCGAAATGAACACCATGGCAATAGAAAACATACATACATATGACATACTATATGTTCTTATAACCGTATACTTTAAAAGATGCCAATTTTTTTAAATGCAGATAGTTTGTACCGCTAATGTAACCTCACTCTTACACCGTCATCTACCAACAACATTGAGACAACAAATTATGTATTCATTCAATAAATGCTTGCCTTAAAGTCGGAATACAATGACTTTTTTTTTACTTTCTTTACTTCTTCAGAATGATTAATACTTAAGGAGCGGCCTCAGCACATGTAAACTAGGAACTTACTCTGACTTTGGAAATTTGTTGCAAAAAACTATTTCAAACAAAATGCTCGTCAACGCAAGGCTAAATGCATGGAAAAGCGAGTAAAGTTTTTAAACATACTATACCCGCTCTTAAAAAAGTTTAACATTAGTTACCACCAACATTGTATAGAGCATAATAAAGAGAGAAATAAATAAATGACATTACAATTTTTTTTACAGGTAAGTCTGTTATCTTGTAGCATGGTAGCAGAGCATTTTCTAGTGCTCTCTTGGTTGCCTACAACCCTCAAGTGGCAAATATCCGCCAGGTTCCTAACAGTACGTTCCGGCGGCTACCTTGAAAGTCAGTTATTCTGGAACAGGCATGCTCTACGAAGCTTTCGCTGACTAGGTTACGCCAACTGATCAAATATGTAGGTCTATACAGTAAAAAGAAATATAAAACTAGTTAAAGGCAAGGCTGTTAAGTGTGAAGGTACTGGGCCCTTTTAAGGCCTGCTTGGTTGTTAAGTGCAGATGTACCGGACGGCGGCTAGAGTCGCGGGTGTGCGCGGGCGCGGGGGGCGGGGCGGCGGGCTCTACGTCAGTTGTCGTCCTCGTCATTCTCAAACAGATCGTTGTAGTCGGCAGACTTGTCGTAATCCAGCTCCTACGGACATGTGTGAGAATGAGTTAGAGAACAGCTGAATGTTAAGCGACATAAATGAAAAAAAAAAAACAAGCAAAATTAGACTACTCCATGCACTACGGGGTAAAAAACTGTACTAGTTAACTAGAATATACAGCTGCACAGTAATATTACTGCAGAGCTTTACCTAGCTTAATGTTAAACCTTATGTTTAAGTATAAACGTAAATGTAGCTTATTTAGCTGGGCTATTATTTAATACTTGTTTAGCTTATGGGTTATTATTATTACTTATTTAGGTTATGTATGATAGTGATATTACGCCTATTTGTTGAAACGCTGCTTCTATGGTAGAAAGGCTACCTAGTGCAGATGGACAATAACTAGCAAGGCTGTGAAACCCATTATCAACTGGTCCTCATGGCAGAAACCCAAGATCTATGACATTGATCTCGGGTATTGAGGAAGGTTTGAAGGACTTGGGGTAACTGGATGGATGGAGAAGCCCACAAACATACAGGGGCATAGATTAGTAGAGGAGATCAAGAGATTGTCAACCCGCAGAAAGTAAGTATATAAGTCATCTCATCTCTTGCGGATTGCTATTGGAAGTTTCAATGCCCCCATTTTCTATTCTACTAATACTTGTATTATATATGCGAAAGTTTGTGTGTAAGTTTGTAACTTCTTCACGCTCAAATGGCTAGACCAATTTTGATGAGATTTGCTATGAAGATAGGATAGACCTTGGATTAACACATAGGCTATTTTTATCCCAGATTAAACTTTTTTTCTTGGATTAACGCGGGTAAATCCGCCTAGCGCAGCTGGTTAAAGAATGAATATAAGTTGTATTAAAAAAATTAAACAGATCATGTAAATTATATTTAATATACCCCCCCCCCCCGGGTATATTAAGTGTCTCCGGGTATACTAAGTGTCCCCGGGTATATTAAGTGTTATTAAACAAAGACATTGTTACATAACATTTAATTATGACTTTGACTTTGAAATTACCTGGAACATTCCGTTAGCGACCGCATATCCCGTCATGGCGATGGCGGCGAAGAGCGCCGCGAGCACCTTGTTTCGGGTCTGGTTGGGGAAGTTGGTCGCCTCTCTCTCAGACTGGGTGCCTCGAGACGACTTCTTCGCATTCACACGGTTGTATTCTGCATTGGAAGTCACATGGTTTCAGTATATTTTTTTTTTACTGGTTATGGGCTTGCGCTTGAACGCAATTCACCTGATGGTAAGCGATATTGCAATCTAAGGTGGAGCGCGCTTGCCCAGAAGAAACCAGTTCACTCTTGCCTTGAAAACCGCTAGATTATAGTTACAAGTGTAATTATTTTTATTTTCAACTTGAATCTATTGGTGGTGGTCATTTTGGACTTTTAAACCATGTTATAAGATTGTTGTGTCTGTGTGTTTATCTGTGGCATCATAGCTTCCGAATACATGAACCGATTCTGATATTGTAGTTACAAAAAAAAACTGGTAAACTAGAACAATTAGATTATTATTTGAGAACAAATAAATTATTATTTGATTACCAGTGCAGGATGCGCATTAAAGTATAGAAACAAAAAAAACTGTAAATTATATCTCTTATTGTTTACAACAAGAGCAACCTTTTCTTTTTTTTTTAACTGTTAGCATTTTAGTACATTTCGGTTTTATTTTATTTTTTGAGTTTTAAGTATATTTTTACTATATTATGTAGGTATAAAGATTCTTACCATCTGTAACATGCCTGAAATTCTTCTGGTTGATCCGTGCAACAAATCTGGATAAGTTTGCGATGCCTTTGACATGGTTGCAGAGTGTTCCGTTGGGGAAGGGTACTTTTGCCAATGGTGCTAGGTATGCAAACACTGTGGCATCAAATGAAGATGGACGGTTGCCGAAGAAATACTCACTCTCTCCAAGACGGTCTGATAGGGTCTTTAGGCATTTCTCTGCTTCACTGTATATCTGGAAATGGAATAGAGTAAATACATAATAAATATCTGACAAAAGATTTAATTATATACAATAGAAGAAATGTAACATTATAGGATATATGAAAAGTCTCAAGTAAATAAGGTACCTATGTCAACACATATAAATTAAAATTACGGCAAGTTGTATGTGTATTAAGTTAGGATAAATATCTTATAAATAAAATTTCCATGTCACAATGTTAGTTACCATACTCCGAAACAACTTGACCGATTTTTACCAAATTTTATAATTATGCATATTCAGTAGGCCTGAGAATTGGCTACTATCTATTTTCAATACCCCTAAGTGATAAGGGTTGTTCACCCTTATAATTTTTTTTATACTTTGACGAAATTTTGTTTTTATTTTTTCATTATGTGGTATCAAAAAATACATACAGCCCTACATAATGGCCATTTTAGTAATTTATACATTTTTCATTCCACTCAATAACTGATCAATTATAGTGTTTTTAGTTTTTAGCTGTACTTAAGGCAAACAATGATGAGAATAAAAGACAACAACATTTGCGGGGTCAGCTAGTATATTAATTCAGGGTTTAAGCGATGTCCACTCAACAAGATACTCTTTCCTATTAGAAAAGATTAACAAACATTAATGTTCACTAACTATCATTTTTATAATATCAGTAGGATTAAGAACTATTAATTAATGTCAACATCATAAAAAAATATAAGATTAACATCTTAAGTCTGACCAACTCACAGTTTTCTCAATTTCCTGTAGAGCTGTATGCTCTCCATATAATGCATCAATCATTTCCTTAGCATCTTTCTGATATTTGGACGGGTAGTAGAAATTAAATGGAATTCTTAGAGCTTTGGCATATGTGGTTCTTGTAACATCTGTGTAGTTTTTCTCATCCACCCACCAGGCGTACTGGTAGGCTGGGTACAGCTTGTCACGGAGGTACTGCGTGAATGCACTGGCTTCAGCAGCCTGCATTGTGTTAAGGTGCACATCTGTACTGTAATGCTAAACCAGATAACATGGCATTAGATTGGTTTCCTTGACAACGATGGGATAACATAACATTATTTATTGACTAGGTACATTAATGGCTCACTCTAATAATTATCAATTAATGTTTTGTTGAGTATGAGAGTACTGGAATAAGCTTACCAAGGATTTGAGATGTTCTACAACTTCTTCAAAATTTGTCAACACAGTTCGCCCATCCCGCATCACAGGGAGCGTACCTTTGGGCGTGAAAAACGGGTTGCTCGCCTCTTTGACTCGAACTGGCACTCCGATAAATTTCATATACGTCTGCAAAAAATAAAAATACCGCAAATATAACACCGGTAGGCACCATGGTTGAGGTTAAGTGTCGGCTGAACGAATATTTTTTTCTTACCAAGACCTTTAAACATTCTAAATCAATAGACGCTAGGCCCCATTCTCCACGCCAAATATCTAATTCTATGCTAGCCATTGTGCGATAAAATATTTATTTCTCACAAAAATAAAGACATGAAGAAACGACAGCTGATGACATTTTTGTTTTTTTTTGTAATGCCAGTGTTGTTCTTTTCGTAGCTTACTTTAAAATAAGTAGTCGATTATCTTAATTATTGTTCGAATATAGTTACGTACAGAAAGATTCGCAGCATACACAACGCGTAGGGGAATTGAATTTCAATCTCTGTGTCTGTAACTACGTAAATACAAAATTATTACAAATTATTATTATGCGTGCCAACTAAGAATAGGATCGCGCTTGCTTCAACTTCACACGATAACTGTCAAAAAAGTACTGCTAGCAAAGAAAGCGTAAAAAAGAAATTTAATAATTATTTTTTTGGTTCATAGATATAAATTTAATTATTGTTTAATTATTCTTGATTTTATTACTGGATAAGTTTGGATTAATTAATTCTACAGGTAAGAAGTACCCAAGGCAAATTAACAACACCTAAAAAAAAATCACGTGACGAGACATTGGTTTTGGATAGTTTCGAATTAAGTGCTGTAAGCAGTATAATAAAATATTTTTATTTAGTACAAAAAGAAGTGACAAATATGAAAAAGAAATTATATTTTTATAAATATGCTTTTACTTGCAAATCCTACTCATTTATAATTTATTTGCCGTAAAATGTATAAGAAATAGCAAAACAGCGTACATTAAACATATAAACTGAATATAATTTGTTCATAAAATTTTTTGCACACCATACACTTTGGTTATGAAGTTTGCGCGTGTGATTGAGCAAGATGGCGGCTTTGACAGTCCTATTCTTAGTTGGCACGCATAGTACATGTAAATTCACTTATTTTCGTTATAAACGAGCCTGAAATCAGTATACGAAAAATATAATAGATTGTGCTGTCTTAGTTTACTAATTCTTGGTAATACATTGGTTGTAATAAACATTGCATAAACATATATCACCGGCTGTACAGTTATTGTGAAACCGGCGTATTAGTTGTGAAATCGTTTAATATCAATCCGCTCTATATATAAACATGTCAATTCAATGGACATTCATCGCCGGCTATCTCTATTTCGAGATTGCAGTGGTTATCATCATGATGCTACCAATTTTCAGCCCCAGAAAATGGAACCAGTTCTTCAAGTCTCGTCTGTTTTCAATGTTCCAACAGCACGCCGCCGTATACTTCTATGTGTTACTCGGAGTGCTCTGTCTGTTCCTATTCGACGCTATCAGGGAGATGAGGAAATACTCCCACAACACTGATCATTCGCACGTCCACCTCGCGGCTGAAATGAAAGGCAGTGTCAAACTATTCAGAGCTCAGAGAAACTTCTACATTACTGGCTTTAGCATCTTTTTAGCATTTGTCATAAGAAGACTTGTCACCATGCTCATCATTCAAGACGAACTGAGTATTAAAGCTGCAAACATTATTAAGGAAGCTGAAGCTACAGTACAGCTAGCTAAAACCACTGTACTAGCTAACACCATTCAAGCGAATGAGTCAAAATCTATTATTGATAACCAGAAGCTGACAGAGGAGCAGTTGGAAAATGAAAAGAAAAGGGTTAAAGAATTAGAAGAGGAAGTAAAGATGTGGAAAGACAAGTATTTGGCGGCCACTGCTGTAGAGAACGGCAAGGGTGATGAGTGAACACTCTAAAATATTTTATTCAGTATCTCTCGCAAGATTTTTTGTCTACTCACTTGCTGGGAATTTAGGGTGACTTTAGGTATACTTAAACTTATCAAATTAAAACTTTGAGCAACTTGCTTATGAAGGCATTAGTAAAAAAATTCAAAAAGCAACTTATACATTATTCATTGAATTACATTATCATTAAAGTTTATGGTCCCTGGATTGCATGTTTTCCTAATTGGTAAAGAAATGTATTTATCAGCATATTTTTTTGCATGTGTCAAATGTTTCTGCATATAAAATGGTCACACTTACAATATTATTAGAAGTTGGAATGAGTCTAATAAATTACAGAGTTTACAAAGTTTAAGTTTTATATGTCACTTAAGACATCACAAGCCTGATTGGTTGCTCAGAATTTTAATTGATTGTACCTATATTAAGATTAATGATACTGTAACCTTAAAATATATTTTGAGCAGTCTATAAGATGATTAATTCATTTAATTAATGTCTATAAGATTAATGTAAACTGTGATCTTTATGTCTGGTGCTATTTGAAGGAGATGATGATATTGAAGAAAATAACATTTCTCATTGAACTGCGAGATAAGGCTTATTATTCTAGTCTATTTGTAATTTTTTATGTTGTATAATTGTAAGAAGAAACTAAGGTGTATCTTAAAGCCTAAAAGGTCCTATTCTATTAAATTAATGATAAAAATTATTTCAAAACAGATATTTGCAAATGTTAACCAGACACTTCAGTAACATTAATAACTAAAATAATCACCATTATCTTATAATCACTTCTGCTTGTTATATAATAAAAATGTTATAATACTATAATATTGTTTTATTTAAATAATCTTGACCCAATTGATATACAATAAGCATTAATTTGAATAATAAATATGTAAATATTACAATGTTAACAAGATAGTTGTATTGCAAGAAAGAAATTTTCAATCAAAAGTCAGATGTTAATACTTATAAAAATGGTTTTATTACTAAATCCTTTTTGCCCAAAAATTTCCACTGCTTTGCAGTTTGCTTTGTTACAAGTTATAGTAACATTATGATTTTTCTTATATAGTCTTACACATTAGGGTGAAATAACCATGTATTTCTTAAAATAATGTGGTATGATTTTAATGTGAAAAAAAAATTCAATTTGAATGGTCATGATTTAGAATAACAATAGCAATCATGACATGGTAAAGAATTTTTTAATGCTCGTCTGCTCAATACCCAACCTCAAGTTTGAAAATCTGTTGCCAAGGACCTATTCACATACACCATTCGTATTATGCGTAGAAAGAGACTGTGATATTATGTTATGAAAGGCTGTGCTATGATGATGATGATAACTCGTAGACGGAGAAAACAAGTCTACGTGATAACTGAAAAGTGTTAAGTTAAAAACATCAGATGACACTGACATTACACTGAGAGACAGCTGAGCTGGCGGCGAGTCAATCAAAGAGAAAAGACAAGGGAAATCTGTTTTCCTTTTCCAAACACAAATATAATGGAAATTTAGGAAAATTGCTTCGCTTAAACACGTAGTTTTATTATTCACAGTGCTCATATCATCGAAAGTATATAATAACTTGTTTAATTATTATTGCAGTGCAACTGCTTCAGAAAATTCTGCGTTTGTACAGTGTGATAATGTTTGGAGTCTTCTAAGCTTCACTGTTTGTTTGAAGGAGTCACCCACAGCCGAGGGTACAGTTACAAAATATTTATGAATGTGGGAATATTCAATAGAGTCAACCACAAGGTAAGCAAATTAATATAATTTCGATAGCTAATCCGTATCAATAACGGGTATATAAATTGGCGATTCTAATACATTTAATAAATTCAAACAATCTATTATTATTCTATGTAATTATCTTATATCTTTAAATCAGCAATTCTTGTATACATATATATAATTGGAATCTCGGATAATAATTCCAGAACAAGGAAAGTGGTGGGATGTATTCAGAATGGAGTTCAGTGCCGCTGGAGGGAGGGGGGCGGGGGGTGCTGGGCGCGGTGGGAGGGAGGGATGTGGTGCTGGCCGTGGTCAAGCAGCTAGCCGAGCCGGAGCCCAGCCCGCTCACTACTGATGCTGAAGTAAGTAATTTTTACGACTATTGCCATTTCTTCCAGGCTAGGTGTGCTCCACCTTCGCACAGAATGTGTTACTTCCGATTACACACCCAACTTATGTAAAAAGTAATGTTAGTCAAATGCCTAACTTATGTAAAAAAACTTCTTTTTTCCCATGGCTCTACAAACCTGTGTGGATCTTGGCTTCCTCTACCAGTCTTAGGCAGCGGTTTAGGGCCAGGCTTTTCCATCCTTCCAGATTTCTCAGGACCTGCAGATCTTCTTCCATGTTCGCTATCCACCTCTTATGTGGTCTGCCTCTAAGTTGTTATTGCTGTGAAAAAACTTATTATTAAAATAAAAGTACAGTGTAAACTCCATGTACCATCACTTGATTTAACAACAAACTCTCTAAAGCGTCGATAACAATTGGCATTAGTTGGTTTAGCTTCTATTCCATACAATGATAAATTCTCTCCATTTAACGACCTCTCTATATAACGCCATAAAATGCACAGTCCCTTCAGTGTTGTTATATAGAGTTTATATGTACTTAGTAATTTTACTGGACAACAACATTTAAGTATTCTCAAGACTGTTCAGTGAAAACATTGAGGAATCAGAGTGTTCATAAATCTTCTTCTTTGCCTTCATCTTTTCCCACTATGTGGGGTCAGCACAGCCCGTGTTTGAGTGGTCCATAAATGAGTGTCCATATGGTCTATAAATGAGTCATCAGAGTGTAATGTTATTCATAATTAGGTACTAATGCTGTTTGATTTCTATAGCAATATTATAAAGAGGAAAACGTTTGATTGTTTGTTTGATGCGAATAGGTTCCGAAACTACTGGACCGATTTGTATAATTCTTTCACTGTTGGGAAGCTACATAGGCTATGTTTTGTTTCTCTTTGCTACACAGATTATTTTAGAGCCCGCGCGAAGCCGGGACGGAATGCTAGTCCTTTATAATTTTTTTTTTATTATTCATCAATAATAAAATTATGCCTTGCCTGATGTTAAGCATAACTGTGGTGTAAGATGTAACATGCTTGCCTAGAAGGAACCTATTTACTATAGACCCCCAAATTATACTTCTCGGGAAAAAGTGACTCAGGAAGAGAGTTCCAAAGCTTCGCAGTTCTCACAATGAAGGTCGAAGCAAAATGCTTTGTGCGAATCCTTGAAATGGAGAAGCGGGAATTAAATTATGCAGCTCCACACTCTCCAAAATGTATCCAATAAAATACAGACTGACTGGCAACCTTGCGTCTATGTTCAAGGCTTAATAAATAAAATTGCTCCCAGGTAGAATGGGTGTTGGAAGTGATCCGCTTCGGGCTGTCCCTGCCCCTGCAAGAGCACGAAGCTCTGCGGGACTGCGTGCGCGTGTGCTGCGCCTGGCTGGCGCCTCTGCTCCCGCCCGCCCCGCCCGCCATGCCCCCGCCCCCCGCGCTCCCCACGCCCGTGGCCGCCGCGCCCCGCCTCTACGCCAGGAAGATACTCAGACACCTGCAGAACTTGTTTGTGCCCCGCCCTAATGAAAGTGAGTACTTCAATAAGTTGGCTAGACTCTGGGTTTGGCTATTTTTTTTTTAGCCTATACTGTCCCACTGCTGGGCAAAGGTCTCCCCCAACTCCCTCCACGAATCCCGGTCGATAGCTTCCTCTCGCCAGACATTCGCCTGTCTCCCTTTAACTTTTTATAATATAAATGATTACCTAGAATTGAAAATTGACATTTTATTCATATTATTTACTATTGTTTTGATATTATATTATTAGAATTAGAAGTGAAAATTTACATTTGATTCATATCATATACAGTCAAACCTCGGTAAGTGAGAACTGGATAAGTGAGAAAACTCTATAAGTGAGAGTAATAGCCAAGACCCGTCATTTTAAGCTCCCGAAACCTCTATTAGCGAGAAACAGAAACCTCTGTAAGAGAGAGTCGTTTTTCCCTCATGGACCTCCGTAAGTGAGACTGCTACTTATCTATACCTCTATAAGCGACAGTCGAGCTTTATTTATTTATGTATTATTTAGGAGGAATAATTGAGAAAACAAATCACAAATTTAACATCTGCTATTTTATGACTCATTCTTAACTTTCGTGGAACTTCTTACCATTGTTTTTGTATTGTTTCCTCGTCAATATTGTTCCTATTCTATTTCGTGGAACTAAAATTTCAAATGGACACGTGTGCCCGTGTACCGACCTGTATGTCGGACTTACTCAGTTTATTGTCCATCAATTGAGGAGGAAAGTTCTGTTCTGCATCATGTCAAAACGGAAAATTAAAATACTGTCATTAAGTGATAAACTCAAAATGACGGTCCATCAATACTTTGAATACGCGGCGGTTGTTGATCAAGCAATATTCGACAAAATTTATGAGTTAGAGAAAAACATTCAAAATGCAAAAACAGAAACCCAAAGGAAATTGACGGATTTTTTAAAGTGTAAATAAGTTCTAAATAAAATAAATTACATAAAGCATGAATACATATACTTATGTCTTGTTATTGCTGCGTACCTCTATAAGAGAGAAACGCTACACATGTACCTGCATTAGCGAGAAACTCGGGTTAGTGAGAAACCTCTATAAGCGAGAATGAGATTGTGCTCTCTTGAACTCTCGCTTATCCAGGTTTGACTGTACCATTGTTTTGATATTATATTACTAGAATATAATTGAAAATTGACATTGATACATATCATATACTTATGTAATGATATTATATTACATATTTGAATTGTAACTTTGGTGTTATCAATAAATGATTTATATTTGTATTTGGCTAATAAGTATCTTTTGATACCTATATATTACCTGAGTCACTTTTTATGGTTCTGCTATTTTTTTTAAATCTAACTGACAGACTAATTAGAATCTCTAAGTTATTCCCTGTCATGATGTCTATTATGGTAACACATACAATTTGATTGATATTTGCCAAAAGAACAAACTTTGTGCATAGTTTTATAGAAAAATATATTGCACTATAAAGATATCATAGTTTTAAAATATTAGTACAAAATCAGTTATGCTTAATGTTTAAAATTGAGTGTTGCTCGGTAGTAATAACATCTGCTTTTCAATCAGACGACCCTGGTTCAATACCAGCCCTACACCAATGACTTATTTTTCATGTTATGTATGGATTTGCACTCCCTTTACGGTGACATCGTGAGAAAAACCGACATGTTTGAGACTGCAATATCACGAAAACGTGTGTCATCCGCCAACCCGCACTTGTCCAACATGGTAGATTATGGCCTATAACTCTCTCCTAGTGTGAGGAGGCCCCGAATCCCAGCAGTGTGAACGTATAATGGGCTGCTTATTCTTATGCTTAATGTTAAAATATATATTTATAAAATATTTGCTTGATAATGCTAAATAGTATGGTAACTTAGTAAATGGTTTATTATTACTCAGTATACAGTCACTATTAGAATCTAACCAAAACCTTTATTTTTACAAGCTCTCACGTTCATATACCAACTGGAACTTGGTAAGTTGTATATGTTATATGTGCAATTGTGATGTTCCATGTTGGTATAGAAAATATGTTCAGGTGGTGGCAATGTCTTGGTCTTTGTTTATGGGTACAATGAAGCAGAGATATTAGGCATCTTTGTTCTTCCTCCCCCTTATTGAGGAGGTTAGGGACTGCCCTCCAGGATCTTCTATACGGCAGGGTAAAGAGCTGAGTCTGTTGAACTCAGAGGGGGTTGTGTGTCAGGGTACGAGACCGCATCTCAAGCCCACCTGTGCCCGATATGACTCCATTGGCCTAACGCAGGATATCTCTGTATTCTATTGCCATACTACATTTCAATCAGTTAATTATTTTTGTTTACTGTTGTCCTCAAACTTTTCAACCTAGTACTTTTAGGGCTTAGAACTTGTTACATAACCTTGTTATGCATTGCGGTGTACATACTCCTTAGGAGCCTGATCAGCAAGTCAGCAGTGCTGTTGTTTAAGTTGCTCAATGATGTTTTTCTTCACCAAAAACTAAAGCTAATTCGCTGGGATTGAACCCACGACCTTCGAGACTAAAGGCGGCCGCACGTCCGACTGAGATGTCATCGCTTACTGTCTTACATCGTCATGTTATGTTTGTTAGCTTGCTTTATTGTACGCCTGGTGGTCTCTTGGCGCCTGGGTTGACTTGGAAGCGCACCAAACCGCGCGCGTATCAGTCGCTTAACGTCTAGTGTTAGTTGGCACATGCTCACTGACCCGGGGCTACATACTCCAACTAGGCGGCGATCTAATCAGCAAGCAAGCCGTGCTGTGTCACCGAGTGCTCCGGCTGGCGGGCTCGCTCGGCGCCTCGGCTGACCTGGGCCTGTCGGAATGGCGCGCCTTGCTGTTGCTGTTGCTGTCGGCGGCCGGCGCGCTGCTGTCTCCGCCGGCGCCGCATCACTCGGCGGCCGCGCAGCTCTGCGAGCGAGTCCTGGCGGTGCTGTTCCAAGTATGGATACTGGCTTGTCATAGGTATGTGTGTAATTTTTTTTTTTTTACATTTAATGTGCTTGCGCTTGTTCGCTATTCACCTGATTGTAAGCGATATTGTGATCTAAGGTGGAGCGCCCTTGCTCAGGAGAAACTGGTTCACTCTTGCCTTGAAAAGCTTTACTTCATAGTGTATATGATAATAGTTGACCCGTCAAACGTTGTTTTGGCATATTTAAAAATATTCTATGGTTTCACAAGCACAGGCGAGGTGCTGCGACAAGCAGCTCGGTAATACCCCGGCTACACCCAGCCCAACGTAGACAGGGAACTATATATATATTCCTCGTAAAAAAAAAGTTTATATGAAGAAGAAGAAGTATATTTTATTTTAAATTTGTCTTGCCTCCTGGCGTATGTCACAGATGTTTCCCGAGCCCCGCGCTGTGGCGCACGCTGCGTGAGCAGTGCGTGTGGTGGCGGCACCGCGCGCCGCTCGCCGAGCAGTGGGCGCGCGCCTCGCTCTGCCTCACGGCGCGCCTGCTCAAACACATGTACGGCCCGCTCTACCCCGCCATGCCAGTCGGTGAGTGTTCATTAGACCCTAGTACATGATGGCTATTGGTGACCTAGCATGGGCCACGGCCATTGTGCATAAAGGACTCTCCTACAATGGCAGACAAGTGGTCGTGTTATAGAACTACGCTGAACCACAGAATAATGACTTGTACTACGTACAGAAGCTTCACTTCGCAATGGTTTTCAAAGAAATATGAACTCAATCTGATAAACAATATGATTTAATTTAGCTCAAGGTCCAGTCGAGCACGTGTTCATTTACATACCTACCAATTTCTTTTCGAAGGAATATCGGCCTTAATTCACTGTGCTACGGTTCATAATAAGTTGTACATGGTTATAAGTATTGAAAGAGCCGCGGACTAGGGTTGCTTACTTCGACGCTTTTTTATTGTACTTTAAGGATATTGGAATAGTACGGGGAGAAACGGTTTGTAGTTTGAATTAATTTCATTTCATATAGGAACATAATGTAATCCAGTCAAAATAGATTTTACCCTTACCTGTCAGCGTCTTTAGGTAACCAAATAAAGTTAAATTTCGATCACGATCCGTATTTAAACAATTAAACACTGCACAGTATCTTTTTGCTTTTTTTCGCTTTGTGTCCATCTTGCAATTATATAATGAATCAATCAAATAATTAAGTTGAACGTGGTCGAACATATAGCGCGCACGCGTGTGTTTTCGTTCGCTTGTGGCAGCCTACTAGATTGGCCCTTGCGCAGTGGCCGCCGCCCGTAGGTATGTCTTTAAGGCTTTCCGAGCCCCATACTAAATGCTTCTCAGACTGGCAACCATTTCCTCTAAGATTTTTAAATAGTAATCACTTAACATAAACTTAAAATGGTCTAATTGGGGCGCGAAATAGGTAATATTATACATTTTTTATCGCAAAACAGATATATCAGCGTGATTTTTTCCAGCAAAATACACATGTATGAGTGCAGTGCAACAACTTAGCTGTTCAGTTGACAGTGTCGCTAGTGGAGATTTGTTGCCACCTAAGAGTGCTGTCGAACTTGTAATTCCAATTTTGGCCACCTGAACAGCTAAGTTGGTGACATGTATACGTATACATTGTTAGTTTCCGTTTCCGTTAGTGTCATTCTCTCTGCCAAACATGAACCCAAGCTTACCATCCGTAGTAATAAATCAACAAAATTCCGATAGATGGCAGGATCAAAAAAAGTATTGTTAAAGAGTTTGATGAAATTTATTTATTATTTTTAAATAAATTATTGCTATTTTTATATTAAGTATCGTAATAGAATTAAAAATTTAAAATATGTATAATTTTGTTTGATTATTTGAATGAAATTTAGTTATGTCAATGTCAGTTTGTCATATTTGACATACTTAAAAAAACGTATTTATATTGCAGCAATAATTTTTAGGGTTAGGTACCCTAAGAATGAAATTAATATACTAATGCGATCTTTTCTGTACTTAAAAGATAAAAACGAATGCCTTTTACAAAATATTCGTTGTCTGTCTTTCTGTCACCAGCTGTTTCTTATACACTGTGATAGCTGAAAATTTCACAAATTATTTGTTTCCGTTGCCGCTATAACCCAAGAGTATACAAGTACTAGATACGCTATAACAACAAATACTAAAAACATAAAATATCAAAGGGTGGATGACACGTTTTTAAAGTGTACCTTAAAATACGTGTTATATTTTGTATTTTTGCTTAATATCAATAACGATAACAGGACACTAAAGAATTCTAAAGAATATTAAGCTACATATTACCTCTTTTTACTCTATCTTTACAATGACACTTGGTAGATTCTTTAATGATTTCTCTCTTTCTTTCTTTCTTTCAAAATAAAACGAATGTTTGATATGGGGCAAAAAACATGTTTTTTGTATAAACATGTTTTTTTGCCATATTTTTATAATGGAACGGAACCCTTCACGCGCGAGCCCGGTTCGTACTTGGCCAATTATATACATTTTTTATACTTACGTCTTTTGTTTACCTATCAATATCTTTATCAATTTCATAATTACAAAAGGCTTGTTTGTTTGTTTGTTTGTTTGGATGTTTTTATGTTTGTTTGACGCAAATAGGCTCCGAAACTATTGGACTAAAATTAAAAATTCTTACACCGTTAGGAAGCTACATTATCCCCAAATGACATAAGCATTATATTTTGTTGCAAAGGGTAATAAATTCTTATAATACTCCAGTAATGTAACACAAGGTATAAAAAGAGTAAAAAAATTGTTTCATGGCATGCGCTATGAAAAGTTAGTTGTGGCGGGTGTCGTTTAGTATGTCTTGAGAGCAGCGGAACCCATAAATACAAAAAAAAACTTTAATCTATGTCAAAATTATAATGCGATAAAATTTAAATGTTTGTTTGTAACGAATAAGAACGACTTTCAAACATATCTCCTAGAATTAAATTTTTTTTATGTCCGTGCTAAGCCGGGACGGGCCACTAGTGTATAATTATATCAACGATACAATATGTAAACTGCCAGATGTACATTTATTATAACTAAGATTTCGACAGGCCTCTTACCTTAGAATAATAATAACAGTTTTTTTTATTTCAAATGTAGCTAAAATTGTATCCATAGTCTAATAAATATAAATTCCCTGATAATATGTAATTATTTACTTTTCTGATCATTAGACTTGAAGCTGATAAGATAGAGTAAAAATTAGATTTTATCAATAAAAGGTCTCTGGATACGTAGCTTTATCAGATTTTGGCATCCCACGCACGCACTGTATGTAGAAGGTACATATGTGTCTAGCTCCGGTTTTGATGTTCTTAGCTATGTTTGATGGTATTCGGATGTCCGCGAATACAAAATATTGGATATGATATTATTCGCAACTTTCCCATATGAAAGGGCTTACATTTTGGAATCATGCGAAAAATACAACTGTTTCATGCAATATGTTAGATGATTCGTGAGAAAAGTTTTTTCTTGTTACTAATATCATGTACCCTATAGATTTTTACTTTTCTAATTTCGTTTGAGGTTTGAAGGTATGCGCTATGAATATTAACATACACGAAAACGAAACCTATTGAAAATATTCTCTTTCTCATAATCTTCCTTCAAAAAAAAAGAGTTTCAAACAAAATAAAATAGCAAGAACAATTCATGAGATTCGAACCATGGTCAATTCAAATCATAAAAATATTTCATGTTCCAAAAATGCTTCCTCTACGAACGAGCTAATATAATCGACAATTGAGCGTTCGAAATTGGCATCCATATTCAAATATGCTGAAGTTCAAGTGACAAAAAAAAATTGTCAATGCTAGTGTGAGTGTAGCCGCATCGTCACAGAATAGATGATAGTAGATATGGGTTTTATATGGCTTTTTGTAAATTTTTGCTATTAACGCTTAATATATGTTGTTTTGTGATGAGCCTTAAAAATAATACATTAACAGTAGATTTCGCGAACCGATTCTGAAGTTACAAAAGAAATTACTTGGGCTGCTGGGATGAATATAACTAACTTATACCTATTTAACGCCATCTAGCGGCATATGAGCACTTGCAGCATGCTAGCGAACAACCTTAACGCCTACACGCGGAGTGACACAGGCCTGGCTGAACCATACGCTAGACCTGATTTGGTCCATTGGTGTGTATTAAGAGCGTAACAAAAAGCAACATTAAGGAACTCTGTATATCCTAGTTACTAAAAAATTCAAGAATTCATCAATAATGACTGGCTGCATATGTCAGGAATATTTGAATTTTTAGGGCAAATCAAAATTTTTTTGGCAATCGAGATGATAATAAAACAAAGCTACATAATTGTATGTCTTGGGATCTGGTACACTAGAACCCCAAGCCTCAGAGAAACTTATCAGTTTTCAATTCAAAGATATGTACAAAATTATTGAAACTACATGATAGAACCTTAATTTCCTGGTTCACCCTTTTACTTACTCTTGGCTAGCTATAGCTGGACTTTGAAGCTTTAGTAAAAAACATAACATGTTCTTGATTCCAGGAGAAGAAGACGCGAACCTGATCCCCCCAGACATGAGCCCCGAGGCGGTGATGCAGAGCTGGTACCGCATCCTGCACACCATCGGCAACCCGGTGGACCTGTGCCGGCCGCACGTTATCAGCCAGACTCCTGACTTCTTACAGGTGTGTTGCAGTATCATCATGACCATGGCCAAATCTGTGGACCCGTTTGTCTTACTTCATTACACGCTTTATATTAGCTTCACCTGTATGTTTGTAACCGACTTCTTTGGGTGCGATTTTGACCCACTTTAAACGGCCAGATTTCGTTGAAACTTTGTAGATTTATTGAGGACCGATGACAATACACTAATTTGATAAAATTATTACATTTTTTGTATTTTTGTTTGTATGTTTGTTTTTAACCGACTTCTTTGGGCGCGATTTTGACCCACTTAAAACGGTCAGATAAGCGTGTTTTTTAGTTTTTTATACTACTATTATTTTATCTTCTACTCTATCTCTTTTTAGATTTCAGAAAAAATAAATAGTCTGTAACAATCCTGTAAATTTCACAGGCGGCCCAACAAATTGTTGTGTAACTCATACCACTTGTTGCGTGACTGCCAATCAGAAGGTTTCTGCTTCTATTCCCGGCGCGGCCAACATCTTTGTGCATAAGTAACTAAATTTGTTGGATGTGGGTCTCGGTGTTATATAATATGTATGTATTTATATGTAGTATATCAGTTGTGTTAGCTACCATAATACAAACTAGAAATGGTTCAGTACGGGGTTAACCAGCCGTATATGAAATGTGTCTTTATATCAATAAAAAAAAGTTGTTGTCCCCCCCACCCGAGTGGGAGCAAAAGAAGAAGCTAATTTTCAAATGTTTTCCTGTTAGAATCGAGTTATGTTGTCATGTTTCAGTATTCAATATCTTCAGGCGGGAAGGACCCGAGCCAGCACCCGTGCCTCCAGGCTTTGCCCGCAATCTTTCACAAGGCTATGAAAGGCATCGCGGCGCATGTCGACGCTTTTCTTGGTACGTACACAAAAACATGCATACTTGATTTCGCTTTTATGATTCCTTGATTGAATTGATGGGATTATGACATTTCGATTTGAGTTTTTGATGAAAACAATATTCTTTCACCAGGTCTTTTATAAAGGTTTTAGTAGGGCTAGTATACGTTTTGCGTTAATGTGTAAAACTACATAGTTTTCGTATATAGACGTAACAAAAAAATGTTCAATGGTTAAAATGTTTGGCAGAACCAATGAGATTGACTTATATTGTTTGTCTATGGATAGAATTTTACGCAAACGGAAAAAAAACTTAAACAAGCCTTACTGGTTGTCATCTCTCTTAAACAAGCCTTATTTTATCTCTAGGCAGACAACCTGTGCACTAAGACTTTTGAAAACTTACAAAAATAATCACTTTTCCATACATAACGTTGACGAACTTTTTGTATAGAACAGCTGATTATTTTTAACACATTTCCTATGTTTTCAAAATTAGTTTGTCGCCACCCTTAAAAGGGTTTCCGTTATTTACTACGAGTAGTAACCCTGTATTGTATGGTTTGAACAAAAAAGTAGATTTTGGTTTTCTACGGCTATACAAGTTTTTTAAATGTTATTTTTCAATGATCGCATCTGTTTGTTCCAATCTTTACTATTTTTGTGTGAGTTCGAAGGCAAATAACATTGATGAATAACTCTTAAGCAGGTTTTTAGTTTATGACAAGGTTATTATATGTATGGGTTTTGAAAAATTGTTGTGTGTTTGAATCGAAATTGTAGTTTTAGCGTTGTTAATGTATTATTTTAATTAAAAACACAGTATAGTTAAATTTCATTCAGCCATTCTCTAAATGAAATTTAACTATCATTTAGTTATTTGGTAAGGGAAATATTTAGATTAGCATACAATTAATACGATATAGAATCTTGACATTAATATATCTCCCCTTTCAATACACAGCTACTATTGATTTGTGACACACCTTAGAAGTCGATTTAGAGATATCCGTGGAGTCAACATTCCTTTACAGTTCTGTATCAGTACAAATATTCTTTCATACATTCTTTTTTAACGCATCCACAGTTATCAGTGTCAATGATCACTCAGTGTTAGTGCCGTAACCATAGATTATATACTACAGACTAGCAGTTGCCCGTGGCTCCGCTCGCGTGTAGGTCGCTTTTCGCGTCTGCTCCACCATCATGGAAAACCATATTGATTTGTAATACATGCTATGTATTAGAGATGGCGCTGTATGTGAAAAATTATATTCCCTGTTTTCATTCTTTTCTGTTAAAATTTTCTCTGAATGTTGTTTGCTACAAATCTCTCAGAGCCCAAAACCTTTCCAACGAATGCAAAAAAATGGTGGAAATCGGTACGTGCGTTCTGGAGTTATAGCGTCAGAAAAAAAAACCCGACTTATTTTTATATCATATACACAAAGGAGTTCGAGCTTTTGGAGCAATTTGACATTGTTTGTTGTGTTCTATGACACTACAAATAACACGAAATTGTTCCAAACATTGGCACATTTTGTTTCAAAGAAACCATAGAGAAAAGCCTCTCCCTTACTAAACCTCCTTAGCCCGTAACCAGTGACATATAATCTACTCTATGGACAGGATTTTTATACTACAAATACGTGCCACTTTTTGGGCATATTTTCCTAGGAAATTTATACTAAATTTCAGGACAGTTTTTTTTTCAGACTTTGGCGAATACGTAGTTAATGCTATATTCTTTTATTTATTCCCTTTGACCGAAACTGAAATGATTACTTTAGCGCTGATTCTGAACTGACACCGAACTGTGGCTTCACCGATATGTCGGAAACGACTTTAATTTGATATTGCACTGTATTTTAGCACAGTAGTGGTGTAGCACGGTATCTTATTCTCTTCTGTAAAAATCGAAGGGCTTGATATATATTTTTTTAAATAGAAATCAATACAAATAAAATATTGCCTTTATTTTAATTAAGGTTCTGATTTCTTATATCCTATTTACTTATTTATTATTTATTATCTTATATATCGAACTGCTGTATTTTTGCCAGCTGTCTAGAAATATTCAATTCAATTTACTACATCATCCTAAAAATCGAAATCTAAATATATCTGTTAAACATAAATATTTAGCTTCGTTGGGGACGAGGATTTCCCGTAGTTCAGTCCCTTATATTCCTGTCTACGGTAGTTATAGTCTCTTCCACAGTAAATATATACTCATCTGCAGTAGTTATATTCCCATCTACAATAATTATGTTCCCGTCTACTGTAGTTACATTCCCGTCTAAAGTCCCGTCTCCCGTCTACGCTGTTTATAGACCCATCTACAGTATTTATACCCCCTTCTACAGTAGATATATTCCTGTATACACTATTTATATAACCGTCTCCATTATTTATAGTCCCGTCTACAGTATTTATAGTCCCTTCTACAGTAGTTATATTCTATTTATAGTCCTGTCTACAGTATTTATACCCCCATCTTCATTAGATATATCCCCGTATACACTATTTATAGTACCGTCTACAGTATTTATACCCCCTTCTACAGTAGTTATATTCCCGTCTACACTATTTATAGTCCCGTCTCCAGTAGCTATAGTCCCGTCTTCAGTAGTTATAGTCCCGGCTACAGTGGTGGGTGTGGTGTAGGCATCAGCGCGCGCGGGTGGGAGAGCGAGACGGGCTCTGCGCAGGCCGCGGGCGCGAGCGAGAGGGAAGATGGCGACGTGACGCCGCCCGCGCACCGCCGGCTCGCCAAGTCTTTCAGCGTGGCTGCCACTAAAGCCAAACCCGTCACCGAAAAGAGTAAGACTTGGGGACTAAATGCTGACTGTAAATACTCGAATAAAATAAAAAAAAACATGGTCTAACTTAAGTCAATAAAGAGAAATTGTTTAATGTCATGATTGTTACAAAAATTTAAAATTTAAATAAATTTTATAAAAAAAATAATGTATACATTTTAAAGTACAACGAAAACATTAATTGAAAGTTCGTTTCGTGTTGCTCTCTCATATTTGGTTCTTCAAGCAAGAGGGTCTGAACTTTCAAAGGTTCATTTATTGGCGCGTATTATTAAATGCGCAAACTATGAAAGAGAAGGATGCTAAAAGTAAATTTACCATCATCAGCAATCTGGTTTCGACGAGTATCTACAATCGGCATCAGCATAGACCAGTGATAACAAAGTATTTCTTTTCTTTCTTTTTTTTTTCCTTCTTTTTATTTTTCTAGAAATGTACTTCAATATAAAATACAGTAATAACTTTTTACTAAAAATAAAACTTTTAAGGTTTCACCTCAAATAACTTGTTATACGCCATTTGGAATAAGGTAAAAGTAGGGCTTCCATTTGGCCTGCTATATAAACTTTAGAGGTAAACTATTTTCTAGTGATAATCTGGGTACCTGAAAAGGTAAAAAAAACTAGAAAATTTATCATCACCCAATGGTATGTTCCGGAAGCCTTTTAGAGAGCTAGTTATGCCAGTTAATCACGTTTGATTTTTCAAAATTAATTTGAAACTATGATATAATTATTTTTTGGTGGAGTATATATAGAAATACTTTGTTATCAATGGTTTATTCATAAATAAGTCCTTGTTGTGGCGATTCAGCGGCACACACGACTAAACTAAATTTAAAGTAGCTCTGTCTCTTTTCGTCATAAATTACCAAAAAGAGATGGTACGATCTAAAC
This sequence comes from Mellilla xanthometata, assembly GCA_035578125.1. Taxonomy (NCBI): domain Eukaryota; kingdom Metazoa; phylum Arthropoda; class Insecta; order Lepidoptera; family Geometridae; genus Mellilla; species Mellilla xanthometata. The sequence continues at coordinate 1,631,725 of JAPUBQ010000015.1, read as the reverse complement.
CATAATATAAGATATAGACAAAACATCTAAAATCACGTCAAACACGTCAGATTTAGAGCTGATACAATTGGATGCGCTCTAAAATCGTTTACATTTTTCATATTTGACGTGATTTTAGTTGTTTTGTGTGTGGTTCAGAACGTGCCGTCTCTTTCTGGCCACCTAAGATGAAAAGAGATGGGGCTTCTTTAAATTTAGTTTAGTCGTGTGTGCCGCTGAATCGCCACCATTTATCTATCTATGTGGTGGTGGTTTGTGTATCTAATTTTAAGCTTTTCTATATTAATTTTGAATGTATTTAGTTTTGTTGCACTCTTATGGGTTATGGTGTAATTAACATAGCTATGCTTTTAACATGCGCACTAATGTTTTCTTTTTGTGAATAATTATTTACTATTTCTGTGGTGTTTTGGTTGGAAGTTTAAGATAATAGATTCAGTTACTTGTTAGCTTCTATGTGACTTACGAATTTTAAACTAATATGTGTGAAAATTCTTTAGTATCAGAATTTGTTACCTACAGTTAATTTTTAAATAATTCTTGATAAATTGCTTGGAAATTAAAATAATTCTAAAATAAAGTTAAACCTATCTCCTTGTGTTTGATATTTCGTTTTCTTATAAGGAAATAGTAAAATGATTAAATATTTATAGAAAATGTTTCATACTCGTATATATTATATTCACATGTAATGAGAGTTTTTTCTATAGAGAATACATATTGCATTTCATATTGTTACTTTTATTTATTACTAGCTGCGCCCCGCGGTGTTACCCGTGTTAATCCAGGGTTAAGGCCTATAAGTTAATCCAGCCGTTTGACCGTGAAGAAATAACAAACATACTCACTTTCGCATTTATAAAATTAGGATAACACGAATTTTTAAAACTTCCGTAATCTCGAATCAGTGACATTCAATATTTATATTCTTGTTCAAAAAATTGTGCATTTTAGTAAACCAATGAAAAAATAAATCATATTCGATACCTTCAATCAGGAGGAGTGGGAAGATTCGTCTATATATTTTTTTTTTTTTTTGCCTAGGTATGAGCTTGAAAATTTTTCGATAAAATACTAATTTAATTGAATTTAGTTTTGTTTTTTTAAATAGGAGTCGGTTTGCCTATGCTTAATTATACTTACAAATAAATTTATTGACGTAAAGGTACAGATACACAGTAATAACGAAGCTTCTGGTCTCGTGCTAGTCGTTAGACTGTGTTACGAGACCAGATTCATCTCCCAAAGTTTACGTTGTTGTTAATTGTTAACTTGTTTAGTTGTATTGTAAGAGTGTTGTGACTGCAGGCACGCCCCGCTCGTCCCTGATCGGCATCACGAGCAGCCGCCCGCCCAGTGTCGCGCCCACCACTCCGCCCAACTCCATCACCTCGCAAGGTGAGCAATTAACATTTAGTAAGAGGAGAAAGGTCTTAAATTGAATTGAGACTCTGACATATTTGAATTACAGTCGTAAGAAAAATAAACTATAGATTAAATAGAATTGACACTCCGACCATTTGGAGTACAGTCGGAAGAAAAAGTTACTCAGATTAAATTAAATTGAAAATTTAAAGTCTAGTTGGAAAAAAAATCTTAGATCATATTGAATTAAGACCCTAACATTTTTTTAAGTACAGTCTGAAAACTATATAATACTAAAACTGAAACTAATCTAATGTATGAATGTTACTGTTTAAAATAAATTAATTTGTCTTTTAATCTACTATTATTTTATTTTATGACTTTTAATATTGGTTTGTTTGTCTGTGATTATTTTGATTATGAAATGTTTTTATTATTATTTTGTATTGTATGGACCTTGTCTGAAATAAATGACAATTTAATCTAATCAGCTTTGAGTAACAAATCGTTTCCACCAGGAGAGTCGGAAAAGCTCCCTCTAACGCCGCTGCGGCCGAAGGTCAACTCTATCTTCCATCTTTTCGGAGAGTGGCTGTTCGAAGCCGCCCTTATTGGTACTACGCCGGCCACCACGCAACGTAAGCATTTAAGTTTTCATAACCCACTCCCCACTTTATCGAATGTGTAGTATTTATGAGAAAGTTGGGATGGTTTATGACATTTTTAAACTTCCCTTCGCTTCCCTCAATTAATTATAACGTAAAATATCTAAATTAATATACGTAAAGTGTAATATAGATTATAAGTTTCAAAGTAGGTTTAGTTTGAATGTTATTAGATTTCACTCTTCTTTATATTTAATAGTATATTTTGTAATAGCGTAGTTTTGTGCACGAGAAGTGTTTTTTTTTGGTAAGTTGGGTTCACTATTAGGGGTAGTTCTACTGTTCATAAGATATAAATATAGAATAGTAACTTGGCCGATAAAATGATTCCACCGTCCACGCGTAAAAAACCGCGGTGGGCGGGGCCAACAACTACCCGCGCGCCTAGTATCGGTGGCGTGACCTTGATGCGACCAATCGTGTGCGTGCTTTGTTTGTGTGTGTTTCGTTGGGATAGCAATATAATTGTGTGTGTAGATGGATCCAAATTCTATGCGGAAATTGTATTGAGTTACTCGTTTATTCTAGTTTGCTACCTCTCGCACAGAAAAAAAACAAACACACACACTCACATACACTTACCAAACAACAACACAGCACATACAAACACGCACACAAAACCATGTTAATCCGGAACAGAAAATGGAATTTGGTACTAAAAGAAAATAAATTGTATTAATTTCATTATTCACAATTTCAGAGCGCACTGACGGCACGCCTCCACCGCCGTCGTTATCCGACGCCACATACAAACTTAACATGCAAGCTTATATGCCAGGTAACTTTACCAAATTGACATATAAATTCGTTATAACCACGAAAAGAACTAGTAAAAGTATCGACAACCTCGTTGTCGTAATGGTTACCATACCGGACTGCCAACCCGAGGATCCCAGGTTCGATTGTCGGCACGGCCAATATCTTTTAACTAAATTGGTTGGCTGTCGGTCTGGGTGTTAAATATGTCTATATAAAGTATTTATGTATGTATAATGTGTAGTATATCAGTTTTGTTAGCAACCATAATACAAACTGGAAATTTTTCAGTATGAGGCTAACCAGCCGTGTGTGAAATGTGTCGTAATATTAAAAAAAAAAACAGTACAAGGATTCTTATCCAATCGCGCTGAGGGTCTATCGGTAGATAGCGCACCATGTCACGAACTTAAAATGATTTGTAACTCATAGTTCCGAGTGATATGAATGGTGTATAACTCGGGTGCAAGTTAATATTGTTATTTAGGCTCGCTACGCTCTCGCATAAAAATATTATTTTGGTCCCCTTTAGATTAACATGGAAAGCAAGGTTTATAACTCGGGTACAAGTAAATATTGTTTATCAAGGCGGCCTATGTTGAATCCATCCCTTGAAACTCTCTGAAATCAAAAAGTTTTCTCGCCAAAAATATCACTTTTCTCCCTTTTAGATTTAGTATGAAAAGCAAGGTATAAGGTAGGTATATAAGTATAGTAGGAAGGTATATAGGTATAACTTCGGTGCAAGATATTATTTCTAGGGAGGCATATGTTGAATCCCTCGCTACGCTCTCGATTCAACATAGAGTCCTCGCTTAAAAAATATTACTTTGCTCCCATTTAGATTGGAATTTTCATGTTGTAATGTCTATGAGTAAATACTCATAGATTTTAATGAAATCACGGTGTACGACTTGTGCGCAAGTTTATATTATTGCTTGGAGCGACGTATGCTAAATCACTCCCTACGCTCTAGAAATAAAAGAAAACAAAGTTAAAAATATAACTTAGCTCCCTTATAATGTATCCTCTAACTTGTAATTATGTACGCTAAATGGAAGAGCCTGAACTCTACGACACAGGTTCAACCTTCTGTGGAGTTCAGTGCACCCCGTGTCTTAAATACTTAGTTCTTACTTATAGCCTAAATTTAATTTATACATAATTTAAGACTCGGTGTATATATGATAAGTGGTATTGTGTACGAACTAAATAAACTGAAATAAACTGAAACTGTAATACAATGACTTGCCTGTAACGTATGTTATTTAGGGCTAATAAAGTTCTGTATTTCTGTATTACAATCTGGTATGTCAGGTCGCGCGGAGGCCCTAGGCACGTTGTGTCGAGTGTTATGCTCGAAGCAATGTCGCGAGGTGGTACAAGCCCCGTACCTGGCGCGATGCTACGCCGCGCTTCACCGCGGGCTCGCCAACCCTGCCTCGCGCACCGCCACCGCCGCCGTGCTCAACGCGCCTGATATATTCAGGTACCTTGTATATTGTATACAAATACAAATACACATTATTCATTTTCATAGTTATAGTATCATTATTATAGTACATATTGTAAAATAATTAGTTATTAGAGGCTAAGGGAAGGCACTGAATCCCACAACACAGGATTTGCCTCGTGTGGGATTCAGGGATCAACCAAGTGTAAATTAATACATATTTTATACTTTTAAGCCTAGTACTTATTTAGTCATAGTTTGTGTTAATTTACAAAAATGTACAACTTTTTAGTAAATAAAGATGTTTATGTTAGGAAGTCGTATTCGAAACGCAAGACTGTGTGTCTTCTGTGCGGAATAATTCATTCTATGTTTCGTTAAATACGCGACAATTTACAATAAAATAAAATATCAGCAACATTTCGTCCGTGAACTTCTGACACCTCCTAACTTACATTTGAGAATTTGAAAACTTAAAACTCCTAACTTCCGTCCAATAAAAAAAAAGCTAAAAAAAATAGCTATTTTGCAACATTGGTAGTAAAAGCATTTAAAAAATGACCAAGTGTTTTATTTTTTATTTTTCCAATAGTCTTCACGGTGGCTAAAAAAATCAGATTATTGTTCCTCTTGTAAAATGTGCGTATAATCAGATAGGAAATCTCAGAAATTCACAGACGATTTATTTATTTGACACAGTAATTATTAGAAATTTATGAAGAAATTCAAAGGCTACCAAACTAGTTTAAAACTGTATGATGGAAGCCAATGTCTTCTCCCAATCATAGGTAGTAAAGTACATACATATGTCACAAAGTTTTCAAATATATAAAGTTTTAAAAATTACAAAAAAAAAGTATGAAATGATTACAATATAAATGGAGCATGGTAAAAGCAAATAAATATCAAATATTTTGGACATGAAATTAATGAAATTGTATGCTCTTATAAACAATTTATATGACTGCAAAAATATTACTTTGTGTTAGGATATCATAGAAAAAAAAAACCTAAATAACATAACATTAGGTCGCATTTATTCTGTGGGTGTGTGAATTTATGTGATCAACCTATATTGTGACCTTACCTTGTCTATTTCATAATAACTTACAACTTCTGGACAACTAATCAAGGATGAGTACTCACATCTGCCAATAATGCTGCAGTACCTCAAGCGTGCGTGCAAGGAGCTCACGTTCTATGAAAAGGTGTCATTTGGATTTTTCTCGTTAGCGTAAAGGTTACCATGCTGGACTTCCAATGCGAAGGTTCCGGGTACGATTCCTAAGCGTACATACTGTACCGACTCCACAATAATAACCGTTCTATCCGACTAGTTTTAATGAGTAAGCTCTCTAAAAACCTCACTATTTATATTTCAGACTCGATCTAGACGGGGTTTTGGTTCTGGTGCCAGATTTCGTGAACGCTCTAGACCATATACTGACAGAGAAGGAACCCAAACCTGACTGCGGTAACATCGACAGACGGGAGCTGAGGAAGGCGGCGATAAGTCTACTGCTGTCCCTTGTGGCCTTCCCTCATCACTATAAAGGTCTGCCCGTGCCAGAGTTCCCGGGATGTAATGAGTAGTAAGTATTGGAACATTTGGTATACGCCTTATTAGTCAAGTAGACTAATACTGTATCAAATACTAGCTGCGCCCCGCGGTGATACACGCATGAATCTGGGACAAAAGAGGTTAATCCGGGATAAAAAATAGCGTATATGTTAATCCGAGGCCTAACCTATCTTCACACCAAATTTCGGTTCAGCGTTCGAGTCAAAGTCGTCGTGAGCGTGAAGAGGTAACAAACACACACTTACACACAAACTTTCGCATTTATAATATTTGTAGAATACCGTACCACGACGACCTCGTTGGCGTAAAGGTTACCATGCCGGACTGCTAATCAGAAGGTTCCGGGTTCGATTCCCGGCCCGGTCAACATCTTTGTGCTTAACTAAATTTGTTGGCTGTGGGTCTGGGTGTTAAATATGTATTTATATATAATATGTATGTATGTATATGTAGTATATCAGTTGTGTTAGCAACCATAATACGAGCTAGAAATGGTTCAGTATGGGGCTAACCAGCCGTGTGTAAATGTGTCCTAATATTTATATTTATTTATATTTATTTTGTATACGCATCGTAATAATTACCCAAATATGCTGACTTGAATATGTATAGCTATGTGTAGCGCCACGATCAAATGAGTGGCTAAACTAATAGTCATTCGTTGTGACATTTGCATCTGGGAACTATACCGAAACGAATTTCATCCTGAATTCTAGAGAAGACAGCTCTACCTGGAACGTTTCCAAATTTTACACACTACATTTTTTTTTATTTAAGTATTATGTTTATAATAAATAAATAAATAAAACGTTTATTGTGCAGTAGAGTATGTTACAATTACCGCTACATAAGTTAGTATTCATAATTTATACGTATATCGTTCAGTTACAGTCAACATTATGTAGCCAATTGTGCCCTGCGCCCTAAACAAGGTCAGTAATTACTGCCTGAATCGTAGTGCTATCTATCTATGTTTATTGTCTCGTAACCGCCTTCGTCCTATGATTGCAGCAACGGCATAACCCTGGGCGAGTACACTCGCGGCAAGCTGGCACTCATCTGCGTGACGGCGGTCCAAGTGGAGACGTCAGACGCTCTGGCTGTGCCGCTGCTGTCCGCGCTGTACCTGTGCGTGCGACACAATGCGCAGGCGCCGCCCGGCAAGGCGCACAGCGCGCCGCCAGGCTCCACCATGTCGCATGCCACGGACTATAAAGGTAACCTTGTGGTTATAAAGGTAACCTTGAAGTTATAATGGTAACCTTATTATTATTATAAAGGTAACCTTGTAGTTATAAAGGTAACCTTGTAATTATAAAGGTAACCTTGTAGTTATAAAGGTAACCTAGAAGTTATAAAGGTAACTTTATTATTATTATAAAGTTAACCTTGTAGTTATAAAGGTAACCTTGACAATATTGATAGTGTAATTACAACTATTATCATCATAAAGAGTTACCTTGATAATAATAATATTACTATTACAACTATTATCATTATGAAGGTGACCATTTATAATAATAATGCTACTATTGCAACTATTGTTATTATGAAGGTAACCTTGTGGTTAACTTGACAATAATAATAGTGTAACTTTGTGTTTTACCTTGATAAAAATAATAATAATTTTATTACAACTATTATCACTATGAAGGTAACCTTGTGGTTACCTTGATAATAATAATAATAATTGTATTATTACAACTATGTTTTATCATTATAAAGGTAACCTTGTGGTAACCTTGATAATAATATTATTATTACAACTTTTATCATTATGAAGGTAACCTTGTGGTTGCCTTGATAATAACAATATTATTTTCAAAACTATTATCATTATGAAAGGTAACCTTGTGGTTACCTTGATAATAATAATGTCACTATTGCAACTATTATTAACTAGGTAACCACAAGGTTACCTTTATAAAAATAGAATTATTACAACTGTTATCATTATTTTTCAATAAATAACCATATGATCTATTAAATAGATTTTAACCCCAGGGCAAACCAACGCTTTCGACTGACGCCCGCAGTAGCGTGAGCGGTAATGGACCAATCAGTAGACTGTTATTCTGTATGTGATTTTTTCAACGATGCAGAAGCATAGCGTGAGGAGATGGTAGAATGAACCTAACCTATTAATGTCCAAGTTTACTTTGATAGTAATATTTGAATTTTTTTACTTAAATTGGAAATATTATGTAGTAGAATTAAATTTTTGTCATGTGACAATAATGTAATCAGTTAAAAAAATATGTGACCTATATACTTTTGTAAATATTCATACATCCATATAGATCAGCATAGTGAACACGTCAGAATCGCTGTCTTTAGAGTAATTCATTTATTTATTTACATAGGAATATATATCAAAAGTTATAACACACGTAGAAAGACAAAATCTAAATAACATAATTTCTTATGTTATTTAGATTTTGTCTTTCTACGTGTGTTATAACTTTTGATATATATTCCTATGTAAATAAATAAATGAATTACTCTAAAGACAGCGATTCTGACGTGTTCACTATGCTGATCTATGCGTTCTCTGATTGGTCGGTCCGTGCACGCTACCGCAGACGCAATCCAAACGCGTTGGTTTGACCTAGACTTTATATCCACAGTAATATCGGCTTGCCACAGTCAAGTGATCGCTATTTCCGCCGTCACATATTCTCGTTCAGTCACATACAGTTATATTAACATCAAAGGCACATCGTCACGCTACATTTTAATTTGCTAACGCTATTTTACACTACCATAAAGCTCATGAAACTTTGTTAAGTACTCTAAAAATAATATTTCATGGTAAGTGATGAGGATGTTTTCCGTGGACACACTCGTTATTTTACTGAAGCAGTTTAACGACTTTTTAAATTGTTTAGTTTAGTTTGGACAAGAACCTTTTTTACACATTTTGTTGGAAGAGTTTTCTAGAGAAACACATGGAATGAGCGACTGCGCAACGGCAAATAAATTACTTATAAGAAAAAATAACATTTTTATTAAGTCTAATTTATTGTTGTTATTTAAGACCAAACAAACTACAAAGACTTAGGTTTAGACTGATGAAAGCATAACAAGATCAAATTTCGACTTCCATTGTTATATGTACTTAACAGGGGTGGAATAGGTTTGCCAGCAACTTAAGACCGTACTCCGTTAAATCACGGGCTCATTTGGCTAGGGTAAGACGGAATAGAAGACGTATGGTAAGGGGGAAATTCACAATACGTCTAGAGATGTCAGATCAAAATCAGGCTTAGTCAGGTGTGCTGTTGCCTTACATTAGCAGGGCTCGAATTCCATCGATTAGCTTCGAAAAGCAACGGAAAATATCGCGAGGAAACCATAGCATGGCGGACGAGAATTTAGCACTCGCCTAGTTAGCTGACTATTGGATTGTGATGGAGCTGAGTTGAAAAGTTCTTAACAAGAGCGAGAGAAAAAGAGAGAGAGAGAGAGAAAGAGTTACTTAATTCCAGACTAAGTATGGTCCAACTTCGGCCAGATTCGCTGGCTCGTTTGAGTCTAATGCTTTTTTTTACATGAAGAAATGCATTTACGCATGCCCACCACACCCGGGGAGGTGGATGGGCATGCGCGCAAAAGGACATCACTTCCGACTAAAACCTCACGATGGCCTCCTCACCGGAAAGGGCGGGATGAGTTTTCACTCCTCGCATTAACCCACCACCCCGCCCACCTCGGCTAGCCTGCGAGGCTCTTCAGGGTTGGCTGCCTAGGTTTCTTATGTAATAAATAAACATATCCCCACTTCATATTAGAATTAGCTGGTATATTCCATAGCCCGTTCGGAGAGCGACAGCGCGGGCGCAGAGGCGCGCTCGCTCGACGACTACGCCGACCTTATCCTAGACCCCGCCTCGCCTGTGTTCGGTAACTATGCACCTTATACTGCACTTGATAGGGACGATATTTGACTGAGGTTGCTAGTAAAAAGAAAAACAAAATATTTTATTTCTGGTTTCAAGTTCAATAGTTCGAAATATAAATTGGAATCAATTAATCGAAATCGGAATTGAAATATCAAAATCGCATGTAAGATAATTAAATTAATTATGTAATTTATATTAAATTTATATCTTGTGAAATAACAGTTTCTTTTTTATATTTGATCGTGGATTGCGGATACTAAATAACAGACGTAGCGTTTACCCACCTCGAATGCAAAAATCTGAAGATCGCTTAGTCTAAATTAATTTGCTAAAGAAAAGTTGTTTGCAACACACAAGAGTTTTTGGCTATGACTCGATATTTATGTCGAGTATAAAATACAATTAACGAACGTCATATGTACTCGTATGCATAACAATTTAAGTTGCAAGCATAATGCAACAAGTCAAATATCGTCTTTATTAATCACTAGCTTCTTCGTGTTATTAATTTTGCTTGCTGTGTCTTGATTTTCTATTTTTTTTATCACTTCACTGTTTTCCTAAAACGTTTATCGCAACGGCATTTATTTCATCAGAGTTTAAGTTAGCGAAAATTATCAAACAAAGGTTATTATTAAAGTTTTAATTTGTCTAAATTCTCATAACGTAACCGATCTAATTTTCAATACAAACTCGTTCATTGACGTAATTTTAATTTAACGTCAAAACGAAATAATTACCTTCTTTGATCTACAACGACTGAAGCAAAAATTGCCAATGACAAAAAAAATAAATAAATAGAGATGACATATAAGACAAGACTGGTCCAAAATCACGGACTTATTACGTGTACCAATATACAAGAAAAAACTGGTTCGATCCCGGCCCTACACCAATGACTTGTTTTTCAAATTATGTGTGGATTTGCACTCGCTTTACGGTGAAGGAAAACATCGTGAGGAAACAGGCACGTTTGAGGACTGCGATATCCGAAGACGTGTGTCATCCGCCAATCCGCACTTGGTCAGCGTGGTGTATTACGGCCTGTATCTCTCTCCTAGTAAGAGAAGGCCCCGAGTCCCAGCAGTGGGAACGTATAGTGGGCTGCTTATGACGATGATGATACGTACCTAGGTGCAGCGTTGGTGGTCCGAGCCACTTACCTGGTCTGCCACCGACTGATATCCTCGTGGAAAGGAGACCTGCAGGTGTCTCTCGCAGCCCTGGAACTGCTCTCAGGGCTCGCCAAGCTGCACTCTTCTAAGCCGGGTATGTGGACTTTACGTTTGAAATATTTCTCTTTCATTTATATATTGTATACTACAATTTGAAATTGCTTCTCCAGGGTAAAGGTCTCCGGTGTCTGAAACACAAGCTTGTAGCTCAGTTCGGCGCCGGAGACCGATCTCCGAGGAGTGTCCTTAGAATAAGTATACCTTATAACTTAAATTATGTACCTTTTTTTTTTTTTTTTTTTTTTTACGTGAGGAAATGCATTTACGCATCCCCACCACACCCGGGGAGGTGGGTGGGGTATGTCGGGCTCGATGTCAAAAGGACATCCCTACCGACTAAAACCTCACGATGACCTCCTCACCGGAAAGGGCGGGATGAGGTTCCGCTTCTCGCATTAACCCACCACCCCGCCCACCTCGGCTAGCCTGCGAGGCTCCTTCTCTGGGGATGAGTCCCCTTGCAGTGCACATGGTGCACCGCAACCACCTCGGGGACCATAAGTGCAATGGACGCCGGACAACCCCGGTCCGACGTCCCAGGTCCCCCGTGACGGGTCAGGTCTGTGGCCCCGTCACCTGCCACTACGGCCGCAGAGAATAGGGAAAGTGGTATTTTGTGGTACCACTCCCTTCTCCCTGCGGCCCCACCGCGTCCGCCATCAACGGTGGCGACCCCGTCGAGGCCGCGGCAGGTAGGAAGAGCGGCGCATCGTAATACCGACACTTCTCTCCTGCCGCGGCCCCACACCTTCGGCTGCGGTGGGTGTCTCCAAAACCACATCGCAGCCCTCCTCAGTTGCGAAACCCCCCCGGAGCGAGGTCCCGCAACCTACTGGTGCCACTCCATCTAGAACTTGCATGGGGGAGGACAAGTCTAGGGAGTGGCCCGCCTCAGGGACCCTCTTCGCTTCACCGTGGGTGACCAGGCCACGGTTACTGAGCCCCCCCGCCTCGACAATGCGGGGCCCCACGGGGGGGTAAATTATGTACCTACACACGAATTTGTAACGTTATGTTAATAAAGATTTAAAGATTTATTTATTATTATTTTAGTCCTTACGAATTTCTTCATGTCTGTATATGTGTATTTCGGAGTACGTATTTGTAATATTTTTATACATTACATACTGTTTACTGTAATATATTTTATTTGAAATGGATAAGGTTTAAAGTCATTTGAAGATAAATACCTACAGTGTATAGAAAATTTTGGAATAATTAAGGTTTACAGTAAAACTTATATTTTCAATTATTGTGATTATTGAAGTAACGTATTTCGCGTCGTTTTAAAATTAAAACTATCTGTGTTGCATGCCTTCTAGAGTACCTTATTGGTAAGTGTTTATAACTACTTTTACATATAAAATGTTTATATATCCAAATTAAAATTATTTTAGATCATTACTTGGTGATGTAACCAAATCAATATCAATTAAATGTGAAACAATTACTTTAATGTATTATATTCGTTAAATCTTATATGATGAATAAAGGGATGAATATTTTTTACTTTCTGATCTGAATATTGAATATCTGATCAATCCGACATGCGTGCGAACTAAAACGAATCTAATAATGTGTGTTTCTATGTATACTAAATGTAAAAATTAGTCGTAAAGTGTTTAAAAAAATATAATATTTATTCTGTAAATAGTTTAGTTAGGCTTAATTATCCTTTGAAACGTAATTACAAAATAGTAGGATCTAAAGTGTATGTACACTACTGTTTTTGTAATATACTACTTCTGCAAAATAAAGATAATAAACTGAAACTGAACTTAATTTAAAGCAGCCCTGTCTCTTTCCATCGTTAGTAATTAGAAAGAAACAGCACGATCTCAATCATAGACAAAACAAGTAAAGTCACGTTAAATATGGGAATTCTAATATTGAATCACAACCTCTTTCATTACCACAGAGGCGATAGAACGGAAACGCGCCGTGCGTTGGATCTGCGACTATATCTCCGTACAATGCAGCCGCCCGCCGCAAGCGCACTCCCGAGATCTTCACTCCTGTGTGGTCGCAGCCTATTCCTGCCTTGCGGCCTGGTTATGCCCAGCTTTGCTGGCAGATCCAGACTGCCTGGCCACGCTTATGGAGGTGGTTGAACTGGGCATATCTGGAACTAAAAGCCAAGGTAAGAGCCTCACTCGGTATGCAAGCCTAGTACTATAATCGTAGTTGCTGTAGTAACGACTTTTTGCCGGATTTACTGTCGGATTCGGACTGCCTGACCACTCTAAGGGAGGTACTCAAATAGGGCATCTCTGGAGCTAAAAACCAAGGTCCTTATTAGTTATGCAGGCATCAGTCCCTCAATCGTAGTCGCAGTGTTTACTCACGGATCCAGGCCATTTAGATACTCTTATAAAGGTCTGGGCAACTAAACGTTAAGTCTTCATTTCCTTCCCTGCCTAAGCGAGGTCAGGAAGGAAAATTTTCTTGTTCCTCTCTCTTCTATAAGCTATCTACTCTCGTTTCTTCTATTATACTTTACATCATTTTCAAGTCATATTTTACAAGTCAATATTTGTAATTTTACGTATATATTTTACAGGCAAACCCGGAGATCCACCCAAGATGAAAGATGAGAAAGAACTGAAACCGGTCTCCATGAGAGTTCGCGACGCGGCTGAATCTTTGCTGATGCTCATTTTGGAGACGGTAAGTCTTATCATGTATAAATATTTTATATTATTTAGTACTCTAGGTGACATTGGTCCTAGCCGAAAGAATAAGATGGCGGATTCGGGTGGTTCCACGCGGGAAAAGTTGCGAAATTTGAAGGTTTTTATGTACAGAAATGTTGTAAATAATTGTCCACCTTTAGCAAGAAAGCAAGACGACAGAAAGAGATTTCTCGGTCTTTTTATTTTCTTTAATACAATAAATTGCGGTTCAAGACTTGCATATAATGCGTACTGTTCAGTATTTTGGTTAAAATACACTCAGAAAATGACTTTTTAAAATAAAAAATATATTAGAATATATTTACTTTTTGGCAGTTGCTAAAATGTGAAGTCATTTGAAGAAACCAGGATACTTCTCTAGAACAGAGCTTCCTTAGTCTCTGTTTCGGAGAATTCCAAAGTAAATTTACGAATAGTGCTAAATCATATATGTTTCCGTCAGGTGGGTAACAACCCCAACGGCACAGGTTGGTGTCGCTTGGACGAGCGTTGGCTGGCAGCACTGGGCCACGGTCGGCTGAGGCACTATGTGGCCGACGGGAATATACTACTGTCGCTGTTGGAGGAACCTTTGGCCAATAGCCAAGAGCCCCAACCAACGCTTGTTGGTAAGCTTTAAAACTAGACAGTTTGGCCTGACTTGGCTTTGAAAAAGTTGTTGTTGCCAAGCACTTATAGATGAAAGAATATGTGTTAATATGTGATCTAAAAGCAAATTGAGATAAAAAAAAATATGTTTTTGTGTGATCTGTTCCTTGCACTGACACAATACAAACTGTAATGAGTCAGCAGACATGGGATAAATGATATTTACAATTTTGCTTAAATAGTTACGACCATGAATACTAGATGGCACCACTTGCACGTTTTTGACCTTACAATGTTGATATTCGTGTATACGCTTGTAAATCTAATCCCTATTTCTTTCCACGATTGTGTAACCCTTAGGAGACTTATTCATAATTCATTTATTCAGTAAAATAGTTATAACTCTTGATACCAGAGCCTGGCCTCTTAACTCATACGAAGAAAAAAAAGGGGTTATAAGTAATATTGTAACGCTTTTAAAAATAGACTCATCGAGATCGATCTGACATTTGACAGATCACCTGTCATGTCCGTCACTTTCGTTCCCTGCTCTAAGTTGCCAGGCTAAAGTCCTTAAAGTCACTATCTCATGAAACTAAGGGGTTACAGTAAAATGGATATGTGTGCCGCAGTGATAATCCGCAGCGGGTGGGGGCGGTACGCGTGGTCGCTGTGCGTGCGCGGCGCCGCTCGCTGCGCCCCGCGCGGCGCCGCCAGCTGCGCGCGCCCCGTCGACATGCGGCCCCCGCGCGCCGCGCCTCCCCCCGCCTGCCGCGCCCTGCCGCCCGCGCCGCCCTGCGCCGTGTCAGTATACCATACCTTACTTACTTCCCGTGGCTCTACAACCCTGGGTGGGTCTTGGCGTCTGCTACCAGTCTGTGCCACTTTGTGCGGTTTACGGCCAGGCTTTTCCATCCTTCCAGATTTCCCAGGACCTACAGATACCATACCATACACTAATATTTATGTATCATTCGATACACGAAGCGCCATCTATTCGTATTTTCTTGAAATGAAACTTCTTCATTCGGGTCACGCAATCTACTATCGCTATATCACTATACGACTGTAGTGCGTTGCGGAATTTGGCGGCAACTAGGCTGCATGCTCGATTTGCAGCGCCATCTAAGTTTCATCGGTAATTATGGAGAATCTTCCGCGCCACGCTTTTCGTGAAAATCGGAGAAAATATTGAATTTATAGTGTTTTCGTTAGAAATCATAAACGGTAAAAAATATCGAAAAAATAGCTTAAAGACCGTCTAACGAATAACTCGAAGTCGAAATCTAACGAAGAATAATTATTCTTATTTTGGCGTCATACTCGTACTTATGAATTAGGTTCTTTTACTTACGAAAACTGCTTTCAAAAAAATCTAAAATTAAATGAACGAATGATGGATATAATGAATACTACCCAAATAAGTATAAATATTCTTAGGGTTGTTCTTTAGACGGTCTTTAAGCTATTATTTCGATATTTTTTTAATTCTGTGATTTATAACGAAAAAATTGTAAATTCAAGATTATGCCCTTGATTGATTTTTGAAAGATCATTGAAAGAGAATACAGAGATTACATTGTGACATAATCTTTGTATTCCCCCCGGCAGTGACTCAGCATTCCCGAGCCTGGAGGCAGTCCTTCACAAGCTGAATGACCCTGAAGCCAGCACGCTGTTCAAGCTGCTGGAACAACAAGCCGCATTGGAGAAGAAAGTGCGAGAGAGTGAGGATAATGTGGTGAGTTTGTCTCTTTCTCACTATACTATAATCCTACAAAAATAAGGCAGAAATTCTCATAAACATTTTAAAAGCGTATATTGGTGGCGATTCAGCGGCACACACGACTAAACTAAATTTAAAGAAGCCCCGTCTATTTTCATCTTAGGTGGCGAGAAAGAGACGGCACGTTCTGAACCACAGACAAAACAACTAAAATCACGTCAAATATGGAATGTGCAGGCAGTTTTAGAGGTGATAAAAGTGAGTGCGTTCTAAAGTCGCCTATATTTTCTACATTTGACGAGATTTTAGTTGTTTTGACTATGGTGCAGAACGTGCCGTCTCTTTCTGGCCACCTAAGATGAAAATAGACGGGGCTTCTTTAAGTTTAGTTTAGTCGTGTGTGCCGCTGAATCGCCACCATTGCTAACTAATTTATTAATTAATTTGTGTAACTTATGTTACCCAGGCGCCTGAAGAGTACATACCACCAGAGCCGGTAACAGAGTTCCAGACGGCTAGACTCTTCCTCTCCAACTTCGGGTACCTCAACATTGGCGGTGATAAGAAGGTATGTTACCATCCAAATACCCATTTATTTTGTCAATTTAGGTAAGAATAATTGTTTTGAGTCTATCGTGTGATAGGTTTAGGTTACATTTTTTTTAGTAAATAATCATTTAATTCTCGTTTAAATGCCCGAAATGTTGCTTCTTGAGTGCCTCAGGTAGTTTATTATAGATACTAATAGCCATGCAGTATACATTTTGTTTACTTAGTTGTAGCCTTCAATTTGGAAGTGCAAGTTTGTCTGTTCTATATGATGCGTCAATTTAACTTCTATTTGAGGTTTCGAAGCAACCTGTCTAGATTGCAGGTAGCAGCGGTAGAACCGCTTAACTCTCCTGTTCTCTCCTGTCCTCTAACAGTGATTCAAGGTCCCCCCTCCCATGACTGAAGACTTTGGACGTGATTCTAGTATCTATAGTAATCGGCTAACTGTCTATCGTGATCAGGGTGGTCCCCCGCGGCTGACGGCGCTGGACGACAGCCTGCCGGGGTTCTCGTCCGCTCTGCGGCGCATCGACGCGTGCGGCGCGCGCAGCGTACTCACCGCGCACGTGTTCTGCGTGCGCGCCGGACAGACCAACGCGCACGATATACTGGCCAACGCGCGGAGCGACAAACTGCCCGTCCAGTTTATACGGATGCTGAAGGGGTGAGTAGTGCCATTAATATTAGTACCTGGTTGACCGAGCTTTGATAGGTATTTTTTTCATGTGACATTTTCTAAAAATCGACTCTTGACTTGTCGTTCGAAGAGTCAGCATCTCCTGATGATGCCTTGTGGTTAGGCGAAACACGTGTAGAGTTAAGAATTTCCGAATTGTGATAGGTAACGTTAATCTTAATTAATCTTAGTTAATTGATCTTAGTTAATTAATCTTAGTTAATTAAGCTTGGTTAATTGATCTTAGTTGATTTTTCCTTTACTTGTCTTAATGTGGATTTCGGATCACAGCGGAAGTACACTAAATATTTAATTTTGTCATCTATTTACAATGGATTTCCGCAAAGTAACGCCTGAGTCAATAAGTTATTTTCTAAAAATATTCCTAGCTAGATCGATTTATCGCCCCTAAAGCCCCTATATACTAAATTGCATGAAAATCTCTGGAGCCGATTCCGAGATTCCAATTATATATATACAAGAAACAAGATTTGCTCATTTAAAGATAATGGGAAAGTTTGTGTGTAAGTGTGTATGTTTGTTACTTCTTCACGCTCAAACAGCTAAACCAATTTCGATGAAAATTGTTACGGAAATAGGTAAGACCTTTGATTAACACTTAAGCTACTTTTTATCCCGGATTAATGCAGGTAATACCGCGGGGCGCCGCTAGTTGTAAATAAAGTAGTATGGTGCTTGTCTTAGACTCCCAACGCAATAAGAAGGCGGTGAATTTCGACGTCTCTGTCTGTGACATTGTAACTCCTGAACAATGAAACTATTTTGAATGTGTTTATTTTCAACTTTGAAGACCTTATTGGCGTAATATTACCATGCCAGACTGACCACCAGAAGGTTCCGGGGACGATTCCCGGCACGGCCAACATCTAAGTACTGAACTAAATTTCTTGGCTGTCGGTCTGGGTGTGAAATACGAGTATGTTTCTATAATATAAAGTATTTATATATGTAGTATATCGGTTGTGCTAGCAAGCCATAGTACAAACTAGAAAAGGTTTAATATAGGACTAACCAGTCGTGTGTTAAATATGTCCTATAAAAAAAACTCTTCCTACTCAATATGATGGGGGTAAAATTTGACGTCTCTCTCTGTGGCATTGTAACGATGAAACGATTTTAATTGTGTTTAGTTACTTTTGAAAGATTAATTTATCAACTATACTATATAGGTGAGCTGCTTATGATACGAACAGGGCGGGAGTTAGGACGGTTATGACAAGTGACAGGAGTCAATGGAGGTGCTGTACCGACTTTACATTGAGTGGGAAGGGATGACAATTTTATTTTCTTTAGATTGGGCGAGCCGGTGTGCGTGCGCGGGCACGCGGGGTGGACGGGCCACGTGCGTACCAGCTACGACGCGCACGGTGCGCCGCCGCCCGCGCGCACCGTGCCGCGTGCTGCGCCCGGTCTCTATTCCGGCAGGGAGCAGGCAAGTATTGTTATTTCATACAGTAGAATAGAACATAATATTATTTATTTCATAGAGTAAAATAGAACATAATATTATTTATTTCATAGAGTAAAATAGAACATAATATTATTTATTTCATAGAGTAAAATAGAACATAATATTATTTATTTCATAGAGTAGAATAGAACATAATATTATTTATTTCATTTATGCTTTGCAGCGCACATACCAATTTACATAAATAATAATGTAGTACCTAGTTGACCGGTATTTTTTTTTAATATGACATTTTCTAAAAATGATTCCTAGCTAGATCGATTTATCGCCCCCGAAACCCTCCTTATACTAAATTTCATGAAAATCGTTGGAGCTGTTTCCGAGGTTCCAATTATATATATACAAGAATTGCTTGCTCATTTAAAGTCATAAGATAAGATTTAAGAGCAAGAAAGAAAGAAGACATTTATTTCAGACACAGGCAACATGAGTCTTCTGTGTCATCACACATACATTATTACAAATTACACAAAACTAACATGAAAAAAAACCATAGTATGTGTCCCCTAGCGTCCGAATTTTTTTTTCTTCTAGATACTTTTTTTTTGGTTCATAGATATAAATTTAATTATTGTATAATTATTATATTCATATAAATAACTATTCTTGAATTTGATTAATTAATTCTACAGGTAAGAAGTACCCAAGGCAAATTAACAACACACAAAAAAATCACGTGACGAGACATTGGTTTTGGATAGTTTCTAAGCTGTAAGCAGTATAATAAATATTTTTATTTGGTACAAAAAGAAGTGTCATCAATTAAAAAAATATATTTTTTTATAAATATGCTTATACTTTCAAATCCTACTCATTTATAATTAATTTGCCGTTAAAATGTATAAGAAATAGCAAAACAGTGTACATTAAACATATAAACTGAATATAATTTGTTTACAATTTTGTTTGCACACCACACACTTTGGTAATAACGTTTGCGCGTATTATTGAGCAAGATGGCGGTTTGACAGTCCTATTCTTAGTTGGCGCGCATAGTACTTCTCTTTATATACTAATTAATAATTATAAACTTCCAAAGGTGCTGTACTGGTCGGACGCTACCAACGAGATGGCGTTCGTGGTGCCCACCGGGGAAGAGATATGTGATACGGATGACAAACAATCTGACACCTCCAAGACTGACGTCGACGGCTGCAGCGCTTCAAGGTAATCACATACATTGACACTCGGGATACAGAATAGTCTTGCCAGAGTGTCAACTAACAGTGTAATTATGATATGTACAATGTAATGGACTCTACTACCTATTTTTTAACTGTGTCAAACTTTTATGTTTTACCAGATAAACAAGATAAACCATTTATTGATAATTATACAATTATACGTCAAAAATTAAAAAATGTCAATATGAATATAAATTTAAAAATGTCAATATGATATACAAACCTTCCTATTTGTTGTATTTTTATAACTGTTTTCCTCTTATTATTTCCTACAGCTCTGTATATAATATTTATCTTTTAAGTGCACCAATAAATCATTATTATTATCATTAGATACGGGCACAATTTTTTACCGGCCGACGTAAATACTTCTGGGTGTAATAATAATAAAATAAATCATAATAATAAATGTATTTAATTCAGGTTTCAAGGACCCATATTAATTCTAAATTACATTGTATGATTCAAATAAATTTCGCAAAACAAAAGCACAAACAAGTCAGTTCAGTTTCATATATGTAGATTTTACAAATTTAAAATAAAATAAAAATAAAAAGTCACACATACACTAACAGTACTTCAATAGTCCCTCACAAACGGCACTGCTGGAACATGCCTGGTGCAGCAATGCCGCATGTAGGGACAGTAATAGTTTGACATATTTGTATGTGTGTCTGTCTGTAGCAGTGTAAGTCTCCGCTTAGCCATTTATATGACATAGAAGTCATAGAAATCATAGAACTTTATTAACCTTATAACATTGCGTTATACCAGGCACGTCAAATTTACATATTACATATATTCATCAACAATCAATTAATGAATTAGTCAATATCTTAATATTATAATTAGTCATACAATGTCATAATAATATAATTATTCGTACAATGTCATAATAATAAAATAAAAAATAGCAACACTTTTACATATAATTCATGTCACTTTACAGTCTGTCATACTTAAATAGAGATTCTGAAAGAGGCAACCTCATATATTCATTTAAAGCATAAAAAGGGTTTTCCACAATACATCATAACTCAAAAGCATAAATATAAGTATACTTTTGTTTTGTGTAATCCATGCTCATACCCAAGAAGCAATAAATATCTTTTATTTTTTTATATTTATCAATACATGAAATTTAATTAAATGTAGACATGAATTGAATTTTCAGAAACTGATTTTCAAAATTCATTTTTTCCAAATAAACACATTTCACCGTAAAAAAAAAACATATTGAATATTACAGGAGCACGGAAAAATCGTCTGGATCAAACTGGGACGTGTCGAGCACCAGTTCCGGAGCACTCTCCTATGAGAGGAGTATCAGTGAATCTGACAAGAGTGACCGCGCTCGCGTCAGCTTGAACGAGAAAGTGCGAGCTTTGTCCTTAGAACTTGACAAACAGAGTTCTACAGGACTTACAGGCAAGTTTCAACCTAATTTAAAAGCCTACTTTATCTATACAACAATTTATATATTTTATTTTTGTTTAGTTTATTGTTAATTTGTATGTGTAAATAGCTTAATACATTCTTAAAGATATTGGTATTAATGTTGCTTACCCTTAAATACTTTATGTATCCGTTCTACTTAAATTATGTCTACAATTGTGTTAAGGAGCTTTTTTATTAAGGAGAGTTTTTATTTTCTCAGGATTATGCTGAATTTGCTCCTTTTGTGCACATACTATTAGATAAAATTATCTATTCGCATCATTTATTGTATGTTTTTTTTTGTTTGTGCACAATAAATTTATTTACTTTCTTTCTTTCTAATTATTATACAATCGCGCTTCATCTTAGACTGCAATATCACTCAACATCAAGTGAGTTGTGGTCAAGCGCAAGCTGCTTAATAGGCTTGCGCTAGGAAAAACAACTAACAGCGCCTCGCGGTCTCTCCCGCGTTTGTCTGGGATAAAAAGTAACTTTTGTATTAATCCAAGGTCTAGCCTGTATCTATATCAAAAGTTCATCAAAATCGGTCACGGCGTTTAAGCGTGAAGGAGTAAAATAGATTTTAAAGTTATTTGCGCATCCCACGGGAACCAGTAATGTTTTCGGGATAAAATGTAGCCTATGTCTTACCTTTTTCCATACCAAAATTCATCAAAATCGACTTACAGGCAAATAACTTATTGACTCAGGCGTTACTTTGCGGAAATCCATTTGTAAATAGATGACAAAATTAAATATTTAGTGTACTTCCGCTGTGATCCGAAATCCAAATTAAGACAAGTAAAGGAAAAATCAACTAAGATCAATTAACCAAGCTTAATTAACTAAGATTAATTAACTAAGATCAATTAACTAAGATTAATTAAGATTAACGTTACCTATCACAATTCGGAAGTTCTTAACTCTACACGTGTTTCGCCTAACCTTTTAATTTTGTCATCTATTGACTTACAGGCAAGTTTCAACTTAATTTATTTATAATATTAAAGTGCACTATTAGTATGTGAAACGTTACTTTGCTTGCTTTTACTGAATCTGAACAATCTGACAAAAGTGACCACGTTCGTCTCAGCTTGAACGAGAAAGTGCTAGTTTTGTTCTTGGAGCTTGATAAGTTGAAATTAATTGAAATACACATGACTTACAGACATGTTAGTTGATTCATCAGGAACAGTACATTAGCTTATTTCACGGAATATGAAAAATAAGGTTTGTTCAATCTGACAAGGACCGCGCTAGAATCAGTATAAAAAGTATGTACTTTATTCTGAGAAATCTAATTTTAATCGGGCTTATAAGTAAGTTTCAAGCTCTCTAAGAATAATTTCAATTATGAATTATTATTTATTTTTTCATATACCAATTTTTTGTATCAATCACCTCCCTAACTAATTTTAGTTTATTTGTTTGCAGGAAGTGGTCGGCGTAACAGAGATTTCACCACAAAAATACTCATCTTTTGGCTCGAAGATTTTGAGGACCATCTCAATTTACCTGTTGGTATGTATCTTTTTATATTTCTGTCACAAAAATAACCTTGTCACAACAACAGCATCAATTTTTCCTCCAGACAAAAGTGAATAGAAGTTTTAGCCTTACTTATTCTAGGTTACTTGGTGATCGGGCCGGTATCCACAGTCAGGTACTCTTCAGAGCACCCATGCAGCGTACCGACCAGCTGGTGATGCTACACCAAGCAGCCGATCTCACCGAGGAAGGCCAGCAGCTCGCCTCCCGCAGCGTCTTCGGTGATCCGAGGAACCGATGACGCTGGTCACTCACGATTGCACATTCTAAAAGCAAATGCGTGACAGTTTCTTTTTCCATGCATCCCGTGCACAGAGGACTATCTGTTATCTGTAGGTTAAAGTGTTTGTTAAATAACAAGGCAGTGACGCGTGATGACGCCAACTATGCGCCGTAATTTGTCAAGCTTAGCATAAGCATAGCATAAGCAGCCCACTATACGTTCCCACTGCTGAGACTCGGGGCCTTCTCTCACAAGGAGAGAGAAATAGGCCATAATCCACCACGCTGGCCAAGTGCGGCTTGGCGGATGACACACGTCTTCGGATATTGTGGTCCTCAAACATGCCGGTTTCCTCACGATGTTTTCCTTCACCGTAAAGCGAGTGCAAATCCACACATAACTTGAAAAACAAGTCCATGGTGTAGGGCCGGGATCGAACCAGGAGCCGTCTGATTGAAAAGCAAACGTTATTACCACCGAGCCACACCATTACTAATTTGTCACGCTTGAGGTTCAACAATTTGGCTGAGCGTCTCCAGTTTAGCTCTGCGAAGGCCTCTCTCGTTTGCCTGCAGTTCTAGCCTTTTGGAATTCCTGTTCCCCTGGTAACTGGGTCCCTCTGAGGACGTTCATAACATATTCTTCGTTCCAGACGATTTGCTCCGGTACTGCGAGACGGGGCTCCCGTGGCGCCGCCACGAGACGCAGTGCATGTTCGTGTGTGCGCGGCGCTGCGGGCTGGTGGGCGTGCGGCCCTCGCCCGCGCTGGCCGTGCTGGCGGACGGCGCGCTCGTCGCGCCCGCGCTGCTGCCGGACTGCGTGCGCCGCGCCGCGCGGGCCGCCGCCGCGCGACACCGGCTCAATACCGACCTGTGAGTAAAGAAAGAAAGAACACATTTATTTCAGACAGAAAACACTTACATCGATACGTATGTGTTTTCTGTCTACCCTAATTTGAAAAGCTACTAACTCCTCTACAGCTTTTTTACGGGAGAGGCTCGAAACTTCATTGTATTTTTTTATTTTACGCAATAAAGAAAAACCAAAATACCATGAAAAACTATGCTTTATTTTTATTATTTTAATAAAAATAAAGTTATATTACTTTTTATTCGTCTACATAAAATACAATGACGTTTTGAGACTCTCCCGTAAAAAATCGGCAGAGGAGTTAGTAGGTTTACAAATTAGGGTATTTATTTTATAATAGCATTAGATATTTTTTTTTGTTCTAAATAAGAAATTGTCTAATGTTGAGCACAAAGTAATAAAGTATGTATTCGTCCGCAGGTACCAGCCGCCGCACGTCCGCCGGCGCCACCTCATCCAAGAGTTGTGTCAGCAGTACAAGAAAGACCTCACGGAGCCGGAGCTGCTCGAGTCCCTGTTCCGGACGCCTGCCTAGCTCGCCTCCAGGATACCTAGAGGCGAGGAGCCTAGGAGCTAGGCACCTCTAGGATACGACTCATTAGACACGCTAACACCTGTTATATCCTGTCGTAAAGTCCTTCTTCTTTTTCTTAACCTTATCCCACTTAGGTGGGGTCGGCACAGCAAATCTTCTTCCACTCTCCTCTATCAGACGTCATCTCCACACTCAATCCTTTCTCTCTCATGTCCTCATTCACACACTCCATCCATTCATGTCTTTTACGGGCGGCCTCTTGCTCTTCTTCTTTGCACTTAGTCCTATTCCAGACAATAAAAACCCGCAAAAAGTGCGTACAACATGTAGTTTAACTACCACAAGTATGTACGCAAGCTGAATAAATGGAATAATACCTAAAAAACAGCTAAAAAGTACCATGACACAAAAAAAACAAAATATTTAAGAATAGAACATAATTGGTAACACATAAGAAATAAAATTAAAATATTATAGCATTATGACATACTTTTTGTAAATAAAATAATAACTAGTAAAATCTTTCAAATTGACCAATAAGGTCAATTAAAGTAAATAAAAAAATAAATAGTAAATTAAAACAAAATAAGAGCCTTGACTAATGGTGAGGGATCATTGGTGGAGGAGGACGGCTATAAAAAAAAAACATCTATTATACCCAGTTGATGTATATACCTTTATTTTTGCCTGGGAAAGAAAGGATTGTTTCTCTAATGTATGTATTTATATATATCTGAGGATTCTTAGTTTTTTTTTTGAGCTTGACTTTGGTCTAAGATGTATCACACTTGCCTAGAAGAAACCTATTTACTCTAGATTTGAAGACCACCAATTTGTATTTCTCGGGAAAAAGAGACTCAGGAAGAGAGTAGTTTCGTTCTGCCTTTTTTTTATATCTTATAGGTTTGCCTAAACGCTTGGATGATTTTGAGGTGTCATATAAACAGCTTAGAGTTTCATTGGTGTATATTCTTACATTCATGGTACAGTCACAACGCATAGAGTAGCGGATTCATTAAATTTTCAATATTTAGTGGAACCTTGTGTCTTTGCACAATTAATTTATTTGTATGTAAAAAATGATCTTAATTAAAGTTATTAATATTAAGACTGACGTTTATTCGAATAATATTTATTCTGTGTAATTATATTATAATTATAATCATTTTTGTTGTCAGTATTTTAAACAAATTTTATTATAGCTTAATTGCAAATGTACTTAAATAAATAAAATCATATTTGAAATTAATAAATATATTTAACACATAAATCATATGATATTGTTTCAATTATCCTCCTCTTAGAGACCTCCTTAGGAATTAAGATTATGATTCAAGTAGCTAATAGCTTAAAATGTTAATTTGATATACCTGTAACTCAATTTTATAGAAACTTAAACAAGCAATTAATGTTTTTTATGGTTACCATTCACTTACATCAAAATATGGTTAAAACATAAAAATATATTTTGTAGACACAAACAAATATTTCATTTGATTTGAAGTTCTAAGAATTTAGAAAACAATTTTAAAATATTTTTCTAAATACACTTTTTAGTCGTCCGCGGTTATTTATTACGGAATACGCACCACGGTTCAATTACTGTTCTTGTTCTTGCCGTTATAAAACCTCATTTCCAAAATAGTTTTAAGATATTTTGGAACGTCACCAAATCATCATGTAGCGGATCGGATGATCTACTACTCAAAATAACTGCAGATTCTTTGGTTTGGGTGAGATAGCAAACTCGTTGGTAAAGTTACAGGAACAGGGATTTATTTGCACATATTTACATTACATCGTTAGTCTAGTTGTACGAAAAAACTGAACACAAAAAACCTCCACCACGCCCTTCTCCAACAGGCATCTTTCAGCGGCTTCTTTCAAAAAAAACTAAATGCACGGCCAAACAATTATTCCGCACATTGCTATTGTACGACCTAAAGAAACATTTATAACATCCTCCCGGGGCCGAATCACAGTTATTTTTACAATTACAAAACTCATAAACATAATGTGAAACTATTATAAAATCAGATAAGTATTGTACCTTACAGACTAAACACAATATAAATCAAGTCACAAATTCAGTCTCAAAAACAAATTACAATTAGCTTAGGTACATCAAAACAGAAACATAACTATTTACTTTTAAATCAGGAAAATCTTAAAATATAACACAAATCAAATCATAATCAGTCGTAATAATTATATAGGTATACATAATATAAAATTGCCACAACCAGAGCACACAATACTATACATGAAATAAACTATTCTAAAAAACGAGGTGGTAGTTTTATTGAGCGCCCTGATCTAGTAGCAGTCGCCAGAGGAATGGGTGCAGCTGCCACCTGTGAATCTGGTTTATCAAAAAGGTTCGTACCTGTCTCCTGTGAAGTAGACTTGCCCATGCTATTGTGTGGACTTGGTGCCATCTCAAGCCATTCTTGGGAGACTGATGAAAGTTCTAGTGGATAAAGTCGTTGATAAGCTCTTACCTTTTCTCCTGAACTAGTCTGCACCTTAGCTGCTCTAGTTAAACTGTCTTTTCCTGTAAAAATTTCCTTAATTATGCCTACGGGCCAGTGAAGTCTGTTCTTCTCTGTATCTATAAGAACTAGATCTCCTACTTTCGGCTCGTTCCTATTCTCTTTTCCTTTACTAATCATCAATGACAAATATTCTGTTTTAAATCTCTTTCTAAAATCTTCTCTGAGTTTCTGTATATATCTGAATCGAACTTGTAAACTCTTTTGATCAATTTGATCTAGTTCTGGTATCTGGTCACTTGTTGATAAGTCTTGTAGAAACATCATTGGTGTGAGCGGTCTCACTGATCCTATTTCCACATAAGTTAGTGGGCGGCTATTGATCACGGATTCACAGTCACATAAAATAGTTGATAGTTCTATCCAGTTTAGTGATGCTCTTCCAAGTATCCTTTTGAGCATGTCTTTGACAACCCTGATTAAACGTTCCCACCAACCTCCCCACCACGGAGCTGCTGGCACGGAGAATTTCCACTTGATTTTGCAGAAGTTTGAGGATTCTTCAATTTCCTGCCAATTGACTTCATTTAATAAACTGGATGTTCCAACTAGATTTGTCCCATTATCAGAATAAATTACTTTCGGTTTTCCTCTTCTGGCAATGAATCTCCGTAAAGTCATTATAAATCCGTTTGTTGAGAGAGTGTCTGTGAGCTCTAAATGTATACACCGGTATACTGCACATGTATACAGGACCAACCAGCACTTAGTGTTGTCTTTTAAATATAGAGGCCCTGCTAAATCTATTCCGGTGACTTCAAATGCCGCTGTTGATGCAATACGTTCTACCGGTAATGGCGGTTCTGGAACATCGTAGGATTTTGCAGTAAATCTTTTGCATATGATGCATCTTGAAACAATTTTCTTTACAACTCTTCTTATTCCTGTTATCCAGTAAGTTTTTCTCAATGTTGTCATTAAAGTTTGTGTCCCAGTATGACTCATCTTCTTATGTAAATCTTGAACCATCCTGTATACAATCTCATTGTTACCTGGCAGTAGAACTGGATTGATAAACTCCTTTGATTCACCACTATATTCTAGTCTTGTCTTTACTTTTAAAATGCCTTGTTCTTCTGTTGTTATGAACTTCTTGTTCTTTTTCTTGTCTATGAAGTTTTCTCTCTGTAACAACTTTATAAGAACTTCTTCTGCATACATGTACTCTTCTGACGAAATAGTCTTGGCATTTATGCTTATGTTGTGCATTTTCCTTATTCGGAGGCTCCATCTTAGTAATCTAGCCACCAACCTTATTATTTTGTTATATTGATTAAAATATAGCAATCTTTTACTGAAGTCTTCAGTTGATGTCTCCACGTTAACTACAGTAGTTTTGTATTGTTCCTTCTTTATGGTTTCTTCATCATTACTTGTATAGTTCACTGTAGACTTTGGCCAATCTTCTTCTTTCAAGTACAACCATTTTTGACCCATCCACCACTGTGATTCTAGTAGAGTTTTCGCATCACAGCCACGTGATGGTAAGTCTGCAATGTTGTAGATTCCAGGTAGGTGTCTCCAGTCGTCTTTATTAGTGTTTAAACATATTTCTCTTACTCTGTTTGTCACAAAGGTTTTCCATGTATCTTGTCTGTGTATCCATGCTAAAACAATAGCTGAGTCTGTCCAGCAGTACACCTTGCAGTTATTGCACGACGAGAGCAGGCCTGACATTATCACTTCATGGTATAATCTTGATGCTATAAGTGATCCCATTAATTCCAGTCTCGGAAGTGTCATCTGTCTTTTGCTCGGTGAAACTCTGCTTTTTGCTAATAAAAGACGTACTGATACCTGTCCTTTGTGTTCTGTTCGTAGAAATATACATCCAGAGTAAGCATCTTTGCTAGCATCACTGAAAACATGTATTGATGCTTCACATTCTTGTAGCGGAAAGTCTGATACACATCTTGGTATTTTGCATTCTTGTAGATAATCAATATTTTGTATCCAACTCTTGTATTCATTTTCTAGCTCTGTTGATATCTTCTCATCCCAACCAGTTTTCAATAACCAAGCTTTCTGTATGATCAATTTTGGAATGAGTGAAACTGGGCTCAGAAATCCAATAGGGTCAAATATTTGTTGTGCCACTGACAACAAGTTTCTTTTAGTGATATTATTGGGAACAGGTTTTAAGTTTAAATTGCAGTGTAACTTATCTGTGTTTCTGTCCCATTGTATTCCTAGTACTGAGATTGGTACTTCTTCTTGGCTCGAGTTAGTCATCCATCCTCGGAGCTCAAATTTTCCTTTATTCATGATGTCTGTAGCTTCAACTATAAATTGCATAACTTCTTCTTTTGTGTTGAAGCTCGTCACACAATTATCAACATAGAATGACTCTTTTAGCCTCTTTGATGTACTGGGAAACATTTCAGTATGCTGATCTAAGTGATGGTTTAGTGTAGCTGCCAGTAAGAATGGGCTGCAAGCAACACCAAATGGTACCCGTGCATGTTGATAAGTGATCATTCTATCTTGCTTGTTCGGGTCATTCCACCATAAGAATTTCAAGTATTTTCTGTCATCTGGTATTACAGAAATCTGTAGAAAGGCCTTACATATATCTGAAGTCACTCCATACTTTCCGGCTCGAAACATAATAATCAATTTGGGTATGACTTCCATCAGATTTTCTCCTTTCTCTATACACATATTCAGTGATACTCCATTTTTGTCTTTGGAAGCTGCGTCAAATACTGGTCTTATCTTTGTAGTCACACTCTCCATCTTTATCACTGCATGATGAGGCAAATAGTGTCCATCGTTTTCATTGTTTGGTTCCACTTCTTCTATAATGCCTTCTTGTTTCCAATTTTGGAAAACATCATTGTAATCGTCGAGTCTTCTTGTATTAGACAATTTCTGAGATGTGCTGTATAATCGTCTCTTTGCTATTTCATAATTAGACTTGATCTTTGGGTAGCCCTCTTTCCACAAAAGTGGTACTTCGTATCGGCCATCCTCTTTCTTATTTTATTAATGTTTACAGCAGTATCATTTTTCTGGCAACATGGATCTTTAATTCCTAACGTTTCCAGATTCCATAAAAATTCTAAGCTATTATCTGCTTCTGGTGTTGCTGTTATCAAAGTTGTATGCACTATGTTACTATATGTACTTGCTGGTACCGGACCTTGCAACACCCATCCCAACTTTGTCTTTATAGCAACTAGCTTGTCGGTGAGTTTTATTATATTGTTCTCCGTGAAAGTTCCCAACTCATCAGATCCAATTAGCATACCTATTTCATCCAGATCATTGGTGTCAGTGTCTGTTAATCTTATATTTCTTTTCTCAAGTTGAGCAAGCAGTTTTTTGTCTTGTACTTTAGGTATATTTCCACAAACTATCTCCTGCTCCAAAGCCGACATTGTTGTGATAAAACTGTTTTCCAGGTTACTTATCTTAAACTTGAATTTCCGGAGACTTTGTACTTCCTTTGTAACTCCACCGAACAAGGAGTGTTTAAGGTTCTCAACTTCTCTTATTTCGAGCCCTAGCTCTTCTGCTAGTTGAGTCTTAATGTATGTGCGCATGGATCCTGGATCAAGTAACGCCCTCACTGTATTTCGTTTTCCACTGCTGCCCCCTGAAATTTGCACAACCACAGTTTGTAAAGCAATTGTAGAGACATTCGCTGCAAGATGGTTTGATGTCACTGTAATATCTTCACTTTCTTTTTTAGTGCAATTACTCGCTTCATTGTGTAGACTGGGACATAGTATAAGTAAGTGACGCTTACCACACTGCATGCACTTTATAAATGTCTTGCAAGCCTTGGCCAGATGACCTTTTCGGAGACAGTAAAAGCAACCACCATTCTTTTTTATAGCTTGTCTTTTCTGTTCTAGATTTAACTCATTTGCCTTACCACACTCATGTGTATTGTGGGCCTTATTACAGAAAAAACAAAGCTCCTTACCTTTTTGCTTGTTGCTCTGCCTCTCATTTACCTTTTGTGTTTCATTCACCAGGCATGCTGCAGTCGCAGGTGGTGTGCAACTGGGTTCATATAGAAGTTCACCTTTGGCCAGCTGCACCCTTCGCTCGGCATTCACTTCACTCTGTAAATAATCTATTAGTGACCCTAACTTTGAGCAATTCGCTATTATTGGTTGTTTGCTCCATGACAGTAATGTGGTCTCTGGTAGGGCTGATTCGATCAGTGGTAATAAAATACATTCGTATTTTTCTTTAGCAATACCTAAACTTTCTAATATTTGCAAGTTAGTTGTTATTTTGTAAAACAAAATATCTATTTCTAGGTTATTTCTGCTTGTGACTAATTTCAAAAGTTCTCTTACATATATTTCTATCAACATATCATTGTTAGCAAACCTTTCCTTAAGAGTTGTGATGACCGTCTTATAATTGTCTTCTGTCGGTGGAAAACTTTCCACGAGGGTCCTCGCCTTGCTTCCTGACGACATCGCTTGGGTTAGGTATTGGAATTTCGTCTCGGCGTCCATATTGTTATCCTCGTGGATCTTCTTAAATTGTCCCCAAAAACTAAGCCAATTCCGCGGATCATCATTGAACTCCCTCACTTGCAATTTCGGCAGGTTAAGTTTACTAGAAGTCGGCGCCGTCTGGTAAATTGGTGTCGGTGAATCTTTTTGAAATTTTGCTTTCACCTTCAGCCATCTTAATTTGTAATCGTCGGCGTCGTCACAGTCTTGCTCGTACCGTTCATCTTCTGAAATCAGCATTCCCTCCTGTATTTTACCATCCAGCTTCTCCATCTCGATTATTTTTGCTTGGAGAAACTCGAGATCCTCAGCGGTGATCGTTGTTTGCTCTTTCACTGCTGATTCATGCCTTGTAAATACGCGTCGAAGTTGAGCGCGTTCTCTCACCCATCTTTTTATTTCTTCCGTTTTGGTCGCCATAATGTAGCGGATCGGATGATCTACTACTCAAAATAACTGCAGGTTCTTTGGTTTGGGTGAGATAGCAAACTCGTTGGTAAAGTTACAGGAACAGGGATTTATTTGCACATATTTACATTACATCGTTAGTCTAGTTGTACGAAAAAACTGAACACAAAAAACCTCCACCACGCCCTTCTCCAACAGGCATCTTTCAGCGGCTTCTTTCAAAAAAAACTAAATGCACGGCCAAACAATTATTCCGCACATTGGTATTGTACGACCTAAAGAAACATTTATAACACATCAGTTTCTGCATTCCAAATTCAAACACATTTCAACCGATTCTACAAATATGTCAAAATCTGACAGTAAATACACTTTTTAATCGTTCGCGGCGTAGCGGTTCGAGGTTATTTATTACGGAATACGCACCACAGTCCAATTGTTCTTGTTCTTGCCGTTATAAAACCTCATTTCCAAAATAGTTTTAAGGTGTTTTGGAACGTCACCAAATCATCAGTTTCCGCATTCCAAATTCAAACACATTTCAACCGCTTCTACAATTCAATGACAAAATCTGACAGTCGTGTAAACTGACGCGGAAAATTTGAAATAAAGTATACATTTAATTATTGTGTTTTATAACTTTTTATCGGATTTGTTAGGTTTAGATTTTGTAACAGTTTTGTGGATAAATTTTATGTCGGCATGTTGATTAATAAAGTGTGTGAAGAAGTTGGCGATAGTGAGGGAGCGCGACACAGCTCTTTGCCTGAATACCGCACGGCCAATGAGTTGTTCGAAATCATGGCTCAAAACACGAGGTTCGATTCTGGTGAGTGTAACTATAAGTATGACTTTTTAACCGACTTCATAATTAGTACATATTACTACTCTTATTAAGTACATACCTGCTAATTATATATAATGCAAAATTGTGTGATGGGTGTGTAGGTGGTCTAACGGCTGAACCATTTCGATGAAATTTATAATGGTAGCTTATACTGTGAATATACAATTTTTATACGCAGTAAAAATATTTATGGTAGCAAAATTGTGACGTTTAACATTATAATGTTTACCGGAGAAAGTCCGGCAACAGCCAGTCTCGAGTATGAATTTTAATGCCGTGTAGTAAGTAGTCTTTATACTCGAATGACATTGAACTGAACCTTTATTGATTGTAGCCACACATTTATTAACATGCCATCTTTTTCTAGAACTCAAGACTTTATTTATAAACTGTACATTTATCTACGAGTTTGACCTCCTAATACATATAAAATGTCTATCCTTAACCTTACAGATAACAATTCACTCTCAGCCCAAGAGCTGGTCCTCCTCTACCAGAACATGGAGCTCGGTACTCGACTCATGAGCGATGCTACTGACCTGGCAGTCAAGAAACCCAACCAATACGTTGAGACCATCGTCTATAATGAGCAGGAAGACCCAGGCTCCGACACTGACTCAGAAATATACACCAACGCGGAAATACATGACGTGTTCACCGCCAACCAAGAACGAATCGACTTCCTCAATAACAGCTCCCTAGAAAACCTGCTCTGCCACAAACTGGGTGGAATCGCCATGCACAGCTCCGACCCTAACTTCGAATACGACAAGAAATTCCTCTTCCAAGACCCCTACATAAAAAACCAGTTGAAAAATTATAACGTCTTCAACAGCTCCAGCGATTCTGACAACTTATTTTCTACATCGCTAATCGACTATATTTGTTGCAAGCGTTTGGAGGACAATTACAACTTCTACATGGACAATATCATTAGGTACGTTCAGCATACGATAGAACAGCTGAAGAGAATCAGCAACGGGGATTACCTTACTGATAGAGCGAAAGAGAAGTGGAGAGAAGTGATTTCTTCTAACGTTAGCGCGGAGAATGATCCGAGCACCAAAGTTCTGGCGACGTCAACCAGTATTCCCCTACATGTGGAGTGTAAGGCTACGGGCAAAGCCACGTGGGATGAACTAGTCCGGTCCGAGGTGGACGTGCGCTCGCTGTCCAAGATCTTGGAGAAGAAAATCATAGTTGAGATCCCGAAAGTCATATGTGGCTCGTACCGATTATACAGCAAGCGATGCGCCGACAACTTGATCATCAGCTGCCAGAAGGAGAAGGAGAAAAATAGCCAGGACTCCCGAGTAGATGTAGTGCTGAAACTGCAGAGGTCTCAAACTGGACACGTGATTAGCAATATCAGCTCTATCATGGTCTTGAAAACTACACCGGCATTATCAGGTAATCTTGGACATCGTTTTTAACAAATACTTATAGATTTATGACTCATCATATTATGTTTGCTTTTACAGATTTACGGAACAATGAAATACTTGCCCTGCCTAGTCCAGAAAAATCTGGAGAGACTAGTAAGTTGACGGGAGAAACTTGCCCTAAAGAAACTGCTATTACGGTCATCGAAATAATAAAAACTCCAATACCAGCCATTCCGGAAGACGAAAACGAAGGAACTGTCGTGAAAGAAATTACAGAAGACGTCGACGAACACGACGGTTCTTACGCAGGAACCAACGATTACCCGTTCAGCGAAAGAAACGCTTCTTGCGCGAGCATACTGTGCTCCAGTGGAACAAGCCTGGTTGTGAAAGATGCTGATAAGCCATTGTATCCAACTAATCAGAATCAATGCACATACAACATCATTTCTCCTCCCGAGCTTCTCGTGACCATGCGTAAGTTAAACATGCGTTACTCGACTCTTGAAGAAAACGCTGAAGATTCCACGTCACAGAGCACGTCCAAAAAGCGATCGCCAGTGAGGGTCCGTATCAAGTCGCCGTATGAAAACAAATCGTTTTCAATAGAAGAGAAGAAAAGAAAAAGACTTCTGGAAATTCGAGAGCGGCGCGAGAAAAGGAAACTTGCTTTGAGCGAAAACTGCAAAATCACTAAACACAAATACGCGAAAGGAGCAGTAATGCCGCAAGCTTCTAGCTCGGTCACGAAGCTTTCTATAACCAACAGGTCGTTCTATAACTCCATTTACGGACAGAACAATCCCATGGAAAGCAAGCCGAGGCCGAAGAAACCTAAAAACACTCCTGACGTATCTCTCCATATGGAAGATATAAACGAAGACTGCTTTGAATCTCCTATGGTGAGTCCGGACAAGAACAGCACAAAATATATCAATCGCAGCTACTTTCTTGACGAAGCCGAAACAGAAATGACGTATTTACAGCGGATGAAAAGTATTGAAAGCCCACACTCTACGACCAACTCTGTGATTTCTACCGAATTCAATGAACACTTGGATCTGATCAAACAACTAATTATTCCGTCCGAAACTAATTTGACCAACGATTTAGTTTTTCACACTTCGCCTGAAATGTCATGCAGCGAGGTGAAACCGCTATTTCCTATAGCAGAGTATGAGAACAAAACTATGCCTGTTATAAACCACGATAACGTAAAACCTTCGGGTGACGAATGCAGGAAGAGCATAGACCAGTTATACGACTTGATGAAACAGTTCGGAAAACATAACACACCCACTGAGGGCAAGACTTTAAGTAAAGTATTAGAGTGTAACGATGTCGGAGCAACTGACTCTATTCACGGTAGCGAAAGCGGCTCTAGTGTGAAGCACAGCCCTCAATCACAAAATATCGCTTCCAAATCGAAATCCATCAAACCCCAAACTCCAGGTCCACTGAAATCTGCAATGGCATCCAAACAATCCCCTAAACCTGATGCAGATAAATCAAAAAAAGACCGCAATAAACGCGTGGTTATCAGTCCGCCATACAAAGGTCCTCTCCCTGAAAATCCTCTCAAAGCGATATCTCAACTACTACATGAATTCGAAAGCGCTCAAAAGAATAAAAATAAGTCGTCGGACGCGAAACCGAACAAAAAGCTCGAATCCCCGACGAACGATCCCAAATCGTACTCCCGTCAAGGTTCTTACCGAAGAAAGTCGCGGCTAGACGAGCATAGAGATAACCAACAAAACAGCAAGCTGTCTCCCGGCGCTAATCCTAAAGATAAAAGAAGTAGACCTGTACCTTCATTAGACTCGGCTCGTGTATCGTACCAACAGGAACCACACAACTTGCCAAAGAAGAAGATAGCCGACATGATAGATGAGGTAAAGGAAGCGCGAGGGGAGGCGGTGCGTGGACCCTCAAAATTCCATTCAAGGCTGGATAGTTTGGCGCAACCGAAGAAAAGTTATGTTCAAGCGCATAATACAGAGTATCAGACTAGGTACGGAAGGAACATGTTGCTGGCGGATCGGTTACAGAAGTTAGCCACCACTAAAAGCGCATCTGCGCCGGATAGACCTTCCCAACTGAACAAGACTAGGTGGAGGAAGGGTCCTGAAGTCGCCGCCGGGCCGTCGGTGAAGCAACGCGCGCCGTCAGTGCCGCTTTTAGGTGTGTAAAGGTGAATTTTGGCTTTTTGTCTCATTGTGCTTGCGGTGAAATGCAATGCAATAGTCTTATTTTAACCTTAGGCTGAGCTGAACGCATCGATAAAAAGGCGCAGCTATGCTACTTAAGTCCGCCTTGATAGAAATACGTACTGGAGAGATTATGATTTTGTTTTTGTGGTATCGTAAGTTTTAAAATTGAAGCATGTTTATGATATACCAGACTAAGCGTCAATCATCATCGATATTTAATTTTTGTCCGTGGAGTTGTTTCCAGGTAGTTTATCTTTGGCCAAATCCTTCACCATATACGACATGACTTTCGCCTTCTCCTTAATTTGGTCTAAAAATAACCTTCCAGGTTTTCCTCTTCTTTTCCTGGCTTCTATCTTTCCTACGTTTTTAATGAAATTATCATCTCGTATAAAGTGGCCTACCATCTTTCCTCTTTTGTTGTCTAAGACTCAGCGTAAATGAAGTTATTCGATTTAACCCTGAGCTAAGTATTTCTGTATATGTGTCACAGAGCAGCGCAAGACGCGCGCGGGGCACAAGCGTCGCTCGGCGAGCAGTAGCCCGGAGAGCCCCTCGCAGCGCTCCCCGCGGCGCCGGCGCAGTCCCAACATCGACAAACCAGACTCCATGTAAGTATTAAATACATTTAAAGTTGTAAGGCCATTAAAGGTGTAAACAATATTGATCTAAGTGTCATGTTCATATTTTCTGTACTTTATGTTACTCTCGTTTTCTTAAAAGTACTACAACACTAAGCCTGTCCGCTTAGCTCATTCAAAGAAAAAGTACTCCGAGTGGTTATGATTATGATTATTATTATTTTAAATAACTCTTCGCTAATGTGTTCCAGGGGTAAAAAGATAGCAGTCGAATCATACCTGAAAAACCACTTCAGAGGAACTTCGCGCGAACAACAGAACGGTCTGCGGTGTCGAGTGCCGTTTGTACCACACGATATCGAAATAGGTAAATACCTGCACTTAGCATTTATATATTAATTTAAGAAACAAGATTTAAATTGTTTATCTTATTATTATTTTTTTTACAATAGATTTACAAAATCTTTCAGTTGTTTTCATTTCCTCCCGCAGCTTCTCTGCGTCTTTCATCTGGCGCGGAAGATACAACATCAATAAGCACAGCTCTCCACATGTTCGACGCGGTGGTCGGTCCCGGCCTAACTGCGCTGGCCGAGTGCTCAGAGTCGCTAGCTGCCTCCGAGCCGCCGCGATCTGACTCCGATTACTGCGTCAATATATTAGAAGACCGCTACATCACAACCGCGGTCGGTCTCTGCAACGACTCCACCAGCGAATCTCTGCATCAGCACCCCAACTCTACAACGGAAATAGAAAAACTAGAAAGCGCTCTCTATAGCCACATCTCCGGCTCGTTCCAAAAACGACTGCGCATTAAGAACCTCACCCTAACCCCTAAAACATCCATGCAACAGTTGTTCTTACTCCAATCGGGTGACGCTGGCTCTGTTTTAATGAAATCGGTCTCCAGCATAAAGCTAGATCGACGCAGTGTGCAGAGTTTACACGAGCTCAAAACTATGCCTGTACTCTCGAACTCGCATCTGGATTGGAGATTCGCGCAGCTGCCCAATCAGATAGCAACGGTCGGGTACGCTTTCACGCAAAAGTCACCAAGCACGTCCGGGTCCAGGGTGATGCTGACGGAAGTGCCGATAGCGGAGACGCGCGAGCGTGTGCAGCAAGCTTCCCAATCAAGCCAGTGCTTCCGGGGAGTGAGTGACATGCCACTGAGAGACGCCAGCGCTCAGGTTGACTCCATCAGTGAGGAGAACAGTAATGTCGCCGCGGTAGCTGACGATGATCAGAACGCTACAAATCCTGAAGCGCCACAAGCAAAAGAGACGATTGTAGACAACAAAACGCAAATCGATACAATACTCCCTGTAAACGAAATCCGCAACGATAACATGGATGAAGAAACCGAAATGGATACTAAAGAAGATTGTATGCCGCGTAAAGAGTGTAGCGACACGTCGCCGGTTGCGCCCGCGCCGTCCTTTGACACTCCGGAGTACACTACCTCTCTCGATATGCTCGTTGGTCTCCTCAACGAAATACAAAAAATCACATGCCAGAATCAAATTACAGCGACCGACCGACCAAACACCACGGAATTGATTCCTAGCCGCATAAACAACTTCAGTCAGTTAGAAAACCCCCATCGCAAACTTATTTCCATGAGCTCGCTCGAAAATTTACGCCAACTAGAATCCAACGCTAGCATTTTTACCTACTATATGTCTAACAACGACACGACAACCTCGTCTAATAACAAAATGGATTCAGTTGTAGAACTGAAGAAAGCTTTAAAGTTTAGCGACGCGAGTGTCGAGTGCCCCAAGATAAGCGTTATCAAGGAGAATGTGGCGGTGGAAGTAAAGAATCCTGTCGGCGTGGATAAGGAAGTGAGCGCCAATTTATGCAAAGAGAGTGTCGATACCTGCACCAATGTGCCGTCCAGCATTACCGCGGTCACGTACGTTGACAAGATGTGCGCTCGATTCGCCATCACCGGGCCATCCTCTCACTCTGGGATATGCGTGAGACAATACCACAGTTTCAATGCGCTCAGAGCCCCGGCAGTCAAGAAAATCATCGAGTTACCACAAATCGAAAGGAGCACACCACGCGCCCTTATTTCTCATGACAAGACGGACTTAAAGGATAAAAGTTTGACGAACTTTGCGTCTATTCGCAAGATCGAAAACATTAAAAGCGACAAAGGTCTTAGTGCTCGCTGTGAAATAGGCAAATATTGCGTGAAGAACATAGATTTGGACCCGATGTTGAGATTCAAAAGA
The DNA here is from genome assembly GCA_035578125.1 of Mellilla xanthometata. Classification (NCBI taxonomy): domain Eukaryota; kingdom Metazoa; phylum Arthropoda; class Insecta; order Lepidoptera; family Geometridae; genus Mellilla; species Mellilla xanthometata. Next base: position 1,592,533 of record JAPUBQ010000015.1, on the reverse strand, counting down.
GATATTCTGGTCTCTGTGTATTCTATTTTAGTTTTGACCGTTTTTGCGGCTTTATCTTTTCCAGAACTGTTGATATTTCAATCGTGAAATTTCAATTTGTGAAAAAGTATTTTTGCTTACTTATTGATATTTCGTATAAATGTGATTGTTTTGTGCCTTGTGAGATATAAATTTTTGTCTTTCGTATTGTGAGTATTGTGGAATCTAAAATAAATTTTACTATTTGGATTTAGTGTACTTTTATTTAATGAAATTATCTCGGGTCTGTTTTAGCTAGGTACCTATTAAATTTGATAAGTGCTTGCAGCTAATTTTTAGGTGTTAAATCACTGCATAAAATATATTAACCTACAGCGGGGCTACCACGGGTAGTGGACAATTTCTCCACTGGAAGAGGAAATAGTCTGTTCGTTTGTGTTACTTTTACTATAAATTTAATGTTGTTTTTGAAATTTGATGTTTAGTTTTATTCCTCACCTCCAAATCAGACCAGTTTGTCTGAAATTGCTGAATCGATTTGGATGAAATTTGCTATGGGGATTAGCCTGGATTATCTCATAAGGTAGGTACTTTTTATTCTGTATTAACGAGAGTAACTCCGCGAGACGCAGCTAGTTATAAATCAGTAACATAAAACTATTACAGTTAAAATCTTCATTTAGCCTTATGTTATACATGTGTTGCAAGCAAAAAAATAAATTTAAACTAAAATCGTTTTTCTGACGCGAAGTAGACTTACTGTGGGTCTAAAAGATATGTCAAAAGAGAAATAATCTATCTATCTACTCCATAGACAAAAGAAAAATCTACTCTAATCCCACCTTCTTGATCTATACCATATCTATACTGAAAATTTGACAATAAACTTCAAAATGTCAATGTCAACGAAGCAACGACAGGCACGAGCTGCAGGCTGTTGCTAGTGCTGCCAGCTTAAGGGTTTCACCCCCAAAATAAAGGCTTCCCCTTATTTTGGTTCGGGAACTTTTTAAGATAATATTATTTTTGACGTGACAACGTCTTAAATTAGGTTGCGGCTGGGAGTCACTTATGAAAAAGTGTAACGCCCGGTAACGTTACGATGAGTCACCGAACCACCGAGAGAGAGGCCCGCCGAATGCCTTGCGTCTCTCTCCCACTCAACTATGATCGGTCTGCCGCGCGCGCAGCACGCGGCAGACGTTGTCACGTAAAATCTTCGCCCGTAAAACTGACTTTACAGGCAACCATTTTTTTTGGTTTACTAAATTTTCGTCTTTTCTAAGCTTTGTAAATATTCTTAAGTCTTGTAAAATATAATTATTTATAATAAAAATATAACAGATATATTGATAAAGATAATATTTTATTTATATATATATTTTTTTTACTTGATACATGTGAATCGCAAGCATGGCCGAATAACAAGAAAACTATTAGATTCTGTGATCGCAATACAATAACTTAATGGGCAGCGTTATTCTTCTTATATATAAAATTTCCGTGTCACAGTGTTTGTTACCGAACTCCTCCGAAACGGCTTGACTGATCATTACCAAATTTCATATGCGTATTCAGTAGGTATGAGAATCGGCCAACGTGAAACGTTTTTACCCCTAAGTGATAAGGGTTGTTCACCCTTAAATATATTTTTTTATTTTTTCGATGAATTTTTTTTATTTGAATTTTATATAAAGTGGCATTAAAAATACATACAACTCAAAATTTTTACTTTTTTATCATCAACCCCTATTTTTTTAAGGCCATTTTAGTAAATTTCTGTGTCACAGTGTTTGTTGCCGTACACCTCCGAAACGGATTGACTGATCTTTACCAAATTTTATATACGTATTCAGAAGGGCTGAGAATCGACTACTATCTATTTTTTATACCCCTAAGGGATAAGGGTTGATCACCCTTAAATATTTTTTTCATTTTTCGACGAATTTTTTTTTTTTGTATAAAGTGGCATTAAAAAATACATACAACCCTAATTTTTTACTTTTTTATCATCAACCTCTATTTTTTATGGCCATTTTAGTATTTTATTCATTTTTCATCTCGCTTGATAACTTATCAAATATAGTGTCTAACTGTACTTCGAGTAAAAATCCTTTTTTTTTTTTGAAGAAAATAACTAACAAAATTTAACCTGATATACTTATGCTTATGATTATTACCAATCTTAAATAGTTAAAATTTGCCGCGCCTTTACTTTACTGGTGAGTGAAATGCCACACTATGCAATAGACCGAAGTCGGTCTCCTGTTTTACTCACAAAATTCTTCTACACAGACTTCTCGCACTGTTTACACAAATTTTGACCTTCGTTATTGTTTATGTATCGTATGTAGTAGTATTGTTAACAATTATCATTTTGCTATATCAATGTAACTCTCTTATTAACTTAACCGCGGGTCCACCCGCGTGTAAGTCGCTTTATTGCATAACCTCTCCTGCACATGACTGTTGTAAAAAAATGAATTTTCATCTGTGCGCTACTGTGGATCGGATTATATTTATATAATACGTTTAAATGTAATTATAGGTCCTCTTAGCACAAACAGTCGTTAAACTAAGGCAGGGGCTTGAAAAATTCTCGACAACATAACTTGATCACTTAGTTCTTACATAGAAGAAGCTATAAAATTTGATGTACTAATAAACTAGACCCCGAACGTATTAGCAAAAAAATTTCAACAAATATGATGATGACACTACAAATATTATGTAATTTGTTCTGTTTTGGACTTCTTTATGCTCAAACGGCTCGAACAAATATGCTAAAAATTTTCGCGCTCGCTTCGCTCGCGCATAGCTCGCTGCGCTCGCATCTGGCTCGCTTCGCTCGCGATTGGTCCTACGACGTTTTGGGTCATAGCTTCTGACACTACAAATATTATGTAATTTGTTCTGTTTTGGACTTCTTTATGCTCAAACGGCTCGAACAAATATGCTAAAAAATTTCGCGCTCGCTTCGCTCGCGCATAACTCGCTGCGCTCGCAACCAGATCGTTTCGCTCGCGATTGATCCTAGGACTTTTGGGTCATAGCTTACGACACTACAAATGTTATTTGATTTGTTCTGCTTTGGACTTCTTTATGCTCAAACGGCTCGAACAAATATGCTAAAAATTTTCGCGCTCGCTTCGCTCGCGCATAGGTCGCTGCGCTCGCATCCGGCTCGCTTCGCTCGCGATTGGTCCTACGACGTTTTGGGTCATAGCTTACGACACTACAAATATTATGTAATTTGTTCTGTTTTGGACTTCTTTATGCTCAAACGGCTCGAACAAATATGCTAAAAATTTTCGCGCTCGCTTCGCTCGCGCATAGCTCACTGCGCTCGAATCCGGCTCGCTTCGCTCGCAATCTGTATTCTTGGCGTCGGTGCCATCTAAGAAGAACAAATTAATGTTTGTTAAAATAAACACTATTAAATAGATATGATTGAACATAATATTTTTTGGCATTTGTTACTTTTATATTCCCTTAACGTTTGTTCATGGCGCTCCATACCCATTTCACGCATATAACATACACACTTATAATAAGTAAATAACATTTTAATTATACTAGAATTTGTCTAGAAACTAGAATAAAAATAATTAATAAGGCAAAACAACGTTTGCCGGGTCAGCTAGTTATATTGTGTTTTTAATTCATATTTGCGTAACCTTAAAAATAGAGTGCACATAAAAAAATCAGGGATTTTAATCAATTTTTAGGGCGTTTTATGTGGAATTTCAAGTAGGTTTTAGGGGGGAACTCTATAAAGGCAAAAGGCAACTCTGGCTGGCCATAGACGCAGGCAGTTTTATACTAGTTTATAGTACTTTCGTCTTTCAGTGAACCAAAATAAACAAAACATTTGAACGATTTAATGATAAAAAAAAATTAAACTAAAGATACTTTTCATTAGGTATAAGATTAAAACTCATGGTATATTGTTGTTGAAGAAAAAATCTGTACAATCATGTCGGCGGATGATAAAACAAAATTGAATAAGGTACACCGTATAATATTGTTATTTTCTAAAAAAATATTTTAGAAACCTTTATATTACTTTCGTTACTAATATTTACAAATTATCCTTTCAAAGTACACATAACATTTACATCTCATTCTATTTAATTATATTAATTTATAATAATGTTAGGTTATGTTGTTACTTTCCTCATAAAAGAGGAATTTTTGCTCTTCGGTATCTTTAAATGCTTAAAGATTTACCTTATAACATTCCCACTGAAGTTGTTTTCAATTGTTGGTTGGCGTTGGTATTCAATTCATGTACCTATTACGGATTTGATGACAATCTATGTTTAAATAAGTTTATTTTTATTGAATTTGGTTTAGGAATAAAAAAATAAAGATAAATAAGATAAACTAGAACATGCATGTACATAAGTTCTTACATCTACATTATTCCATAAGATTAACAGGTACAAAAGTCTAATATAGTAATAGTACCAAAACTTATTAGAACTTTTAATCTTGTTAAAATTTATTGTGGTTACCATAACAGCATACAAATGTTAATATAATTTAACATGTTATATTCAACGCGGTAATGCAGCGAGCGTGATGGGCACTTTTGCACCGGGGGCGACCAGGGGCGGGTTATTTGATTAGTATTAGTTTTAGTTTTTAGTGTGTGAGATTTTTTTGGATGTAATTTTATTGAATAAATGATTTATTTAACATGTTAATATAACAGCATATAATGCTAAAACTATACACCCATTACTGTGTTTTGCCTTAAAATCTTATACCATAAAAATGAATGTAACCTATTTATTTTCTTGTTTGACAACTACAATACTTTATTTTAATATACATAATGTAAACTAAATTAAAAACTACACTTATATTGAAATAAAACCTAACTTACAAATAAAACTAAACCTGAGTAAGTTTATTGATATTAAAAACGGTTAACATGTTTGTTCATAATATGAACTATTTATATGTGTAAAAGTTTTATTAAAAACATCATCTATTATCAACCACAGCTGGTTCTCTTGCACCGCTGGGAATAGGCCTCTCTTTTAGCATGCCATTCATCTAGGTCATGTGCCAATCATGTCCAGATTTGACCTGCGACCAGCATTGCCTTATATTTATTTATTTATTTGATTTATAGGCGAGCAGTAATATGCTGATGTGCCTATATCACACTGAGTTGAAATTTAATTTTTAAAAGGTCATAAAATGTCTATTGTTCAATGTCAATGTTTAATATGTAAAGAATTATTATTTATATAGTTTATTGATTTATATTGAAATTATTGATTTAATATTATTATTTAGTGTGTGACTTGTAAATTATTACTTTGTCTGTCTTTGTGTATTAAATAAATACAATTTATTAAATTACAGAGCTTGAAAGAGGTTATAGCAGAAAATATTGACAACACAGCATCTGTGAGGGACATTGTATCTTCTATCGGTATTAGAACAAGAAAAGGTCAGATAAGAACCTTACCCCATTATATCAACAGTACAACAAGACAACGCGGTAAACCTGGACCCTGGTTTTGCTTCTCTGATTTTTTTATGCCCTCTACCCCTCGGAATTTGTTCAGTGCTGAATGGGATGGAGGACTTAACTCGGGGTATTTTGAACAGCTACATTTTAAAAGTCTGATGCCATGGATGTTGACTGGAGCCCAACATGTTGGGGAGCAAGACCCTCTTGTTGACTTGCTGCGCCAGAAACGGGATTGGAATAACCAATGGACCAGATTTAGATGTTAGTAACTTTTCTATTTGTTTGTCTCTATAATTTAGATAGAAGATAAAATTAAATACATATTTAGTGTATTTCCGCTGTGATCTGAAACCCAAATTAGGATAAGCAAAGGGAAAAATTCAAAAAAACTTAAAAATTTAGCTGTGTTCCTCTACCGACCACCACACCTCCACTACAGCTAACACCAGTAATTCTAATATTAACATTACCTATCTCAATTCGGAAATTCTTACTCAACACGTGTTTCGCCTTTCCACAAGGCAAGTTGAGTTTCAGATCACAGCGGACATTCACTAAATATTTAATTTTGTCTTCTATTTACAATGGATTTCCGCAAAGTAACGCCTGAGTCAATAGGTTACTTTATATTTTAGTATAAAGAAGGTTAAGTCTATCACCTAAAAAAAGCTTTGTACATTTAAATATACAAAGCTTTTTTTACACAAATCAGCTGAGCATTCGACTTATACAGTGAGAAATTACACGAATTAGCGACATTCTGACCATAGAGCATTGATTTTGACGCTTTGGAGAGTTGTTATAACGAGTGACGTTACATGGAGTTTACACTGTATTTTTCTTTTTTTTATATTATACTAGCTGACCCGGCAAACGTTGTTTTGCCTCACTTAGGGGTATGAAAAATAGATAGTGTAGCTTATATGACACGTTCGTAGATTTACCATAGCAGCGCCATCTATTGATTACTTACTCAACCTAGTCGAAAGGTCATCTGTTAGAATCATTTGGAGTTAACAGATAATTGTGACTGTCAAATAATAACAGACAATAATTAGCAATAATTTAAAATCGCGACTATAATTTGAGATTTAAACTATCCTATCTCTCAAGTTGGATCGAACTGCACATGGTGTGCGAATTTTATTATAATCGGTTAAGTGGTTTAGGAGTCCATTGAGGACAAACATTGTGACACGACATTTATATATATTAAGATTAGATAAAAAAAATACAAGTAAAAACGCTAGACAAAATTAGCCTGTCATAAAATTAACGTGATTCACGCTCACTGAGTTTAGAAAGCAAATTACATTCGTCACAGGCTCAAATGAAAGCTCGCGTAATTTCATACTATTTCCGTCGAATTTCACCGCACAAATATAAAATTTAAAAAACTCCGAGAACTGCGCGGAATAATTTCGAAACGCTGTTTGAAGTAATTGTGTTACACGGCTGGATATGATATAGGAACTTACTCGGATGAAATGACTAAATCTCATAAATGTTTTATATTACATTTCAAACTTATAGTAAGAATGTATAAGTTTACTTATTTTTGTCGATTATTAAGATAAGATTTAATATTTTCCAGCATCACAAGCTATCACACTGGGTCAAAGACGGCAGACTCGTTTATTGCATAAATGGTTAGCTGATGATGTGCTGTACTGCCCGAAGGTGTATGTAGACATGGCGGGTCACATCGAGAAGAACCCCGATCCCTTCTTCACTGAGCCCTTCAACTGGTACTACAGTGGGGAAGGAAACTTGCAGATCACGCGGCTTGATGGACACGATCTCATTATGCACAGTGAATTTAATTGTTTGTGTAAGTTACTGATTTTTTACTTTAAAAGTTCTTTATTCACGTAATAATAATAAACATAACATGCAAAGTTAAGCATAGCCTACAATTTGTACAAATATAATTACTATAATACGTATCAGGCTAAACCTCTTTAAAATTTTTAATAACTTTTCGTTAATAAATATTAACGAAAAAACGCGTGTTGTATGGGAGCCACCCTTAATATATAATTTTTTTTTTAATGTTAATACTTAATTAAATATTCTGTGAATGTTTAAAGGGCTACTAAATGTCGTTATAAAGATGAAAAATTGCTTTATAATTACGTTTGTTGTATGGGAGCCCCCTTTATATTATTATTTGATAATTTATTTTAATATGATATATACATTTGAATATTCTGTGAAATTTTTATTTTTTAGGTACGGAACCCTACAATTTTTTTAACATATGAACAATAAACCATTTTTTTATTTCTGAGTTAGTGCCACTAGATTGTTAATATTGAGTAATAATAATACTGTGATTTAACCATAACAAATATTATTTTCCATTTTCCAGATGTATCCCCATATTGTAAAGACAGCCTATCCATTGACTACTCAAATGGCGCCAAATATTCATGTCCAGAAGATACAAACATTCTGGAAACATCACATTCCCAGGAAATCATAGCTCTCCGAACCAAGTACAAAATCATCATATTGCAAATGTTCACAGCAGAATTGCCTCTCAAGTTACAGAGACTTAAAGAAATAGACTCAGAACTTCCCTTCACAAGTGCCAAGTTCGATCGGTTTCACAAAAACATGCTCTATGTGACTACATTGGACTTCAAATTGACCATAGTCAATCTGACCAGAATGGCAGCCAGAAGCGTCAAGCTACGGGGCAAGTTTAAAAAGCTAACCGATAACTGGAACATGGTGGTCAGTGGAGAGAGATTCAACTACGCTCATGTCTCCAAGAAAGCTATCACAGTGTACGATAAGAGAACAAACCAGCCTTTCCAAAGGATGAGATCCTTCAAACATATGGTTGACACTCAAACTTGCTGTCACCTGACTGCGGTCAAATACTGCGACGAGAAACCTCTCATGTACGTCACGACTGAGCATCACTTGTTTCTCATGGACATGCGATGCAGTAAGACGGTAACTGGCAACATCAAGCCGGTACAGAGGTGGACCCACGGCATGATGTGCCCGCCTACATACATCGACTTCTGCCCTTACGACCCCGGACAGAACAAGGAGCTGGTGTGCCTCACCAGCCAGTGGATGGAAGACATGTGCTTAGTCACAAACTATTCCGATACAGTGAACAGAATCGGTGAGATACCAGGCATGTGCATACCGTACCGACCACACAGTATATTAGACACGTTCAACAAAGCTCATAGGCAAAAATTATGCTACACTTCGTACGATACGATACAAAGACGGCTGTGCACTTCCATATCGGGGCTAGCTGTAGTCAGTCAGGGGGACCACCACTCGGTTCTCATGCAGAACGCGCTAGGTGACATATCGTGTCACGCGTTGTACCCGAAACAACTCTGCGCTTTTATAGACGACGACAGCATAGAGAAACTGCACGTCTGGTGCAAAGATTATCACGAAGAGCCTCCAATGTTCGAAGTGTCGCACGTCATCGACATAAAGCCGGTACTGAAGCAGCTTCGTGAAGTACCAGAAAACTTCGTCTTCGGAAGTAATCCCGCAATAGTTGATGAAGAGAAATTCGATGAGAATGAAATATATACAATGTTTGACAAGGAAATCCTCGATCCGGAGTTCTTGGAGATTTGGAAGGAGAAGAGTGGAGAGATAACTATAGCTGATATTACAGTTGGTAATGGTGCTGAGCCTATGGATGCTGATGATGATGGTTTATAAGATGCTTGACTGTCGAGTAATTTATTGGCTGAAAATGTGAGTTAGGTTTTACAATGGTTGTAATGTAACCCTTAACTAGTCTTAGTATTTAAGATGTGACTTATTTTTTCGATAACAGCCATTCTGAGTTAGAATTAATCCCAACTTTTAAGATAGAGAGTAAGCGATGTGCATAAGGCAGCGTTAAAAGTCTACCTTCCAAGTCCTATAGTTTTAAAGCCCGTAATAAACCAATAACAATGTCTCGAACTTTTACGCTAACTCCAATTTAACTAATCTAAGTAAAATAAAAGTCTGTGATTTTGTAATAAACAACTATAATTACTATGTGACTATTTTTTTTACAAAACATTTCTCACGCAATCAACATACAACAAACACGTTTATACATTAACACAATCAACAAATACAAATCTAGCAATAGTTCATTCAAATAAGTACTTTCTGAGATAGTTAAAAAAGTACGTAAATTATAAAATGCAGTAAAGATAAAGGATCAATTCATAAAACCGATTTACCTCTAGTTTTGAATATTCTTTTTAATCCATATAATACCGGAGGCTTTGTTAAAAAATCGATACCCCATCGATGTGGCTAAATAACCACCCAACCATATGAATGGGTGTAGTGGGGTATTTAGTTATATTTAAAACTTGATAATTCTCGAAAACCTGCAGGAAAAAATAATCGGTTTTTGCGAGAATTCTTATTTTATATTGGGTAATGTAAGACTGGTGGCAACTAACGCACAATATTTAATGGTGGCTTAAAAATACCAGTATCGCATACATGAACATACATATTAAATAGTTTCATTAAAAAGCCCATGTCTCTACTAAGTTCCCAAATCCAGGTAAAAAGATTCATCGATAACAATGAATGGATAAACCAATGCCCTTTTAAAATTGTATTTTTTTTTAATCAAAACAAATCATTTTTTCCCTTAGTCTTTTACATTGTAATAAGACTCTCAAACCATAAAATTTCAAGGTTTTTGTCAAAAAAAATATGGCCAAGCAACTTAATTAAACAAACCAGTTTCTAGTTCTTCTTTCTAATGATACTTATTTTAGCAGATGTTAACATAATAAAAACAAAGAAAACCAATATTGCCTCAGTTTTAACTAAAATTGAATGCACACTTATCCAACCCCAAAGGATCGGAAGAACATAAGATTTCGATTATACAATTTTTTTAAATTCTATATTTTATATACTTACAGAATCGCACACGCGTAAGTAGGACCAGTGTTCGCGCTGTCATACATAGAATTCTAAATTTACACGCGATCGGTTCGGATAAGTGTGCATTTACCTTAAAAAGAATACATAAAATAATGTATCAACTACTATTTACACAGAAAATAACAGAGGAACGTGACAAAGTACTATCAAGTATTTGAGTTAGTTTTAATTTAAATATCTAACAGAAGGAAAATAGGTCTAATACCCATTTCACCTCACTTTAAAAGCTTGATAAGCTCTACATACCTGAGGCTGCCTCTTCACAGTGTATTGAAGAACAGAGGAAACAAAATTCCAACTTTAAAATGATTATAATCTTAGTTCATGAATTGGATCAAAGGATTCAATTAGTTTGTTTCGCCCCACGAGCTTCGCTTCTTTAACAAAAAGGCCTGAGAATGACACTTATACAGTACAGGATGATGTACATATGTTTAAAAAAGTTGTCTTGTTATGTAATTTTTACGAACTGAACTGAACTCAGCAAACCCCTTTTCTGATAACTTAACTTCTAACTCATTTTCGAAGTATATTGTATCTGTATATTTAAGTGCGTCTAGTAAAGCTCCTGATCCAGTTCCTGGCTAGGGGCTGTTCCGGTTTGTTCTCTCTTTCTTTCTCTTCCATTTGCTCCATGAGTTTGCGTTGGTTCTCGCGGAACGCCGCTATGGGGTCGTCGAACTGGCCGTAATAAGTCAAAACTTCGCGCACGTCTGTCACTTCAGACATTGCTATCGCTGTAAGGGAAAAAAAAAACTATTTGAAGTTCTTAAAACAGAAGAGCACCATCCGTACCCAAACTTTATGACCCCAAATAACAGTGACTTGACCAAATTTCAGATTCAGTTTCTTGTCAAACTGTACAGATTACGGTTAATATTCGGATATAAATGTCCTCAAAAATATTATCAGTTTCCTCACGATGATTTCTATCACCGTTAAGTGAGTTCAAATCCACACATAACTTGCAAAACGAGTCATTCGTGTAGGGCCGGGATCGAACCAGAGGCCGTTAGATTGAAAAGCAGATGTTTACCCACTGAGTCACACTCACATTTCACAGGAAAGTGTAGTAACTTACTTTGTAGTAAATTGGCGAGGTCTAAGAGAGCGGTGTCATCGTCTGCACCCTTCCACTTCTTGAGTATGAGCGAGTTCTGCGGGTGGTACTTGGTCGCCGCCTTGTTCCAGTCCACCACTATCACCTGGACAAAATAAATAACGCACATCATCTACATGAAAAAAATATTTCAAGGCTTCTTCTTCGTATGAGCTTCTTTCCTTTATGTGCCATGTTGAAGAGGTGGCCTAGACCCAGCAGTGTGAAGAAAGGGTCTGATGATAATGATGATGAAATGCAAAAACAATACTAAGTCATAAAGTATTTATGCATATATATCAAGTATGTCAGTTGTGTAAGCAACCATAATACAAACTTGAAATGGTTTAGTATGGGGCTAAACAGCCCATGTGTAAAATGTGACCTAATATTTATTTATTAGCTGACCCGACAGGCATTTTTCTGACCAATATGAAAAAATCTTTCACCGTGGGGAAGCTACATTATCCCTGAGTAACATAGGCCATATTTTGTTACTCTTTGCAACTAAGTTAATTTTATAGCCCGTGCGAAACCGGGCGATCTGCTAGTCTACGATAGTAAATAAATAAATAATTTACTAAAACTCACAAGAGGGGATCTACGTATGATAGTAGGCGTCATTACCGGCCACTGTGATCTCAACTACCACCAACATAAAATAGGGGCGACGGACAGCCCTCTGTGTTGGGGCTGTCTAGAGGAAAAAGAAACGGTAGAACACGTGCTACTGCATTGTAAGGCTACCAAACAAACCAGAGGGAGTTACGGCCTGATGATAGCAGCTCAAGATGAAAGTTCGCCTTCCATTGCTAATCTTCAGACAAACAGACCATCTGACTCAACAGGGGTGGAACAGGTATGCCAGCGACCCAGGCCTGTGCTCCGTTACTTCAAGGAGCTTGGTTGGGTTTGTATGGGGGGAATGCACAATACGCCTCCTGCGGGTTGTCAGTGCAGGTCTCATCACCCCCACTTCAAATTAGAATTGCTCTATAATATATAGTTAGATTTAGTCGTTACCTTAGAAAGATCCCTATTGAGACCGTCCAAGTTCTTAACATGCACCCCATCAACAAAGTGTGTGGAGTCCCGGAAGAGGCGGTATGTGATGAACTTGTTCTCCGGGTCGAGCTTATCTATCACCGGCCAGATCATGAACGCGTTCTCCGTCGTGAAGATGATCACTTCGTAGTTGGAGCCGGCCACGGCTTGCAAGAACTGGTCCACGCCGGGCCGCTTCTTGAATCTGAACACAAATTATCTTTTAATAATTGGCTTTGCGCGAGCCCTACTTGCACTTGGTCAATTACTTTTCTTTAGCAAAGTCAAAGTCATAGTTCTTTATTAATAAATTTACAATTTACAAGTCAATAAAATCAATAAATAATGTCATAGATTAATAAAATGTCTGCCTACTTACTTACAAGTAGTCAATATATTAGGTATATACTTTGTTACAATATTAACCATTTCGGACAGCCGTTGTCAAAGCTGTAGAATGTTTGTTCGACAAGCCAGGTCTTTAATATGATTTATAATTTGTGAGGCTAGAAGCATGTTTTATAAGACATGGTAAGCGGTTGAAGACATCAGGGCCTAAATTATGAATTGGTTTGCTCGTTTTTGCCAGCCTGCGAGGTTGTCGCCTTAGTCTACTACCATGATTATACCTGCAGCCTGGGTGAAAGAATATGGCTGCGGAATTGCCACTGCCTGTCGTAAGAGGCGACTAAAAGGGGCATCAGACTCGAAGGTGTTCGGAGAAGGGGTTGCAACACCTGCTCCATCGAGTCGACGACAACAATCCGGGAAGGGCCGCAGTGCAAGGAGGTCTCCGGAGTGTTTCCCGGAAGAACCCGGAGACCTCCGTTAAGCACAGAGGCAGGTCACTGGGGGGGGGTTTTAGTGGGTACAAATCCCACATAACCTGGCTGCGCTCCATCGTAGCCAGGTATCTTATCGAAGATTTCCCCCTCGGCAACAAAAAAAAAAGTCTACTACCATGACAGACAGAGTGTTTACCTCCATCCAGTCTGGTAGGACCAGTCGGGATGCACGAGCACGTCAGTGAACTCCAGCACGAGCGTGTAGGCGGGCTGGTAGGGCGCCGGCAGCTCGTCCGGGAGCAGCTTCTCGCGGGACGGCTCCTTTATCATCTGCGAGCGAAGCATACAGGTTACATTATTAACTAGAAAATAAGGCGATATTATACTGAGTTCAGCCATAGCCATACATATCTGAGCAAAACGCCTGCCCAACAAATCTCTCTATTTTGTAGGTAATGATATTATCTAAATCATTGGAGCTTATAATTATCTTATAATTTTAAGCTCCAATGATTTATTTTTTATTATTCATTAGATTATCTTATAATTTAAATATTGTTAATTGTTGATTTTATATGAATTTATATCGTGAGAAATCACTGCCGAACGTCAGGCACTTTGCTGAAATATGTATGGCGCGGCTCAACTCGATATAAAAACGCCTTAATAATAAAGGACTAGCTACTGTTACAGGGTAAGGCGAAGTAATTTTTTTAGAAAAAACTCGGACTCACAAAACTTGTTAACTTTAATTGAAAACAGATTTTTTTATAAAAAAAGAAACTTAGTACCCACAACACAGTCCGGAAAAATACTGTCTTTTTTTATATTAGGACACATTTCACTCACGGCTGGTTAACCCCATACTAAACCATTTCTAGTTTGTATTATGGTAGCTAACACAACTGATATACTACATATATATACACACATACATATTATATACAGATATATATTTAACACCCAGACCCACAGCCAACAAATTTAGTTGCACAAACAAATTTAGCACAAAGATGTTGGCTGCGCCAGGAACCATTACGCCAATGCGGTGGTCAAACGAGAAATATCAAAACAGACACCTTTTCATAGAACGTGAGCTCCTTCCACGCACGCTTGAGGTACTGCAGCACTATTGGCAGATGTGAGTACTCATCCTCGATCAGTTGTCCGTCGTCGTCCCGCCGCGGCGCGCCCATCTCCACCACCAGGCAGCCCCCCATCACCGTCATGGCGCCGCCGAACACTGCGAACCTGTCGGACAGGTGTCAGTCAGTACTGCGCTTCACGTAGCGCGTGTAGCTCGCCTAAGGTCTTCTTCTTCTTTGTATGTTGTATGAATGCCTAGATTTTTACCTATGCTTACATGACAATAAATTACCCAATACGCCACGCCTCCTGCGGGTTGTCAGTGCAGGTCTGATCGCCCCCATCATAGAATAAGAATAAGATGACTATAAATTATTACTTAACTAGCTGAGCCTGTAAATTCGAGCCAAATGAAGTTAGTCCAGGATTAAAATGAAAAATTATGCCTATGTGTTTATCCTATTTTTATAGTAAATCTCATCGAAATCGGTCCAGCCAAGGAGTGTGAAGGAGTAACATAGATATTGAAGTTATTTATGTATCCCACGAGAACCACAATTATTTTTCGGATAAAAAGTAGCCTATATGCTAATCCAAAGTCTTCACACAAAATTTCAATAAAATCGGTTCAGCCTCTTATTATCTCTCTATCTGCAATCAACTCTTATAATCGCTATAAGCAGATGTGATCAGTGCAGTTATCCTCATACAGTGTGCACCCCAACGAGTACATCACTTTATGCTTGTTAATGGTGCCTAGAGATCACTCACTGGCTACCAATAAATTATAATAATTATTTTAATTGTAAGTTTAATACCCCATCTTCATCCGTCGCCAGCTCTTCTCATTCTCCTCTGCTTTTTCTTTATTTTCCTTTTCAAACTTCTCTTGCTCCTTCTGCACAGTGATTGCATCATCCTTCACCGGGGCTTGTGGGAAGAAACGACCCAAGATTTCTACCTTCTCACCTTTCCCACCTTTTTTCTTGTCTGGAATGCCAATGCAATCAAATTAATAAAAAAATATATATTTACTAGCAGATCGTCCCGGCTTCACATATGCTATAAAATAATCTAAGTTGCAAAGAGAAACATTATATAGCTTATGTTACTCAGGGATGATGTAGCTTCCCAACAGTGAAATACTTTTTCAAACCGGTAGCTTATTTGTGCCAAACAAGCAAAAATCAAACTTTTCCTCTTTATAATATTGGTATAGATTATTATTTCTTAATGTCAATACACAATTTGACACACATCTAGTTAGCCTTAACTAAACCATTTATAGTTTGTATCATGGTTGCTAACAAGACATACTAGAAATTATTATAAATCACATTCACACAACAAATTCAAGATTCACAAATCCCAGACTTTTATTTTTTTATCCGTCAAAATATGTCGAAAAAATCACATACAGGCTAAAAACCAAATGATACACTGTATAAACATACATAAATACTTTATATTGATACATATTTAACATCCAGACAAGCCAACAAAATTAATTCATCACAAAGATGTTGGCCGTGCCTGGAATCAAACCCGGGACCCTCTGCAGTCTGGCATGACGACTTTATAGGCGATAAGCTGATGAGCTTGATAAACCCTTGACGAAAAAACAACAGGATGTTATAAACTCAAACTGTCTTTGCTGCCAAATAAATAAAACAATTATAATTTCATTTTCTTTTTTTAATGGTTGGTAGTGTTAAAATGTTATTGCACCATCTAGTACTTAAGAAAATAATTAATCTACAATCACCTGCTCCAGGAAAACGTCGAGTAAGACCTGTAGTAATGATATAAAATATATTAGGCAAAGCCGGACAGGCACAACAACTGCAACGACCAAACATTATTTACTAGGGAATATAAATAAGAAATAAATACGAGATGGATAAATATTTGATACAAATGGTTCTACAGCCCTACGGAAGCTCAAGATTTAAAACATTGAAGCAACTTGTTGCATCGGAGCATATTTCTTACCTGTAATATTGACATAGTAAAAGTCCTTGTGCGTTTTCAAAATCATAGAATAAAAAGGAAGAAACGAAAACTAACCTATGTTTTCGGCGGAATACCATCGGGCCGAATTTGCTGCAATAAGCCAGGTCTTCGGTCTCGCTGTATTTGTGGTCTGTATGGATGCTTTACAGCATACTGGTTTCGCTAGGAATAATAATTTTCTAAGAGACATACTAGAAATTATTATAAATCACATTCACACAACAAATTCAAGATTCACAAATCCCAGACTTTTTATTTTTTTATCCGTCAAAATATGTCGAAAAAATCACATACAGGCTAAAAACCATACAACTCGAATAAAAATCGACTACGAGCAAGAAAATTGAATGGTGGTGCACTCTTAAACATAGACAACATTTGCTTTTTCTTTTGTTGAACAGCTGATTGTGTTTGACAGTTGAAAATATGAAACGGCGGAAATTATGCATAAATCCATAAATCTCTATAGGAATATGTATTAAAATACAAGATATAATTGTATAAATTCGATAGAATAATCTGAATCAAAAGACTTTTATTTAACCTACAATGGCTTCACGGCAAGGCTCGTTATTGAAGTTTGTGAAAAAAGGTGATGCGAAGGAGATCGCGAACAACTTAAAGTAAGTTTGGTTTAGATAAATAAACATTTTATTTTGTTGTTGTAACGTTTTATCAATGAACATAATGATAACAAATGGTTTCAACTTTTGTTATAGCGAGGATAACAAAAATGAGGCAAGCATAGCGAAAAAGAACAAATTCGTCTTCAAATCTAAGTCTTCTACTGGAGCAACTTGTAAGTTTTGTATTGTATATATTTTATATCTTGGTTTTTATGTTTCAACACAAATGCTCATAAAGTTAATAAAGTCACTGCAATCAGGAACGCCTGAATTAAAATTTCCGTGTAGAAAACGGTCACACTTACTTTGTATTTCACCATCGGACGAGTAGGGAAACACCAAGGCGGCACCGTTATACTGTCGAGGTGCCTAAGTCGCGTACTAAGCCTCAACCTTCATTGTGCGTACTGCCAAGGTGAGGAATTCTTTGCCAAATTCCCTGTTCCCTGATAACTATAATCTAGCAGTTTTCAAGGCAAGAGTGAACCAGTTTTTTCTGGGCAAGCGTGCTCCACCTTAGATCGCAATTTCGCTTACCATCAGGTGAACTGCGATCAAGCGCAAGCCCATTATGAGTAAAAAAAAATAATTTATTCTTATATTCTTGAGACAACTTCACTATACTATCTATTATCGTTATACCACGCGTTGCGGAATTTGGTGGCACCTAGGTTGCACACTCTATTTGTAGTGCCATCTAGGTTTCATCTGTATCTATGGTAAACTTCTACGCCACACTTTATTGTATAGGAATCAGCAATCCTGTCTCAGCATCCCTGGTTGTAGCTATAAATTTACTACTAATTGTTTCTCTAAATTAACTTTTAAGTAAAATAGTTTTTTAGTATTATTTTCTTCACAAGTGGGTTGAAAATCATCATTTATGATGTTCATGATTATTACCAACCAGGGCTTTCTTAAGACCCTTACCTATAATAAGTGAGGTCTCAATAGCACCCCAGCGGTAATCGGCAAAATCATACACTAGTACCATAATGTTCTATCACAAACTAGAGTAGAATTCTGCAACTGGTAGCAATCTAAAGTTATGAAGATATAACCATTCCTGTGTTTTTTAATGCTGTGTTTCAGTCACTCCACCATTCAAGAGTAGCCCGGTAACTTCTCATGCAGTTCAGCCTGTAAGAATACAATTTATTTTATTTTGTATTAGTTAGTATAAAAAGTAGTCTATGCCAAAATCCAAGGTCTGTGCTGTTTGGAGATATCATACAAATTGTTCCTGCTTCTTTTGAGTTGAAAAAGATAAAGTTTGTGATTCAAAATTAACTCATAAACATACTTCTTCATACAGTACATATCATACAGACTCATTAAATAATATGACCACCAACTTCTGTGAACTTCAGATAGAAAGCACCCAAGAAACAGATTTTCAATTCAGTTTGGGACCTGTCGCATATCAAATTTAGACGAATTATTATTATTGTTAAATTAAATTTAATTATCATTTAATGTACCTTGCTCATCCTCCTTCTGTATTTTATAATTTTAGAATAGCAAACCTGCTCCTGATGATGTACAAGTGTCCCCAAGTATACTTACAAATCCTAGAAAACCTACAAATGTCCATTTGGAAAACATAAAACATGACAGCTACAGAAACAATACCTTGGAAAATAAAAGTGAAGATGTTTTTGATGCAATGGATGTGGTAAGATTTTGTTTTGAATAAAAAAGAAAGTAAGTAAGAAAGAAGATCCTTTATAGAAGCAAAGACAAGTAGAATAATAATAATGAGTAAAACAATGAAATACTTTTTTTTAAAGGGGCATTTATATCTGGGTGCTAAAGTGGGTCAGATGATGGACAGTCAAGTCAAAAGCCCTCGATGGCTTGAAAATATGTATTTTTTTACTCTCAGTACCAGAGCTGTGCCAGTTACCTTGTAAGAAAAAGAAGTCTATGATAGCAGTAACAACCAGAGCCAAACCAAATACCTTTCAACATGATACAATTTAAGTTTAGATATTTGTGAATATCTATTAGGTTTACCCTTGACCACGGCTTGTCTGATGTTAATCTACATTATGATGATACTTGCTTAACATGTTGCAAATTTAAGTTCTATTCTACTTTCATGTTAATTTCCTTCCAGGATGATTTCCCAGATATTTCATCAGTGTCAATGAAATGTAAAACACCTCCAGTTGAAAGTCCAAACACACATGTAAGAATAAACACATCCTCAACACATTCAGACACAAATGGAAGCAGTCCAAATAAGAGGAAAAGTATTAAAACTCCAGATAAATCAAGGAAAGAAAAAGAGCCACTGAAAAAGCTTAAAATAGATGATTCCATATCAGAGTTCTTGACAAATATATCTCAAAATTCAGCACTGCAGAAAGCTGTTAAGGTAAGCTAAGAAATGCTTAATTGTATGCATTGATTATTGAGAGATTGTTGTTTCTCTTTGCTGGCAAATAATATGTTTGTAAAACTATCTAAATTGCCTAATCTGGCAATACTTGTGTGAATACATCATTTATATAAATATCTCAGACTTATATAGTCAACCAATGCATTAATCATCTTATATATTCGATAATTAGGGTTGTTAATATATTGGTTGTAAAACTATTGTTTGTTTTTAGAGTAAAACCTGTAGTCTCAGTAGTAAAGAAAAAGAGGAATGTAAGACAATGTACATAGAACTTTTAGAAAAAATCAGCGAAGCCTTCGACAGAATCCCTGATTTTGTTAAAGATAAACTACCTGGCTACGACAAGAAAGTTTACGCAAAAATGAAAGTTTTAAAAGATAATTTGAAAATTGCTATTACTCCAAAACTAAATGATAGCTTAGACACACAAATGCCTGATGATGATATGGTTCTAAACATTAGTAATGGTAGTAATATGAGTCAGTCCATTATTAACCAATATGATGATGATCTTGAAGACTTTGATTTAGAATCAAGTCAGATTGGTGGAAGGAAAGAAAATGCAATAAAATGTGGAACAGATACATCAACTCCTGACATGGTGAATTTCAACAAAGCTGGTCCTAGTAAAACTATTTATTCAGATCTAGTGGCAAAGAAAGCACTATCTTTTGAAGCATTGCCACCAAACAATGATTCAAGAAATCTCAATAACAGTAATCAATCATTAAGTAATTTAGACACTAGCGATAATGTAAATAAGAGTAAAGGTAAATTTGTATTTAAAAAACCATCAAGACTCACTGCCGAAGAGAAAAGTACACCAGTGAGAGATATACAGTCCACAACAGCTGAGAGGGTAAGAAATGCTTCTGAAAGACTGAAACCTGTACCGCCTAAAGAAGAGGTTAAAGTAGCGCCGGTAGCTAATAGCTCTGTATTATTCCAACCACCACAACTAAGCAAATCGGCTCTTCAAAACATGAATAAACCGTGTACAGTAGTAAATCCCATAATCAAAAATGATACGTACGATGATATAGACGTAAATGATGAACTAGATGATTATTCCATACCTGTAGTGGATTTAAATGATGAAACAGCCATAGAAGAAATGCCAACAACATCAAATAGCGTGATGAGTATAAATGATTCACCTAACAGTAGTAAAGTTATCTTAAATGATAAAGAGATATCAGTGGATGAGGATGGATGGCCGGAGTATAGGATAGAAGACTTTGAGGATGACATGGAGAAGTTAACAACCAATGAACAGGAGCCAGAGGAACTTAATTTGATGGAGCAAACTGTTGTGGGAAGTGGTAAAGCGAAGTATGAGGGTATGGGAGATTTCCATGCTGGTACACAGAATGATGGGATCACAGGTTAGTTTTTACAGTTAGGCTTTTCATTGAGATAATTAGTTACTCATACAAATGTTTGTCATTGTGTCGTTAAATCAGTGAAATTTGTTTGTGAAATGTGTCCAATCCAAAACTTGGCAAAAAAACAAGCCGATGCTGACCTCTTTTCTAATCCACCAGGTGAATTCGACGGCTTAGACTACCCCCATTCAGGATTAATGATGGAAATGTTTCGAGAAAAGTTTGGTCTCAAGTCGTTCCGGCCCAACCAGCTGCAAGTCATCAACGCTACCTTGCTGGGGAACGACTGCTTCGTTCTCATGCCTACTGGAGGAGGTAAAAATTGCCTAAATAAATTTAATCATGTCGCGCTGACCCTTCGTCACACATCCATCCGTCAGCGAGTTCCTCTTCTTCGTATGAGCTAAGTGGCCAAAAGTCTGACTTGGCTTAATGGCTGCTTGTACTGAGATTAGCAGCCAGGACCTACAACTTAATGTGTTATCCGACCCACGTTAGCGCCCAGATGAAAAAGCTACTTGAAAAACGACAGTCTTGTGCATGTATGGTCAACTATCCAAGACTTGACCTTACGGTGAAGATAAACATTGTGAGGAAACCGAGATGTTAAAGGGCCACCAAATTCGAGGACAAGTGTCTTATATAGGACCCGGGCGATAGCGATCCCCAATAGATAAATTCTGCGTGGGTCACGACACTGTGATAAGGAATACGTCTAAGGAGACTGTCATTTCAAAAAAAGACAGACTGCTGCTCGGTCCCAGGGATTCATAATGGGTAGTCACAGCAATCTATTTTAATCAGTCCCCTCCTCCCTTACCTCCCTCTTATCCCCCCATATTCCCTATATTCCTACCCTTCCGTTCTTTTTTTCATATTTAATTATTTTTTTTAATAAAACGTATGGCAAAATCATTGTGAATCATGTGAATTCAGAGGTGCGATGAGGTAATCGCACCTCTGAATTAGCTCATGCCAGTAAAGCTCACCGTGAGAGCGTGCGATACAAGTTTATTCTTAGTGCCGGGCTCGCAATTTACAATTTTTGTTTTACGAGTAACTAAACTAGCAATTAGTGTAAAATAAGATTGTTTTTGTAAAGTTAATAAATTATTTGTAAATTGTAAAGTGTAAATTCTTGTCATTTCAGGTAAATCCCTTTGCTACCAGTTGCCGGCTATATTGACTCCCGGAGTGACGATCGTGATATCGCCGCTCAAATCACTCATACTGGATCAAGTGAACAAACTGCTTTCACTCGATGTAAGTGTCGTTTTCCAACATAAAACTTCGTACAATAAAATCCTACATTTCATAGAACCCTAAGATATACCCCTTTGCTTCTTTACACATTTAAAACTGTCCGTATGACCTATACTTTAGATCAAATGCATTAGATCTCCTTAGCTCATTCATTAAAATAAAATAAATAAATCATTTAGTGCCATGAACATTATATAGCGATGGTCACCACAAAAATGACAGGGGTTTTCTAAATAAATAAATATTAGAACACATTACACACGGCTTGCTATCCCCATACTAAACTATTCATTGTTTGTATTATGGTTACTAACACAACTGATAATAACTTATATCGATACATATTTAACACCCCAACCGAGCCAACAAATGTGGTTTATCACTAAGATGTTGGCCATGCAAGGAATCAAATATGGGGACCTCGGGTTGGAAATCCGCTATATTTCTAGTTCATAGTTTCTAACACAACTGATATATGTACTACATATACAAGTACATACATAATAAATGTATACACTAATATGTTGTTCGCCGCACTGGGAATCGGCTCCGGGACCCTCTGGTTGGCAGTCCGGCATGGTGACCATTCCGCCAACGAGGTTTTCAAGGTTTTTAATGTCAAATGTGTGCTTACGTCAGATCCCCGCGGCGCACCTGTCCGGCGACGTGTCCCTGGCCGCGTGCGACGAGATCTACCACAAGCTGTCTCTCCGCGAGCCGCCCATCAAGCTGCTCTACGTCACGCCGGAGAAGGTCTCCAGCTCCGCCAAGTTCCAGTCCATGCTGGACATGCTCTACTCCAGGGGGAAACTTGCCAAGTAAACTACATTTCTTCTTCTTCTTCTTCTTCTTAGACGACCTCGTTGGCGTAAAGGTTACCATGCCAGTCTGCTAAACAGAAGGTTCCGGGTTCGATTCCTGGCCCGGTCAACATCTTTGTGCTTAACTAAATTTGTTGGCTGTGGGTCTGGGTGTTAAATATGTATTTATATATAATATGTATGTATGTATATGTAGTTTATCAGTTGTGTTAGCAACCATAATACGAGCTAGAAATGGTTCAGTATGGGGCTAACCAGCCGTGTGTGAAAGTGTCCTAATATTTATTTATATTTATTTATTTTATTCGTGACGCTCTTGACAGAGCGGTCGTGTTCGTCTTGGAGAGTCACTGGAGGGGGCGGATATAATTCTAATTTGAAGTGGGGGTGATGAGACCTGCACTGACATCCCGCTAGGGCCGTATTGTGCATTCCCCCCTTACCAGCCTACCCAAACCAACCGAGCTCCTTGAAGTAACGGAGCACAGCCCTGGGTCGCTGGCATACCTGTTCCACCCCTGTTGCGTCAGATGGTCTGTGTGTCTGAAGATTAGCAATGGAAGGCAAACTTTCATCTTGAGCTGCTATCATCAGGCCGTAACTCCCTCTGGTTTGTTTGGTAGCCTTACAATGCAGTAGCACGTTTTCTACTGTTTCATTTTTCTCCAGACCCGACATAAAGGGCTCTCCGTCGAGGGGGCGGATATAATTTGCCTCACGACAACTCGCCATCTCTACCTGCTGGTTTTCATCCGGCTACATTCATTATATTTTAAAAATGAATTTAATTGAATATCCGTAGGTTCGTGATAGACGAGGCGCACTGCGTGTCTCAGTGGGGGCACGACTTCCGGCCGGACTACAAGCGGCTACACGTGCTGCGCGAGAGATTCCCCGACACTAGCATCATGGCTCTAACCGCTACAGCCACGCCGCGCGTACGCATGGACATACTGCACCAGCTCAAAGTTACCAGGTGACGAGATAAATTGTGACTTCAAGCAAATTCACTTGTTCCGTAAGAGATTCCCGACACTAGCATCATGGCTCTAACCGCTACAGCCACGCCGCGCGTCCGCATGGACATACTGCACCAGCTCAAAGTTACCAGGTGACGAGATAAATTGTGACTTTAAGCAAATTCACTTGTTCCGCAAGAGATTCCCCGTCTCTAGCATCATGGCACTAACCGCTACAGCCACGCCGCGCGTGCGCATGGACATACTGCACCAGCTCAAAGTTACCAGGTGACGAGATAAATTGTGACTGCAAGCAAATTCACTTGTTCCGTAAGAGATTTCCCCGACACTAGCATCATAGCACTAACCGCTACAGCCACGCCGCGCGTGCGCATGGACATACTGCACCAGCTCAAAGTTACTAGGTGATGAAATAAATTATGCTTCCAAGCAAATTCACTTGTTCCTTGAGAGATTCCCCTACTCTAGCATCATGGCACTAACCGCTACAGCCACGCTGTGTATGCTCATGTTCTGTCTGCTAAAGCAAAACTTCATAAGGGCGGCTTTAATATCTCTAGACAGATAAAGTTTGTTCCGAGTCTTAACATTCGCGAAACAATCAACGGCTGACGCGCTGCAAAACGTGTGGAGACGCCTCGTAACATCTCTGCCGCTTGCACTCCTCTTTCATACATTTAATATTTACACTTAATTTTTTAAATTATGTGGCTTTGATTTTGACTTTTGACTTTATTTTGCTCAGGTGCAAATGGTTCCTGTGCAGTTTCAACAGACCGAACCTGGTCTACTCTATATTAGAGAAGAAACCCAAGAGTGTAAACCAAGATGTCGCCAACATTATCAAGGAGAAGTTTGCAAGGTAAAGTAAGTTTTTAGTGACAAGTTCGGCATTCGGGCGGCATGAAAACTCTCGACGCCAGAGCTTGGCCACTTAGCTCATACGAAGAAGAAGAAGTGACTAGACTTTTTTGTGGGGTCTAGATTTTCTGTTTGGAAAAGTACCACACTTATGCCAGTTATTTTACCGACCAGTTTTCAACGGGTGAACCGGTTTCTTCTGGGCAAGCGCGTTCCACAGCTTAGATTCCACTTAAATCACAATGTCGCTTGTCATCAGGTGACTTGAGATTAAGCACATGGCCTTTCAATGTAAAAAAATCTCTTAATTTCTTCTAGAGTAACATGCCGTTTATATTAGACTAAGCTCTCGCACTCAAGCACTCGTGTGGTTCCGCGCCCTGCTGCTCATACGCCAAGCTCTAAGGAGTAAAAAAAACAACTATTATCTAAATGTTACGATTTTCTTGAGTCATATTTAGTTACGTTTGATTTAACGACTGATCAAATATTTTTGATTTTCTCCATAGACTAATAAATTTATTAGACGCTCAAACTCTTTATAAAAATCATACTACTCGTACGTGTATCACTCGATACGCGTAGCGCCATCTATTCGTATTTACTTGAAACGACTTCACTCGGGTCACACAATCTACTATCGTTATATCACTATTCTACTGCAACGCGTTGCCGTATTTAGCGGCAGCTAGACTGCACGCTCGATTTGCAGCGCCATCTAGATTTTTTCGGTAATTATGGCAAACTTTCGCGCCTCACTTTATTGTATGGGAATCAGCAATCCTCTTTAGTACTCTGATTCCTGGTTTTATAGCTATAAATTTACCTATAATTGTTTCTCTAAATAAACTTAGCTTTTAAGTACTTTGGTTTTTTAGTATTATTTTCTCCGCAAGTGGGTTGAAAAACCATATTTGTTTTTGTGCAGGGATTCTGGCATCGTGTACTGCCTGTCGCGCAAAGAGTGTGAGAGTCTGTCGGAGTCGCTCCGGCGTGCGGGCATCCAGGCGGCCGCGTACCACGCTGGCCTTGCGGACAAGAAGCGGGAACAGGTGCAGACTGGATGGGTGGCCGATAGGTATAAGGTGGTGAGTACTACCAGGGAACTAATCTCCCCCCGTGGGGCCCCGCATTGTCGAGGCGGGGGGGCTCAGTAACCGTGGCCTGGTCACCCACGGTGAAGCGAAGAGGGTCCCTGAGGCGGGCCACTCCCTAGACTTGTCCTCCCCCATGCAAGTTCTAGATGGAGTGGCACCAGTAGGTTGCGGGACCTCGCTCCGGGGGGGTTTCGCAACTGAGGAGGGCTGCGGTGTGGTTTTGGAGACACCCACCGCAGCCGAAGGTGTGGGGCCGCGGCAGGAGAGAAGTGTCGGTATTACGATGCGCCGCTCTTCCTACCTGCCGCGGCCTCGACGGGGTCGCCACCGTTGATGGCGGACGCGGTGGGGCCGCAGGGAGAAGGGAGTGGTACCACAAAATACCACTTACCCTATTCTCTGCGGCCGTAGTGGCAGGTGACGGGGCCACAGACCTGACCCGTCACGGGGGACCTGGGACGTCGGACCGGGGTTGTCCGGCGTCCATTGCACTTATGGTCTCCGAGGTGGTTGCGGTGCACCATGTGCACTGCAAGGGGACTCATCCCCAGAGAAGGAGCCTCGCAGGCTAGCCGAGGTGGGCGGGGTGGTGGGTTAATGCGAGAAGCGGAACCTCATCCCGCCCTTTCCGGTGAGGAGGTCATCGTGAGGTTTTAGTCGGTAGGGATGTCCTTTTGACATCGAGCCCGACATACCCCACCCACCTCCCCGGGTGTGGTGGGGATGCGTAAATGCATTTCCTCACGTAAAAAAAAAAAAAAAAAAAAAAAAAAAAAAAAAAAAAAAAAAAAAAAAAAAAGGGAACTAATCTTAATATATATAAATCTCGTGTCACAATGTTTGTCCTCAATGGACTCCTAAACCACTTAACCGATTATAGATGACAAAATTAAATATTTAGTGTTCTTCCGCTGTGATCCGAAATCCAAATTAAGACAAGTTAAGGAAAAATTAACTAAGATTAATTAAGATTAACGTTACCTATCACAATTCGGAAATTCTTAACTCTACACGTGTTTCGCCTAACCACAAGGCATCATCAGGAGATGCTGACTCTTCGAACGACAAGTCGATAAGTTACTTAACCGATTATAATAAAATTCGCACACCATGTGCACTTCGATCCAACTTGAGAGATAGGATAGTTTAAATTTCAAATTATAGTCGCAATTTTAATTTTTTGCTAATCATTGTCTGTTATTATTTGACAGTCACTATTATCTGTTAACTCCAAATGATTCTAACAGATGTCGATACCTTTCGACTGGATTGAGTAAGTAACCAATAGATGGCGCTGTACCCCTAAGTGAGACAAAACAACGTTTGCCGGGTCAGCTAGTAACTAATAAATATCATAAAATGATAATTTAATGTAATATAATATAATAATAAATAATAATTGATTTTGTTAAGATGAGACTATAGCATGTCACAAATATTTGTAATTGTAGTTCATTAACTGATGTACGACATTGTAATTTAGTCATTGGAAGGAACTAACCTCCATGACACGGGCGCTCAGTCCAGTTTGAGTGTTAGAGATATTAAATTATGTTAACATACATTATGTAAATAAAAACTTTTTTTTATATTTAGAACTTATTTTATGGTTTTTATAATATGATCATAATAAATAACGAGCTAGCACTGTAGTACGTAATTACATTTAATTGATATACCAATACATATTATATAGAGGAAAAGTTTGATTTTTGTTTGTTTGACGCAAAGGCTGCGAAACTACCGGACCGATTTAAAAAATTCTGGGAAGCTATATTATCCCTGAGTAACATGGGCTATATTTTGTTTCTCTTTGCAACTTAGATTATTTTATAGCCCGTGACGATCTGTTAGTAATTAATATTGAAAAAAAAAAATCCTTACGATTTCTTGTAATTTTAAGAATTTTGGTTAATAATCACGAAACTAAGCCAAGAAGAGATCGCTATGGGGATTGTTTTATCAATATGATTATTATATGTTCGTAGATCTGCGCGACGATAGCGTTCGGCATGGGCGTGGACAAGGCGGACGTGCGCTACGTGATCCACCACTCCATGCCCAAGTCGGTGGAGGGGTACTACCAGGAGGCGGGGCGCGCGGGGCGGGACGGCGAGCGCGCGCACTGCCTGCTCTACTACTCCTACACCGACGTCGTCAGGCACCGCCGGCTGCAGGACAGTCAGTACAAACAGAAATATTTTAAGACACTCCAATTTAATAGAACCAATACAGGACATAGTCAGTGTGGACTGTGCGGACACGAGCATACTCTTATCATTATATTAGCGAAGAGACACCGATTTACTGTCGAAGTTCCGAAGATTCGCACAAAGCGTTTTGCTTCGACCTTCATTGTGAGAACTGCGAAGCTTTGGAACTCTCTTCCTGAGTCTCTTTTCCCGAGAAGTACAATTTGGGGGTCTTCAAATCTAGAGTAAATAGGTTCCTTCTGGGCAAGCGTGATACATCTTAGACCACAGTCAAGCTTAACATAAGGCAAGCTGCGGTTAAACGTAAGCCCATTTATCATTAAAAAAAAAGATGGAACTAGATTACTCACGGCGACTAATCGCCGTCTTTCGCCATCACGATTTATTTTGTCAGTACCCTTATGCGGTGCAGTCGGTGTTACAGGGCAGAAAGAATCCAAATCATTCACTCCTGCGATGACCGAACCTCTGACTTACTTCATTCACGAATGATGTCATCAATCCGTACACTAGTTTTTTTTTACTAAGAAGATTTAGGTTATATCTTGGATTAACACATAAACTTACTGTCCCGGATTAACTTTTTTTATCCCAGAAAAACGCGGGGTGCAGCAGTGATAAATAAAATTAAAAAGACGAGACTAAAGATACTTAGCCTAAAAGTGCATCACTTTTGGTTACACATTGTTCAAACACAAAAGAACAAAATATATATTAAATGAAATTCACAAACAAAGCCACTAATCCTAAATCATATCATTAGAAATATTATTATTTAAGATATTAATTTACAATAAAATGATTGTTGTGTACAGTGGATCGCACCGCGTCGCAGGAAGCGCGTCGCATTCACGTGGAGAATCTCCTTCGTATGGTGGAGGTGTGCGAGTCCGTGGGGGAGTGCCGCCGGGGCATGGTGAGTTACTACCCTTATTACCGCGGATTACAGAAACATAGTAGATATGGTACGTCGGGGAAAAACTTTATGTCTAGTGACAGAAGAAAAGTTATGTCAAGATTGGTATTATTGCTATAAAACCAGCGAACTAGAATAAACGGAAGAGTAACTCCATACAATTGCCGCAAAAAATTTGGATCCATTTACGCACACAATTATACTGCTATAGCCCAGTCATATTAGGGGTTTCACCTCGGAATGAAAGATAATAAGCTGGAAATTGGTGAATACCTTGCTCAAAAAAGCTCATATATGGCTGTACGCTGCGCACTCTTCGCGCTCTACCTCGAAAACGGTTGATCGTATAAAAAAAAAGTTAAACAAAAGTTCTAGAGAATTTTATACTAGGAGAAAATATCATTTAAGCAATAGGAACCGAGATATTCGCGAAAAATCGTTTTTTGTGACCTTTGACCTTATATCTTAAGACGCGGACACAATAGCATTTGTGACTTTTGAGACAATATTTAGGGTAACAAAACAAAGGTTTTTACCAATTTCCAGCTTATTATCTTCCATTCCGAGGTTGACCCCTTTTTTTACCTAATTTCACTGGGCTACTAACCCAACGAAACACACACAAAGCTCGCACGTGTTTGGTTCGTTGGCACGGTTTTGCAAGATCAAGGTCACGCCACCGATACTAGGCGCGCGGGTAGCGGTTTTGCCCCGCCCACCGCGGTATTTTACGCGTGGACGGTGGAATCATTTTATCGGCCAAGTAACTATTCTATTTATTCTAGTTCGCTGTATACAACAATCTATGTTGAAATCTACGTTTGTTGCTCGAACCGCCAAACTTTGGAATTTCTTGCCGAATTCCCTGTTCTCCAGTAACTATAATCTGGCGAGAGTGAACCGGTTCCTTCTAGGTAAGCGCACTCTACCGTAGACCTCAATGTCACTTACGAATCTTACGATCAGATAAATTGTGGTCAAGCGCTGACCTATTTAGGGTAATTTTTTTTTGCTAATTTTAACTTTAAAGTTTCGTGACTAAAAGACTTTTTAAAGAATGAGTCAAAATGAACATTACTATTAGCTCGATCGTTTTCTATAACACTGTTATGTCATCGTTTTTGCTTTTTGATCTTCAGCAAACACTTTTAAAAATCAGTTTAAGTTGTTTAAGAGTTTGTATGACATATCCTCATATAACCTGAAAAACAAGTCATTGGTGTACGGCTGGCATCAAACCAGGGGCCGTCTGTTTGACAAGCAGATGTTATTACTACCGAGTCACATTAGCTTTTTTTAAATCATCATCATCATCTTAATTTTCGCGTAGAAAACGGTCACACTCACTTATTATTAAAAGTTGGAATGGACGGACCGCCGCCGGATCTCGTCGGCGGCGGTCCGTGTAACACTCGCCCCTGAAGATGGAAAAGCACCTAAACTGGAAAGCACCTAAACTGTTGGACTCATTCCAACTTTTAATAATAAGTAAGTGTGACCGTTTTCTACGCGAAAATATTAAGATGCCTTACGTGAATAGTTTAAAATGTTTATTTTCTATTATGTTGTAGGTGCTGGCGTACTTAGGTGAGCGGTTTGATCGCGAGCAGTGCCGGCGAGATAAGAGCACCGCTTGCGATAACTGCCGTCTACAGCACCAGTTCAAGGTGAGTGAGGCACTGGTGACGATTCTGGCGTACATACGACTAAATTTTATGTAGCTCTGTCTCTCTTCATCATCAAAGACCAAAAAGAGATGGTACGATCTAAACCATAGACAAAACAATTAAAATCACGTCAAATATGGAAAATACAGGTAGTTAGCTACCAATTGTATCAGCTCTAAGCTGATACAATTGGATGCGTTCTAAAATCGCTTACATTTTCCATATTTGACGTGATTTTTAGTTGTTTTGTGTGTGGTCCAGATCGTGCCGTCTCTTTCTGTTCACTAATGATGAAAAGTGACAGGCCTATTCTAAATTTAGTTTAGTCGTGTGTTCGCTAGAATTGCCACCACTGTTATTTTTTCCGAAAAGTTTAATTAATTAGGCAAAACAACGTTTGCCAGTAACCTATTGACTCAGATGTTACTTTGTGAATATCCATTGTAGATAGAAAAAAACTGAAATAAATATTTAGTGTAATTCCGCTGTTACCTGAAACCAAATTAAGATAAGCAAAGAAAAAATTAAATATTAAAAAAATTAGAAGTGTTCCTCCGACCCAAACTCCACTACAAAGTGGAGTTGTGGTGGTCGGTAGTAATTATATATGAAAGGGATATCCTCCCGGACAGATGTTGTGTCCGGAGACGGCCATCCATAGGTCATGCGTTGTAGCTAAGATCGATCGTAAGCACCGTGTACAGAGCGCTTACGACCGGTCTGGTGTTTACTTACAAGATCTTATGTATATACCATAAAAAAGCAATAATTTTAACATATTTATTTGAGTTGACTTGACCGTTTGCGCAATTCAGGAACGGGCTCTCTGATTGGTAACGTTCTACAACTTGAAAGATAGAATTAGTCCATTGAAAAGTTACATTTGGGGTTGCGTTTTTTAGAGGACGCAATTGGGGGGTCAGTGTAAAGCTAAAACCAAGAGTACTAAACAATAGTACTCACTTCGGAGCGCTGTAAAACCTTAGCTATTAACTTAATGAAAAAATGATGCAAATAAAAGTTGTTCCCCAAAAATGATCTACAAAAAAGGTCTGAGATTATTTTTTCGTAAAATGATAAAAAAGTAAGTTATATCGAAAAATATCATTTTTTTTCTCGAATTTCTGAAGATTTTCGCTTATAACTTTTTTATTTATAGTTTTACGATAAAAAGTTACTGGACCAAAGTTGTAGAGAATTTAATTTGCAACAAAAAATGTGAACAATTTTTTTTATCAAATAAATTGTTTAAGAGATATATCATAAAAACCGTTTCAACCCCTATTTTCAAGATGGCGGCCGTGGGACAAGGGTGGCGACCCCACAAACTTGGTTTTAGCTTTACACTGACCCCCCATACACATCAAAAAAATAAAATTGCGTCCTCTAAAAAACGCAAGGTTAGGCCTAAAAAATGTAACATTTCAATGGACTAAATACCAAGGAAATACTAATTTGAAAAAAGAATAATTCGTGGCTCCGTTTATTAGTTTAAAACATAATTGTTATTAATTTTCAGCCGGTAGACGTAACAGAAGAGTGCAAGGTGATAGTGCGCTGCATCCGAGACACGAACAGCTCGCGTCACGCGGCCTTCACTCTGCTGCACGTGGCGCAGGCTCTCAGGGGCTCCATGCAGCAACGCACCGCGGCCTTGCAGGGCGCTCCTATACACGCTCGGTGAGCTCACTCACTAGTACACAAGCGTAGTTCACGAATGAATCCTTCAAATGAAGTACTTCAGTGATTTGTATCTTTCACTCTCTAGTTCAATAACATTTCAATTAGTTCTTAGTTCACTAGTTCGTTCATCCGTTTAAGAACGACTCGAGACTCGAATGAAAACATCGGGAGTATTCTGGACTATTCATGGCTGTCCCGCTGACTGACCAGGCAAATTTAAACTCTATTCCAAGGTGACAGAGATACAATACCCTGAATGAAGTAGTGAAAGAAAACTAGTACTGAACTAAATTAACTAAATGAACTACTGAACTAAAAGAAAGATATAGTTCACCTTTCGGCGAATCTGACTGACCAGGCAAATTTAAACTCTATTCTAATGTGACAGAGATACAATACCCTGAATGAAATAGTGAAAGAAAACTAGTACTGAACTAAATGAACTACTGAACTAAAAGAAAGATATAGTTCACTGATTTAAAAAGATATGTACATATCTTTTCATTTTAGTGACACATTCTGCGCATGTCTACTGACTAGCTTCTACTGACAGAGGAGTGGGAGGTGATAGCGCGTGCTATTCTTGTTCGATCCCACTAAAATTGATTTTCAAGGCAAGAGTAAACCGGTTCTTGACTTTCGAAAATTCTTTTGACGATTTATTGAAATTGAAATTGGTTTGACACCACGTTTGTAGTATGAACTATGTATATTACATTAATTATTTATTATAATTTATTGATTTATTTCTGAAATACAGTGTTATCTCCGTGTAATGTCACTCGATTTAACGACAAACTCTCAAAGCGTCGAAATCAATTGGTTTTAGTTGGTTTAGCTTGTATTCCATACAATGGTACATTTTGAGTAATGTTTGTATAACCGGCTATCACTTACGTTTATTTTGTCGGTATTAGGCCGACATTTTGATTCAAATATGCCTTACGAAAGTTTTAATACAATGATACATTCCCTCCATTTAACGACCACTCTCTGTAACGTCATAAAAAGCACAGTCCCTTCAGTGCCGTTATATAGAGTTTACACTTTATATTTGACATATTGATTTGATATTTAGTGTTATTGTGTGACTTGTAACGGTCTTGTTATCAATAAATTTCTTTGACCTTCTTATCATAAATATTTTCTTCTCTCTAGCTGCAAATCGTGGGACAAGAACGACCCGATGCGCTTGCTCCGGCAGATGGTGGTGCGAGGTCTGCTGGCGGAGAAGCTGGTCGTCAACAACGATATAGCCAGCGCCTACGTCATACTGGGCCCGCAAGTTGATAAGTGAGTGCGACATGTTGTGGGACGAGTGTGCGTGTGTGAGATATTTAATTTGGGACTAGAACTTGTGTGTGAGTTGTGATATGTTTTTGGACAAGTATGTATATGTCAGAGAGAGAGAGATAGCAGCCAGCGCCACGTCATACTGGGCCCGCAAGTTGACAAGTGAGTGCGACATATTGTGGGACGAGTGTGCGTGTGTGAGATATTTAATTTGGGACTAGAACTTGTGTGTGAGTTGTGATATGTTTTTGGACAAGTATGTATATGTCAGAGAGAGAGAGATAGCAGCCAGCGCCTACGTCACACTGGGCCCGCAAGTTGACAAGTGAGTTAGACATATTGTGGGACGAGTGTGCGTGTGTGAGATATTTAATTTGGGACTAGAACTTGTGTGTGAGTTGTGATATGTTTTTGGACAAGTATGTATATGTCAGAGAGAGAGAGATAGCAGCCAGCGCCACGTCATACTGGGCCCGCAAGTTGACAAGTGAGTGCGACATATTGTGGGACGAGTGTGCGTGTGTGAGATATTTAATTTGGGACTAGAACTTGTGTGTGAGTTGTGATATGTTTTTGGACAAGTATGTATATGCCAGAGAGAGAGAGAGAGAGAGAGAGAGATAGCAGCCAGCGCCTACGTCATACTCGGCCCGCAAGTTGATAAGTGAGTGCGACATATTGTGGGACGAGTATGCGTGTGTGAGATATTCAATTTGGGACTAGAACTTGTGTGTGAGTTGTGATATGTTTTTGGACAAGTATGTATATGTCAGAGAGAGAGAGAGAGATAGTAGCCAGCGCCTACGTCATACTGGGCCCGTAAGTTGATAAGTGAGTGCGACATAAATAAATGATTCTTTCTTTCTTTACATATGAGTGTGCGTGTGTGAGATATTCAATTTGGGACAATAACTTGTGTGTGAGTTGTGAGATGTTTTTGGACAAGAGTGTATATGTCAGAGAGAGAGAGAGAGAGAGATAGCAGCCAGCGGATGGTTACCATGCCGGACTGCCAATCAGAAGGTTCCGATACTTTCACACTGCCGCTACTTTCAAACTTTCTCTAATGTACTCATTTTTTAAATATCATCAATTATATTATTAGTGTACGGCCAAATAAAGTTTTGTCTTCTATCCTCAGACTGATGTCAGGGAACCTCCGCATCATATTCCCCATGAAGGTAGATAAGAAGGAGAAGCTGGTGACGGCACCGAGCGCTGCCGCCGCGCCCCAGGAGACCCCCATACACGGCCTCATCAAGCGCTTACAGGAACGCTGCTACGCTGACTTGGTTGAAGCTTGCAGGTTTGTTTTTTTTTTAGTTAAACGGTTTGCCTCCACCTTCACTCTTCACTTACTTAGTTTGGCAATGAATTCCACCGGCAATGTGTGGAATTCAATTTTTTTTTTTTTTATACTTAATAGGCTTGCGCTTGTCCGCAACTCACCTGATGTTAAGTGATATTGCAGTCTAAGATGAAGCGCGCTTGCCTAGAAGAAACCGGTTCACTCTCGCCTTGAAGACAGTAAGGTTGTAGTTCAGTGGGAACAGGGATTCCGGCAAGATTCCGGCGGATTTTATCACCAGGCAAGCTGTGCTCAAATGCAAACCTATAAGTTGTAAAAAAATAACTAATCTAGCGGTTTTCAAGGTATGAGTGAACCGGTTTCTTCTGGGCAAGCGCGCTCCACCTCAGATCCCAATATCGCTTACCATCAGGTAAATTGCAATAAAGCACAAGCCCATTGAATGTTAAGATAACCGCCGACGTAAAAACATCGGAGTGCTATAAGTTTGACACAAACTGGAATACAGTAGTGTTTGGTACTGTATTCCAGTTTGTGTACTACTAAGCCAAATCATCTTTCAAAAAAACTATGTATTTACTAAAATATTCTAAAAATTATTAAATAAGTCTTAGTTTGTAGCATTATCGCATTCACTGTTTTGTTTGTTATACTGTCTTGTTAGAGGTTAAGTTTATTTTAAATTGCGAACTGGTTGAATCTGACTGCTTAGATTCAGGCCTCGCCTAGTTAAGTAGTCACAAGATAATAAGTAATGAAGAAGATAAAGATAAGAATATAAAGAATATTTATTTCAAAAAGATAATTATGCGTACAAATTACAAAAGAGAAAAAATACATACTAAAAAACTATACTTACAAATTACATTTTAATATGCTTGGTTTAGCCCTGAGCCCCGCGGGAAGACTCGGGGAGTTCCTGAGTTGCAGGGCGGCAGACGTCTTTATTTATAATTATACTAATCACTATTAAACTAATAATAAGTAAATTAGTAATAAGTTAGCAAATAAATATTTTTTATTTTTTATTACCAGAGAAATGGGTGAGGCGCGCGGCGCGTCGCTGGCGGCGGTGATGCCGGTGGCCGCCCTCAAGGCCATGTCGGTGAGCCTGCCCGAGAACTCGCTGGAGATGCTGAAGATACCGCACGTGACGCGCGCCAATCTCGACAAGTACGGCACCGAGCTGCTCAAGATCACCGAGGCCTATGCTGTCGAGAAAATGGGTAAGAGCTTCAACCGACTACATTAATACTTACATTGCAATCTGACTGCAGTGTGGTTCGATTTCATTATAACCTGACTACTTGGTAGTTAGACTACATAATATAGTATTTATGTATGTATTACAAATAGTAGTTCAATTCGTCAAGTTGTCGACTAATTCACCACGGACAAGAGCTCAGCTCTTAAATATTGATTGATTGATTGTAAGGTTGACCATTTTCTAGGTGGAAACGACTATATTCATTCAAATCCAACTACAGTGTAGTTCGATTTCATTATAACCTGACTATTTGGTAGTTAGACTACGTATAGTATTTATTTATTTATTATTTATTACAAATAGTAGTTGAATTCGTCAAGTAGTCGGCTTATGCACCACGGACATGAGCCCAGCTCTTAAATATTGATTGATTATATTGTGTGTGACCGTTTTCTACGCGGAAACGACTATAAATACATTCATATCCAACTACAGTATAGTTCGATTTCATTATAACCTGACTACTCGGCAGTTGGACTTCATATAGTAATTGAATTAGTCAAGTAGTCTGCTTGGTGGAGACTTATGTTAAGATCGAGTGGTGTGCCTAGTGAGACACCTATGTACAATAGTAGATGCGGACGGTATGATGATGATGCTGATGATAAATTACATTCTACCTTCAAGAAAACTGTTAATATAGGTTACTAAACATGTCATTTATCCAGGTCTCCTAATGCAATACCAAGATGAGCTGGAGCAAGAGAAGGTCCAGGAGAAGAATGACTTCAAAGAGCCTGGCTCCGACTCGGAGACGGACTGGGCGTCCGAGGCGCGCGCCGCGGGGCGGAGCTCCCAGGGGCGCAGTCCCCGTCGGGGGACCTATCGGGGAGGCGTCAGAAAAAGGTAGATAGATGACAAATTAATTATTTTTTTTTTAGCATTTATTAGTTAACAAGCTAAGTTTAATACAGATATAATATAAGATACTTTTCATTAGGTTCTTATTTTTTAAGTTTTGAAAAGTAATTAGTAATATCTAGCAGATCGTCCCGGCTTCGCACTGACTATAAAATAATCTAAGTTGCAAAGAGAAACAAAATATAGCCTATGTTACTCAGGGATAATGTAGCTTCTCAACGGTGAAAAAGTTATTCAAATCGGTCCTGTAGCTTTGGAGCCTATTCGCGTCAAACAAATAACAAATTAATCTTTTCCTCTTTATTATATTGGTATAGATGAATACATATATGTGTCTTCCGTGTCCGAATAAATTGCCTTTTTTCTTTCTTTCTTAGCACCTAGTAAAGAAAAAAGAGGCCTTTAATATATATTTCGCTCCAAGAAGTTATGCTATGATTTCCTATGCACACCAGACCTACATACGTATTTTCGAATGCACACTGTCTATGCAACTAGCTACAAAGATATGTATTATTATGGTAAATGTCATAAAAAGTTAAAACTATTTATAAACTTATTGACTCAGGCGTTACTTTGCGGAAACGTGCGGTTTTCAAGGCATGAGTAAACCGGTTTCTTCTGGGCAAGCGCGCTCCACCTTAGATCGCAATATCGCTTACCATCAGGTGCATTGCGATCAAGCGCAAACCCATTACGAGTAAAAAAAAACATATTGTAGATAGAAGAAATTCTGAAATATTTAGTGTACTTCCGATAGTTAGTACCGATATTATTATTAAAAGGCTGTTTGATCCCATTGTTGGGCAAAGGCCTCCCTACCCTCTTTCCATTTGTCCCTAGCGCTATTGTGGACCAATCCTCCAGGTGTTTGTCAAGCTCGTCGCTTCGCTTTTTTGGTTTGCCGCGAGGTCTTGTATTGGCCGGCGTCCATTCCGTAGCAATTTTTGGCCACAGATCGTCCGGCAGACGTGACCAGCCCAAGTACCGATAGTAGTACCCAAGTAGTCAATTCTGTACTTTTTTATTGTTTAAATGTATGTTCGCAGGTTCAAACGTAAAAAGACGTCAGCGGCGAAGACGAAAGCTGCGAGAGGCGCGGCATCCGGCGCCAGGGGACGCGGAGGCGCGGGGCGCGGGCGGGGGACGCCTGCGAAAGCCACTACTGCTAAAGCCGGTTAGTATATTTTAATCAGGTATCAGAATACTAGAGAGGACTGCTGATTCTCATACAATAAAGCGTGGCGCGGAAGTTTGCCATAATTACCGATGAAATCTAGATGGCGCTGCAAATCGTGCGTGCAGCCTAGCTGCTGCAAAATTCCACAACGTGCTGCAGTCACATAGTGATATAACGATAGTAGATTGCGAGACTCGCGGGAATTCGTTTCAAGAAAACTCGAATAAATGGCGCTACGTGTACACATAGTACTATTTTTGCAACAAGAGTTTGAGCGTCTATTATATTTGTTAGTCTTTGATATCTAGTCCGACTGCTAGTAACTCGCTGATCAATTATTGTGGCAACGTAGAATAACTGAAATAGGTGAGGTTCTTCACCGTGAAATTTAAATGTAGCTAACATATTTTTTTCTAACAAATTACGCAGGTACTATAAAATTGCCGATCGTCGTCTGAGTACTTACACACGCAATCAGATGGCGCTAGTAAAATTACCAAAATAACCATCAAACTTAGCGGAGAAATTCCGGAAAAATTCTGCTTAAGGATAGAAGAAAAAATGCAATTTCATTTTTTCTTTTATCTACGGATTTCCGCGAAAAAACATTTGAGCTAATAGGTTTGCACTGCCTTAGAAATTGATGGTCCTAGGTTCGTCGAGTATATAATGAATATTGCGCCGGCAGTTGACAAATTGACATTGATACATATCATATACTTTTGTTATGATATCATATTATTTGACATTGTAAACTGTTCACGTAAGGCAAAACCGTGTAAATTCTTTTATTTTATTACGATATACCGCGCCGTAACGGTTCTCTATTAAACATTGTAAACTGTTCACGTAAGGAAAGCACCGAAACTGTTGGACTCATTCCAACTTTTAATAATAAGTAAGTGTGACCGTTTTCTACGCGAACATATTATTTGACTTGTAACTTTGGTGCTATCAATAAGCATAAGCAGCCCACTATACGTTCCCACTGCTGGGACTCGGGGCCTTCTCTCATGAGGAGAGAGATATAGGCCATAATCCACCACGCTGGCCAAGTGCGGGTTGGCGGATGACACACGTCTTCGGATATTGTAATCCTCAAACATGCCGGTTTCCTCACGATGTTTTCCTTCACCGTAAAGCGAGTGCAAATCCACACATAACTTGAAAACAAGTCATTGCTGTAGGGCGGGGATCGAACCAGGGGTCGTCTGATTGAAAAGCAGACGTTATTACCACCGAGCCACACTCACACAAGGTGCTATCAATAAATGATTTGTATTTGTATTTGCAGGGTTTGCGGGTGGCGGGTCGCGGCTGGGCAGCATGCCGGTGCCGCGCGGCGGGCCGGCCCGCACGGTGCTCAACACGCGCCCCGGGGTCTTCGCGCCCTCCAAACTCAACCTGCTCTGAACATCAACACAAACAAAAACTACACATGAACAAACATTATTTTTTTAGTTAGATAGATCTGAGCTTGGCCACCAACTCGTCTGATGGTGAGCGAAACTTCGGCTGAAGATAGAAGACAAAATTAAATATTTAGTTAGTACTTCCGCTGTGATCCGAAATCCAAATTAAGACAAGTAAAGGAAAAATTAACTAAGACTAATTAAGATTAACGTAACCTTTCACAATTCGGAAATTCTTAACTCTACACGTGTTTCGCCTAACCACAAGGCATCATCAGGAGATCACTTGTCTTAATTTGGATTTCGAATCACAGCGGAAGTACACTAAATATTTAATTTTGTCTTCTATTTACAATGGATTTCCGCAAAGTAACGCCTGAGTCAATAAGTTATCGGCTGAAGATGTCGCACGTTGATCTAGAAAAAAAAACTATCATCTCTCGCCTTGAAGTCCGAGTTATATAAAGCCAAGCCAAGTCCAAGAAATGCAAGTTATATGTTTAGAAAACACAGTAGAAGAAAATCCGTTCTATTCCTTAGCAGTACGCACAATGAATGTGGAGCCAAATCGTTGCGTACGGATTTTTGTACAACAGCACGCGCCGGACGAATGCGATAAATGCTCAGTCGGGCGGTTGGTTCGATCCCCGAGATCGATCTTTAAAAAACCTTCAAATACACCGTTTACGCATCCTTAATGTTTTTTTTATCTGTTATTAGTTCGAAGTCCGTATATATGGGCAAAACATTGATTTTACAATTATATCGTTACATAAATAATAAGTCAAAGTTATTTAAAAATTAACTTCGTAATCGTCTGATAATAATCTTAAGAATTTATATACTGATTTTGACCCCAATCTTAATAGTATAGAATACATTGAAAGACTGTTCTGTGATTTGTGTATATATTATATTATTGAATGTAGTTAAGTATTTTATATCAGTTTGAAACTGGTTTTCAAAAGGTTTGTATTATATTTTGCTAATTTTCCTTATAATTAATTGTTTATCTAATTACCTTTATTTTGTTTTATATCTTAAAAATGCTATCTTATATTAATTTGTTGAAAAAAAAAATCGCTAAGTTGTGTTTGATTTTGATTGCTTTTCTTTAATTTGGTAAAATGTTTACGATCTTTTGTGAAATAAACTTGTTAATTTGCTGAATTTTGGAGTTTTCATTGTTGAAGCCTTTAACTGTATTGGTAAAATCCTGTGCTAGTTTCTAGAGTATTATTTATAGGTTGGTTGAGACTTATCATCAAAGATCATTTTTCATAGTTTTTTTTTATCCTTCTCCACCTTTTATAGTTTCATCGTTAAAAATCATAAACGGTTGAAATTATTGAAAAAATAGCTAACCGTCTTAAGCTCAACCCTAAGAATATTGGTACCACTAAGACTTATGAATTAGAAAAATAATCTT
Organism: Mellilla xanthometata; assembly: GCA_035578125.1. Classification (NCBI taxonomy): domain Eukaryota; kingdom Metazoa; phylum Arthropoda; class Insecta; order Lepidoptera; family Geometridae; genus Mellilla; species Mellilla xanthometata. The sequence continues at coordinate 1,551,413 of JAPUBQ010000015.1, read as the reverse complement.
TTAAAAAGACAGTCTTGTGCATGGTCACCCATCCAAACACCGCCCGCATCGACCGTTGCTTAGCTTCGATGATCGCGTCAGACCACCTTAGCTAGCCGAGCTACAGGCGCTTTAGTAATGTCTTCTTATGACATTGTTATTATTTTTATAATTTCATGTTAGTTCCGGCAAACAAAAGAAGTATGTATAATAACTGAGTAAATAAATAAAAATATTATTTTTGATTAATAAATAAAACAAAAAAAATCTTTTAAAACTTTGTTTTATTTTCGCAATAGTTAGTATTACTTCTGCAGTTTAGTTTTACTTCTGCACGTGTATGATGATCTTCATGGCGGCGCCGCTCTTGGCCAGTTCCAGGGCTTCCTTGGACTTCTCCAGCGGGAAGTGGTGAGTGATGAACTTCTGCAGCGGGATGGTGCCGCTGGAGACAGCAGCCAGGGCCGCCGGGTAACTGAATAGGATAATAATATGTTTTTTCATTACTCATACTCTGAAAGTAGGTCTGAAGTTGCCTCAGGAGAGGGAGAATTGCTTTCAACTGACAGCTGTCAAAATATAAAAAAAACTAGTTCTTTTTCCCATAACTGGAACATGGTTCAATAACTATGTTCCAACCTTCTATACTGCCATGTATAATATGGAATATAATAAATCACTCACGGCTGGTTAGCCCCATACTAAACCATTTCTAGTCTGTATTATGGGTGCTAACACAACTGACAACATACGTAAGATCTAGGTACTCTCACATGTACATCTCCTTGGTTCCCTCTGCTGTATCGATGTCTGGATACCCCTGGTTCAGCACTTGTAGGTTCTGGATCCCAGCAGGGCCGTTAAGCCGACAGCGAGAACGGAGTCAAGCTGTGTTCGATCTCGAAGAACTAGACCGCCGCGCACTGACTCTGAGATCCTACCGACTGCGCCATTACGAAGGCTGCGGCCGAGGATCGCAAAAGAAAACCAAAGATAATTTTAAGAACTAAGATTTATTTAATTTAAAATTACAATTTACTTAAATGTAGACTACGACTAACTCATTCGATGTGTGAACAAGAAGTGCTTAAATCTATAACGACGGCCGCTGGCGATGCGAAGTGCAGCGTCGGCATTCCCACGATGTATTGCTGGGAACCAGAGCTACGTCAGCGAGACTCGAGCAGCGTGGTTGTGTAACACATTTCGGCGAGTGTGCGACTGAATTACATGACGTGATTCCCCCCACCCCCTTCCACTATCGAACGAGTAGGGAAACTCCAAGGCGGCATCGGTTTACGGTTGAGGTGCCCAAGGCACGCACAAAGCGTTTTGCATCCACCTTTGTTGTCCGAACCGCCAAACTTTGGAATTCCTTGCCGAATTCCCTGTTCCCCAATGACTACAATCTAGCGATTTTCAAGGCGAGAGTGAACCGGTTCCTTCTAGGTAAGCGCGATCCACCGTAGACCTCAATATCACTTACCATCAGGTGAATTGTGGTCAAGCGCTGACCTATTCAGAGTAAAAAAAAAACATAAATACTTTATATCGGTACATATTTAACACACAGACCGACAGCCCAGAAACAAAACTTACGTGTTGACAATCCTATAAGATCCCTTGACGTCGACCTCCCGCAGCAGCGCGGGCGTGAGGGGGACCTCCACCGTGTCCTCTCCGATACCCACCACCAGCACGGTCCCTCCGGTCGCGGTCACCTGCCATCATGGAAATGCTGACGCTTAATACTAATCACTAAGAAACAAACCGACGGACGATCCCAGATGTCGCGCAGAAAAATGCTCGAAATTGTGGCGTCTCTGTCGCACTTCATCGCCCGCTACCAATCAGAGCGCTTATTTAATATTGAAGAATTTTAGGAAGGTAGGATGTGGTCGTGATGATGACGAGTAAACTCACGTTCATGGCGACTCGCTGCGCCTGCGCATAGCCGCACGCGTCGATGGTGACGTCGGGCGCGGCGCCGAGCGCCGACACGATGCTGCGCGCGATGTGTGCGTCAGTGTGCGTGCGTGACGTCAGCAGCGTGTGGTCGGCGCCCAGCGCGCCCGCTGTCTCCAGCCGGGACTCTACCACGTCTGCCAGAGAGAGAGAAAGATATACAGTTATGATCTTTAGGCAGTAGTCCCAACAACAGCGAGTAAACGGTTTGCTATCGACTATTTTCTCGCTCAAGAAACGTTCAATAGATATAACATTCCGTGTAAATAAAAGAGATGCACATACAAATAGTTGATCGCTGACTGTTCACACTACCAGTGACGACTCGCTTTACTAGTTTTATCGCTTAAGCGACGAGCTTTAAAAAAAAACTCTCTCAGCAATACTCGTTCAGCGATACTCGCCCGCTTCATCATTTCTATACAGTGCGGCATTGAATGGCGCACGAGGCGAGTGGCGCGAGTAATCGCTCGTCGCACTTACACACTCGCTTATAGCCCGGCGACAAAACTATCGAAACTACACTCGCTTCCCGCTGATCGCTAACTCGTTTATAGTTTCTAGTTCTACTCGTATTCAGAGGCGCTGGTAATGTTAACTAACGCAAAACCTTTTATGTACGTATGTTTGGATAAACAACTTTGGAAATGGTTAATGCGAGGAGCGGAACCACATCCCGCTCTTTCCAGTGAAGTTTTAGTCGGTTGTGATGTCCTTGTGGCATCGAGCCCGACATACCCCACCCACCTCCTCGGTGGTGGGCAGGCATAAATGCATTTCCTCAAGTAAAAAAACAAAAGGCTAGCAGCGCGTACTATTTTGCCTACTTATGTTTTTAGGTCGCCTGGGCTATAGATACTTATTGATTTTTTTTTTGATTTTTCAAACTTCTCTATTAACATAAAATAAATACAAAGTATGTTCACACAGCGTTATTATGACTAATGTAACATTTAATCTTATGATCTAGTGTTTTGCAGGCTAATATCACCTATTTTAACTTATGTCTAACTATTGTAGGTTGAGTTTTACTTATTGATGACTAGGAATATATTAGGTAATAGTTCTAAGATAGTGGGCCACAGGTGAACCTAAATAATGAAATGCGATTTGGTGAGGCGCGGTTTATTGGAACATTGTTGCTCTTACTTTATATCTTATACTAAAACTTATGCTATGGCTATTCTAACAGGCGTTACATAGGTAGCCCCTACACGTTTATAACAGGTAAACTGACCTGTGATGAGTATCGTGCCGGCCCCCATGGCTCGCGCGGCCATGGCTGTCAGGATGCCGATGGGGCCGGCGCCCATGATAGCCACCTTAGCCCCCAGCGGGATCCCGGCGCGGTTACACGCGTGTATGGCAATGGCCAGAGGCTGCACCGCCGCGCCCTCTTCCATTGAAATATTGTCGGGCATCCTGTAATAATAGTTAAAATAGTATTTCCTAGTGAAGCGGTGAATTACGTTACTCCTATGTTGTCCATTTAAACTCGTACTACCGCTTTGTTGAATACCGTTCTATATGAAACCCACAGAAGAAAAATCGCCGTATTGTTTACAGACAGTGTTATAGTGTAGTCATTCAATACTAAAATATGTTTGCTTGTTTAGCAGTACCACTGATCAGATTATACTAGAGAGGATTGCCGATTCCCATACAATAAAGCGTGGCGCGGAAGTTTACCTTAATTACGGGTGAAACTTAGATGGCGTTGCAAATCGAGGGTGCAGCTTAGCTGCCGCCAAATTCCGCAACGCGCTGCAGTCGCCTAGTGATATAACGATAGTAGTAACGTGACCCCACTGAATTCGTCAAGAAAATACTAATAGATGGCGCTACATGTATCGAATGATACTATATAAATTGCGTGAGCCGATTGAAGTCATTTCAAGAAAATATTAATAGATGGCGCTACTAGTATCATTCGATATCATCGCAGTACGATTCTCAACAAAAGGTCTATGGCAGTACTCACTTGTGACAGAAGTCGGCGACATGTTTGTAGTAACGCGTCAGGTTGCCGTTGACGCCCATGGAGGAGCAGTAGCGCGGCGTGGGGCACAGGTTGTAGCGGCCCCGCTTGCACTGCGAGCACGCGCGGCACGGCTGCGTCGGCTCGATGGCCACGCGGTCTCCGGGGGCCAAGTTGCTCACTGCACTGCCCACCTGGGGGCAAGTCTCTTATTGAGGACAATGGTTACATTACTACACTACACCTTCCACCGCCAGCTTTAAGACTAGACTCAGGGTTTGGCTATTAGATAAAACTTTTTATAATATTAATGATTATCTAGAAAAGAAAATTGACATTTAATTCATATCATTTACTATTGTAATGATATTATATTAGGTACTAGAATTAGATGTGACCCTGTCATCCGCGCAGGACGTCACCGCCAGTCGCAACAGAATACCAGCGCCGGTAGCCACACGCCGCCGGCATTTGCTGAGTTGCGACTGTATTGCGGCAAACTAAGGTGTTTTATTTTTATGTATACGTTTGTTTTAGGTTTTGTGTTTGCCAAAATAAAAATTATTTTTCTTTTCTTTCTTTCTTTCAATTGACATTTGATTAATATCATATACTATTATGTAATGATATTATATTATTAGAATTAGAAGTGAAAATTGACATGGATACATATCATATTTTTTGACTTGTAACTTTGGTGTTATCAATAAATGATTTGTATTTGTACTTTGTCGAAATGGGGGTCAATACTGCCGACTGTGCTTATTAAGAATTTTAAATCTTCTATCGGTTGAGTGTACAAATACAAATTACAAATCATTTATTGATAACACCAAAGTTACAAGTCAAGTAATATGATATCATTACAAAAGTATATGATATGTATCCATGTCAATTTTCAATTATATTCTAGTACTATAATATCATTACAATAGTATATGATATTAATCATAATGTAAATTTTCACTACTAATTCTAGTATCTAATATAATATCAATAATCTTATATATAAAATTTCCGTGTCACAGTGTTTGTTACCGTACTCCTCCGAAACGGCTAGACCGATTCTTTCAAAATTTTATATGCGTATTCAGTAGGTCTGAGAATCGGCTACTGTATATTTAGTTTTTTTTTTTTTTTAATGCAAAACAACGTTTGCCGGGTTAGCTAGTATCATATAATAATATAATCAATAGTAAAAGTATATATTGTGCAGACCATTAAATAGTGGAACTCTTTGCCGGAATCCCTGTTCCCTCTGAACTGTAACCACTGTCTTCAAGGCGAGATTGAATCGGTATCTTCTAGGCAAGCGCGCTCCACCCTAGATTGCAACATTAGGTGAGTTTCGATCAAGCGCTTGCCAATCCATCGTAAAAAAAATAAATAAAAAAAGTGACCTTGACGACCGTCCCGGCCCCCTCGTGGCCGATGACGATGGGCTCGGTGATGCGGTCGAAGCCACACTTCCCGGAGCTGTACAGCTTCACGTCGGACCCGCAGATACCCACGCACGATACCTCGATCAGCACCTCTGAAATATCATCATCATTACATTTAATGTTTGCAGCATACTGACAGTGCTCTGTGCAGGCGATGCATGGAGGCAGAGCAAACGGTCAAGCATGTGCTTTTGGAGTGCAGGAGCTTGACGAAACAGCGAAGAAGAAGACACAGAGAAGAATTCCTCGGGACACCGAGGACGCTGCGGGAGGCCTGCGCCGGCGTACGCGAGCTACTGGCCTTTTTCAGCGAAATCGGCTGGCTGGATTAGTAACCGCCAGTCGGGATTAATTTTAAGATTTTTGTACTAGTTTTATTTCTTATTCATAAGTCTGTGTGAAAAATAAGTAAATTGTCGTCGCCTTAAGCTAATAAAACAGACAATTACATATGTATGGACTTACCGTTTTCCGATATTTCTGGAACTGGCCATGGTTCCTGAAAAACAGTTTATATAACTTATAAATAAACTTTTCACTCCCATAACATATAATAATTATGTATCTTCACCTAAACTCTTAAAATTCGTCGCGCGGGCCGCTTGAGGCCGCGCAGAGTCCAACATCTAGTATACCTTATACGCATAAATATAAACTTACATTCATAAAGACGATTATAAGGGCCATATCTCGATTATACAGTTTTTTATAAAACAACTTTAAGAATATTTATACTAGGAGCCGCAGAAAAGCTAGTTAGAAATAAGCCTGATTTAAAAAATCTATTATTGTTTTTTTTAACCAGTATCATATTAGTAAATTTTTAAATTCACTTTAAGTTCCCACTGCTAGGACTCAGGGCTTTCTCTCGTGAGGTGAGAGAATAGGCCATAATCCACCACGCTGGCCAAGTGCAGGTTGGTGAATGACACACGTCTTCGGATATTGCAGTCCTCCAACGTGCCGGTTTTCTCACGATGTTTTCTTAAAATAATAAAAGTTAATGTTGCAAATCCACACGTAACTTGAAACAAGTCATTGGTGTGGGGCCGGCATTTGAACCAGGGGCCAATTCCGATTGAAAAGCAGACGTTTGTACCACCGAGCCACACTCGCTTTGTAAATAAATGCAAGGCATTTGCGAAAAATCATGCAAAATCTGCAAAAAAACTTACGATTCTAAGGTCCATAGGCCCGTGAAGCACTGCTGCGTAATTATCCGTCATGTTCAATCCGATGTTTCCGTGCGAACTGAGCAGTTTAACTCACTGTGTGATAACGGGAATTAAAAACAATGAATTTATACAAATATTTTGTAATATAAACAAGATAAAACTTATTTATACAAGAGATTTGTTCCTACGTGATAATTATGCTGTTGTAATTATGCTGTTGTTAAGTACCTACGTTTCTTGTTCTCTTCTTGTTATCTTAGAGTTTGTATAGAGATAAAAAAAAACTGTAATAGTTATTTGTAAGTAAAGTTTCAATATATAAGTACCTACTTCCCTTCCTACCCAAAAACATAAAAATATGTGCATGAGAATACCAACTAAAACTGATTAAATCAAACGCTCAAACGAAACCTATTCTCTCTCAATTTGAAGATCTCAGGATGGTACTCAGATGTTCTCAGGAAACAGCCTCAGGCAGAGAATTCCAAAGCTTCGCCGTCCTCACTATGAATGTTGAGGCGAAGCGCTTTGTGAGAATCTTCAAAAAGTTACCTGAATAAAATATGTTAAAATAGATAGATAAACACTTACAATACAATAAAATTACAGAGTTTATACCTTATCCCTAAGAACGATCAACAGTTAGCGGTACCTACTATCTAGGTATTTCAAGCGGTTCTATCCGAGTTTAAAAGTAGCCAATGTGTTAATCCGGAATGTAAGCTGTCTTCATGCTAAATTACATAAAAAAAAATTGAAAGTTCGCTTCAGGTGATGATGAGAAAACAAGAACTGTCAATATTTGCTTATTGGCTCGATTTAGTACCGAACAATGAAATTGGGAACGATTAACTGGAACGTATACTGGGCTATAGGTAACTATCGCAAATCTTTCTAAGGGTGGAATTAGTGCATATCGACAAATTATATATAGACAATATAATTTGTCTAAGGTTCAGAGAAACAACATTTGTTTAATGACTTTCGGAAATTCAAAATTTGCTATTTGTTCGATGATTGGCGATAAAATGTACAGAGCAAATCAAATAATTTATCCCTTATCAAATAAATAAATTACCCTAACTTAGAGCAAATCAAAATACGCCTAATTTATTTTATTGGCTCTATACATTCATATCTAAAAATATCTGATGCCCCCTGTCAGATATTTTTGCCAAGATAAAGATCAGAATGGCGTTTGTCGAGATAATATCTTTATTAATATGTATATTAACAAACATCTTTTTCAAATTGTTCCAAATAAATCAGACTCCTTCTCTGCTGGATCTCATATTGGTAAATGAGGAAGGTTTAATTAAAGATGTTTCTCATAATCCTCCGGTAGGAAAGAGTGACCATTGTGTGTTGGAGTCATAGACAAAAGAAAAAACTGTCTACGGTTGGAGTTCAGCATTCAGCTACTTATACTAACAAATGTCAAAAATTATATTAGTCAAAATCATAATTATACTTAAAAACTATTTGAATGTCAATGTTTGGCATTTATAATTATACTACTTGGCACAACGATGGCACGGCAGCACATGCAGGCGGGTCACCCTGCCCAACAGAGCACTGTCGACCCTATCAGCTATAAGGTTTAGGTTAGGTAGGTGTTGGTGCTGCCCCGCACCCGCCGCATCAGGGAGGCTACTCGCTTGCGCATGATTGCGTGGAAGCCGTCTACGCGAACCTCTGCAAACATACCTGACGCACTGCAATAGCGTGCAATAGCGCGTAATATATAAACTGCTCTTATATAGATGTGTCATGTAAGTATTTCTAATATTAGGTTCTTTATGGCCGTAAACCTTATAAAATAAAACACCAGTATGTAAAATAGCAAAAGTATAATTTATATTTTCAAATATTCAACAACTAACTAACATTATTTTAACAATTTTATGATGAATGACTAAAACTGACTACTGAGATGGATTACTATTTACAATTTATATAAAAAGTACGTTATACAATTACTATGACCAATTATACTGGAGCAAAACCATGAATGTATATTCTGTTTAAATCGGATACGGACAATTTAATAAAAAAATGTAGTTTCTAGAAATGATTTCTTAATGACTTTAACCGTTTAATGTTAAGAATTTCTGACAGCTGACGCTTTTTTTAATGATGACTTTAGTTTAGATAAACAACGAATATTCTAGCACTTTAAGAAACTCGTGGAAAAAAATCGAATCACCGTACATTTTGTAGCGCGGTCAAGATTTTTATATAGAATAGCTGTATTATTTCCGCGAAAGTCGTCGAACAAAAGTTGTTTTTCTAGACGTATTAAAGTCATCTTTAAAAAAGGCTTTGCGTCAGCTACGGTAAACCCTGTATCACGCTTAAATTGTTGATGGTTTTGCTCCAGTACATTAAGATCAGAAATATAATATCAAAAGCTTATTTTTAATTATAAAAAAAACATTACAACCCTGTTTACGTTTTATTACATAATTTATTTGACGGACGCAAACTGTTGCATATTTTTTGAGTAAAAAATTCAATGTTATTTTTATAAATAACTTATTGACTCAGGCGTTACTTTGCGGAAATCCATTGTAAATAGATGACAAAATTAAATATTTAGTGTACTTCCGCTGTGATCCGAAATCCAAATTAAGACAAGTAAAGGAAAAATTAACTAAGATTAATTAAGATTAACGTTACCTATCACAATTCGGAAATTCTTAACTCTGCACGTGTTTCGCCTAACCACAAGGCATCATCAGGAGATGCTTACTCTTCGAACGACAAGTCGAGTACCCTCGACTACACGCGGAAGTACACTAAATATTTAATTTTGTCATCTATTTGTTATTTTTATGTTTTAATAACTCTGATTTTTTTTTAAAACAAGATAAACGTAATAAAATAATATATAATAAGCAATAAAGTAGTAACTTTTACACGAAAAGTTAATTCCTTTTTTTACTATGAGGCCAGCATTGCACATATCTGGGGCTTAATGAAAGTTTTGTACGGAACGGCTGTTTTTGACGTGACAACGTCTTAAATTAGGTTGCGGCTGGGAGTCACTTATGAAAAAGTGTAACGCCCGGTAACGTTACGATGAGTCACCGAACGAGAGAGAGGCCCGCCGAATGCCTTGCGTCTCTCTCCCACTCAACTATGATCGGTCTGCCGCGCGCGCAGCACGCGGCAGACGTTGTCACGTAAAATCTTCGCCCGTAAAACCGACTTTACAGGCAACCATTTTTTTTTTGCGTTTTTAGCAAATAATACATTTCCTTTCGGCTTGTACATTTGATATATAAAAGTTTTTTATTACTAAAGAAATAACATTAAAAATATCGTTATGTTCAAATTTGAGCAATCGAAATACGAGTACAAATAACATACCCTGACAAACTAAAAGCTTAGATGTTAAGAAAGTAAACAAATTAAATTAAAAGAAAAACACAATTTAACAAAGTACCATGTAGGTAAGTATTTTCTTGATACTTAGTACATACTCGTTCATACTTATCTTTGAAAAAGTATAAGATTTACTGTTGTGGAATACATCAAAGGGTAAAAATGCTTTAAAATATTTCTTATTTGTACACTTAAATTAGTTACGTATTTAAACAATACAAATCCGTATTCTTTTAATTAAATGAATGAAAAAAAGATACACCAACCACGACATACATATTACCATTTTACATTAAAATTGCACGTTGAAAAACAGTTTCGTATAAGTACTTAAATAATACGTCGAAAATGTAGGTAGCCCCGCGAAAATTTAAAAATTTGGCACTGTTTTTATTAAATGAAGCTCCTTAAAACTCCACCAATTATAAATTTCATATTTTAACATCAAAATCCTGTATTTTCAACTTTCTTACTCCTACGCTGCTAAAAACATCTTTACAAGTTCTAGAAAATTCTACAAACTGAAAGTTCTAGATTGTTTTAGAAGTAGGTAGGATTATAACTGCATAATATTTTTTATTGCGTTCCAAGGTTCTAGGTTCCTGAATATCCAATATTCTCACTTCTGAAGTCTACAGCTACAAAAAATGATAAACTGTTTAACTGTTCTAGATTTTTCTAGAATTTGGAACATTTCATACTGTCCCTAGAACGCACACCTATTCAGAATTTGCGACATTTTCACACCCAAATTCTACAATTTCTATAAAACTCTACAAACTCTTTACTCCTATCTCCTAGATCGTTCTAGAACTTGGTAGGGTTGTTAGCGTCTCTAGGCTGTACATGTATCATGACCTTGATGCCCTCCCCCCGGCGGGCGACCTCGTAAGCCTCGAGGGTTTCTTCCATGGAGAAGTGGTGGGTGACCAGGGGTTTCACGTCCACTTTGCCACTCGCTACCATCGATAACGCGATGGGGTACCTGCAACCAAACACATAGTAAGTATACATTGAAAATTAAGGTTTTCAAAACTATTCATAGTATTTCGTTATAAATTCACCTCTTTATTTTACTTATATAAATAAACTAGCAGATCGTCCCGGCTTCGCACGGGCTATAAAATAATTTAGGTTGAAAAGAGAAACAAAATATCCTATGTTAATCAGGGACGTATGTAGAGCTGATTGCCAATCTTCATTAGTTGTAGAGGCACCATAAGAAGAAGAAGGATCAGGGATAATGTAGCTTCCCAACGGTGAAAGAATTTTTCAAATCGGTCCAGTAGTTTCGGAGCCTATTTGCGTCAAACAAACAAACAAAAATCTAACTTTTCTTCTCTTTAATATCGGTATAGATTTCAGTAGGTAGAAATGAATGTTAAATACTCAAAACGAAAACTAAACAAATAACCCGTCCTTGACAGTTCCTGGTGCAAAGGTACCTGAAGCTAATAGGAATACCCAATAAAGGCGCAAAATAGCACATGTTGAAAATCATATAAAATCCTGCCTAAATTGTATTATTAGTAAATGATTTATCGTAGAAAAAAATTGCAGTCATCAGTTATATTAGCTTCAAAACACAATTACGTAAAATTTGCCCAAAGTTTATATTTTGAAAAATACTCGTTTGAAAATTGAAAAATGTAGTAACTCTGAAAGTAATAAATATATTACAACAAATTTAACTTTTTTTGTATGTAATAATCTCTAGAACTTATAATTCCAATATATTTAGTTGGTGAAACTTCGACTTGCGGGCGGCAGGCGCATCATTTAAACTTGTATGGTGCTACTGAACTTAGTACAATAGGGCCAATAGGCGTTATGCTGGTGACTTACTCGTTGACGTATCGGAAGATGCCCCGGATGTCGACCTCCCGCGCGAGCGCGCCCGCCAGCGGCACGGTCTGCTCCACCGCGCCCATTCCCACCAGCACCGCCACGCCGCCTGACTTGGTCGCCTGAACACACAGACAATACCTCATCTTATAAACATTAACAACTTTATTTTATACTAGCAAACCCAGCGAAGTTTCGCCACAAAGTTGAAATTTTCCCTGAATGTTGTTGCTACAAACCTCACGGAGCTCGAGACCTTTCCAACGAATGCAAAACCGTGGAAATCGGTTCGTTCGGAAGGAAAACCCGACTTATTTTTATATTTTACGAGTATAGATATGCATATAATATATTTTTTTTATATAAGCTGTACATTCTAAATTAGACTGTTTTTGTTTTTGCGATTTTCACAAAACCGGCCTCAGTATATTTCCGCTTTGAAAAATCACTAAATGTTTCTGATTTTCTTCCATCTGTACAGTATTGTACTGCCCTTTACGTAAATAATACTAGCTAATATTACTAGCAATTACTAAATCGCATACACCAAGCAATCAATAATAATAAGTCATATTGTTCATACAAATTATGTTCGCGAGATGTGCTAGTAATTATTATTATATTTAAATGTCATTATTATTTACTTGCAATGATTGGTAACTACAATTACTAGTAATTATAATATTATTTACTCGTAATTATGAGATACTCGTAGTGTTTATTTAATCTTCACTATTTGTTACTCTGCCTAGTACAAGAACCAAGGACCATATTAAATACAGACAACAGAAGAGGAAAGACGGTAGGCCACCTTATATGACATGACAATTTCATTAGATAGAAGCCAGAAGAGGAAGAGGAAGACCTAGAAGATCATATTTAGACCAAATTAAGGAGAAGGCGAAAGTCATGTCGTATAGGGAGGTCAAGGATTTGGCCGGAGATAGAATTACCTGGAAAAAACTCCACAGACAAGAGCCCAGCTCTTAAATATTGAATGAATGAATGAATTTGTTACTCGTAATTCATATTTACTCGTAAAACTGATTAATATTGTATCGTACCAGCATGGCCAATCTGACAGTCGCCTGCGCACCGCTAGCGTCGAACGACCGGTCGGGCATCCCGTCCATCTTCTGCTCTATTTGTTTGGCGAGATCGTTTTCGTTGGATTCGCGGCTCACGAGGATGGTGTGCTCTGCGCCTAACTTCTTAGCGAAGTCCAGACGGGACTGGAGTACGTCTGGAAGAAGGAAAAAGTTATAGAAGAAGTTTATCAAAGAGACTATACGGGTCCAAAAACCGGTCCGGGGGCATCGAAGGGTAACATAGACAGTGTCAAAAAAATTATCATTTTTTCTCCAAATCGGATCGAGTGTTAAAGACGACAGCGTTGAGAAAAATTGTGTTTATGGAAAGTGAAAATGTTTAAGTTTATATTACCATCTTCCAGCACTATGATACTGCAGATATTATCTTGCATGATAAAGCATTTCCAAGTGATCTTTAATTTGAAATATATTATACTTATGTATAATATATTAAGGAGTTGTACAAAAGTATGGATTCCGCCATTTTGTAACGGCGTCATCTTAGGTCGATTTTCATCAACATAATATAAGAACACTCTCGACTAGCAAATCTCTCGTACAAAAAAAAACTAACTCAAAATCGGTTTATTCCAGGCGCTACGATGCAAAAAACACACACATAGGCACGTAAAAACGCAAATCTTCGAAGTTATTAGAACTTCGAAGATTTGCGTCGGGGTTTAAAACAATTAGTCAAGTGCGAGTCGACCTCGCGCTTTAAGGGGTTTTAGGGGTACCATTATGTTAAACACGTTAAATAAAAAGTTTATTTTAATTTAATTTTATTTTTTCGAAAGTAATATACATAAGTATATATGTTCCGTGTAAATTTCAAACGTCTACCTGTTACCGTTTTTGATATACTCGTATAGCAAATATACGAAAAAACACGTTTATTGTATGGGGAATACAGAAAATAGTAAGGGGGTAGGTAATAAAAAAGGGGGCTATTTTACCTTTTAGGGACGAAGCTCTAAAAAAGAAATGTGCAAGTCCCTTACCGGTGATGAGCACTTGTTTGGCTCCGTACGCCTTGGCGGCGAGCATGGTGAGCAGGCCGATGGGCCCGGCGCCCAGCACCAGCACGCTGTCCCCGGCCGACACGCCGCCGCGCCGGCACGCGTGCACGCCCACCGCCAGCGGCTCCAGCAGCGCGCCCTCCTCCATCGACACGTGGTCGGGCAGTCTGGGACGGGGCGGGGACCGAGTTAGTATTGACGCGAAGTTTCCAGGATAGTGTCCTTAAGAGTAGAATGTCAGTGGAGAAAATTGTAGCGCTTTTTTTTGACGTGACAACGTCTTAAATTAGGTTGCGGCTGGGAGTCACTTATGAAAAAGTGTAACGCCCGGTAACGTTACGATGAGTCACCGAACGAGAGAGAGGCCCGCCGAATGCTTTGCGTCTCTCTCCCACTCAACTATGATCGGTCTGCCGCGCGCGCAGCACGCGGCAGACGTTGTCACGTACAATCTTCGCCCGTAAAACCGACTTTACAGGCAACCATTTTTTATCCTTGATAGGTTAGCGTTTGACTACAGCTAGCCTGATGTTAAGCTGCACTGCAGTCTACGGTGTGGCACGCTTACCTAGAAGATACCTATTAACTCTACTTTTGAAGGCCCCCGGATGATACCTCTCAGGGAACAGAGACTCAGGTAGTGAGTTCCAAGCTTTAGCTTTAGTAGCCACTCAATTATTGCCGACTTTTTAATTAACCTCTGCCAATCTTTTGAGAACATTTTCTATCTCTAGATTATATGCATCTGCATTTATATCTCTAGATTATATCCCATTTTCTAACAACTTCTTGTTTTTGAAAGATTTTTCTGACAAATTGGTCAAGTACTCGTAATTGTAGAGATATAAAGTAACAACTTATATTTATATTATAGGATCTAACTAAGACAGTTTTTTAAATAAATGTGTTTGTTTTACACTATTTCCTAATCTATTTATTACTCTTTACTCCTAGGCATTAATATACCAGCAGGGCGCGTGAGCGACACTCTATCCTAGATGGAACATACCTAGTATGGAACAACTGGTTCTCAAGGTTACAACAGACTGTTAGGTTAGGTCAACAGGCTGTTAGGTGTTAGGTCAACAGACTGTTTAGTGCTAGGACCAGACTGTTAGGTGTTAGGTGCTAGGAACAGACTGTTAGATGCTAGGAAAGCACTAGAAAATTCCCAACGACCGTGCTATGGCTATATATATATATATTTCTCATAATGATAATAATAACCTTGAACAGAGGATCCAGAGTGACTGTCTCTTTTATGCTGATGATTTAAAGATATTCCGTTCTATTGGAAATTCAGATGATTGTGTTATATTGCAGAATGACATAGAGGCTGTTAATGAATGGTGTCATATTAACAGAATGTACCTAAACATAAATAAATGTTTTGTCATATCTTTTACCACAAGACATCTCAAACACACGTTTAATTATTCAGTCAATGGTTCTTGCCTATATCGCAAAACCGATGCGAAGGATCTAGGTATTATTTTTGACTCACAATTATCATTCAGAACCCATTATGACTATATAGTTAATAAGTGTCACCAGCTGCTAGGTTTCATACTTAGAATTACTAAATCTTTTAAGGATCCCACTAGCTTATTGCACTTATATAGAAGTTTAATTAGACCTATTGCTGAGTATGGCTCGATAGTGTGGTCACCATATTACATAACTCACACAAATAATGTAGAACGTATACAACGTCGGTGCATGACTTCGGTCTGCCGTCGCCATGGCTTGATACGCAAATTTCCCGAATACGAAGATCGCATTAGTTATTTCAAGTTAAGCCTGCTCTCCACTAGGAGACAGATTGGTGAGCTGCTATATCTTCATAAGGTTATTCACTCGAACGTGGACTGCCCGAGTCTGCTTAGTTCTATAAGCTTTAATTTCAGCCCTCGGCTTAGAAGCAAAAAGCAAAAATCTAAACTGTTTCACACTAATAAACTGTATAAAAACAACGTTTCCAGTAATAGTCCTATACAGCGCATGTGTCGCTCATATAACGAGCTGGTACTCAAATGTTGTGACGCCTCAGATAACAACCAATGTAAGACTCACATTACTGAACTGGATGTATTTAGTAACAGTCTCAGTCAATTTAGAAATAATATAAGTTATAGGTTAAATTGTTAAATTGTTTTAGTACTTAAGATTTCCCCTTTTTTATGTATATATGAACCTTCCTTATTAAGTTTACACTAGCATGCTGTGTACTCTTTTTTGGATTGCAGACTTGTTTTTGTTCTTTTAGTTTAGTTATATTAAAATGAATGTTTGTAATCTGTCTGAGTGCCTAATAAATAAATAAATAAATAATATTTTCCTTCACCGAAAGCTCGAGCTCATTCGCGGGTATCGAACCCAAGAGCAGCGGGTCGTGAGGCGGCCGCACTCACTTGTAACAGAAGTCAGCCGCGTGCTTGTAGTAGCGCACCAGGTTGCCGTGGTAGGGCGGCGTGGCGCAGAAGGCCATGTCGGGGCACAGGTGGTAGCGGCCGGTCTTGCAGAACTCGCAGTAGCGGCACGGCACGCCCGGCTCGATGGCCACGCGGTCGCCCTCCTTCACGTTCTTTACCTTGCTTCCCACCTGGAATACAATTGTTTTGCATGTAGATGGGTCCGTGCTCCGCTACTTTAAGGAGCTTGGATGGCTTTGGTAGGCTGGTAGGGGAAAAGGCACAATACGCCTCTTGCGGGTTGTCAGTGCAGGTCATCGCCCCCATCATAGAATAAGAATAAGAATGTGAGTGGGTCCCTTCAGTGTCGTTATATAGAGTTAACGCTGTATGTAAACTAAAAAAGGGACTGGGTGTAAAAAAGGAACAAATTACTATTTTCATTATTTTTTTATATTTTATGCATTATTTAGGTATTTGTATTTTTCGACGAGAAACTGTCGCGGGGGGGGGGGGATTCCAGGTCCCTCCGACACGTTCATACTTGCAATAATAATACAACTTTGGACAATATTGGTCTGTAGTCCGGATAATCGCGAATCCGTATAAGTGAGGGCCGGATAATCGAATTTCTACTGAAGTAACATACAGTGTTTACTCTATATAACGATTTACAAGAGTTTTAATGACATGATAATATTTTTTTTTAATAATTTCTATCGCAAAATGGTTTCTGTTTATTAGAAAAATAAAAAATAACTAAGTATAAATACCATGGAAATACATTGTAACCTAATAATAAGAACAAGAAACGATACAAAATAAACGTAAACCGCAGAAAAACATTCACCGATGCCGATCCTACAACTTTATAAAAATCTGCTGTGATGTCTGTTTTTCTTTTTAAGAAATTGAACTAAAAAACAGTGTTAGCTTATCTACTAAATAAAATAAATTTAGTGGTCAAGAAAATAGAGGAAATGACAACCCACAATAGTAATCAAACTGTATAGCAGGCGCTAGAGCCTTCCATTTAGTTTACAAAAATTATGCCTAATTAGCCCAAAACCCTAATCCAAATCCTAAAATAATATTGTAATTAAATGCTTCAAGTTTATACTTGTGTAATTAATAATTTGTGCGTAATAAAATTATCGTCGTTTTTTCTTCTTTCTTAATAACAGAAAAAAAACTCTAACACTACGAGTCTATCTCACCAGTTCTATTGAGAAGTCCCATGATGGTCCAACAGTCCAACTGCCACTATTTTTGACACGGGACAGTGGCAGTAACATTTGTTATGATGGTGCCATCGTGGATTTTAAATTCATCATAGTCGTAGACAGAGAAAGCAACTATGATCATAGTGTATTTTACTAGCCAAACCCCCACATTGGTGGTATCAAAAAAATTCCTTAACATGTGGAATTTTCAAGAATTTTTGACAATTGAACAATTGAAATAAAATACAGAACCAATTTGGATGAAAATGATATGACTATTATTCCAGAAGTATAAAACATCATTTCCAAAAATAAAAAGAATTATCAAAATCAGTTTATAAATAACAGAGATATGAAATAAGGTTACAAACACAAAAACCAGTCGAATTATGAAGCTCTTCCTATTTTGAAGTCGGTAAAAAAACTGGTTTTGTACAATATGGATACTACATAAAGCAAAAACTGATCAAGATTAAGGTCAAATCGTATCCTGTTATGCAAACTAGAACCATTATCAAATATTGACGCTATTATTTGCAAGAACTTGACAAATTTGCATCATACACTCGTTACTTAATTTCCAATTTGATTATAAAGATTAAAAATTAATAATAAGTAGCGAATACCTACTGTGTTACTATATTTATTAAACATGTATTATTATATTTACGAGTATATTCATATTTTGGAGGAAGCTATGTGCGGATGGTGTAGCTATCCACAATCAGACCTGGTTTGAACATTTAGCTCGTAAACGTGAAACGCGCTACCAACGCGAAATATATCCGCAGCCACTCTCCACACTAAAGCAATACACCTGCCATAAATGTGACCGCATCTGCGGCTCTCGCATCGAAATGTTCAGCCACGAGCGCAGATACCAGATACCATGCGGACGTTACACGAAATCATCTTTCGTAAATGAAATGGGCCAATGATGATGATGATACATATTTTAGCACAAGTTATTCAAGGTACCTGATAAATAATACAAAAACTTTCATAACTGGGTAGTAATAGTAATAACTGGGTAGGTAAGTCAAGTTTAATATCTTAATTTGTTTAAACTATCTTGAACTGTTATCAAATAATGGCTTATCCTTATCAATATGACGTGTGTGTAGTATACAGGGTATATAGATGTACAGTAAACAATAACATGTCTTATCATTATTCACCAAGAAATATAATCCCACCAAATACTTTATCATTTATAATGTAACCAGTACAAGAACATACGCACCAAACTGTTAGAAAGTGAGTGTAGAGGCATTTTTTTAACTTGACAATACCTAACTTTTCAAATTCTACACGTAAGTCAACATTTAATCGAAATATATACACCTGAGCGTGAAGAAGAACCATCATAGACTTACACACGAACAGATAAACAGAAACTTTCGCCATTATAATATTTAATTTGTATATATTTTTTGTTCCGCGAGTTATACCGCAAAACAGAGCACCCAGCAGGCCATAAAAGATTTTATGTCCGTTATCAAAGTATTTAGTAACGCTCTTAAGAAATTATTTAACAACAAGTAGTCATAAAACGACATTGTAATCACATCATAAGAAGTTTATGTACCTTATAGTATTTTATTATATAGTATTTTTTTTATACGATATCTACAGTCTAGCAAGTGTCTTAGAGTTCTATAGCATATCGAGTTATAATTTTTAAAGCATCTTTTGTATGGATAGTAAATACTAATAAAATATGTTTTACATTAATCCAATGCTTCCAGAAAGTTTGCTTCGAGGTATATCCATGATCCACCTGCATCTGGTACCACCAGTGGGTCTTAAGTTAAAACGTTTAGTTCTGACCGTGGGTTATTACCCTTATTCTCAAAGTCCCTAAGTTACCCAGTAGGAGGCTTATTGGAATCGACCACTACAAACTGTCCCCTCTGTCAGACAAAATAAAATAACACTTTTGTATTTAGATATTTTTGGAATGATATTACATTAATATTACAGAGGATTTTGGTGTCATTAACTATTTACCATAATACTGTATTCATAACATTTTAGCATCGGCATTTAAGTTTCCGTATATTTTGTAAAAATATTGAAAGTACGCGTATAAAGTAACTAAGTAGTAAGATTTTGCGTTAATTTTGTAAGAATAATCATAAGAGTGTCAAAGTCTTAGCGATTTTATCCAACTGATATTATTAAATGTGCAAAAAATGTGAGGATTGGTATATGAATTTCTGCGCAGAAAAACGGTCACACTTACATTATTATTAAAAGTTGGAATGAGTCCAACAGTTTCGGTACTACGCGAAAATTATTAAAATGCCTTACGTGAAGTTTACAAAGTTGGGTATATGAATGTTTGTCAACCATTCATACTCTAATTGCTAAACCAAATGGTACGAAATTTAGTACAGCAGTAGAGTACAGAGTAGCTTGGGTATTATAAGACTTAGCTAAGGTATTATAAGGACTAGCATAGAGTAACGTAAAAAAGCGAGTGCTGCTCGGTGGTATAAACGTCTGCTTTTCAATCAGACAGCTCCTATTTCGATCCCGGCCATACACCAATGACTTGTTTTTCAAGTTATATGTGGATTTGCACTCGCTTTACGGTGCAGGAAAACATCGTGAGGAAACCGACACGTTCAAGGACTGCAATATCCGAAGACGAGTGTCATCCGCCAACCCGCTCTTGGCCAGTGTGGTGGATTATGGTCTATATCTCTCTCCTGCTGAGAGAAGGCCCCGAGTCCCAACAGTGGGAACGTATAGTGGGCTGCTTAATTATGCTTATGCTTATAGGCTTACTAGGGGATAGCAGCGGCAATGCGCGAAGCGGTCCTGCATCCCTGCCCCCGTCGTGAGATGGGACACCGTGAGGTTTTAGTCGGTAGTGACGGCCGCTCTGACCCTCGAGCCCGACATACCCCGCTCGCCTCCCCCAGGCTTGCAGCGGGAGATGCGTAAATGCATTTCCTCACGAAAAAAAAAAGGCTAACAGGTGCAGTTAGTAAATACATTTTATTAACTCTTAAAATCAATGATCTTTTCATGATGAAATTTATTATTTAATTAGGCGGGTGTTGTAAGCTATTGACCGCGATAACGCAGTAAGGTCACGCGAGTGATAAGGCGGGCCACGTTCCAATGACTTCTGTAAGTACAGCGGTAAGACTCACGTTTAACTTACATCTGATACACGTGAAGCATCATTTACAATTTCAGATAAAAAACTGGACATTATATACAGTGTAAACTCCATGTAACGTCACTCAATTTAACGACAAACTCTCTAAAGCGACGAAATCAATTGGTTTTAGTTGGGTTAGCTTGTATTTCATACAATGATACATTCTCTTCATTTAACGACCACTCTCTATAACGCCATAAAATGCACAGTCCCTTCAGTGTCGTTATATAGAGCTTACACTGTATGTTACTACAGTAGAATCTCAATTATCCGGCCCTCAATTTTTTTTTACTTGATTAGGTCAGCGCTTGATCACAATTCACCTGATGGTAAGTGATATTGAGGTCTACGGTGGATCGCGCTTACCTAGAAAAAACCGGTTCACTCTTGCCTTGAAAATCGCTAGATTGTAGTCATTGGGTACAGGGAATTCGGCAAGAAATTCCAAAGTTTGTTTGTCTTTTTGCAACTTAGATTGTTTTATATTTAGCACGTGCGAAGCGGGGACGATCCACTAGTACTTTATAAAAATGAAATAAATCATTTCAATAACTGCACATTTTGTCGAAAAATATAAAATAAGAGTAAATAATAAACTTGTTTGTCTGATGTAAACGTAACTTTCTTTTCAGTTACTCAGGGAGATAGTATTTGTAAATATGTTTATCGGCTTACTTATGTTAGCGTTTCGTTTAATTATATTTTCTTTTGCAAAATATTTAGTTAAGTTCAAGCAATTATTATTCACTTGTATCGTAATAAAACGTAATTAACTTTTAAGGGGTTCCTTATCAGGACCACCACATTATTCCAAAGATAACTTCAATTTACGTTGTTACAGACACATTAATCTCTAATTATTCCATATCTAATTGTTATCTTTTGTTAATATAAATAATTTGTAAAAAATACGCGTAAAATAACAACCTAGACAGTACATTGACTTGCTGTTATGAAAAACAATACTTTAAAAATACTGGGTTACATCTTACCAAGATTCTTGTCTAATAGGTACAAATAGATAAATGAAGTATTGAAAATTACGGGAATAGTGATACCCTTAGTATAAGTAATTTCGAACGCAATACGAAATAATGTTTTCGTTTCTAAACGTAAGCAAATTATCTCATTGGCATCTCATAATATGTATGGTTTAGATAGAACTTTACTAAACGAAAAATATACTTCTTATATATAAAATTTCCATGTCACTATGTTAGTTACCGTACTCCTCCGAAACGGCTTGACCGGTTTAACCAAATTTTATATGCGTATTCAGTGGGTCTGAGAATCTGCTACTAAGTGATAAGGATTGTCTATCCTTATTTTTTTTTTAATATGCTGACGAAATTTTATGTTTTTATTTTTTATACCTTTTGTGCCTTGTATTGTAAAATTAATCGAAATTGTTATATGTACTGTATTTTATAATTAATATGGGTCCTGGTAACCTGAATTAAATAAAGTTATTATAATGTGGCATCAAAAATACATACGACCCTAAATTTTTACTTTTTATCACCAACCTCTATGTTTTTATGACCATTTTAGTAATTTAATAATTTTTCATCCTGCTCGTTAACTGATCAATTATTGTATTTTATCTGTACTTAAGGCAAAACAACGTATGTCGGGTCAACTAGTGATAATATAGTTTTCCGCATTAGAATAAACATGTACACAGGTACAGAGCCGTAGTATGTGTAGGTGTACTAAAAATTTTAATGTAGTTTTAAAACTTGTTGTTTAACTATCCAAAAAAGAGAAACGTTCAAATGTAATAATGTTAAAAGCAAGAGTGTTTTACTAATAGGTACAAAAGCAGCCACTATGGTTACAACCGTACCTAATCTACTACGCAAGCCGTCCAGTTGTTTCCGGAGGTGTGTGACACTGCCACTACGTCATCAGACATTCTCTTCAAGTCGCTCCACGCTCCATAATATTCATAAATTAATGAATTAAACGTAGTTCAATCAAAGTTCACGGTCGTTTAGTCGGTAGCGAGCGGCGATTGCAAGGCACAGTCACGGGCGTGTCTTTTGCGTTGTAACTCTGATCTAAACACTTTATTAGTAGTACTGTACGGTAAATTTAACCACGAGACTTTCCACTCTCTGCTACCAGCGAATTCTCAAATATTTTGGACAGGTCGCTCGTAGAAACCCTGATTGCCTCGAGAACCTCGTGTTAGTGGGCCAAGTTGACGGAAAAAGAGCATGAGGTCGCTCTCCTACCCGCTGGTCAGACCTCGTAAAGACGCTCACTGGCCTACCTATTGCCGAAGCTTGAGGACAGGAAAAAGTGGAAGACAAAATAGTAAACCGATTGATCGACACTCCGTATCAGACACGACCTTCAGTAATGAAGTTACGACTAAGAAGAAGAGTACGGTAAATAATACAGTTAAGATTTAATATTGTTGTTACATTTTACACAATTATTTTCATAAGACTAGCAACACCCTTTTATTTATTTTTTTTGTGAGGAAATGCATTGACGCATCTCCCGCTACAAGCCTGTGGGAGGCGAGCGGGGTAAGTCGGACTCGACGGCCAGAAGGGCCGTCACTACCGACTACAACCTCACGGTGTCCCATCTCACGACGGGGGCAGGGATGCAGGACCGCACAGCGCATTTCCGCTGATGTTACATAATTACAGGGTACATGTTACTGTATTTAATTTGTACTGTACATGTTATGCTGAAATAAATATTCTATTCTATTCAGTTTTAAAGTACTACTAATTAGGTACGGTACGGTAAGTAGGTATCACATACGTACCCACTACGTTTTGTTGTGCTATTGTGCGGCAAGACAAGCTAGTTCCCTAGACTAATGGTAAACATCGTGCTGGACTTTCCAAACTTGGTTTTTCGAGTTTTTAACATAAATTTTGAGGTTATATTAAAACAATGTTAATAAAAAAGTTATTTTTGTATCAGGTAGATCTTTCACAGGACTTGTTTGTTATTGTAAACAGAGATAATCCGTTTTTATCCTTAATAACTCACCCTGTTTTACTTTTCCGATCTCAGATTGATGGATCTCATTCCTCTACTGTATATCATCTGTCAAGACTTTTGAATATTTATAATGTCGCGCAAAGTGGTAGATAAATGTTAGTCTTTTGTACTAGGTAAATCTTATTTTGTTATAATAAGACTTGTAGGTACTAATAGACATTTATTTTTTAAATAAACTCAATAACCAACGTTATTAAGTTTACGAATAATTTTAAATTACGCTGTGCGATATATATATTACGTTAAGCATTTTTTAGTTATATTTTTGGTTACTAACTGAAATACCAATAAACATAAACTTTTTCACAAAAATATTTGTTTTTAATGTAACTAACTGGTATGAAAAAAAAAATTGTTCATTATTGTTTATACTATAATCATTTGTTTGGGGAAGACTGAGTGCTGTAACACAGCTCCTGCTTCTTCTTCATCGTATGAGCTAAGTGGTCAGGGTCTGGTGTCGAGAGTTTTCAAGCCGCCCGAAGGCCTCTGACTTGCCTTAACGACTGCTTGTACTGAGACTAACAGCCGGGACCTAAATTAACGCGTCAATCGACGTACGGTAGCGCCCAGATGCGCCCAATTCAAAAACGACAGTCTTGTACATGGTCACCCATTCATATATAACACTGCTAAAGCATGTAGAGTCTGCACGTTTTTTTAAACATTTATGTATTTTGTAAACAAAAAGCGTAGTCAAATATGACCAGAATATACATTATACAAAAGATACAGTTTGCACAAGTAAGTGCTAATAACATTTAAGTGTGAATGGATAACGACTCAATGCCATTTTTTTTGCCACTTGTTTTGATAGTATGTACCACGCAGTATATTTCAGTTGCTTGATTTGACTAAGCACTTGTTTTTACCGGATGTGTGCTTAAAGTTGGCAGTCCACGTAGTTGGAAAAAAAGTTCTTTTTATCAAAACCGGAGGAGGTTTTTAGTTTGTCAAAAAATATACTAGATTCAGTGTTGCATACAAGCACAGCACAAAAAAATGGCATGAGTTTACTATTGTATCTGTTACAATATACACAGAAACACAAAATATTACCACGTCATAAAAAATATTTCAATTCAAGTCAACCTTACGTACGGGAGTGTCTGCATTCTCTAGTGTCAGGTGTTACATCGTGAGGGTAAGTGATGTTGAGTGTGCGGATGTACTTTGAGTGGGAGTGTATATGAGTATGTGTAAAGAGGTGACATTTATTATATTAGTGGGACTAAAAGTGAAAGTACCTTATGGACGACCCCCGAAGCCTCGTGCCCCATGATCATGGGTTCCTTCATGACGAAATGGCCGCACTGGCCGGATTGCCAGTAGTGGACGTCTGAGCCGCAGATACCCACGCAGTCCATGCGCAGGAGCACCTCTGGAAAGAATATATTTTTACTAAATTTTTCATTTACCATTTACAGCGCACATACCAATTTACATAAATGTACTATGCGTGCCAACTAAGAATAGGATCGCGCTTGCTTCAACTTCAACACGATAACTGTCAAAATAGTACAGCCAGCAAAGAAAGTGTAAAAAAGAAATTTAAATATTTTTTTTTGTTCATAGACATAAATTTAATTATTGTATAATTATTCTTGATTTGATTTCTGGATAATTTTGGATTAACTAATTCTACTGGTAAGATGTACCCAAGGCAAATTAATAACACCTAAAAAAATCACGTGACGCAACATTGGTTTTGGATAGTTTCGGCTTAGTTCTTATTTTTGAAAGTAATAAGTATTATTACTTTCTTAAATAAGAGAATTATTATTTTCAAAAATCGCTAGAATTTGAAAATGTACATTATATTTTAATGCTTTCTCATTGGGTGTTCCTAATAGATAATGATGTCTTAAAGAATCTTGTTAGGGAATGGTATTTGTCATCCCTGCCCTGAAACTATTTACCTTCTTTATTTTTATTAACTATTTTTTTATTTATAATCTTCTAATATATAAAATTTTTATGTCATAATGTTAGTTACCGTACTCCTCCAAAACGGCTTGATCGATTTTTAGCAAATTTTTTATGCGTATTCAGTAGGACTGAGAATCGGCTACTATCTATTTTCCATTCCCCTAACTGAGCTGGGATCGAACCAGGGCCGTCTGATTGAAAAGCAGACGTTTGTACCACCGAGTCACCCTAAGCTAACTTAGCAATTTTTAAACCCACTAGTAGGTCAAGGCAATAGGGCAAAGGAGAATGACCCAAGATGGCTACCATAAACGCACAATAACTTTAAGAACTAAATTGAATGTATTGCGTGACGTAATTATTGAATAATATGTAGGAGCGTATTTAATGCGCAATAACGCGTCTTAACTATTTTCAATATGTCTTCAATTAATGTCCCCATTGATACGAGTACATATAACCTTACTAAGATGCTATATGATGTCTTGAAAATTAATATATTTACTTTATTGTACTTTGTAAACTGTTATCGTAAGGCATATTATATATTTACGCAACAAACGGTCGCACTTTTGCCGCTTTCCCGCCTATTTTGTTTGTTTTTTTTGTCAGATATTCAGCCATTATTTTTTATTATTATGATTGAAAAAATGGTAAGGTAAATATTTTGCCCAATACTAAGTTATTATAAAGAAATTGTTGAATGTTAATTATAATAAAGTATATATTCTTTTCAATTAACTTAACTTCAAGTTATTTCAATTTTACATGGTGGGTTTCAACACAACCTGGTTCAATTAATATGTGAAAAAGAACCAGTTTTATTTTTTTATATTTTGACACCTGTCAGCTGAAAGCAATTCTCCCTAGGGATGAAAAGTATTACTTTCATCCCGCTCCTCAGGCAACTTTAGACCTACTTTCAGAGTATGAGTAGAGTATAATGAAAAAATAATGATGTATGCGTCTCTTCTTTTTCACGATCTTTCAAAAATAGTCACATCAACTTACCATTGTCAGATATCTCTGGGATTGGTGTTTGTACCTGAAAGAAGTTTTTTTACGTTAATGTATTATTAAACTGTATGTCACAATATCTATAAATACAGTCAATATAAAAAAAAAGCACATTAAAATTATATTTGATCTCTTACATATTTATTATGTGACGCATCTACTGGGATGCCATTTTATCAATACAACATCTATAATGATTAATTATTATTAAGTGAATTAAGATATTATCCCTATACTTAATACGCAATAATGATAATAGCAATTACCGTGGAAAATGTACGTTATCACAATGATGTTACATAATTTATTTAATTTATTCTATCTATGTAATTGAACCTGTACATTTACTAACAATTGTTTTTAAATTAAGTGAATAAAAATAGAAGCATAAAAATTAAATAAACTTTGGTACATTCTCTCAGTAGGTAGCCAAAAATGTATTTATTTTTTTACACTAGTTGCGTCCTGCATTGTTACCCGCGGTAATATGGTAGCCTATGTGATAATGCTATCGCACATTCATTTCCTTAACGTCACTAAACAAAATATACACATTTTCAGTACAAGCGCATAATTTTTTTTTTTAAAAAGGGCATAAATAAAAGTAGAGTAACTATGTCGGTAATATCTTTTGTTTTTATTATGGAATAATACCAACAGTAGTTATTTAATAAAATCAAAAACCAAAACACCTTCATAAGGTAACAAAAAAACTGATCAAAAATATTCATTTTTGTTTAGTGACGATAAGGAAATGAATGTGCGCTGTCTAACCTATCTTCATACCAATTTTCATCAAAATTGGTCTAGACGCTAAGTGTTAAATAAGTAACAAAAATACACACAAACTTTCGTATTTATAACGTATATGTATTAGTAGGATAGGATTCTGCACCACTCATGTTAGGAATGTTAAAAAAATAATAATATGAAAATAAATAAAAAAAATAAAAAAATATTATTATCACACAAAATACGAATTATTTGTTAGGAATTATTTCAGTTAAAAATATAACCTTACAAAAGATTGTCCTTCGATTGGTCTAACAAACTTTTTGAATCATCCAAAATTGTGTTGTACTACTGTTTGAATTAAAATTAACACAACTTTCCTTATTTAAAAACCAAATACGTAGTTCTTTAATGTATTTGCAAATGACTTACGTATTTGAATAATTCCAACCTAGCATTTGCTAGGGGCCAATCGAATTTATGTCGTCGACAGTTTGAACATTATTTATAGAATCCAGCAACGCTAGTTTATTTGAGACTAACAAACATGCTTCGAATACTTTTTACAAATTATATTTTTATTGGATTTTCTATTGGTAATCAAAGTTTTGTAAATGTTATAAGAGAAAACACTTACCAGCTGCAAATCTTTCGGTTTGTTAAGAAGCGCGGTCAAATTGTCTGAAGCCATGTTTACGTGTGCTCGCTTCTAGACTCACAGAGTTACTGACACTATGTGGATTCAGGGCTGCCAGATGCCAGGTCTGATATTCTTGTACAGAGTCGCCAAAAATGTCGCAAGTTTACGTATTTTTGCAAAATTATCTTGTACGTATCTACAATACTTTGGTATTAAAGAAGAAAAGAAACCTTTATAATATCTTCTTCCTTGTAGCTTATTAGTCGCTTTAGTCTTCATTATAATAATAATAAATAGTATGATCATCATCGATATGATCAAATAAAATTGGCCAAGTGCGAGTTGGGCTCGCGCATGTAGGGTTCCGTACTATTGTTGTATGGGAGCTCCCCTAAAATATTTATATTTAATTTTATAGCTATTATACCTTTTTTGTGAAAATTCTAGCAGCTACCGTATACCTGTACCTGATATATAGCAATAAAAACGAAAATTACACGTTTTTTGTATGGGGACCCCACCTCAATTTTTTTTTTTTTTAGTATTCGTTGTTATAGCGGCACAGGAAATACGTATCTTGTGAAAGTTTCAGCTTTCTAGCTATTACGGTTTCTGAGATACAGCCTGGAGACAGACAGACAGACAGGCAGATAGACAGCGGAGTCTTAGTAATAGAGCCCCGTTTTTACCTTTTAGGTACGGAACCCTAACAATCAATTGTAATGGTTCGAAATATTTTTTTCACACAGAAAGACGACATTCCGTCAATCTGGTACGCACACGAGATTGATGTTTGTCAGAGCCAAAAATCTCGTAAAGGTACGTGAATTGTCGTACATCTAGCAACCCTGTGTAGATTAACAAATAGTGGATATGGTTTGAGTGAATGGTGCTCTAAACGACCGATATCAAACCGCCTGACCGTAACCTCGTAGTAAGTGAGTCCTAATCTGTGACACTCTGATTATATAATCAAGAGGAGGTGTGTCCATTCGCTCGTAGGTGGCAGTGCCACAGTATGTTAGCTATATTTATTTGGCGTATTCAACCGACGATATTAGCTTATAGATTTCACACGTCAGCTAAATCAAGGTTAACGCTAGTTTGGTTCAAAAATAAACGCGATTCCGCGCTTAATTTTCATTTCTTTCATCTTCATTTATTTCGTTAAGATCGCCAGTTAAGGCTTTTAGGTTCTTTAAGTGTTCTTTGTGATTTTATTTTTGAAAGTGTTTTAAAAAAACGTTTAATGTATTTATTTTCCATTGATATTTTTCTTTGATGGTAATTTTATATGTTATTTTAGTATTTGTTTATAATTTGGTTATGTATGTATTTATACTCTTTGTGATTTGCAAATTTATTAATCTTTTATTAGTATACAAAATGTGTATGTGATGTTAATTGTGACCAATAAATAATATTCCAAGCTATGTAATTATCTAGCTCCTGCTAAATCTAGCACATTTTGATGCAGAATGGATCTTAAATAGATTAATCGTTTACAAAAAGTAATAGGTAGGTACTATCTGGTACTATTTTAGTCTATACACTTATAAAAATAATCCTTAGACATTTATTGTAATTACTTCTCAGAAAGTAACTATATAGCAACATGCTGTTTTATGAAGGTTAAATAAAAGTAAATAGACAATTGAAAATAAATATCTAGTTACCAGCGAACTAGAATATACACAGTTCGCTGTTAGTTATGTACACAATCTTGTATGTAATCATTTTATAACATTAATTAGTCGTATTTAAGGCGGTATGGGTAGCAAAATAGCATATGTATGTGTATCTATTTAAAAAATCTTTTAAAATTCTGCGTAAAAGATAAAGCTACAAGTTATTTATTTTATCGTCTTTCAATCAGTGTTGATAAACGCTGAACTTTCAAAACACCATTACTAAAAAAAGCGAGCGTGGGTCAGTGGTAACAACGTCTGCTTTTCAAACGGCGCCTGGTTCGATTCCAGCCATTGACCACCAATAACTTGCCTTTCAAGTTTTTGCACTCGCATTACGGTGAAGGAAAACATCGTGAGGAAACCGACACGTTTGAGGTCCACAATCTCCGAAGACTTGTGTCATCCGCTAACCCGCACTTGGCCAGCGTGGTTGATTATGGCCTATATCTCTCTCCTAGTGAGAGAAGGCCCCGAGTCCAACAGTGGGAACGTATGTAGTGGGCAGCTTATGTATGTATGTATGTATTACTCAAAATGTAATTAAGTAGCTAATGATAGTAATTTAGCAGATCGTAAGCGTCATAATACTCTTCACTTACGGAAATAAGAAAGGAGGAAGTATGAAAAAGTGCAGAGGTTCCGGTGCAATCAACCTAACATCCCAAAACCTCCTTTTGAAAGCACTAGGGATGGCCACCGAGGAGGTTTTAGTGAGTAAAAATCTTTACACCTTGCGCGCTGTCTGCCTGGTGGACCAACCTTTATTAACCGATTTCAAAAAAGGAATACGACGTTGTCAATTCAACTGTACGTTGCTTTTTTAAGTACAAAAATATTGTCGTTACTCTACATTCACATCACAATCATGTATGTGATACCATCACAAATAAATGTAATTACAATTGTTTTGTAATGGAAACATTAGTTCTCCATCAAAATACCATCATGCAGTAGGTTCTGCTAAACGAAAACATTAGGCATATTTTGTGCATTTAAACATATGTATACTTAGATATTCATTACTTCCTCTATCTAATATATAAAATGTCCATATCACAATGTTAGTTACCGTACTCCTCCGAAACGGTTTGAACGATTTTTACCAAATTTTATATGCGTATTCAGTAGGTCTGAGAATCGGCTACTATCTACTTTTTATATCCCTAAGTGAGGCAAAACCACGTTTGCCGGGTCAGCTAGTATATACATATGCATATATTTGACTGAACGTTGTCTCTTGTTTTTAACGCACGGCTGAAATATTAAATATTCATACACACTTTTAGCAAAGAATAATCTCTGATTCTTAAATCATTAAATATGAAATTCAAACAACAATTTCCCTAAAGCAACTGAACTTTTCGTCAATAATATTTAAAATTCTGTTGTTGTCTTTAGAAATGACTTCAAAATTTCGCAGTCAAATAATTCAACTGATTTTTTGTTTTTCTTCCTTACTTTCTCGAGTACTAGTGCATGGTTCGCTAGCGGCCACCCATCTTTTCGTAAACCACGTAGGGCCCTGCTCAGTGACCCCTTCAACCATCATCCGAGTGAAGGAAATGTTCATTTCTACTCAGAAATACGACGGCTCGCTGTCTGGAGAGTTCAATATCACAGAGGATGTTGATAACGGATGGTCTGTCAAGGTATTTTTATGGCGTCTCTGTCGCACTTCATCGCCCGCTACCAATCAGAGCGCTCGTTCTGAATCACGCAAGCGATATTCACAACGCGCGTACGACTAGTCCTAGCTACAATGCATGACCAATGGACGGCCGTCTCCAGACACAACATCTGTCCGGGGGATATCCCTTTGCTAGATGGAGGCAGACCGTCGTCGCTACATAATACAATCAATAGTATGAATTGGTGACTACGTATGTGTTTCATAAAAATTGTGAGCTTAAAAGTATTAATAAGCAACTAGTACGTAGTCCATAATAGGTAACTAACACTTTTACGAGTATGTAGTACTTGACGACCTCGTTGGCGTAAAGGTTACCATGCCGGACTGCCAATCAGAAGGTTCCGGGTTCGATTCCCGGCAGGGCCAACAACTTTGTGCTGAACTAAATTTGTTGGCTGTCGGTCTGGGTGTTATATATGTATCTATATAAAATATGTATGTATGTATATGTAGTATATGAGTTGTGTTAGCAACCATAATACGAACTAGAAATGGTTCAGTGTGAGGTTAACCAGCCGTGTGTGAAATGTGTCCTAGTATTTATTTATACGAGGGTGAATCAAAAAATTCTTGGAATCAATATTAAAAAATGCAAAGATTTAAATAATAATATTTTATTTTTCTACATAATCTCCCTCCAATGCAATGCATTTAGAATAACGCGTTTCTAACTTCCTTATTCCTTGTGAAAAAAAATATTTTCTTGACTCTCGAAAAAGTCCTCTTCGGCAGCTATAACCGCGTCATTATCGTGAAATATTGTTCCACGAATTTCTTCTTTTAATTTTGGAAATAAGTGAAAATCACTTGGGGCTAAGTCCGGAGAATATGGTGGGTAGTCAAGGAGATTGAAGCCAGCACAGCGGATTCAGTTGAGCGCAACTACCGATCGATGAGCAGGAGCGTTATCTTGAAGGAACAACACGCCCAACGACAGTTTTCCACGACGTTTTTCTTTAATCGCTTCACGCACTTTCGGGATTAAATTTGCATAATAGGGTCCAGTAATCGTCTGGCCTTTTGGCATGTAATCAATAAAAAGGATTCCTTCACTATCCCAGAACACAGAGGCCATAACTTTGCCAGCGGTAGGAGCAACTCGAAATTTCTTAATGGATGGAGAGGATGGTCGTTTCCAAGACATGCTTTGTCTTTTAGTTTCAAGATCAAAATGGTAGACCCACGTTTCATCCATGGTGACAAGACGACGGCAAAAATTATCCGAATCACGCTGGAACATTTCGAGATTACGCTTGGAAATTTCCAAACGTCGCTTTTTGTTTTCGTCTGTTAACATTCGTGGCACCCATCTTGCAGACACTTTTATGAACCCCAGTGAATCAATTAAAATGGATTGAACGCTACCAAAAGATATC
Source organism: Mellilla xanthometata (assembly GCA_035578125.1). NCBI lineage: Eukaryota > Metazoa > Arthropoda > Insecta > Lepidoptera > Geometridae > Mellilla > Mellilla xanthometata. The sequence goes on along the minus strand of JAPUBQ010000015.1, from coordinate 1,518,621 downwards.
TTTAGGATCTCAGCTATATGTTTTATAGTCATTCTTCTGTCTTCCAAAACCAGATTCTCAACCTTTTTGACATTTTCTTCTGTAACGGAGGTTGAAGGCAGCCCAGAACGCGGGTCAACTTTACATCTTGATCTACCTCTTTTAAATTCAGCCATCCAGTACGCAACCGTAGAATAGGGTACATACAGCATCACCCCCTAATGTCTGCTGAATGTCCAAAAAAATTCTTCGTAGACATTTTTTTCAAACTGAGATATTTTATCACCGCACGTAACTCACTTATATCCATAATTTTAACTTTTTAGCAACTCGTTGCACAAAAAAAAATATTACATGCGAACGAACTGACAAAAACAAGTGACAGTCTGCATAAATATAGTGTGATAGACACTCTTTAATTTGAATATCGAACTTTATCCAAAAAGATTTCATATATATGCACTTCTAAAAACTTTTTGATTCACCCTCGTATATATATGTCAGCAAGCACCTTTACGGTATGATCCGGCAGCAACCTCGACAGCCAATAATTCCAGAAAAAGCAAGCTCCATCTTTTCTCGAATTTCCTTGCACTTTCAACTTCATGACATCCACAGGTGACGACGCAGAAGTGCCAGGACATCCGCAACTCTGACACTTGTGATCACTTCAGCACATTCCGTATAGTGGAGTCTGGCTGTAACGATAACCAGGAGGAGGCATATGCTCAGGTGTTTCAGCATACAGTACCTCAGTGAGTGACTTTCCAATTACAGTTTAAGCTCCATGCAAGGTCACTCGATTTAACGACAAACTCTCTAAAACGTCGAAATATGTCATCAGATTGAGACCACCAGGGGCCGTCTGATTGAAAAGCAGACGTTTATACCACCGAGCCACACTCGCTTTTGGGTACGGAACCCTAAAAAATATTTTTGTTAACGCCGCAAATCTATCATAGTTGTTTGTATGCCTATGTAGTGTAAACTCTATATAACGACACTGAAGGGATTGTGCATTTTATTGGGTTATAGAGAGTGGTCCTTAAATGAAGAGAATGTATCATTGTATGAGATACAAGCTAAACCAACTAAAGCCAGTCGATTTCGACGCTTTAGAGAGTTTGTCGTTAAATCGAGTGACGTTACAGTTACGATGAATTTGTGGAGTTTAAATCGTAATATGATCATCGACAAAATTATTATTATTATTTTGTTATGACTGTTTTGTCAACGATCTTCAATTTATTTATTGTTCATATAGAACCTGTGACGTATAAAGTACTTATACGAATAAATTAGTATTATGAGTACAGTAGGACCTCGATTATCCGGCCCTCGGTTACACGGATTCGCGATTATCCGGACTGTAGACCAAAATTGTCCAAAGTCGTATTTTTGCAAACATTAACGTGACTTACGGACGGAACTGGCATCACCCCGCCCGCGCCGGTTTCTCATCGGAAAATCAAAAAGTAGTTTTTCTTCATACTTTCCATTATACAGATTTTCGATTATCCGAATGCCTGACAACAACAATTTAATCGGTTAATCGAGTTTCTACTGTAATGAGGGTAAGGATTTTTCTTCCTTTTCAATCCTCTCTAAATTTTTTACAGCCAATCTATTTGGTATGCAACGTCTACGGAAACGGGTTAATCGAATTTCTACTGTAAGTGTAAACACGTGGGTACATGTGTAAACAGGTAACGCAGTGGTAGGAGAAGGCACAGGACCGAGAACAGTGGCGTCTCTTACTATCGGAGGCCAAGATCCGATACGGGTCGACGCGCCAACCCAGTTAGTTAGTTTAGACATTTTTGATATTGTATACCTACTTATAATCTTTTGACATTTCTTTTAAATATTATTGCTTAGCTGTAAATTATAGTGGAGTGAAATTAACTTATAAATTAACTAATTAATTGACTTTTTGCACACCGCATATGCGGTAGCCTACAAGGGACATTTTATATTATTTTCCATGTTTTTATATTACCTGTGGCTACGCAAATAAAATTATTTCAAATTTCATATGTGTGTACCCTTACTACTTAGCTACGTAGCCATTTTATACGGAGAATGAATCTGAGGCATTTCATGTGGAAACTGTCTGTCCACTCAGATGGTGCGGACATCTTGTGCGTATGGATGACTCAAGGTTGCCTAAATCCGTCTTTTACTCGCAACTAAAGGACGGAAAACGCACACTTGGTGGTCCATTCCTTCGCTACAAGGATGTCCTAAAGCGCCATCTTACCGCTTGCAACATCTCGTGTGATAGTTGGGAAGATCTGGCGAAACAGAGAAGAGAGTGGCGCTCCTCTGTCAACAAGGCAGTTACTGTCTTTGAACAAAAGCGTCTAGAAGACCTTGACGCCAAACGCCATAAACGAAAGACCCGCCCAAAGCCTTCCTACAACTACACCTATAACAATGACGGCCAACTGCACTGCGCGCCGTGCAATAGGTTATTTAAAACAAAATTTGGCTTCGCCAGCCATATCCGTGCACATAGCCGGAACTAGCCAAGTTCGCCATTGGCGGATACGCCTAGGAGGACAATATATATATAGCTACGTAGCAACGCTGTTTCGCGTCAATTGACCCTTCAGAGTTCAGAAAAACAAGTTCACAAGTTATAATGTATCATGTTTACTGCTCACACCCCTATTTATCTGTTCGCGCAAACACTTCTCAGAAGAGGTCAATTTATAAACAATAAATAATTAGCCAAGTGCTTGACATATTGACAACCAGAGTTGTGAGATGGTTGTCATGGTTACATTAAAATAGTTTAAGTATTTATGTATTAGGCTGCGAAATTTTCTAATTCACCCTCGAATGTTTGTTGTATGGAAGCTCCTCTCAAATATGTATTTTATTTAAATTTTATAACTTTATTTGATTGCTAATATACATTTATATATTTTTTGTAAATTTTAAGTATCTAACAGCTACCGTTATTGATATATAGCAAAGAAATACGAAAAAAACACGTTTATTGTATGTGACTATCTATATTATAATCACAATCGGACGAGCAGCAAGGCGGCATCGGTATTCGGTTTATGGTCGAGGTGCCCAAGGCACGCACTAAGCGTTTTGCCTCCCCTTTGTTGTCCGAAACGCCAAACTTTGGAATTCCTTGCCGAATTCCCCAATTGCCCTGTAGTTTCAATGACTACAATCTAGCGATTTTTAAGGCGAGAGTGTACCGGTACCTTCTAGGTAAGCGCGCTTCACCGTAGACCTCAGTGTCACTTACCATCAGATGAATTGTGGTCAAGCGCTGACCTATTTAGAGTAAAAAAAATATTGCGAGTTATTGAATGCCTTCTCTAGCCATTTTTTGTTTTGACTTTGAACGCGTGTCAAGTTAGTATCGTTGTTTTATTTTTCCCTTGATAACATAATTATCAATGGATATAATCTTGCCTACATACGTAACTAAATAACATTAGGAGAGATCTGAGTTTGTCTATACCAATACTATGAAGAGGTTTGATTTTTTGTTTGTTTGTCGCAAATAGGCTCCGAAACTACTGGACCTATTTGAAAAATTCTTTCACCGTTGGGAAGCTACATTATCCCTGAGTAACATAGGCTATATTTTGTTTCTCATTGCAACTTAGATTATTTTATAGCCCGTATTTTCTATATTTCACGTGATTTTAGTTGTTTTGACTATGATGCAGAACGTGCCGTCTCCTTCTGGTCACCGAAGAAAAGAGACGGGGCTTCTCTAAATTTAGTTTAGTCGTGTGTGCCGCTGAATCGCCACCGACTGTCATTGTTTCACATCTGCCAGGCGTTTCGTGACGTCTCACGTTTTTTTTTACACGCTTTATATTAGCTTCACCTGTATGTTTGTTTGTTTGTTTGTAACCGACTTCTTTGGGCGCGATTTTGACCCACTTTAAACGGCCAGATTTCGTTGGAACTTTGCAGATTTATTGAGGACCGATGACAATACACTAATTTGATAAAATTATTACATTTTTTTGTATTTTTGTTTGTAACCGAGTTCTTTGGGCGCGATTTTGACCCACTTAAAACGGCCAGATAAGCGTGTTTTTTAGTTTTTTTTAAACTACTATTATTTCTGGTTAAACTTGCAGAATGAATTGCCCTGTCCGAGCCGGAGTGTACAGGCTGGTCCAGTACCAGTTCCACACTGAAGACAACACGCTCGCCGTGCACGAGGCCAAGATATCCAGCAGCGTGTTCGGGTACTTGCTCACGCTGGAAGGAACCACGCTCGATAGGAGGACGGTGTGTGTACTCCATCACACAATAAACTTGCTTCTAAACATTCATTACTGACAATAATTCATTACAGTCATAAAGTGCATTCATATTTTAGAATGCTCACCCCTGTGTTGATGTTTATTAATTAACGAAATATATTGAGTGTTAAATGTGACAATGCGATGATTGCGTCGAGGTTGTATTGTCCTTTTCTCTGGCATTGCTTCGAGAGGCATCTCTCTGTCGTGGCGCCAGAGAGGAGGTTTTGAATTATTTATATGTGTAATTTATTTATATTATTTTTATTTGAATTTAAATCTGACTTTTTATTAATTTTTCTGTGACATAATTTTAATTCAACTTAATTTACTAAACTGTAATATTTAGATATGGGTCTTGATCCTGAAATAAATGAATTTGAATGCAAATATGCCACTTACTGGCGTATACCATTACTGCTCTTCCGAAAATGTTAGTGATTCCATCACTAACCCTTTCCGAGCAGTGTCGTATAAGAGGGATATTATCATTGTCTATTATGAATCTTAAGAAGCAAAGTGGCATATAGATATGTTTGTTATATTAAATAAATATAATATCCTGCGTAAAAGATACAGCTACGTTTTTTTAGTAACTTTTTTTCAGTTTCAGTATATATATATTTAACTTATCGATAATTTGAAAATTAAAAGATAGTGTGCTTCTATAAAATATAAAAAAAAATACAATTCTTAATCTTTTTTGTATAATATGTTGATTTTACATGAGTTTATTTCGTGAAATACCTACTTGACGTTCCGGCGTTTCGCTGGCTGAAATATGTTTCTTTCTTTGTAATTATGCTTTATTTTCCAGTTATTCTGCGTGGAAGCCACCTTACAGTTGCTATACTTACGTGAACACAACTGGTTAAGAAACAAGAACCAAACGCAACGCCCCACGCCACAAACCACTACTACAACACTGACTAAGAATGATGATGATAATGATGATTATTATTAAATTAAGGTAATAGGGTGTAAGATGTGTATCGACTGTAGCTCGGCTGACTAAAGTGATCTGACGCGATCATCGAGGTTAAGCAACGGTCGATGCGGACAGTCTTTGGATGGGTGACCATGCAATTAATAATGTTTATTTAGTGAAATGTAATAATGTAATTATAAATGTATATTTAGTGAAATTCTTACATAATATATTAATTATGTAACTGTTAATTTATTGTGACATTTAATTATTTCTGACAATTAACTAATTATTAATCTATTTCAGACATGTAATTAAAAATACCAATTATGCACAAAACTGTTGTTTGAAAAGTGGCATTTTCATCGTGGATCAAATTTTATCAAAATCGATTGAGCCGTTTGAGCGTGAAGGAGTAACAAACACACACACAAACTTTCGCATTTATTATATTAGTAGGATAGAGTATAATTATTATAAAATCCGCCATATTTGTGATATTCAATAAAAGTCGATCATAAAATTAAAAACTGAAAACAAAACCACTAACAAAACTAATTTAAAAGATCACTCCGGACGGAACCTGACGGAAAGGTACCCATAACGCTGGTGGCATTGCCGCGTTGTATAGCATTTGCGCCAGGTACGATCCGGAGCTTTATTAACCTGATTATCTATAATTATTTACTTAAGTGAATGTAAAAGTAGTTAGCAACAGGTTAGGTGGTAGATAACCTTGGCTCGAGCGTGTTTTGAGACAGGAATCAATTAAGATAGGCAGGTACGATGTCACGTTCCCAAACATATGTACCAACCAGGTTTTATGTGAAACTATATTTATGTACAGTGTAAACTCCCTCCCTGTAACGTCACTCGATTTAACGACTCTAAAACGAACTCTAAAGCGTCTAAATCAATTGGCTTTAGTTGGTTTAGCTTGTATTACATACAATGATATTTTCTCCATTTAACGACCACTCTCTATAACGCCATAAAATGCACAGTCCCTTCAGTGTCGTTATGTACAGTTTTCACTGTAAGCATTGTGGTAGACCCAAAACCAAGTTTTCCAAAACTCGCCTGGTAAGCTTATCTGTCGTGAAGCATTTCAAAAAGGCTCAAGGCACAGTTTGTTCCTGCTGCCTTCTTGAATGCCAGTCATTTCTGGTCAGGGTGACACTGGGTCCTGAGGTTGTATATAATTTTAATCAAGTAACTATTTTAAAAAATATATTACTATTGATAAATTATCCATTTTTACCTCTACCACAAATAATAATTAAAGATTATGAAGGATGCTTTTGTAAAAAAAAAACTGTAAATATTAAAAGGAATTGTTTTTTCAAAGCGTTGGATAAAGGCTTATATAACTAATATTATACAGGCGAAAGTTTGTAAGTATGTGAAAAAAAAGTAATGTTCGTAACTTCTTCACACTCTAACAGCTGGGTAGATTTTGATGAAATTTAGTATGAAGATAGCTTGACCTTGACTTAAGACATAGGCTAATTTTATTCCGATATAAGGGTATCACTGCGGAGCGCAGTTAGTTTACTTTAAACCTGTCCATTGACGAGTATCAAATAAAATCAAATAGTAATAAAGTATATACATTTATTCATCCCACCCCCATAAACCATGGCTCTCTCTAATCGTCTCTCTATTATCTCTCCTATGCCTTGTCGTAGCACTCGCTTCTCCCTTAGCCACCGCCTTCTTCCTTTCCATCTTCTTCTGCTTACTTTCTAGATTCTTCTTAACTTGTTGCTTGACAACTTCTGGAGCTATAGTGCTGGCCGATGTATAGGATCTCATAGACCGAACATCCGATAAAGCCTTTTCGATCATCGCCAAACGATATTTTTGTGAATTTTTGTCCAGTTCCGCCACTTTATCGTTATCTTCACTATGATTGTCAGTTTCTACGATTTTGCCAGATTCTTCTATGGCATTATAAACATCCAGACAAGTTTTGTCAATATTCTGACAAGTTTGGTCGATATTCTGACAAGCTTTGTCAGAATTGGGTTCGGGGTTGACAAGTGTAGGTATATCGTCATCGGAATGTTCTTCTTGATCTTTGATAGTGAGTGTGACAGTTTGTGCGGTCATTTCAGTTATTTTTGTTCGCTCGTCGTTCTGGATTGATGCGTCAACCTGAATAAGTAAAGTTTTTTTTTTAAATAAGATAAGTTTATCTTTTCGTAGAATAATTTACGCTAAATGACTAAGATTATTCTAATCTAATAGTCTGTTTCATTTCCATGTCTCGTATAAGTATTATCAGATCAACGTTTGACCACAATTCAAGTGGCACACCTGATGGCAAGTGGTATTGTGGTTTACAGTGAAGTCTTTTGTAAATTGCTATGATATTTTTGCTTGTTAGCGATATTCTGGCTTAAGTTGTGGTATAGTAGTGCCAATTCTGGAATAACTGGTTCTCAACGAGGTTGTCGGAACACATTGTTAGATGCTTAGCGACAGATTTTTCAACTTGAAGGTGGTAGCTTGCCAGGCGAGCACAATAAAATGCCCTATCATGCTATGGTAATCTCACGATGTTTTTCTTCATCAAATCTCTAGCTCATTCGCGAGGATGAAAACCACGACTATCGGGCCGTGAGGCGTTCACAACCCCGACTGAGCTGTCATTGCCTCTTATTATTTATATTGGAGATGTTGACTAAAGTCTCAAATAAGTATGTATTCAAATCTAAATGTAACTTATTAGTACTTCGATGAATAGTAAGATCTAATTTTGTATTCTCAATTTTAAAAATTTTAATGTTTAATTTCCTAACTACCAGTAAATTAATTAATTATATTTTAGTTTGTTAAACTGACATATGTATATGGATAGTTTAACTATTTTGGGAGAAGACATTGGCTTCCAATATACAGTTTATACAAATAAAGTCTTTATGTGTCAAATAAAGATATTTTGTATGCACCTGTTTCCGCAGTGCCTCGAGCTGGTCCTCCGTGTAGTTGGTGTGTGTGTCTGCCGATGTCTCCACATCCTCTGCGTCCGAGAACTCGTCCTCGCTCCCGGACAGACCTATGCCCATTTCCTGGACAACGAGAGAGGGGAACATTTAAATTAACCTTAAATTATAAAGCTCTTACTTTTTCCTATTCTATTTTTTTATGGATAGGCAAGCGCTTGATCGAAACCACTACTCACCTGATGTTAAGTGATGTTGCGATCTAGAGTGGAGCGCGCTTGCCTAGAAGAAACCGGTTCACTCTCGCCTTGAAGACAGTGAGGTTTTAGTTCAGAGGGAACAGGGATTCCGGCAAAGAGTTCCACAATTTATTGGTCCGTACAATATATGTGGAAGCGAAACGCTTCGTGCGGATTTTTGGAACTTAAACTGTATAGCGGTGCCTCTTAGCCGTCTCCCTGCTCGTCCGATAGTGGAAATATTCTACATAATACACAAGAAAATGTGACGTGTCAGGCGACCCCTGGTTCGATCCTTGACTTTACAAGTTGTGTGCATATTGTATTATGGTTGCCAACACAACTGATATATACATACATGAATACTTTATATCGATACATATTTAACATCCAGACCAACAGCTAACCAATTTAGTTCATCGTTAAGATGCTGGCCGTACCAGGAATCGAACCCGGGATCCTCTGGATGGCAATCCGGCATAGTAACCATTAAAGTTGTAAATAGGGTTATACCTGCAACAGTTCATTATCCACATCTCGAGTGCGCTTGTACCCGGAGCATGCTATCTCAGTATCGAGCGTGTCGTCTCGCTCTAGGTCGCCGAACCGGGGGTACAGCTCACTCTCGTAGCCGAAGCGTTTCTTGAAGAACGCGCGGATACATTTCACGTCACGGTCAAAGTAGCTGGAAAAAGATAGCACATACTGATTATTTATTTGATATAGCAGCAATTTATTTATTTATTTGATTTATAGGCAAGCAGCATAATGCTGATATAGGTACATCAGCATAATGCTGCTTGCCTATAAATCAAATAAATAAATAACTTGACGCACAAGTATGAGGAGATGCACTTTTAAATATTTTCTTTATTTACACAAGTTAAAGAGAATTTGTCAATTGACACACTGCTCGCACGTTTAATATATTTTTTAAATAAAGTTTTAAAACTCACAGTTCAGCATTGGGATGTGACGTCGACACCATCTGCGGGAAGTCAATGATGATGGGATGGTTATCATTGTCTATCATGATGTTGAACTCATTGAAGTCACCGTGGATCACCCCGCAGTTACCCAGTCGCACTATCAGACTCATCAGTTCATCATAGAGGCCCTCGGTATCTTCAACTGATGTCACATGGGTTCTGTAACCAAATATTAGTATGTATATTATATGTATCTATAGTTTGCTCCAATATGAATATAACAAAAAAAGTATAAGTACTGTATTAAAAGTTTCGTAAGTCATATTTGAATAATGTTTGTATAAGCGGATATCTCTTACGTTTATTTTGTCGGTATTAGCGGGGCATGTTTCAGCACAATCAGTGTGCCATTCTCAAGGGCAGGAACACAGCCAGCGTATGCTCGCAATGACGGCTGCGCCTGAACAGGCGTGTTCCTGTCCTTAAGAATGGCACACTAGGAATGGCAAAATAAACGTAAGTGATATCCGGTTATATAAACATTATTAAAGTATAAGTAGTTCCAGTTTAACTGCTCCACTTTTGGTCAGCTTCTATGACTCGTAGACTCGTACGATTACGTGTCCAGCTGGTCAATAGTCCAACTATTATACCATATAATAGACAATGATAACACTGCTCTACAAAAGCACATTTTTACGTTCTTAAGTGCCCAGATTACTAATATGCTTAATTTGAAGGTTCTCAATATGCTTGATTTCCATGTTTCTTTGCATAGCTTCCACTTGAAAAATTAATTATAACAATTTATTACCCACCCATTTTTTTTTAAATCTTAGCATTTATAAAATTGATAATTTCATGAATTGTGTGCATAATTAGACCCAAAATTATTACCATACCTAATGGAAAACAAAACACTGTAGACCAGTGTAATAAGTCTTTACATTTACTTACAATGGTCCCCCATGCACTAGCTCCATCACAACACAGTGCCTGTTAAAGTCCACAGGCCTGGGCACTGGGAAGCCCCTGTCGTATAACGCCTTCATGTAAGCAAACTCCTTGGTGGCAGAGATACGAGACAGGTAAAGCCAGGAGGCGCGGTTCCGGTGCGCGTGGTAATCGCGCTTGTCTTTGATGTTACGGAAGCAGGTACGACCCAGTCTGCGGAAGGAAAATATTATGGTAGAAAGAGTTTGATGATATGGAATCAATGAGAGAAGAATACTTAGTGATATATTCTTATTGGTAATAGAAATACCGTTTTTTACAAGAAAAAATATAAAAGTGATGAACTAATATTTCCATGTGAGAACATTATGATTCATCCTACTTATAAATGCGTTTTTTTTTTGTGTGTTGTGTTACTTTTACTTCTTCGCGCTCAAATGGCTGAACCAAAATATATAAATGGCTGAAGCTGAAATATGGTGTAGAGATAGTTTCGACTCTGGATTACCACATAGACAACTTTTGTTTAAAATTTTCTTTTTTTTGTCTGATTTCTCTTTCTATCCGCAATCGGTGACGCCATGAGCAGAACTGTTGTAGAGTGTCGGGTTTTTGAGGCTTGGGGTCCTGTGACCTCACATGCCTGCTATTTTCTTGCCAGGTTGGCTATTTTGGCTATTTATTCCAGTTTAACGCGGGTAACATCGCAGGATGCAGCTAGTATGGAATAATACTGAAAATTCCATTCCAAATTGTTCATCATTAAATCTTGCGAAATTAGATAAACCGGAATCACACCAATGATATTGACTGTCATGTATTTTGTTAATTACTTCGCCTTCATCTTTAACCCAGTCATAACCCAGTCCTAATAACCCAAGGTATAATGGCCACAACAATCAATAAATAACAAAAACAAGCAAACAAAGATCACCTGTGTAACTTCAAGCACAATGGGATCCTATCCTCATCAGCTACAGTGTAGATATTAGACTCCTTGCCAACACCTATCTGGTTACCAAATGATGCAATAACCTTCCTGTTGGTGAGAGCTTTGAGGGCCAGATAGTCGTAACCAGCATTGGTGAGACGGTAACCATCATCTGAGGAGTAAAGAGATAAGTATAAGTAAAATACAAGCTAAGTAAGGGGTAAACTCATATACTCAGCAACAGATTGGTTTACAATTGGAACAAGTTGCCCGAGGAAGTAGTCAGTGCCATGTCAGTGAACAGCTTTAAATACCGGCTTGATAGCTGGCTGCAGAAAACAAAAAAATCTCTTGCTAACCTGTGATCAGTGCACCAGTGGACTTTAAACATTGACATTGAACAATGGACATTTTATGAACTGTTAAAAATTTAACAACTCTGTGTGCTATTGGCACATCAGCAATTGCTACTCGCCTATAAATTTAATAAACAAATAAATATAAAGGATTTTCAATTCTTTTCCATACTGAGGAGAGCTAAACAAGCCAACAAACTATACTCAGTAAGTCTGTAAAGAATTGAATTCAGTATAAACTGAAAATCAGTGAAACATACCTAGTCAAGGATTAAAGACTTAAGCAGACTGGTGAAAAACACCCTAGATGCATGGCAACATGTTTTTCAACTTGAATGTAGTTTATAGTTGCTGTAGAAATTGCTCTACTACCATGCTATGGTTTCCTCATGTCAGTTTCCTTTATATTTTCGTTCACTGTAAAGCCACATAACTTGAAAAACAATTAATTTGTGTAGGGCTGCAATCATACTAGGGGCCATCAGATTGAAAAGCTGACTGAAGGGGAAAAGACCCTCACCTAAAGCTTAAGCTCATTGTCTGAGATCAAAATCAGAAGCTTAAAGTATAGACTAATTTCTCTTGGATAAATATTATTGTACTGGAGTCCTTACTACAATATGACTAAATACATTTCAAGCGAGTGTGAGTTATGGAATAAGTCAGCTTTTCAATCTGATGGCCCCTAGTATGATTGCAGCCCTACACAAATTAATTGTTTTTAAGTTATGTGGCTTTACAGTGAACAAAAATATAAAGGAAACTGACATGTATGAGGAACACATAATCTGAAGATCATCCGCTAATTCACACTTGGCCAGCATGGTGGATGTATGGCCTATATATCTCATTCAAGGTCTCAGCAGTGGGAATGTATGGTCGCAGCAGTGAGATGCCTATGTTATAGCAAATTATTGTACTGGAATAATTCCTACACAAATAATACTTTCATGTGTAAATAACTCTTATATCATAAAAACTTAACAGTTTGAAAACATCTACACTACTATTGCAAGCAAACCAAGGTAAAAGCACGATTACGATTCATACGGCCATAATTGATGGCGGATTCTAATAGATCTCGACGAAAGACAAAGAAATGAATGAATAAAAATGTACGAATAGTAATCTCGCAAGGTAAATAATGCAAACACTCTTGAAAGCACTTACAATGTTTTCCTCTCTCGTAAGTTAGCAATCTATGTTTGCACAATTCCTTCATGAGTTTGTGCACGCCGCCATGTCGGAGATTAGCAATAGACGCTACCAGCGATCCCGGGACCAGCTCGTGGTTCTTCATGCCCATTTCCACCTGAAAACCAAGTTACCAAAAATTGATCTCTAGGTTAGCTCTACAAGACAATGTCTAGCAGGTTTAGACCAGTGCGGTTGCGCTCGTACACCACAGATCACGTGGAACATTAGCCACCTGCATATATATTGCAAGGTAATTAATAAAATAAATAATAATAAATAACAAACTCTTGAGGTTATGTGCGTCTTTTAGGTTTTACGGGTATTAAAGTTAGAAAAAACTTACAGCAGTAAGCACGCGAAAGTCTTCGGCAGTTAAATACCGCAATATTGCTACGTCTAGTTTCCCCATTTTTGTGAATTCTTGATATTTCTATAATATGCGTGGCCCGTGGTTCGAAACAAAGTTCGAAACCGTGATTGTGATGTGATTTGACAGATCCTCGAAAAGAAAACAAATGGAAGTGTCAAAGGTGACATTGATGATAGCAGTAGTAATGACAATAACTTTGATTTACATAAAATATTGACATTGAAAGTGAAATTTGTTATTCGTGACAGTTTAATAAAAATGAAAATATTGCCAGTACAGTCAAAAAGGGTCAAGGGGTGATGTTTAAATAAGAGTACCTACAGTTGAACCACACAGAACAGTGGTTCAACATCTTTATTTAACTGACTAATACCCCGAGTCTGAAAAAAAACCTATCGCATTTGGTACCACTGACAATAAGAATGACCTCCATTTTTAGTCTCAATTGATACAAAAATACCATTCTCAGTAGCGAGTGAGAGGTCTTCTAAATATTTTCAGTTAATTTTTTATTTTTAGTATTTGTTGTTATAGTCGCATAGGCAATACATAATATGAGAAAATTGCAGCTCTCCAGCTATCACGGTATCTGAGTTAAAGCCTGGTGACAGACAAACAGATTGTCGGAGGCTTAGTAATAGGGTCCCGTTTCTATCCTTAAGGAACGGAATCCTAAAAACACAACCTATACTTTCCTCACAATGTGTTCCTTCACCGGAAGCTTGAGCTCATTCATTGGCGAGGATCGAACCAGTAGAAACACATCCAAACTGAGATGTCACCGCTTGAATACATATAAAAAACATTACTCGAAAGTCAGCGATCGCTGTGAAGTGAAGTGAATGGCCTATAGATAGACAACATTTGTAAATCCAGCCAGTGATATGAAGTAATATTTTAGACACTGTTAGTACTTTTTTTTTCTTCTTCAAGCAGCAACACTGACTACCTCACTTTATTGCTCTATTTTAGAGCATACTGTCGTGTTTACTCTCCTACTGCAGTTTTTCTGTTATGCTTTCTGTGATATAGCGTTATGTCTAACTAGTTTTATTTTCGTATGTAAAAGGAGTGCTACACTAGTGCCTTTAACTATGACGGGATTCCGAAATGGCTGTATAAAGCTGGACTCGCCGCGGGAAGTGTATTACCCTGGTCAAGTGATCCTTGGAAGTGTTGTGTTTGAAATAGTAGAACCATTTCAGCTCTCCGGTGAGTAGAATTAGTGTTCAATGAGGCTTCGGCAGAAAAAAAACGCTTATAACATGTGCTACATAATCTATTACTTCTTGAAATCTGTACATAGAGACAAAAACACATTACAAGTGTTAATGTAAATTCTAATATTACATAAATGTTTGTGTAAATATTACATAAACACAGCTTCAAATTTTTAAACGTTTTTCTAACTTTCAGTAAATTTTTGCAGTCCAGAGACTTCTGTGGCCATGAACTCTAGACAAACAAAAAACTTAGGCATTGTAAAGTTTTTTTTGCCATTTTTATATACGTTGGAATATGCTAAATAATGCTAACACAATTCTGACTACAGCTTGAAGTTCTTTTGTTTTATTTTACCATCAAGATTTTTATTGATTTATCTATAAGGTTATTGAGTTCAAATATTTAAGATACCTATGGGTATCTAGAGGTTTTTATTATAGCTTCTACACAGTTATTGAATAGCTAAAGCTATAAAATGGTAAACTTAAGTAACATTTTATATATTGTTACCCCTGAAACTATAGTTACAGTTTTTAAGATTGAGTTGGTTTCTTCCGGGCAAGCACACTCCATGTTCATTAATTAATTTATTCCTCAAATTATTATGGATGTATAATTAAATCATTGAGTCTAGAGAACTTGACTTTTAACCTTAGATTACAATATTGTTTACCAGTATCTTCTTCTTCCTTGCATTATCCCACCAGGTGGGGTCGGCACAGCAAATTTTCTTCTTGCACTCTTCTCCATCAGCCGTCGTCTCTACACTTACCCTTTCCTCTCACATGTCCTGATTCACCCACTACATCCATGCCTTTTCGGGCGACCTATTGCCCTTCTTCTTTGCACAAAACTATTTTAAAAAGTGGCATGTTCTTCTAAGGGAGGAAGTATAAAAATAATAATAACATGCTCTCTGAATTAGCCCGTATTAATTTGACCTTCAATTGTTTCAGTGTTGTTTGTGGACTACATTGGCAAAGCTAAAGTGGAATGGAAGGAATATGAAAGTACAATGCGCAATGGAGTGGAGAGATATGGGAATGTGGATTATGTTGGAAGAGAAGAGTATTTTAACGTGAGGCAGGTGCTGGCTGGAGGAAATGGTAAGTATTTGAACATATATTGAACATTTTTGACGACCTCATTGGCGTAAAGGTTGCCATGCCGGTCTGCTAATCAGAAGGTTCCGGATTCGATTCCCGGCCCAGTCAACATCTTTGTGCTTAACTAAATTTGTTGGCTGTGGGTCTGGGTGTTAAATATGTATTTATATATAATATGTATGTATGTATATGTAGTATATCAGCTGTGTTAGCAACCATAATACGAGCTAGAAATGGTTCAGTATGGGGCTAACCAGCCGTGTGTGAATGTGTCCTTATATTTATTTATTTACATATACATCAATTATTATTATTAAATAACTAAGCCCACAGGTGTTAAGAGTTGTTTTAATCCAGAGTTCATCTGTATTAATCCAGAGTTCATTTGTATTAATCCAGAGTTCATTTGTATTAATCCAGAGTTCATTTGTATTAACCCAGAGTTCATTTGTATTAATCCAGAGTTCATTTGTATTAACCCAGAGTTCATTTGTATTAATCCAGAGTTCATTTGTATTAACCCAGATTTTATTTGTATTAATCCAGAGTTCATTTGTATTAACCCAGAGTTCATTTGTATTAACCCAGAGTTAATTTGTATTAATCCAGAGTTAATTTGTTTAAATCTAGAGTTTTAATCTTTATCTATACCAAAAAATCATCCTAATTGATTCTGCCTTTAGTGTGAAAGATGTCACAAAAATATCACCACCATAATTTTTTATAATCAACTGATGCTATCATAGATTTATAAATGAAATTTAATTTAAAATAGATAATAGCTATAGTTTAAAATAAAAATAAACTTCCAATGTTTTATATACAAATACAAATACAAATACAAATCATTTATTGATAACACCAAAGTTACAAGTCAAATAATATGATATCATTACAAAAGTATATGATATGTATCCATGTCAATTTTCAATTATATTCTAGTACTATAATATCATTACAATAGTATATGATATTAATCATAATGTCAATTTTCACTAATAATTCTAGTATCTAATATAATATCAATACAAAAGTAAATGATATGAATCAAATGTCAAATTGTCAATTTAAATGTCAATTTAAATGTCAATTTTCAAATTTAGATAATCATTTATATTGTACAAAGTTTTATCTAATAGCCAAACCCTGAGTCTAGTCTTAAAGCTGGCGGTGGAAGGTGCATCCCGGACAGTCGCAGGTACGCGGTTGTAGATCGCGGGCCCCAACACGTAAACGGACCTCTCCAATTTCACAAGTCGATGAACCGGCGTTTTCAGTTGCATCTTCTTCACGTTGCTACGTAGATCCCACGTTTTATTAGCACCCCTGCGTTGAAATAATTCAAGGTGCGTGTGAGTGAAAAGTGCAACTTGATATATGAATTCACATGGTAGAGGCAATATATCAAGGTCTCGAAAGAGTTCAACGCAGGAGACGTCGCTCTGAACCCCGCAAATGGCACGTATGGCGCGTTTCTGCATGCGAAAAACTCTATCTCTATCGGCAGCGCTGCCCCACAACTCTAACCCGTACGTGATTACGCTATGGACAGTCGCGAAGTAGCAGGAGCGCACGACGCTGCGGGTGGCGGTGCTCGCGAGCCGCCGAAGCGCGAAGCATGAGCTCGACAGCTTCCCGCACACTTCGTGTATGTGCGTCTCCCACGTTAGCCCACTATCGAGATAAAACCCGAGAAGCTTTGTACAGGACACCTGCTGGAGTGCAGTTTGGCCTACTACTACCGAATAGGATTTTGTTGCGTGACCATTTAAATTGAAGCTCAGAAAACAAGTTTTATCTTTATTTAATGCCAAGCCGTTCGATCTAAACCACCCGTCAAGATCATTCGCCACCGAGTTAAGCTTCTGCTCTAGCTGCGTGTGTGTCGGCGCCGTAACTACAGCCGCGACGTCGTCTGCATACAAGAAAATCTCAGCACCGCCTATTGCGCCAGGCAAATCGTTAAGAAGAAGGCTGAACAGGGTATTGGATAAGCAGGAGCCTTGGGGAACGCCCATTGCATTCTCTAGCTCGGATGATATAGCGCGGCCTCTATCACCTACGACCATCTGCGTACGTTTGGACATGAAGGAAGTCAGTATGGACAGCGCCGGACCACGGATACCGTAGTGTATTATATTATCTGCTAAAGATCTCTAGCATTGAACTCTGGGTAACAAACTGTTAAGGTTAACCTGAACATACAGACACAAAATAATGAGAAAATAACATATTCTATGTCAGTAAACATTGTAGAGCTGTGTTTATTTCCAGTCACACATATTTGTAGTTACATAGATCTAAGTTTTTCTGTGCTAAATCAATTTATTTATTATCATTATTTATTTATTTAGTTATACAAGCATGAGAGCATGAATTCATTTTTTTTTTTGGCACAAGATAAGTATTCATATAGATAAAAAAAGCTGTAAATGTTATAGACAAGTTAGAGTGCCTCAGAAAAGACAGATTTATTTGGATTAACATCTTTTTGTCCCGGATTAATCCGGGTATCACCCCGAGACACTAGTTAGAGTCTTCAGGTTCAAATGGAAGAACCAATCTTGTTGAAATTAGGTGTGAAGATAGATTAGACTTTGGATTAACACAAATGCTACTTTTAATCCCGAAAACAATTGTGGTTCCCGTGTGATACGCAAATAACTTCAAAATCTGTGTTACTCCTTCACACTCCAACGGCTAGGCCGATTTTTATGAGATTTGCTATGAGCATAGGTTAGACCTTGGATTAACTCATAGGCTACTTTTTATCCCAAATAAACGCGTGTAATAGCATGTGTCCAGCTCACATATAAAATATGTTAAAAAATATAAAATGTTTTAGTTAGTTTATAGGCACATCAGTAAAATGCTATTCGCCCACAACTCAACAAAACTCAAACCAGTTCTAATTATTCTATGCCCTGTGTGTCTATGACAGAGCTGTTATGTAACAAATGATTATTTAACTGCCTCTCCATTTAGCAGAGACATAAATAGTTGTTATCATTCATAAGCCGTTATCAAATGCAAAACACAGTTTATCTAGAATGTACTATGTTGACTTTGAAAATGAGGCGTATCAAATGTAAAGATAGCACTTGCAATCCTATGACTCTAAACTGATATAAAATTTCTTTGCCACTCTTTGTTGGGGCAAGGCAAGCTCAGCAAGTCTACACAACAAAAACGGCAAGATCTGCAACTAAAGCAAGGAAAGCTTGCAGAATCGGCAAGATACTAACCCGGGCGGGCGACTCTCTCTTCCTCTCGCGATGTCTCAACCAAACACACCAAATCACCACGAAGCCCCACTGGACCTCAGAACAACACATGCAAATACACCCACCAATACACCTGGAGGACCTACCGAACCAATGGCCAACTTCGTAGGATTTTCACTACGCCTCGACGACATGGCCCCCCAACGATATGAACATCATGAAGATCCCGCATTGATTCCACTTACTCAGCCCTACGAGCAGATTTCTCCGCCCCACACGTAACGGAACGCCCGTCACAAGAAGCTTCTCTGACGCCCTCTGCCTTTCCGGCCCAACTTTGTTAGGCGTGGCTCGGTGGGGTAAATGTTTGCTTTTCAATGTTACGTCCTCTGGTTCAATCCCGGCGCTACACTAATGACATGTTTTTCAAGTTATGTGTGTATTTGCAATCGTCATATGGTGAAGGAAAACCAACATGTTTGAGGACCACAATATTCAAATACTAACTTCCACTAACCCGCGCTTGACCAGCGTGGTGGATTATGGCCTATAATTCTCTCCTCGTGTGAGAAGGCCCCGAGTCCCAACAGGCCATAATCCACCACGCTGGCCAAGTGCGGGTTGGTGGATGACATACACCTTTGGATTTTGTGGTCCTCAAACATGTCGGTTTTCTCAGGATATTTTCCTTCACAGTAAAGCCAATGCAAATCCACACATAACTTGAAAAACAAGTCTTTAGTCTTGTGCTGGGGCCGTCTGATTGCAAAGCAGACTATTTTGCACTGAGCCACGCTCGCTTTTTCAATACGAAAGGTTCCTAGAAATTGTTTTGGCGAGATATTTTTTACGGTGAACTGATTATTGTAAATAAAAACACAAAATAATCTGAATTTGAGTTGACGTAATTTATTTGTGCTGTGTTTTGACCTTATTAGTTATGAATCATCATCATCATCACCCAATCTGTACAAACTGATTAGAGCCATAGCGTAACTGTCTCATACAAAAAAATAACAATTGTAAGTAAATCTACTTTTTGCAAAGGTTTTTGCCTATTAATCATAATCATAATCATATTTATTGGTAAAAATATTTTACAAGTCAATTCATACATACATTTTTAATAAAATATTATAACAAAAGGAATATAAATATACTTCTGTACATTTTAGAGTTAAATACGAGTATGTCATCAATCTAAAATTAAAACAATGTCTAAAAAATCGGGACCATAGCCAACTTCACATTTTAAATACAGTAGAAACTTGATTAACCGGACTAATTATTGTTGTTAGGCATTCGGATAATTGAAAATCTGGATAATTGAAATCGGATTTTTTTCCGATGGCAAGCCGGCGCGGGCGGGCTGATGACAGTTCCGTCCCCTGGATACTCGTGAATCCGTATTACTGAGGGCCGGATAATCGAGTTTCTACTATAAGTTATTTATGGCGGCATTGGATCAAAAAAGCACAATATTTTATTTTGCAACATCCTGCGTGAATGAAAGAATCTTCGATTTTTCAGATTTATTGTCTTTGGTTGTTAGGTATCAGACACGGATCAACAGTCAGTTCGCTAGATAGTTGTCATTTTTTAAAAGTTATGTATTTCCCGTGCCGCTATAACAACAAATACTAAAAGTAAAATAAAAAATACTAAGGGGGTCCCCATACAATATACGCGCTTGTTCGTTTTTTTTTTTACTATAATTATGTATATCAATAACGGTAACTTGTAGACACCTAAAATTTTCACAAAATTCATAGTACATGTATATTACCTTTAAAAATAAAGAATTTTATAATAAAGTGGAGTGTTATATACTACCATACAGCAAACGTGTTTTTGCCATATTTTTGAGATAATGTTACGGAAATCTTACCAAATCGCACTTGACCAATTATATACGTTTACTAACCTTCTAACATCTGCCTTCTTGTTTCCAGCACCGCTGAGCCTGCCCCCGGGAACGCACACCTATCAGTTCAGCTTCCAGGTACCCCCTGGGGTCCCCTCCTCCTTCTCCGGCAAGCGGGGGCGAGTCTCCTACCGCATCCAAGCTACTATAGACCTGATGGGAAGGTCGCATCTTAAAGAGGAGCTCACCAAGGACTTTAAGATCGTCGCGCCGTTTAATTTGAACTTTGGAAGCCCTAAGTTGAAGGTACCTATTTCTATTTCTATTAATTAAGAACCTCTCCCTCTCATAACATAGACTAATAAATATAAAAGACGCTCATCCTCTTGTTAAAAATCGTAATACCCAAGGACTTTAAGATCGTCGCGCCGTTTAATTTGAACTTTGGATGCCCTAAGTTGAAGTAACCTCCCTCTCATAATATAGACTAATAAATATAAAAGACGCTCAACCACTATTGAAAATCGTACTACGTGTATCATTCAATACACGTAGCGCCATCTATTCATATTTTCTAGAAATAACTTCACTCGGGTTACCCATTCTATTATCGTTTTAACTATGCGACTGCAGCGCGTTGTGGAAATTGGAGGCAACTAGGCTGCACGCTCGATTTGCAGCGCCATCTAGGTTTCATAGGTAATTATGGCAAACTTCCGCGCCACGCTTTATTGTATGGGAATCAGCAATCCTCTCTAGTATTCTGAGCTCTGCTCATACTCATATTGGAATTCAATGAAAACTATAATTTAAGTTTTTTAAGCCAAGAGTGAACTAATTTCTTCTGGGTAAGCGTGTTTCCCTTAGATCAGTCTGGTTAATGGTATCGTTGAACATCAGGCGAGATGTGGTCAAGCGTAATCGCGTTAAGTAAAAAGAGTGTCGCTAGCTCGTGTGGTTACGTGCCCGTCTGGTCAAATGCCTAGATGTAAAGTATAAAAAAAAATATGCAGTGTCTACAGAACAAGCTAGAATAGAGAATGGCGCTTGCCAGTTTATTAATCATAATTTCCGTAGTTAATTCACTTCATTACGCTCTTACAAGGTGTTTCTTAAAAGAGATAACATTAATCTTCATACATATTATTATGTATGGAGTCCTAAACCAAAATACTTGATTTCCAATCACGTATTTTTTGCCACGCATAAATTAAATATGTTTTTCATTTTTTTAATAGCCCTAACGAATCATCTCTCATAGCTTATCAGATCGCACGCACACATGCATGCGTATACGCCTCCCAGTCAAGGCCATTGTTCAACGATAAGCTGTAGAGTTGAAACTCTTTAAATTTTTGTTAAAGATCGACTTGTGATTACGCCAGACGCGGTTGGCGATACTAGCGATAAAAATACCAAAGCTCCCGGAGGAACAGGCCTAAAATCAACTATCGTTTACAGTTTCGAGTAATTAGATTTATATTTTTTTTTGCTCCGGGATTTTTATGTTAAAGTGGGGAAAGTGTTACAGATTATGTACATGTGTTGGCGCGGCTGCGACCCGCCACTTTCTTACTGAATAAAAGAGTGTGATTCTAACCACCGTCTTTCATGCACGTCAAATACGTAATAAAACTCGACTATCCGGCCCTCAGTTATACGGATTCGTGATTATCCGGACTACAGACCAATGTTGTATTTTTCCTCGATAAACTAGAAAAAAAAGTAAGTTTAGCCGAACAATTCCACCCAGATCCTCTTAAATTTTACCCGGATTGAAGCGTTCTATATGTTAATCCAATTATCCGGCCTACAGACCAGTTGTCCAAAGTCGTATTTTTGCAAGTATGAACGTGTCGGACGGAACTGGCATCGCCTGCGCCGGCTTCTAATCGAAAAAAAAAACGATTTTCTTCATAGTTTCGATTATCCGAATGCCAACAACAACAAGTAGTCCGGTTAATCGAGTTTCTACTGTACTTGAAATCTTATGAACTGAATTCCTCGAAAACTGAAAACGACGACCTCGTTGGCATAATGGTTACCATGCCGGACTGCCAATCAGATGGTTCTGGGTTCGATTCCCGGCATGGCCAAAATCTTTGTGCTGAACTAAATTTGTTGGCTGTAGGTCTGGGTGTTAAATATGTATACATATAAAATATGTATGTATGTATATGTAGTATATGAGTTGAGTTAGCAACTATAATACTAGAAATGGTTCAGTTAATTTTTAAATTTTTAATTTAATTTTTGTATACAACTTTATACCAACATTATTATTCTAAACTTATTGTAAGCTAACTGCCAGAAACAATAATTGTACATAACCAGGGAGTAACTGTATGCTGTAACACAGGCTGAAAAGCCTAGTTCGGCAACAGCTGACCCGCAGATCTTCTTAGTCGTAACTTCATTACTGAAGGTCGTGTCTAATACGGAGTGTCGATCACTCGGTTAACAATGGTCTTCCACTTTTTCCTGTCCTCAGCGGTCTTAAAAGCTTCGGCAATAGGTAGGCCAGTGAGCGTCTTTACGAGCTCTGACCAGCGGGTAGGAGAGCGACCTCGTGCTCTTTTTCCGTCTACTTGGCCAACTACCACGAGCTTCTCGAGGCAAATCAAATGACTCGCAGATAAATCAGCTTTTAACAACAATCATTATTAGTATTATTATTAGTAGAATTCTAAATATATCAGGGTATGTTTAGTATAAATCCGTGCCTGGCGTGAATACGTTGACATCTCGACTTGCACTTTTTTTTTTATTGGCCTAATGTATTCTACGCATTCGATATTTGTATGTAAAAATTTACAGCTCTTAATGTACACAACTTTTTGAGATAAAGCCAGTGGTAATAACATGAAGAGGGTACATTACAGGAAGAGGTCAAACTTTTAAATGGCCGTCCTGAAAAATTGTCATTTTGGACATGTCAACTTATTCACGCCAGGCACGGAAATATTATCACACTTTTCAGAAGCACCTTGTATACTTAAACTCGCTCTATTGTATGTATAATATGCCATGGTAGGTAGGTACAGAGAGGTACTCGTGGATGGTGGGCGGCGCCACGCGCCAGTGCCAAGGTCACTGACACGATACTACGCCCGAAGTAGGATATAATGACGCCATTGCTAATATTTGGACAGTCATAAAGTAAGACATACGAACAGATTCAAACGCTATAGCGATCTGGATTGTGACGTTATTGGTGACATTTGGTGCAATTCCCAAACTACGTATTATACTTTTTTATTAGTAGGGTTCCGTACCTAAAAGGTAAAAACGGGACCCTATAATAAGACTCCACTGTCTATCTGTCTGTCTGCCACCAGGCTGTATCTCAGAAACCGTGATAGCTAAAAAGCTGAAATTTTCACAAGATATGTATTTCCCATGCCGCTATAACAACAAATACTAAAAATAAAAATGTGGTGGGTCCCCATACAATAAACGTTTTTTTTTTCGTATTTTTTGTTATATATCAATAACGCTAGCTACTCTCTTAAATTTTTCACAAAATATATAAATGCATATTAGCTATCAAATTAAAATTATAATAATTAATATTTAAGGAAGGCTCCTATACAACAATGGTACGGAACCCTTCCTGCGCGAGCCCAACTCGCACTTGGCCAATTATATTATAAATAATAAAGCAGATCGTCTCGGCTTCGCACGGGCTCTAATATAATCTGAGTAGCAATGAGAAAAAAAATATAGCCTATGATACTCGGTGATAATGTAGCTTCCCAACAGTGAAAGAATTTTTCAAATCGGTCCAGTAGTTTCGGAGCCTATTTGCGTCAATCAAAGAAACAAACAATCAAATTTTTCCTCGTTATAATATTGGTTTTTCACATCGGTCCCGTAGTATCAGAGCCTGTTCGCATCACACAAATAAACAAAGAAACAAACAATCAAACTTTCCCTCTTTATAATATTGGTTTTTCAAATCGGTCCAGTAGTTTCGGAACCTATTCGCGTCAAACAAACAAACAATCAAACATTTCCTCTTTATAATATTGGTTTTTCACATCGGTCCAGTAGTTTCGTAGCCTATTCGCGTCAAACAAACATACAATCAAACTTCTTCACTTTATCTCTGTATTAAAACTTTCGTAAGGCATATTTGAATAATGTTTGTATAACCGGCTATCACTTACGTTTGCCCTTGAGAATGGCACACTGATTGTGCTTAAACATGTCGGGCTAATACCGACAAAATAAACGTAAGTGATAGCCGGTTATACAAACATTTCGGGGAGTGTGCTATGGAACTTCATAATTTGATTCCACCATCTCCGTTCTACTACAGAACGAGCAGAGAGTCAGTGAAGAGACACCGATACAGAGTTGTAGTTCCAAACTTTCGTACAAAACGCTTTGCGTCAACCTTTATTGTTAGGACTGCGAAGCTTTGGAACTCACTACCTGAGTCTCTGTTTCCTGAGAGGTGTCATCCGGGGGCCTTCAAAAGTAGAGTTAATAGGTATCTTCTAGGTAAGCGTGCCACACCGTAGACTGCAGTGCAGCTTAACATCAGGCTAGCTATAGTCAAACGCTAACCTATCAAGGATAAAAAAATAAACATTATTCTCCACTTTATAATATCGGTATAGATAATATAAGATGTCGTGTCCCACAGGAACCGATTCAGATAGAATTTGAGGAGCAAGTGGGGTGCGGTTGCTTCAGCACAAGCCCGCTGATGGTGCGCGCGCGCCTGCCCGTGTCCGGCTACTGCCCGGGACAGAACATACCCGTCGCCCTGCACGTCTACAACCGGAGCAACGTGGAGGTCCGCGAGATCGTCATGCAGATAACTACGGTCAGTCTCATCTTTTATTCTTCAAGCGATGGCAGCTCACAACCCGTTCACACTAGTCGTAAGTCGCATATTACTGAAAGTCGAAAGTCTGATGTAATGTCTGCGTAGTTTCGCGCCATTCGGTATGTAGCGAACTCGCGAGGTGGACGCCGACGAAGAACTTGTTGTGCTCTACTACTTACGAAGAAAATTAAAAAAGTAAAAAAAAAGTCAATTCCAAAAAAATACTTGATGCACCCAATGCTAACAGCTGCGGGGAGAGAGGTAACAACGTGCTCGAGTCGATTAGATGCATGACTAGTGTGAACAGCAACAAGCAGGCACCTATGCAAGCACGATTCGACGCGATTTTTAGTCTTACAACGGGCGCTGGTCTGTCGGATGGTTTTTTAGTCGTATTTGACTAAAAATCGCATCTCATCCAATGTGAACAGCTCCATATAAAGTGTATGGTGGCCAGAGCATTCGACTTTTAGTCATATGCGAATTACGACTAGTGTGTAGTTGGGCGTGCCGCTAGCTCACGTTCCTAAGGTTGTGGGTTCGAACCCCGCCAATGGGCTCCAGCTTTAGAAAAACCATAGCATGGTGGTAGGGTAAAATACCCTACCACCATGCTATAATGCTAATTTGCTAATGCTCGACTGGCTAGCAACCACCTCAAGTTGAAAAATCTGTCGCCAAACACCTAATAGTGTGATCCAGTAGCCTCCTTGAAAACCAGTTCTCCGTCTTAGATCAAGTGTCGCTAACGCGCTGCTAATCAAAAGCCTCTGGAGTAAAAAAATAGACTAATAATAATAACTGTAAAGGGCTAATGGTAGCAAGCGCAAAACCAAAATTCGGAATTCGGATTCAATATTTTTTTTTTGTGGCCATCATTCTAAATTCAATAGTTTTTATTGTGTGACAGAACTTATGACCTGACTAAGTATAATTAACTGATAATAATAATACTGTTATACGCGGCCGTTAGTTTGATAAATTGCGGGCTAAATAATTTAGCGATAAGGGAGATTTATTCAACTTATTAAAATATTAAAAAAATATTATTTTCAACGAGGTTTTCTTCATATTGATTAGTCTGATTGGTACCGAAATGAGAATAAATATTCGTAGGATTGTTCTTTAGACAATCACAAAGATATTGTTTTAATAAATTTGACTGTTCTTTATTTATAACGATAAAACTATAAAGATCTAAATTTTGTCCATATCTGCCTGCATTCATTGTTTGTTAGTATTCGTCCATTCTGCATTCATAGACTCGTTATATTGTAGTGTTTAGCTAAGATAAACTTGCTTACGAGATGTTATAAATTTTACGTGACTCTCTCTCTCTCTCTGTGTGTGATAGATCCGCCGCTATAAAATACCAGAACCCTTTTTTTCGCAACTGCCTCAATATGGGTATCGAATGAAAAGCCCTGACGAGTAAAAATTTGATAAATATCAAATCCAAGATTGTCGCCATCATAAATGACACGGATGGGAGTTTTCGAAATTTTTAATTTACACTTGTGATCAACGTGAAATAAATCAGCTCTAGCTCTCATAAGATACCTAAACAAGTTTCACCGAAGTCGATTCAGATCGAGGTCGTTGACCTAGTATTTCACGCCACTACGATAGAAAGTTAATAAAATAACGGAGTTATTTTTGGAGCACTATAGCGACGCATCTATGTAGTATGCATACACGTGCTAGATCGTGATTACAATTCGCCAGTCGAGTGAGACCTTGATTGCGAGGCCCATTCAATTGGTCTAGCGCGCGATTTAATCTAACAAATGAATTTGTACTTTGGTACTAAAAATGGTGACTTTTTTGATACTTGTTAGACTATTGACCAAAGTCTGTTTAAAGTGGTTTGTTGTTAAAGTGTTTAAACAACAAACTCTTTAAAGCGTCGAAATCAATTATTGGCTTTAGTTGGTTTAGCTTGTATTCCATACAATGATACGTTCTCTCCATTTAACGAACACTCTCTATAACGCCATAAAATGCACAGTCCCTTCAGAGTCTTTATATAGAGTTACACTGTAGTCTATTTTTAAAAATCCTTTGAAATCCTCCGTAAACGATAGAGCTAAGATTTATTTATTTTATTATCTTTAATTCAGCTTTAAGAATCATTCGATTCCCAACACAAGATTACGTAACATTCGCTCGATTGTTTTATTTTTAGAAAAATAGTAGTTTCATAGTTATAAATGGTGTGCTTCTGAAAGATGTAAAAAAATAAAATAAACCTTACGTTATGGTAGGTAATGAATGATTAATGATGAATCTAGAATCGTTAGAGCTAATAAACTCACTTGTAACACTACTTATAAGTTGATTATTTATTTTCTGTCTCTTTTGTATTTCCTTTTGTGTTGCAATAAAGAGTATATCTATCTATCTATTGTTAATTTTATATGAATTTTCTTCGTGAAATCACCTTAACTGGTAGTATTGCTTTAGCCTGCCTCTATGTTTGTTTTCGATGTTGGTTTTCGGAGAACTAAACATTATTAGGGTTCCGTTCCCAAAATACCAAGCCAGTATTGACCATGAGTCATATACTTATTCAAACATCTGTCTGACGAGGTCAACATTATTGAGGGATACGTCCCAAAGTGGCACAAACTACATAATATTTGCAGTGTACGGATTTTGTGGCTTATCAGTTGACAACGAGTTATACTCATACGCAACAACTATGTATATACTCGTATTAAATAATTAAGGGATATTTTTCATATCAGTATAATTACATAGTGTTGCCTCGTTGCGACATGAGTGAGCGAAGGAAGCGCAAAAATACAGCTTATATTACCACGTCGAATAATCCAACCAACCGTAAACCAACCAAGTTGGTCTGTAAACCAACTTTATAGGCAACCAATATTTTTTCAGGCTCAAGGACTGTTGGAAGTGGGGTTCCGACAGTCCATTCAAATTGGGCCTGGGAGGTCTGGCAGTTCTCTACCAATGTGGATGTAGCTGAAAGCAAAAGCTAGGAGGTTTTTTTTTTTTTTTTGTAATGATCAATAGGCTTACGTTTGACCGCAGCTTGCCTGATGTTAAGCTTGAATGTGGTCTAAGATGTATTAGTGCATTTCCACCGAAAAACCTGGATTCCTCCATAAACCATCGAGGCTTTGCATCGAGGGGGTCTTAGTTGGGGGATAAAAATTCCAAATAACCCAGCCACACACCATTGTAGTTAGGGTATCTTATGGTAGATTTCCCCCTGAGTCCTCCATAAAGCATCAAGGCTTTGCACCGAGGGGATTTTAGTGGGTAAAAATCTCAAATAACCCAGCTGCACCCCCTTGTAGCTAAGGTATCTTATTGAAGATTTCCCCCTAAGCCCTCCATCAAGCATCAAGGTATGCATCGTGGGGGGTTTAGTGGGTAAAAATCCCAAATAACCCAGCTGCATCCCATTGTTTGACAGTGATGCTTAGAGACAGAATAATAAGCTCTGTAAAATCATATAACAAAAAATATCCAGCTCCTAAATTTTCTACATCAGATCTGAAAATTAACGGCCCGCCAATGCCCAAAAAGTATATTTGCATCAGAAAGCTTGACAATCCAGACTAAAAAGCTCTTCTACTTGGCTAGAAAGTTCTAAGAACAACAATGTAATAAATAGTAAAAAATAACCCAGCTGCACCCCATTGAAAGAAAGAAAGAAAAATATTTTTTATTTTGGCAAACACAAAACCTAAAACAAACGTATAAATTGTAGCTAGGGTATCTTATTGTAGATTTCCCCCTGGTAAAAAAGGCAACCTATATTTGTTAGTATTACAATTTGAATGTGAATGGTCCGCAGCGCGAGCGCTACCGCACGCAGCACCCCGTGTCGGAGTACATCCCCCCGGAGAAGGTGCTGAAGGAAGTGAGCCAGGGCGCCGTGCTGAGCGGCGTCAAGAGGGACCTGGAGGTGTTGATGCCGGTGCCCGAGATCCTCCCGCCCAACCTCGAGAACTGCGGGATCATTGACGTGGGATACTTCTTCAAGGTATGTGGCCGCAATTTTGAACCAGTCTCAAACAAACTACGAGTATATAGGTATATGGTATACTATAAAAAAATATATAAAAAAAACCTTTATTCAACTGCACATATTTACATAGCTTGTCATCTTTGCATATTATTATTACAAATGTCATATCATATTAATCGTCAATAAATGTTTAAATCGGAACGTCAAGTAATAATTGTAATTGTCGCTTATTATACTATCGCATGTTAAACTATATAGGTAATTTATGTCAAAAAAATTATTAAGCGGATCCATGTCAGGTTTATTACTGATGTCAATCTTCTTGAGTAGTACTTCTAGATATGGTATACAGATACTAGTAATTAGTAGGTTTTTATTGTCGGCTGATTATATTAGAAACATTTCCTACCTTCTCGTGGCCCTTTGTACGGCAAGGGGCAGGGCCAAAGTGCTTCACAGCCTCGCGGGCGTTACGACGACCCTGGATCAGTACTGTCTTGCGGCCGGTCGGGGCACGCAGGGCCAGCTGATCGAACGTCAGGATCTCACCTCCAGCATCCAAGATGCGGGCACGAGCCTTCTCGGTAACGTGGAGAGCGGCCACGGTAAGCTTGGGGACCGGGTACAACCTCGTGTTGGATTGCAAGATGGTTCTCACAAAAATAGGTTTCTTCAGGCAAGCTTTGGTCAAACGTAAGCTTGTTCCACAAAAAAATATATTAAACAATCTTTTTCTTATTCTTTTTTTTACAGATAATCATAAAGCTATCAGGTTGCAACGATGACTTAGAAGAAGAAGAGGAATTCTGTATGGGATTAATTCCATTAGACGAGACCGTCGACGGTGAATACATGCACCCACTGTCCGAGAGCCTCCCCATAGGGCCCATACCGGACATTCCTCCCGAAACCATGGAGGCGCAGAAGAATGCCGAAAACCAACAGATGCCAGGCCCGAATCCCGGCTTCCCAAGTTTCCCAGGTTTCCCCAACGCCATGCCAGGGTTCCCCAACGGTATCCCGGGGTTCTCGAACGGGACCCAAGGGTTCATGAACGCATCGCCGCCAGAAAATTCGGATGACACGACAAAACAGTCGTTCTACGTGCAAGTGAAGCAACACAGTTACTCGTCAAAGGATCCGTCTCAGAACTACGACGTTGGGTTCACGGTGACGTCTCCTAACAACGTCCCCATCCCGGAGTGGGCGCAACCCATTATGAAAGATTTTGGCATTAATATAAACATCCCTCAAGCCAATGTTAATGTGAACGCGCCTAGTGCACCGCCACCATCGCGTTAAAAAACGTTCAAGGGTTTGTATGGGGATAGTTATGTTTACAACTTATTCTTTTCAAGTGTTTTTAGCTAAACGTTTTCCGACCATTGACGACATAGGCCGAGCTATCTTTGGTGTCTTCTTCTTTGTATGAGCTAAGTGGTCAAGCTCTGGTTTCATCAGTTTTCAAGCTGCCTTATGGCCTCTGACTCCGCTTGATTTCAAGTAATAATCAATTTGACTAACAGGTACTTATTTCATTTTTATTTCATTTTGGTTTTGGTCGGATATCAGATATCCATAGAAATTAAAAGGAAATGTAAAGGAAACTAATAAAACCCAAAGACATCAGATCCTCAAACTTTATCATTTATAAGTAGTAAACATAATGTATGTATGAGCCAGGAATCATTACTATTTCGTACGGGCAAGTACCTATATAGGTACGTTTATTTGTACTTAGAAAATAGAACGTATTTTATAACCTACAAGGAAATGCATTGTAGACATTCTTAAACAAGTCAGGGAAGGAAGTGATAATATACAGCTTATAACAAATTTACAAATTACCTCTTAGGATATACTCTTACATATATTTCTAGCTATATCTTCTATTGCTGTCAAACAGGTCTGCCAACAGGTTGTATCTCAACCTTCGATCAAAAATGTACTAGATTTAAGGTGATGTCTCTAAAAACGGCAAGGAAAATAAGACACAAGTAAAAGTGTCTTATTTGAGTTTGAGGAATTTCAGCGTTATTAATGTTACAGTTGAATTTTCTAACGTTCTATGCGTACGGTCATAAAATTGTATAGCTGTTATCGCGGAGCAAGATAGCTTATGTTTATTACGGCACTAGTCGAAACTTAACCTTAAGATATCAGTGGTAACTTAAATTGAAAATTTTTTTGTGACGTAGTATATTGTAATAGATACAATAGTATAGTAAACTCATGACATTTTTTTGTGCTGTGTTTGTATGCAACACTGAATCTGGTATATATTTGATCGAAAATCTCATTCGTTATTGGTAGAAATTTGTGTATTTCCGTTGGCGCTATATTTTACTTTCTTTTCTTCCATTCTACATAGAACTATGAAGTAATTTTCAAAGTGCCTGAACAAAGTCTGTAAGTGTCAATGGTAATTAATATAAATATTGAAAGAAGAGTGTAAAATATTTTTGTTGCTGTTTTTAATCATCACAATGTTATATTCATATTTTTTCATTTTAGTACAAATAGGTGTTTTGTAAACATTTATTGATATTATACAATGGATAGGATAGTCATTTAAATTTAAGAGCATAAAATATTTTTGATGTGATTTTTTTTAACTTGCATTCTAATATACTAGTAAATTATGGTACAAGTGAGTTATAGCATTTTTTATCCTTGATAGTTTAGAGTTTGACTGTGATGTTAAGCTGCATTGGAGCTATACGTTTACTAATTGTTTCCCACAATCGTGTATTGATAATTACCGTCCTCGGTTCTCTTAAGACCCTCACCTGAGCTGTCCAGGTCTCTATGGCACCTCAGCGGGAAATACTTACACAATTGTTACATTACAAACTTGTACCATAACATACTATTTTTTCACTATACTGTTTCATCAATGTATTTTGTATAAATGTATGTTAGTGTATAACTCGATTCAATAAAGAAAACGTTTGTATTCGTTTCCTCTCGCTCGCACCCATTAGGTTATACAAGCGAGAGGACATTGTTGCAAGTATATGTACAAGTTACTTATTAAATGTTTTTATTGATGTTGTAAAGAGCACGTGGCTAGCAGATGCTTCGGTCATGTGAGGTTGGCCCTACACATCGCTTTTTGTGTTCGCCGGGCTTGCGCTTGATCGCATTTTACGTGATGGCTATTCTATTTCTACGCTATTGTTTGCTTCTTTTTCCTCGTATGACCTAAGTGTTCAAGCTCTGGTGTCGAGAGTTTTCAAGCCGCCCGAAGGCCTCTGAATTGTCTTAACGACTACTTGTACAAATACTAACAGCCGGTATCTACAATTTAACGTGTCATCCGACGTAATGTAAGGTGTAAAAGAACACCATCCACACAACGTGATCGTCAAACAAGCTGAATAGGAATAGCAATGTGAAATGCCGACATTGGATGCATACTATTTGTGATAAGGAATTAACATCAGGAGTTGTGTAGTATGTATGTAAAGACTGGAATACTCGTGCGGACTAGTCGCTATGTTCCGCATTGTATTTAGTAGAGATGCCACGAATATTCGGCAACTATTCGGTATTCGGCCTATTCGGCCGTTTTTCTTGCTATTCGGTATTCGGCCGAATAGTACGTACTATTCGGCCGAATACCGAATAGCAAATCATGTAAAAAAAGACACGTTATTTTACTCAAAATTATGTATTTTTTTCCAAATTACAACATTTTAGTAGTTAAAATTAATCAGTGGTAAGTTGTGATGGATAAAAACGAGCTTTTCAGCATTTTTTGGTAGCAAACGATTGCGCTTTTCATCGTAAACGTTACCAGCCTCAGAAAATAACCTCTCACTATAAATGCTACTTCCAGGCGAAGAAAGATAAACTTTTGCATATTTCGAAAGGTTCGGCTATTGTTGTTCGTTTGCTGACCACCACTTGTAAGGATCGGCCTTTCGATCTAGGCGAACTGTTTTCAAATAAAAATCCAACTCGTTTGCCACAGCATTCTTCTCCACGTCCTCCTCATCATTAGCAGTTCGAATATTATCTGTTTCTGTAGCGACTTCTTCAAAGCAGTTCCCGCTTCAATACAAACCCCGACCCGCGCGCGCGTCGTCGTCTTCTGCCGCGCGAACGCAATGAGAAAAACAGGTTGTGACTTGTCTTATTCCAGCTAACGCGCCCCCGCCAAGCATGTACTTCGCGCCAAATATTCGGCGCCGAATATTCGGCGCTTCGGCCGACAGCCGTTGCCGAATATTCGGTATTCGGTATTCGGCCAATTCACTATTCGTGGCATCACTAGTATTTAGTCTAGTCAACAAGTGCCTTTTTGGTACTCCGTCTTGCGCAAGCCACGCCTCCTTCGGACCTTGAATTAATAAATATTAACTTATTAAATATGAAAATTAAAATTTGAAAAAGTTCAGGTGCCTACAGGACAGATCAATAAACAATAATCCGTGGTCAAAAAAAAATTTTTTTGTACGTTTTTTTTTATATGCGGAACTTCATTGTTTTTCGAAAACTATCTAGATGCCATTCCGAATCGAATGACACCTCAATCATAATTTTCGGAGACTGTAGAAAAAAGTTGACCAAAAAGGCACTTGTTGACTAGACTATAAAGGTATGGATATGTATCTCGCGTCTATAATAAAATATGAGAAAGTTCGCGTTCTCTTGCTCGCACTCGTTTGATTTGCAAGTGAGAGAATATGAAGTTTCACATGTTTTCTTTTTATTTTTATGTATGCTGTTTTTGGCCTCAAACATACAGTAGCCAGCGATAAATATTGCACAACGACCTTTGAACAGAGACAATCGGATAGTTCATCTTTATTACTCGATCTTATGACATTTAGTAGATCCTATAAATATTAACAGACTTTTTAATTGCGTATGTATTAACGTTAAAATAAATCATACAATAAAAAAACTGTTCCGCGAAACGTGAACCAAACGCACTTGAACAACGACTGACAAAACGTTACATGGGTAGTGTGTGACAGAGATAACAATCATCGAAGCCGAAATCAGCAGATTGTCTCTTTCCAGAAATCGATGTACAATATTTATCGCCAGGTACTGTATCTCTTTTGATATAAACATTTTTGTTCTGAATTTGTCATAGCTGTGCCATATAAAAAACAACTTTATATTTCATGTAATATGTTGTTATATACAAGAAAAATGTTCTATTTTTTTACTGGTGCTATTTTATATATTTGTTTGCCGCAATTTTTACTGTTATAACTGTATTTTACTTTATATGTTGTGCATGTATAAAATATATGTATAATCTAAATGGATGTAAAATGAATTTGTAAGAATATTTCAATAATATAATGTTTACTTAAATGTTATTTGGTTTTTTATTAACTTCCCAACATATTAGCAAATGAATATTATATAGGATCTATATAATGATATATAATCAAATAAAAGTCGTAATGAGTATATAACTTATTTATTTCAGGCCACAAGTTATACACTGTTCCAAGTTTAATTTCCTTAGTCTTATATTGGACTATGAAACAATTGACAAGTATTTTTTTAATTAACAATATAATCATATCAAATATATATTTCGATGATTTTGACTGCTTCAACATTTTTCATTGTAGAATCGCAATAGAAGTAATTAAACATGGAACAAGCTAGACATACACTCATATTTCACTAAAATCACATTTTCCGCTCACATATTAGGTTCAATGACACTTCTTATATATTTGTCTGACAAATATTCCGAAAATCTTAAGCACCAATAATAAAAAATACTTAAAAATTAATACTATAAAAACATCGAATTATTTATTATATAAAAGGGAAGACTAAATAGTGTGCTTTTTCATATAGGTAAAATGTCTTATCGAAAAATGCAAAACATAATTCAAAGAAATTAGCTTTCACACACAATGTAGTATCAAAAATGTCTATATGTATGCCGTAAACACCGCGTATTACGTATACAAACTTTATTAAGTTCACTAAGCCTTGTTAAAAAAAATAAAAATTATAAGTATTGGAACGATGTTCCTTATCGCGCGTTGTGAAAGTGGGCTAGACGGAAAAAAAATCTTACGAAAAGTTGTCAAGACACTTTGCTATCGTAAACGCCGCTGTGCGGCGTGCGCATATTTCTCTGTCTCTCTCTCTCTCTCTCTCTTATAGAAAGCAAGCCAGATATGAAAATATATATGTAAGTAATGATTATAAAATAAAATTTTATTACAATTCCTTCACTAATTAATCGAAAGGAACTTTATCCATCCGGGTGCCTCTTGACACCTCTAGTATTTTTGTATGGATTGAATAAATCCATGCATAAATATATTATAATATAAATTTAACACCCGTCCGCTTCCCTTCTGCATTCTTTTTAGATGACCCGTTTTGTGCTTACATTGCATCGTGTACTTATTCCAGAAAGATCTTGTTCTAAAATTATATGTCATCAAATAACATTAACTATGTAGTAATTATGTTGCTTTGACTATAAGCAGGTTATAATTGAGAAACAAGCGTAAAAATCTTGATTAAATGTATAACTTATTACTATCAACATTTTACAGTTCAACAAAATCATATCAAAAACATAATATTTGTATGAAAAAAATGCAGTATCAAAACATTCACAATTTACATTTTTCAACATTTATATGCAGATTAAATATTTGTACGAAAAAATACGTAGTATCAAAACATGAACAACTATTTTTAATGTAATATGTTATAATATTCACTTAATAAATTCTTATATTTTGTCTAAATCATCTGTACTTTAAATATCAGTTACATTAGGCACATACATATTAGGCACTTTCATAATTGTATCCATTCTCTATGCTTTTTTTAAGTCAAATACGGGGCAAATCTAGATTGGTACCAAAATCTTTAAACAATGACGAAGCTAATTTCTAAATAACTTTGACCTTCATTTATATATAAGACAAAACTATATCGTTGGAGTGTGAAAGAGAAGGATACGTCACAAGCGAAACGCTTAGCCCGGTTGTCTCTTTCTTTTCACGTTCTTGCTTGCACGGTCGGCTCAGGCGAAACGTGACACTTTTTCAAGCGTGCATTTAAATTTTTTAAGAATATATCACGTCAAATTTTTAGCAACCCTATGATTGGTGTACATATTAGCAACAAGTTATATTATATATGCTATGGACCTTTTTTTAGTTACTTATCATTAAATTTGTATGCATATTATTATAATCAACTATACTATGACTACGTCATGATTAAACATTTAGAAAATAATTATATATTCATCAAAACATTACAATTTCTAATAATATGGCGCTCTAGTATATACAGTGTAAACTCCATGTAACGTCACTCGATTTAACGACCAACTCTCTAAGCGTCGAAATCAATTTTTTATGGTTTAGCTTGTATTTCATACAATGTTCCATTCTCTCTATTTAACGACCAATCTCTATAATGCCATAAAAAGCACAGTCTCTTCAGTGTCGTTATATATAGAGTTTACGCTATAGTTAAAAATAATTGCACTTACAAACTATTAACAATGAGTATATTGAATTGAGTAAATGTATATTTAATTATTTTACTGTTGAGGATACGGCGGCATGTTTAATGTCAGTTTCTCTGGAACAAGAAACAATTTTGATTACATATTTGTTAATGTATAAGACATGTATGAAATTGTAGTACCTGTATATCAAGTTTCGACAAGATTGGTTCATATTCATTTTGTTCAACGAGTCTAGCTAATAGGAAGATAAATAAATAAAATAAATAAATATTAGGACACATATCACACAGGCCTGGTTAACCCCATACTGAAACATTTCTAGTTCATGTTATGGTTGCTAACACAACTGATATACTACATATACATACATACATATTTAATTTAGATACATATTTAACACTCAGACCGACAGCCAACAAATTTAGTTCAGCACAAAGATGCTGTCCGTGCCGGGAATCGAACCCGGAACCTTCTGATTGGCAGTCCGGCATGGGTTACCTTTACGCCAACGAGGTCGTCAAATGGTGGCCTCTGATTCGTCCGATACAATGAGAATAGACAGTATTGATGGCTGCGATTGGTGAACGCTGTCTATTGGACCAATTATAATTTTCTGACGAATAAAATGCCTGGAATTTATCTCCCTAAACTCGTTAAATAGACCTTCGTTGGATGTCCTACTGTATTTAATTTTACTAGATTTTTAAAGACTTACACTAAAATATTCATTATTAAGTTAATAATTTTGGCCATAGCATACGTTTCCATTGCTGGGACTCGGGGCCTTCTCTCAGGAGATATATAGGCCATAATCCACCACGCTGGCTAAGTGCGGTTTGGCGGGATTGAAAGATTTTGGTCGAAAAGTAACAATTGCAGTGAAATTGTAGATAAAGCTGTGTAGCTAAACCAAGTCCATACAGTGGTTTAAAGTCACTGTACAAGAGAGCTCAGCCACTTAGCGTATTCGATAAAAATGAAAGCTTACTGTTTTCATCATCTGGAGTGGAGGGAGGCGGAGCGCTCGCTGAAACGTATGGACTTGCTGGCTGTAAATACAAACTATATATATATTTACTCATAATTTGCTTGCGCTTGATCGCAATTCACCTGATGGTAAGCGATAATGCAATCTAAGGTGTATCGCAATTGCCCAGAAGAAACCGGTTCACTCTTGCCGTGAAAAAACCGCTAGATTATAGTTATCGGGGAATAGGAAATTTGGCAAAGAATTCCACACCTTGGCAGTACGCACAATGAAGGTGGAGGCAAATCGCTAAGTACGCGACTTATATGTAATTATAGTTAAAGTAAGATTGGTTCGTGATTTTAACGTTATATATTTAGAGTTAAAAATAGCTTGGCAAGAGAGGAAGTTACCGCGTTAATTGCGATCCTTAAGATGTCATTATTATAAAAGAATAGTTTTTAATTTGTTACAGAAAGAAAATACTTACATTAGGCACAGCTCCCGGAGGTAACAAAGGCATTGTTTCTTTCCCATTGGCCGCTTGATTGGCCATACCCGGGCCAAATTTGGGTGAAACAGGGTAAGGTGCATTGGATCCAATGTTGGCCGCACCTTGTCCAGGGTACGGCGAATTGGTAGGATAAGGCGCACTGTTTACGTGTTGCGCGTTCACAAATGGTTGGTTTGTATTGGGGCCTGGGTATGGCGGATTGGGGCCAACGGGATAAGGGGAGGGCGTCGGGTACGGAGGGTTTTGAGGAACCGTAAAGCCTATGTTAGGCGTATTGCCTGGGTAAGGGGGGTTTCCGCCCGGGTAAGGGGGATTCCCACCTGGGTAAGGGGGATTCCCACCCGGGTAAGGGGGATTCCCACCTGGGTAAGGGGGATTGGCACCTGGATAAGCTTGGTTGTTGGGATATGGCGCAATATTCACCAAGGGCTGGTTTACAATTGGTCCAGTGGGGTAAGCATTGACCCCCGGAATAACGTTGGGAGTTTCAAAGTTACTCTCAGGTGGGTTTTGAAGGGAACCTAAAGGAATAGTTCCGATGTAGATACGACGGACGTCATCTTCGTCTTCGTGACATCCCGATGTTGATACTTTAACCTGTTAGTGGAAAAAAACTGTTTTAAGTATGTATAAAGTCTTAATACTCTTACTGACGACCTCGTTGGCGTAATGGTTACTATGCCGGACTGCCAATTAGAAGGTTCCAGGTTCGATTCCTGGCACGGCCAACATCTTTGTGCTGAATTAAATTTTTTGGCTGTCGGTTTAGGTGTTAAATATGTATGTATTTATATGTAGTCTATCAGTTGTGTTAGCTACCATAATACGAACTACAAATGGTTCAGTATGGGGCTAACCAACCATGAGTGAA
Organism: Mellilla xanthometata; assembly: GCA_035578125.1. Lineage (NCBI taxonomy): Eukaryota > Metazoa > Arthropoda > Insecta > Lepidoptera > Geometridae > Mellilla > Mellilla xanthometata. The sequence goes on along the minus strand of JAPUBQ010000015.1, from coordinate 1,479,408 downwards.
ATGTGTCCTAATATTTATTATTATTATTTATTTATAAAATCCATTATGTGAAAATTTAAGAGTTTCAACTCTACAGTTTATCATTGAACAGCCTTGACTGGAGGGGCGTATACATTTGCTTGTGTGCGTGAGATATGATAAGCGGTCAGTGATGATGCGATAGGGTTGCCATTAGTGACGACCTCGTTAGCATAATGGTTACCATGCCGGACTGCCACAGAAGGTTCAGGGCTCGATTCCCGGCACGGCCAACATCTTTGTGCTGAATTAAATTTGTTGGCTGCCGGTCTGGGTGTTAAATATGTATCTATATAAAATATGTATGTATGTATATGTAGTATATCAGTTGTGTTAGCAACCATAATACGAACTAGAGATGGTTCAGTATGGGGTTAACCAGCCGTGTGTAAAATGTGTCCTAATATTTATTTATGAATTCTATAAGATCCGGGTAGCCCAAAGGGCAATGGAACGGGCCATGTTAGGAATACGCTTGGTAGACCGTATTCCCAACGTTGAAATTCGACGACGTACAAAAGTCGAAGACGTGGGGATACGGATTGCCAAGTTGAAGTGGAGATGGGCAGGACACTTGGTGCGCAGGGAAGTCTCTAGATGGAGCAGGGCAGTCACCGAGTGGTATCCGAGGAACGGAAAACGACAGAGAGGCAGACCACCAGCCCGATGGTCAGATGACATCGTTAGGCACGCTGTACTATATGACGTGTTGGAGAGGAGGCCTATACCCAGCAGTGGGAAGACACATGCTGATGATGATGATGAATTTTTTAGCAGCTACACAAACCTAAGAAGAAAATTTACAAGACGATCATTAGACCTGTCGTATTGTATGGATCTGAGTGTTGGGGAACAAAAGTAGGGCATGTAAGAGGAGTGCATGCGGCAGAGATGCGAATGTTGAGATGGATGTGTGGAGTGACAAGAATGGACAAAATAAGGAATGAGTACATTAGAGGTAGTTTGAAGGTAGCACCAGTGAGTGAGAAACTAAAAAGTGGGAGATTAGCGTGGTATGGGCATGTGATGCGTAGAGAGGAGATGCATGTTAGTAGGAGATGTATGGAAATGGATGTGCAAGGAAGAAGGGCAAGAGGCCGACCGAAGAAGACATGGATGGAGTGTGTGAATGAGGACATGAGAGAGAAAGGAGTGAGTGTAGAGACGACGGCTGAGAGAGGAGAGTGGAAGAGGAAAATTTGCTGTGCCGACCCCACCTAGTGGGATAAGGCAAGGAAGAAGAAGACACAAACCTGTAAGCAATAATCCTCCGTGATGAACCGGCAGCTGTCCAGGTTGTGGACCTCGATGTCCGGGACCTCCATTTCCACCGTGTAGTTCCGGGTGGTGTTCCCGGGTATGGGGCCTTTCTTCACGGCGGCTATCGCGCCCTCGTGCGCCCATGTGTCGGGCGCACTCTCCGCTACTATTGTGGTTATCTGCAACAAAAAAGAATACACTAATCTGGCTATAAAACACAGTGTTGAAAGAATGATTTCTTGTCTACTAGCTGCACCCCACAGTCAATAAAATTTCAAATAATCTTTACTTAAACTGGTAATATTAAATTGAACACAACTAGTGTATATTATATCCTAGGAGTGACACGTTATTACAATTAATATGTTTTAGTGTTCGGAATAATTTACAAAAACTTATATCATAATTATTTTAAAAAAGAATTACAATTAATATCATACATTTTAATATACCTACGTAAGCTTTAGCATAGAATTTCATTTAATGCCTATTTATTTATAAAGTGACTAGAATGCGCCCCGCAGTGTTACCCGCGTTAATCCGGGACAAGAGAAGTTAATCCGGGATAAAAAGTAGGGTAAAAGTAGTTAAGCCTAGATCAAACCTATCTTCATGAAAATCTCATCGATCGGTCCAGATGTTGGGGCATGAAGGAGTAACATAGATTTTGTAGTTATTAGCATATCCCACAGGAAATACAATTGTTTTCAGGATAAAAAGTAGCCTATGAGTTAATCCAAATAGTAACCTATTTCCATACCAAATTTTATCAAGATCCGTTAGGCCGTTTGTGCGTGAAGAAGTAACAAACATGCACACAAACTTTCGCATTTATTATATTAATAGGATAAAACTATGTACATAAGTGATATTCTATAAAATGTCATAAATAGTTAAAACTATTAATTACTATAATTGGCCAAGTGCGAGTTGGGCTCACGAATGAAGGGTTTCGTACCATTATTGTATGGGGACCCCCCTAAATATTTGTATTTTGAGTATTTGTTGTTATAGCGGCACGACAAATACATATTGAAAGTTTCAGCTTTCTAGCTATTACGGTTTCTGGGATACAGCCTGAAGGCAGAGACAGACAGACAGACAACAGACGGACAGCGGAGGCTTAGTAATAGGGTCCCGCTTATAACTTTTAGGTACGGAACTCGAAACCCCTTACCTTCCTAAGCGAGAACTTGACGGTGTCGATGTCGACGCTGCTCTGGTTGTTGCAGGCGAGCTCGATGGGCATCACCTGCTTGGGACAGAAGCCGGCCGCCGGCAGCTTCACCACGGTCTCGCACAGCCCCGAGCTCATGCAGCAGCAGCAGAACGTCTGCTCGAACTGCATCGCTATCGGCTCCTGGTAACAAACACGTTATCAATTATCTTCATTAGCTACAAGTGCAGCACCTGTAAAAAGCTAGGGTGGCTTGGTGGTAAAACGTCGTCCTTTAAATCAGACGGCCCCTGGTTCGATCCCAGCCCTACACCAATGGCTTGTTTTCAAGTTATGTGTGGATTTGCACTCGCTTTACGGTGAAGGAAAACATCGCGAGGAAACGGACTCGTTAGAGGTCTACAATATCCAAAGACGTGTGTCATCCGCCAACCCGCACTTGGGCAGGTTTATGGCCTATATGGTGAGGGAAGGCCCCGATTCCCAGCAGTGGTAACGTATAGTGGACTGCTTATGCTTATGAAGCACCGCTAGCTTGGCTAGCTAAGGTGCTCTAACGCGATCATCAAAACTAAGCAACGCTCGATGCGGACAGTGTTTGTATGGGTGACCATGCACAAGACTGTCGTGACATATTATATTATAGGTCCCGGCTTAGTACTAGAAGTCACTACAGGAGGCTTAGTACAGTTAATAGTAGTCTTAGTACAAACAGTCGTTAGGCCAATTCAGAGGCCTTCGGGCGTCTTGAGAACTCTCGACGACAGAGCTTGGCCACTTACAAAAAAAAAAAAAGTAATAAGCTATAATTGGGTTTACGCTGGTGGCGCCACTGCCGTAGCCCGCTACCAATCAGAGCGCTCGGTTCTGAATCGCGCAAGCGGGTACAACGGGAGTACGACCGGTCCCACCTACCATGCATGACCGTTGAACGGCCGTATTTGGACACCACATCTGACTTGGGGGATATCCCTTTGCATCACCACGGGTCGCCAATACGGAGCGGCGACGGTCTACCTCCATTTAGCAAAGGGATATTCCCCTTAGTCCCTTGGGACAGCTGTTGTGCCCGGAGGTAGCCGACCAAAGTTTTATTAATATTTTTTTATTTTGTACTTTGTAGTTACCTTAGCCTTATGGTAAGCGTTCAAGTCGACGGGCGCCATGACGGTGAACACCCGCTCCTTGGTCTGGTCGAGCTTGAACGCCCGGTCCACCGTCACCTTCACCTTGTAGGTGATGTTGGCGCGCTCGGCGCGGTACGAGGACGGGCAGTTCTCCGGGATCCGGCACTGGAAGGGGAACACGTGGCGGCCGGGCTGCAGCACCTGCTCACCTGGACACACAACCACAATTACAACTAGAACGTCATAGCGAAGGTATAGGCGTCGACGACTCGTTGGTTACCATGCCGGACTGCTAATCAGAAGGTTCCGAGTTCAATTCCCGGCCCGGTCAACATCTTTGTGCTTAACTAAATTTGTTGGCTGTGGGTCTGGGTGTTAAATATGTATTTATATATAATATGTATATGTAGTATATCAGTTGTGTTAGCAACCATAATACGAGCTAGAAATGGTTCAGTATGGGGCTAACCAGCCGTGTGTGAATGTGCCAAAAAAAAAATGTCGGACTCGATGCTAGAAGGGCATCACTACCGACTAAAACCTCACGATGGCCTTCTCACCGGAAAAGGCAGAGTGAGGTTCCGCCACCTCGGCTAGCCTGCGAGACTCTTCCTCAGGGGATGACTCCCCTTGCAGTGCACCACGTGTGCACCGCAACCACCTCGGGGACCGTGAGTGTAATGGACGCCGGACAACCCCGGCCCGACGTCCCAGGTCCCCCGCAAAGGGTCAGGTCGCAGAGAATAGGGAGAGTGGTAGTTGCTGGTTACCACCCCCTTCTCCCTGCGGCCGCACCGCGTCTGCCGTCAACCGGTGGCGACCGCTACTCAACTTATACGAAACGAAAGAAAATCTATGTTTGGCTTAGTTTGTTTTAGGACGTCAGTCCTAACTAAACTCTGACTTAGCGACTAACGTCCTAAAACAAACAATTGTTAAGCCAAGTCACAGGCCTTTGGGCAGCTTGAAAACTCTCTATACCAGAGCTTGGCCACTTACTTAATACGAGGAAGATGATTATAATTAACATAATAAATATCTATATTAGGACACATTTCATACACGGCTGGATAACCCCATACTGAACCATTTCTAGCTCGTATTATGGTTGCTAACACAACTGATATACTACATATAAATACATCCATATTTTATAGAAATACATATTTATCACCCAGACTGACAGTTAACAAATTTAGTTAAGCACACAGATTTTGGCCGTGCCAGGAAACGAAACCGGAACCTTCTGATAGGCAGTCCGGCATGGTAATCATTACGCCAACGAGGTCGTAAAAATATTCTGCAATATTAGTTAAAACAGACAGTAAAATGTATTTTACACGCAACACTCCACTTTTTCAATTATACATTTTGACCGTGAAACCAAAATGATGACGTCATAGCACTCATCGCGCCAACGACGGTCGGTCTAGACGTTATGGTACGTTTACACGCTTGCCAAGCCTTGGCAAGGATCGACAATCGCAAGCATGTAAATAGGGCGTTTGCCTTGGCTTGCGTGGGCTTGTGCTTGCTTGCTTCCGATCCAGTAGAGTGTAGGTTTTTTACGCAGATCAAGGGGCCCATGCTTGGATGTATATTGCAGACTGACGTATTCACAAGCGTATAAACGCCTTTCAAACGATTTGTGGAGATTTGTGGAGGCTTGGGACTGTTTGCAAGGCTTGGCAAGCGTGTAAACGTACCATTAAATGTTACCAAACAATACATAACTACTCCTATATGCGATACATACCATCATATATACGAGTACTGTATATCAAAGACCTTGGCCTCGGATATACACTATATACATACATAATACACCATTGTACGCGGCCAATATAGATGAGAGTTTAGCCACGCGATTACATTGAAATTATACAAGTCAGAGGCAGGGCATCGGGCGGCTTGAAAACTCTCGACACCAGAGCTTGGCCACTTAGCTCATACGACAAAGAGGAAGAAGAATTAACTATAAGAGGGTTTACACTGAACGAACAAAGAGCTACAGCTAGACCTAGAAAAAAAGCTTTCTTGACTTGTTATAGCCCGTCCAACCTTAGGGCGGCATGAAAACTCTCGACACCAGATCTCAGTATTATTATTATTATTATTTTTTAAACTATGATGGGTAGTATCCTATATATATTATGTCATATTTTAAGTTATATAATATTTGTCATATTTGTTTATATATAAAATTTCCGTGTCACAGTGTTGGTGTGGTTGGTGGTTCAGTATGGGGCTAACTAGCCGTGTGTATATGCGTGTATGTGTATCAATGGCGTGGTGATGGTGGATAAGAATATCGCTGTATTACTATTAAAACGTTGCCTGTATTGAATCTGTTGATCATCGTCCCATGTTAGTGATCTAATGATGATCAACTCCAAGCTCTTAGCTTGAAGCCGGTCGTCATAAAATTGGTCCATTCGAATCCAATACGAAAAGATTCTTTAGATATATGGTTGTCTGGAAGAAATTGCTACAAGTGATAGCCTATTGTGCAACAAAATTGCTGGAAGTGTGTTTTTTTTTAACTTTTTGTTTTTGGTGTACAATAAAGGATTCTTGTATTGTATTTTAGATATGGCATAAGCAGCCCACTATACATTCCCTTGGGTGGGACTCGAGGCCTTGTATTCTATAGACTATAACCCACCACGCTGGCCAGTGCGGGTTGCCGGATGACACACGCCTTCGGATTTTGTGGTCCTCAAACGTGCCGGTTTCGTCGCGATGTTTTCCTTCACCGTAAAGCGAGTGCAACTCCTTACTTGAACAACAAGTCATTGGTATATAGGAGTTACGATTAAATAATTGTTAAAGACATTAGTTTCGATAGCTTCACCCACATGCTAGTTTCAAACCATAACGAGCGTGGCAATTAAAATCAATGATATAAGCCTTAATTACTTCGGAGTTTTACAGTTGTTCCTGTTTTAGAAGATACTAGCTAACCCGGCTAACGTTGTTTTGCCTTAAAATTAGATATATAGTAGCCGATTCTCAGATCTACTGAATACGCATATAAAATTTGGTAAAAGTCGGTCAAGCCGTTTCGGAGGAGTACGGTAACAAACACTGTGACACGAAAATTTTATATATAAGATATTATTGTGGAGCTATGGCTTTTATTTTATGTGCAAGGTACCTATAGTGGGGAACCGCCGAAACGAGTCTTGTGCTCACATTTGGGCGAAGGAATTGGATGTAATCTTTTCATTTTATTTATTTTAGACTGTGTATTATTTGCCATGTTTTATGTAATATGAAACTCCTAAAATTAAGGTATAAACATAGTATTTGTTTGGAAACAATTAATAGAGAATAAACTTTGTAAACTGTTCACGTAAGGCATCTTAATATTTCCGCGTAGAAAACCAATATTTTACAAAACAAAAATTTTTTTTGAGACAAATATGTGATAGTATGTAATTATGTTATTATTTTCAGATTGATATCTTAGAAATGTAATGGCTATAAAGTTGTCACGGGAATAGATTACTATAGACATAACTAAGTCTTGATAATTGTAGTATTCACAGGTTACGCAAAAAAGGAACCTACACGCGAGCGGAGCCGCGGGCAACAGCTAGTAGAGAATAAACTTTGTAAACTGTTCACAAAATATTTCCGCGCAGAAAAACCAACTAACTCCAACTTTGAATAATAATGTAACCGTTTTCTACGCAGTAATAGAGAATAATGAAGACAGAAAATATAATAATTACAATACATTATTTACTAAAAAAAATTATTACTTAACCGCAGAAACCTACATATAAAACATTATTGACTCGGGCATTACTTTGCGGAAATCCATTGTAGATAGATGAAATATTTAGTGTACTTCCGCTGTGATCTGAAACATCACAGCGAAATACACTAATTATTTCATTTTTACATCTAACTACCAATAACTTAATGTTTATAAAGAACTAGCTACAAGTATGATTAATATAGCTATTATTATAGAAACAAATTCAGTTCACATTCATAAAAAAAATATTGGTTATTTCAAACTAAATGTTTGTAGTCTTTAATTTTATTAAATTACTAGCAGATCATCCCGGCTTCACACTGGCTTTAAAATAATCTAAGTTGCAAATAGAAGCAAAATATAGCCTATGATACTCAGGGATAATGTACCTTCCCATGAAAGATTTTTTAAATCAGTCCTGAAGTTTCGGAGCCTATTCGTGTCAAACAAATAAAAAATCCAACTTCAATGAGGAACTCTTTATAATATTGGTATAGACAACATGAAGTATTTGCTTTAATTATCCCGGTCATTATTCTATTAATCCCTGCTGTAATTATAATTGGGACTGCGATTTGGAGTATAAAGATAGCTCAAGTAAGACTCCACAATCAACTATTCATATGCAATTTAGTGATTGCATACAATGCAAGATCCACTTTAAGAATTGCTCCAATATCTATTCTAAGAAGCATCCTTGGGAGCATGCATACTCCGATCTAGAAGAATAATAAGTCACTTGGCCAAGTGTGTGTCGGGCTCGCGAAAGAAGGGTTCCATACCATTATTTTAGATAAATGGCAAAAAAAACGTTTGTTGTAAGGGAGACCCCATAAATTAATATACTCATTTTAATTTATTTTTGACTGATTACCAAGAGTCCTTATAAAAAACGAGTAAGTTAAATAAAAAAGAGTTTTTAATTCATTGTTTATTTTTGAAGGGTAATAAACATTGTAATATTTCATGTACATTTAAGCACCTAACTATTACAGCTATTAATATTTAGCTATAAAACAATTGAGCTAAAGTATATTTAAGGGGGCTCCCACACCTTTTTGCAATTTTTGCTTGATTATTTTACTATTTGTTGTAACGGCAACAGAAATACATCATCAGTGAAAATTTTACTGGATATTATTAATGTGATGAAGAAGAAGAATAGGTTTCGTACCAGACTTGCTGCCGATGAGGTGTACAGTAGTATTGAGGTATTCTTCATATGACTCGTGGGTGACGGTGTAGTACTCTGTCCTGTCTCCCACACGCCGGCTGTGTTCCGTTGTCCAGTATACCTTGCATTTGCCTTTTATTTCTGCATAAATACCTGAGGAAAACATAATGTTTCAGATTCAGATTTATTCATTCTCAAACTATTTAAGTAAATTAGGGGAATATGAGTATAATACTCATTGGTTTCAAAAATTTACATTCTATTCAAACATGTAATAGTTATCATGTAGCAATTATTATAGCTTAATTAACTAAGGTGATCAGATGCGATCATCCACGTTTAGCAACTGTCAATGCTAACATACTTTGGACAAGTGACCTTACACACAGGCATTTAAAAAAATAGCATTTTCGACTGGGTGCTACCATGGGTTAAATGGTGAGATTGCAGCTGTTAGCCTTAGAAAAAGCAGCTGTTAAACCAAGACAAAGGCTTTAGACTTGAAAACTCTCGACACCAGAGCTTGGCCACTTAGCTTGTATAAAAAGAAGAAAATTTTATTATAATTATACGTATTTTGACATGGGTAATAAATTATTGATTTTAAATAATCAACTTATTTATTTATTTAGAATATTTAACAAAAGTTATAAGACACCTGTAAGTCAAAATATTTTATTATTATTATAATTGAAACATACTTAAATTAGTACTTAAGTAGTTACCACCAAAAAATACTTAAATTAGTGTAACATTTTGTTTAGTGCAATTTATGCCGTTTAACCATTACATTGATCACATTTGAATAGAATCAACAAACTTATTTATATTTTTTTATACTAATCTTACAAAAACAATAACATATTATTCAGAAAAAACCTAAATAGGTACCTAATTTCAAATTCGATATCAACAGACATCAAAATTTGACAAGATAAAATTTATAAGTCATCATCATCATTTTCAAGAATTTATGGTCTAGTACTGAGCATATGCCTTCTTTCGTGTACGCCATTCGTCGCACTCCTCTGCAGTTGGTGTCCACAAAGTTTCGTATGTCGTCGACCCAACATTCTTATTCGACCGATAGTTTAAGTAGCCGGCAAATATTCAAGGTCATTTTTTATATGGATCGTAGCGTTACAGCACAGACGTATTCGAAAATATCTATTATCATAGGTATATATAGATGTGCAAGCCGGCGCTTCGACTTGGCGCCTAGCGACTAAACTGATGTAGGTAATTAGTATTTACACAACTGTGCTAATGATAGAATTAATGAAATAATCGATAAATCATTTAAACTTACCGCGAAACTTTTTATCTTTATCCAAAGTGAATTCCAATCTTGCGTTAAGAATTTGGCCGGGATAGTAAACTCCGTTTTCACTATCCAGCACCAGCTTGCCCTCGTCGAATCCCATTATGATGGTACGGTAGATTAATAATCCTAATTTAAAACTTTAAGTTGTTTTTATTACAGGACTGTAAGCACCACCCACAAACAGAATAACAAAAGGCGCTAAATGCGCTTGCCGCGCCGGCCCGTACTCAAGCTCGTGAAACAGAAACACTGAGTACTGACTCTACTGACTGCAACAGGGTAAAGAAAGGGCTGCCAGAACAACAGCACGGTTGAGTGCTAAGTAATATCTCGAACACAGATCTCAAATATTACTTGATTGCTAGAAATTTCCCAATATTATGAAGTTTATTAAAAAAATAACAGAATATGTTTTCATTCTTGGCTGTTTTTTGGTATCTTTTAAAGTCAGAATAACGATCTGAAAACTTTATATAAGGTTAGAAGGCGAATCAGAGTAATCTCGAGAAAACAGAGTTTGAAGATAACAATATTTTTATCTTTGGGAAAAAGACAAACATATGCCTGTCCACACAATTCACCATACTCGCCTTTATTTTAACGAACCACGAGAATCCCTATCAAATCACGAGACTTTGGTATTAGGGACTACCTTGTTTGCGTTTTGTTGCTTCAGCCACGGGATTTTTGAGCAAATTACTTCAAAAGTAGTGCTAGATTTAGCACTCAAAATGCTTAAAGTTGGCAGTATAGAAAAAATCTACTCTAACGAACTGGCAACTCAATAGTGTGACCGTTTCAAAATTGGCGAGTATGCCCATGAAATTATAACTTCGTAAGTGTACCACATACTGGCAATATATATATATATAAATAAATAAATATTAGAACACATTTCACACACGGCTGGTTAGCCCCATACTTAACCATTTTCAATAAGTATTATGGTTGCTATCAACCTCTGCTAGACTCGAAGCAAAAAAATAAAATTTAACATGGCACATGAATGTTTAAATAATACTCACACATTCAGTGCTATTTTACTATTTGCTAGTTTATGTACTACTAATAAACATAAGCATCATTTTTGTCTTGATATAAACGGAGTAATGAAAATATTTTTTCATTTATAGATATTATAAATTGGATTGAAAGAGTATCCATAATTTTATATATCTCAAATGATGGATAAACTCATAAAAGATTTAATGGAGTTTGAAAGATTTTGATAGCACTTCTTTCGAGGATTTTATATTATATCAAATAATAAAATCAATAATAATAAACAATTTCTTGTAATCTGTGAAATCTGACAAAGAACAATTTTGTGGTGAATTCTGCCAAAATGGCAGAAAACTCTTGCTTTAAGCCAAAATTCAGTGCTCCCGTAAACGGAGACTGTGGTGCTGCGCTTAAAATTAAATATCTTAACAGAACTTTTTCAGAAAAGTTTCAACCGCCTGCCCATCTCGAGTGTTCAATATTGTTTCATAAAAAATCTTAAACAATTCAGGAAACAATATTATTGTCATTGAGTCATTATTATAAAATCAATTTTTGAGTTTTATTGATATTAAGGGCATTTTATGGAACTTTAATTTAGGCGTGTAGTTTTACTTTTAAGGCAGGAAATATTGTGCGGACTGGCAGCACTGTGTAGTGACTATAACTATTACTGCTCTGTGGTAAAGACGTTGTTTGGATTTGTTTGGTTGGTTGACGCGCGTGTGTGTTCGCGGCGGTCGTACCTAGGTATTTTATTTTTCGTAAAAACTTTAAGTTACTGACTTAAATCCACAACTGAAATTGTCTATTTAAAACAATTCGTATCAAGTTTGACAAACATTTAAGTGCAGCTTTAAATTTATTCAATTTAAGTGATTTAAATCGATAACCGCGTGGATTAAAAAAATGTTTTAAAATATTTAATTACTTAACTATGAGTACGGCAGAGAAGGATATGGAGCTGAGTCCGGTAAAGCCGGCCAGCAGCAACGCTTCGGCTGACAAGCTGTTAGTGCCGGTCGATGACGAGGAAGATGTCATCATCGGAAGGTTCCGGAAGATCAGCTCGGCCAAGTCGATGGCTGCTACCAACGGCAATATCCAGTACCCCAGCGAAGCGCCACTCAAAACTGATGATATAGATCCTGGGTTGCAGTTTAAAGCTAAAGAGCCTGGAGAAAACGATCGTCTTTTGTCAGATACGATGACCAATGGAGTTGCTATCGTGCAACCAAAATCACCGGTGACTAAAAGTAGCTTTAGAGATATGGAGAAGCCCTCCCGGTTCAAGGACCAACCATCGGCTACCAGGTTCCAGGTAATTATTTTTTTTCTGGCTTTAGACATTATGAGCATGATTTGGTATACCTAGTTACTGTACTTCTATATATTTTGGGCTAAACAAAATTAAAACACAAATTCTTCTGCTGCTTATTCTGTCTTAAGGCAAAGACAAGGTATTTGGTACCAAAATAAGTATAAAGTGAAAGTAAAAAAGCCTTTATTCTATTGCATTTTACATGATATAAGAATTACATATTTTTATTTAAACATTTTCATGCAAAAGTTGCCGCTTGGGCATAGGACTCTCCTGTTAATTTCCAACTCTCTCTCTCTCTCTCGCCTGTCTCATCCATGTTGGTCCGCATATATTTAGGAATAGGTCCCTCCATCTTTTCTTTTGTCTTCCAGGATTTCTCTTGCAATCTAGAGGAACCCACTCCGTCACACGTTTCATTCATTTCCAGTTGTCCATCTTGCAGACTATTCAGATTCAGACATATTATATTATAAATAACTATAAATATTCTTCAATATTTTATGGTGAAAATACTGTAAAATAAATATTTTGCTCTTTTCTTCTGCCTTAAGAAAAGCATCATTAAAATTCATCAATTACCTACTTAGTGAAATATAATTTTTGTGATTCAATTTTCCACAAACATTCACCTTTATAATAATAATATGACTGTATCAGTTGAATCTATTTCTGCTAAGTGTGTCAGTAGAGAGGAATGCATGAAGATATCTTATAAAGTGCTGTAAGGTCATAAGATCAATACAAAACCAGTTTCGTCTAGTAGGGATTTAGGAATAAGGTACGGTTCGAATGTTAAGCGGAAGCGAGTGATTGCGCGCGTCAATGGCGATTAAATAAAATCTAATAGTTATATAAAATTTCCATGTCACAATGTTAGTTACAGTACTCATCTGAAACGGCTTGACCAATTTTTACCAAATTGTATAAACATATTCAGTAGGTCTGAGAATCGGCTATTATCTTTTTTTCATACCCTTAAGTGAGGCAAAACAAAGTTTGCTAGTCTAGGTATAATTTATCCATTCAAGAGTTTTTAAGCTACCTAAGGGTGTCTGACTCTTTCTGATTTGGTTTTACGTCTTGTACTGAGACGAGCAGCCAGGATTTACAATTAAATGTGGCATGTGTGGCAATTCAGATGTAAATGTCAATCTTAAGACTGACCACTGCTCTCTCGTCGACAGTTGATTAACTTCGATGATCGCGTCAAATCACTTTGTTGTATCTCACATCTTTCGTTAACTAGTAGGCGTTTCTTGCTGTCATATGGCTGCGCCGCGGTCGGTTTCTTCTTCTGAGACAAAGTTTTCTTGATCTGAGTTTTATATTCAGTGAGTGGTCTAACAAACCTAGACTATACATATAACCTAATTACTCAGGCGTTATTTTGAGGAAATTCATTGTAGATGGAAGAAAATCTGAAATATTTAGTGTACTTCCACTGTGATCTGAAACCTAATTGAGATAAGCAAAGAAAACATCAAAATATTGGTGTGGTGGTTGTTCGGAGAAATACATAAACTTTTTAAATATTTTGATGTAAACAGAACTTATTATATTCTAGCAAGTAAATTACTTATCAAAATAGGTAAATGTTATTTACTTAAGAACATATTATATTTTTAAAAGAGGTTTCAATTTTTTTATCAAATTATACGGAACCCTTTTTTTATTAGTCTTAACTCGCAATTGGCTAGTTACTTTTATCATAATACTTCACCAAAATGTTATCTTGATGCTATGGCCAGATTCTTTTATTGTTATTTTTGTAGGGTCCAGATAATGTAATACAATACAATATGACTTTATTGCACACCAAATAGAAAAACAATGTTACAGAGAGAAAAAAACCAGAGGTCTTACATTAATATAAGAATACTAGCTGACATTGTTTTGCCTTAATAATTATTTCTAAATATACAGTAGCCGATTCTCAGACCTACTGAATACGCATATAAAATGTGGAAAAAATCGGTCAAGCCGTTTCGGAGGAGAACAGTAACTAACACTGTGACATGGAAATTTTATATATAAGATAAAATATTTTTTTTTATTCATACGCTTGTTCTCGCCAAGTGTTGGCGGTCTAGGTCAGGCGCCGGCAGCCAGTGCCCAATAAATCATAATAGCGGCAAATTGGATAAGTGCAGGTGCTACGCGCTCTTCCGATAGCCTCGCGGCGTCTTGTGCCGGTAGGGTGCCGCCGTCCACTACTCACAGATAAAGAAAGAAGAAAGAAAGAACACATTTATTTCAGACACATACATATAATAATAATAATAATAAAGCCATTTATTTCCAACTTATTAACTTATTTTACAATGCAAATGTTGTTAGTAAGATTGTTAGTGGTCTTTTTTGTATGCTAGTTGTTAGTAATGTTAGTCAATCAATCTTTAAGTTGGACCCCTCTTGGCCTCCTCCAGCTTGTCCCATTTTCCTCTGTCCTTTGCCTTGAGCAGCCAGTCTTTCCCTGCTGTTTCGACTATATCGTCCTTCCATCTCTTCAACGGTCTCCCTACATTTCTTTTCCCAGTGGGACCTCTCCACCTGGTTGCTATGACACACCGACACTGACATGCCGAGAACTATCAAGACACATACATATACATTATTTAAATTACATAAAACGAACATGAAAAAAAGACAGCATAGTATGTGTCCCCTAGCGTCCGAAAAAGGTCAGCCCTCAGTATAATATAAACGCTACAGATTGCTCTGCAGCACTGATTTTCAGGACCAACCTTTAGAGACGCGTGGGGATACAGATGAAGTAAAAGTGAAGAAAAAATTAAATAGCAAACACATAAAATACATGAATAAGACAATAAATAAACGAAAATAAATATAGCAGGCTCGAGGAGATCTGGCACGCTGGACACCGGCTGTATTTGCTTTAAGGCGGTCTTATTCAACTTTTTGCTGTTTTTAGTGACGATTATTTACTTCCTTGATAAACTAAAAAATATAAAACTAGTCTCATATCAAAATTTAACATAATATCTAGTGATCACAAGAAACAGAAACACTATTAGTAACAATTCGCAACTGCATACAGCAGCAGGGCCGCGATGATCCGAACACCGAAAATTTATACCCTGTTCGGAGGCACGAAGCGTTCGGTTTATAGTATGTAAAAAACTTTGTAAGGGATTTTTCTAAATATAACAAAAATATTTTACATTATACTGTGTTTATTGAAGTATGTATGTACGTTAGATGTATGTTAGATACAATGCTATTAATCACACTTTTTTAAAGAATTCAAATATAGTGCTCTGACGAGTAGTATTAAGTGACATATAAAATGCTTTATCGCTCAATTGACGTAACAGCATTTTTCCGGAATAGAAATGTCGACTTCATCTGCCCATTCCAAACAGGTATTAGGTATTAGGTATTTAAGCAAGACACAGCTAGAGTATGTTAAATCGCGGTTGCGCAGGGGTAAGGGGGGTCGTTCGGATTATAGAGGTGTTCGGACGAGCTTGGGTACGGATTATCAAGGCCGTGCTGTAATAATAAAATAAAATTCTTACAAGACGACACAATTTCAAACCTGACTTCAGAACTCGACACTCATCTGGCCTAGGCCCGAGATGTGTCGTAAATTACCGGAATTCTTCAAATTCCGAGAAAATAAAACTTTATGAACATAAAAATAAATAATAAATATTAGGTCACATATTTTTTATTTTCGATCCTGAATGAATTGAAGAGACTTTTGCCGCTTTTGCCAATGTGTTTGAAAATATTTAATAATATTTTACAAGGTGGCGTCACTATGAAAACATAGTCCGTGTTACCATGCATCGTTTTACGAGGATTATGGCTTCCTATGCTAGTTGGCTATGTTTATTTCCATAATCTAAACGAAAATAAATTTTCCAATGCCAGTGCGATGTAATCGTGCTTATCCGACAGATATTAATAGCATAGCCATCATTGAGAGATGGAAGCGAAAACAAATCCTCACTTAATTGATGATGGATAGTTAGTTAATACAAGTATAGTTTATAAAATACTAGCTGACCCGGCAAACGTTGTATTGCCTTAGTAAAAAAAATAAAAAATCTAAATATACAGTAGCCGATTCTCAGACCTACTGAATACGCATATAAAATTTGGAAAAAATCGGTCAAGCAGTTTCGGAGGAGTACGGTAACAAACACTGTGACACGGAAATTTTATATATAAGATATAATACACCCAACATACTATTTTGTGGTGGCGGATATTTTGTGAAAACCACTGTGTATTCTACAAGTCAAGTTTTTTTAATTCTTCTTCTTCTCCGTATGGGCTAAGAGGCTGAGCTCTGGTGTCGAGAGTTTTCAAGCCGCCCGATGATCTCTGACTAATTAGCTTATCGGTCGCTTGTACTAGGACTGTTAGTCCTGTCTGTTAGCTAGGACCTACAATTTAACGTGTCATCCGACCTTCGATAGCGCTCAGATGAAAATGCCACTTTCTAAAAGACAGTCTTGTGCATGGTCTCTCATCTAAAGTCCATATGAACCATTGCTTAACTTCAATGATCGCGTCAGATCACCTTAGTTAGGTAAGCTACGTTTTTTTAATTTAAATTAAAAAGATGTGAAAAAAAAATATTTGCCTACTTTTTGCGGTGGCGCTCATCTTCAATCATTTTTGGACGGATTTTGCTGGCTGGTTTTAGCAAACTTAGGATCCCAGGAAATTGTGCCTCAATTATTACCTACAATAGGATACGAGTTAGGAAATTGTCCTGACCTTGTTAGAATGGATAATGTGATTAGAAAATTACGAAGGGAATTAACTTCGCGTTTAGTTTTTTTCTGAGTGGTCTGGTGCTCGAAGAGTCTTTATGTTAGCTTTTTTAGGGTTCCGTACCTAAAAGGTAAAAATGGGACCCTATTACTAAGCCTCCCCTGTATGTCTGTCTGTCTCCAAGCTTTATCTCAGAAACCGTAATAGCTAGAATGCTGAAACTTTCAAAAGATATGTATTTCTCGTGCCGCTATAACAACAAAAATTAAAATAAAAAATTGTGAAGTCCCCGTATAGTAAACGTGTTTTTTTTTACTACATATCAATTACGGTAGGCGCTAGACACTTAAAATTTTCACAAAATACATAAAAGTATATTGGCTATCACATTAAATTATAAAATTGAAATAAAATAAATATTTAAGGGGGGCTCCCATACAACAATGGTACGGAACCCTTCATGTGCGAGCGCAACTCGCACTTGGCCTATGATTTTAGACATTACAGATAATTTAGTCAAATAAAAATAGGGCGCGTAACCACACGAATTAGACACTCTGGCCTAAGATCAAGCAAGTCTGGAATATCAGGACCTTAAGGAGGCGGGAGACACCGCTAGATACTTGGTGACAGATTTTTCGACAGTGGCTGGCTAGCTTGGCGACAAGTAGAAAATGCTCTACCACCATGGATCTATGGATAGTCTAGGCATAAACAACCCATTATGCCATTAACCCATTACTAGTGGAACTCGGAGCCCTCTGTCGCGAGATATAAGCCTTGCTCCACCATGTTGACGGCCTCGTTGGCGTAAAGGTTACCATGCCGGACTGCTAATCAGAAGGTTCCGGGTTCGATTCCCAGCCCGGTCAACATCTTTGTGCTTCACAAAATTTGTTGGCTGTGGGTGTGGGTGTTAAATAATAATATGTATTTATATATAATATGTATGTATGTATATGTAGTATATCAGTTGTGTTAGCAACCATAGTACGAGCTAGAAATGGTTCAGTATGGGGCTAACCAGCCGTGTGTGAATGTGTAAAAAAAAAAAATGTATACCTACTAAGTGTGGGTTACTGGAGAACGGGTTGACGGTTATCTCGCGATATTTTCCTTCACTTTGCAAGCGCATAATTTCACACTTCTAACTTGAAAATCAAGTCATTAATGCAGGGCCGGAATCCGACCAGGAAGTCGCGGATTGCTAGCTGGAAACTTTCTCAACTAGATACACTAGTTCCACGAGTCGTAATGGATAAAAAAAAAATAACGGCCTTGCAGCGATTTAGAAATAAAAAACATAATTTGCTCAGACACAGAAGACATATAAAAACTTACATGTACGAGTACATTATAACAAATTAAATACAAAAACATAAAAAGGAAAAAGACGTACGAATAATAGTAGTTAAAAAAAACTAAAAAACACGCTTATCTGGCCGTTTAAAGTGGGTCAAAATCGCGCCCAAAGAAGTCGGTTACAAACAAACATACAAAAAAAAAAATACAAAAATGTAGTAATTTTATCAAATTAGTGTATTGTCATCGGTCCTCAATAAATCTACAAAGTTTCAACGAAATCTGGCCGTTTAAAGTGGGTCAAAATCGCACCCAAAGAAGTCGGTTACAAACATACAAACATACAGGTGAAGCTAATATAAAGCGTGTAAAAAGAAAAAAGACGTACGAAAAAGGCCAGCCCTCAGCATAAACTCTACAGATTTCTCTGGATCACGGCTAAAATACGTGACTTGGGGATCTAAAATGTTACATATTGGTATGAAGTTGAGGACAGTTTTGGGAGCGAGTGTAATCAGTGGGTGAATGTCCGCTTTCCAACCAAACGGACCCTGGTTCGATCTCGGCCCTACATTAATGACTTGTTTTTCAAGTTACGTGTGTATTTGCATTCACTTAACGGTGAAGGAAAATTCAAATTCATTTATTTTTGTGACAGGAAAAACATATAGGTAAGTACACAAATAACAATACACATGAAACATTTCCGATCACAAGCCGGGTCAACTCAGCATGTGCTGGCTGCAGGTAACCAGCGCTGGTCTTCCGTTGAGACCGACGGGTGACGACACGAACGTCGAGTAAACAGACAAAAGAAACTATAAAATAGGAATTTAAAATAGGTTGAAAACAGGTGAACAATAACAAATCAACAAGAACAGCACTAAAAACATTATACAAGAAAATTAATAAAAAACACAGGTCATATACACATATTGCAGGGTAACAATATTAAAGCATAATATGTATAAATTATGGGCGAATTATATTGCGCTAGTATCGTTTGCGGAGAGGTGCTTCGTCTTTTTGATGCTTAAATATATATTGCCTCAATTTACATTTAAAACCATACAAGCAATCAATTAGAAAACATCGTGTGACATCCGAAGACTTGTAACATCCAACCAACACGCACTTGACCGTGGTGGATTATGGCCGATATCGCTCTTTTCGTTAGACAAGGCCCGAGTCCCAGCCGTGGGAACGTAGAGTGGGCTTGTGATATAGGACAGTTTTGCTGATTCACATATTAAAAGGCATATCCTCTTGAGCCGAAGTAAAAATAGCTTCGGAATAGTTCACTTATGCAAGATGTAGGAGGCTCGGGCTAATTTTAGACGGAGGGTAAGTTCATGCGAATTTATACTGTATCTGTTTACAAATAGAGCTGAAATTAGGTTGCGTAATGCGAAGAATGGCCTGACCCGCCTGACGTAGGACCTAATAAAGCCTTCCGCTGGTCTGATGATGACCTTTTTTAGGAATGATACGGTCTAGTCACTGGGATTCTTATATGATAAGCTGAAGATGATAGATCTATTTAAATAAATAATCCTTGAAATTATCTTCCTTATCTAAGTTCTGTTGTCGAGAGTTTTCGAGTCGCCCGAAGGCCTCTTGGCTAAGGCTTGGCTTAACGATGAAATTATCTAAAGTACAAAAATACAAAAAAATACAAAATTTATTTATTTGACAAAGTAATTGTTACAAATATATAAAGAAATCCAAAGGCTTCCGAACTAGTTCAGAACTGTATGACGGAAGCCGATGTCTTCTCCCAATCGTAGGTATAGAACTTAATTAGGGTTTCAGTACATAATTTATGTCACAAAGTTTTCAAAAAAAGGAAAAGAAAAGAAAAAGTTTATATTAAAAATATCCAAAAATGTATGAAATTATTACAATAAATGGAGAATATTGAAAGCAAATAAACATCAAATATTTTGGATATGAGATTAATAAAATTTTACCCTCTTATAAACAATTTAACTGGCTGCAAAAAAATCTTACTTTGGGATATAAAACAAAAAAAAGTAGATGAGGAATTAGGGAAAATATACCTAAGTATGTCATGCAGCCTCTTGAAAAGAGTACGTTATTCCAGACTAGGAATGCTCCACGTTCGGCCGTTCACGAAATAAGTGTATATAAAAACAAAAGTTAACAATATTGCAATTATAACCTCAATTAATAATGTAAGATATAGACTTTTGAAAAAATTGATAAGTTTTAATTAACTTTCAGAAGTACATCTTAAAAAAATTAAACGCTTATTTAAAAAAAATCGAGCGAATTATACGTAACTAATCGTGTTTTGAAACTCTAAAAATTCACTGAACCAAAGGTAAAAAAGTAATAAAGAAAAATCGTAACTCAATCATTAACGAAGGTTTTATAACATTTTCAATGTATTTACATATGTTCATTTTGCTTGCCATACTGCCTTAAATATTGAATTCAGAAAAAATATAACATAAAACTATAAACAGCCGAATCACGATTAGTCCTTGAAATAATTCGTGCGTTTATAGTAGTGATTCCAATGATAAGTTTCTCTAACACAAACTGTGTGGACTGTATTTGATTCCAAACTTATCAGATTAAAAACCGGATGGTTAGGGGCTTTGTTTTAATATTCATGAAAGGACGCTATTAGCAGTAGCTATTCATATGGGCTCCAATGTAAACAATAGTAATGTTTACTGTTACATTATTCTAGAAATAGTGGACTTTAATGAGTCATTGTCACATCGAGCTAGAAATGGCACGCATATGGTTTTGATAGCCTGTTAAGTGACACGGTTCAGAAATATAAACATTGTTCTCGGATTAAGCTGTTCTCTCACTGCGAGGTTACTTTAACTTCGTTGATTACAGATTACAGATAATGTTGGCGATTCAGCGGCACACACGTCTAAACTAAATATAAAGAAGCCCCGTCTCTTTTCATATTAGGTGGCCAGAAAGAGACGGCACGTTCTGAACCACAGACAAAACAACTAAGTTGCGGGAAAGTCACAACAGCACCCTAAAAGTAGAGTCTCAGATCCTCATCTGAGACTTCCTGTGCCGAAGCATTATCTGAGAGTTATGAGCGAGTTACGTGAGCTTCCTTCCGATGACTTAAGATCACTTCAGTAATGCTTTTGTTCAGGACTGATTTTGTTCTCATTTGTATTCTTTATTTTTTCACCAGTTACTAACATTATTATTAAATTGTAATTACTAACCCATGGACCCCTTTTGTAGTCCGAAAAAAGAAAATTTTGATTTGATTTGATTTTACTTATTTTGGTACCAATCAGACGTATGGAAAAAACGGTAAAATTAAGATTCGCCCTTACCTTCTTCACCTTAAAGAATCGTGAGATCTTCTTATAACTTTGAAGTCATCAATGTCACACCTAGCTACGTTAATAGAAACAATGGCGTGGTCAAATTGATTATATTTCCATTCTTAGATTTTTTACAACACATTTTGATAAGAGTTTCACGAAAACACGTTTAGTTTCGTCACGCTTTCGCAAACACTTGACACGTTTATGTATTTTAAAGAGTACTACAATATCACGCCTATCAATAAGAATTAAATCGTTACATTAACGCCAGTACACCTACGCATTCGCATGCGGCAGCGAGTCTTTGCGAAATAATTGCGGTAGCGAAACGTCTGCGGAAAGTTTGCACACTGCAGTTCATTAAGTATCGGCACAGGAAATCATATCTTGTGAAAGTTCATGGGACACCGTGAGGTTGTAGTCGGTAGTGACGCCCCTCTGGCCCTCGAGCACGACATACCCCGCCCGCATCCTCCAGATTTGTGACGACGTTATCCCACCGAGTCAGAGTCGCTATATAGCTATTACAAAAATGTGTACAATATTTGAGTTTATGGCCGACGTTGCGTCGAAGGTCAGTTATGTACTAAGTATATTTTATCAGGCTCGACCGTACCATATGCTTTTCAAGGCTATAACATGAATAAATCGAATCAAGCTCAATATCATAAAACGTTCAAGAAGTTTTCCGAACAGTAGTCCTCGAACACGATTTCCTCATACATCGTTCGTACGGAAACTTCCGTGATCTTTATATCTCAACAATTACTTTCAAGAATTAATTTTATTTATACTTGCTGCGCCTTGCGGTGGTACCCGCGTTAATCCGGAATAAAAAAACGGCTGAACCGACTTTGACGCAATTCGCTGTGAAAATACATAGGTTAGACCTTGGATTAACACATAGGCTTCTTATTATGTCGAAAACAATTGTGGTTCCCGTGGGATACGCAAATACCTTCAAAATCTATGTAACACCTTCACGCTCCAATGGCTGAACCGATTTTAATGAGATTTACTATGAAGCTAGGTTAGACCTTGGATTAACACATAGGCTACTTTTATCCCGAATTAACTTTTTGTTCCGGATTAACGCGGGTAACACCGTGGGGCCCAATCTTAATGAAATGTAAATATTATATCCGTTCGTAGAGTTATTACGTTGGTTCTTTTTTCTGGCGACGATACTAGATGGCGCTGTATCGCCTTAAAACACGCAAACGGTGTGTCGTTCAATGTTTATGATATGTTTAGTTTATTATAGTTCTCTAGTCCTCAGATTGGTTCGAAAGATCGTCTTTTTGAATCTGCTTCTATGTAGTCATCAGCCCCTTTGGGGTGGTGATGAATAAACGAAGCAGTTTACAACTTAACACTAGCGATGCGCGACTGCGAATAATCTTACCAGTCGAATTATCTACTACTACTAATTTACACGTTCGACTTGTATATTAGTTTATTAAAACTCGTTAGCAGTAGTGATGAGCAAAAGTGATATTTTCTTATCGCGGTGACTGTCGTTCCGGTTCCATAAAAATCACAGTGAAAAATCACTGTGACTTTGTCACTACGATTATTCTAGTAGTCTTTGTCAGGAACTAGATCGTATTTCGTGACTTAAGTGATCACAGTGGCAAAGTCACCTTAGATAATTGGATAATTGATCTGAAATAACATTCACACTTTTACAGGCTTAAGAGTAGTTAAGAGTCTTAAGCCTGTAAAAGTGTAAATGTTGATTTTTTGTTTGTTTGAAATGAATAGGCTCCAAAACTACTGGGCCGATTTAAAAAAATCTTTTACCATTAGAATCCTATATCAACCCCGATGAACATAGTCTATATTATGGCGCGGGATAAAAGCTAATTATTTTGCCCGAGCAAGGCCGGGGCCGATTTGCTAGTTAATTATAATTACAGTAAAAAAGATGGTTGCCTGTAAAGTCGGTTTTACGGGCGAAGATTTTACGTGACAACGTCTGCCGCGTACTGCGCGCGCGGCAGACCGATCATAGTTGAGTGGGAGAGAGACGCAAGGCATTCGGCGGGCCTCTCTCTCGTTCGGTGACTCATCGTAACGTTACCGGGCGTTACACTTTTTCATAAGTGACTCCCAGCCGCAACCTAATTTAAGACGTTGTCACGTCAAAAAGCTGATATAGTTTTAGTGAAAATAACTAAATAAAATCACATAGCTTAATAAAAGGCATTATTAATTATCTTATCCCACCTAAGCCTAAAAACATATTCATATATTATTAAATATAATTTATTTATTTTACTAATGTAAAATTTAACTTTGCAATGCTATTGATGTGAAGAAATTATTTAAATGTCATGTCTAACGGTGAATTGGTCTGTAAGGCAACTCGCGAGTAAACGAGCTAGAAATAGGGAATCATTCGCTGTCGAATGCTCGTAGGTTAGCCGAAATTCCGCGAATGCGTTTAAACTACATAGTTCGGCAGATTTCGTTCCGCCGCGGTCCGCGTACGTGATGACGTGACCATCGTTCCGCGAATCGCTGGCCTTTTTTAAAATACAGTGATTTTGGAACGTTGTTACTTCGGAACGAGTCACAGTGATACTTTAGGTAGCAAAATAACAGCGTTATTTTGGTCGTGACGATATTTATCACCCATCTCTAGTTAGCAGAAAAAAATAAATAAAAAAAACACACTCACACTTACACTCTCGCTCACATTTTACACCCACACGCCCAACAATACCAAAAACTTATATCATCGCAAACACAACATTCATCACACTTTAACAAACCCAAGACACTCCCCACCCTGTTAGTATTATTTTGAAAGTTAAATTTTATAACGAAGAATGTTTAGCTTAGTTTTTTTTTAGTTTTAATAGTGTAGTTAGTTTCTAGTTTCTTTTTATTGTATAATTATGTTATGTTTATCTATCTATTCACCAATCTCGAACTTGTAAAATAACTAACCAGTAATTAAGTAATTCTACCATTTTGGAAGAATTATACCACTTTGGTAGAATTCTTTAATGATTGGTAACTCTGAAAGCTACACAGCAACTAAGCCAATGACTTGGTTTTGTTTTGTTTTGTCACAAACCAGTGTTTTAAGTATGTGTTTTAGTGAATGTATTGTGTAATGTCTTATATAGCGTAAGTACATACAAAAGCTAGCGAAGTGAAACTGATTGCTGCCTTGCGACTCAGGTATACAGCGAGGCGCAATGAACCAGCAACGCACGGCTCAAAAGTTTAATTATAAGTACCTATACTCTTGTTTTGTTTCTGTAATCCGTGCTCATTCCTAAGAAGCAATAAAAATCTTTATTATTATCTTTATAGTAATATACAAATGTTAATAATCGAATGAGGTTTATTAATAATTAGTTACTAATGCGTTTTGACTCGATTGTTAGCGAATCTTGTCAATGTCACTTGTTAGTTTCAAATGAATTAAATATGAATGAATCTTTGGAGTGGAGTCGGCTCAAGTAGAAACTAATGTAGTATTCATTCAGTCCGGTTAATTCTGAGTGGGATCATGTTAGTTACTAATTTTCGGCGATCATTCGAATGTGTCGAATGATTTATAAAGTCGAATAATTCGACTGGAATAATTCACAGTCGCGCATCGCTAGGATATGGTTTATAGTTGCATACAAGCGTCCTCACCATGTGCCTCCTGTTCATTAAACGATTATTATATTAATTTAGGTAGTACTTATTTTTGTCCCGGATTAACGCGGGTAACACCGCGGGGTGCAGCTAGTATCTTATTAAGTCCCGTCAAATATTATGCCCGTTCGTAGAGCTATTACGTCATTTCTGTTTCCTGGCGACGATAATAGATGGCGCTGTATCGCCTTAAAACACGCAAACGGTGTGTCGTTCAATGTTTATGACATGTTTAGTTTATTATAGTTCTTTAGTTCGGTGTCCGGTCCGTTCACGAGAAAAAGAAGCGTGTTTTTGAATCTGCTTCTATGTAGTTATCAGCCCCTTTGGGTTGGTGATGAATAAACGAAGCAGTTAACAACATAACAACTTAACACATTAGACAGTAAATATCATACGTCATAGCCAGTATATGGTTTATAGTAGATATGCGCAGAATGTGTCACTAAAATGAAAAGATATGTACATATCTTTTTATATCAGTGAACTATATCTTTCTTTTAGTTCAGTAGTTCATTTAGTTCAGTACTCATTTTCTTTCACTACTTCATTTAGGGCATCGCATCTCTGTCACCTTGGGATAGAGTTTAAATTTGCCTGGTCAGTCAGATTCGCCGAAAGGTAAACTATATCTTTCTTTTAGTGCAGTAGTTCATTTAGTTCAGAACTAGTTTTCTTTCACTACTTCATTTAGGGCATCGCATCTCTGTCACCTTGGGATAGAGTTTAAATTTGCCTGGTCAGTCAGATTCGCCGAAAGGTAAACTATATCTTTCTTTTAGTGCAGTAGTTCATTTAGTTCAGAACTAGTTTTCTTTCACTATTTCATTCAGGGCATCGCATCTCTGTCACTTTGGGATAGAGTTTAAATTTGCCTGGTCAGTCAGATTCGCCGAGTGAGTGAAATAGGCTATCTTGTATCATAACCATACGTACAACAGAACGGGATAGCCATAGGTAGTCCAGAATACTCCCGATGTTTTCATTCGTGTCTCGAGTCGTTCTTAAACGGATGAACGAACTAGTGAACTAAACAAGGAACTAAGAACTAATTGAAATGTTATTGAACTAGAGAGTGAAAGATACAATAAGTCACTGAAGTACTTCATTTGAAGGATTCATTCGTGAACTACGCATGTCTACAGTAAATATCATACTTCATAGCCATTATATGGTTTATAGCGGCAAACAAGCGTCGCGACCATGTGCGCCTCCTGATCGTTAAGCGTTATACCGTGGAACTTAGACAATTTAGGTACTTATTTTGGTCCCGGATTAACGGGAGTAACACCGCGGAGCGCAGCTAGTAAAATAATACGACTTATTCCATTAATACAATTACAAAAGAAAAAAAACGTATTGCAGAAACAGCTGACCTAAGAATATATATTTACTAGCGACCCGCCCCGGCTTCGCACGGGTGCACAGTCGATACTAAATATATCTCTATTAGAACTAACTAAAGGACCGCCCGCAAAGCGCTAACTAATTCTTGCTCCCGGCAAAAGTGTTCACTTTTCTGCCTGCAGTCCCGCAGTGCAACTGATCGTAATATTTTAATTTCACCACAATTTCAAAACCAAACGTCCAATTTTAATCATTCAAAGACCAAATATTATCAACATAAACTATGACTAAAACTATTTATTGATGTAATAATTTATTTTGATAAGGATTAATATCATGAGTAAAATAAACGCGTTTAAATGTAGTCAAAAAAAAAATCAAGATTTTTAAATAAAAACGTGGTTGTTGTGCCTCACTCGACATACATAGGTATAGTGTGTCGCGGACTTTTTTGTAGATATGATCTACAATTAATTAGAACATTTTATGGTTCTATCTTTTGTAGTTTAGGCAACGTACGCAAAATAACTTCTTTGGTTGATTTTTTTCAGTTTGTGTCCGAAAAATCCAAATATCTTACGGAACCCTATTTTTTTCCAAAATAAAATATAGTCTATGTTACTCGTGGATAATGTAGCTTTCGAATGGTGAAAGAATTTTTTAAATCGGTTCAGTAGTTTTTGGGCCTATTCATTACAACCAAACAAACAAAGTTTTCCTCATTATAATATTAGTGTAGATGTAGATATGATAGCTGTTGCCCGCGGCTCCGCCCGCGTATTGGTCGATTGTTAGCGAATCGAATTTTTCCTGAGTTTCATATATGATACAAACCTCACGGAGCCCGAGACCTTTCAAACGAATGCTGTACCGTGGAAATCGGTTCGTGCGCTCTGGAGTTATAGCGCAGGAAGGAAAACCCCGCTTATCTTTCTTCTTCTTCTAATATCTGATATATAAAATTTTCATGTCACACAATGTTAGTTACCGTACTCCTCCGAAACGGCTTGACCGATTTTTACTAAATTTTATATGCGTATTCAGTAGGTCTGAGAATCGGCTACTCTCATTTTTCATACCCTTATGTGATAATAGTTGTTCACACTTAATTTATTTATTTTTTTACGACTATTCTAGTTTTTAATTTTATAATGTGGCATCAAAAATGTTTTAATACACGTATTTTGTAAATTAGTTTCATGTATTTTTGTAGTCTTTTAAGTTCAATCAACGCATTTATATTCGCACAAAGCGTTTTGCTTCGACCTTCATTGTGAGAACTGCGAAGCTCTGGAACTCTCTTCCTGAGTCTCTTTTTCCCGAGAAGTACAATTTGGGGGTCTTCAAATCTAGAGTAAATAGGTCCCTTCTAGGCACAGTTAAGCTTAACATCAGGCAAGCTGCGGTCAAACGTAAGCCTATTCATCAATAAAAAAAAAACATTATTATTATTATCTGTGATGTTGTGTAGATGGAGCACGAGCACCGGGAAGACGAGGCCACAGAGGACTCGGACAACTCCGGCGCAGAGAGCGACGACCCGCTCACAGCTACCGACACCAAGTATGGGAAAAGCTTCAGGTGAGCCGCATTGTTGAGCTATAGGAGCAAAATAGCATATTTTGTCAATCATATTTTTTTTTTATTTTTTTTTTTATGATGGATAGGCAAGCGCTTGATCGAAACTCACCTGATGTTAAGTGATGTTGCGATCTAGGGTGGAGCGCGCTTGCCTAGAAGAAACCGATTCACTCTCGCCTTGAAGACAGTAAGGTTATAGTTCAGAGGGAACAGGGATTCCGGCAATGAGTTCCACAGTTTAATGGTCCGCACTATAAATGTTGAAGCGAAACGCTTCGTACGGAAAATTAAAATAAGTCCGTGCAGACCGTCAAACAGCGCAAAGTTGCATATCTGGGCCACGTGCTTCGGCACGACAGATACGAGCTTCTGCAACTTATTATGATGGGAAAAGTTGCGGGGAGGAGGAGGGTCGGTCGCAAAAGAAAATCATGGTTGCGAAACATTCGAGAATGGACCGGGATCAGAAGTGCCGCTGAATTGTTTCGCTTAGCAATGGACAAACTGAAGTATGCAGAGCTGGTTGCCAACCTTCACTAGTTGGAGAGGCACCACAAGATGAAGAAGAGGATTAAAATAAGTCTAAATTAAAATATTGTATTGTATGCATCTGAGTGTTGGGGAACAAGAGTAGGGCATGTAAGAGGAGTGCATGCGGCAGAGATGCGAACGTTGAGATGGATGTGTGGAGTGACAAGAATGGACTAAATAAGGAAAGAGTATATTAGAGGAAGTTTGAAAGTAGCACCAGTGAGTGAGGAACTAAAGAGTGGGAGGTTAGCGTGGTATGGGCATGTGATGCGTAGAGAGAAGATGCATGTTAGTAGGAGATGTATGGAAATGGTAGTGCAAGGAAGAAGGGCAAGAGGCCGACCGAAGAAGACGTAGATGGAGTGTGTGAATAAGGACATGAGAGTGAAAGGAGTGAGTGTAGAGACGACGGCTGATAGAGGAGAGTGGAAGAGGAAAATTTGCTGTGCCGACCCCACCTACTGGGATAAAGCAAGGAAGAAGAAGATATCAGATATAAGTCGGGTTCGTCCTTCGTGACGCTATAACTCCAGAACGCACGAACAGATTTCCACGTGAAGTTAGTAGCAAACAAAATTCAGGGAAATGTTAGCGGGTCAGCTAGTATTATTCTAAATTGGAGTTCAAAGATATGATTAGTACGCTCGATAGTTTTATTACATTTAAAAGTGGTAAAGAAATAAAACCTATAATTTTGACAAAGTGACTAGAAGAAGAAGGTAGATAAAAAGACATAAGTAGCGCCTGTAGCTCAGCTAGCTAAGGTGATCTGCCGCGATCGTCGAAGCTAAGCTAACGGTCGATGCGGACAGTGTTTGGATGGGTAAAATGCACAAGACTGTCGTTTTCACAGTGTAATTTTCACGTGAAATCGTAGGTCCCGGCTGTAAGTCTAGTACAAGCAGTCGTTAAGCCAAGTCTAGCCATTTTTTTCCGTGAGGAAATGCATTGACGCATCTCCCGCTACAAGCCTGGGGGGAGGCGGGGTATGTTGGACTCGACGGCCAGAGGGGCCGTCACAACCGACTACAACCTCACGGTGTCCCATCTCACGACGGGGGCAGGGATGCAGAACCGCTTCGCGCATTGCCGCTGCTCTCCCCGCCCAGGCCGCTGTCCGCAGTCCGAGCGGACCCACCTCAAAGGGGGTTGACGCCCCCCTCTTCGGCGCGAGCGATGCCCTGGGACAACTAAAGGCATCGTCACCTCGGGAGGCCCTTATCCCTGGTGTGAAGCACCGGTCCCCTCGCGTCCAATGCCCCAGGGCCTCCAAGAAGCCAAGTCTAGCCTAGGGGCGGCTTGAAAATCTCGACACCAGACCACTTAGGAAGTACGAAGACAAATACTTAAAACCACTTATGATTATAATATAACGAGGCGCACTTCTCGCAACGTTGCAGACACTTCACTCGCGAGGCTCTCCCGCGGCTGGACAACTACCGCAACGTGCTGTCTCTGCACGCGGCGCCGCGCCCCACACTCGACGAGCTGCATAATGCTTCCTTGTCTAGAAAGGTAACTCTTATCATTACATACGCAGAGAGAGAGAGAGAGAGAGAGAGAGAGAGAGAGATGCACTCTAGCGTATCTCTCTCTCTGTATGTTTGTGTGAGTGTGTGTCTACTTCATCACGTATAGTTTTATTTTGAAGTTAATCTTTCCGGAAATGTCCTGAATGTGTTTTCTAGATTTTCATTTGTGAGTCTCGTATGGTTTATTAATAGTTTTACCAGCGTGATGCCTTCTTAAATATCTCGCAAACCTGCCGTTGTACACATTTGGCCTGTCCTATCCTACCCTACCCTATCCTATCATATTATTATCATAACCTATCCTACCCTATCCTATTATATTCTATCCTACCGTTTCCTATCATATCCTATAATACCTAAAAGAAGAGCAGTAACCTATCTGTAACTTAGAATCATAGTTTTGTGCTGAAACCCAGTGTCGCGGTTTGCGCTATTCGATCTTTCGCACGTGTTCCTCACAGTATGTACATATATAATAACATTGCGGGTAAATTGTGCGCGGATGATTTTATAAGTGCTTTATTTGTTTACGCGTCATTAACTTTTGCTGTTCTGTTATTCTAGAAACGATAAATGATATCTATACCGATTTTTAGTTCAAGGTATAGGGTTCCATACCGTACAAATAAGATCCTATTAACTAAAACACTTGACGTTTCAGTTCTTTAGACAGTCTTTAAGCTATTATTTCGATATATTGAACCATGTACGATTTATAGCGAATAAAAACTGTGAAAATCAAGATTGTGCCCAAGTCTTCGTGCCCATATCATCGCCATAATACTCGTAACAAAGGTAATCCATCACTCGTGTCGGCTCGTCACGTCTCCCCAGCCCTGCGTATTGACGCAAGCGCAGGTAACGACTAATTGCCCCAATTGGTCCCGCTCATTAACTAATTGGCCCTCTTGGCCCTGTCACGTTGTCTTGCCAATGGGGACAGGGGACACATACAACCTTGTCATGGTGCTTATGGGGCGCTGTGCCACTTGCGAATACATGGTGTTTTTACACGCTTTATATTAGCTTCACCTGTATGTTTGTATGTTTGTAACCGTCTTCTTTGGGCGCGATTTTGACCCACTTTAAACGGCCAGATTTCGTTGAAACTTTGTAGATTTATTGAGGACTGATGACAATACACTAATTTGATAAAATTACTATTTTTTTTGTATTTTTGTTTGTAACCGACTTCTTTGGGCGCGAATTTGACCCACTTAAAACGGCCAGATAAGCGTGTTTTTTAGTTTTTTTTTAAATTACTATAATTACGGTTCTTCTCGTTAGTCAAATTATGTATGTAGTTTTAACGCCTGTAGCTCGGCTAGCTATCTGGCTAGCTAGGTGATCTGGCGCGATCATCGAAGCTAAGCAACGGTCGATGTGGACGGTGTTTGTATGGGTGACCATGCACAAGACTGTCTTTTTCAAGTGGCATTTTCATGTGGGCGCTACCGTGGTTCGGATGTCACGTTAAATTGTAGGTCCCGACTGTTAGTCTCAGTACAAGAGATCGTTATGCCAAGTCAGAAGCCTCCGGGCGGCTTGAAAATTCTCGTCACCAGAACTTGGCCACTTAGCTCATACGAAGAGGAAGAAGTTTACTTTTATGTGTCACTTACAAAATAAAGCCTATGTTACTCGGGGATAATGTAGCTTGCCAACGGTGAAAGAATTTATTAAATCAGTCCAGTAGTTACGGAGCCTGTTCGCGTCAAACAAACAATCAATATTTTCCTCTTTATAATATTGGTATAGATGAACGTACTCTGCACGTTTTAAGGGTTCCATAAAAGAAGAAAATATGATATATTTAGTTTACTTCCGCTGTGATCTGATCTGAAACCAGACTAAGATAAGCTAAGAAAACGTCAAAATATGTTTTTTAATAAATGATGGGGTCCGTTTTTAGGGTTCCATACTTAAAGGGTAAATGTGGGACCGTATTTTTAAGATTTCGCTGTCCGTCCGTCCCAGGCATACTAGCTAGAGATATGAAATGTTTACAGATGAATTTCTGTATAGTAACAAATATTATAAACGTGTAAAATAAATATTCGAATGAGGCTCACATACTAAAAATGATATTTCGTGAAGGCAATTAGTAGACGCTTGATATACTCACAGAATATTTGATTATTTACTAAGCTTATTGATGGGCAAGATGTTATAAGTTTATACTAATAACATTTATGTAATTTTTATAGATGGTACGAAATGCACTTGTTTACTTAGTCTCAAAGTAAAGGTTATTTTAACATCCATGTGTTTTTTTTATAAATTTGGGATATTCTTAATAATAAATATTAATAATAATGCATTTATTTGTCCAGTATAGGTACTCGTACAATATTATGACAATAAAAGACAACCTTATTAAATAGTTACAAATGTACGTTCCCAGTTTAATTTGATCCCTATGTCCCACACTAGAGAAAACCCTGTGTTGTGGGGCCTAGTACCTTCACCGCCAAATAATACAAGTTTGTATGGACATAACAGTGAGTGGAGACAAAGAAAGATGATGATGATCATAATTTTATTTGGTACTATGGTACCAAAGTGATACAATTATGACAAATGTTATAGTTAAAACAAGTATAAGTACAAGAAAAATTCTTTGAAAAGTTAAAGCTTTCGTCTGCTAAATTGTATGTATTTTATTTTATTAGTTGTTGTTAGAAATACAGAACTTTATTAGCCCAAAATAATATACCTTAAAGGCAAGTCATACTACAATAATTACTTAATACTTAAAACATTAGTTAGATAAAATTAAATAAACTTACAAATTTCATTAAATAAATATTCTTACTAAACACATTGTTTGTCATGTCTATTAAGTTTAAAGTACTACTGTTTACACATGAATAACGATTCTGCAAGCTCCATATTCATATATTCACTTAAATTATATAAGGAAATACTTTCACAAAATCTCTTTATTTTCTGTTTAAACATACTACTTTTAAGATTTGTTATTTTCTGTGGCAACTTGTTGTACATTAATATTTTTATAACATCCCTGTTTCTGTACTTTAGCTAGTCTATTTGCTTAGAGATCTAATGAGTTTTTTTTTATCCTTGATAGGTTAGCGTTTGGCTACAGCTACAGATTAATTGAGAATTGATGATATCTTACTACGTCTTTCCCGTAGTAAATGGCCGTTCCCTTATAAACCTAGGTAGGTGTGTCAAGTGGAAGGATCTCGACCCCTGACCTTGTTGACATGTAGACCTGTGTGGGTGTCTCGGAGTTACCTTGTGTGTATAACGATCATATTTTGTCGTCATGCTCAACTTGCCTCGTATGTTATTAGGGTTCCGCAACGAAAATATATTAGCGTAACCCTATTACTAGGCATGGCGTTTCTGACAAATACAAAAATACAAAATATCTTTATTTGACATAGTAAATAAAAATCAACAAAATTTTATGGAATCCAAAGGCTTCCAAACTAGTTGTAAAAACTGTATATTGGAAGCCAAAATGGCGCCTTGGTACCTCTTAGGAGTAAAGGACAAACAAATCCAGACAACACGTAGAGCTTACCAAAAAATTTATAATAGTGCATTATTTTATGACTAAAACTATCGAATAAATTCATAGAACTAGAATAAAAAAATAGAAAACTAACTAAAAGTTCTGTAAATAAATAACGTATAATGAGGCAAGAAGTTGAAAATGTACGTAAGTAGTGTAAGAATGTAAATATTTATTTTTTTATTTGATTTATAGGCGAGCAGCAAAATGCTGATATGCCTTTAAGGCTTTCCGAGCCCCATACTAAATGCTTCTCAGACTGGCAACCATTTCCTCTAAGATTTTTAAATAGTAATCACTTAACATAAACTTAAAATGGTCTAATTGGGGCGCGAAATAGGTAATATTATACATTTTTTATCGCAAAACAGATATATCAGCGTGATTTTTTCCAGCAAAATACACATGTATGAGTGCAGTGCAACAACTTAGCTGTTCAGTTGACAGTGTCGCTAGTGGAGATTTGTTGCCACCTAAGAGTGCTGTCGAACTTGTAATTCCAATTTTGGCCACCTGAACAGCTAAGTTGGTGACATGTATACGTATACATTGTTAGTTTCCGTTTCCGTTAGTGTCATTCTCTCTGCCAAACATGAACCCAAGCTTACCATCCGTAGTAATAAATCAACAAAATTCCGATAGATGGCAGGATCAAAAAAAGTATTGTTAAAGAGTTTGATGAAATTTATTTATTATTTTTAAATAAATGATTGCTATTTTTATATTAAGTATCGTAATAGAATTAAAAATTTAAAATATGTATAATTTTGTTTGATTATTTGAATGAAATTTAGTTATGTCAATGTCAGTTTGTCATATTTGACATACTTAAAAAAACGTATTTATATTGCAGCAATAATTTTTAGGGTTAGGTACCCTAAGAATGAAATTAATATACTACTGCGATCTTTTCTGTACTTAAAAGATAAAAACGAATGCCTTTTACAAAATATTCGTTGTCTGTCTTTCTGTCACCAGGCTGTTTCTTATACACTTTGATAGCTGAAAATTTCACAAATTATTTGTTTCCGTTGCCTTTATAACCCAAGAGTATACAAGTACTAGATACGCTATAACAACAAATACTAAAAACAGAAAATATACAAATATAAAGGGTGGATGACACGTTTTTAAAGTGTACCTTAAAAGACGTGTTATATTTTGTATTTTTGCTCAATATCAAAAACGATAACAGGACACTAAAGAATTCTACAGAATATTAAGCTACGTATTACCTCTTTTTACTCTATCTTTACAATGACACTTGGTAGATTCTTTCATGATTTCTCTCTTTCTTTCTTTCAAAATAAAATGAATGTTTGATATGGGGTTCCCATACAAAAAACATGTTTTTTCGCCATATTTTAATAATGGTACAGAACCCTTCACGCGCGAGCCCGGTTCGTACTTGGCCAATTATATCAAATTTTTATACCTACGTCTTTTGTTTACCTATCAATATCTTTAACAATCTCATAATTACAAAAGGCTTGTTTGTTTGTTTGTTTGGATGTTTTTATGTTCTTTTGACGCGAATAGGCTCCGAAACTATTGCACTAAAATTAAAAATTCTTACACCGTTGGGAAGCTACATTATCCCCAAATGACATAGGCATTATATTTTGTTG
Source organism: Mellilla xanthometata (assembly GCA_035578125.1). Lineage (NCBI taxonomy): Eukaryota > Metazoa > Arthropoda > Insecta > Lepidoptera > Geometridae > Mellilla > Mellilla xanthometata. The sequence continues at coordinate 1,444,024 of JAPUBQ010000015.1, read as the reverse complement.
CAAAGGGTAAGAAATTCTTATTAAGACTCCAGTAATGTAACACAAGGTATAAAAAAGAGTAAAAAATTTGTTTCATCGCATGCGCTAAGAAAAGTTAGTTGTGGCGGGTGTCGTTTAGTATGTCTTGAGAGCAGCGGAACCCATATATACAAAAAAAAACTTTAATCTATGTCAAAATTATAATGCGATAAAGTTTAAATGTTTGTTCGTAACGAATAAAATATTACACTTCTGAACGACTTTCAAACATATCTCCTAGAATTGATTTTTTTTTATGCCCGTGCTAAGCCGGGACGGGCCACTAGTGTATAATTATATCAACGATACATGTAAACTGCCAGGTGTACATTTATAATAACTAAGATTTCGACAGGCCTCTTACCTTAGAATAATAATAATAGTTTTTTTTTATTTCAAATGAAGCTAAAATAATATCCATAGTCTATTATATATAAATTCCCTGATAATATGTAATTATTTACTTTTCTAATCATTAGACTTGAAGCTGTTATACCGGATGAACCGATTTTGATGTTCTTAGCTATGTTTGATGATATTCGGATGTCCGCCAAAATAGCGGATATGATATTATTCGCAACTTTCCCAAATGAAATGGCTTACATTTTGGAATCATGCGAAAAATACAACTGTTTCATGCAATATGTTAGATGATTCGTGAGAAAAGTTTTTTCTTGTTACTCGTATCATGTACCCAATAGATTTATTTTTTAATTTCATTTGAGGTTTTAAGGTATGCACTATGAATATTAACATACACGAAAACGAAACCTATTGAAAATATTGACTTTCCCATAATATTCCTTTAAAAAAAAAGAGTTTCGAACAAAATAAAATAGCAAAATTAATAATTCATGAGATTTGAACCATAGTCAATTCAAATCATAAAAATATTTCCTGTTCCAAATATGCTTCCTCTACGAACGAGCCATATAATCGACAATTGAGCGTTCGAAATTGGCATGCATATTCAAATATGCTGAAGTTCAAGTGACAAAAAAAATTGTCAATGCTAGTGTGAGTGTAGCCGCATCGTCACAGAATAGATGATAGTAGATATGGGTTTTATATGGCTTTTTGTACATATTTGCTATCAACGCTTAATAAATGTTGTTTTGTGATGAGCCTTAAAAATAATACATTAACAGTAGTTTCCGCGAACCGATTCTAAAGTTACAAAAGAAATCACTTGGGATGCTGGGATGAATTAAACTAACTTATACCTATTTAACGCCATCTAGCGGCATATGAGCACTTGCAGCATGCTAGCGAACAACCTTAACACACTGAGTTGAAATTAAATTTTTAACAGTTCATAAAATGTCCATTGTTCTATGTCAATGTTTAAAGTCCACTGGTGCACTGATCACAGGTATCTGGTAGGATCTGATATTTAAACAATAATTAACTAAAAAACTATATTATTAGGACTGTGTTGTGCGTATCTATCTAACTCGCAAGATCCGGCTATAGTTTTCGCTATATTAAAAACGACAACAAATAAAGTACTTAAAAATAACGTCTACCTATCAGGTTTCACGAAATGGACATGGTGACAATGGTGACAATAAAATGGACAGACGGACGAACAGTAAAATCTTAGTAACTGGGTCCTGTTTGCTGTTTGTACATAGAACACTTAAATTAAAAATGTTTAAAAATATTACAGGGTTTCATTTAATTGATGGCTTCTGTGAACGCCGTGTTACATGTATAAATAATTTAATTGAACAAACATTCAATATGCTACTAATTATAAATAATTTTAATTCTCATATGCCAGTGAGTTTATATACTGGATCACTGGTATATAATTAATGCTAACCCTTTTAAGACCGGATTTTAAGAAACAAGCTATGAAAATTCGCGGACATTCGTGTCTCCATACATTTTGCCGTGCGTCGTCTAACTAACTTCTCTCTTACTTTTTTCATGGAGCAGCTGATTTCTTTTTGAAGCTATGATAGCTCAGTTGCTTAGGGCGCGTGGCCGCTTTACGTCTCGAAGGTCGTGAGTTCAATTCCTGCCAATGAGCTCGAGCTCTCAGTGAAGGAAAACATCGTGAGAAACCAATAGCATGGCACTATACTTAGCTGTAATGGTACGTTTACACGCTTGCCAAGCCATGGCAAACTGCAAACAGTCCCAAGCCTCCACAAATCTCCACAAATCGTTTGAATGGCGTTTATACGCTTGTGAATACGTTAGTCTGCAATATACATCCAAGCAAACGCCCTTTGATCTGCGTAAAAAAACCGACACTCGACTGGATCGGAAGCAAGCAGGCACAAGCCCACGCAAGCCAAGCCAAACGCCCCATTTACATGCTTGCGATTGTCGATCCTTGCCAAGGCTTGGCAAGCGTGTAAACGTACCATAAGGAGTAAAAAAAAAGAATCAAACAAACAACCTTCATTGTTTTCCTTTACAGCCGGGCCAAATGCTGGAGAAGGACCTGGAGGAGCAGATGCCGTCGAGCAACATGAAGTTCGGCTGGATAAAGGGAGTCCTGATGCGGTGCCTGCTCAACATCTGGGGGGTCATGCTCTTCCTGCGGCTCTCCTGGGTGGTGGGCCAGGCGGGAGTGGGTTAGTTACAATAAATAAATAATAATAGGACACATTTCACACACGGTTGGTTAACCCCATACTGAACTATTTCTAGTTCGTGTCATGGTAGCTAACACAACTGATATACTACATATACATACATACATATTTGATATAGATACAATACCACGCTAACAATCCTACTTCCCACTAATATTATGAAGGCGAACATTTGTATGTGTCTATGTTTGGTACTTCTTCACGCGCAAACGGCTGAACCGATGTGCAATAAAGTAGATTAGGTGTATCCAGGGTCTAAACTATCTCTATGCCAAGTGTCCTTGAAATCGGTTCGGCACATTACACGGCTGGTTAGCCCAAACTCAACCATTTCTGGTTTGTATTATGGTTGCTAACACTACTAATGTACTACATACATACATACAAAAACGTGTTTTTGCCATATTTTTATGCTTACTATATATTTATTATTATTATTTTTATGATACTTTATATCGATACATATATATTTAACATCTGGACCGACAGCCAACAAATTTAGTTCATCTCAAAGATGTTGGTCGTGCCGAGAATTGAACCCGGGACCCTCCGGTTGGCAGTCCTGCATTACGCCAACGAGGTTATCAATGAGGTATGCCTCTATTTAACGGGTCGTCGATACTAGGCGCTAACGGCTGGCAAGACTTGTTACTGTTTAGAATAACAACGATCATCGAAGCTAAGCAACGGTCGATGTGGACGGTGTTTGGATAGGTGACCATACACAGGACGGTCGTTTTTCAAGCGGCATTTTCATCTGGGCGCTACCGTATATCTGATGACACGTTAAAGTATAGGTCCCGGCTGTTAGTCTTAGTACACGCAGTCGTTAAGCCAAGTCCGAGACATTCGGGCGGCTTGAAGACTCTCGACACCAGAGCTTGGCCACTTAATTAATTAATTAGGCCAAATTAATTAGGAATAGAATATTAAAAGGTTATTTTTGAAAGTTATTTAACAGAACATACAATCTAGGTATTTAAAAAAGTTTTATATAAAGGTAAAATTATTAAAAGTTAATGGTGGCGATTCTGCTAACTAAATTTAAAGTTGCCTTATCTCTTTTAATTATAAGTGGCCAGAAAGAGACTGCACGTTCTGAACCACACACAAAACAACTAAAATCACGTCAAATATAGAAAAGAGCAAGGGCTACTTTAAATGTAGTTTAGTCGTGTGTACAGCAGAATCGCCACCATTGTAAGGTGTCTTAATAATCAATAGTAGTGTTGTATGGTAATGGCAATAAACATTGTGTTGTTTGTGCGGCAGCGCAGGCCGCCCTGCTGATCGTGGTGACGTCCGTGGTGACCACCATCACCGCGCTCTCCATGTCGGCCATCAGCACCAACGGGGTCATCAAGGGAGGTGAGCTCATAACATCTTACTATTCTATCCAATTATCCTAACCTACTATCCTATCCTACCGTCTTATCGTACTATCCTGTCCTACAGTCCTCTAGAACTATCCTACCGTCCTATCGTACTATCCTGTCCTACAGTCCTCTAGAACTATCATACCGTCCTATTGTACAATCCTGTCCTACACTCTTCTAGTACTATCCTATCCTACCGTCTTATCGTACTATCCTGTCCTACAGTCCTCTAGAACTATCCTATCCTACCGTCCTATCTTGTCCTACAGTCCTATCGTACTATCCTGTCCTACAGTCCTCTAGAACTATCCTATCCTACCGTCCTATCTTGTCCTACAGTCCTATCGTACTATCCTATCCTACCGTCCTATCGTACTATCCTATCCTACCGTCCTATCGTACTATCCTATCCTACAGTACCATCGTACTATCCTATCCCACCGTCCTATTGTACTATCCTATCCTACAGTCCTCTAGTACTATCCTATCCAACCGTCCTATCGTACTATCCTATCCTACCAACCTATCGTAATATATATCTATGGTTTAGATCGTGCCGTCTCTTTCTTTTCACTAATGGTACTTTAAATTTAGTTTAGTCGTATGTACACCAGAATCGCCACCATTGTGCGTGTTTTTTTCAGGTGGCACCTACTACATGATATCGCGCTCCCTGGGCCCAGAGTTCGGCGGATCTATCGGCCTTATATTCTCTATGGCTAACGCGGTGGCGTGCGCTATGTACGTGGTGGGCTTCGGCGAGTCCCTCATCACTCTCATACCGGAGGATTACTACATGGTCAACAAGAGTTGGGTAAGTTGTATGGAATATTATTTTACTTTAGAACATACATAGTAGCTTATTATGTTCATTAGAAAAAGACTCGTATTATTATTTAATTTCATTTGGTTAAATTGTTGTTTTCCTACATTTCTATTGTTATCTATATTTATAAAAAAAACTAGCTGACCCGGCAAACGTTGTTTTGCCTTAAAAAATAGATAGTATCCGATTCTCAGCCCTACTGAATATGCATATAAAATTTGTTAAAATCGGTCAAGCCGCGTCGGAGGAGTACGGTAACTAACATTGTGACATGGAAATTTTATATATTAGATAATTCCTATATCCCTTAGTCCCGCTGGATCAGTTTCACTATCTTTTCGTTGTTTGTTATTGTCAAAAAGTTCTTAAAAAAAAAACAAAACAAAAACAAAATGTAAATTCGGTCCAGCCGTTCCAATGTACGTATTTTGGGTAGAATTTAGTTAGAATTTAGTGTATTTTTAAGTATCATATGTAGGTATATACGAGTATCATTTATTCACGATAAACATGTTACAAAATACAATTATAAGTGAGTAATTATATTTTAGCCTGTTTACGCAACCGATATATTACACACGCCTATTGCGTTGTAATAGTAAATTCCTACTAGTACAATGAAGATCAAAAGTAGTTGCTCAATATTTCATCAAAGTACGTCAATGCACCGTGGAGAATGCATTCGTCAACGCAAGTTGTAGCGCCAAGGTTACCTATGATAAGCCACTCGAAAGAATATAATTGGTCAAGTGCGAGTCAGGCTCGCGTATGCAGGGTTCCCATGATGATGGGTTATCATGATGATCCCCTGATTATTTTTTATTATTGCGGCACGGGTAATACATATTATTTGTGAAAGTTTCAGCTTTCTAGCTATCATGATTACTGACAGATACAGCCTGGTGACAGACAGACAGGCAGCGGAGGCTTAGTAATAGGGTCCCGTTTTTACCTTTTTGGTACGGAACCCTAAAAAACTAATTGTTATTCAACATTTTTTGTACCCACGTCATTATGTATTCACCTGTTTGAACAGTTGTTTAAAAAACAGTTGAGTAAACTATAATCTAGCGGTTTTCAAGGCACGAGTGAACAGGTTTAAACTGGGCAAGCGCGCTCCTCCTTAGATCGCAATGTCGCTGACCATCAGGTGAATTGTTATTAAAAGATTTTTCTCTATTGAAAATTAATGGTTAACCGAGCGAGCTTAGCGTCTATTTATGCACTGGTCAAAGTACGAGTATGTCATGATGTATTTTCGGATGTTTATATGTACTCGTATTTTGGTACTCACGTAGAGGCTGTAATTTTAACCAATCATGGCAAACCTTGTGGGCTTAATGTGTATGTGTGTGTGTGTGTGTGTGTGTGTGTGTGTGTGTGTGTGTGCGCCCGTTTGTGTGTGTGTGATGAGTGAACGAAGTAACTGATCACGGTTTTGATAATTATTTCGGTTGTTTATGAATTAAATCTTTATTTTGTACTAGTATTTTTGAGTATTATATCATATTTATTTCCAATTATACCATTTTGACCAGCGAACTAAATTAAACGGATGAGTAACTCCATACAATTGCCGCTTAGAATTTGGATCCATCTACGCACACAATTATACTGCTATCCCAACGAAACACACACACAAAGCTCGCACGCGATTGGTCGGTCGACGCCACGCGGGCGCGCGGGTAGCTGTTTTGCCCCGCCCACTGCGGTATTTTACGCGTGGACGTTACAACTACAAACAAAATAGGCCACGTTACTATTCTATTTATTCTAGTTCGCTGATTTTGACATTGTTTTTGTATGTATGTTTTAAAAAAAATACTAACTTGTACATACTAAATACTCTAACAAACCATTAACTCTGTTTAATATTCGGTTAAGGTAAATAAAAGCTTTTTTATTTTATTTTATTTATTTATTATGTATGTTTTAACTGATACTTCGTTCCCAGGACCAAGCGATCTACGGCTGTATAACCATAGTGGTTCTAACCGGCATCGTGATAGTGGGGATGGAGTGGGAAGCCAAGGCGCAGGTGGTACTACTGGTGGTTCTACTCGCGGCTATCGGGGACTTCCTCATAGGCTCCGCGGTGGGGCCCAAGAGTGAGGTGGAGATGGCGCAGGGATTCATCGGATATAATAGTAGGCAACTTATCATTATTATCATTATTGCCCTGTTGCATCGAATAAAATGAAAAAGATTATTATTTAATTACGCATCATAATTAATCTACATTTTCAAAGACCACTTTTGTTTTAGTTTTTTTTTTACACATTTCATACATGGCTAGCGAGTGTGGTTCGGTGGTAATAACGTCTGCTTTTCAATCAGACGGCTCCTGGTTCGATCCCGGCCCTACACCAATGACTTGTTTTTCTAGTTATGTGTGGATTTGCACTTGCTTTACGGTGAAGGAAAACATCGTGAGGAAACCGATATGTTTGAGGACCACAATATCCGAAAATATGTGTAATCCTCTAACCAGATGCAGCTACGCAGATGATTCAGGTTCTCAAAGGCATTTACGCCTGTGTTGCCAGTTAAAATTTTACCTTCACATTTGTTTGCATTTCGGATGTTTCCTATGTATAAGTGGTAACAAATATTAATTTCGCTTATGTATATGAATGTGTGTAAGTGCTTTAGATATTAGCATTTGCAATTAAGCATTTCTTTGTCTTCTTTTTTCCAGTGTCAATACTGATGGAGAACATGGGTTCAGACTATCGGTACTTCGAAGGAGTAGAACACAATTTCTTCTCGGTCTTCTCGATATTCTTCCCGGCTGCCACGGGGATCCTGGCCGGTGCTAACATATCTGGTGATTTGAAGGTACATTACAACAAATCAAACTATAGCTTTATATCTCTTTAAATAAGTGGGCAATACTTAAATTTATAAGTATACGTACATGGAACAAATGAGAGGAAGTATTAGATAGATAGATAGATAGATAGATAATACTTTATTGGACACAAACTTAAAACTAAAACTAAAGATATAATAATAACTAAGAACAAAAAAAAATAGTGTGCCACAATTGGCGGCCTTATCGCTTAAAGCGATCTCTTCCAGGCAACCTTAAGTATTCATTGGTAAACCGAGCCCTGCACTAAGTACCTGTTGAGGTGTTGTATAGCTGGCTTCAGCACTCCCGCTGATGCACGCCGCTATTTTTATACACTTTCGTAGCAGTGCATATTTAATTGGTTTACTTTCTTTTATGAAAGAAAGAAACTAAATATTAAAAAAAATAACTATACAAATAACACACTTTAATTGTCAGATACCGGTTATACAAAACATTTTTTTTACTCATTTCACACACGACTGGTTAACCCCATACTGAACCATTTCTAGTTAGTGTAATGGTAGTTAACACAACTGATATACTACATATACACACATACATATTTGATATATTTAACACCCAGACCCACAGTCAACAAATTTAATTAAGCACAAAGATTTTTGCCGGTCCAGGAATCTCACCCGGAACCTTCCGGTCATGGTTACCATTACGCCATCGAAATCGTCAAAACATGATTCAAATAAATGAATGAATGATTTATTTGTCTATAAAACTAGGTACGTAGGTGGTATTATAAAATGTCATAAAAGTTAAAACTATTTTAAATGATGATGACACAACTAATAAACATGAATTTAATATTTAGTCTGAAGTTAATATTTACTAAAACACTTCCTCATATTTATATAATTTCTGTATCGTTAAGGAAGAGTTTAACACTATAGTACGCTTTTTTACACAAAAAGGTATGCAACTTAGATTTAAATTTATGTAAGTTAGCAATAAGCCTTACGAAAGTTTTAGTACAATATTTATTTTGTCCTTTTTCCCCAGGACCCTCAAAAGTCTATCCCAAAGGGCACGCTGCTGGCGATCCTGCTGACCACGGTGTCGTACCTGGTGATAGCGGTGGTGGCGGGCTGGACGGTGGTGCGCGACGCCTCCGGGGACGTGGCCGACCTCGCCAACTGGACGCTGGCGGCCTGCGCCCACAACAGGACCTGCGCTTACGGCCTGCAGAATAGCAACGATGTAACTATACTGCTCTTAGATTGTTCCATTAACTGACTAGATTTAGGATTTCAGTTTTCCTTGATGGTGATGGTAGGCACCAGAAATAATCTATACTATATACTGTATTATATATATTATATTACTATTACTAATTAGTAATCTGGTATCTATTCAGTAATCTGTGACAGAATGCCCCCGGGCACCTCTCTTCCACCAACGGTAAATTCAAATTGTCTACAGCGCACTCAAGGTCGTGGCTCAAGTTATTAGCCGGCCACTGTAGGCTAGCTCCACACTTGACGGGAATTCCGTCGCGGATCTTTCGTGACGGAACGTCAATACAAATTACTAATAGCGGGCACACTACGCGTGAGATCGGTAGTATTTATCCCGTCAAGTTTCTTTACTAAATAGTTACAGATTACTAAATCAGTTAAAATCTAGGTCAGTTAATGGAAAAATCTCGGTCAAGATTTGCAATATGTTCTTACTTTGTAAACTGATATCGTAAGCCTTATTATATCTTTGAAAAAAAAAACGGTCACACTTATTTCAAAACGTTGGACGTCCAACAGGTTTCGACGCATTTAGAGCGACCTATCGGGGAGTATCGCGCGAACTGTCACCTACAAGATCAAATATGCAAATGTAATTGAATTGCAACATAACCAATACTCCACTACGAATTACAGGTAATCCGGCTAGTGTCCGGCTTCGGGCCGCTGATCTACGGCGGCTGTTTCGCCGCCACTCTCTCCTCAGCGCTCGCTTCGCTCGTCTCCGCTCCTAAAGTGTTTCAGGTAATGTTGTTGACACTAGGTGTGTTCACTGAGGCAGGTCACCGGGGAGGTTTTAGTGGGTACAAATCCCACATAACCTGGCTGCGCCCCATTGTGGCCTGGCACCACTTGTGGTGACGATCGATATACCCCTCATCAACAAAAAAAGAAGGTTTGTTCACATGATCTGACGCGATCATTGACACTAAGCATCGGTCGACGCGGACAGTCTTTGGATGGGTGACCATGCATTTTTTGTGCTTTGTTTGTAGTCAACACTGAATCTGGTATATATTTGGTCAAAATTGGACTTTATTATCTGTATACGCAGGCGCTGTGCCAGGACAAGCTGTACCCGTACCTGGAGATCTTCGCGAAAGGCTACGGGCCCAACAACGAGCCGGTGCGGGGCTACGTGCTCACCTTCATCATCGCCACCGCTTTCATACTCATGGGTGAGTCATTCACACGGCACGGGAAGATTCCGAAGGTTCGCACAAAGCGCTTCACCTCAACATTCATGGTGAGGACTCCGAAGCTTTAGAATTTTCCTTCAACTCCAGTTCCGTTCTTCCGAACTTCCGCCTTAACTCCAGAACGTACGAACCGATTTCCACGGTTTTGCATTCGTTGGAAAGGTCTCGGGCTCCGTGAGGTTTGTAGCAAACAAAATTCAGGGAAAATTTCAACTTTGTGGCGAAACGGAGTACGCCGAGTCTGCTAGTTACATATATGTGTAATTGTGTTTGCAGGCGGTCTGAACCAGATAGCGCCGCTCATCTCCAACTTCTTCCTGGCTGCGTACGCGCTGATCAACTTCTCCACGTTCCACGCGAGCCTCGCCAGGCCGGTCGGCTGGAGACCCACCTTCAGGGTAACTCATACACAACATGTCTTCTTAGTAGATTACATATTTATCGTACTTATTTTTTTTTTAATCTGAAATTCAATCCGCAATCAATTGTTATTATTATATAGATTCAGTCCGAGTAAGTGTCGTAAAATGAGCTCCTCATTGCGTAGATCTCCTTATTCATGTCAAAAGTGCTCATAGATATAAAGATATAGATATAAAGCAAATAGCTCATAGAAAATAAAATAAATAAACAGATATCACAGAATTAGGAAAATAAATTTTCATATTTTTTACAATATAGTACATTAGGCAGTACATGAACCATATGGCAACGGTTCATGTACGAAAAGCAAACGTTTAACCCACCGAGCCACACTCGCTTTATCTTACATACAACAAGAACATAATCTGTGCAAAATAATGCACGGACAAATATTTTAATTTTGTTCGCCGTAAAAATATTCCTTATTTTTCCACATTTTTGTTGTTGGTTCCAGCTGTACAACATGTGGCTCTCGCTAGTGGGCTCGATGCTGTGCGTGGTGATAATGTTCGTCATCTCGTGGGTGACGGCACTCGTCACCATCGCCGCTCTACTCGCGCTCTACTTGCTCGTCTCTTATAGGAAGCCGGGTGAGTGGACATGTGTTTATACAAGGTGTGCACGCAGCTATACAACGTGGCTCTCGCTAGTGGGCTCGATGCTGTGCGTGGTGATAATGTTCGTCATCTCGCGATTCATTCATTCATATTTATTTGTAAGACAATTTTTCAGTTTATCTTTGAATATATGTCGCAGAAAGAACTCGATTACTCTCGGCGACCGGATCTCCGTCTTCCGCAATCACGATTTCTTTACTACATTGTCAGTATCCACATGCAGTGCAGTCGGTGTTACAGGGCTGAAAGAATCCAGATCATTCACTCCTGCGATGACCGAACCACTGACTCACTTCATTCACGAATGAAACCATCAATCCGTTCACTAGACTCGTTCCTTCGTTCGATACGTCACAGCGTCTTAAATCTACGTTCAGCGCCATCTGCGATTAAAGTCACGAAGACGACGGGGATGGCGCTAGTAGTACTAAAATATCAACTCAATACATATATTCATTGAATGCGTTTGATATAATTTCCGGCCGACAGTTACATACATTCGGCCCTATAACGTGCGAAAACTTGTCCGAATAATCTTGACTCCAATTTTTTATTTGTTACAGATGTAAACTGGGGTTCAACGACACAGGCGCAAACCTACAAGGCGGCCTTGTCTGGCGTACACCAGCTAAACAGAGTTACTGAGCACGTCAAGAATTATAGGTGAATTTTATTTGTTTACCTGCTTTAATCCGGTATTAAAATTTATATTGAGTGCGTTTCCCACCGAGCCACAGTTACAGTGGCCGGCAAACATCTTGAGCCATGACCTTGAGTGCGCAGTAGACGTGTAAAGCGAGGTGTAAGGGGGCATTCTGTCACAGAATATTAAATAGTTACGATACGATTCTGTTGACGGCACGCGGCCCCGCGATTGGTCGATCAGTTGGCTGCTGTTCTACTACACTTGCGTGCAGTGTTAATAGACTATTACAAGCTTAGAAGTTTTTTGTAAAAGTATGTTTGCTATTATTGTATTACTGTTAATTATATTGTGTATGTTATATTGTTGAATAAAACTTTTTGGACAATGTCCAGAAAACATAACACAGTTCCGAAGAGACAAGCTACAGAAATGGTGTATGATTTGTATTGCTTCATGAAGCTACAAAACAAACGGAAAATGTAAAAAATGGATAATTTCTATTCGGCAAAAAATGAAATCTAAATAAATAAACCTTTTAAAAGTAAAAATATCTTAAATAAATGACAAAAATCACATTTGTTGTATGCCGTGCCATAAGGGCCATCGCCCACATATAGAACAGGGAAGAGTGCCCATAGACACATACAGAGAATATATATTTAAATAAATTAAGATGTACAAATACAATACAAAGTATATTTATTTACGTAAAGGTATTCTGGTCTCGTACTAGTCGTTAGACTGTATTTTACGAGACCAGATTCTACAGGATATGATTTCGGATATGACCAGATGTACGTAATGTATACTTTGGGAGAGGAATTTTCTACATAATAACATGTGTATATCGCAGGCCTCAGATACTGGTGCTGACCGGGTTCCCGGCAGAGAGGCCGATCCTCACTGACTTCTCCTACCTCCTCACTAAGGGACTGTCACTCATGCTGTGCGGACATGTTGTGCAGGTAAACTCAACGCTTGACGTTTGATATTCACCTAGTAGTTATTTTTTACTCTGAATAGGTCAGCGCTTGACCACAAGTCACTTGATGAGTTAATAACACTATGCGAACATTTTCTAGCTTCATATGAACATGCAATGTAAACTCTATATAACGACACTGAAGGGACTGTGTAATGTTATAGAGAATGGTGGTTAAACGGAGAGAATGTATCATTGTATGGAATACAAGCTAAACCAACTAAAGCCAATTTCGACGCTTTAGAGAGTTCGTTAATCGTTAATCGAGTGACGTTACATTGAGTTTACACTGTTTTCTCATATCTTTGCTTGCTTTGCCCAGCTAGTATAAAAAAATACTCCATACAAACAATATCCTCGCAATATTGTAGTTTAGAATTTTATCAATAATTAAGTAAAATGAATACATATTTTTTAAACTAAAATATCAGTTTATTTAATGGTATAATTATGGTCTTTCTAAACATAGTAATGTAGAAAGACAGAAATTCGTTTATTGTGATAGAAATATCAAAACACGTATAACAATACGTACACATACAGTTCATATCCTGTCACATGCCTTTTAATTTAAATATTTGTAACTCGTACATAAACCAAAACTTCAATTTACGTAAATACAATTTTAGTCCATAATTCCACCTACCTAAAGTCGTTATTCCCTCGCAGGGTCAAGTAAGCCACCGTGGCCGCGAGTCCCTCAACAGTCGCGCCTACGAATGGTTCAACAAACGCAAGATAAAGTCCTTCTACACGTTAGTTGACGGGGTTTCGCTAAAAGATGGCGCTAGTGCGCTGGTGCAGGCTAGTGGCCTCGGCAAGCTGCGGCCCAATATACTCATGATGGGATTCAAAGAGGATTGGCAGACTTGTGACAAGAATGAGGTGGTGGACTATGTCGAGATTATGCAGTGAGTATTCACCATTTGTTAAACCAGGAATCAGAATACTAAAGAGGATTGCTGATTTCCATACAATAAAGCGTGGTGCGGAAGTTGAAACCTAGATGGCGCTGCAAATCGAGCGTACAGTCTAGCTGCCGCCTAATTGCGCAACGCGCTGCAGTCGCATAGTCATATAACGATAGTAGATTGCGAGGCATGAGTAAAGTCGTTTCAAGACAATACGAATAGATGGCGCTACGTGTATCGAATGATACCGTAGTACGTTTTTCAACTGGTGGTTGAGCGACTATTATATTTATTAATCTACTAGCTGACCTGGCAAACGTTGTTTTGCCTTAAGTACAGCTAAAAAAATAAAAACAAAATAACCAAATTAACCTTATCACTTAGGGGTATGAAAAATATATAGTTTCTTAGACCTACTGAATAAAAAAAAAAATAAAATTTGGTAAAAATCTATTAAGCCGTTTCGGAGTAGTACGGTAACTAACATTGTGACATGAAAATTGTATATATAAGAAGATGTAATAATATCATATTACTAAATGTTAAGGTGCAGTACAAACTATTGTAATTAGCGCCATCTATCTGTCCATGTGTAAACTAACTGTATGCCCGCAGTAAAGCGCTGGACGTGCACATGGCGCTGGCGTTGCTGCGGGTGGAGGGCGGGCAGTATACGGGCGAGACGCTCGACGACGATCTGAGAGCTTACCTCAACGATATGGGACAAAAGGATTTGGCCGCGCATGCTCGTGAGTTGTTTAAACTGTATATATTTGGAACTTAATCAGTTTTTTTTTCTCAGTGCTAACCCTATGTAGCGATATGTCACGGCCTGAACATATTTTTGGTGTCATATTCATTTATTTTTTTGTTTCTTTATAGTGTGTTTAGAAATCAAGATAAAATTAATAACGAATCAATTAAATTAATACGAAACCATTGAAATTTCTTAAAAAAAACTAACTACTTCTACGGTTTAAGTCGTTAAAACGATTGTTGTAATAAAAAAAAAGGTTTGAAAACATGATATAAATGAGAATCATGTTTTTACTAAAGCGATTAGTAGCTCGGTAGGAGAACGTTGGACTACAGGCCGCGAAAAGCTGGTTCGAATCCAGACACCAATGAGTTGATTTCAAGTTATGTGTGGAATATCCACTTGCTCATATGGTGAAGGAAAACATCGTGAGGAAACCCACATTCTTCAAGAACCACAAAATTCTAAGACTTATGTAATCGGCCAACCCGCACCTGGCCAGCGTAGTTGATAATTGCTTATATCTGTCTCCTTGTGAGTGAAGGCTCCGAGTCCCATCAGAGGGAACGTATATTGGGCTGCTTGTGCTATCATCATTAAAGTAAATAAAAATATTGGTTATAGTTTATCATTTTGTTGTAACAGTGGATAATGTCACTGAGAAACCATACTGTGTTTAATTTAGTGTGTTTAACATTAATTTCATTTCATTTTAACAAACAACGTGGCTATGGACTGAAATAAACGAACATGTAAAAAAAATTTCGTTCAAAGTTAAGAAAAATCTTTATAAGGATGTCAGATATCGATTTCTTAAAAACTTGAATCATTAAAGAAAACATGTGAAAATTCATGTCCTCCTACATGTATGATGATGATGATAAGTTCGCCTCCTCTTGACGACAAGCAATGGTTTCTTTATTGATCTTGAATCTCGAATTATATTACTGTTTTTGCCGATGACATTTTTAGTAAGTAATTATAGTACTATGGATAACCCTTTGCAACTAAATCATAAATTGATTTGAAGTTTTCGAAATTACTTTTGTGGAAACGATAAATATAATTAGTCTAAAAAAATAATCAATAAGTTAATTAGTTCGTATACAATACTCGATTTTCTGTACTTAACCATTGTACCATTTCTAAAACAAGAAGCTACCATTTCGTGCATTTAAAAAAGAATTAAATTACTATTTATTAAAAAAAATGTTATAATGATTTGGTTAATTATATGAAACGTAAAAGCTAATTGTATTTAAAATTTGAAATTAAAATTTAACTGATATACATTATAATATAATTCGTTTCATAATGATATTTTATAAAACAATTGATAACTCTTTGTAAATACTATAAATTTGACATTATATAAGACCTTGACATATTATTATTATGGACATTTTTGGATATTGTATACTTATAATCTTTTGACATTTCTTTTAAATATTATTGCTTAGCTGTAAATTATAGTGGAGTGAAATTAACTTTTAAATTTACTTGTTAATTGACTTTTTGCACACCGCATATGCGGTAGCCTACAAGGGACATTTTATATTATTTTCCATGTTTTTATATTACCTGTGGCTACGCAAATAAAATTTTTTCATTTCATTTCAATAGATATCGATTATTTCCCAGTCCATAGCCGCTTGTTTATATTGTGACTAAACCAGTGGGTAGTATGTCGTGTATATGTGTACAGGCTCTATGGGTGACAACTACAAGGACTCCAAGTCTACGGAGAGTCTCAACACGCATTCTAGAGGTAAGTTTTTCTTCGTTTATACATGGTCTGACCCCCCAAGTCCGGTGGTAAATACACTGGCAACTGTAGCCTTTCCTTGTAGGATAAGCCACTGCTGTAGTACTTTGTAAACTGTTATCGTAAGGCATATTATATATTTGAACGTAACAAACGGTCACACTTTTTTAAGTAAGTGTAACCGTTTGTTTCGTGCAAACCCACTGCTATCCTACTAATATTATAAATGAGAAAATTTGTATATTAGTGTATGTTTGTTACTTCTTAAAAGGCTATACTAACTTTGATGTAAATTGGTATGTAAGTAGGTTAGACATAGGATTAACACATAGGCTACTTTTTATCCCGGATTATTTCGGGTAACATCGCAGACCGTAGCTAGTAAATAATAAATAAGATTGTAGATAATTGTCCATAGTACACATATAAATATAAAAAAAAAAATAAAAAAAAAATCAATATTTAGATAGCAATTGCTAATCATCGTTTATAGGTTGCAGACAGCAGCCGCCGGTCAGCTAAACTTCTAATAATCGTTTAGTGCAGTTATTATTTTATCTATTACCACTGATAGCCCATTGGAAGTGGCTCCAGTTGCCAATGGCTTGGAGGGCTGTTCCTGTGTTTCCCAAACATTGCTCTGTCGTGGCCCGGTAACTTTCTAACTTCACTTTCTTTACCCACCTAATAATTTTTACGTCCAAGCTAAAAATGCTTTATTAATACTATATATTTTGATATAGCCTATCTATGTATTTATTTGCTTAAACCTCGGCGCAAAAACTACGGGGTGTTATAAGTTTGACGTCTGTATGTGTGCGTGTGAGTGTGTATGTGTGTGACCCGGCAATTATAACAACTATTTTAGTTTTACTTATAAACTGTACCAAATTTACTTCTGTACAAATAAATAATTTGATATTTAGTGTATTGTTGTATTATATTTGTATTTAATCAGACTTATTATTCATTTTCCCAGTGACATATTAAAAGGAAACGTTTTATTGTTTGTTTGACGCAAATATGCTCCGAATCTGTTGGACCGATTTGAAGAATTATTTCAGTGTTGGGAAGCTATATTTGTACAATTACGATATTTTTTTTTTACTATTATTGGGCTTGCGCTTGACCGCAATGCACCTGATGGTAAGCGATATTGTGATGTACCGATGTACGTGTGGCGCAGGCAGCAGTATGTCGGACGTGTCTATGGGCGGGTCGCCGCGCCTGCGCCGCGCCGGCGTGTCCGCCGACCCCGCCGCCGCACCGCTCGCCGCCGGGACCAAGGACGACCGCACACACGGTGCTAAGGAGAGGTGAGATGACACACTTGGTTAGTAAATAACCTTTCTATGTTTATGTTTGCCTGTATACTTGTTTTGTATGTTAACAATTATTTATTTTATAACTGTTTATATAGGAGTATTTTTTTGAGTATTTTTATTCACTGTATATACTTTTAGGATTATCAGATAATTATTTTTCTGTATGAAGGCATTTTGAGTTTTGTGTTTGTCTCAAATCTAGATATATTATCTTATACAAAATCATCAAAATATCTTATCTAGATATTGGTTTCTGTTTCATGTACACATGCATACTTATATTACTTAGTACTATCTTATATTACTTAGTGCTTAAGATATTGATATACTTTAATATATTTAGGTTATCTCACTACCCTTTTACTGTGCCTGTATAGTATTTAAAGGTGCTGGTTGAAAACCAGTGCTGGGGTACCTTGAAAGTACTCTCAGCGTTATGCTGGACCAGCACCTTTTGTGCACAAAAATGAAATGGTTAATTTTTATTGGTACATATTTTTTTTAATTTGTTTGTAAAATAAATTATTTTTCTTTCTTTCTTTCTTTCTTTCACTCTAGTACAGTGACCGTACTGCCAGTAGAGGGCACTTATAATCTGTATCTTTATTTGTTATATATCTTCCTAGATATAAAATAAACAATCGTTTTACCTCAGTCCTATAGCAGGGCGTAGTGCTCCCTACAGCGTACCAGTTTATCTTTAAGGTATCATGTAGACGTAAGAACTTTGTACGTACACTATTTTGAATTTTACAAATAAATTTATCTTTATCTTATTTATCTTTACCTCTTCATTCTTCTTAGTTTCGATGACAGCTCAGTCGGGCGACTGGCCGCCTCCTTAAGGTTGTGGTTTCGATCCCCACTTGAGCTTTCGATGAAGGAAAACATGGTGGTAGGGTATATTTTAATGCTCGGCCGGCTAGCAAATACATTAAAGTTGTAAAAAACTTAAAACATAAGCATGAAAACTTAAAGCAGTGTGTTCAGGTAGCCTCCTTGGGGCCTATACCTAGCAGTGGGAAGATACCGGCTGATGATGATAATACATAATACAATGAGTGCGAGAGAGAGGGATCGATCTTTCAATTTGGTTTCTTATTAAATTATTGAATCTACTTTAGGGTGGCTTGTAAACTCGCAACACCGGAGCTTGGCCACTTGGTTTATACGAAGACGGCTAAATATAATGTTATTCGTGTCCAGTAAAGGCATAAGCAGCGCGGTGCGGCGTGTGCTGGGCGGGTCCAGCACGCGGCGCGCCTCCTCCTTCACCTCGGTGGAGCAGTTCACTCGGCGGCACCAGGGCACCGTCGACGTTTGGTGGCTTTACGATGACGGAGGTGAGTTGATAAATCATTTTGAACCTTACCGCCTTACGATAATTGTCTGGATAGCGTACAATAGGGGTAAAAAATATTAGGGCACATCTCACACACGGCTGATTAGCAAATACTAAGCCATTTCTAGTTTGTATTACGGTTGCTAAACGCAACTGATATCCTACTACATATACACACATAAATACTTTATAACGATAAACATTTAGCACCCAGACCGACAGCCAATAAATTTAGTTGTCAACTAAGACCACACTCTTACTTGTGGTTGTATTTTGCCTTGCAGTTTTTAGAGACGTCACCTTAAATCTTGTACATATTTGATTGAATAGGGTTCATCTCCATCTCAAACGGCACAGACATCTAGACACGCCGTCAAATCGCTATTTGTCATGAATGTATGTGTATATAAATTAAATTTTAGTAATAAATGGTGGCGATTCAGCGGCACACACGACTAAACTAAATATAAAGAAGCCCCGTCTCTTTTCATCTTAGGTGGCCAGAAAGAGACGGCACGTTCTGCACCATAGTCAAACCAACTAAAATCACGTCAAATGTAAAAAATATAGGCGACTTTAGACCGCACTCACTTGTATCACCTCTAAAACTGCCTGCACATTCCATATTTGACGTGATTTTAGTTGTTTTGTCTGTGGTTCGGAACGTGCCGTCTCTTTCTGGCCACCTAAGATGAAAGAGACGGGGCTTCTTTAAATTTAGTTTAGTCGTGTGTGCCGCTGAATCGCCACCAGTAATTGTAAATTGACTTGCCCAGTACGGGCGATGCCGTAAGGTTAATAAACGATTTGATTTTATTGATTTGGCCCCTGTTGTTCCAGGTTTGACCCTCCTCCTGCCTTACATCCTGTCGACCCGTCGCGCCTGGTCCTCGTGCCCGCTCCGAGTCTTCACGCTGGCTAACAAGAACACAGAACTTGAAATCGAAGAGAGAAAGTAAGTAGGCATAGTACAGAATCGAATGGAGAATTGTCTATTCAAGTTTATTCAATATTATGAACTGTAAACACGCGTCGCGGTAAATAAACGAATAAAATAAAAATAGCCTTTATTTCTACTACTTCAGATACGATACAACAATCGATACTTAAATCTTAATGATACTTAATTTTTCTTTGGTAAATCAATAGATAATTTAGATGCTCGCATAGTATGTACTCAATTTAATCTTAAGATAGTGTTATGTTAGTACTAAGCAATAGCAGTACAGTGTTATCAACATGTTAGTTGCGTCGTGGTAAAATCTGCGTTATTTTGTTGTATGTAGTTGTGCTGTACATATAACAAGTCCATTTTTTTTATTGTAATCATAAAAATGTGTTCAAAAATCCGGCTGGTGTAGATCCGGCTCTAAGGACCTTAAAATGGAGAATTTCTATATTTACTTATTTATTATTTTCCCCCAGCATGGCATCCTTGCTGTCTAAGTTCCGCATCGACTACTCAGCCCTGAAGATGGTTCCGGACGTGACGAAGCGACCCAAGGACTCCACTCTCGCTTACTTCGACAAACTCATCGCCCCCTTCAAGGTTTCCGATGATAGTAATGATCCTGGTGAGTTACAAATCTGTATGTACATAAAACAAAGGTATAACACACATACACCGCTAGTTAACTTATGAATTGGCTGAACCATTTTATGAGGGTATCTAGGACTTGGTCCGGAATAACAGTAACATAACAGTAAGTAATGAAAAAAAATCCTCCGTCCTAAACATGTACATTTATTGTAGAATTGGCGTTGGGTGGTTATTAATTTAGTAACACGTGTTTTAAAATGGACATAGTTAAAATTCTAATGTATTTTTATTGTTCTGTAAACTTAAGGCTAAATATTTACACCATTACTAGACTAAAGACAAAAATGAAATAATTAATACTAGGGGTAGGTTGGTTTGCTGCTGTACCTCACTCTAGGCAAATCTCGAGATCCAGGGTCCCTTCCCTTCTTAAAAGGGCATTTTTTTGAGTATGTGTGAATGTGTTGTGTGCTTGTCAATAGCATCTGCGATACAGCACGAATATCCTCAGTCTGGAAGCGTTGGATAGAACTTGGCGATCGCAGTATCAAACGCTTGTAATGTTTATTTATGATTCCTATTAATATGATTTCCAGCCGGAATAACCGAAGCCGACCTCCTAGCGGCGCAGGACAGGACCTACCGCCACCTGCGTCTCCGCGAGTTGATCACATCCCAGTCCGCGGGCGCGCGCCTCGTGTGCGTCACGCTCCCCATGCCGAGACGCCGGGGGGTGGTACCGGCTCCTCTCTACGTAGCCTGGCTCCATGCCTTAGCTACGGCAGCTGATAGGGTACTCCTAGTCCGGGGAAATCACGCTGCAGTTCTTACTTTCTACTCGTAAATAAGACATATGTATACATACATTGAAGATTTGATAGCGAAAAGCATTGTGTTCTGCGAGTAAAACTTAGTATTCACACGCGGACACTTTATGGTCCTTCGAGCCGGATAAAAGTAATAGTTTCTCACTTTTGCGGCAATACAGTTAACAAAAACGTGCTGATAAAATACTATTAACATTAGGTTTAGTATTTATACCATATGAAAAAGAGGCTTAGTAAAAAGAGTTCTTCGACCTTCTTGTGGTTTTTATACCCGGATATACTTTCGGAGTATATTTTTTATAATGGCAAGTAATTATTGTAAATTTTATAGATCTGAAAGTAGATCTGAGATTTTATCTTCTGTTAGTTTTAAAAAACCATTCCACTTACTCATTTGGTTATGTGTAGTAATAATTTTAAGATATGACAAAGAATTCAGCAGTTCTGATATAAGAATCTCGAATCTAAGAGGATTAATTTTAATGTTATTTTTAAATTTTATGTAAAGCATTGTACAGTGCTTTACAGTTGTAACCGCGCATAGTAAATTAAACTACAATTAATCTAAAACGTATAGAAACATTATTAGATGTATTTAAATTAAAAGGCTACGAAATACCATTTCAAATTGACAGACTGAAAAGTGCCTAAATTAATTAGCTTTTCAAATGAAATTAAACTGTTGTGTACAATTTTAGCCTTATATTTTTAGAAATATTTGACACAAAAATATACAATACGTGCTTATGGAATATTTATTCAATTTAGACATATGATGTATGACGAGTATATTAAAAAAATATGAGCGAAAGAATATTTTTAATATTTATTGCTGTTATACAAATAATAAAAAATAATTAGGACTTTTTACTTTATTTTTTACTGATATTTATTTCTAATCACTAAATTGTACGACAAGAATTTTGTATAAAAATCATTTTATTGATTTGTGTTTGGGCATTTTTGCTGATTAAGCTAGATGTAGCGGAAATAATGAAATGGAATAAAGTCCATAGAGTATTTATGACAATGAAATATATTGAAACAAGACCGATCCAATAATATTTGCAATTAACGCCGCAACAATCGTCTATCGATGGATCGTTGAATATTGGTCGAGTCATACAGGATGACATGTAACATCATATATTTCTTGTAAAATAGGGAAATAGGTACACCATAAATTTGTTAATAAAAAAGTTGCAATAAGTAAGCGACTAATGCAAAACCTTAAGGTACATTGTGGTATTAATAAATAAGTGTCAACCAGTAAGCAACTAACGAAAACCTTTTAAGAACGGCTTTAGTATGTCTAGTCTAACAACTTTTATAAAGAAGAAGAAGAAAAAAAAGATTTATGGTGCACACATTAAATGAATACAAGTAAATTTCATAGTAATTAGGAATATTATATTTACTTTGGTTAGGCAAATTTTGGAAATTTACAAATATGTGAAGTTAATGTTTATTAGCTTCTCCATACATTTAGCTGCGCGTCGACAATTTTTTGGATGGAGAAATGTTTTTTTTTTACCTTGCATACGAAATCGGTAGGACCAATGTGGTGACCCAAAAAATTTTAATTTACGCGCCCACTCTTCTTGATTCACCTTACGAGTAAAGGCAAAATGTTTGTGTCCTGTTGATAATTACTTTCTCAGATTGAAGCAGTTTCGAAATTCTAAACTCAAACTAAACGAAATTCTAAACAGGCACTGGAACGTTTAGTTTATTGATTGCAAATAACGTTTTAAAGTCACGTCGTGTTTTGCAAATACTTTTGTCAGACGTGCATTTATTATGAAAACAAGTATTTTAATCGTATTCTCTTTTGTATATAACATGTAAAGATAAACTCCTAAGTAAATAAATATTTATTTTTATTCATCTCTTTCGATCACAAGGGTGACATTTTATCAAAATCATGTATAAAATTTTAAAAAATGATTTAGTCAAACCATTTGATAATATTATCAACCACCCGTATCGCTGAATCGTGTGGTAAAGCGCCGTGCTGGTCAGATGCCAACCTGTATACTGTAAATATAATATCGCTTACCATCAGGTAAATTGCGATCATGCGAAAGCCCAATATGAGTAAAAAAATATACAAATATTCTGAATGATATAATCCAAATAAATGAATCCTATAAAATGATCGACATAACTTGATAATGATAAAAATCTAATCAGTAATACTAATTCCACTTTTACTAGTATTTAAATGCATTTTACCAGTAGACACTGTCGATTTTTCGTCGACACGATTTTTACACAATAACCTCAACAAAGCCAAATCTCTGTTTTTTTAATGATTTATGAAAATAATAACTCATTCATATTCATAATGACTCATTCTTATATAATACGTATACAGAGTGTCTGGTAACTGAACGTAAAACCATTTAAAGTCAGATTTATGATCTCCAGTGTTACGACTTCTGTTCAGCGGCATTAAGACGGTTTCTTAAACAAAATAAAACACTTATGTTTACAAAAATTTCGTCGACGCGCGGCAACCTATATGGAGAATAGGAATTATCTTTCGCAACCTACCTTAAGTCTCATACAGCAAAAGTTGTTTGCCTAGACGTACTAAAGCTGTCCTTAAAAAGGGTTTGTGTTTGTTTCCAGTCATCCTGTATACTTATTCAAAATGATAGTGTACCAATGTCAAATAGATATACGTAAGGAAATCCCTAAAGCTATATTGACCGAGCTGCTTAATGGATGAACAGTATTTTATAATGAGCCCTAAGTTTAAAAACAATGAAATACAGAATTTCAATATTATATTTCCATCTGAATATATTTATTTATTATGTTGTCAATGTTTACCACTATATAATTTTGTATATTGACTTAATGAATTCTGTAATGCAATCGGAAATATGACAACCAGATTCAAACCCGCATCTCCTACTAATTGGTACCAAAATATGAAAAATTAGGGTCTAAGATATTTTTGTCCTCTATGATTTATTGCGAAAAAACTGCAAACTCAAGATTTTGCCCATATTATCATCGCCTCAAGATATTGCCCATATTATCGCCTTAACTATAATTCATAATATACTGAATGTTTTATTCAACCCATATTTCATTGGATATAAAATACTTTTAATCCACTTATCAGTTCGGTGGATGTCGTTCTACAAGGGATTTTATAATATTACTACTTATTTAAGTTTTGATGACCAGTTGCATACAAAGTATGATCGAGTACAAAACGTAAACCATTGTTTATTTGTAGGAAATATTAATTGTTAATTTTAAGTCAATACGCCACTATTTTTATTTTTAGAAGCTATAGAGAGTTTGTGCTCTTCTTTGTGAACTACTTTTCAAAAGAATTCATTATCAAAAAAAAATCTCATACATATTTACTGATCAGCTGATTAAGTTTGCATGGAAACATAATGTTATTTGGATAAGATTTCCATGTTGCCTTCTCAGAAAAGGAAATAATGAGAAAATAAATCCCTAAGGAATTGCTTATTTAAAAAAAAAACGTGGCGTAAGGTACAAAGCTATTTTGTAATTAGCATTAATTTATTGAAATGTATTTATTAAATTAATATAAGTATTGTAGTGATCTGATAATGTCTATTATTAATTTATTTTCGACTACTTATGGCTTTTATGAATTGTGCGATTGATTTGTGAATATATGAAATTGAATAAATAATGAATACTTTTATTTGCGTTGACTGACACTTAGCTCTTACACTAAAAAAGTAGTCAATTAAAAAAAAAATACGATTAGACATTTGGTGGTGGTTGTCGTTTTAGTTGATAAAATATATCGTATTCATTTATATAATTCATATTGAGGAGGTTGTCATAAAAAATACGTCACCTGCAATTCTGCATAGATCTCGAAGAAAAAACAAAATCGGTGATTCCGTTTGGGGGTTACGATATCATAAACACGACAGACAGAGAGACAGAGAAACGTCAGACTTATAAAATCCTGTTTTGGTTGAGTCGGGGCTTAAAAAAACCTTCGTATTTTATTGGAGATTATAGTCATGCGCAAACACACCCCTATCTTTTTCCACCATTCTTTTTACACAACGTGTTTTTTTAAAGAAGAAAGATAGCTGCTATCGTTTACTTGTCAGATGGGGTTTTCTACGTTGAAAACGATAGCACCTATCGGTGTGTTCCGGCAGCCTCCTTGAGAGCCAGATATTCAAGACTAGGTATGCTCCACCTTAGGCTAGAGTCGCTAATTCATGGTTACGAGCCCTACTGGTCAAATGCTTAGCTGTAAGAAGAAAAAATGCAAGCATTATTACCCTCAAATCTGCAATTTCATTGCTAATTCCTTCAAAATCTTTGCGCAATGTACTATTTGATCAATTATTTTTTATAAGTTAAATTACATTGATAACTTGCATACATGCTTAATGGAAATAGGTATTAAATAAATTTCGAGACTCTTCTTCCAAGAAATCAGTGATGGATCACTGATCCTGATTGAACGGGCGATAGATTCAAGTGAATAATCTCTTTGTCTGACAACATTAGCAAAGAGCAAGCCATGTCTATGCAATTGATACGTTTTCTAAACGTTGTCGAATGCACCGATTATCCCGCGTCCGACTGGTCAACTCGAACAGTCAGTCGGACCGCGCGCGCCTCGCTCGACGCACGTTCCCGCCAAAACAATACGAACGTTCGAAATTCGAAAACGCCCGCGGAAACTTTTTTCTTCCGAAATAAAAACTTTTTTGACGTGTGTTTGTTTTTGACTCAGTGTTTAGTGCTGTGTTTTAAAACTCTTCATTTGTATAGTGCTGGGCAAAAGCCGGATCTAAGGGACAACGAGTCGAGGTAAACACGTGATAATGGCTTTATTTTTTTTACGCTCACATTCTGTTGAGATTTTTCTTTGTTATTCCGTGATAAATTTATTTGTGTCCGCTTTTAAGGCTATTTTTTGTTGTGTGTAATAAATACACTTCTAACATTTTATCTCTACAAATTAATTTCTATATCAGCATTATCGCCATGTATTTTGTTTTATAATCGTTTCGCACGATCTTTATCATTTAATACAATTTATGATGATGTTTTTGATATAATCGATAGCGCGTTTGTCTTTCTTTACATCGAATTCTTATTATTATCGAATCAAATCTTTCGAAATTCGAATCACATTGAATAATTCTTGTCATACAATTAGTTTATTTAATAAAAATATTTTGTGACTATCCTTTTTTTCGTTTGGGTGGCAATGGTGCATGTAGAAATCTTTGCTGGCTTATTCTAAAAGCAGTGATATCTCGAAATTCGGATTTCATAACTAGCGTCGCTTGTCCACCTAAGAAAAACTAAATAACTCCTCTTTAATTTCCTTTCGAGTGTATACTTGGAAATATTATTTTCTTCTTTTTATCTTATATCTTTAAATGAGCAATTCTTGTATATAATTGGAATCTCGGAATGGGCTTCAACGATTTTCATGAAATTTAGTATATAGGGGGTTTCGGGAGTGATAAATCGGTCTAGCTAGGAATCATTTTTAGAAAATGTCATATTAAAAAAAACGAACAAATCTCGGTCAACCAGGTACAATACCTATAATGTGACAAAGTCGTAAAATTCGTACCTACGTACCTAAAGTAATTAATTACCTATATTATTGCAATGCATGCTCACAGATGAAATCAGAACGAAATTTATTACTTATTTCAATGGAAAATTAATTCTTGAACTCAAAAACCCGTTTGCTCGCGACGGGGGAATCTCCGGTAGATAGAACTGGCAATACCTGTTTTATTTTTATGTGCAAACTTGGATAGTTTTTGTACAGATTTTGATAGAAGCCTCTTTGTGAAAGGAAGCAGGAAAGACCTTGGTGCTGTGTCTCTCTCAATGAGGCTTTTGACTGGTAGCTTAATGTTGAAAACATGACTTAATCTCACGTTGTAAGACTACAACGAACAGAATAGAATAGAAATTCTTTATTATCATATTGTTAAATAATTATTACATTATATAAACATAATCATAACTATCATCAATATGGACTCGTCAGTATTTCATTCAATAATTATTAATAAATGAAATTAAAAGAATAGCAGCTGTATAGGGGCTTTGACGAAAAGTAAATAATTATAAATAAAGTAAATAATTAAAAACGAGAGACGTACATACGTGTAAACCCTATCTACTCCGATAGAGATCGGAATAATTAGGGTTTTCTACACTATAAACATTGAATAAGTACCCAGGGCTCGTGTATAGGGCCTAAATTGTTAGGGCAAAAAAAAATATTCTTAGACTTTCCGGTATAACTACATAAGATACTTAGCGTTAAGTTTTAGTATCTAGTGTTTCTACGTAGGTACCCAAATTGTTTGATTTTCTTCTTAGATATCCAACTAATATTATAAAGATGAAAGTGTGTACGTAAGTACCTATGTGTGTGTGTGTTTGTTACTGTTTTGCGTTCAAATGACTAGATTTATTTTGAGGAAATTTGGTATGAAGATAGTTTTGACCCTGGATTACCTAACACTTAAGCTACTTTTGATCCTGGATTAACGCGGATAACATCGCGGAGCGCAGCTTGTTAAGGTCATTAATCCCAACCATAAGGAATTCACGTTTTTTGGCAATAACAATATGCATTTAATAAATCAAAATAAAATATAAACTTACTATAACAGGTAATAAAAAAATATTTGCCTGATATAAATAAGATTCTAATATATCTAGTCTCTAAAACCCCACATACAAACTGAACGGAATGTATTAATTTTGAGTCTGAATATAAATGATATAATACCACAATATATTTTTTTTTAACTCAAGACTGGTTAGTCCCATACTAAACCATTTCTAGTTTGTATTATTGTTGCTAACACAACTAATATATGAACTACATATACATACATAGATACTTTATATCGATACTTATTGAACACCCGGATCGTCAGCCAACAAATTTAGTTCATTACAGAGATGTTATTGGCCGTGCCGGGAATCGAACCCGAGACCCTATGGCTAGCAGTCCGGCATGCTAACCATTACGCCAACGAGGTCGTCAACTTGTACCTATATTCTGTAAAGAATGTATCATCGACATTTAATGCCCACTGCTTATACATTCCTTCAGATACGCGAACAGAGGCCTGTAAAGAGACTATAACTCAAGTCAATAAATAAAACATTAGAAAGTTCATCTCCTCTCACTTGCACAAGCAAATGAGTGTAAGCGAGAGGAATGAAGCGGACTTTCAGGTGTTTTTTTATTGACGTTATAGACATATAAGTAAGTAGGTTTACATGAACCGAAGTCATCAGAATCAGCCATCTAGAATGTTCGCTCTAGTTCCCGAATGGTCCACTTGAGCGCGTTTAATTGAAGATCTGGGACTCAATTACCGGCAAGACAAATGTCTATCAAGTACATTGGATTGTATCTTTACGCGTCTGCTGGGTTATATTTTTCTTATGTATGTATATACATATTTTCTTTTACCCTTGATAGGTTTGCGTTTGACTACAGCTTGCCTGATGTAAAGCTACGCTGTGGCACGCTTACTTAGAAGATACCAATTAACTGTACTTTTGAAGACCCCTGGATGATATCTCTCAGAAAACAGAGACTCAGGTAGAGAGTTGCAAAGATTCGCTGTCCTCACAATAAAGGTTGACGCAAAGCGTTTTGTACGAAGGTTTGGAACTTCAACTCTGTATCGGTGTCTCTTCACTGAATCAATTCTGTTGTAGAACAGAGATAGTGGAATTAAATTATGGAGTTCCAAAGCAAAAGACAAACTAGCAACCTTGCGTTGGTACTCTAAACTCTGAAGCTTCGCCTTCGCATCGCAAGAATTGCCGATGAGCTTCTTAGGTCGTCTCTTGGTGGATTCTATGTCCAACAACTCATATGTATTCTTAATTGAAACAATTTATATCAAGATTTTGTGACACTTCTCTACAATCCAAACTGCTGGATAGATTTGACTCTTGATGTTTATATGAATATGACACCTCAAGATATTCTCATATTCAAGCTTGGAAATATAGAAATGATAATAAAGGGTACAGCAATTACTTACATGTACACAAAAAAAATAAAAATAGATGGAAATTTTGAAAAAGTTTATTTTAGAATAATAATGCTTCTCTTGTACAGTACTCTTATATATAAAAAAGAATTGGTTAGTATAATAATGTTTTTCGATGAGTTTAAATATGCTTTCTTATTGTTTGTGCAGGTGTTTTTTTTTGGACCAAATGAGTGTTTGTCTTGCATTGTACTTTAGGATAGACGCATACAAAACATTATTCATTTATTATGTCTGACAAGTATACTTCAGTTTATTTTATACTTCAAGGTTCCAGACAGGGTCTTAATCTCTTTAAGGTAACGGACCTTACTGGCATCGCGTCTGAACCAAATCTGACTCACCGAGTAAATGACTCATTTTCTGAAAGATCAAACTAAAAAAGGTTGCGATCTGTTTGACCATATTTTTTTCATTTGCTATTCTCCAGTTATGATAATATCTTAAACTCTCTAGGTACAGATTTATATCTCTTTTGACGTAGTATCATGCAAAAGCAGTATACACGCATAAGAATAATATAACCCATTATACGTTCCCACTGCTGGAACTCGGGGCCTTATCTCACGAGGATAGGGATATAGGTCATAATCGACCGAGCTTAGCAAGTGCGGGTTAGCGGATGACACACGTCGGATATTGTAGTCCTCAAACATGTCGGTTCCTCACGTAAAGCGAGTGCAAATCCACACATAACTTAAAAACGAGTCATCGGTCTGATTGAAAAGTAGACGTTTTTGCCACCGAGCCACACTCACTTTATAATAAGAGTATTTTATTTCTTATTCTCTTTCTTTCTCCCTTCTCTTTCTTTCTAAAGATAGGGTGAACCATATACACCAAACAGTGTGTTCCAACAACCTCCTTGAGAGACAGTTATTCTAGCCTAGGCTTGCTCCATCTTAGGCTAGAGTCTAGCAATTTTATGTGAACGCGCCCTGATGGTCAAGTGACAAAAAAAAACTTTAAAGATGGCAAATATCAAGTTTGTTGTTTGGGAGCTTCAGCTTCAGCTTTGTAGCTATCACGGCTTTTGAGATACTGCCTGGTGACAGACAGCGAAGGCTTAGCAATAGGGTCCCGTTTTTACCTTTTAGGTACATAACCCTAAAAACATAGCTTCGTGTAAAGCGTTTCCTAGTCTCTCATTATGAAAGTTGAATATTTTTACACGCTTTATATTAGCTTCACCTGTATGTTTGTTTGTAACCGACTTCTTTGGGCGCGATTTTGACCCACTTTAAACGGCCAGATTTCGTTGAAACTTTGTAGATTTATTGAGGACCGATGACAATACACTAATTTGATAAAATTATTACATTTTTGATTGTATGTTTGTTTGTAACCGACTTCTTTGGGCGTGATTTTGACCCACTTAAAACGGCCACGTTAGACGACCTCGTTGGCGTAAAGGTTACCATGCCGGTCTGCTAATCAGAAGGTTCCGGGTTCGATTCCCGGCCCGGTCAACATCTTTGTGTTTAACTAAATTTGTTGGCTGTGGGTCTGGGTGTTAAATATGTATTTATATATAATATGTATGTATGTATATGTAGTATATCAGTTGTGTTAGCAACCATAATACGAGCTAGAAATGGTTCAGTATGGGGCTAACAGGCCGTGTGTGAATGTGTCCTAATATTTATTTATTTATTTATTTATTTATCTAAGCAGAGCAAGATGCAGAAAGATGGCGTTACAATGGTGGTAGCGTCACGCTAGTTGCACGTTCCGGCGAGCAGCCGCGCGCCCGTTACCGACTGTTCGAGAACAGATGCAGCTCTGATGGATGCCTGAGCTGCATCCTGGTGCTAGCACTACGTTTACTGGCCTACCTGATAGAGGTGGCGATTCAGCGGCACACACGACTAAAGTAAATTTAAAGAAGCCCCGTCTCTTTTCATCTTAGGTGGCCAGAAAGAGACGACACGTTCTGAACCATAGTCAATCCAAATGTAGAAATGTTCTACATAAAATATAGGCGACTTTAGTCCGCACTCACTTGTATCACCTCTAAAACTACCTACATTTTCCATATTTGATGTGATTTTAGTTGTTTTGTCTATGGTTCAGAACGTGCCGTCTCTATCTGGCCACCTAAGATGAAAAGAGACGGGGCTTCTTTAAATTTAGTTTAGTCGTGTGTGCCGCTGAATCGCCACCAATAACATTTATCTACATTCTAGCTGCGCCCCGCTCTAATCCGGGATAAAAAGTAGTTATGTGCTAATCCAAGGTCTAACCTATCTTCATAATAAGTCTCATCAAAATCGGCGCAACCGCAAAAAAAATGTGGTTCCCGTGGGATACGCAATTTCTTCAATTTTTTTGAGTAACAAAGGTTTTCAAGTATTTGCATTACCCACGGGAACCACAATTGTTTTGGGGATAAAAAGTAGCATATGTGCTAAATCAAGATCTAACCCATTTCCATACCAAGTTTCATCAAAATTGGTTAAGCCGTTTGAGCGTCAAGAAGTAACAAACACACACACAAATTTCCAAGAAAAACCTGGGGTAAAGTGTTAGAAATTAACGGTGGTGTTATTTTTTATAATAATATGAACAGTCACTTGGCTCTAAAAGAGTTACGGAGAATTAGGAAACTTCAGAAACAATACGACGCTACTTTATCTTGACTGGCGCTAAAATGGTTTGACTAATGCTACGATTACTACTCCGGATGTCCGTACAGGGGTAAAATTGACGAATATCGATTTTGCTAACTTCTTTTCTTCCGCGACAGAGTGCAATGATTTGGAACGTCATGAAAAGGAAAACTTTTTGTTGTTACATTTTCTTTGTTTCTTATTAACCAATTGCATTAGCTATAAGAATTTCCTATTCTATGTATAGAATATATAATCTACAAGCTGTCGCCCGCGGCTTTTTGCGAATCGAATTTTCCCAAAATTTTGTTTGCTACAAACCTCACGGAGTATGAGACCATTCCAGTGAATGCAAAACCGTGGAAATCAGTTCGTGCGTTCTGGAATTTTAGCGTCAGGAAGGAAAACCCGACTTATTTTTATATTATACCTAGTTGTATAAAGATTCGTATCGGGCCGATTTTTTAAAAGTCAGATAAACTTATGGTGTTAATTCTCTGCGTTGACTGATTAATTAGATTATCGTCTGTCTTTATGTATGTTAGTGCTCGCGAAATCGAAGAAACGTGGTATACAGGTATCTTATTGTTTTTTTTAGTAGTCGGTGTTTTTTTTTGGGATGGTTGCAACGCTATTCACTTGTCGATTTGATATACACATATAAACGATATATTATGTATTACAAGCCATAATCTTAAATATGAATTAAATTGGTGGTTGTCAAGTTTTTTTTTACGTATATTAAAAAAACTTGCAAAGTACGAAGGTCATAAAGTTTCTCTCCAAGATGTATCACGAAATCATGTTCGCGAGGTCAACAATCGGAAGATATATTAGTTTAAAATATTTTAAGCCTTTTAAGTTCACCTTGTGAAACTTCATCATAACAATATCTATGTATCTAAGACATTAGTTGATAAAATTAAATAAAGATTTATTAAATTTGTCTATTATCTTAGTATGAAATTGCCAAAATTTGGTCATGGTAAAGAATAAGAACAACTAAATATCTACTTTGGAAATTGTTACCGTAAGGCATATAATATATTTTTTAAGTAAGTGTGACCGTTTTTTTCGTGCAAATACAATCAATCGCATTATGTACAAATACTAAATGAATCTCAGAGCAATCATAAGACCGGAATCAGTTTTCATAAGACCGCTTGGCCAATCCACACTCGACGCAATATTACCGTCACATCTATCAGCAGTGTTAATAAACTCTGGTTGCACAAGTTCTGGTTTTATATTAGCAAAAAAGCTGTCACGCGCGGGTGCATTATACAAATGTTAATAAAAAAAATTTAAAACCCCCACTCAAAATTGTTTTTGACTTGAATTAGGTTGGCAATCAAGAATTTAAAACCTTCACAATTAATGTATTATACTAATTTGAGCCCTTTCATTTGATAGAATAGAATAGAACATTTATAGAATAGAATATTTATTTCAGCATAACATGTACAGTACAAATTCAATTAATACAGTAACAAAGTGTAATTATGTAACATTAGGGTGTTGCTAGACTTATGAACTACCTTAAATACTAACATGAGATCATTCTATATCTCATGTATATACATGAGATAGCCATATAATAGCTGATATTTCCCTAAACGCATAGGGTAGTTATTGAAGTAAGTACATATTTATTGTCTAAGAATAGAGTAGATGATTCCTGAAAAATAAAATCAAATGACAACAACCGGAAAAAATGATAATCGAATAACAGATCGTTCATATTTTAAGAGGCGGAGCAAATAAGTGGCCGAATGCGAGTTGGGCTCGTACATGAATGGTTCTGTACCAATCGTAAAAAAATGGCAATAATTACACATTTGTCGTACGAGAGGCCCCCTCTATTTAAAAGAAAAATACGCATAATATAAGTGATAACTTTAAGCGTCTACTTTTATTGATAAATAGCTAAAAATACGAATTAAAACACGTTTACTCTATGAAAACCCTGCTTAATTTTAATATTTAGTATATGCTGTTATAGCTTCAACGGAAATACATAATTTATGAAAATTTCAGCTCTCTAGCTATCACGGTCTATGAGATAAAGCCTGGAGACAGACAGACATCGGAGGCTTAGTAATAGGGTCTGTTTTTATCTTTTAGGTACGGAAACTTAAAAATGAACCTGAAAGGCATAGCACTGCATTGATTGAATCAATCTATGTTTCTTATTGTCTAAGTTTAGTAAGAACACACGTAACAGGCAGTAACCAGTGTACGAGTGGTATTATTCGTGCCTCGAGGTTCTTGCACGTGCGATTCTGTATCCACAGGCAGAGGTTACCAACCTTTTGACAATAATAATCTCAAGAAGCATAAGTTATGTTTTAACTAGAACTAAAATTATTGAAATTCTAAGCGTGTTGATATATATTATTAAGTCTGCTGTAATAAATAAATTCTTATATTCTAAAATTAATTTTAACTGTTACAAAAATATTAAAGCTAATTGATGTTGTGTTAACAACCATAACACAAACTAGAAATGGTATTTATATTTAGTTAATTATTATTTATGTTAATTTTGTATTCTATATTATCATATTTTATAAAATAAATCAATCGTAAATCAAATTAGGAAAATCTCTTTTAATCATAAAAAAAGAAGAAGAAGTGTGAAAAAAAGCCCTAGTGGACTTTGGACAGTAATTTTGTTCAGTTCAAATTAGTATGAAAATACTAGTTTGCAATCAACACCACTATAAAATCAAATAATTGACCAACGCTAATCTTCATTGTTACGGATTGCAAAATTGATAATCAAAAAACAGGTTTTACAAAAATTGCTTATTCAAAAATTTTCACGGACAATATCGGAACCAGTTTTTGCGCCTAAAGTTGAGCACACCTGATCAAGCGTCCATTGTGAATACGTTTTACATCGCAATTGGTATTCTATTATAAGTCTATTGTAAAGTTGTTGCAATTTAGACCATACTGGAGCACCCAGCCTTGCCTTTGTTAAAAAGGTAAAACCACCTCTATTTCTACTGTATAAAATAAAACATATTTACAAAGCATATTATGTCATAGGTAACCACCAGAAACGCGAGCGTGGTTCAGTGAAAAAAGGCCTGTTTTTCAATCTGAGGGTCCCTGGTTCGAACCCAGTCCTACACCAATGACTTGTTTTTCAAGTTATGTGTGGATTTGCCTACCTTTACGGTAAAGGTAGGCAAATCCACACATCGTGAGTAAACCGTCACGTTTGAGAACTGCAATATCCGAAGACGTCTATCATCCGCCAAACCGCACGGATGATACATTATATTGTAAGTTCCGGCTGTTAGTCTTAGTGCAAACGACTGCTTGTACTAAGCCAAGCAAGAGGCCTTCGGGCGGCTTGAAAACTCGACACCAGAGCTTGGCCACTTAGCATATACGAAGAAGGAGAGAAAGAGAGAGAAGATCTAGTCAGATCACGTTAGCTAGCCGAGCTACAGGCCTAGTTCTACGAAGAACCCAAAGCTTCACTATTTACGTCAGTCCGTCCATCTGTTGTACCTTTTTTTTGACATGGAGGAAATGCATTTGCATTTCCTCCACTTTTCGATAGGCAAGCAATTTTAGGCATATTTGTTTATAAAAAATACGTCTCATCTGGTTATCAGATCGGTGAAGGACGATCTTCACGGGCTCTTAGACTATCTACGTTGTTCCCTCGTTGCGCCTTAAAGCCGGGGGATGGTACATGTATACTCTTAAACCTGTCCGTCTGTTGTACCTAGCACGTAATTCAAATTACGCCATGGCGGTACATTTGGACTCGGCGACTAAACAGTTGTAATACGTCTATATAAGTACCGCACCTTTTTAGTTAGTGAGGTTCTACAATATATTGTTTACTCTCGTCATACAGGGTGACTGGCTTACGCGAAACATCGTTATGGCAAATTCAGTTCTTTCATAACAATAAAAAACTGTGCCAGGCGGTGTTACACCCGCGTTAATACAACAAAAAAATGTTGTCTTCGAAGAAGAAGGTTCACTAAAGTTAATCCAGGATAGAAAGTAGCCTATATGTTAAAACAAGGTCTAAGCTATCCTTATAATAAATCTCATCAAGATCAGTCCAGCCGTTGGAGCGTGAATAAGTAACATAGATTTTAAAGTTGTTTGCGTATCCCACGGGAACCACATTTGTTTTCGGGATAAAAATTAGTCTATAGATGTGTCCAAGGTCCAACCTATCTTCACACTAAAAACACACACACACAAACTTTCGCATTTATTATATGTATTAGTATGATAAATTAAAATACCTACCTCTAATACCTATTTCTAACTACCGGTAACGACGGAAGACCAACGTCGAGTGGCAATAATCGGAAAAAAACTAAGTCGGAATCAGATTTGTAACTATTTTGTCCTAAGTTTATACTTCCTTTGTGTGTACTTTTTGTTTACGTTATAATGATTACAAATACATATATTTTTCTTTCTTTATATGGTCTTTATTTTTTTATTTACACTAAGTAATATGCATTTGAGAATACTTGAATTGATGACGCTATTTCAACTTTTTTTAAATTCGGCATACAGAAGCTGCACTAAGCAAGAACTACTTGTGTTACAAGGTCTTTTAATTTGACCACTACGGCTATAGTTTTGGAAATTAGCGAGTTTTTTTTTTTCATTTTAATGACAAGAAGTTGCTTACCTAGGCACTTTAGCAGCTGGCCTGATCATAACAATATATGTACCTACATTCCATTTGCGCGATTCAGAAACTAGCTCTGTCATTGGTAGCGGGCGGTGACGTATGACAGAGACAGCACAAATCCTTTCCTAATAGCCAGATTGATTTTGATTTTGAAAGTACTTTATTGACAATTATTACATGTATGTACAGCGTTACTATTCTACACAACATTAACTTAATATACTCGTACTAGGTTTTTACTTGTTAAATTGGAGAGGTCCGTTTACGTGTTGAGGCCCGCGATCTACAACCGCGTACCCGCGACTGTCCGGGATACACCTTCCACCGCCAGCTTTAAGACTAGACTCATGGTTTGGCTATTAGATAAAACTTGTAATAATATTAATGATTATCTAGAATTGAAAATTGACATTTGATTCATATCATATACTATTGTAATGATATTATGTTACTTGAAATAGAATTAAAAATTTACATTCATACATATCATATACATATACTTTGGTGTTATCGATAAATGATTTGTATTTGTATTGGTACTAGGCTAACAGCGCCTTTTAAAAACTTACGGCTAGGTTATAAACGAATAACCCAGAACTATAGTGCCTATAGTAGACACTGTTACATATTCTATGGTGTCCTACGTAATGCAATAACAAACATTTATGTGGTAACTTGTGACGCCATAGCGTTTACGTTTTTTGACCTATACGTGACCGGTACGTAGATGTTTGTTTGTTTTTTTTAAGATTTCTGTCTGTTTCTCTTTACTTTAGTGGTGGGATTTCCCAGTAAGGAATAGTTATCAAGTACTTTAGTATATAACACATATAAAGTTGTTGTAAACATGAACCATTGGAAAACCCTGTATTTTGCAACACAGTTTTCAACTAAAAGGCAGAGCCTTGTACCTATTACTATAGGCTAGCTATAGTATTAACAGCGTAAATTATCTTATATAGTACTTTAGCATAAGTTCACTGTTAACGTAGATTAAGCTTGGGAGAAGCCATTGGCTCCCATAACACAGTTTTTAAAACTACCTTGGGAGCCTTTGGATTCTTATTACTTTTACTCATTATGTAACCTTAGCCCAAATAAACGTTTTTGATTTTTGATTTGATTTGATAGTCAGGCTAACTTTAGTCAAACGCAAACCTATCAAGGGTAAAAAAAAATACATAATATATTTGCAATAAATTATAATTATATTATTTTTATCATCAGGGATCAGAATACTATAGAGGATTGCTAATTCCCATACAAAGCGTGGCGCGGAAGTTTGCTATAATTACCGATAAAACCTAGATGGCGCTGCAAATCGAGCGTGCAGCCTAGCGGCTACCACCAGTACCACCTACCAGTCGCATAGTGATATAACAATAGTAGATTGCGTGACCCGAGTGAAGTCGTTTCAAGAAAATCGAAAAGATGGCGATACTAGTAAGTAGTAGTACGATTTACAACAAGAGGTTAAGCGTCTATTATATTTATTAGTCTATGTTGTTATTTACGCAGGGTTTATAAGATTTTTCTTAATATGGTATTTCGTTCCTATACACTTGACCCCCTAGACACGATCCGAAAGGCCTCAGTCAGATAATGTAATTCCTTGTTAACAGAAGCAAATTACAGCGCCATATTTATATGTACCTTGGTGCATGTTTGCAATAAATTATAATTTTATTATTATTATTATTTATGTTTCAGTCTTTCAACTTCTCTCGTTTCCGAGGTATGTTTTCTATTTTTGCGGGCTTTTGGCCAATCAAAAGTAGAGTTTAAAACTATATATCATTTTGGTCAGTCGACAAAAATTTGCGGACTATGCTACAGGTGTTCAAAATGACTGCCTTCTGTATAAGAATTAATGTAAGTTTGTGTATTCCTAATATTTCTAAGTTCGTAATGAGTGTGTGCGGAACCACGCCAGTAGATGAGATGATGATAGGAATGGTCTTTACAGTTTTGACGTGACAACGTCTTAAATTAGGTTGCGGCTGGGAGTCACTTATGAAAAAGTGTAACGCCCGGTAACGTTACGATGAGTCACCGAACGAGAGAGAGGCCCGCCGAATGCCTTGCGTCTCTCTCCCACTCAACTATGATCGGTCTGCCGCGCGCGCAGCACGCGGCAGACGTTGTCACGTAAAATCTTCGCCCGTAAAACCGACTTTACAGGCAACCATTTTTTTACTTTCCTCTGTGATTTTATTTCAATGTTATTATTATTATTTACGCAGGGCTTATAAGATTTTTCTAAGTCTGCTATTTGGTTTCCATACCGCCTTTAACATGAGCCTTGAGTCCCCAGACCCAATGCGACTGTCCCCAGTCAGAGAATGTAATTCCTGTTCGGAACGCAGCTTGCATCCCAAGTGCCTTGGAAATGTCTAACAATGCTCACTGGACAAAGGACTTTACATAATTTACATATTTCAAGTGTATTGTCCTTACTAATCGTACGACTGATATGGGCTGTGGAGACTTTTGAAAGCTTTTTTATCGAATATGGTCAGATCTATGGTTTGTCTAGTTTTTTTTTAACTCCGACGGGGTTTTAAAAGTTTCGCGTGTGTGTAAACATAAACTGATAAATATAATAGACGCTCAACCTCTTGTTGAAAATCGTACGACTTGTATAATTCGATACACGTAGCAACTTCGTATTTTCTTGAAACGACTTAACTCGGGTCACGCAATCTAATATCGTTATATCACTATGCGACTGCAGCGTGTTGCGGAATTTGGTGGCAAGCTGCACGCTCGATTTGCAGCGCCATCTAGGTTTCATTGGTAACTATGGGAAACTTTTTTCACGCTTTTTTGTATGGGAATCAGCAATACTTGCTAGTATATATGCCTGATATAACTAAGAATACTCTTGACTAACACACTTTCGAACAACAAAAAAATAGAATTGGTTTTGTATTATATTGATATTGTTGTTTATGAAAATTCTGACCGAAGTCATAGTACGTTATTTAAAAATTTGTTAAAATGTTAAACAGTAATTATGTTGTAGTTGACCAGTTGTAATAAAACCAGTATAAAATAAAAAATAGGGATACCACTTTATGTTTTGTCGTAACAGCTTGTATGACTTCGGTCAGAATCAAAAATAATTTTGGATTTGCAATTTATCACAGTGTACTTTCATATACTTCTATTTAAACAGTTGTGAAAAAAAAACATCCGTCTTTTGGTGACAGCAATCTAAGCTTTATTTATATCAAACGTAACTAAGAACACACTTGAATTTTCCGAACAAATAAAATATATTACCTAATCAAAATTTATTTATCAGGCAGGAGCTACGACTTCACAGACATACAAACACACACACAAACAGACACGTCAAGCATAATATAACACTTCCTCAATGGCTCGTTCGGGCTAAGAAAAATAAACCTTTTTCTACACCTACTTACCTACTAATCACAATAGGTACAGCATTTCAATATTGTTATTTTGACCTTGAAATGTATAAACACGCAATGTTTTTGCCAATGGATGCCATTAGAGCAGCGGACTCCACGGAAGTGCGAGTCGATTAAAGAATCGAGTCAGTATCGCGGCCGTAAAATCGATTAGTATCGATATCGACTTGCGCAACACTAGTTGCTCAATTCGAGATTATTGGGATATTAGGGTTATGGTCCATGGCATGGTTAGAAACATAAACCGTAAAGAAATAATACTCTTACAACTGTTCTAAGTATAAAAGTTAAAACATTTTTACTCTCGCGCGTACTCGGTTTAGCGACACTCTAGCCTAAGGTATATAGCCCACTATACGTTCCCACTGCTGGGACTCGGGGCCTTCTCTCACAAGGAGAGAGATATAAGCCATAATCCACCACGCTGGAAAAGTGCGGGTTGGCGGATGACACACGTCTTCGGATATTGTGGTCCTTTAACATGACGGTTTCCTCAAGTTTGTGGCCAAGCTCTGGTGTCGAGAAATTTCAAGCCGCCCGAAGGCATCTGACTTAGCTTAACGACTGCTTATAACTAACTAACAGCCGGGACCTACAAATTAATGTGTCATCTGACCCACAGTGACGGCCAGGTGAAAATGCCACTTGAAAAAACGACAGTCTTGTGCATGGTCACCCATCCAAAAACCGTCCGCATCGACCGTTGCTTAACTTCGAAGATCGCGTCAGATCACCTTAGCTAGCCAAGCTACAAGATAGACAGCAGTACAAACTGTATGATAAACTATGGGATAGAAGGCAGTACAAACTATATGATAAACTATGGGATAGAAGGCAGTACAAACTATATGATAAACTCAAACATGTAGTGACATTATATAAAACGCAGTAAAAAATGCTAATGAATGAATATAAAGTTGTTTAGTAAAGGCGCACGTGGCTTGATTACTGGCACAAGTGTCGGCCGCTCGTACTATTGTTACCGACACAATTACCGTGGGAACTAGCTCCTAATCTTAGACAGACTTGTCTCTAGGTAATGCTGCAAAACCTAAAGATGTTCTGTGAGGATGTTTCACGCGTTTTTGATAGTCAAAATTTGATTGAAATTAAATATTGAAAGTACTTAGTACTGTTTTTTTGGGTCAAATTGTGTGCTAATTACTTTAATAATCACAGTTTTACAAAAAAAAAAACTTTTTTTGGTACACTGGATATCATCACAAATTGTTTCGTGATAAAGGTATCACGAAGATAAACAATTTATGTTTAAAATTGAATTTTCTAGTAATTTTTTGACAAAATATGAGCGTTTCTTCCAAAATCTTTGTTTTTTAAATTGTGTGCTAGACCCAACTAATTATCATATCTAGGGCAACAAAACCACTGTAGACCAGAATGAATGGTGTATATTAAATTTTGTGAATTTGACGAGACCATATTCCTTTAAGTTCTTCTCAATGACAAATAATATTATACAATGTTACTGTTTACTAACGCAAAACCATTGTATCAATTGCGACTAATAACAGTAGTTATTTCCACTGAGAGTGACGAATGTTTGCCAGTGTTTTAACCACCGGACTCGGAGAGTTGACCTGTCTGTATCACAAGCCACATGGCCCTCCGTGCCTGTCGGTACTAGCCGTGATAACACCGTGATGGGTTAACGTTAACACATACTTTGTGTCAATTATAATTACCTATAGTTTTGGTTGCATTAAGTCGTTGATTAATTTATTATGCGTGATATTATTCACTAGCTACATGTTCCAATTTTGTCCCTTTCGCTCACGGTTGAAAATCGTCTAGGCTTCCATTTGTCCGGATTGGGAAAGAGGGGGTATTTTATTACGAAGAGAGTAAAAAGGGTATTTTTCTCTGAATTTTGCCGCCTCCTGAACTTGCCGCCCGGAGCTAGAGCACCAAGCTTGCCCGTCATAAAACCGAGGCTGATACCTAACTACTTACTTTACCCCTAGATCTGGGCTAGTAATTCCTAACTACTATTTATTCTAATAAATGAGTACTAATGAATGCGTCTCATCAAATTAAAATACCAGGCTTCGATCTACATCTGCAGTCATAAGATGATGTCATGTGAATAAACTACATATGTTAAGACTCATACAAGATTATATTAACGCAATATGATGTGACAAAATAAAATAGTTTAGTACGTTAGGTATTAGATAATAATACACTAATCAATTTACAATGGTTGCAAATGAAATCAAACTCTGGGATTAGTTAGTATTACATTATATCTATTCAATTATCTATGGTATTAATTTGATAAGAATGTATAGGTATTATTACAATAGTTAGACTTGTATACTCGTTACTGTAACCAGTCTATCAATAAAGACAAACAAATTAAGTATACAATATATTATATAATATATAAATAATATATTATATACCTAAAAAAAAACTATTCCAAAAAAATATCTCATCATCATTTGCATAATTGAAACCACTAGACAAACAAAAACTGTACGATATACATCCTCGAATGAATGGATTTTGCAAAGGTCAATCATCACTATTATTATGAAATAAATGCGTTGCACAAATTCAAGTGTTTTTCACAAAAACTAATATGCAACAGAGAATGACAAAAACCTAACAATTGAAGACAATATATCAAGTAGTATTAAAATAAAAAAAGTGAGTAAGGATTGGTGGAAAAACTTTTGCTTGTTAATCTGAGGGATTCTGATTAGATCCAGGTCATATACACTCACTTTACGGCAAAGGAAAACATCGCGAGGAAACTGTCATGTTGAGGACCACAAAATCTGAGGACGTCTTCCGCGAAAGGACTTGGGCGTCACAATGTGTATGCCGAAGATAACCGAAGATAACATAATTATTGTATGTTCGCAATGGACACGACTGTTAATACTCTTTACCTGTATTTACACTTAAGATCTTGTAACGTAGTTGAACAATACATTTATTCTTATTCTAACCAACTTTAGTTACCAACATTAGTAATGAGAAAAAAGACTTGAAGATTTATTAAGATTTAAAGTGCTAATTCTTAAATTATTTAGTAGTTTATGTAAACGATAACATTTGACGCAAAAACTGCCCACTAAAGAGATATCGCAAGGTCGATTATGACTATAGAGATGAAAAACTCGAGATGCATTGAAGAGCAGCGGACCGAAGACGCCTCCTTGTACGAAATCATTCGTCTGACGAGCAATACGCAGCCGCCGTGAAGGCAAGGCTATCGAATGCACTTGCTTGTTCTTGTTTTTCTACAATCATGGTGGTTGCGTATTAATTGGATAGCTAGTTATTTTTGTTTCTTTTTGCAAAGGAAATTAATTATGGTTGTGACACACTCTTTTGCTGAGTTTTGGTGGAGGCCAATAATTTTTAATCTATAGTTTATTGCAACTAAGAAAATTGTTTATTTTTAGGGTAACGTAACTTAGGTGTGAGACTTCGCAATCCATCTGTCTAACACTAGGCTGTATCTCATATAGTGATTAGACAGTTTAAATTTTCTCAGATAAACGTATTTCTTTTGCTAAAGGCACCCTTGGTACCTGAGTGCGTTTTTTTATAGCTAGGCTTTTACCAGAAGGGAGCTTAACCACACGAGTTATTGACACACTAGCCTAAGGTGTAACGTACCTAGTCTGGGAACACTGGCTCACCAAAAGTGCAGAACCACGCTTAGGTGCTTAGCAGCAGCTTTTCGACTTGCAGACGAGCACTAGACAATGCTTTACCAACATGCTATTGTTTCCTCACGATTTTTTTTCATTAGATTTCGTGCTCATTGCCGGGGGACGAATCCACGAC
Organism: Mellilla xanthometata; assembly: GCA_035578125.1. Classification (NCBI taxonomy): domain Eukaryota; kingdom Metazoa; phylum Arthropoda; class Insecta; order Lepidoptera; family Geometridae; genus Mellilla; species Mellilla xanthometata. The sequence continues at coordinate 1,400,112 of JAPUBQ010000015.1, read as the reverse complement.
CTACGGGACGTAAGGTAATCGCACGACAGACTGAACTGTCATCGCTTCAAAACCTCGCTTCATCTCGGTTGTTTATTTCAGATTTATATCAGTAAGTCATTTAAATGACATGTTAAACCCACAATTCTCAGTACAGTTAATTATTTCCTTTAGTATGGAACACTGACACAGTGATATTTCGTCTCTGAGCCGATTTCCGAGTTCACTTTTACTAGATGAGTAAGTATGGTTTCGTAGAATTAACAGTAATTTAATATAGACGAGGATCACTGCGAGGTTTGATTACAAATACGAAGAGTTAGTTCGTTATTTATACCCATTGTCTGACTGACATTAAGCTTTTTGTGATCATTTATAATGGTAATTTTAAATGGTAGATATGGTGATTAAAAATAATATAAAAAATATTTTAAGAAAAATAGCTCTTACGTTTCTACTTTCTTTATTGGTTCTTAAAGATTTGAAGCATAGACAAATTTATACATAATTAATTGTATGTGCTTCCATGTACATGTTTGCGAGTTCGAAAGTTGTACTAAGCTGAACCGAATCGGTTTCTAGGCAAGCGCGCTCCAACCTAGATCGCAACATCACTTAACATCAGGTGAGTTGCGATCAAGCGCTAGCCTATCCGACAAAAAAATTCAACTGGATCTTTTTCTTACCACACTGTTGCTTTCCATGAAACGAGATGGTCCAAATCAAACTTAACCTTAAAAAAAGATTCGTAAATAAATACTCCATACTGTTCCTAACTTTAAAACCTTACCGTGTCACATCCTCAGAGACATGAATCACGCTTGCTCAGTGGGTCACCGGCGGGAGTCGAACCGGTTCCCGGCGTACCGAGCTACTCACACCCACTACTCACTTTTTCTCGTACCTACTTGTTTGGTATAAGATACTTATACAGCGTTTACTCGTAACTAATAAAAAAATCTTTAAAAGCTGTTTTACTCATAGTTTTAAGAATATTGGAAATTTGGATTTTTAGAAATGAGAAAGAAATTTGGATTTCCAAACTTTTAGTACATCTGGGTAGATAAACTAATTTTGATACGTGTATATCCGTTTACATATGTTGTAAACTATATTACAACGTACATTTTTGCAAATAGAGACTAGTGTTGCTCGGTGGGAAAACGACTGCTTTTAAATCTCACCGCCCCTGGTTCGACCACAGCCCTACACCACTGACTTTCTTCCTTTTAAGTTAGGAGTGATTTTGCACTAGTTTTACGGCGAAAAAAAACATCGTGAGGAACCGACATGTTTGAGGATCAGGATAAAAGAAGATTTGTGTCATTCGCCAACCCGCACTTGACCTGAGTGGATTATCTCTCTTCTCAAGAGAAATGTTAGTGGGATGTGGGTTTCAAACTATACTTTCACAAATTGTAGCACACGTTACTAGTGACTTTACGGCCCAAGGAGCATAGCATTTAAACAGCGTTGTTTTATTCGTATAACCACAACTAAGCCTGTATTGTTAGTAGGATGGTATACCTTATTGATGGTCATGTTCTACTTTTAGCGATTGATGTATTCTATATGTACTCTTATATATATATTTTTTATTTTAACCCTTAAATGGACGATTTTTGTTTCACGTTTTAAAAAAACATTGTTTAATAGTATGTGCATGTATTACTATCTAGGAAAAATTAGTAAAAAAAATCTAGACATTAATTTACTATACTTTTTTGCAATAATGTGAGTGTTGTTTATTAACTATATAAAATATATATGTTAAAAAAATTCAATGAAGGTCAATTTTATGTGTGAATTATAGTATGTTGTTTAAAAACAACATTGTCCATTTAAGAGTTAAGTATTTGTCTCTATTACTATTACGGTTTCTGAGACACAGCCTGGCCTGACAGACAAACAGTGGAGTCTTAGGGTCTCGTTTTTACCTTTTAAATCCTCGAGAAACCTCGCGTGGAGCAAAAGGGCAAAAGCTGGCTTGATACAGATGTTCAGTACGCATAGGGACTGCGAAGGCACGGCCTATCGATCCTTTAGTACTAAAGAGTTTTTAGCAAGAGGTGCCAGAAAAGTTACCACAGGGATAACTGGCTTGTGACAGCCAAATATATTTTTTTTTGTACGTAACTTAAAAAAACGCTAGGTTTACTATACCACAATCGCATACACCACCGTTACAACAGCATTGTGCATTGTGCTAGCATTCTGTCACACGTTTATAAATAACCAACCTTTTATCACGGACTGACCTCTCGCGTAACCTCGCCGACTCCACTTGCTTACAAGATCATTACTGTTCACTGCCCATTGCTTTTAGGATATGTGCTGGTGGAACATTTGTAGACATTTATACAAATTTACTTAAATTGTAGAGTGTGTAGATTTTTCTTGATCTTTCCTTTTTATCTTTGAGTTTGTACATAGTATTTTTTTCTGTAATTGTCACAATATACAATCAAAATTTAGTAAAATTCATTTCATTTAACACTAATCGGTGGTGATTATAATGTCAAAATTAAATTAAACTTATTATAAATGACTCAGCGAGGTAATGCCGCCAGTATTTTAGGCACCTTATCCGCGGGCACTGACTTAGATTTAATTAACTATTTGTAAGGTTTTTTTTGTGTGTGTATGTGTGTGTTTTTATCTATATAATTAGTTTTACTGATTAAACATAATATATTAAAAAAATGACTTAATGCTAAATAAATATCCCGCCCCTAATAGTTCCCGGTGCAAAGGTGCCTATCAGACCAGCAGCGTTACCGCGCTGAATGGCAATCGCTATCTGTAATTTATTTTATTTTAAGGTTAATTTTACTTTCGATTACCTCTTTGACGTAATGGTTAGCATGCCGGACTGCCAACCAGAGGGTCCCGGGTTTCCCGGCACGGCCAACATCTTTGTGATCAACTAAATTTGATGCCATTTTTACAAATTTTGACGACTTCTTTGGCGTAATGGTTACCATGCCGCATTTAATTACATGTAAATTTATTCTGACATCCACAATAAATAAGATTGAAGATTGTAGTAATCTACAATCTTTAATCATATTCATTGCGTCGCTTATCATAGTTTATTTTATATATTATTATTTATTTATGGATGAAAGAGATAGAAAAAAAAGGCACCAAGAAGTAGAATTAGAGAAGCCGCGAAAATAGGAACATACCTTTTTAAAAATCTATTTAATTTAATTTTTAAATTGTAGTCAAGTTCGGTTTTGATTTGGTTAGGTTACACGAGTGTTTAAAAAATCACAACTTAAAATAATATCAAAATCTTTACAAAACATTAAATATTACCGTTAAACTTTATATTTTGGATATACACGAGTTAAATACATGACTTTTATGTCTAATTCAAAGTTAAAGCGACTAGCATTCCGTGCCAGTTTCGCACGGACTTTAAAATAACCTGAGTAGCAAAGAGATACAAAATATAGCCTATGTTACTCGGAGATAATAATCCAACAGTGAACATTTTTTTCAAATCCAGTAGTTTCGGAGAATATTTACGTCAAACAAACAAACTTTACCTCTATATAATATTGATATAGTAGATGTAGGAGCGGCAAGAGGTTAACCTCGAAAGTGCAATCCGGACATTTCGAAATGTATTCACTAAAGCATTTCCTTATGTAGTGAGGCAGTTACGAGTACTTTTAGCCAAATATACAGGCAACATCTTCATTTTATAGTTGTCGTTATAAATCGTAATTGGTAAAATATTTCGTTAAAATAGCTTAAAGACCGTCTGAAGAACCACTCGTAACAATATTATACTTGTTATGATACCAATCAAAGGTCGATGCGGACGGTGTTTGGATGGGTGACCATGCACAAGATTGTCGTTTTTCTAAGAGGCGTTTTCATCTGGGCGCTACCGTGTGTCGGGTAACACGTTAAATTATAGGTCCCGGCTGTTAGACAGTACAAGCAGTCAGTAAGCCAAGTCAGAGGCCTTCGGGCGGCTTGAAATTACGAACAGTTTTATAAGTATGCTAATATTATTTGGTTTTTGTTTCAAAATGTAAAATATTTATTTTACCTAGAGCAAAATTAATTACTTATTATTAAATAAAATAGTTTTTTTTTAAATAAGTTAATGTCAATATTGGTTTTATATATGTCACATATTAAAAACTAATAATACTAATCAAATAACTCAAATATGAAATTATCTCAATAGGAAAAGTGATAGTTTATACAATTCAAGTATATAATCATTAGAAAACCCCGTCAATCGCTGTGACAGTGATTGAATCAATTTTATATAACGAGCTTTCTTGGAAAATGTTGCCAGTGAGAAAAGCTGGGAAATTTACGACGCAACGATGTAGTTATGTATGTACCTATATAATGTTGGTAGGAAATTGCTAACATTTATGTTCAGTGTACTGATGTTACATTGTATCTTATGTGTTTAAATGTTGATATTAAAATAATACATTTTGGAAATTATTTTTATTTTTTTTTGTAAATAGAGTTTCATACTTTTTTATTTTTAATTTTATTTACAGAGTTGACATTAATTTTCGTATTATTTATTTATATGTTACAAAAGATATAATTGTTGAGCATATTAAATTGTTTAATTATTTCTCTATGCAATCGTGTGTATGTTTTTTCTAATTCAATTTCCTGTGTACTCGTATGTTTGTTACTACTTCAAGCTGAATCAATTTCAATGATATTTGATATTTTGGTATAAAGACAGTTTAGACCCTGGATTGACACATAGGCTACTCTTTATCCCACATGAATTTGGGTAATACCACGGTGGCAGTTAGTATACAATAAATATAAAAAGTAAAAATGAAAAGAAAAAGAAATAAAATTAGTACCATTTGTTGAAATAATTAAATATTAATTTAAAAGTAAAAGAAGCTGGGAATGATTATGATGATTAATTTAAAGAAGGCCCGTATATTATGAATTCAAAACAAACGATACATATATCATATCTACTTTAGCTAACTGGGTATTTATCTCACATAAGAGCACATTAACCTACTTCCATATCAATTAGCCTGTAAGATCTAGATTCAAATCTAGTTTATGCATAAACCGAGCTACCAGGCTACCATGAGTTATGAGCAGTACGTAATCCACACTAACTCTATCCTTATTACTTTAACATAAGTCAGGATTCAAAAAAAGGAGGGTAAAAAAGCGAGTGTGGAAAAAAGCCAGTGTGACTAGGTGGTAATAACGTCTGCTTTTCAATCAGACGGCCCCTGGTTCGACCCTACACCAATGACTTGTTTTTCAAGTTATGTGTGGATTTGCGCTCGCTTTAAGGTGAAGGAAAACGTCATGAAAAAACCGGCATGTTTGAGGACCACAATATCCGAATACGTGTATCATCCACCAAACCGCACTTGGCCGGCGTGGTGTATTAGGGCCTATATCTCTCTCCTCGTGAGAGAAGGCCCCAAGTCCCAGCAGTGGGAACGTATAGAGGGCGGCTTATGCTTATATTAAATCAGGATAACATATGGATTCGAGATCGTTGTGTCCCAGCGGTAGTCGGATAAAACTGATTACATAAACAGCAGTCTAGATAACCCAGGCTAGGTAAGTAGGTACCGTCAGATAACAGTACCTAGGTCTTGATTGCAGCTTTCGGTATTGGAGCACTGCTATAGACTAGTATGTATCTATAGTACTACATTCACTAAAGAGAAGTAGCCTAAAAGCTTAAAAAATATTTATGAACATTTCCATAGAACATTTGATTACCTATAATTATGATGTTTAAAATTGTATAGTCACATTGAAAATTCTAAACGTAAACATCAATTATTAATGTATTTTATGGTGTTTGGTTACCATTTATTAAAATATAGTCGTAAAAACATATTTGATTATTTCTTTAGTCTATATAAGAGACTCTCTTTTATAAACTAAAGAAAGATTCGTCATCAGATTCGTTGATTTCAAATATGAATTGTCATACTTTAGAAATTAACGAATCTGAAAAAAAAAACGGCATTTAACCATTTTGAGTCGTATACAAGTAAGTTTGAAGTAAATAAATAAGGATATTTAATTTTGCCATATTGCAGCTTAAACAATTCATAGGTATTTATTTTTCTTTTAAAAATATAAACATATTTTTTATAAACAGTACAAGAAACTTACGTAAATTATTGCATTGAAAACCCTGAATTTTAAGTTTCCCTAATGGGAGAACATGTAGATTTGAAACCAATACACCCAAAATAGACAAGCATTTCAAATGACATAACTTTAACTGGTTTACAAACTTGACCTCCATAATATTAAGACATAGTCAACAGTCAAAATAGATGGTCCTCATTAGTTTAAGTCCACTCATATTCTCTGCATTCAAATGTGGTCCATTCCGTTTTAGTCTAGTGGCTGAGTCAGCAAGTTGCGAGATCAAAAACCTCCAACAAATATTACAGGTAGCGATAAATAATCAAGCGCAATGTGTACAGGGTTATATTAAACGACTTATAAATAAAATAGCCTTAATTTTCCTTACAATATTTTACATTTCATATTATTTTGCCAACCATTGTAACCTTTGCGCCAACAACCTCGTTGGCGCAAAGGTTACAATGCCGGACTGCCAATCAGATGGTTCCGGGTTCGATTTCCGGCCCGGTCAACATCTTTGTGCCTAAATAAATTTGTTGGCTGTGGGTCTGGGTGTTATATATGTGTCTATGTAAAATATTTAAGTACGTATATGTAGTATATCATTTGTGTTAGCAACCATAATACGTACAAGAAATCGTTCAGTATGGGGTTAACCAGCCCTGTGTGAAATATGTCCTAATATTTATTTATTATTTTTAAGTCATGTTACGCATCAGGGCATCCAAATTTGGATAAAGGTGTGGTTATTTCAATGCAAGTAAGTTTCACGTATATGTGTGTGACATGTGAAATTCTGTTCACTACGATACATTTCAAATAAGATGACTACTATGACGCCAAGAACATTTCCGACTGCCACATCTATTAAACAAACAAAAACTAAATAAAAACCGGTTCATATCACACACATACAAACAGGCGCGTCAAATTTTACCGTCGTCGTTTCGCTTCGCAGGTTAAAAACCTTACATATAAATAATATAAACTCTACTGTCCCATAGAAGTCCCTATAGTCCCTTTTCTCGAGTATCCAAAATTCAGGGAACGAAAAACGCTATGGACATTTTAAGGAAGTTGTTTTTAGACTTAACCATGCTTGAACTTGCCAAGCGGCTGGTGGAGGTTTCGGGTGTCCAGAATGGTGGCTTTTATTTCGGTCAGAAACTAAGCATTGCCATCCAACGTGGCAATGCTGCCAGCATTTTGGGCATCTATAACCCTGTATATGTATAGCTATATATCAGCTGGTGCACGCCGGGGCACGTAACGCCGGGTATCGCAAGTGACCTTGCGTCTCCACTCTCCACGAGCTCAACCATTGATAACATCTCACTTGATGGCGCATAGCTTTACCCCTCTTCCGAAACATGTAAGTGATTCATCGCTAACTCTTTTCGCGCAGTGTTATTCGTTTATTGTCTAATTAGAAAAAACACAAATTTGAAACAGATCCAAAACCCATAAAAAGAGTATTGTCTTACATTATACATAATAAGCATAATGATTATATTTTCTAGTTGTGATAATGTAAATTAAGCAACAGTTAAGCACAATTAAATAATCATTCATAAATACTTATACATTTATTATTATTATTAATTGTATGTATGTATAAATGCGAAGCAAACGTTTTGTATGTAATCATTAATTTGTATGTGTATAATAAACTATTGTATTCCTTTCTTTCTTTAAATAAATAAATAAATAAAATCAATCCGTCTGTAAGCTTCAATTAATTTCTTTCTACGGATAGGCTTAATTTTTCCGTAATCCGTAAATTACTTAATCAGGAACTACAAAACACCGACACCCTGTTGAACTCTTTAGTCCATCCTGCTCTACCGCACGGACATATTATAGCTCTGTCCTTTGCTAGCACCCCGTCCCGCGACCGTAGAGGCGAACAGCGCTAATATGAGACATTGGTTACATCGGCCATCAATATGGATATTATTTTTGAGTTCACCCATCTGACCGTGAAATTAGAAACTGAAATTATGTTTTGTTTATATAAGTAGTTATACATTTCTATTTCTATTTCTGTTGCGGAGTTTTGATTGATCGCTAGCTGTTGGTATTGAATTCAATTGGAATCGAAGTTGTCTTTGGTTTTCTTTATGGGATGGAACGAAGAGACTTTTGAAGCAATGGCCCGTAGAATCTTTTCGCTCGGGAGAAATCATCTCGTTACTTTTTTAGGGTTCCGTACCTAAAAGGTAAAAACGGGACCCTATTGCTAAGACTCCGGTGTCTGTCTGTCTCCAGGCTGTATCTCAGAAACCTTAATAGCTAGAAAGCTGAAACTTTCACAAGATATGTGCACCCGTGCCTCTATAACAAAAAATACTAAAAATGAAATATTAAAGGGGGGTTCCGTAACAATAAACGTGTTTTTTTATTTGTTTAACGACGGTTTGAAGATTTTTCAAAAACCATTGCCTATATAGCCGGATAATGGGGGGTGAATCTGATAATTAAGTATAGTTTTGATCGATGATACAAAAATACAACATTTCATTTAAACATTACATTTTCTTCCTTCACTTTAACCTTGCAATAGTTGTCTTTTTTTTTCTTTTTATCCTTGATAGGTTTGTGTTTGACTACATCTTGCCTGATGTTAAGCTGCGCTGTAGTATACGGTGTGGCATGGTTACCTAGAAGATACCATTATAAGGAAAAGTTATAGTGTGAACAGAAAAATGGAAGTCTAAAAGTCGCAAAGGCTTCAGATGTTATTTAAGAACGAAATGAAGAACTTACGTATTGAACTACATTTAAAGAACTACAAGTTTAAATAGTTTTGAGTGGGGACAAAGATAAATCCTGTAGTTCGGCTTATTACTCATAGTCATACACAGAAGAATAAGAAACGCTTAATTTAAAACTTCTTAATACATTTTGTGCACTAGCTAGTACTTGTAGAATAATGCCATGTCGGCAGTACTTGTCCATGTACACATAGCTTCTATTTACTTTGCGTTTATTTATCTATACGCAATCCAATTTACTACCTACAACAAGATTGCTGAATTACGAAATTCTATACGCACTTCGACAGCAAACCTATTTGCTAACAATTTACGTAAATAATTGAGTTTGAAGCAAATAAGTACATATTAGTCCAGAGCGGTGTCCGAGGGAGAAAGCTATATAGATGTATAAATATGCATAGCTCAGATTTCTCTGGTTGCACGCTAGATGCGCGCGCGCACTTTTCTTCTACAGAATACAGTGGCGGATTTTAGAATTGGTGCGTTACTGAAATGTGTTTTTTTTTTAGTGAAAAATTGTAAAATTAAATCGTTGCTGAATCTTCGAGACAGGAACCAGGAGAGGAAGAAAAAGACCTAGAAGGTAATTTTAGCCCAAAGTTATGAGGTATATTATAGGTAAAATAGAAATATAATAGAAATGGTTAAGCATGGGGTTAACCAGCCGTGTGTGACATGTGTCCTAATAAAAAATAAATAAAAAAAAAACAAAAAAAAACAGCTCTTTTTTATAGGTAGGTCAAGGATTTAGTCGAAGATTTAATTATTTGGAAAAACTACATGAAGAAGAGCCCAACTATTCAATATTGATTGGCTTAATCCTCAAGAAATTGCGAAACTAGCAACTTGGATTGCAAAAAACTGAAAAATCCTAATCTAAAAAAAAATATCATACTTCTTTCTATTCTATCCTAATTCCTAAAAATGTGTGTGTGTGTGTGTTTGCTGTTTAAAACTTTCTTATCATAAAAATCATAATCATTCACCATGACATATTTAAGTCAAATAAATATAGTAACAATCATGAACCAACGCTACGGTTGGCCCAGTTTTGATAAAATTCTGAATGGAAATAGCTAAAACATTAATGCAGATAGCCCTAAATACGTCCCTGTGTGTAAAGGTGTACATTGACCAAATTGAGAGTACCTACTAAGTCCACTGCAGATAGTACCGCTGCTATTATATACTGTTATCACGTGTTGCATAAGCTGTGATAACGTTTCTTTAGATGCTCACCATTAATTACTAGATACAGATCGTGGTACGGTTCGCTATCAACCATTTGCTATTTAAAGAAGTAAAGCAAAGTTATTTACTAGTAAAGAAGTTTTGTTACGTACATACATAATAGTATAAATACAAAATGTAGAAAACGATCTACTAAATATTTTGTGGTTGCAGTCATCTTCTTCTTCGTCATCTTCTCGATTTGTCATTTAATATATAAAAATAATAATATGTACTCGTAAGTCGGGTTTTTCTTACTGACGCTAAAGCTTCAAAACGCACGAACCGATTTCTACGGTTTTGCTTTCGTTGGAATGGTCTCGGGTTTCGTGGGGTTTGTAGCAAATAAAAAAAAATTAGGGAAAATCGATTCGCAAAAAAATCTACCTACACGCGGGCGGCGCCGCGCGTAGCAACTAGTAGTATATAATGTATTTCACTGATCAAGCTCTTTTATTTGATACCCATATTGAGACTATTGCAAAAAAACCGTGCCACGGATAAAATCAGTTCTTTTTTGGTAAATCATAAAATTCCAATTATCATATTTACGAGAGCCAGTAACAATGGAGTAAACGAAGCAAAAAAATCTACAACAAACTCATGGAGTAGTGAACTATTGACTAACATTCAATTAATCGCCGAATTTTTTTTTTGACTGGTCCTCAGTGAAAAAACAACCAGGCGGCGATTATGGATGGTCTGCCAAGTGCAAAACAAACTCACACAAAAAGGGTTCTGTACCTTTTCTTTACAAAAATAAAAAATAAATAACGTTGAATCAAAAGACTTATTAGCTTCAAGGGCTTCAAGGAATAACCCGATTTATTTTAATATATAAGGCTTTCAAGAAAAACCCGACTTATTTTTATATATGAGATGACAAATCGAGAAGACTTTGACTTCAACCACAAAATGTTTAGTAGGTCGTTTTCTAAATATTGTATTTATACTAATTCCTAACAAAGTGTTAGGGTTTCGTTTCCACCCTTCAGGTCACGAAACCCTAAAAAGCTACAGCAAACTCGTAAACCATTTCAATATTGACAAACTTTTAATTATCGACCGCCATGTAGTTTTTATTAGCCCTGGTGGTCTAAAAAGTAAAATCGGAGAAGAAATAAAATGCCTTCGTTCATAGTTTCAAAACGTATAGCGGGTGATTGAGCGTGACACACAGATTCAATCATAGTCACTACGTGCTTCTTTGCTCCATTGGCTTCGACGATGTACTTGCTAATTATTTTGACAAGTAATGTGCAAACACAATATTTAATGAGTCAGGTAGGTTTGGGAAATACTTCTATTGCAATCTTTACAGAGATTGGCAGATCGATTCTGACATTTACGTGTACAAACAACTGCATCTAAAAAGTATAAATGGAAAAATTAGAAAACATCTGACTGAACATTTTTCACGGCCATCTGGAATTTAAAATTCGCCATAAAGTATGAACACCTCGTCTCTAAGTTCTTTTTTAGGGATCCGTGTGTAATGTAAAAACAGGATCCTATTACTAAGCCTCCGCTGTCTGTCTGTCTGTCTCCAGGCTGTATAACAGAAACCGTCATAGAAAGATGAAACTTTCACAAGATATGTATTTTCGTGCTGCTATAACAACAAATACTAAATAAAAATAATTAAGAGGGATCCCCATACAATTATCGTGTTTTTTTTGCTATATAGCAATAACGGTATTATCTATCAAATTAAATTATAAAATTTGAGTAAAATTAATATTTAAAGGGGGCTTCCATACAACAATGGTACAGAACCCTTCATGCGTGAGCCCAACTCGCACTTGGCCGATTATTAATGTGTACTCTTTTAGAATTGGTTGCCTGGAAGAGATCGCTTTTAGCAATTAGGTCACCAGTTAAGTCACTAGTTTTAAGTGTTTACTGTAATTTATTTTTTGTGGGTTTTTTAATAAAAAGTTTATCTATGTTAGTTTTAGTTGTAACGTCGATCGTTGGGGGTTAATAACAGTGTATTGTCTATCTATCTATCTATCTAGGCCCGCGATCTACAACCGCGTACCTGCGACTGTCCGGGATGCACCTTCCATCGCCAGCTTTAATACTAGACTCAGGGTTTGGCTATTAGATAAAACTTTGTACAATATAAATGATTAACTAAATTTGAAAACTGTCATTTGATTCATATCATATACTTTTGTATTGATATTATATTAGATACTAGAATTAGTAGTGAAAATTGACATTATGATTAATATCATATACTATTGTAATGATTTTATAGAACTAGAATATAATATAAAATTGACATGGATACATATGATATACTTTTGTAATGATATCATATTATTTGACTTGTAACTTTGGTGTTATCAATAAATGATTTGTATTTGTATCCGGCATGCGGGCGACGTGCCCGGCCCACTCCCACTTCAGCATTCCGACTTTGCGAGCTACATGTATTGTGTCGGTACAAAATTATTTCTTACGTTCATTTTGTAAATTTAGCGACAGATCAAGGTGACAAGTGCAGCGCAGTGCCACACCTCCAGTTTAGAATGGTAACATTCTAGTTTATAAACTACAACAAGTATAAACTTCTAATTTAAACACCTTTGACCTTTCGAAGTTTAAAGGTGGCAGCCATCATTAATTTTATTTAATTAAATTTACCATATTACACATACAGGTACCTAGTCTATTTTTTTAATGTTAAGACACAGTTCGCACACGGGTGGTTAGCCCCATACTACCACCATATCTAGTTAGTATTATGGTTGCTAACACAACTGATATATGTACGTACATTTTTAAACTAACCTAACCTAACTTTTTTTTCAATTTTGAAGCCTTGGTATCTCGGAAACGAAGTGAGTTATCAAAAATTTTATAAGTTCATATTTTCATCGAGATCTATAAGAATCCGCCAACAAATCGTAGCGCCGTACAAATCGTAATCTCCCCGTCAAAGTTATAAGACCCCGTGTTTTTTGCGTAAAAACACATTGTGATAGCGAATCAAGAAACAAAACAACGATAAAGGTTAGAGCTGGTGGTATTTAGCAACAATAGGCGTGGTGGAGTGAACGGGAGACTCAGGGTCATGCATCTTCAATGACTGTCTATACGTGTAGCTGTAATGTTTGTGGAATTATTCGCTTTAGGACAGATTCGCTTTATGATAGATTCGCTTTACGGCAGACTCCAACTCCACGATAATTAATCGAACCATTTATTGATTTTTTTTTTCCTAATTTCGAACGCCCATTTGTCGATTATATAGCTCGTTCGTAGAGGAAGCATTATTGGAACAGGAAACATTTTTATGGTTTGAATTGACTATGGTTCTAATCTCATGAATTGTTCATTTTGCTATTTTATTTTGTTCGAAACTCTTTTTTTTAAAGGAATATTATGGGAAAGTCAATATGAGATATAAATAAATAAATAAATATTAGGACACATTTTACACACGGCTTGTTAACTCCATACTGAACCATTTCTAGTTTGTATTATGGTAGCTTACACAATTGATATCCTACTACTATTATAAAGGCGAAAGTTTGTAAGTATGGATGTATGGATGTATGGATGTATGTTTGTTACTCTTTCACGTAAAAACTACTGAATAGATTTGAATGAAACTTTACCACAATATAGCTTATACATCAGAATAACACATAGGCTATAGCTTATACATCAGAATAACACATTACAATTTTTGAGGTTTTTAATGTGAGGTCGTAAAAAAAAACACATTTTTTGCGCTTACATTGCAAACGCTGACTGAATCCTACAAGATAGATCAAAACAATTTACTACAGTATTGTACAACTTAAAAAGGCCTACAAAAAAGTCCGTGATAGTATATGTTTATCTCTTAGGAATAACCCACAATAACCATTTTTTATCCTTTACTTTGTACGAGTAATAATGGCTTATTTACGAAGCGATTTTAAGCAATACACTATTAATCCTTATCAAAATAAATTATTTCATCAATAAGTACAGTTTGTGTTGATAATATTTGGTCTTTGAATGATTAAAATTGGACGTTTGGTTTTGAAGTTATGGTGAAATTAAAATATTACGATTTCTGCTGCACGGCCCGTTGAGAAGAGGGCGTGTGCGGGGGAGGGGTGTTTAGATCTATGAGTAAGGTCGAAGTACAAGTTATTATTCTGAGGTATAAACACGCGGCTCAGTCGCGAGGTTGGCTCTCATCGCAGCGGCCGTGCGCGAAGTCTAATAATTTGCGGGTTTTTTTTTTTGATTTTGTTCTTTTAACTACACATACGCAAAAGTTCTTCTCAGAGCTAAACTGTTGTCTAATATATAATACTAGCTGACCCGGCAAACTAGGTTTTGCCTCACTTATGGGTATGAAAAATAGATAGTGTAGCTTATACCTATGACACGTTCGTAGATTTACCATAGCAGTGCCATCTATTGATTACTTACTCAACCCAGTCGAAAGGTATCAACATCTGTTAGAATCATTTGGAGTTAACAGATAATTGTGACTGTCAAATAATAGCAGACAATAATAAGCAGTAAATTAAAATTGCGACTATAATTTGAGATTTATACAATCCTATCTCTCAAGTTGGATCGAACTGCACATGGTGTGCGAATTTTATTATAATCGGTTAAGTGGTTTAGGAGTCCATTGAGGACAAACATTGTGACACGAGATTTATATAAATTAAGATAAGATTATTAATGTTATATGTATGTTTTTTATTATTCTTTATTGTACACTACGTCCTTCTTTAGTCGTTTATAAATTCCTTTCCATCCAAAGGTTGCCTGGATGAGATCGCTTTAAGCGATAAGGCCGCCAATTGTGGCACAATTGGCGGTTTTTTTATGTTAATTGTTTTTTACTGTGCCTTTTTTATTTATGTGTCCAATAAAGAATTATAAAATTTCCATGACACAATGTTAGTTACCGTACTCCTCCGAAACGGCTTGACCGATTTTTACCAAATTTCATATGCGTATTTAGTAGGTCTGAGAATCAGCTACTATATATTTTAAGGCAAAACAACGTTTGCCGGGTCAGCAAGTACTACATATAAATACATATATATTTTATATAGATACATATTTAATACCCAGAACCACAGGCAACAAATTTTATTGAGCACAAAGATGTTGACCGTGCTAGGAAATTAACCTGGAACCTTCGGATTGGCAGTCCGGCATGGCAATCATTACGCCAACGAGGTCGTCAACAACAACAACCTATAATGTTGTTTTACGCGAGTTGACTTTTCTATCTCAGAAATAATGATTTATCATGTCTTTCATACAATTTGTGTTTGTATTATCTTGCCACATAGACCGTCCCTTAGCGTAGTAACTATTTGGTAATCTGTGCCCACAGCCAGCTTTGCAAGCCATGCTCTTTTCTCGTGGCAGATTGCGGCACAGTTCAAACACCACAGTTCATGCTACGGCTGCGCAAGCGCAAGCCAATTTGTTGGGATTTAAACATTCACTTTTATGGTGTTTGAAGGAAGCTTCGTTTATGAGGTTCGACCATGTTTTACGTTGAATTTGATAATCACTTATTTTTATTTATTTCTTAATCTTTGACTTGTGGACACTTTGCTTTTTTAGAGAAAGAAAGAAAAATGTTTTATTATGCACAAAAAAATAATTACAAAAATACTATAATATAAACAATCAAATTATTTTTGTGCACAAAAGGCGCAAGTTCAGCATAATACGAGTACCTAGGTACTCCAGCGCTGGTTTTCAACCCGCCCCTTTGCTTACTATCAAATACAAAAATACAAATACAAATCATTTGTTGATAACACCAAAGTTACAAGTCAAATAATATGATATCATTACAAAAGTATATGATATGTATCCATGTCAATTTTCAATTATATTCTAGTACTATAATATCATTACAATAGTATATGATATTAATCATAATAGCCTAAGATCCCACTGCAGGATAGGTGTGCTCATCGACTATTTGTTTAAAACCAAATTTTTATGTTTATTTATAGTTAAAAGAATATATATTTACTAGGGTGCCTATCAAAATTTGGCCGCTATTATTTTTTTTTAAATTATTTTTAATTTATTTTTGGTAAAAAATTTCGTTTATTTATTATTTAAATAAAATAACGTCTACATCACAGCAATTAATATGAAGATTCGAAAAAATCACGGTTGCCGTTACTCACCTGGCCGCACTTCTTTGCAGCCTGGTGTAAACAGGTATGATTTCGATAAATTTATACGTTCATAACCTATTTTTATGAATTATATGTCAAATTAAAGCTATTTTTTTTTCTATTAATTATCATATAGAGTTGCTTAATTAAATCTGGCCGCAAATAAGGGTTGCTGGCTGTTAAAGATAATAAATATTTAAGGTAGAGTGAAAGAGAGTTAGCGCGTAACATCATTTGTCAGACGAGGACAGCGATTGCCGACTGCGCGACGCTTTTAAGCCATTGCGCATGCGTCGAATGCTCAGAATACAGAAAGAACCAGAAACCGCGAGCGCGCCTAATACTGAAGCTACTAAAACTACTCTTAAATAGAGTAATTTGACGCGCGACCGATCCGATCCGATGGGATCACATTCTCGTGTAGGTAAGTATCGTATTTAAGTATCAACTTTTTTAATTATTGAATAAATTTCTCAGTTTTAAAATTGTCATAGATAATGAGGCATCCATCTTGTTAGTGTTGCCAGTATAAGAGTTTTGATTTACTGTTTTGATGATAAATTTATCGAAATCATACCTGTTTACACCAGGCTGCAAAGAAGTGCGGCCAGGTGAGTAACGGCAACCGTGATTTTTTCGAATCTTCATATTAATTGCTGTGATGTAGACGTTATTTTATTTAAATAATAAATAAACGAAATTTTTTACCAAAAATAAATTAAAAATAATTTAAAAAAAAATAATAGCGGCCAAATTTTGATAGGCACCCTAGTAAATATATATTCTTTTAACTATAAATAAACATAAAAATTTGGTTTTAAACAAATAGTCGATGAGCACACCTATCCTGCAGTGGGATCTCGTACTATAATGTAAATTTTCACTACTAATTCTAGTATCTAATATAATATCAATACAAAAGTATATGATATGAATCAAATGTCAATTTGTCAATTTAAATGTCAATTTCCAAATTTAGATAATCATTTATATTGTATCTAGGCACACAGTAAAAATACTGTCTGTCTGTCTCCAGGCAGTATCTCAGAAACCATAATAGCAAGAAAGCTGAAACTTTCACAAGATATGTATATCCCGTGCGGCTATAACAACAAATACTTAAAATAAAAAATATTAAGGGTGTCCCCATACAACAAACGTGTTCCTATTATTTTGCTGGTATCAATAACGGCTTAAAATTTTCACAAAATACAGAAAAATATATTGGCTATCAAATCAAATTATATCAGATTGTTTAGATGACATAAAATAAGCCATACATTGTACAGTTTTACATTTATTTTTAAGTAAATATTAATTGCGATTCAGTATTTTTGAATTTAACTACATATAAGTAAATAAATAAGTATATGAATATATCTACCAATAATAATACATGGATTAAGTTACATGTAGCTACACCCTATGTACAGGGTACAGTAATTAATTATAAGTTAATGTAATTATCTGTAATGCTAAACGAATAAATTAATAAATATTTAAGTAGTGTAGGCTAGATTGCCTGCAAATGCTTTATGGCGCTATTTGGTCATTCTATCGTACATTTATATCAATATTCCTAGTTTCCAGGTACTAGTGCTCCCCAATGCATTCCCGCACGCCAATCTATCGACATTGTCTATTTTAAGTGATAAAATTTAATAGATATGGAATATGACACATTAATTTTTTTCGTTTTGGTTAATATATAGAATACTAGTAGACGAAAAGTTTGATTTTTTGTTTGTTTGTTTGACGCAAATAGGCTCCGAAACTACTAAACCGATTTGAAAAAATCTTATATCGTTGGGATTCTACATTATCCTTGATGAACATAGGCTATATTTTGTTTCTTTTTGCAACTTTGATTATTTAATAGCCCGTGCGAAGCCGGGACGATCTGCTAGTACGATTTAATTAGAATTAGTTTGTAACCTAGAGTACCTAGACGTAAGTTTTTAAAAGGATTTAGTATGGTGCTAATCAGCCGTGTGTGAAATGTGTCCAAAAAATAATCCTGTATAATTGATTAAATTACAAAATACTTCGTAAATACAAAAGCCAAATAAGTTTGACCTAAAATCCAGCTAAAATTATAAAAGTTGGATAAAACCTGCCAATTCTGAAAGTTCCTTAGTTTATATTTTATGTAGGTCAATCACCCTTGATGACCAAACAAATGAGCTTCAAAGCCTTATTCGCCGTCCACGCTAATTCACGCTTTCTTTTCTAGGCCACAGAGCTTAAAATCCCATTTATTCTGTCGTAGTTCTTGTCAATTTTAATGTGAACTCTGTAATAGTTGGATGACAGAATGAGGGTAGGCCATCGTATGTTGGTGATGTATGGACTGATGATGGTATAGTTCCCAATGTTGACATTTCACTGAACACGCGATGAGGTGGTCGAACTGGAGCTATTAGGGTTGCTGAAAAATGTACGTCCTGAATAGTAAACCAACTTTTTTATATAGGTATATCGATCGAAGAAGTTTAACTAAGTTGTTAAATTTCAGAAACTTTTTGAAAGGAGATTAGAATTAGTTATGATAGTAAATAGAATTTACTTACTATCCTTACAAACCTGGCGAACTCCGTTTCGCCACAAATAATTTTTTCCTGAATTTGTTTGCTACAAACCTCACGGAGCCCGAGACCTTTCCAACGAATGCAAAACCGTGGAAATCGGTTCGCTTCAGCAAGGAAAACCCGACTTATTATTAATTTATAGATGATGCATAATTATTACACTACATTGATATAATTTATTTTTGACTACCTCGTTGGCGTAATGGTTACCATGCCGGACTGCCAACCAGAGGGTCTTGGGTTCGATTCCCAGCATAGCCAACGTCTTTGTGATGAACTAAATTTGTTGGCTGTTGGTCTGGGTGTTAAATGTATCGTAATAAAGATGTTTATTTCTTGTTTCAGATATTTGGATTGAGAAGTGTCAACTGATTGAGAGGTTAGTTTAATACTAATACTTTAATTAATGATTATTTAGTTTGCAAGGTAGTGGAAGTAGAGGTCGACCTTAGGAGATGTGGATGAATTGTGTGAAAGAAGATATGAAAGAGAAAGGAGTGAATGTAGATACGACGGCTGACAGAAGAGTGTGGAAGCAAATCACGGGCTGTGCCGATCCCACATAGTGGGAAAAGGTGAAGGCAAAGAGACTTTAATGATTAGCATTATTTTAGTTTACGATAGATAATAATACTTCTTGCTGCCACATGGTCTTATTCCCTACTTATCACATGCCTATACCACGCTAGCCTTCTATTTGTTATGGTTCCGTATCTAAAAGTTACAAACGGGACCCTATTACATAGCCTCCGCTGTCTGTCTGTCTGTCTACCTCTCGCCAGGCTGTATCTCATAAAACGCGATAGAAACCTGAAATTTTCTCAAATTATGTATTTTCGTTGCCGCCATAACAGCAACACAAAATATAAGGAGTTTATTGTTCAATATTGAAAACGGATAACAAATACAGAAAATAGCGAATCAAGATAATTCAGATATGGGGGTATGTAGGGCTTGAGGGCCAGAGGGCCGTCACTACCGACTACAACCTCACGGTGTCCCATCTCACGACGGGGGCAGGGATGCAGGACCGCTTCGAAACAATACCGCTGCTCTCCCCGCCCATAAGGTAGATCATGCCTTTTTTTTTTCGTGAGGAAATGCTTTTACGCATCTCCCGCTACAGCCTTTTTTTTTTTTTTTTTTTTTTTACGTGAGGAAATGCATTTACGCATGCCCACCACACCCGGGGAGGTGGGTATGTCGGGCTCGATGCCAGAAGGGCATCACTACCGACTAAAACCTCACGATGGCCTCCTCACCGGAAAGGGCGGGGTGAGGTTCCGCTTCTCGCATTAACCCACCACCCCGCCCACCTCGGCTAGCCTGAGAGAGACTCCTCCTCAGGGGATGACTCCCCTTGCAGTGCACGTAGTGCACCGCAACCACCTCGGGGACCGTGAGTGCAATGAACGCCGGACAACCCCGGTCCGACGTCCTAGGTCCCCCGTGACGGGTCAGGTCTGTGGCCCCGTCACATGCCACTACGGCCGCAGAGAAGAGGGTAAGTGGTAGTCTCCGGTTACCACTCCCTTCTCCCTGCGGCCCCACCGCGTCCGCCATCAACGGTGGCGACCCCGTCGAGGCCGCGGCAGGTAGGAAGAGCGGCGCACCGTAATACCGACACTTCTCTCCTGCCGCGGCCCCACACCTTCAGCTACGGTGCCTCCCAAACCACACCGCAGCCCGCCTCAGTTGCGAAACCCCCCCGAAACGAGGTTCCGCAACCTACTGGTGCCACTCCATCTAGAACTTGCGTACAGGGATTACAAGTCTAGGGAGTGGCCCGCCTCAGGGACCCTCTTCGCTTCACCGTGGGTGACCAGGCCACGGTTACTGAGCCCCCCCGCCTCGACAATGCGGGGCCCCACGGGGGGGCTCCCGCTACAGCCTGGGGGAGGCGAGAGGGGTATGTCGGACTCGACAGCCAGAAGGGCCGTCACTACCGACTACAACCTCACGGTGTCCCATCTCACGACGGGGGCAGGGATGCAGGACCGCTTTGCACAATACCGCTGCTCTCTTCGCCCATAAGGTAGATCATGGCTAGTCTGGAATATCATGCTCTCAAGGAGGCTACCGGAACACAGTGTTAGGAGTTTGGCGGCAGATTTTGTAGCTTTAGGATGGTTGCTAGTTAGGGGAGCATTAGAAAATGCCCTAGCAGAATGCATGCCCATACACATGCGGCGTGTGTAGGTATATGTACGGTATGCCGGCGAGTCATGCGCACGCGACGCGCGGAGTCGTGTGTCGAGGAATGGCCGGGGAAAGCTGGAGCGCTGGACCGAGACACACGCTGCTGCGTCTCCGCCAGGGCTGCGACTTCTCACTCACTCATCTCTGTAGAAATAAACGCTCACAACTCCTCATGAGCTCTAAGGAAAAGAGCTTCCTTAGAGCACTCAAGCAACCCCTGACACAGAAATGGCGGTTGAGTGTAAAGAAAAAAAATACATTTATTTTAAAGACTAAAATAATGTGAACGGCTTACACACACACACACTCATACAAACACAAATCTTATATCTTTAAATGAGCCATTCTTGTAATATATATATATATAAAACTAGCTGACCCGGCAAACGTTGTTTTTCCTCACTTAGGGGTATGGAAAATAGATAGTGCAGCTTATATGACACGTTCGTAGATTTACCATAGCAGCGCCATCTATTGATTACTTACTCAACCCAGTCGAAAGGTATCGACATCTGTTAGAATCATTTGGAGTTAACATATTATAATCGTGACTGTCAAATAATAACAGACAATAATTAGCAATAAATTAAAATTGCGACTATAATTTGAGATTTAAACTATCCTATCTCTCAAGTTGGATCGAACTGCACATGGTGTGCGAATTTTATTATAATCGGATTATATATTATTAA
Source organism: Mellilla xanthometata (assembly GCA_035578125.1). Lineage (NCBI taxonomy): Eukaryota > Metazoa > Arthropoda > Insecta > Lepidoptera > Geometridae > Mellilla > Mellilla xanthometata. Next base: position 1,378,327 of record JAPUBQ010000015.1, on the reverse strand, counting down.
GTGGCTTAGGAGTCCATTGAGGACAAACATTGTGACACGAGATTTATATATATTAAGATGTCATAGTGCCTACCACAAGATTCTGATCGATAACCAAGTAGGTAAGTTAGTTTAATCACTAAATACGAGTATTTCAGTATGAGTATCGCCTGTTTATTTTATTCTTTGATTCAACCAACTAAACTAAAATTTAATGTCAACCCTGTCTACGGCTCGGTATAGTAGAAGCCAGTCGTGACAACGATCGAGATCACTCTTCTTCCAATTACCTTTGCTTCGAGACGACAATACTTTCAGTGACAGACCGAAATGACGGCGTCAGTTTTGACGATCATCTACGTTTCTATTTAAAGCGATAGCAGTACAGTTTAAAGAAAGAAAGAAGTTAATTTATTCTTGTGACAAGAAAAATACAAAGGTACACAAATAACAATATATAATAAATATTAATATTAATAATTAATATAATAAATATTAATAAATATTAGGGCTCATTTCACACACGGCTGGTTAACCCCATACTGAGCCATTTTAAGTTCGTGTTATGGTAGCTAACACAACTGATATACTACATATACATACATATATAATTTTTATAGATACATATTTAACACCCAGACTCACAACCAACAAACTTAGTTAAGCACAAAGATGTTGGCTGGGCCGGGAATCGATCCCGGAACCTTCCGGTTAGCAGTCCGGCATGGTAACCGTTGCGCCAACGAGGTCGTCAAAAAATCATTGCATTATACATTTCCTGTCACAAGGACAGGCGCTGGTTCGATTCCCGCCGCTGAAATCGAGCCTTCAATGACGGAAAACATCGTGAGGAAACCATGGCATGGTGGTAAAGCATTTTCTAGTGCATTTTTTTCCTTTTGCCTGGCTAGCTATCACTATAAAGTTGAAAACGGTGTTTTCCGCAGTTTTCTTGAGAGTCAAACATTCCAGACTAGGCATGCTTTTTCGTTAGCCAGAGTGTCGTTCTCGTGTGGTTATTGCACTGACATGAAATCATGTGACGTCATAGACAGTTTAATTCAAGAGAAGAGAAGAGAAGCCTGCTGACAGCTTAAACGTCAAAGTATATCCAGTAATTAAAACAAAACAGTAGTTGTTCTTCTTCCTATGAGATAGATAGATAGATTAAGGCGAGCTTAGTTTGACACTTTAGGCAAATAGCGCTCGATACGAACAAAGTCGCTACGCACACAAGCGCGCGCGGCGAACTCGCGATCTAAGACTGGGTGGTTGTCCCGGCGACCAGTCGTTCCGGCGCCACAGTGTAAAAAATAAGTTGACAGAGTGAGCAAACTTATTATTTTATATTTTTATCTTTTTACAGATTCATTCTAGACATTGTCAATGCAGTTACTAAGGTAACTAAGGCTAGCACAACGTTAGTTTTCTTTATTCATCATTTGTATAATTTCTCTAAAATTGTATGATACTGTAACAACTTGTGAAATATCAGGTACAAATGAAATCATATTTTGAAGTGAAAAATTCTTTAGCATCGTTGTGATTTGAAAGTCGATGAAACGAAAAAGAGACTGTATTGTGCGCGCATTCGTAGTACAAAGTTTTAGAAAAGGCATCACAACAACAACAATGGTGTTTTGTATACGTGAACGTATTATACGTTTATTTGTAGAGCTTTTTCATCGTATTTTTGAAGGTTTCACTTCTACCAGGTGTGAATAACACACATGATTTTTTTTTATCTTGTTGGATTACCTATTTATTTAATTATTTGTATAAACAATACCTTTTTATCTATCTACACTAATATTATAAAGAGGAAAACTTTGTTTGTTTGGTTGTTACGAATAGGCTCAAAAACTACTGGACCGATTTTATAAATTCTTTCACCATACAAAAGCTACATTATCCACAAGTAACATAGGTTATATTTTATTTTGGAAAAAAATAGGGTTCCGTAAGATATTTGGATTTTTCGGACACAAACTGAAAAAAATCAACCCAAGAAGTTACTTATATTGCGTACGCTGCCTAAACTACAAAAGATAGAACCATAAAATGTTGTAATGAATTGTAGATCTTATAAATAACTACAAAAAAGTGCGCGACACACTACCTATCTATGTCGAGTGAGGCACAGCAACCACATTTTTATTGAAAAATCATGATTTTTTTTTAATCCTGTATTCTTGGAGTCGGTGCCATATATGAAGAGCAAATAAATGTTTGTTAAATAAAACACTATAACATTATCTTTCTTTGCTGGCACTGATTTTGTCTAGAAACTAGAATAAAAATAATTATTAGGCAAAACAACGTTTGCCGGGTCAGCTAGTATTGCATAAAGGGGCGTTTTGATTTTATAAGATGATGACTTAAATTTCAAATTTCAATCACAATTATCATATTCAAAGTCACACAAACAACAAAGTTAAGTTATAAATCTTAAATTTAAAATAACAATTAGATTGTTTATGTCATGAAACCTCTAGTGCAGTGGAAAGGGTTGAATAAAACAATAGAGGAAAACTTTAGGAAAACCTTTACTTCTAACCTCCTTATCTTCCCTAAATTGCAAAAGTAAATTAAGTAGTTTTATTCTTACATTTTTGTTGTAAAAAGTAAAGACTTATCTATATATCACAACCGAATTTTGTTACCTATGTGCTGTTAAATTAATATGATGATTGATGTTTGACATCGATGTCAAACGGATATAAGCACTGCCACAAATGCCACAAAATATTATCATAATTTATATTTCCGAACTTGACGCTTTGACATCAAAAATAATTAAATCACGCACCAATTAGTTCGTGAGTATTGCCTCGAAATTCTAAGATTATTTAGTTAACTTTTACGTAAACAAATATTGGAAATTTCAATATGGTTTCACATACATATTCTGCGAACGAACGAAACGATTGCGCAAATTAAAGCGTCGCCTTGCCATCTAGTTAATTTTCACATAAACAAAAAACCCCGCAATTACAATATAATTTCGTATACATATTCTGCGAAAGAAACAATTGTGCGAGTTAAGGCGTAATCAGCGCCATCTAGTTAATTTTCACGTAAAGATCAATCTCCTTCCAGCAATGGGTCGAAAATCATCGCTTTCACTGACTTTTTCAACAGTAATTTCTGGCAATTCTGTTTCAACACTGAAACAGAAAATTACATCATATTTAAACACAAACAATCAGTAAGAGTTTAAATTTCGTTTATTTTAAATAGGAATATATAAATACTTTATATAAAGTAATAATACTCACTCGACGCTCGAAACAGATCCCATTTCGACGTTGGATAATGTGGCAAATGGTTAGGTCACAACGGTCTTCGTGATCGCTGCTGGTTGTAGGGTCCACTGCAACTAGTTCCCTAAAAATTACACTGTATTTAAACACATACAATCAGTAAGAGTTTAAATTTCGTTTATTTTAAATAGGAATATATAAAAATACTTTATATAATGTAATAATAATACTCACTCGACGCTCGAAACAGATCCAATTTCGACGTTGGATTTTTGTTTCCGCTTTGTCATTGCAGCACTGCAAAAAGCATATAATAAATCTTAGGTACATGTAAAATTAACTTAATTCATAAAATATTTTGCGAGCCACATCTACGTCTTTTAAATTTTGTGTGACGTCATATACGAGGGTGAATCAAAAAGTTCTTGGAATCAATATTAAAAAATGCAAAGATTTCAATAATAATATTTTATTTTTCTACATAATCTCCCTCCGATGCAATGCATTTAGAATAACGCGTTTCTAACTTCCTTATTCCTTGTGAAAAAAAATATTTTCTTGACTCTCAAAAAAGTCCTCTTCGGCAGCTATAACCGCGTCATTATCGTGAAATTTTGTTCCACGAATTTCCTCTTTTAATTTTGGAAATAAGTGAAAATCACTTGGGGCTAAGTCCGGAGAATATGGTGGGTGGTCAAGGAGATTGCAGACAGCACAGCGGATTGCGTTGAGCGCAACTTCCGATCGATGAGCAGGAGCGTTATCTTGAAGGAACAACACGCCCAACGACAGTTTTCCACGACGTTTTCTTTAATCGCTTCACGCACTTTCGGGATTAAATTTGCATAATAGGGTCCAGTAATCGTCTGGCCTTTTGGCATGTAATCAATAAAAAGGATTCCTTCACTATCCCAGAACACAGAGGCCATAACTTTGCCAGCGGTAGGAGCATCTCGAAATTTCTTAATGGATGGAGAGGATGGTCGTTTCCAAGACATGCTTTGTCTTTTAGTTTCAGGATCAAAATGGTGGACCCACGTTTCATCCATGGTGATAAGACGACGGCAAAAATTATCCAAATCACGCTGGAACATTTCGAGATTACGCTTGGAAATTTCCAAACGTCGCTTTTTGTTTTCGTCGGTTAACATTCGTGGCACCCATCTTGCAGACACTTTTTTGAACCCCAGTGAATCAATTAAAATGGATTGAACGCTGCCAAAAGATATATTTAGGATCTCAGCTATATGTTTTATAGTCATTCTTCTGTCTTCCAAAACCAGATTCTCAACTTTTTTGACATTTTCTTCTGTAACGGAGGTTGAAGGCCGCCCAGAACGCGGGTCATCTTTACAGCTTGATCTTCCTCTTTTAAATTCAGCCATGCAGTACGCAACCGTAGAATAGGGTACAGCATCACCCCCTAATGTCTGCTGAATGTCCAAAAAAATTTCCTTCGTAGACATTTTTTTCAAACTGAGATATTTTAACACCGCACGTAACTCACTTTTATCCATAATTTTAACTTTTTAGCAACTCGTTGCACAAAAAAATTTATTACATGCGAACGAACTGACAAAAACAAGTGACAGTCTGCATTAATATAGTGTGATAGACACTCTTTAATTTCAATATTGAACTTGATCCAAAAAGGTTTCATATATATGCACTTCTAAGAACTTTTTGATTCACCCTCGTATATCGTATAGCGTAAAGGCGGGGAGCGTAAAGACGCGTCTGTTGATAGGTACCTCGATTGCCAAATTATGATTACTACTTAGTTGAGGAGATATGGTGGCACAGATGAACATACACTTCGTACAAACGTAGATATGCTGTTAAAATCATAACCCTCCTTTTGTCTTAGTCGGTTAAAAAGATAGGTACAAGTATCCTAATAAAATATATTATAAATAAACCTGTGTTCAAAAAAGATAAACCTTGATACCTAATTCTGATTTCATTTTTTCATTCTGTTTATTTTTGACTGTGGCATGATTGTTTTCATACGAAGTGGTCTACAATCTACAACAAGGAAAAAGGTGGAAGGTACTTACCATTTTCCGATATGCCTTTGGAGTCATTTTCTTTTTATTTTTCTGCCCATATTTAGGATGAAAATCACCGCGACAAAAATTCGGAATTTCTGACAATTAGGAACAACGAGCGATATGTCCACTCTCTGAGACGCCTCGGCGGGTACTGGCCGGCGAGCGCGAGCGCGTCTATGGCGTGGATCGGTTTCATTTATTAGGGTTTTATTTTTTCCTGGTTAATTTTTGTATGGCAAGATATAAAGTATCTCTACAGAATCCTTGTTAATTTTGTGCTTTGTCTGTTGATATTTTTTTGACATCATTTTAGTGATAGGATCTCTCACCAATCCAAAAAAATATAAAGGATAATACCCAATTTATGGTAAATTAGAGCTTTTTTCAAAACAAAATTCTATCGAGCGAATTGTTACTAATCGTGTTTCTGTTTCTTGTGATCACTAGATATTATGTTAAATTTTGATATGAGACTAGTTTTATATTTTTTAGTTTATCAAGGAAGTAAATAAACGTCACTTAAAACAGCAAAAAGTTGAATAAGCCCGCCTTAACACTTTATAAAACACATACTAAAAATAATTACAGAAAACAAAAAAAAGGTATTTAAGAACTAGTGCCTTAATTGGCGACCTTATCGCTAAAAGCGATCTCTTCCAGGCAACCAATATGAGCTAAGTGGCCAAGCTCTGGTGTCGAGAATTTTGCAGATTAACAGCCGGGACTAGATCGCGAGCATAGCAGGTACTGACTAAGATTAATTGACTTGAAAAAAAAAACATTCTTGAAATGAAATTATAAATTTTTCTTAGCCTTAAGTAGTACCTATAATATGGTAAAATATCCCTTGTAGGCTACCATTATTCAATATCATTGGTGGCGATTCAGCGGCACACACGACTAAACTAAATTTAAAGAAGCCCCATCTCTTTTCATCTTAGGTAGCCAGAAAGAGACGGCACGTTCTGAACCACAGACAAAACAACTAAAATCACGTCAAATATGGAATGTGCAGGCAGTTTTAGAGATGATACAAGTGAGTGCGTTCTAAAGTCGCCTATATTTCCTACATTTGACGTGATTTTAGTTGTTTTGACTATGGTGCAGAACGTGCCGTCTCTTTCTGGCCATCTAAGATGAAAAGAGACGGGGCTTAAATTTAGTTTAGTCGTGTGTGCCGCTGAATCGCCACCATTTTGTTCCTCTCTCGTAGTGGGACAACAAACTATTTGGCAATATCCCTCATTTGCATAATGCCTTCAATCCGCCGTCGTCATTACAAAATGTATAAATGTCGTGCATTTAAAATGTCATCTGCTCCCATATCGCAAGCTGTGTCGTGAAGTGGTTGCTTTGGTCATGTTTTGTAATACATACAAATACATGGCTAGAGATGATGATACTAAAAATATGTACAGGGTTATATGATATTCTGCTTCCATAAGAGAAAAAAACGTATCTGTCTCAAACTAAAATAAAATATATTTGCTGTATTCCTACAGCTAGGCAATTGGACAACAGAAAGAAAGAAAGAAAGATTTTTTTTTGGCCTCATTTCACACACGGCTGGTTAGCCCCATACTGAACCATATTTAGTTCGTGTTATGGCAGCTAACACAACTGATATACTACATATACATACATATATATTTTATATACATACATATATTTAACACCCAGACCCACAGCCAACAAATTTAGTTCAGCACAAAGATGTTGGCCGTGCCGGGAATCGAACCCGGAACCTTCTGATTGGTAGTCCGGCATGGTAACCATTACGCCAACGAGGTCGTCAAAGCATATAGCACATAGCTAGAGATGATGATACTAAAAAACGTACAGGGTTATAAGATATTTTGCTGCCATAAGAGAAAAAAACGTATCTGTCTCAAACTAAAATAAAATATATTTGCTGTATTCCTACAGCTAGGCATTTGGACAACAGAAAGACAGAAAGAAAGAAAGAAACATTTATTTAGAGACACGAACAATAAAGAAAAACAATAGACAAGAAACATAAAATAAAACATTTACGTACCACAAAACAGGGCCAGCATACTAGAGCGTCGTGAATTATGGCCTATATCTCTCTTCTCGTGAGAGAAGGCCCCGAGTTCCAGCAGTGGGGACATTTTTAGGCTGCTTATGCGGGACTAACGTTTTTCCGATTATTTTTATTTTACAATTTTTTTTCTTGAATCATAATTATCTTTATTAATAAAAATATATTATCAATTCACATTCAAGTTAAAAAAAACATAACATAAAATAAAAATATAAGTACTTGAGATATATAATTTTTTTTTAATTCTATAAAAATATATTGTAATTTTTACAAACTCATCTATATCATTTTTAAAAGCACATATCACCAATAACTCTGTATAGGGCGGTACACACGATGCACCGTTTCAAAATGCTCATTATTCCGTCTGTACCGTGAAACGTGACAGACAGAACTGCGGATTTTATTTACATAATTGTCAATGGCGTTTTATATTGAGGAAATGTTTTAATTTAAGTACGGGTAATACTATGTTTAGAGTTGTTTTATGGTAATTTGTTAGGGCCATGAATTTTCATTTGGTAGTTAAAGTACTAGTGCCTGTAGCTACTGTACTAGGTAGTAGCGACTGTAGCTCGGCTAACTAAGGTGATCTGACGCGATCATTAACTAAGGTGATCTGACGCGATCATTAACTAAGGTGATCTGACGCGATCATTAACCAAGGTGATCTGACGCGATCATTAACTAAGGTGATCTGACGCGATCATTAACTAAGGTGGGTAAGGCGCTATTGTCCCGAGTTCAGCCGCACCATACTAATTTGAGCGAAGCGCCTACCGCCATCCGCCAACCCGCACTTGGCCAGCGTGGTGGATAATGGCCTATAACTCTCTCCTCGTGAGAGAAGGCCCCGAGTCCCAGCAGTGAGAACATATGTGGGCTGCTTATGCTATGCTATGCGTACCGCCAGGCAGTGGATATTTCACGAAAAAAATTAATGTAAAATCAACAATTAACAAATTTGAAATAATAAGCTCTAACAATTTTAGATAATATCACTATCAATAAAAAAAGGAAGATTTGTTTTAATTTCTTTATTAAATTCAAAACTACAAAATTTTTAAACTTACAACGACTATTTAACAAAAAATATAACTATTGAGAGAATTTCACGTAATCATGTTTTGAAGCTCTAAACAATTCACTGTACTATAAAATGACGCAGGGATTTATAGGATTTTTTAAAACATGCCGACTTTGTTAGCGTAATGGTTACCATGCCGGACTGACAATCAGAAGGTTTCGGGTTCGATTAAGAGCCAACATCTTTGTTATGAACTAAATTTGTTGGCTGTGGGTCTGATGTATCTATATAAAATATGTGTGTATGTATATGTAGTATATCAGTTGTGTTAGCTACAACACAAACAAGAAATGGTTCAGTATGGTGTTAACCAGCCGTGTGCGAAATATGTAAGAAAATGCCATTTTGCTCTCATAGCGCCTTAAGGCTAAAGCAACAATCGACACGGACAGTCCTCGTATGGGTGACCATGCACAAGACTGTCTTTTTAAAAGTGTCACTTCACTACAAGAGAGACTCTCACACACACACACACGGCTGGTTAACCCCATACTGAACCATTTCTAGTTCGTATTATGGTTGCTAACACAACTGATATACTACATATACATACATACATATTTTATAGAGATACCTATTTAACAAATTTTGTTCAGCACAAATATGATGGCCGTGCCGGGAATCGAACCTAGAACCTTCTGATTGGCTGTCCGGCATGGTAACCTTTACGCCATTGAGGTCGTCAACTACGGACTACGGAGATACTGTATGTTGAAATTATTCGATTGATCTGACCCGAGATCAATCGAATTTAAGCACAGTCTCAGCTGTCGGATTGCCAAGATACTTGTGCTGGTGGTAGCTTTTGGAACAACAAGTTAATCAGATACTATTCTATTACTTATTGCTATAGTGGCGCCTCCAAAGAAGTGATGATTGAGTTTGTCAAGCGTACAAATTGTGGTCGATCATGATTTTACGGTGCGTTGAATTGCCCAGCGTGTCTTTATTGTAACTTTTCCCAGAGTTTAGTTATAAAAATGCTGGTTCATTTGTGCTAAAGTCGATAGATTTTACTAGTATACATGTTTAACTTTATAGTTAAATTCAGTTTTTAATAATTAAAAGAAATAGATCACAACCAATTTGATGAAACAAATAATTTATCTTCTTATCTTATCTCTAGTTCGATCATGACTTTGACCGATTTTGATGAATTATGATTAAGAAAAGGTTGGCTTATCTTCTATAGTATAATACTATTCGTTCTGACTCATTCATTCTTTCATCTAGCAACGCAGAGCCCAAACGGCTGGTCCTAGGGGTGTGAAATTTGGGGGGTGTATTTGTTTTAGTATGTAGACGCGTACGTGGATTTTTGGAAATTCCACCCCTTAGGGGGTGATTGGGGGTAAAACAGCTTGTTAGTTATATAGGTACTATGCATAGAGTTTTTTTATTCTTTTATATTTATTGTTTTTATATGTTGTAAGTTCATACACAAACACTACATTTTGTTAATAAATGTCTTTAATTTGGCAGGATTTAAGATAGACGTTAGAAGAATTACCTATGTACTAACTTAATTCAACCCTAGTTGCGTCCCGCGATGTCACCAGCGTTAATCCGGGATAAAAAATAGCATATGTGTTAAAGGCAGGATCAAAGCAACCTACACACCAAATTTCATACAAATCAAATGAGCCGTTTAAGGGTGAATAAGTAACAAACATACACACAAACTTTCGCATTTATTATTAATTTTAATTTAAAATTAATTATAAAATTTCCATGTCACAATGTTAGTTACCGTACTCCTCCGAAACGGCTAGACCGATTTTTACCAAATTTTATATAATATGCGTATTCAGTATGTCTGAGAATCGGCTACTATCTATTTTTCATATCCCTAAAATAATGTATACGGCAAAACAACGTTTGCCTGGTCAGCTAGTATTAGTATAGGATGTAAGATGGTATAAGCTATGTTTTTCAGAATAATTTTTCTCAGAAGCTCCTTAAACTTCTCGAAAATTCTAGTCTCACAGACTTGAGAAGAAAGTGGAGCGAGCATCTAGCAAATGCACGTTCGTAATTTGAATCCTAATAAGGAAACGTCAAATTGTGAGCCGCTTGCGCAACTTGCTGGAGTACCGTAGTTACTGAACATTGAACTGCGTCTCACTACATACTTGCGGCTTTATGAATGAGATGACGAAGAAAATCACAAAGATACAAATACAAAAATAATTTATTGTTGTAGAAATGTATAAATAGAGCATATTGAAGACTCTGGTCTCGTACTAGTTATCAGACTGTGATACGAGACCAGAGTCCTCTTCCAGTTTACACAAACATACACACACACACAAAACCACACACACACACGCGCGCACACCCACAATATTTACTCGTAATATTTAAGTATTGTGGCTTTAGTCTATTTTAGTAAAATATTATGTAACTTGCTAATAATTTATTTTATATAGTCTTTTAGTATTTTAGCATAAGTTTAATGTTACCGTAGAATAAACTTGGGAGATGCCATTGGCATAACACAGGTTTTAAAACTACTTTGTGAGCCTTTGGATTCCTATTACTTTTATTACTATTATAACCTTTGCCCCAATAAACGTTTTTTGATTTTTTTATACTGCATAGCTATACAACAAAAACGTGTAGCAAGTAAAGCTATAAATTTTAAGACTATAAATTTACCATTTTTTTATATTAGGATACATTTCACACACGGCTGGTTAATCCCATACTGAAACATTTCTAGTTTGTGTTATGGTTGCTAACACAACTGATATACTACATAATAATATACATACCTACACACATATTTTATATACTCGTAGATACATATTTAACACCCAGACTCACAGCCAACAAATTTAGTTCAGCACAAAGATGTTGGCCATGCCGGGAATCGAACCCGGAACCTTCTGATTGGCTGTCGGGCATGGTAACTTTTACACCAATGAGGTCGTCAAAATAAAGATTAAATGCAATAAAAGATGAGCATGTCAATTCTTTGATAGCACAAATAAGCTAATTCCAGTAAATTTGCAAACTATAGCTATATTTTTAGGCATTTAGCCAGCAGGCCAATTGACACTGGCCAAATGTGCAGCATGCCTAGTCTGAACACATCGGTAAGCGCTTGGCGACAGATTTTTCAACTTGCTAGGAAAAAGTCAATAAAAACTAATGGACCAAAAAGGTTACACCCAAAGTCATCACTGGTATTAGTATATTAATATCGTACTGATAGTGGTATTGCATTTGTAACATGAGACTTAACGCCCACTTTTTGATGACTAACAAACTATAGAAGACTAATAAATTAACATTATTATTAGCATCTTCCAACGTCTAGTACTAATTAACCCCCGATAAAAAACCTATAGGGTGTTTTAAGTGTGGCTTGTCTGTATGTGTGTGTGTGTGTAGCATCTAGCTCCTGAACTGTTGAGCCGATTTCGTTTGAAAAATGTTGTAGTCGGGAATGTTCTTAGATAAGTTTTATAAAAATTGGACTAAGATGGCCGCCACTAAAATAGCGGATGAGATTTTTGTTTCTTTATTTTTTTATCTGTTTTAAAATGAGTACAAAATGCAAGGGGTTCATTTGTCATAATTTTTTTAGTAAATTTCACATTTCAAGTGGCTGCTTCCTCAAAATATCGTGTCGGGGGTTTTCTTAATTTATAAGGTTCCGTACCAAAAAGGTAAGATAAGTTCCTATTGCTAAGACTCCGCTGTCTGTCTGTCTGTCTTCAGGCTGTATCTTAGAAACCGTGATAGCTAGAAAGCTGTCATTTCCACAAGATGTGTATTTCTCGTGTCGTTATAACAACAAATACAAAAAAATATATGTTAAGGAGTGGAGTGACTATTTCGTATTTTTTGCTATAAATTAATAACATAAACATCTGTCTGCTTAAAATTAAACAAAAAACATTAAAATAAAATAAATATTTAATAAGGGTATCCCTTACATACCGTGTTCTTTTGCAATATTTATAATATGTTAATGATACGGAACCCTTTATGCGCGATCCAGACACGCACTTGGCCAATTTTTAAGATGATGGTACAGAACCACTTAGCCAATAATTATTTTACACTTGTGTAATTACAAATACAAATAATTGATAACACCAAAGTTACAAGTCAAATAATATAAGATGATATCATTACAAAAGTATACGATATGTATCCATGTCAATTTTCAATTCTAGACAATCATTAATATTATAAAACAAATTACATGTTGAGGTAACGTATATTAAGAGCTAGTAATTCCAGACTACGCACGATCCACTTTCGTTCAGAGTAGCTGACTGTATGTATACATGACTGTGTAATGTAAAAAAATAATTACAAAATATCACTTTGCTATTACACGCATATCTCTGTTTCGGTTTCTAACTCCACAGGTGTTGTTGTGTTATACAATAGTAATTACCGAAGGTTTAATTTTATTTTCACCGAGTTATAACATCCGAAATCATCCGGTAGTTATCTTGTAAGAATGGTGTTTTGATAGTTTTGGTTGCTCAACATGGGTTTAACTTTTTTTATGGTGAAATTAGTAATGTAATAGAATGTTATGTGAAAGAAAGTTTTTATGTCACTCAATGTTTGTCATTGTCAGGTTTATAATGACATTTAAAATTTAATTGACTTCAGAAAAAGGAGACGGTCACTTTTTTGACTGTATTGTTTATGTTTGATCAAGATTTTCGATTGGTTGAACCGATTTTAATGATTCTTATCTTTGATGAAAGCTAGTGCTTTCCATGTAGTCCTATTTCGATTTAATCCAGTTCTGACTATGGATTAAAAATTAAGGGTAACACATACAACAAATGTGTTTTTTTTTTTGTTGTTATTGCATGTTATTGCATAACCAATTACTAAAATTTCAATATTACTTAATGTAAATCTAATCTAAAATTAATTAATTTAAAAGTTTATCTAATCTAAAAAAAAACACTGCCAGTGGGAATTTTGTTTATAAATAAAACACAATTCTGCTTTACTTACAAAACACAGTGGAACCTATCGTGCGCAAATCCGACTCGCATTGGTTAATCATTATTTTAATTTTAATCTTGAATATGCCTCCATATAACATATTCCTAAAAAATAATATCATATTGCTAAAAATAAAATAAGCTCGGTCAAACTATATCGTCAAATACAAATCATTTATTGATAACACCAAAGTCACAAGTCAAATAATATAATATTATTACAAAAGTATATGATATGAAATCAAATGTCAATTTTCAATTCTAATTCTAGTAATATAATATTATTACAAAAGTATATGATATGAAATCAAATGTCAATTTTCAATTCTAATTCTAGTAATATAATATCATTACAATAGTAAAAAAATACTATTACTTATCTCAAGACAAGTTCAAAAATGCAAGCGTTTACTTTCGCCCAAATCTTTCTTTTTGAGTCTCAACGAAAGTGAAAATAATACTCCAATTTGAAAGAAACAGAGCGCAACAATTCGTCTCAAGACTGGTGTTGGTCTAATTGACCATGTGAGGCCAAGCGTTGGCTTAACCTTGGACCAACAGGCATAATACTAATACTGCAGTGCCGTGTACTAAACATAATATGACTAATATAACGGCATTTTAGTTAAGACAGGGCAGAATAGAAATGCTTTTGGCGTTTTAAACTTTTAAAATAATAAATTTAGACTTCTAAATTTAGTAGCTTCAGACAGTCAATTTCCCCGAAAAGCACTCTATACCCTATACCTATGTAGGTACAAGTCTGTCGCTTTTAAGTAGCATTTTCATCTGGGCGCTACCATGTGTCGGATAACACGTTAAATTGTAGGTCCAGGTTGAGTCTTTAAGCCAATTCAGAAACCTTCGGGCGGCTTGAAAGCTTAGCTCATACGAAGAAGAAGAAGAAGAAGCGTGTTTTTAAAATAACGTGCTTACCAACCTAGGTGAGTAAGCAGGTCCTATCTCAAAGAGGCCGTCACGATGCCGTCACACTCACAAACATGCACACGCTAACTGTATCCTTCACTATATTGTTCTACACTAGAACTGCGTTTTACAAACGTACACATTATACGGTATTTACCTATAGGTTTACGGGCCTTCTTATTCTTCTTCGTATAGCCACTTACCAAATTCTGGTGTCGAGAGTGATGATTGATAGCAAATATACCTTACTGGTCTTCTGGAACAAGTACTTTTTCAACGGAGTGCGCTACGTATTTACTCGTATTTTATATCGCGATAAATAAAAATAAAGCGTTTTCTCAGACAGGTAAGCTTTTTTAAAAAAATTACCGTGCGAGTCGGGCTTACCCATGAAGGGTTCCGTAGGTTCATTGTTGCGTGGGAGCCCCCCCCTTAAGTTTGAAATTTGTAAAATATTTTTAAAGTTAATACATAATTAAATATTCTGTGAATGTTTAGAGGGTCAAGCAAAAAAAAAAAACACTACTTAAAAATATTTTTCTTGTATAAGAGTGATGGCTTTATAGCTATCACGGTTTTGAGATACACTCTAGTGACAGACAGACAGACAGCAGCGGAGGCTTAGTAGCTTAATCCCGTTTTACCTTTTAGATACAGAACCCTGAAAAGTAAAAAAAAAAATGGTTGCCTGTAAAGTCGGTTTTACGGGCGAAGATTTTACGTGACAACGTCTGCCGCGTGCCGCAGACCGATCATAGCTGAGTGGGAGAGAGACGCAAGGCATTCGGCGGGCCTCTCTCTCGTTCGGTGACTCATCGTAACGTTACCGGGCGTTACACTTTTTCATAAGTGACTCCCAGCCGCAACCTAATTTAAGACGTTGTCACGTCAAAAACAATCTCAATTTAACAAAAGCTAATTCCGTTGTTTTTGCACAAAAAGTCCATAAGTACCACCCACTGCGTTTACGGTCGCAAACAGTGACAACTTGCGACAATTGTCGAATCAAAGCAGTCATTAGTCACGGTCGACAGAGGAAAACCTTAATTGCGAGGTTTTTTTCTTCGGCAAAACCTTGAAAATATGATTTCGGAAGTTTGCCTCATCTATAAGCGTTAGGCGTAAAAATGATCTAAGTTTCAACATTATTGTCTAAACGCTAAAATATTTAGGTCCATCATCATTATCCAGAGCCGGTTTTCTCTCACTGCTCGTATAGACCTCTCCTTTGATCCTGTGCTCCTTTGAGCGTGGTCCAAATTAATGGAGTCAAATCAAATCAATTTTGACGTGACAACGTCTTAAATTAGGTTGCGGCTGGGAGTCACTTATGAAAAAGTGTAACGCCCGGTAACGTTACGATGAGTCACCGAACGAGAGAGAGGCCCGCCGAATGCCTTGCGTCTCTCTCCCACTCAACTATGATCGGTCTGCCGCGCGCGCAGCACGCGGCAGACGTTGTCACGTAAAATCTTCGCCCGTAAAACCGACTTTACAGGCAACCATTTTTTTTATTTGTATTTTTTAAATTGAGTTACTGAAAATATCAAATTAACATTTTGAGCTTTACTTGTCTGATAGACAGCTGTACTACTCCTAAATTACAATGCACTCGTATGTACTTGACAAAAAAATAAACAATAATGATACAGATACACATGCGTAACAGTTGTTATGTCGTATTAAATGTAAATTTTAAGTTAGGCCTAAATGTACATAATCTATATCCAAAAATGGTTTTCGTTTTATAATTTTTCAAATAGATTCAATAAATTATATATTAACTTTACAAAAAATATGCATTAATCCGGATATTTGTTGCCATCTTCGCTGTTCGTTGGTATCTTGTTTTCCCCCTCGTCAACAAAAAAAAAATGTCATAGCATTTAAGTTTCCACCTACACATCTAAACTTATCCTAGTTTTAACCTCTTACTATGTATGAGCAAGAAGTACAGTCAAGTAGACAGCCATAAAGACGTAAGAAGCTTACCTCCGCGTGATTTCTAAAGCCTTGGACTCCTTACAACAGAAGCGCCGGCTTTATAAGGGCAACTACACTGTCACACCGTACGTTGATTAAATAATTGCGTACTATCGAGTGCACAAGTGCTATAAGCAAACATACATATTCATATTTTAAATGTGAAGGTACCTACATAGTTTTACGCATTACAGCAGGCTAGTCAGCATTACGTTGGCCTGAGATGGAGCATGTCTGATCTGGGACTTTCAAGGAGGCTACCGGAACACATTACAATGTACCCATCTAACGAATGTCCGCATCGCCCGTTTCTTAACCTCAATGATCGCGTCTGATCACTTTTATAGCCAATTGATATTATATAGAGTTTCTAGCTGACCCGGCAATTGGTCAGTTATCGAGTGGGATGAAAAATTATTAAATTACTATGGCCATAAAAAATAGGGGTTGGTGATAAAAATGTAAAAAAATTGGGTTGTATCTATTTACATATAATGCCACATTAAAAAAATAAAAACAAAAAATGTCGTCAAAAAATTATAAAAACAAATTTAAAGGTGAACAACCCTTATCACTTAGGGGTATGAAAAATAAATAGTAGTCGATTCTCAAACCTACTAAATACGCATATAAAATTTGGTAAAAATCGATTAGCCGTTTCGGAGGAGTACGGTAACTAACATTGTGACATGGAAATTTTATATATAATAAATATTAGACAGAAGAAGATAAATAAAACAATTTCAAAAATGTATGCCTTTTGTTGCCGACTGTACCTACATCACTAGGAGCATCACTAAGTCAGTAGTTATGATTCGGAGCGCGTCTTCACAACAAGATAGTAAGGACTGTTTGTGTGTGTGTGTGTGTGTGTGTGTGTGTGTGTGTGTGTGTGTGTGTGTGTGTGTGTGTGGGTGCTTTACATGTATGCTGCGTTTACTAGTTTATGACGAATTTAGACGCATATAAAGACATGGACATATTTATAACTCGTGTTAATAAAGAAAACCATAATATTTTTTATTTTTACAATAATTCATAATTTAATTAGTAATAAATAATTTTATAAATAATATACAATATATTTTTTATTTATACTCCTTACGGCTAGACATTTGTCACTATAGCCTTTAGGCACAGATTACTGAATAGATACCATGTGTATAATAACAGTACTAGCGATAATTTAGACATTTCTTCATAATTCGTCGCTTAACTAAGCGACATTGAGCCTGTTATTAAAACTATTTGGAGACAAAGACCTTTTTTCTACTGGTAACACTGAGAATAAGAACTAACAGTGTTGCCGCAATATCTCCCTTGACTATAATTACTGTGGCAAATTGTTTAATAGCTTTCAATTCTATTGGGTAATTGGTAGTCTTTAGCAATATCTGATCTGGTTCCTACTTAGGTTTTAGCTAGCTTACTTCAATTAAAGAGAGGGTTCTAATTAGAATTCAAGTTATTACACGCTTTATATTAGCTTCACTTGTATGTTTGTAACCGACTTCTTTGGGCGCGATTTTGACCCACTTTAAACGACTAGATTTCGTTGAAACTTTGTAAATTTATTGAGGACCGATGACAATACACTAATTTGATACAATTATTATTTTTTTTTGTATTTTTGTTTGTTTGTAACCGACTACTTTGGGCGCGATTTTGACCCACTTAAAACGGCCAGATAAGCGTGTTTTTTAGTTTTTTTAAACTACTTTTATTTTTAACCACGGATAATATTTATATTTTCATCAGGGCGCTACCGTGGTTCGGATGGCACGTTAAATTGTAGGTCGCGGCTGTTAGTCTTAGTACAACCAGTCGCTAAGTCAAGTCAGAGGCCTTCGGGCGGCTTGAAAACTCTCGACACCAGAGCTTGGCCACTTAGCTCATACGAAGAAAAAGTATTTATTATTATGTAAAAGTCTATATTTGAAAATGTCAAATAATATCACAATATTTACGTCACTAACCAGATCAAAAACCCGCACATACACAAAGACCAACCTGATCACAAAGATCCAAGTCTGCCGCGATGTACAGAATGGTGGCGATTCAGCGGCACACACGACTAAACTAAATTTAAAGAAGCCCCGTCTCTTTTCATCTTAGGTGGCCAGAAAGAGACGGCACGTTCCGCACTATAGTCAAACGAACTTAAATCACGTCAAATGTAGAAAATATAGGCGACTTTAGATCGCACTCACTTGTATGACCTCTAAAACTGCCTGCACATTCCATATTTGACGTGATTTTAGTTGTTTTGTCTGTGGTTCAGAACGTGCCGTCTCATTCTGGCCACCTAAGAAAAAAGAGACGCCCCTTCTTTAAATTTGGTTTAGTCGTGTGTGCCGCTGAATCGCCACCAATGTATCTTGTATGCAGGCGGCGTTCCCTCTCTGGATAGCCAAGGACTTATCACGGATAACATAAAACATAGAAAAAGCATCGCTTAAGGTTAACTGGTTCATTATAACGATAGATGGAAAATGAAAATACAAATGGAAAGAAGCTAGGAATACCTTTGCTCAACAATGGGACTAAACAAGCTTTTAATATTTAAAAACATATAAAATGTAAAATGATATAAATAATGGAAGTTCAAAAAAAACTAAAAAGCACGCTTATCTGGCCGTTTTAAGTTACAAACAAAATTACAAAAAAATGAAATAATTTTATCAAATTAGTGTATTGTCATCGGTCCTCAATAAATCTACAAAGTTTCAACGAAATCTGGCCGTTTAAAGTGGGTCAAAAACGCGCCCAAAGAAGTCGGTTACAAACATGCAAACATACAGGTGAAGCTAATATAAAGCGTGTAAAAAAATACATCAATCATAACACTGTATGCATCTCTAATATACAAGCTCCCATGCTTAGTTTAGAGATGTAAGCTCATTACTTGTAGCTTCTAATACAAAATAATTATGTAAAAAAAAGCATAAGAAACATTTTCGCTACGAATTGTAAAAATAGTAACTGTACAAATAAATAATTTGATTTGATTTGCCTGTGTTACGTTATTTTTAACTTGTATATCTCAGGAATTAAAGATCTGCCTATGTATAATTAAAGCTTTTATACGACATCCATTTTCTGACATTAGGACTAACCCGTTTAACAAATGAATGCTACGAAAATTTACCTTTAGCAAAATATAAATTGAAACTTTGACTTACAATTATTGTTTTAGAGAATACAGACCCTTTCTAGAAATTTGCATTTTACTGTGTTAAATGTGTATCGACTATCGATATTTCCAGGTATTTTACTAAAACAGAGATCGGTCACTTTCTCAAAAAATAACAAAATAATACTAAAATGATACCAAAGTTAACGCGTAATTTGTGATTGGAAAAATCAATGATTAAATGAATGTTATTTATTTTCCAATAGGTCACTAAAGTACCACATTTTGCTTATAATAGTACTCAAATTTAGATTGGAATCAGATAAGAAAGAATTTATATGATGCATTTTCACAAACTTTCTGACCCAAAAAGTTTCAATTTAACTTCCCAACAAAGAACTGTGGTTATATTAGCACCAATTCTACTGAATTTCGGCGGTAAAGACTCTGTCTGGTGTATGGTAATAGACCTATAATTACGTATGTAGGTCACAGAAACCATTCAGTAAGTCACTGCGGAAAGGTCAATGAAACACTTAGACTTTAGATGATGAACATAAAATAGGTATTATCTTAAGGATTGTTACTGATTCGCCTTCATTTAATTTAAGTTGCATTATGATATTTTAGAATATCTCCTTAATAATTAATTTGTTACAATTTTAGGTACTCTTCCCACTGGCACTGGTTTTTAGATTAGGTATACTTTTAATTTAACTAATTTTAGATTACATTAAGTAATATTGAATTAGTTATGTATTCAATAAAAGAAGTTTTATATAACCTGAAAAGTAACAATTCATACTAAGGAATATTAAAATTAGTTATATTTTTAACAAAAAAAAGTTATGTATAACCAATTTGGTACAATTAGTTAGTTCATAATTTTAGATAATGTATTCTGCTTATAGTTTTAATATCTTATATATAAAATTTCCATGTCACAATGTTAGTTACCGTATATAATTTTGATTATATAATAATTTGAAAATATATAACGTGTAATTTATGTTATAAATAAATAACTATAAATTATGAACTATGAACCGTACTCCTCCGAAACGGCTTGACCGATTTTTACCAAGTTTTATATGCGTACTAATAGGTCTGAGAATCGGCTACTATCTATTTTTCATACCCCTAAGTGAGGCATAACAACGTTTGCCGAGTCAGCTAGTATATTTGTAAGATATATACTACTTATAACTAACACTAATTAGGTTCCAATAATAGGCATGACATTGTGCGAACAGAGACTGCTATAGAGTTACCATGGAAATACGTAACACGTTATACAATCTAGTGAAGTATGGACAAAATTATAGCTGTGTTATACAAAAGTTAAAAATAAGCAGAAACAAATTATAACTCTGTTACTCTATAATAAAGAATGTGTAACAGAAAGAAGTAGCAGCCGGAAGTTTGACTGAATTATATTATTTGTTTACGATAAAAGAATGATTTTATTCTGATTGAAATTAGCTCGACGTGCATAGGAAAATTAATTTAATTTAAACTTTATTCATTATTATAATATAAGCGAATAAGAAGTAATCAATTTGGATTAGATTTAAATAAATAATTAGTATAATAAATAGTTTGGCGATCCAGCGAGGTAATATTTTTTTTTAAATGCCGCCAGCATATTATGTGCCACTTACCCGTGGACACAGTCTTAGGTATCATTTTTTATTTGTAATTTAGGCTTATCATTTATTATTGTACAGTTTCTTTTGTGCCATTTTGTAAATATAATAAAAAAAATAACTATAAAAATTAAACCGTAATTTTAGTCCAAAGCTCAAGTCTAAGCTTCTCTCATAAGTGGTAGTGGGCGGCAAGAATTAAATTTGACATAAATAATATGTCAATTTAAATAATTAGTAATTAGTCAAATGTTAATATGATAATTTCACCTTCAAAATGATATTATAAAATAAAAATAATATTAAAATAAAAAGTATGAGGAGTGTTTTTGAGCAAAGGAATTAACTTCAAATACTAGACAGTACGAAGTAAGATGTTTCATGTAACAAGTAGAAAATGTATTAATAAGAAAGACACTTTAAGGGTTTGTTTTTGTTTCCAGGTGAAGCCATGGGTGTGTCGAGATGAGAAGAATTTAGTTTCCCGACTCGAGCGACACAATGAAATAGCCATGGAGTCGCCCGTGAGAATCTGTTTAGGTATGTATCATATCTGTTTCATCAAGGGTACTCTATTATTTGTAATGATTTAAAATAATGATAAAAATTAAAATTAATAACGGACTGGAGACCAATGTCAGGCAGAAGAAGTGTCGGTCGACCACTCGCACGTTGGGTCGACGACATACGAAACATCGTGAGCAGGACAGGGATGAGGGTAGCACAGGACCGAGACGAATGGCGTACACGAAAGCGGGCCTATGCTCAGCAGTGGGCGATAGAGGGCTGAAAATGATGATGAATGATGATGATGATGATTTAAATTTGGACGACCTCGTTGGCGTAATGATCACCATGCCGGACTGCCCATCAGAGAAACCCGAGTTCGATTCGAGCGAAGATATATAGTTAAATATGTATGTATCTGGGTGATATAAAGTATATATGTATGTAGGTATATGTACTCGTAGTATATGACTTAGCAACCATAATACAAACTAGAAATGGTTTAGTATGGGGCTAACCAGCTGTGTTTGAAATGTGTACAATTTTTATTTAAATAATAAGTTAATGATCAAAGTGATAAAACACCCATAGCGCAAATATAATGTTGAATGAAATTAATTTACGCATTACGTTATTTGTTTTTGTGGGTATGTAATATAAAGCAATCTAATGCGAAATTTTTGTTGACGTTAAGAAAATAAAATTAAAAATTAATTAAATATTCTCGTGTACTGAATGTTCAGGATTCAAACATATGCTATTACAAAATACACAATTCTAAGACAATCTGTTTCTCATATTCCAGGTGCAGCATTAGTAGTGAACCTGCTACTATTATGCGGCACGCCGGTGGACGGTGGAACCATACCATTAGAGACTACAACGATAGCGCCCAACGACGAGCGAGGGCCTAGAGTCAACAGATTTAACAAAACATGGGTAGCAAGAAACAAAGCAAACACACCAGATGTCTCCCTCAATGAACTAAGCCCCAAAGACTCCACATCAGAAGAACATACAGAAAAAAATGCAAAATACAAAGACAGAGGAAGGGTCCGATTCGGGACCACCTTGCAATCAACCACAAACACTCCGCAGAGAAGATCTCGCTCTACCAGACCTACAAGTACCACATCTACTGAAGCTTCAACTCTAATAATAGTAACACCAACTCCGGAGGTCAAGAGACCCATACAAATTATTGATAGTATGAGGAACTATAAAAAAACTAAAATGCCTTCATCCACGTCGAGTACGACGCCCATCTCAGTGAAGAAAGAAACGCAAAGCATTGAAGAGTTTGAGAACAGAGATGATTCAGAAGATAGTGACTCTTTTGAACAATTTATTTCTAGCAAATTTCATGACAACAACTTCTTTACGATACCAAATTTTGATGATGGAGATGAATTTAAGCATGATTCTGATAACGACAGCTCTGATAATAAAGTAAAACAAGAGTTTAGTAGTCCGTCTTACAGCTTTTCCAATTATTTTCCTAAAGAATCCTACAGCTACAAGGAAGATTCCAGTCCATTTAAATCTAGTTTCTTTGACTTTGATGTTGAGTTAACGACGCCTAAAAACGACTACTTTGATAAAAAGTTCCAGCAGATCTCAACTAGCATAATTAAAAACTTAGATTCTATTAAAGCTAAGTCTCCGTCGCCTAAAATGACTAATGTAACTAAGATAGTAAAGGAAAACATAGGACTTGAAAGACTGAATAACGACACTCCCAGTAACAAATCATCAGTATTTTTGAAAAATACCAAAGAAATTCGATTATTAGATAATCAAGATGCGGGAAGCTCTAACAAAGAGTTGTCAGATGTTCAAGGTACCAGTATTTATTACGAAATGTCTGTGTTGTCCACGGAAACTTATGCGATAAACCATTCAAATGAAGATGATTGTGACAATGATACTAGCGCAGTTGAAGCTACACCCAGCACATCTCCTCTCGAGGAGCTTCGGTCAATAAAAGCCACAGCACCAACTTCAGAAGAAACGTCTAAACAAACTGATTCACAATCTTTGGAATCTTTATCGACCGTATCATCAAGTTTCTTCCCAATATCAAGTGTCCAACCTTATAGCTCTCTCAACGTTCTTCCTGTATCTACACAAAACTATGTTCCTACTACTGAGAGAACAACACGCATATTCTCGAGCAGTTTTACCAGAAACAGAAATTACTCAAAGCGTCTCAATCTAAGTGGGAATAAAGATTCTCCGAACAGCGTGACCATCAAAACAGAATCTCCAGTAAACACCGCTAGGACACCAGCTCGCAAATTCCACTACACAACACCTAAAAATAAACCAATCTGGCTATCGCCCAGACGAAACGTCACCAGAGTTCATCCAAAACCAACTAATCCTACAACAATATACTCCGAGTACTTTGACATAAAAGACAAGTTTAAGCCTTCCAATATAAGACAGCCAAGCAGAACTGTGTTGACGACTGTGCCGTCAGCGGAGATCGACCCAGTATTGCAGAGTGATATTAGTGGAATTAAAAAGGTGGTCCATTCGCAGTCAATCTCGGATAATACTATTCCTTCGTTAAGAAAACGAGGGTCGACAAGATTTACAACATCCACTGCGACGTCGTCAGCTGAGAACGAGACAGATCTGAGTGAGCTAGAGATGCCGTCGACTGCTTGGGCGCTGGCTAGTCTGATCAGTCCACCATCGCTGCCGAGCACTGTGGCCAACGCTACAGAGAATGAGCTGCAGAAAGTTGGGGAAGTTATAGGTGAGTTCAAAATACTTGCTCTTAGATATCGGAGCACATCCCTCTTTAAACAATATATTGTTTTTAAATAAGATTTGCAATAACGTTATTTTTAAAGCTTTAAGTTTAAACACCAAGAATAACTTTAAAAAATATTTTTGTTTACTAAAAATTTTCAAATATTATTAACACACATATTTTTGTGCAAATTTCAGACAAGAAAAAGACAACTGTGGGCTTCCCTACGACAACAACAGCCACTCCAATTAGTAACGACATCATCACTAAGAAAGTCACTGAAGTGGAACAAAACAAACTCCCTTGGCAACCTGCATACTCACCCACGTCACCCACTCTCGAAATCAATACTACCGCAGAAAACAAACAAGAAATACTTGCAGAGAGCAAAATATCAGAAAACAATGCTGAACCAGCTACCACCGAAGCCATCAAAGACAATTTCATCGAAACCAGATCAAAACCAAAAGACGTCAAACCCCTCTGGGTGCCTGCGACGGTTATGGAAGCAACAACGGTTAAATCTGTAAAAGAAAATAAAACAATTCAACCGGTTGATAGCACAAAGTCAACTGGTTTTGAATCGATTACGAAACTGCCCGCCGATGTCACCACGCCACAAGATGAAACCGTTGCTGGTTCTGAAGTGAATCAGACAATCGTAGAAAATAGATCTGAGACCACTACAGACAATTATGAAATTACTACTATAAGGTTCTCGTATGTGCCCACAGTTACAACACAGTTCACTGATGATGAGGCTTTAGAATTAGAGACCACTACACCTACATGGCACTCAGCTATGACTACACAAACCAAGGTAACGACTATTCAAGATGAACCTATTACCACTTACAGACCTAAATACATGACTACAACTGAAATCGAAGAGACAACCACAATGATTCCTGATACAACACCAGTGCTAGAAGTGTCCTCTCAAATTATTGCAAACGCTACTGAAAAACTTCCAGAAACCACTACTTCTATACAAACAACTACGGCAGAACTAACTCCACAACCGACTACTGAAATAGCTACAGAATCTCCTACATCAACTACTTCAGAAAGTCACACAACAACAAGCACATCTGCGACTACAACGACAACCACGACCACAAGTGCACCAACAACCACGCAAGAACCGACCACTCCTACACCAACTACAGAACTACCAGAAGACACGACAACTACAGTAGTCGAAGTTGTCACTGAAATAAATACAGAAAAAGCTACACTTATCATTCAATCAACTTCAACCGAACTATCAACAGAAACCACCGAAACCGACTGCACATCTGAAGAAAACAGCGACAGCAACGAAATAATACACGAGACCAAATCTACCGACACAGAAAGCATTGAAACTACTACTGTAGAGAAAAACCGAATCATCGAAACTACCTCACAGGCTTCTCAAACATCAACAAAAGAGGAAATCAACATTCCAACAACAAGTGAACCAACAACTAAAATGATGACAACAGTACCTATGGTTCACGTTGATACAGAAACAGCTAATGTAGTAGAATCGACAACCGTTGAAGTAACAACAGAAACTGGAGAAGAAACGAAGACAGAAAATGACGTGCCAGATGTGACGGTGTATGCTGAAGTGACCACGGAGGCATCTTCGCAAGTGCTGCCAGATGAAGCAGGCTCGGGGGCGGCGGTGGCTATCGCTGTTAGCACTATAGGCGTCATTGCATTGGTACTACTTATTGGATTGTTGGTGAGTAGCTAACTTAAGTAACTAATTTAGAATATAGTAGCTAATAAAGCGTTGAGAGCTTAGCTGCTTTGCTCAAACGATGAAAAAGAAGAATACGGTTCTAAAGATACACGATCGGAAGAAAAAGATAATTCAATAAATTTAAGCAGTACTAAGTTAGAAAACAGCTTTATCCTGTTATATAAAATAATAGTCTTATACTTAAATAACTATGCGACGCATGAATGGTTGTTAAGACCTATAAATCATTAATTAGATAATGGCTTCAATAAGATACAATAAAATCTTCTTATAAATATTCTTCAACGACTTGAATTTAAGTAAGAATTATAAAAGAAAGTTTCATGCAAATCTTCGCTTCAAATATTTTTTAGTAGGTCTTCTCTCTTCGTTTTTGATTTCTTCTGTCTTGCTCTTTTCTCTCAGAATATTCTTTCTTCGTCGAAGAATGTTCTAGCAATATATCCAAAGTAATGAGCATAATATCTATTTATAACTTACGATAAATTACGGTCACTACTTTGGTATACATTGCAGATTTACCGCCAGCGAGCTTATTCTCAGAACTGCTGCTGAAATATTTCAAAATTATGTATTTTAATAATTGGCTAAGTGCGTGCTATGCTCGTGCATGAAGGGTTCCGTAAACACGAATGTTGTATGAGAGCCCTTTTATAAATTAATTTTAAAAGTTAATACGTAATCATTTATTCTGTGAATGTTTAGATGGTCTTCCAAATGTTTATAAAGATCGAGTGAAACATTTCTTAAAAATTACGTATCTATGTTCTTTGGAACCTCCCTTATTTTTTAACCGACTTCATTTTATCAATTATTTATTTGAAAAAATAATAAACACCTACTTAAATATTCTATAAAAATTTTAAGTGTCTACCTGTTACCGTTGTTGATATATAGCAAAAAATATGAAAAAACACGTTTATTGTATGGGGACCCCCTTTTTTATTTGTAGTGTTGTTATAGAGGCACGGGAAATACATAATTTGTGAAAATGTCAGCTTTCTAGCTATCACGGTTTCTGAGATATTGCCTGGTGACAGACAGACAGAGGAGGCTTAGTAATAGGGTCCCGTTTTTACCTTTAATGTAAGCAAACCTAAAAACTTCAATTCCAATTATCTTTCAACTATATTTAGGTCCTGAACTCCAAACCTGTTGAACGTACCTATATCCAACGTGTTTTAAGTACGAGTAAGTGTTACCGTTTCTTCGTACAAATACACCATTAATTAGGTCAGTTTTAAAACCCCCTTTTTTGTTAAAGTTAACTCATAATACATTTTACAAAGTGGAGAAGTAGATAAACGTGATTTAGGACAACATTTTAAGTATAGGCTTGCAGAATCAATCTCTTCCTGAGTCTCTTTTTCCCGAGAAGTACAAATTGGGGGTCTTCAAATCTAGAGAAATAGGTTCCTTCTAGGCAAGCGTGTTACATCTTAGACCACAGTAAAGCTTAACATCAGGCAAGCTGCGGTCAAACGTAAGCCTATTTATTCATCATTAAAAAAAGTTGCCATTTTACAAAGTTCAAATGAAAAGAGTATTTATCATATTGTTTCTTACCTTCAAGAAACACCTGGAATGCTTCTGACTTTACCAATTTCTACACCTCGTCCTTGTGAACTCGATTTTCCTGAAAAATACCAATATATAGACTTTAATAGCAGTTCCATGACTTTTCATACCATCAAAAATGTCTGTATAATCATTTCTTATTCGCTAGCAAGAACTTGACCATTACGAATTAATATTCACGAACTTTTTGTAAAATTTTCAGTTAAAGCGTTATGGGAACTATTAGCTAATCTATCTTATAATCCTTCTTCTAACCTATAGATAGATTAGATAGATTAACACTTTATTAAAACACATACTAAAAATAATTACAGGAACAAAAAAAAGGTATTTAAAAACTAGTGCCTTAATTGGCGACCTTATCGCTAAAAGCGAACTCTTCCAGGCAACCTATAGCTTCTTTTTACCCTGGATTAACTTCTTTTGATCCCGTATGAACGCGGCGCAGCTAGTAAATAATATTTTCGAGTAGCATCGCGTCGCTCAGCATAATAATGGTTGCATTATTTTTTTCACTTAACTGAGATTATTACTATTGGTAGTGCCTACAGTTACCAGAGGCTTAAATATCAGACTTGGGGGGCAGTTATGTCCAGGTGTCGCATAGCCATTAGTCATATGACCGATATACGTTTCTCGGAGCGATAACTGCATCCGGTGTCGGATGGTAGCCACGAGGTAGGTTGTTATGGTGGGTGTTACGACACCTAGCGAGCCGCTCGCCTCATGTTGCAAGCTCAAGAATTTTTATGAGATGTTCATGGAAGGCGTCGGCTTAACGGTTGGGGTTATTTTGATTGAGGCAAAACTGTTTGCTAAAATTATAATGTTACTGTCTGACCCGGCAAACGTTGTTTTGCCTCACTTAGGGGTATGAAAAATAGATAGTGTAGCTTATATGACACGTTCGTAGATTTACCATAGCAGCGCCATCTATTGATTACTTACTCAACCCAGTCGAAAGGTATCGACATCTGTTAGAATCATTTGGAGTTAACAGATAATTGTGACTGTCAAATAATAACAGACAACAATTAGCAATAAATTAAAATTGCGACTATAATTTGAGATTTAAACTAACCTATCTCTCAAGTTGGATCGAACTGCACATGGTGTGCGAATTTTATTATAATCAGTTAAGTGGTTTAGGAGTCCATTGAGGGCAAACATTGTGACACGAGATTTATATATATTAAGATATGTATTGAGCGGAAAAAAAAACAAAAATATTGTAAAAGTAAAAAGGGTTTAAGGCGTTAGTAGTTTTAATCCCTGATGCAAAAACCACGGAGTGTTAAAAGATTAACATGTGTGTGTGTATGTGTGTGTTTGTCTGTGGCATTCTATCACCAGAATGGATAAACTGCTTTATATTTTGATTTTATATACACTAAATCTTTCATTAACTAATAATTTTTTCTTGTTCCAAAGGGGTGTTAGGCGATTTCGTTTTTAGCTATGTTTGATGAAAATTTATCTTAACTGACCACAAACATAAAACGATTCTTAAGCATTAAAGATAATAAAACTGAATAACCCATAATTTACGCAGGATTTTATACATATTATTATACTAGCTGAGCCGGCAAACGTTGTTTTGCCTTAAGTACAGTACAGGATGATCAGCCCGTATCACTTTGTATGGAAAATAGATAGTAGGCGATTCTCAGACCTACTGAATACGCAAATAAAATTTGGTAAAAATCAGTCAAGCCGTTTCGGAGGAGTACGGTAACTAACATTGTGACACGGAAATTTTAAAGAAGATATAATATGTTTTCTTGTATGTTGTGATAACACGAACTGCAATTTAACTAACGTATAGTTTGCAAATAAATGTATTTTTAAATGACTTCTTTTGCATGATGGTAGGGCATTTTAGTGCTCGCCTGGCTAGCAACCACACTCTAGTTGACTAATCTGTCGCCAACACCCAACAGTGTGTTCCGGAAGCCTCCTTGAGAGCAAGATATTCCTGACTAAGCATGCTCCACCTTAGGTCAGAATGTCACTGACTCGTGTGGTTACGCGTCATGTAGATCTCATGCCTAGCTGTAAAGTCTTCTTCTTCTTCTTTACCTTATCCCACTTCATGTGGGGTCGGTACAGTATGTTCGCTCCTTCCATACACCTCCGTCATTCATCATCTCTGTATTCACACCCCTCCTGGTCATATCGTCATTCACACAATCCATCCACACTTTCTTAGGCCGCCCCCTTCCTATCTGAAAGTGCCTAGCAGTAAAGTGTTCTGCCAGGAGACTGATGTCATGCCTTCAGTTCCGGTCTCCTGGCTCTGAGGCGCAAAGAGTGAACACCTTGGAGGTTTTAGTCGGTATGGGTCGCCACTCTGGCACCGAGTCCGACATACCCCGCCACCTCCCCCGAGGATTGGCGGGCATGGGTAACTGTATTTCCTCCAAGACAAAAAAAAAAAAAAACCAGTAAAGTGTTAGAACAAAAATGCGTCTTTTTTAAACTATTCATCACTAACCTGAATATTAAATACGGTGCGATGGTAACCGCTGCGATGATAGCCGCTGCGCCGGCGACCAATGTGTAGAAGACGACTCGTATGTCTTGGAGCGGAAACTGAAATACAAATATAATTATAATGACTGATTTACTGTTTATTATTTTAAATGGGTGGGGACCTAAAATTGTTAAGAAAAATCATAGTGTTAAAAAGATTTTGATAACAGGAACAGGGGGAAAAAATAAGCAGACTTATTTTTCTTTTATATTATTTAAAACATAATAAAATATCGGGCTTTGAAAAGCTTAAGTAACAACCTCCAACTAAATCATATAAAAATACAAAAAATAATTAATTAGCATCAAAGTCACCCCCTTCAGGAAATTGGTACAAAATCACGATTTCTCTAACAATAAAATATCAACGAATAAAGAAGAAAGAATAAAAAAAATTTCGCATCAAAAAATTATAATAAAATAGCTTACCCTGTATATAATCTCACCGAGATAAAAAAAACACGACCACTCCTACAATAAATAATTAATCGATTTAAAAAATCTATAAAACAAAACTAAAAATATTAAAATACATCGCGATTTTATTACTAATATTACTTCATAAGTTTGGACAAATAAACTAAAAAATAAATTTAAAACAATAGTGATTAAATAAGTTCACAAGTTCTTAAAATATATCGCGATTTTTTTACTAATATTACTTCGAATCTTTGGACAAATAAACTAAGAAATAAATTTAAAACAATCGTGTTTAAATAAGTTCACAAATTCTTAAAATATATCGCGATTTTTTTACTAATATTACTTCGAAACTTTGGACAAATAAACTAAATAATAAATTTAAAACAATAGTGATCAAATAAGTTCACAAGTTCTTAAAATATATCGCGATTTTTTTACTAATATTACTTCGAAACTTTGGACAAATAAACTAAAAATAAATTTAATACAATAGTGATTAAAGAAGTTCACAAGTTATTCTGCGCGCGCGCACTACTGCTTTCCGTTACGTCATTTCAAGTTGTGGCGAACTGACGCGACCGAGTAAGAAAGAACTTGGCGCTAATTTACAAGAGCTTGACGTCTAGGGCCGGCTAATAGGCAGGATGTAAAAAAGCTACGTAGATGAAAAAAAAAACACTTCGCTTGCAAGTCTTTTAGGGATCCGTTTGTCGAGATTCAAACGGACTGAGCATAAATATTCGGTTTAATTTATGTGAATGGTATATGTTAAGGTTTCATTACATCTTGTAATATGAGAGTTACTAATTTTTAAATTACTTAACAAAAAACAATCGATGCAACATTTGAAACTTAACACTATTTCTTAGTTTATGGTCATTAAATATTATTAGCTATTTTATTTTTGTTATTAAATTCCATTCCTTTTTAATTTACTGCATTTTGATACTTTGGTTATATTATATGTATGTTTTTTATTATTCTGTATGGTAAACTACGTTCTTATTTAGTTGTTTATAAATTCCTTTCCATCTAAAGGTTGCCAGAATGAGATAGTTTTAAGCGATAAGGCTGCCCATTACGGCACACTAATGATAAGTTACTTCTATTTTTTTGTGTCTTTTTTATTATTGTGTCCAATAAAGAATTTTCTATCTATCTATGTATACATACGTACGTACATAAGTGAAGTCGATTTTTTTCACATTTCTTTTCTTCCTGTGAATTACAAATTACAAATAATATGAAGTACAGTAATACCCCGGACTTACGCGATAGGTGGGACCGAGCGCTATCCGCGTAAGTTGAATTCGCGTAAGTCGGGGTACAATTTTGCATATACATACCTATAAAGTCATACAAAGTATGTTTAAATGGGACCGGAGACTATAATTTAGGAAATATAAAACAATAATTTAGGAAATAAATTTTAATTTAATTCTAGATAATATGACAAACTATATTTAAAAAAATGTATAAACACAATCTGAAGTGCGCGGCTGTCAAACAAAAAACGTTAAAATAGACGAGAAAATTAAATCGCGTAACTCCGAATTCGCGTAAGTCGAGGTAGCGTAAGTCGGGGTATTACTGTACTTAATTTACCAAATACATTGTTTTCTTCTATTTCTTTATGACACGAAAGGTTCGGATAAAATCAATTCTCTAGCCGGAACCCTTCTGTCAACCCTAAATGCCATAAGCAGTATTTATTATACAGGATTGATTAATAACCATTTTTTATAACCTCGGGTTAAGTAAGTTTAAACCGATAAACGTTACTTCTAAGTTTTATTTGTCGGTAACACCTGAGAAAATACAAATAATTGGCTAATTGCGAATTGGACTCACGTGCGAAAGGTCTCGTAGCTTTATCTTACAAAAATTGCAAAAAACACATTTGTTGCATTAAACCCTTTTATATTTTTATTTTGTATTACTAGTTTATTTCAAAATGTAACATGTTTATTTCTATATTTTTATTCTGTTAAAATTGTAAGCATTCATCATCCACTTTTGATACTATTTACCATTATTGATACTACTTACTTTTAGTTACGGAACCTCAAAAATAAAGTCTTGGTGCTTTTTGTAGTCTACCACGAAGTACGCTTTCAAAAAAACAAGAAGACTATGTTTATAAGTTTGAAAGTTTCAGGTTAGTTGCAAGTAGCCCTGTATGTATAGGTATGTACTCAAGGATGTTATAAGCTCATATTGTAAACAAATTTAAGCTAACCGATGACGGACCTTAAGCGTGCGTGTCCATTGTTTACCGGAATGAATAGAAGTCCACTTAAATTATTAAATTTATTTAGATATGTATTTATGTAATAATTTATGGAAATAGTGCGAACTGCGAAGGTTTGGAACTCTTTGCCAAACTCCCTGTTCCCTGAGAGCTACAATCTGGCGGTTTTCAAAGCAAGAGTGAACCGGTTTTTCCTGGGTAAGCGCGCTCCACCTTAGATCATAATGTCGCTTGCCATCAGGTGAATTGTGATCAAGCGCAAGCCCAAAATAATGTAAAAAAAATATAACTGAGTACATCTAAATCAAGATATAAGTATGTATTGATTAATTTACTTATATTTCATAATCTTGTTAATAATTTCTTTTAATGCTATATATCTTTTATGTCAAGAAAAATGCCAGAGTTATGTTACTTAGCTATCTATCACTCGCCTTCCTATTATTGTACTTTGAACTAGAAATTAGCAACCTGGACCAATTTTTGACTTGATAACCCGTCTCTAACCGTACCCGGTGCATGGCGCCCATGAAGTATTACCGCGTTTAGAATAGAATATTTTTATTCACATAATACATACAATACATTATCATCATATTATACATTTCACTATATAATTCGAATTAATAAAACAACAACAATAAAATAAAATAACATCAAGGAAAAATTGTTTAAAAATCAAAAATGTCAGCTGTAAAGGGGAAGCTATTTTTATAGGTTTGACCCTTGATAGGTTTGCGTTTGATTTATTATTTTTTTATTTCAATTCTTTGTACCAAGTGCGACCCAGAGCGGCGGTCACCAGTCTTGTCCTTAATCTTACGACCTACCCCATTCACCAGTTAAAGTTCTTCATTCTTTTTATCCAAGTGTTTATCTGTTTATATAGAAACCCGATTTGTCGTATGACAATGCGCCCGCGCCGCATCGTTCGGGCTTCAATAAATCAAGGTTTCAAGTGGCACCCTACAGCCTCAATGCCTTCTTCTTCAACGTAAACTCCATCGTTGCACTTCACAATGTGGATGCTATTTAGATCTTAACTTCGATATTTTGACTAAATTATTTGACACTTTTGACAGCTCTTTTTGAAGTGCGTTTACTTTCATTAATTGAAAGTAAACGCACGAAGAAGTTCAAATTCTAAATTCAAATTACTCTATTTTTTCGTATGGTGACTAAAATAGTCATTTTATATTTATATGGCTTTACTAGAATAAAGATCTTCTTTTTTATCTTGCTTCTTCTTCTTCGTATGACCTAAATGGCTAAGCTCTGTACCTATCTCAAGTTTTCTAACCGCCCGAAAGCTTCTGACTTGGCGTTACGACTGCTGTTACTAAGACTAACAGCCAGGACCTACAAAACGACCCACCATGGAAACATAACTTTTTATTGACAGTCTTTTTCATTGTGTATGGTCACCCATCCAAAGACGGTTCGCACCGACCGTTGCTTAACTTTTTTCTACGACTTTTGAAAGATTGCATCGAATAAATTAGCTTTTCCTTAGGTATTTTTTGCCACCCGTTATACTTTTCTGTAGAGAAGCAAATTTTATCAGGAACTCGTGTAAGGCGGGACAATCTACAAATAAAGAATGTATTAATATTTAGAGCAAACTTGAATGGACCGTTTGTCTTCAGGATCCGATGACATGGCATTAACATTCGAGTAACGACTTGGAATATGAAGGAACAGAGTAATAACTTTTATAATAAAGGCGTTAGTTTGTTTGTATGTTTGTAATACTTTCAAGTTCAAACGGCTTGTGGCGATGTGGTATCACTGCTACTCATCACAGCCCGCTACCAATCAGAGCGCTCGTTCTGAATCGCGCAAGCGGTATTTACAACGTGCGAACGACTGGCCTAGCTACAATGCTTGCAGCATCTGCTATACTTGACAGCACAGGTCATTATCAATGAGAGTAACGACAATTAACATTGGCTAAAATACGTTACTCTATTCACCCGACTCAGTTCAGCTTATGGAGCGAAGACGGTGTATCTCCAAGAGAATCCCTCCAGAAAGCCTCTAGCAAAGAGATATCCCTCCAGAAAGATGTTGTTCGATGGTCATCCATTGGACACCGAAAAATTCTACTCTGCCGAAGTTGGACAGCTGTCTCAAACAACATTTGTCTGGAGGGATATCGACTTTTAAAAAACAATAACGGGAAGCGAGGCGAAAAAGAGGGGGCTAGGGTCACTTCTAATAGCGTGAAATTGAGCGGTATTGAGTTAGTTCTCTGTGCTTAAATATTTAGCAGTAACGTACAATAATTATGTGTTATTCTATGCCACGTCCGTTGATAAGCGAGCACTGAGTAGTGAGAAGCCACGTCGGCACTTCGATAATCTAAACTGCATACATGAGTTTGTTAACGGTTAATTCATTATACATATATTATAACTAGCTGACCCGGCAAACGTTGTTTTGCCTCACTTAGGGGTACAGCGCCATCTATTGATTACTTACTCAACCCAGTCGAAAGGTATCGACATCTGTTAGAATCATTTGGAGTTAACAGATAATTGTGACTGTCAAATAATAACAGACAATAATTAGCCAATAGATTAAAATTGCGACTATAATTTGAGATTTAAACTATCCTATTTCTCAAGTTGGATCGAACTGCACATGGTGTGCTAATTTTATTATAATCGGTTAAGTGGTTTAGGAGTCCATTGAGGACAAACATTGTGACACGAGATTTATATAAATATTAAGATATATAACGAAGTAACCAAAACCACTGGTCTACAGTGGTTTAGTTGCCTTTGATATAATAATGATTTTGGGTTTATTTATGCACACAATTCATGAAACTATCAATGATTTTGTAAGATTTGCTCGGGTTTTTTTCCACAAATGACTGAAAAATTTAACAATAAATCGTTCAAAATTCAATTTGTAAAAACGAGCACATTTTGTACTTTTATGAATATATGCGTAGCCTGGGCGCTTAAAAACTTAACAATTTGCAATGTTATCCAGAGCAACGCAAAAAAAGGATTTTTGTGGAGCTTTGTTATTACTAGCTGCGCCTCGCTGTGTTACCTGTGGTAATCCGGGACTAAAAAGTTAATCCGGGATAAAAAGTAACCTATGTGTTAATCCAAAGTCTAATCTATCTTCACGTCAAATTTGATCAATATCAGTTCAGCCGTTTGAGCGTGAAGAAGTAACAAACGTACGAGTACATACATACTTTAGCATTTATAATATTAGTAGGATTATTTCGTCATATTTGAGAAGTCGTGCGGTTGAATAGTGATGACTGTTAAGTTTGTTGTAGCTCTGTTTATTGGGGGAATAGGGAAGTATAATTGGTTTATAATTTGACCGACAAAAGCGTTCAACTCAACTCAGTTCAACTGGCCAACTTTTCTCTTTAATGTCTTTGATTTGATGATGCTTAGAATTAAATTGTTCAAGTTATTGTTGGGATATGAGATTTACTACCGGTTCACTCTTGCCTTGAAAATCGCCAGATTATAGTCATTGAGGAACAGGGAATTCGGCAAGGAATTCCAAAGTTAACGGTGGACGCAAAACACTTGTGTGTTTTGCCTCCACCTTTATTTTTGTGCTTTATTGGCGTGAAACCGCAGTGCGTGCCTTAGGTAACTTAACTGTCTGGGCAGGGAGAGCAGCGGCAATGCGCTGTGCGGTCCTGCATCTCTGCCCCCGTCGTGAGATGGGACACCGTGAGGTTTTAGTCGGTAGTGACGGCCCTTCTGGCCGTCGAGTCCGACATACCCCGCTCGCTTCCCCCAGGCTTGTAGCGGGAGATGCGTAAATGCATTTTCTCAGGAAAAAAAAGGTAACTTATCTGTAAACCGATGCCGCCTTGGCGTTTCCCTGCTTGTCCGATAGTGGAAGGGGCGGGGGGAATTACTTCATATTATAATTCATTCGCACACTCGCCGAATAGTATTATATTTATTATATTTTCTTTTTCCCCATTAGCTGGTAGTCCGGCGGCGCGGTCGTCGCGGTATCTACGCTCAGCGCTGTACGCCGGTGTCGCTGGACGCTTACAGCTTGGACAGCGTCAGCGTCGGCCACCGCAAGGGGAACCACCGCCTGCGGGCCAGCAAGCGGAGCTACGGCAACCCGGCATATGATGACGAGGTAACCATCGTTATAATTATGTATCTGTCGATATGTTTATTTTTTGTTTTTACACGCTTTTTATTAGCTACACCTGTTATGTTTGTTTGTAACCGACTTCTTTGGACGCGATATTGACCCACTTTAAACGACCAGATTTCGTTCAAACTTTGTAGATTTATTGAGGACCGATTGTCATCGGTCCTCAATCCCGGAACCCGGAACCATCTGATTGGCAGTCCGGCATTGTAACCATTACGCCAACGAGGTCGTCAAAGTCGAATGTATCTATATAAAATATGCATGTATGTATATGTAGTATATCAATTGTGTTGGCAACCACAATACGAACTAGAAATGGTTCAGTATGGAGCTAACCAGCCGTGTGTAAAACGTGTCTTCATATTTAAAAAAAAAATGTTTGTGTTTCGTCATTTAAGCAGACTTCTAATTTAACTTCCAGGTGACTTCCCACCCGATGCAGTTCCCAGCCCTGGCCAGCTTCGCTCTGGATGTGGACTCGATGACGGCAGAGTTCGCGGAGATCCCCTCGGTGTCGGTCAGACCGGAGGAGGTTCCTCCAGGGTGTGAGGATAAGAACAGATACTCCAACGTCCTGCCGCTTCCCGAGACCAGGGTACCGCTTAGGAGGATTGGGAACGATCCTACTACGGAGTATATTAATGCTAATTATGTTACGGTATGTTGTATTTATATTATTTCAGCAAAAATGGCTCTGTGTGAGAAAGTTTCCTTTTAATCAGACGGCCTCTGGTTCGATCCCGGCCCTACACTAATGACTGGTTTTTGTGTGGATTTGCACTCGCTTTACGGTGAAGGAAAACGTCATGAGGAAACCGACATGTTGGAGGAATACAATATCCGAAGACTTGTTTCAATCGAACAAAATCGAATTCGATCTAAAGAGCTTAATATACGCTTGTAGCTCAGCTAACTAAGGTGGTCTGACTTGGTCACCGAGGCTAAACAACGGTCGATGCGGCCACTGTTTAGATTTTTCGTTTAGACGGGTTTTCAAAGTGGCATTTTCATCTGGGCTACCGTAGTTAGCATGTCACGTTCAATTGTAGGTTCCGGCTGTTAGTCTTAGTACAAGCAGTCGTTAAGCCAAGTCAGAGGCCTTCGGGCGGATTGAAAACTCTCGACGCCAGAGCTTGGCCACGTAGCTCTTACGAAGAAGAAGATTTAACCCCTGACGTAATTGCAAAGGGGTATATCCTGTACCAAATTACATTGGCACTAGTTTTTTAGATTAGATATAGTTTTACATTAATACAATACAAGAATCCGTTGTTGTACACCAAAAACAAACTTAAAACAATAAGTGAAAAAAAAAAACACAGTTCCAGCAATTTTGTTGCACAATAGACGGCCTTATCACTTGTAGGAATTTATTTAGTAATTCTTATTTATATAGTTATACATTTATTATGTTTTAGTGTTTTAAATAAAATAAAAATCAGGTTTAATTATAATTGTCTATGCCTATATCTGTCCAATCCTTCCTATTTATTCCTTCCTATTCTACCCGATCTAATCCTAGTCCATGTTACAGGGTCCGGGCAACATCCGGAACTACTACATCCTGTCCCAGGCTCCGCTCTCCAACACGGTGGTGGACTTCTGGCGCATGGTGTGGGAACAGAACTCCCGCCTTATCGTCATGCTTACCGAGTACATGGAGAATGGTGTGGTCGGTCTACTTCTTCATCATCATCAACTACATTTATATACTAGCAGTTCTCCGAACAAAACCCTGCCGTTTACTATACCGGACTGCCAACCAGAGGGTTTTCGGGTTCAATTCCCCTTCTAATTCATCTGTGCGATGAATAGAATATAATATATCTTTATTATACAATCACAAATTAAAATTAAAATAAAAAACTTAAAAGTAGAGTACAATGGCGGCCTTATCACTTATAGTGATTTCTACCAGGCAACCGGTTACGACCTCGTTGTCGTAATGGTTACCATGCAGGACTGCCAACCAGAGGGCCCTGGCTTTGATTTCCGGCACAGCCAACAACTTTGTGATGACCTAAATTTGTCGGCTGTCGGTCGGGTGTTAATTTTATTTTTTGAAAGAACCTTTTCACTCTCGCCTTGAAAACAGTTAAGTTGTATGTAGTTCAGTGGGAACAGGGATTCCGGCAAGAAGTTCCACAGTTTGACCGTCCGTACTATAAATATGGAAGCGATAAAAAGTATATACGAGTATGTATGTACTCGTATATGTAGTATATCAGTTGTGTTAGCAACCATAATACAAACTAGAAATGGTACTACATATACGAGTACATACATACACATTTAAAACCCAGACCGAGAGCCACCAACATGCTATGCCGGGTTTCGACCCCGGAACATTCTGATTGATAGTAACCATTACTCCAACGAGGTCGCCCGTAAATAATTTTTTAATTAACTGATTCATCAAATCTTGTGTTATTTTATCAAATGCTTTCTTTCTTTAATATATTTTTTCTCTAACATAATTTCCTAATTGATATGTTCCAGGAAAAATGTTTCGAATACCTCCCTCCATCTGAGATCTCAGACAACAAGCGCACTTTCGGCGAGTACCAGATCATCCTGAAGAAGCGAGAGCAGCGCGAC
Source organism: Mellilla xanthometata (assembly GCA_035578125.1). NCBI lineage: Eukaryota > Metazoa > Arthropoda > Insecta > Lepidoptera > Geometridae > Mellilla > Mellilla xanthometata. The sequence goes on along the minus strand of JAPUBQ010000015.1, from coordinate 1,338,644 downwards.
AAGTACGCTATCTCGAACGTGCAGGTCATTAACCTCACCACCAGGACCTGGCGAGAGGTCACTCACCTCTGGTACTTCTGGCCAGCTAAGGGCGTGCCAGAGGACTACGACTCGGTCATCGATTTCCTGTTCGAAATGAGGAGTTACATGAAGACTTCGCAGACTGCCAAGGAATATGATGAAGAAGGTAAGTCATCATCATCAGCAACCGTGCAAAATTTCTGCATTAACTTTGACGATCTTATTGGCCTATTAGTTCCCATGCTGGATTTTCAATCTGTGGGTCCTGGTTTCTATTCCCGGTGCACCCAAGACCTTTTTGATGAACGGGGAACTAGAATATACACGGCTATTATCGGCTAAGTTACTATTCCTAGTTCGCTGGGGATGAACTAAAAGTTGGCTGTCGGTCTGGGCGTAAAATATGTATCTATAAAAAGCATTTATGTAAGCATATCAGTTGTGTATATATCACCCAGACCAACAGCCAACAAATTTAGTACATCATAGATATGTAAGCCGTACCGGGAATCGAAACCGGGATCCTCTGGTTGAAAGTACAGACTTTTGTCTTCTTTGTCTCCCCTGTTCCCACTTTCTGTAGCCAACAGCCATCAATAAGCGCTTTTCCAACATTCCAGGTGTAGAAGTGATCTACGGCGACCAGAACCGTTCCTCCTTCAATAACCTGTCCAAGTTCCGTGAGGAGACTCCCTCCGGGAACGGGGTGAACGTGTACTCCCCCGCGAGGGCTGAGGAGCTGGCACGCCGAGGGGGAGGGAACAACGGGACGCTTAGTCGGATGAAGGCTGCCTCAGAAGTCGAAGGTGAGTGGCTTTGGAACTATTACGTCAGCGTTCCAGGCTAGTCACAATGGAGTAATGAGTCATGAATACTGCTTGGAAGGATAATTATCTTTGAGGTCACCAGCGTTGAAGGACGCATTGCTGGACTTCGAGATGTACTATGAATATAGATTAAACCTTGGATTAACACATATGTCTTAACTTTTTCGTCCTGGATTATCGCGGGTAAACCACGGGGTGAGGCTAGTAATAAGTATGAAGTTAATTTTAACTTCTGGAGCGTCAAAAACTTGGTCAAGTGCGCCCTATTTCGTAGAAGAAGAAGTACGTGCTCTGTTTTTCATATAACTTATAGATTTGCGTTTGACCACAGCTTGCCTGGCGATAAACAATACTATGGTCTACGATGTTACACGCTTACTTAGAAAATACCTATTAACTCTAGATTTGAAGACCCCCAGATGGTATTTCTCAGGAAACAGAGACTCAGGAAGAGAATTCCAAACTTTTGTAGTCCTCACAAGAAAGGCCGACGTGAATCGGCTTGTGCGATATTTACTCGTAGGAACTTTGACTGTATACCTATGTCCCTTCCGGATTAGCAAGGGATCTCAACAAAACTCGACGCTATACTCGGATGCCTCCTGTTTTAAAAGATGTACCACAACATCTGACGCAATGACAGTGGAACGGGTATGCCAGCGACCCAACACCGTGCTCCGCTACTTTAAGGAGCTTGGATGGCTTGGGTTGAGGCTGGTAGGGGGAAATGCACAATACGCCTCCTGCGGGTTGTCAGTGCAGGTCTGATTGCCTCCATTATAGAATTAGAATATGTCTCTTCGGTTTTGTGGCACGCAAATAATTTTTATTGTTTTTATGTATTATTTTTCTTTGTGTCACAAAATAAATGTTTCTTTCTTTTTTTACTGAGTTTCTGCTCGTTCTGTAATGGAACGGAGACGGTGGTATAATATTGCTCCGCTATTTTAAGGAACTTGGATGGCTTGTGTAGGCTGGTAAAGGGGGAAATGCACAATACGCCTTCTGCGGGGTGTCAGTGCAGGTCTGATTGCCCCCATCATACAATAAGAATATGTCTCTTCAGTTTTGTGGAGCGTAAATATTTTTTATTGTTTTTCTTTGTGTCACAAAAAATATGTTTCTTTCTTTCTTTCTTACGTTTACGTTTCGACGTTGGTATAATATTATGCGACTCCGTGTGCAGGTATCCGGCCGTGCGTGGTGACGTGCGCGTCGGGTGCGGGCCGCTCCGCCGCGGTGTGCGCGCTGGACATCTGCGCGCGCGCACTGCACGCGGGCGCGGCGGACGTGCCGCGCGCCGTGCGGCTGCTGCGCACGCAGCGCCCTCACTCGCTCTCTAACCGACACCACTATATGTTTGTTTATAAGGTACGAATTGGCTTGATTCTTTTTTTCAACCTGCCGCTGCTGTCTTGCACTTGCAGTTGTTGTATCAACAAGTTGCCACATACTATTATTAATCTGCCATTTATTGAGTTCAAAAGATGTACTAAACAGTTTTTTAAAGCAAACGCATTTTATTCGATAAATGAATTTATGAGATTGCCTCTTGCAGAGTCTTCATTTGTGTATAGAAATCAATCATGTGTATAGTATTTATTTAGAATTAGTTGAAGTAGTTTTTAAGGATAATTTATATGTATATTTTGACGTGCCTATTATTACGAAATGTGATAAGGTTAATAAATATCTATGATTTCTATGGGGAACTCGCCAAGCGGCTGGTAGAGGTTTCAGGTGTCTAGATGTCTAAGTGGTGGCAATTCTGGCGTACACACGACTAAACTAAATTTAGAGTAGCCCTGTCACTTTTCATCATTAGTGAACAGAAAGAGACAGTACGATCTGAACCTCACACAAAACAACTAAAATTACGTCAAATATGAAAAATGTAAGCGATTTTAGAACGCACCCAATTGTATCAGCTCTAAATTTGGCGTGATTTTAGTTGTTTTGTCCATTGTTATCGTACCATCTCTTGTTAGTCATTTATGACGAAAAGAGACAGAGCTACTTTAAATTTAGTTTAGTCGTACGTACGCCAGAATCGCCACCAATGTCTTTTTAGATTTAGTTTTAGATAAAGTCTTTAATTTAGTTTATTTCAGAAAAAATATGTTTTTGAACAGTTTCGCACTTTTAAACAAATCTTGCTTTTACGAGTATCTGTAGATAATGATATTATATAGAATCGATAGTCGGTAAAAGATATTATTACCTGAAATAAAGATTATTATTATTGTATTTTTCAGGTGCTGAGCGAATACGGAAATAAAATGATGGGAAACGGAGATACTATTTAATTGAGTAGTACATAATATACATAGCTCGTATATAACTTACTATATACCATGACAATTTATACTCTACTTGTACATTTGATACTATTAGATGATCTATTTAGAGTTTACATTTTATATAATAATTATACAAGGTGTTTCTTAAAGGTGTGTTAATATGAAATATGTCAAAAAATCTTTATTTCCAGGCACAGGGTCCATAGAATACAATTTTATACAACTGTTCAGGAAAGGTAAAATTTTAAAAATAAAATACAAAAGAGTCATGATACATATTATTAATGGAGTTATTATACCAAAATAAAAATCAGTTTTAATAATTTTTATTGATATAATTAGTATATTTTTTATACAAAAACTACTATTTTTTTTCATTTGATATAATGACAGCCCTAACGCGTTATCACTGACCGCTTATCAAATCGCACGCAGTTATTCATGCGTATACGCCCTTTCAGGCCCTTTCAGCCAAAGTCATTGTACAGTGATAAGCTGTAGGGATGACATTCTTGAAGTTTTCGTTAAACTACAACTTACGGTTACTTGAAATCTATGATACTTAGAATTGTTAAGCCTTGTGAACTGAATTTTAAATATATTTTTTAATCTAGATATGTGCTTACTGTTATCACACCTTTCAGAAGCACCTTGTCTAACTAGAATTTACTCTAGATTAAGACTAATAATATACCTATTTCGGAATATTTATACCAAAGTGTACCTAAGTTACTAGATCTCTAGGCATAATATAGCTCAAATTATTATCAATTTGGTTCTATTGTTATTAATAGATTAAAATTATTATTTATAACGATATCCAACAAATATCAACATTCCTGTTACGTGGCCAATTTTTTTCGCTAACATACTTTATTTTAGTAGTGTTTGTTACGTCACCGCCTTCAACCAATCACAGCGCTCGTTCTCAATCGCGCAAATTGTTTGATATTGGCGATTAATTATATTGTTCGTCGCCCTTTCCATATATAACTTTGAAATAATCTGTTTGACGATTGTGGTAGCTATTTCTGTAGGAAAGGTTTGTTTGAGATGGTCACAATATTGTAATAATAACAAGATTTATAGATTAATTTTTAGAAACTTCATTTCACTAGTCTAATTTATTGCTACTTTTGTTACGTTGGAGGTTTTCTTTATGTAAATTAAAGTCGGTATACAATTTATAGATATAATTCTTTATACCTAGAAGAATTAGGCATAATTTTTTTAGTTCTAATTTCTTTAATCCTAGAAGAATTAATATTGTTGGCCTTAAGTTATCTGTTGTATGCTGTGCTTTTATGACCTATAGAAAATTAGTTTTAGGATTATTTTTCGTGCAATCTACATTTATTACAAAATTTTGCTTGCTCTAAAAAGATGACCTAGTGAATATATATTTTAGAAAATCTTACGATTCTAATAAGTTTTTTATTAAGTATCATCAATATATAGTAAATGATTATTCTTCATAAGTACATATTTGTTGATTTCATAAATAGCTAAAAAAAATAAGGGCAAGTTTTTTGTTATATTATTTTTTAGAGGATAATATTTTTGTTATAAAGCATTTAATTTTAATAGTTTACGTTTAAGAATCATTTGCACTGTTTTATCCCACACAATGTTTATTTTAAGTTAGCCTTATTTAAGTTATTTTAGGTGACCAAATATATATATTTTAATGCAAAAAAGTTATGTATCACTACTTATATTCTGTTCAATGTTTGAAGTTAGAGCTGTATTTAACTTGAATAAAACAATTATATAAAAATATGAATGCTATTTATTAATTATTAAGTAGGTGAAAACAAATCTTTGTTATGCAATTATGCATTTTAGACAAAATAATTATTTACATTACATTCAATCTCATAAAATAAATAAATTTATTGACATTTTGCACACCGCATATGCGGTAGCCTACAAGGGATATTTCTTAATATTTTCCATGTTTAAATAATATATCTACGCAAATAAAATTATATCCATTTCATTTCATAGTTTTCCCTCTTTATAATTTGTTTTTATAGTTCTATTTTTCACGTCGACTGCTTATCATATCGCTGCTAGAAAGTTGAATTAGTTTTTTCTTCAAAGTTTTCATCATTTCGTCATCTGCTTTGGCATACATTTTCTTATTCTTCTTCTTTTCTCCTTCTACGCGTTGCAGTGATTCATCATCACGGTCTTCGTCATCATTGTCATCATCTATAGTCTTATCATGGAATCCAGTAGATTTGTTTTCAATGTCTTCTATTTCTTCGCTCTCTTTGGTCTTCTTCTGTACTGATTTTATCTCTATCAAGTTAGGTGGTTTAAATGCCTCTTTTACTTTCTTGTGTACGTTTGAAACTGAATCCTTCACAATTTGTTCGGTAAAAGCTGAACTGTCTGTTTGATTTTCTTCGTTTAATTCATCGTACGTGACATTGTGAACAATATCTTCTATGTTTTCGTCACTTTCGTTGGCAGAAGAGGAATTGCTGTCAATTTCTTCAGCTATTTCTTCTTCGAGATTCTCTTCATTAAGGTAACTATCTATTTCATGCAAAACGTGTTTGTCATGGAAAACAATTTTCTTTTTGTCATTGTCGTGATGGTAGTAAATGTTTCTGCGCTCCGTTTCGTGCTCCTCGAAGTCTACGTAAGTTATATCATGGACTGAGTATGGAATGTGCTTAGGAAGATTCATGAACGAACCCGCAAGTGATGTAGACGATAATCTGCCATAGCCTGGAAATCATAGAAAGAAAAAAAAAACATTTATTTTGTGACACAAAGAAAAACAATACATAAAAATAATAAAAACATTAGTAATACTGTAATGTTGTTGGCGCCATATTAGTAGCTAAAGTTATGGTTTATTTAAAATTTGACGATAACTGTAAAACTATAAACTGTATCATGGCCGCGAAATCTGTTGCACCAGCATATTTCTTTTATAGTAAAAGTTGGGCTGGTAGTCGATTGACGCATCTGATAGCTAGTGAACATAAACTATAGCTTTAACCAGCGAAGTTTATGCGGTCACGGTTACTTTAAAATGTATAACGTTATCTATGTTTTTTTATTGATGAATAGGCTTACGTTTGACCGCAGCTAGCCTGATGTTAAGCTTGACTGTAGTTTAAAATGTATCACGCTTGCCTAGAACGAACCTATTTACTCTAGATTTGAAGATCCCCAAATTGTACTTCTCGGGAAAAAGAGACTCAGGAAGAGAGTTCCAAAGCTTCGCAGTTCTCACAATGAAGGTCGAAGCAAAACGCTTTGTGCGAATCCTCGAAACTTGCACAGTGAGTCGATGTCTCTTCGCTGTGCCCCTGCTCGTTTTGTAGTGGATGTTTTTTTTTGTGGTGCAACTCATATAGTGACTAACTTACAGTACTTAACACTTTGTGTGTTAGTAAGTCAGTAAGCTGATAATATGTTAAAGTAAGCTGGTGCAACCCAGCCTTACTTTTTAACCTTTCGTACTTACGTGGCTTGCTGTTAGAAGCTCTAGGCGTTCCAGGATCGACCGTGATCACCGGCATACCAATTTCGGTCTGTGACGGTGTCTCCACTCCTTCAAACGTCAGTTTGGCTTCAGATGCTTTGGATTTGCGAGCACTGTCTTCTAGAGGCGCGTGTATCAAATGCCCCCGGAGAGCACTCTGGAAATTACGAGTATTATTTATTAACTTGAATAAAGGAAAAGCAATGCTCAATCTAAAGATTACAAATCCTTATACCAGACCGCTATAACTTGGCGCTATAACTGAGCACTTCCATAGATCGGACGGTAAATTATGAAACTAGTTTTTTGTAGTCGTTAAACTAAGTCTCGATACACCTTTCAAATACTAAAAAAAATGAAAACAAAATCAGTTCGTCCGTAATAGACGTAGACGGAGAATAGAGCTCCAATGCTATAGACAAACAAACACACACACACAGCCTCGGGAAACTTATAACACTCCTAAGTTTTTGCCCCTGATGGATTAAACAGCTAAGCTACACTAGCACGAAGGAAGATAGAACCTGTATTTTAACTGCTGCATTTTCTTTCTCATATTCCGCGTCGGTAAAGGCATTTTCGTAAATCTGCAAAGTTTTATTCGCAGCATCTTGAGCTGGATCACTGGACTTTTCAGTTTCATCCTGAAATTTTAAAATATATTTAAATGAAAAATTGTCCAAGAGCAAGTCAGGCTCTTGCACGAAAGGTTTGTATTTTTATTATGGCGGCACGGGCAAAATTTCAGCTTTATAGCTTTCACGGTTTCTGAAATACAACCTGGTGACAGGTTAGGTCTGATTTGTACCCACAAAAACCCCTCGGTGACCTGCTTCTGTGCTCAACGGAGGACTCCGGGTTCTTCCGGGAAACACCCCGGAGACCTCCTTGCACTGCGCTTTTAATTTTTGACATTTTTCACACACGGCTGGTTAGCCCCATACTGAACCATTTCTAGTTCGTATTATGGTTGCTAACACAAATGATATACCACATAGAACCCGGAACCTTCTGATTGGCAGGCCGGCATGGTAACCATTACGTTAACGAGGTCGTCAATATACCTATAAGTTTATTTTTGTTATGTTTTCTTTGTGAAACTACAATAGCTCTGTTCTTTCATAATAGAAAGTAAACCAATTAAATATGTTTCCTGCTACAAAAGTGACGAAAGTGAAATACAGGACCTCAACAGGTACTTAGCGCAGGCCTCGGTGGTTAGCATAGTATACGCGTACATGGAACACAAATGTGTTTCATAGTGTTAATTTTAAGGTACGTACACTTTGTTAACGAGAAATAAAGCTATTTGTATTTATATACACAAGACTCACCAGAGGCGTGACCTGATTACGTAGCTGATGCTTCAGGAATGCTGCTCGCACTGCCCTCTGGACGTCCTCTAGGAGTTTGATATCAATATCGGTATTTTTCAGCAGCTGCGTCATAAGGCTAGCTTCCTTTACTGAACAAAACAAGAGAATAATATAAAAAACAAAAACCTAACTACGATATCTGGTTACGACGATACGACGTACATTGTATAACATGTAACCATAGATATGGACTTGCATACTAACACTATAAAGAGTTATTGGATCACGGGTAATTTTACTTCCTTTGTCAGATTTATTGGACACAAAAATTAAAATATTTAAACGAAAATAAATAATAAAATCTCTTCCTTCTCAAAACCTATCAGATGTTTTAATTTTTTTCTTACTTTTAAAAGCACAATTAAAAGAATAAATGAATATATAAATGAATTATAAAACGTTTATTTTTCAAATAAAAAACCTATTAAGTTATTTTTTAACATTTAAATTCAAAATTAAAACTATTCGTAGTACCTTTTTTAATTTAGGATATTAAAGGATTTTTCTACTGAGTGACTAAGCAAGTGTGGCTCGGTGGAAACACGTCTGCTTTTCAATCGGACTGCCCCGGGTTCGATGCCAGCCCGACAACAATTACTTGTTTTTCAAATGAGTGGATTTGTACTCTTTTTACCGTGAAGAAAAACATCTTGAGGAAACCGAGATTTTTGAGGACCGCAATATCCGAAGACGTGTGTCATCCTACAACTTGCACCTGGGCAGCGTGGCGGATTATATATGTCTCTCTCCTCGTGAAACAAGGCCCCGAGTCCCAGCAGTGGGAACGTATAGTGGGTTGCTTATGCTTATGCTCCTTTACCGCCTATAAGTCTGAATTATGCCTACTTAAAAACGAACAAATAATAATAAAAAATCGTCATAGTCATTAAATGTCTAATTTGGCTGTGATTTTGGCTGTGAATAAGGACCATGTCGTATGTAGAAACTAAAGTTCTTTAAAGGTTCAAGAAGGTACAACCCTAGCCCTAATTTTAGATAACGTTTGGATACTAAATACCTATTTATGACGAATTTAAGGGATAGATATTTATGTTAAACTTTCGCTCACGTATTATCTTTTAAATCATACATCGGGAATAACACAAACCCACTTCTCTAATTTCACACAAACCCAGTATCAAGACTACTTGAGCCTTACCTTCGCCGTTATCAAAATGCTTGAACACAACATTCTTGGCCGTCTCCAAATCTTCGCCGTCCAACCCTATATTCCTCAACTCCTCGTCCAATTCTGGCTGGCAACTGCAGTTACAAATCTCTCCGCATAGTTTGCAAGCATTGTATAGCGTATCACGCGCGAGTAACAAAGCTTCTAAGTATTTGGCGATGAATTGGTAGAGGTCAGTCGGCTGGGCTCGTAATACCTGGAAGTCGTTGGCATAAACCTGTCTGCAGCTTCTAAGTATGTGAATAGTTTGATTATACTACTTAAAAAAGTAATTTGATACTTATGTTTGTTTTCAGCAATGAACAATGCTAAAAAAATACATTCTATGCAGCCCTGGATTTCAGGATTGAGTTTTTTTAAGGTGGTATAGAAATTGAAATATGTATGTCACCTCCTCTCACTTCTATCTATTTTAATCTTTATATTTTATTCTTAAGATACATTTCGCACACGGCTGGTTATTATCCCCATACTAAACCATTTCTAGTTTGTGTTAGGGTTGCTAACACAACTGATATACTACATAAACTATATCGATACATATTTTAACATTCAGACAGACAGGCAACATTTCATTCATTTCATCACATATTTCAGTTCATCACAAAGATGTCGGCCGTACCGGGAAACGAACCCGGGACCTTCTGGTTGGCAGTCCGGGTATTTAACCATTACGCCAACGAGGTCGTATGAGGTAAAGGTATGAGAGATCTTACGGCCTTTAGGCGGTTTTAAAACTCTCGATGTCAGCTTAGTTCAAACGAAAAGGAAATTAAGCAATACGACTTGCTTCACTTTGTCATCATCATCATCAGCCCGTCTGCGTCCACTGCTGGACATAGGCCTCTAAGGCACGCCATGCAACCCTATCCTGAGCGTATCGTCTCCATCCACTGCCCGCTTTTTAGCGTATATCATCGTTCTACCTCGTTTCAGGACGTCCTACACTACGTTTGCCGGTGTTCCACTTACTTCTCTTGAAATATCACACATCAAATCCCTCAAACCTTCAGGCATAGCGAGCCTGAAGCTCTGTTCCAACTGAGGTTGTAACAAATCTTCCATTTTACAACTTGTTTTAAAAGCTAAATTCGCAGTTATCAGAACTGAACTAAACGTTTCTTCCTACAAAACTGAAATGTCTCAAAAAATCGAGATGGCATAGGAAATTTGTTCCATATTAAGAAATTTGAATACAAAGTATACAACATATTTAAAATCAAAATAATTTAATACATTAATTATTTGAACACTATAAAAAAAATAAACAAAAACTATTCTCAATTTAAACGAAAAAAGAAATAAGAGACAGCAATGACATTAATGTCTAACATTTTATAACTACAAATACAAGTATTCTCATGAATGCCGGTCGTCGCACCGGGAAGATTTTTCGCGATAAGAACCAAACAACAACAACTTTTTTTACATTGAACAGTTAGGCATTTGAAGAGCAAGCCGCGTAACCACATGAGATGAGAGGTGGAGCATACTTAGTCTAAAGCCCAGCCTCCTTGAGAGACAGTATTTCCAGACTAGGCATTCTCCACTTTAATTCGCTAGAGTGTTACTAACCCGTGTGATTACTCGCCCTATTGGTCAAATGTCTAACTGTAAGAAGTAAAAAATGTGCAATAGAATTGCTATTCTATTCCCCTTCTTCTTCCCCAGCAGTATCGACGTCGGTACCAGGCGCTGATGAGGCGGCAGAAGGTAGCGGTGCACTTTCCGTACCAGGAGCACTATCTTCAACCTCGGGAACAATATCTGGAGCTGGCTCCACTGGAAGGGAGACATATACTAGTTTTTATTCGTAAAAAATACATACTAACTGAATTGCGAACTTCTTCGTGTTTCGGAAGTTGGTTTATATTTAACAAATAAGTAATCATAACTATACCAGGTATGTCTTCAGGAATGTCTTGAACCTCCTCTACAGCGGCTAGTGCTGTGGGCGGCAGTTCTTCAGGAATCTCAGCTTCGGTGGCTTCATCTAGGGGAGCTACTTCTACTGCTGGAGATTCTTCAAGAGTCTGAGCATCTTCAACTGCTAAAGCATCTACAATTTTAGGCGCATCTACTGTGACTGGTGGTGCCTCTTCGGGTATTGAAACTTCTGCAGGGTGCAACTGTTGTATTTCGATTATTTCTTCTTTGTCCTCCTGGTAATCAAATAAGGAAGGTTACTTTGATATTATCTGTTTTGAGTTTAGACATACAATTTTGAAAATAAATATGTGTTTTCAAGGTTTCTAATTCTAATAAGTTAAAATATATTTGGAATCAAGAAAAAATCATAAGAAAGACTTAACAAAAGTGTAACTAAAACTAAAATCTAAAACCTTATCTAAGAGGCAAAGGTACCCAAAATGTTTAACCTTGCCAAATTTAATGGCAATATTACATTTTTTGGCTTAAAAAACAGTATTTTGGGCTACTTTACCAGTATCTCTGGTCTATATATTTTTTTTATTATTAAATAGTTTATTTCAGAATAAAATTACATTCCATATAAATCAAATTTAAATTAAAACAAATCATACAAAACACACAACATATAATGATAATGACAATAATGTATGATAAACTGACAAAGTAATAATATAACTAGCAATTTTTTTCTAAAGCTTCATACAGAAATTAATAGGGTCGTCATGTCACCTACCTAACCTAGTGTGAAAAAAACTTTGTAACTTTTATGCATCCCATACCATAAAAATTCATATTTCGTTTGACTCTTTGACAACACCAGCTGAAGTTACCAAGAATCACATGCAAAATCAGCAGAAGTTTTCGTTTTAACGTTTAATCAAAAGTAAGTCCGAATGAGTTGAAAACTAAAACTGTTCTAAAGAACAGTGTTGTGCTATGCTAGCATATTTGTCATTTCTACATCTTGTATTGTACTTACAAAGATTAAGTATTTACACTTACCAAGCCAGAGAAAGATATTTTATTCGTTGAGCTGAGAGGGGTAATACGTTTGCTGCTGGCCCTGCTTGGATCCAGGCTGGCCTCGGTGAAATGACTTCTACGCTTCTCAATCGGCATTTCTGGTAATCATAAATTATATTGGTTTAATATAATGGACTAAGAGTTTTACCTAACAGCATATACATAATAAAACAAATGAAAATAAACGACCAACCACGATTTAAGGTTCATTCGTAGACGATAGTTCGAATCTCGTGTACGAAAGTACGACAACCTTTAGTAACTTTAAGCAGTCCACTAAACGTCCTCATTGCTGGTACTAGGGGCCTTTTCTTATTAGTAGAGAGACATAAGCCATAATCCATCAGGGTTACCGGGTGACACACGTCTTCGCATAATGTGGTCCTCAAGAATGTCGGTTTCCTCACGATGTTTACTTCACCGTAAAGCGAGTGCAAATCCACACATACGAGTAACTTAAAAACAAGTCATAATTAACCATTGACCAATCCAGAATCGAACCAAGGCCCGTTAGATTCAGTCATTTTACCCAGCCACACTCGCCTGGCACCAGAATACTCATCTAGTATTTAATTTTGCTATTTACATTTAACATATCGTCGTAATCAGCTTGTCGATGACCATTCCATCAATTTGAAGTAATGAATCACCTGTCAGGGGGACTCCGGAAGGCGACTGGTCTACCACCGGTGCTCTATCATCCATCCCCACTACGGTAGCTTTCCTCATCATCTGTGAAGAATCGCCAGCACTCTTTGCTGGCACCAAGCTCTTTCTGGTAGACGTATCAGATTTTACTTTCAAAGTTTCACTGCAAACATGAGTTTATATATATTTTATGTGATCTTACGCTATGTTTAACGCAGTGCTTGATTTGTTTGTGACAGCTGTCACAGGTTTTATACCAACATCAAAGCTAGGAAGATTAATTGAGGCCATTCCATTCTCTTTCCTTCTTTCAATTGTTTTTTTTTTAAGAGTCAATTAAGGCTTAATATCATTCATCAATGTCTTCGCCCTTTCTCACTATGTCAGGTCAACACAGCATATTTTCTTCTTTCATTTTACTTTATTAGCTATTATTTTCTCATTCACATCACTCTCTTTCATATTCTCTTTCACACGGGACATTATTCATTATTATTTCTTCTATAATAATAATAAATGCCTTTTAAGACCGATCTGTTTCTAGTTTCCTTCTTTCTACTGATAGTTTTGCTTATATCATTTAAGCGCATATATGAATATAGATCTAAGTGTACTCGTATTATAATGTAAAACATATGCCTGAAAGCTATCTTACGCCGGTAGAGTCTCCGTGACATGCGTGATAGTCTTCATCGGGTCGTATTTAAGGTTAAGCGACTTGCCAACCACCTCGTCAAACTCCCGTGTCGTGTCTTCCTCTCGTACTGTGACATTCTGCAATAATCCTAATAATATTATGAATACGAAAGTTTGTGAGTGTGTATGTTTGTTCACGCCCAAACGGCTGAACCGATTTTGATGAAATTTGGTGTGAAGATAGATTAGACCTTGAATCAACACACATGCTACTTTTGATCCCGAAAACAATTGTGGTACCCGTGGGATACGCAAATAACTCCAACGACTGGATCGTTTTTGATGAGTTTTACTTGAAGGTAGGTTAAGGCCTTACAAGCGTCATATTACTTTACTATGACTAACTTTGACCTTAACTTTGACTTTACTAAATTCTTCTCAGATTTTCAACAATTTGCATTAAGATTTTTACAAAGTTATCACTTAACATAAACTTAAAATGGTCTAGTTGGGTCGCAAAAAAGGTAATATTATTAAATTTTAATCACAAAACAGATATATCAGCGTGATTTTTTCCAGCAAAATACACATGTATGAGTGCAGCTCCACCAACTTAGATGTTCAGTTGACGGCGTCTTGCTCTGTCGCAACAAATTTCCACTAGCGACGAGCATGAGCAAGAATCTGTATTCTTGCCATTTCTTTGTGTCCTGATATTTATCAAAGTAGGAGATAGAATATAACGAACAATAAGAGGGCCGAGGTCGAGGTCCCTGGAGCCGGCGACATCTAGCGGCGCGCCGGGAAGCTCGACCGCCGGCCGCCACTGCGCCGGCGCAGAGCGCTGCATGCTCCGGCGCACGTAGTACCCGCGGTACGCGGCCTGCGGACACCATATAGGTACTTTTAGCTCGCATTAGCGCATTAATGGTGGCGATTCAGCGGCACACATGACTAAACTAAATTTAAAGAAGCCCCGTCTCTTTTCATCTTAGGTGTCCAGAAAGAGACGGCACGTTCTGAACCACAGACAAAACAACTAAAATCACGTCAAATACGGAATGTGCAGGCAGTTTTCGAGGTGATACAAGTGAGTGCGTTCTAAAGTCGCCTATATTTTCTACATTTGACGTGATTTTAGTTGTTTTGACTATGGTGCAGAACGTGTCGTCTCTTTATGGCCACCTAAGACGAAAAGAGACGGGGCTTCTTTAAATTTAGTTTAGTCGTGTGTGCCGCTAAATTGCCACCAGTGTCCACCATCGGACGAGTAGGAAAACACCAAGGCGGCATCGTTATACTGTGGAGGTGCCGTCGCGTACTAAGCGGTTTGCCTCCACCTTCATTGTGCGTACTTCCAAGGTGTGGAATTCTTTGTCAAATTCCCTGTTCCCCGATAACTATAATCTAGCGGTTTTCAAGGCAATAGTGAACCGAGCAAGTGCGCTTCACCTTAGATCACAATATCACTTACCACCAAGTGAATTGCGATCAAGCGCATGCCCATTATGAGTACGAAAAAAGTGCATAATCGTCTAGCTCGGCTAGCTTAAGTGATCTGACGCGATCATCGAAGCTAAGCAATGGTCGATGCGCACGGTGTTTGAATGGGTGACCATACACAAGACAGTCGTTTTTCAAGCGGCATTTTCATCGGCCGTGGGTCGGGTGACACGTTAAATTGTAGGTCTCGGCTGTTAGTCTTAGTACAAGCAGTCGTTAAGTCAAGGCTGAGCTATCATCACCTCATATTACTCACTTGAATTTTCTGGGTAGCTCGAGTCAGCTCGCTGTATGAGGGTTTGGTTGTCTTGTACAGTTCCAGAGTGCGCTGCGCTGCCTTCTCCCAGGGCTCGTCAGACCGGACTTGCATGTTCTGAAAATATATCGTCGCCGTAGTTGGAAAATTGAATAACTAACCAATTTCGTGAAATCGACTTTTTTGCATTATCATAAAGTCCAATTCAAGCGGCATCTTTCTGTCTCACTAAAATTGTAATATCTTAATTAATCACAAAATAAACTACACATGAACATTACAACACACCATAGTTGGAAAAATAAATATCGAATATAAGAGAATAATTTAGCGAAGGAAAAGCAGCTAACTCGGCAATAATTAGATAACTACACCCCATGCGTCAATTCAAGAGCGAATAAAGTGCATAAAGTCTTTTGTTTAATTTTCCCTCGACACATTTGTGTTCTATTGGACCAATACGGTCTCGAAAAAAGTTATTAAAGGCAGTTATGTAATATTTCGTGTCTCATGAAATGTGATGGTTATACAATTATGTAATTGTTGTGTGATCTACAGTAGCACCCAGATGAAAGTACCACATTTTTAAATGACAGTATTGTGCAGTATTGTCACCCATTCAAAGACTGGCCGCATAGACCGTTGCATAGCCTCGATGTTCGCGTCAGATTACCTTTGTTAGCCAGACTAAGGGCTGCTAGGAGGAGCTAGCGGGAAGAAGTAGAATAGGTTTTAGAGTTATTTGGGCATTCCACTGGAACATCAATTACTTTTAAGATAAAAAGTAACCTTCAAGATCTAGCCTAACTCCATATTAAATTTAAGAAAAATCAGTACAGCTAGAGGAAGTAAAAGAGATGTGTTATCCGGTGCATCCCACGGGAACAGTAATTATTTTCGGAATATAAAGTAGCCCATGTGTTTGCACATAGTCTAACCTATCTTCATCCCAAATGTCATCACTATCTATTGATGAAATTTAGTCAGTACAGCCGTTCGAGCGTGAATCTGTTCAGGCGTATAATTAACCTAACTTTTTATAGTTTCCTTCGATTTCCTTGGGATGCCATCATCAGATCTTAACTTGGTGCCAATGGGACCAATTCAGGACTATACTCATTCAATTAAAAGAAGAATTTTGAGAATCGGTTCACAAATGTCTGAGAAATCGGTGAACATACATAAACAAATATACGCAGTCAAATATAATTATAGCTAGAAAACACAGATTCTGACCTCACGGGCTGATCAGTTTCAACACCTGCCGGCACACGTCTCTATGGTTCTCTTGCGGACCTGCTTTGGGATGCTCAACTTGACTTATGTCATGCGTACGGCGCCAACATAGAAGCTCCCGAACGAGGTCCTTCAATTTGATGGCAGTTTGAAACGTGTGATCGAGGATCGGCTCAATATCAGACTCAGTGAGGAGCAATGGTGCCAGGCTAATCTGTCCAATTCAGAGGTCTGGGTGTTAGGTGCTTACAGGAGTGCGGTATTTTTGCTTTCCTGGCATCAGCTTATGGTGTCTCCGGGTTGGTTTGGCATATTCTGCCTGAATGTGGGGACTCGTTCACCATCCCTTTTGCATCAGAGACGCACGATGTCTGGGTAGCGATGCATCCTGGTGCAGCTTTGCTAACGAAGCCCAACTCACAAAGGTGTCGAGATGATTTATCAAGCTCCCACATCCTGTCTCGCATGCGCGTGGGGGTGGGTCTAAGGAACCGTGTTGGCTCGCCTCAATGCCGCTATTAAGCCGGAGTCCGGAGCCTGGCTGCATGCCCTACCTTCACCTCATCTGGACACAATGCTGGACGACGACTCTTAGGGTTGGCTGCGGGATACCGACTCGGTTGTGTGGTTTCTGCGCCCCACGTTTGCATCTGCGTGACTGTGGCGTGAGAGTAGAGGCGAAAGGCTTACATGCTCTTAGTTGTTCTCGGTGTGCAGGACACAGACCTAGGTATCATGCCATTAATGAAATTTTAAGGAGGGCTCTGGTGCTAGCCGAAGTTCTGTGCGTGTTGGAACCTCCCGGCCTATTGCGCTCCGACGGTAAACGGACGGATAGACTTACGTTGATTCCTTGCCAGAAAGGATGCTGTCTTATCTGGGCAAGCTAGGTAATCAAGGTACTTTCGAAAGTAGCATTTGCGTGAGTATCTTCGCATTTTGCCATCTTCCAGCTACTCAAAGAGTGGCTGGTGAAGGTGTGGAGGCGGCTGCGCTCAGTAATCACCAGAAGTATTCTGCCCTGGAATCGGCGTATGAATTTGTGCCTTTTGCTGTCGAAGTAGCGGGGCAGTGAGGGGAAGAGGCAAAAAAATCTGTTGTAGACATTGGGCGTCGTTTGCGTGAGAAAGGGCGAGACCCGGGGACTGGGCAGTACCTAACGACAGCAAAATTGCCTTGCCATACAGCGGGGAAATGCTGCGAGTCTGATGGGCACGTTTGGGCGAAGGACTTGGATGATTAACATAAGAATGTTTGAATATTTTCTTTTTTATGTTGACGTTATATGTAAGATATATTATTAATAATAAAAAAATTAAAGAAATTGTTAATACTTACTTAGTAATCAAAAATCAATACTTACCATTGGGTTGGATAGCCTTAGTAATAAATAAATAATAGATCAATTATAAACTTTCCCGTTGGAGGAAAATTAAATAAGTGCTTTTATTATAGGCTTTTTATATCTTAATGAAAGATATTGGCGAAGGAGAACTAAATAACTAACATGCAAAACTAAATAATTACATGAAATATTAAAATTTTGGGCGAGGGAGAAATACATAGTGGCTATTTTTTGCTTTTCTCACAAACGAATCAATTAAAATAAAATCTCTCTGAATGAATAACTAGATGCTTTATCAATCTTTAACATATTAAAATTTGGACAGCAAAATTGTTTTTCAAAAAAAAGTTATCATCATTTTTGTTGCAAAAAAACAGTAAATCGCGTTTTTCTCGCAATTTTGATTTTGTTAGTTATTTAATTTTCCAACTACGGCGACGATATTTGGATAGTTAGAAAATTCTTTATCGGAAACAAAATAATTAATGTAATGTAATATTTAAAATTAACCCGCAGTGTAAGCCGCGTTAATCCGGGACAAAAAAAAGACCAAAAGTATCTTATGTCCGTCTTCTGGTTCTAAGCTCCTCCCCACTAATTTTCAGCTAAATCCAGCTGTTCTTGAGTATAAGTGGTGTAACTTACACCACTTTCTTTTATATAAGGATACAACAATAAAATAAAATGAGTATTACTTAATATTCGTTCTATTATACTATTTATTTAACTAAATACTAAGCCCATAGTTATTAATTATGTGAAGGTATGATAAAAAGAGTATAATCCGTATACATAAAAATCAATCGCTGTTCGTAAATCTCGCTAAAATTCGAGAACGCCTGATCGGAATAGGCTTATCTTGGCCACAGAATAATAACTTGTACTTCGTATCTTGGCCTAGAAATGTTCGTGGAGGTCTAGGGAAGGTTTAAAAAGTGAGTGAAATTCGAATAATTACCAGGAATCGCCTAGCATCTAACATGTGACGACCTCGTTGGCGTAATGGTTACCATGCCGGACTGCCAATCAGAAGGTTTCCGGGTTCGATTCCCAGCACGGCCAACATCTTTGTGGTGAACTAAATTTGTTGGCTGTCGGTCTGGGTGTTAAATGTGTATCTATGTATGTTTATGTAGTATATCAGTTGTGTTAGCAACCATAATACGACCTAGAAATGGTTTAGTATGGGGTTAACCAGCCGTGTGTGAAATGTGTCCTAGTATTTGTTTTATTTATTTATTTACAGTGTGTTTTTTTTTGAGAATGACATTGCTGTTGGCCTGAGGGGCCTCCACAGCGACACAGGACAAGAGACCTTAAGAACAAATGAACTGTAGATGTACTGGTTTAATGAACCACCTTTTCCATCAGGCTCTTCCTGTACCAGTAATCACGGTACGCATTCCTGGCCACCTGGCAGACCCTCGCAGCCATCTCTTCGTCCAGAGAAGTTCGCGCCAAGACCTTCTTCAAGATTTGTGCTTCTTTCACTGTTTCTGCAATGAAGAACAGGAAAAGGGTAATTTGTAACAATAAACTAGTTTAAAATGACATAAGATTAAATTAATATGTCAGGGAAGCTCCCATACAAGAAAATTGATGACTTTTTTTACTTTATTTTTTATATTAAAACGACAATTGGAAGAAGCTTGAATATTTAGTTTTTGTTTTTATAAATAATAATAAATTAACAACAATAAAATATATATACTCGTATTTTAGGAGTATTGCCATTTAACTACTCTTATGCCCTTTTTATAGATAAAGGTACGGACTCTGGTACAATAGCGCCAGCGCGTTGCTTATGATATTGGCAATATTATACTACAAAACCTATCGATTCAGGCGTTACTTTGCAAAACTCCATCCAAAAAATGTTATATTTAGTGTGTTATCACAGCGGAAGTACACTAAATATTTGTTTCTTCATTATACTACATAATATTATTATTCACTCACTAAAAATATGGACAATCTTTGTAGAATTTCCATAGCAATTCACTTGCATAGAACTGTCAGGCGTTACATGAGGTCAGTGCCACTAAAATATTCCACTTGATGGTGCGTAGATTTACCCCTCTTCCGAAACAACTAAGTGATTAATCACTTACTCTTTCCGTCCAGCGTACTATGAGCAAATTTTATGTCTAAATAAATAAAATCATTTCGTTTGAAAGCTTGAATTTCTTTCGATAGGTAAACTGAATTTTTCATTATTCCGTTGAACTCTTTAGTCCATCCTGCAATACCTTACGTACATACATAAAATTATAGCATATCAACGCGAGGCGCATGTAGTTTTACAAAATGTATCATTTTTTTATGATGGATAGGCAAGCGCTTGATCGAAACTAACCTGATGTTAAGTGATGTTGCGATCTAGGGTGGAGCGCGCTTGCCTAGAAGAAACCGATTCACTCTCGCCTTGAAGACAGTGAAGTTATAGTTCAGAGGGAACAGGGATTCCGGCAATGAGTTCCACAGTTTAATGGTCCGTACAATATATTATTATGTGGAAGCGAAACGCTTCGTGCGGATTTTTGGAACTTCAACTGCATAGCCTTCTAGCCGTCTCCCTGCTCGTCTGATAGTGGAAAATCCTTACTGAATATGGTTAACAAAATTTTGTACCTTTCCCCTCTTTCGGGGCAAAACCTTCAATCTCCTCCTTGATGATTTGCGACAGCATATCCACCTCGTGCTTCTCCAAGCCGATCTGCAGGAGGTGTTCCGACACCGAGGGTCGGCAGTCGCAGAGGTCGTCCAGGATCTTGGCAGCCAGCAGCCCGTGCTCTCGGGTCATCAGCAGTACTGATAGGTAGTTGGCGATGTACTCGAAGATCTTTGGTGGTTGGTCGCGAAGAACCTGGGTAGAAGCGGAAGTGAGGAGATTAAACTTCAAAAAGAAGATAATAATAATAAATATTAGGACACATTTCATACACGGCTGGTTAACCCCATACGACCTCGATGGCGTAATGGTTACCATGCCAGACTGCCAATGACAAGGTTCCGGGTTCGATTCCCGGCGCAGCCAACATCTTTGTGCTGAACTAAATTTGTTGGCTCTTGGTCTGGGTGTTAAATATGTATCTATATAAAATATCTATGTACTATGTATATGTAATAGGTATATCAGTTGTGTTAGCAGCCATGATACGAACTAGAAATGGTTCAGTATGGGGTTAACCAGCCGTGTGTGAAAATGTGCGAAACTGAACTATTTCTAGTTCGTATTATGGTTGCTAACATAACTAATATACTACATATACATACATATTTTATATCCACACATATGAACACCCAGACCCACAGCCAACAAATTTAGTTTAGTACAAAGATGTTGGCCGTGCCGGGAATCGAACCCGGAACCTTCTGAATGGCAGTCTGGCATGGTAACCATTACGCCAACGAGGTCGTCAAATTCTTCTTGAACAAGGTCGCAGAGCATTTAAAAAGAACATAGAAAAGAAGAATAAAAGAAGTCTTGCGTGAGTCAGTATGCGGTCTATAGCTCAAAAGCAAAACATTAACATAAAAGAGATTGCAAAATAACACAAAATGTCAAGGACTATTAGATAACTCCACTCCTACTGCCTGTGTGTTATTTAATACATCGATAAATTCAGGTCACAAATTTAGAATTTTGGTACCTATATCCTTGGTATAAGGTGCATTTTTCAGCAATTTATTGTTAATTTTATCTGTAAATGTTTTTGGGTAAGGTCGATTATGTTGGCAGTAATGACCTTCACTGTGATACGAATGTAAATCCGATTTGATTTTATGCTCCATATTTTGTTTGCGTATGCGCATTTATCTAAGTATATCCTCGAGTCCGTTTCAATACTTAGATATAGATTTGTTGGCTGTGGGTCTGGGTGTTAAATATGTAATATGTTTTTATATATAATATGTATGTATGTACTAGCTGACCCGGCAAACGTTGTTTTGCCTTAAAAATATATAGTAGCTGATTCTCAGACCTACTAAATACGCATATGAAATTTGGTAAAAATCGGTCAAGCCGTTTCGGAGGAGTACGGTAACTAACATTGTGTCATGGAAATTTTGTAATTCTGTATTGGACACATAAATAAAAAAGGCACAGTAAAAAACAATTAACTTAAAAAAAACCGCCAATTGTGCCACAATTGGCGGCCTTATCGCTTAAAGCGATCTCATCCAGGCAACCTTTGGATGGAAAGGAATTTAAAAAAGACTAAAGAAGGACGTAGTGTACAATAAAGAATAATAAAAAAACATACATATAATATTAATAATCTTATCTTAATTTATATAAATCTCGTGTCACAATGTTTGTCCTCAATGGACTCCTAAACCACTTAACCGATTATAATAAAATTCGCACACCATGTGCAGTTCGATCCAAATTGAGAGATAGGATAGTATAAATCTCAAATTATAGTCGCAATTTTAATTTACTGCTAATTATTGTCTGTTATTATTTGACAGTCACAATTATCTGTTAACTCCAAATGATTCTAACAGATGTCGATACCTTTCGACTGGGTTGAGTAAGTAATCAATAGATGGCACTGCTATGGTAAATGTACGAACGTGTCATATAAGCTACACTATCTATTTTTCATACCCTTAAGTAAGGCAAAACCTAGTTTGCCGGGTCAGCTAGTATTATATATTAGACAACAGTTTAGCTCTGAGAAGAACTTTTGCGTATGTGTAGTTAAAAGAACAAAATAAAAAAAAAAAGCCCGAAAATTATTAGACTTCGCGCACGACCGCTGCGATGGGAGCCAACCTCGCGACTGAGCCGCGCGGGTACCTTACTCATAGATCTAAACACCCCTCCCCCGCACACGCCCTCTTCGCAACGGGCCGTGCAGCAGAAATCGTAATATTTTAATTTCACCATAACTTCAAAACCAAACGTCCAATTTTAATCATTCAAAGACCAAATATTATCAACACAAACTGTTCTTATTGATGAAATAATTTATTTTGATAAGGATTAATAGTGTATTGCTTAAAATCGCTTCGTAAATAAGCCATTATTTCTCGTACAAAGTAAAGGATAAAAAATGGTTATTGTGGGTTATTCCTAAGAGATAAACATATACCATCAAGGACTTTTTTGTAGACCTTTTTAAGTTGTACAATACTGTAGTAAATTGTTTTGATCTATCTTGTAGGATTCAGTCAGCGTTTACAATGTAAGCGCAAAAAATGTGTTTTTTTTTACGACCTCACATTAAAAACCTCAAAATTTTTTGCCTATGTGTTATTCTGATGTATAAGCTATAGCCTATGTGTTATTCTGATGTATAAGCTATATTGTGGTAAAGTTTCATTCAAATCCATTCAGTAGTTTTTACGTGAAAGAGTAACAAACATACATCCATACATCCATACATCCATACTTACAAACTTTCGCCTTTATAATAGTAGTAGGATATGTAGTATATCAGTTGTGTTAGCAACCATAATACGAGCTAGAAATTGTTTAGTATGGGGCTAACCAGCCGTGTGTGAATGTGTCCTAATATTTTTTTTTTTTTTTTTTTTTAACGTGGATATGGTTAAGAAATTAATATACGTTTTAATATAAGAAAGATTTTTATTTTCGTCAGTTAATAACAAGTGAAATAAATAAATCTAGACAAGTTTCAAATATGTCAGCTCACAATTAGATTGTTGATGTTTAAATTATTTTATAGCGTAGCTTGTATATTCTTATTATAAATGTAAAAGTTGGATGTATGAGTATGTAAGTTTGTTACTTCTTCACGCTCAAACGGCTGAACCGATTTCGACGAAAATTGGTAGGGATATAGCTCTAGATTTACATATAGACTACTTTTAGCCGACGCAACTAGTATACATATACAAAATACAAAACAATTTATTACTTACTATTAAATATAAAATATTATTAAATACTTTTAATACAATACAATTTACTAATTACTGAATAATCGTAGTCAGAGATTAAACGTTTTATATTTTTTTTACTCATAATGGGCTTGCGCTTGATCGCAATTCACCTGATGGTAAGCAAAATTGCGATCTAAGGTGGAGCGCGCTTGCCCAGAAGAAACCGGTTCACTCTTGCCTTGAAAACCGCTAGATTATAGGGAATTTGGCGAAGAATTCCACACCGGGGCAGTACGCACAATGAAGGTGGAGGCAAACCGCTTATTATAAATTAAATATACTATAACTAATTAAATACTAAAGTATAGCTTAGTAGCCTTAGTGTACGTTTTGCCATATCCACTGCGCCCCGCGCTAAGTATCATATGATCCTGTTATGCGGGGTACAGTACTCAAACTACAGGAAAAACGGGTAGTCTGAGCTACGTCTGAGCTACAGTGAAATATAATAGCCTTACCTCTCTCGATATATCAGCCATCAGCTCCTTAAGACCTTCCGGAATAGTGAATACGTTGGAACATCCATGACGCTGCAGTAACTCGTTCATTGCTCTCGACAATTATAATTACAACTTGATTTATATATATAAACTGTTATTGTATAGTTATATTTGTATTGTGCATAATTGACTTAAGTGTGATTGAAAGAATATTGAGTAGTGTCAGAAAAAATCCATTAAAATCGTAGACATCTCTTTCTACGCAGACCAAAGAGTTTGATTTAGATTTGTTTTATCCAGAGTGATCGAGTTCCGTAATTTAGATTGTACGAAGCTTAAATTTGGTTTGTAGATTTATTTTTATTTATATTTCTATTAATTCACTACTTGTAAGGTTTTTTAATTTTTAAGTATTGTGATTTTTTTTCTCATGTAATTTTAGTGTACTTGGATGAGTTTAAATTCTTTATATTTCTTATTTCAATGTTTTTTATGGTAAGGTCATATTATGCGACGTGAGGAAGACCATATCACAAGGAAAACAATGAGTATGAGTGTGGACGGACAGATAGGAAGGGGGCGGCCTAAGAAAGTATGGATGGATTGTATGAATGACGATATGACCAGGAGGGGTGTGAATACAGAGATGACGAATGACAGAGATGTATAGAAGATGCGTACATACTGAACCGACCCCACATGAAGTGGGATAAGGTGAAGAAGAAGAAGAAGAAGATTTCAATGTTTCTTTATTTTCTAACTATGTAATACGACAATCTTATTAAAATTTATATTTGAACAAAATAATATATACTTAAATACTTATTTGAGCATTTTTAGTATTTATTTCACTTATATATAATATTTTCATTTAATAGAAAATCATTGTTCCACGGCAATTGACTTAAAATATTAAATAAATATAATTAATTAGTTAATTGGGGGAGACCTTTGCCCAACAGTGGGACAATACAGGTTAGATAAAAAAAAAATTAAGTAGCATTTTTATCTGCGCGCTACCGCGGATCCGATGACACATTTAGTTGTAGGTCCCGGCTATTTATTTTAGTACTTAAGACAAATCAGAGTTTTTACAGTCTTTAAGACAAATCAGAGCTATCATTCGGGTAGCTTGAAAACTCTCTACACCAGAGCTATAGAAAAATATTTATCAATCACGTAAATATATTGTACAATATTGGTACATAAATTATTAAAAAATTGCTCAATTTCATGAACGGATATAGCACGAAAACCTATGAAATAGACTGATAACTGAGTTCCTTAAACTTTAATTATAAGCTATAATATATATACAGACCGCACCTTCAATTAAAAAACATGTAAACACTTACTCTTTGTTTATTAAATCACCAGTTATTCACGACCTTTGATATTATTCGCTTGCCTCATTAAATTCAGGTCTTGCTAAACTGGTCGTCTAACCTTAGTCATATGTAGATAACATATTGAACTCTATTGCATTGAGTTAAGGTTCACAGAAACATAAAGGAATCATGAGGAAATATTCAAATTGTCATGTCTCATTCAGATACGCAATAGTCGAGCGACTGGTTGTGTCGTGCGTTCGAAAAACACTGATAAGGTGTGCAATGTAAACAAAATAAAATGATAACGTAGATGGACATTTTTTTCGTGAAAACAAACTCAAAAAGTGACATTGCGACCCTCATTTTGAGGGGGAATCGACGTGAAACTACCCGTTTTGAAAATAAAATAAAAAATAAATGCATTTGAAATTAAATATAAGTGTGAGTCAGTTTCGTAAATCCTTTGTAAATACGCACGTTTTATTATTGTGCTTGACAAAGTTCACTTCTCTCGTTCTCGGGAAAACCATCCTGGATACGCGCGTTGTATGTGTTTTAAAGGCATAAATAACTAACACAGTGATCTAATAGTTTCAGTGCTTATCTATCCTCAAGCCGCGTTACAAGACTGTGATTGTAATTTAATTAAAAACTAGTTATTTGAATTCTGATAAA
Source organism: Mellilla xanthometata (assembly GCA_035578125.1). Lineage (NCBI taxonomy): Eukaryota > Metazoa > Arthropoda > Insecta > Lepidoptera > Geometridae > Mellilla > Mellilla xanthometata. Next base: position 1,312,485 of record JAPUBQ010000015.1, on the reverse strand, counting down.
AAAGACTTTGTAATTTATTAGAAACAAACGACAATCAACGTAGTGCACAACTTATTTCAACCAAAGAGTTTATAAAAAACGTTAGAATGGAAGTGTCAACGGCTAAAGTTCTTTCTATGCTGGCGCTTGGCCTCGGAAGCTTCTTCAGCGGTATGCTACCAGCTTTCATCACTGAGTCTGCGAGACAGAGACACCCTCTAACCATATCTTGCTTTCTCTGTTTCGGAGCCGGGGTCCTACTTTCGACTTCTCTAGTCCACATGCTGCCGGAAGCGAGAGAAAAGCTTCCAAAAGACGCCGAACTGATGTTCTGCATCGGATTCCTGATCGTTTACCTAGTTGACGAGATCGTGCATCTGTTGTACACTGCTAACGGTCAGGTTATTCCGTCCCAAAGCTACGGGAGTGGGGAGCATACTCGACTGCTGCATGAAGAGCATGGCAGGGTTGAAAGGGATGGCGAGATGAGAGATGGTGAGGTTAGAGAGAGATGTTGCGGCGACGCGGGGAACCCTCGGATGTGTCACGTGAGCCATACGGAGCCGTGCAACAAGAGTGCTTCAGCTCTGGTCGGGCTGCTTGGAGCTCTGTTCGTTCACAGCGTGCTGGAAGGCCTGGCCATTGGACTACAGGAGACTACCACTCAGGTAAATAAACATAAACGCTCTCCACATTTCTTCTCAGTGGCCAGAGACTCAGCTTAAACGGTGGCGATATTTCAAGGCTTAAAGTCTGCCTTGAAATATCTCCTTTCACCTTAGGTCCTTTGTCTTGATTGACTTTGATGTTTACCACTCTCTTATTTAAACTGTATTTAATGACAACTCAGTGGGGCGTATGGCTGCCTGCCGTTCCGAAGGATGAGGGGTCGATCCACTCCAATAGGCTCGAGCTTTTGGTGAAGTAAAACATCGTATGGAAACCATAGCATGGTGGTAGGGCATTTTCTGGAGCTCGCCTGGCTAGCAAGTTGAAAAGTTAGTCGCACTTTACGGTGTGTTCCGGTAGCCTCCTTGAGAAACAGTTATTCCTGACTAGGCATCCTCCGCCTTAGGCCGGAGTGTCGTTAACTCGTGGAGTTATGCGCCCTGCTGGTCAAATTCCTAGTTGTAACGAGTAAAAGAAAACGGCGACCGAATACCTAGTAGTCAGCTTGTTGTCATATCTTTAGTTCTTTTCGCTATTCGATTTCCACATAATCAATTACATAAAAAGTTTTTTAAGTACAATTATCAATTACCTTATCAAATTAAATAAATTTCCATTACACACTCTAATTAAACCACATTCAATTTATCTATTTATCTGACCCAATTTTGTAAGTGCATGATAGTTGTTCGGATTCGATAAACAATAGATAGCATTGTTAGGAATAACGTCGTTACACGGTGATAGCGATCCGTTATGCGCCGCTATCGGAATCTGATATCAATATTTGATCGGTTAGGTAAATGTTAACAATTGGTATCTTCGCAGCGGCCAGGTTTGCTTAGGTTTCCTTGTGGACAAATTCATATGATTAAACAAGCTAACGGAGTCTGGTCAATTTTGCTTTCCTCTGTTCGTATGTTTCTTCTCGTGTAGATGCCGTAATTTTGGTCCAATCTCAACGAAAATTGATATACAGAAGTTAATAAGTAGAATTTTAGGTCGTCGATTTTTTATTGGGGATGTTATGCCCAAATCCACCAAAAGAAGAAAAATGGCTTTTTTTTAGGAGCTTAGTGGCCAAGTTCTGTTAGTCGAGAGTTTTTAATCCGCTCGCTGACTTAGCTTAAAGGCTAAATGTACTAAGAATAATAGCCGGGACCTCCAATTTAACATGTCATTCGACCTACGGTAGATGCCGGATGGAAATACCAGTTTTTAAATGACAGTCTCGTGCCCCAATCCTGAGACTGTCCTCATCGACTGTTGCTTAACCTCAGTGATTGTCAGATCAACTTAGATAGACGACTACAGGCGCTACAGAAAAATTAATAATGGTACTTACAAACATTGTTCTAAGGTTTGTTACTCTGTGACTTGGAGATCAGAAATTTTCATTTGTTTACGTCATTCGTCTATTGATCACCATTTAGCCTACACAATGCTTACGTCACTAGGTCGTTCATAACCTATCGAAGTCCATTTTTCCTTACATGGCCGGGATAAGTACGAAAATCCCGCTTCCGACCGCAGCGTTGATAAAAATAGCTATAAATATGTGTAAATGTTTTTAATAGGCACAATTTGCGTTTACGTACATGTAGGTTCTAATTGTAACTTCTAATCATGAATGTATCAACATCTTCATCAGCTTATACTGGTCTACTGTTGGATATAGGCTTCTCCCAAGGTGCACCACCGGGTTCCTTGGTACCTTCCTCAGATCATCGCTCCACCTGGTTGTAGGGCGTCTACGTTTGCCGAGACGCGGTCTCCACTCTAGAACTCGTCTACCATAACGGTCATCGGTTCTTCGGCAGATATGTCCAAGGCCGTCATTTTCGGCTAACTTTAAGTATCTTATGTAATTTATTAATTTTAATAGGTATGTGTAAATAAAGAATTGATCTATCTATCTATATCCAGCCCATTGAAGCTGCAAGTCCGTTGCTTGCTTATCCCGTGTTTTTTTGACGTGACAACGTCTTAAATTAGGTTGCGGCTGGGAGTCACTTATGAAAAAGTGTAACGCCCGGTAACGTTACGATGAGTCACCGAACGAGAGAGAGGCCCGCCGAATGCCTTGCGTCTGTCTCCCACTCAACTATGATCGGTCTGCCGCGCGCGCAGCACGCGGCAGACGTTGTCACGTAAAATCTTCGCCCGTAAAACCGACTTACAGGCAACCATTTTTTTGTTATAATGTTGAATAGGCTCACGTTTGACCGCAGCTTGTCTGATGTTAAGCTTAACTGTGGTCTAAGATGTAACACGCTTGCCTAGAAGGAACCTATTTACTCTAGATTTGAAGACCCCCAAATTGTACTTCTCGGGGAAAAGAGACTCAGGAAGAGAGTTCCAAAGCTCTGCAGTTTTCACAATGAAGGTCGAAGCAAAACGCTGTTAAACGGTTAAAAATATTAGTCTGTATAGGTAAGCTTTTAGTTATTACTGTATTATTTCAATAAGTTCTTATATATCTTCTTAAATATTGTTACCACTAAAATATTTTTGTAATTTCTAAGAGGATCTAACATAATTATGTAACAAACTTATTATAAAAAGCTTACAATTTTGGGAAAATTAATGTATATAGCTTAAGGTTTTTGGAAAATAAATATATTATTATTATTATATATTCGACTGTATGTATTTTTTAATATGTAATTAATGTGTCCAGGTGTTGTTGCTGCTGGGCGCGGTTTCGTGCCACAAGTTCGTGGTAGGGTTCTGTGTGGGGTGTGAACTGTGCGCCTCACTCCCCGGTCGGCTCTGCTCGCAGATCGCCTGCATTACGCTCTTCAGCGGCGGGTGAGGGACTTTTTTTATTCTTCTTCTTCTTCTTCTTCTTCTTCTTCAAGTGCCTCTCCACTACTGGAGGTTGGCCGTCAGCCTACTGAAGTTCGTTTTATCTTATTCTTCGTATGAGCTAAATGGGGCAAGCTATGGTGTGGAGAGTTTTCAAGCCGCCCGAAGGCCTCGTGACTTGGCTTAACGACTGTTCGTACTAAGAATAACAGCCGGGAGCTACAATTTAACGTGTGATGCGAACCACGGTAGCGCACAGGTGAAAATGCCACTTTAAAAACGATAGTCTTGTGCATGGTCACCTATTCCAAGAGTGTTAGAAGTTTGACGTGTCTGTTTGTGTGCGTGTGTGTGTCTGTCTGTGGCTTCGTAGTTTCGAAGCGGGTGGATCAATTTCGATTTAGTTTTTTTTTTGTTCGAAAAGTGTTAATGTTCTTAGCTGCGTATGGTATAAATAGATCCAAGTTGTACGCTACCGTACCACAGAATGATAGATAGGACATATTTTTAAACAAATCCCTCAAGGGGAGCCTCCCTGATTGATGCGCCAAAACTCGCAGAATTCCCTTCAATCAAATAAAAAATAATAAATCTATGGCTAAAGTCCAAAATAAATATTATTTAATTGAATTCACATTGATGTCGACTGAAAGGGATTGTTTTGTATAATAAATTCATCTACATACAGGTGAAAAAAGGCCGCCAATGAAAAATGCTATGCCAAGGTTTTTAATTTTTTTTCATTATGCTTGTTATTTGCTTATCCCAGATCCGTGGTGGGTATCGCAGTGGGCGCCGGCCTGGACTCGGTCGACATGTTGCAGGACTCACCGGCTGTTTCTATAATGCAGGTAAGATGGGAAGTATATTTACAAGCGGGGATCAGAATACTAGAGAGATTGCTGATACTCAAACAATAAAGCGTGGCGCGGAAGTTTGCCATAATCGCCGATGAAACTTAGATGGCGCTGCAAATCGAGCGAGCAGCCTAGTTACCGTCAAATTCCGCAATGTTCTGCAGTCGCATAGTGATAAAACGATAGTAGATTTCGTGACCCGAGTGAAGTCATTTCAAGAAAATACGAATAGAAGGCGCTACGTGTATTGAATGTCTCTACGTATACGTAGTACGATTTTCAATAAGAGGTTGGGTGTCCATAATAATAATTAGTCTATGATACAGGTCATATAACATTAGAATTTAGTTCATTGTTAACTGATTGATAACATTGTTACTAAAGTTTATTTATTGATAACCTAGAAAAAAAATACCAAAATTGATAACCCACTTACAAGACCTTTATATTTAAATTAATTTATGGGCCACGTATGGACGGGTGGCTTAGTTTTGTTTATTTCTTTTAGGATTACAAACATTTTATTTCTTTCTATCTATTGGAAATAATTGTTATGTAATTTCTATTAATCAATTTGTAAATAGTATTTTATTTACTAGCTAAAAGAAGAATTATCAAAATTATAAAATAAAAAAAATATCATAATAAATGCATAAGACTGTCGTTTTAAAAGTGACATCTTCATATGGTCACTAGCGTAGGTCAGATGACAGCTTAAATTGTGTATTGGCAATATTAGTAAGAAGAGTCGATAAGCCAAGCCCTAGATCATAAGTGATCTTAAAAACTCTCCACATCAAAGCTCAGCCACCCAGCTCATACGAAGAAAAAGAAAACCTTCGTTAGTCAAGCTCAAGATTTTAGTGAGATAACGCCTTCTCGAAACGAGAGAGTTGTGCTGATAAGTGTTTTGCTCGCGTGTTTTCCGCAGGCGGTAGCGGCGGGCACGCTCTTGTACGTGACTGTGAGTGAGGTACTTCCCCGCGAGAGGGCGCGCTGGCACGAGCGGCAGCGGGCAGCTGGCACTGCTCAGTTCCTAGCTGTCACACTCGGGTTCACACTCATGGTGCTCACTACTAAATACCTAGGTAAGCGTTGTGTGTTTATATTTACACGAAACAAACGGTCACACTTAATTAAAAATATTTTTAACCGACTTCAAAAAAGGAGGAGGTTATATATTCGACTGTATGTATTTTTTTTTTATGTATGTTCACCGATTTCTCAGCCATTTGTGGATCGATTCTCAAAATTCTTTTTTTATTCATATTTAAAGTAAGTGTGACCGTGTAAATATAATTATAATATGCCTTATGATAACAAAGTTGTTTGTTTAAGTAAAAGTGTTTTCAATTTAAGTAGTCTAACTAAAATATTTTTGTAAAAACAAACGTATTGTTCAGAAGCAATACATTATTATTGTATGTTTGCATTGGACACGACTGTTGATTCTACTTACCTTTATTTACACTTAAAATCTTGTAACATAGTTGAACAATAAAATTAAATATATTCTTATTCTAACAAGCGAGTACATACCTATCACATAAAAATCAAAATGTTTATTACACAAAATTATGCTTATAATTTATACGTGGAAACTCTGGCATCTGATTTAGCGGGAGCTGTGTGGCAGCAGACTTCCCTTAAACAAATAATTAAATTATGTATAATCACTACATTTTTAGTTTTTTATGTATATTTCCCATCCATTATTATGTTTCTTTCACTACAAAAGTACCACCACCATCAGTAGTGTAGTATATCAGTCGTGTTAGACTAAAAATAAAACTCCAACGCGGTTTGGTGGTACTACATTTACCTGTACCTTTACTTCTTTTATGAAGCTTCTGAATTTAGTACAGCTACTCAATAACAGATGGCGCTACGAAATTAAAGCAGAATATTTTGTTTTTCTGTTATCCACTTATAGTTCTCCGTAACATGTTTTTGCTAACATTATTTCTTAGACCAACAATTACTTGACAAATTTTATAAATATCCGCAAAATCATTTGGGAGTAAGGTATTTTATCGCACTGTAAATATTATTCAATTCGACCAGAATATAGCGATATTTCGTAATTTTTGATGAACCATCTCCCAAATCAAATTGTATTAAGGAAGTTGTAGTATATTCGCTTCCTTCACTAGCTCGGTCAACGATCGAATCCTATAAATATGTATCGTGATAAATTTTATTTAAACTTTAAACGTCTCAAATCATTATTAAATTAAAAAATAACAAAACGAAGAAAAGCCAAGAAGAGAATGGCTTTAGCAAAATGTCACAGCTTTTTGTATTTGTTTTTATTTTATTATTTGTATTTTCTCCTGATTTCTTAATTATTTTTGTGGCTCGGTGGGAAAACGCCTGCTTTACAATATGAATGGTTCCATACTGGTTCGATACCTTCATCAATAGATTGTTTTTCAAGTTATTTGTGAATTTGCACTCGCTTTACGGAAAAGGAATCGTTAGGAAACTGACACGTTTGAGGATTATGGCCTATATCTCTGTCCTCGTAAAAGAAGGCCCCTAGTCCCGACAGTGGGAACTATAGTAGGCTGCTTTACGGAAAAGGTAACCATCGTAAGGAAACCGACATGTTTGAGGATTATGGCCTATATCTCTGTCCTCGTAAAAGAAGGCCCCTAGTCCCAGCAGTGGGAACTATAGTGGGCTGCTTATGCTTCTGCTACCCCCTCAGAAATTTTCTAAATATTGTTAGTATTTTATGTATAGTAAAAATTATTTTGTGTATTTATTTTTTTATTTCAGATCATGACGGTGCCTGAATTGGTGACAAGACACTCAAATCATTATTATCTAGAATAAGTAGAAATGATATTTTGTAATTAACATAATTATAATGTGTAAGCCAAATTTTGACTTGATACTTAACATGAGTATACTTCAAGTATTCTATCATAATTTTAAGACTACTTTTAGATATTATACTGTTTTAGACGTAGTTTTTTTTAAATATTTTTTTTTAAATCCTAAGTGTAAACTTAAAAGATTAAGTTAAAAGACAGACGAATATATGTAAGGATTTTTTTTTAAATATTGTATTATTACAATTATTTTTGACACGCTTTGGTGAAGTTTTATACTGAATTCGATTTTCTTTTATATTTTTAGCTTTACCTAACATAAAAGACTTAGTTATTTTAGACTTATTACCTAAGTTATAAAAGTATTTTAAACGCATGTAACTAGTAGTGTAGTTTATGACTTATATACTCAAAGTCTGTATATAATATACTGGCAACTGCGCTAAATTAGATATTTAAGAAAAGCAATACGACGACCTACTTAGCGTATTACTATGCTATACAGCCTACTAGAGGGTCCCGGGTTCTATTCACTGCACGGCCAACATCTTTGTGTTAAACTAAATTTGTTGGCTGTTGGTATTACATATGAATTGATATCAAATATTTATGTATATATAATTATGTAGTATATTAGTTGTGTTAGCAACCATAATAACAACTAGAAACGGTTTAGTAAGGGGGTTTACCATCCGTGTGTGAATTATGTACTAATATTTATTTATAATTCAAAATATACGAACCCGCGTGATATTTTCGATTGCTGTTCTTAAATCTATAAGCTAAGTTTAGTGCAACTTTAGTCACAGAAAGTAAAGTTGCCAAAAAACAAAATAAGATACTCGCAACACTCACTTGGTCTATTATTTTTCTGTTCAATTGATTTCGGAAGCGTGAAATAAAGATTAAGTTACGAATACCTAGTAGTATATTTAAACCTAATGTCATTATCCCATTTGATGGGCGATATCCCATATTAGCGCTGTTCGCCTCTGCGGTCGCGGGACGCGGTGCTAGCAAAGGACAGAGCTATAATGTGTCCGTGCGGTAGAGCAGGACAGACTAAGGTAACGGTGTTTCAATTTTCGTGTGTTTTTCATAATTTGTGTAGGTAATAAAGAAGATAAGGACATAAGCTTGATTTTAAAATTTTTGCTATAAATCGAAAAAATAGCATAAAGGCTATCTAACGAGCCACTCTAAGAATATTTATACTTATTTTGGTACCAATCAGACTTATCAATATAAAAAAACTGGTTTAAAAAACTTAATTCTGACAAAAGCTATAAAAAATTCGTATTCAAACCATTCAAAAACCTATTCAATGTATGTAATAACGTAGTTAAATGTACACTGTGTATGATCTATACCAAAATTATAAAGTTGAAAAGTTTGTTTGTTTGTTTGACGCGAATAGGCTACAAAACTGCTGGATCGTTTTCAAAAATTCTGTCACTGTTGCGAACAAACTTTAGTTTGTTTCTGTTTGAAACTAAGATTATTTCAGAGTCCGTGTGAAACTGGGACGGGATGCTAGTAAATAATAAAACAATATCTGCCATTTCAGTTTTTTATTTTATTTAGTTTCATTTTGCTGTCAACAATATAAAATAACGACATAGCTATTAGGTATAATAATTGTGATGACGTTTAGTATTTTTTAATGAATTTCTTGTAAATTAAAAATATTGTCTCAAATTGTACCCAAACATTAATTTTATTCAAGGCACTAAATTTTGGTGTCATTGTTTTATAAATTGATTAATCATATATACTTTTTATATGCCCTTTAATTAATATTAAAGGCACATATAGCTCCCATAAAATGTTCGGTGTATAACTATAACATTTAACAATAATTCTACACAAATATGTAAATTTACATGGCACTGCTCTGATAAAGTACAACTAGCGACATCTATGGCAAACAACTTGAAACTGTTATTGTCTACTCGCCGACAGATGGCGTAAGTAGGTTTTGTAACATGTTTATAAAAATAATGATTTTATTACACATCTAAATGCAGAATAACATAATTATTTATAATCTCAGTCGACAAAACTATTGTGTTAATTTATTTACATGATATTATTTTATTTATGGAAGCGATTTCTACATACAAACTAACATCTATACTGTATCTCGGAATACCTCGTATTTAAACAGTATAAATAAGTTTAATAATATTATTGTTACTTAGAAATATCTATAATTAAAATACAAATATTTATTACAAAATAGACAATAATACAGATCTTTGACTGAACGCACTTAAAACTAAAAAGTAAGTACTGTTATACAATAACAAAAAAAAATACAATACGAAGTGTTAAAACTTTAAATAAATACTTTTTTAATTAATTTCGTGAAAAGAGAGCATTTTATAAAATCAGTGGTATTGTCGTCATGGTATAATAAAACAAGGGTTATAATAACAATAAAAAGATATAAAAATCAATGAAGTATAAGTATCGATGAAAATCTTTTTAAAAGAATAGGGTAAAACCCGGATAGTTGCCTCGGTGGGATACATGCCTCAGTTTTTAGTACACTATGTTAGAACTATAATATATGTTAATGCTTTACCACAATAAGTAGTGACCCCCTGCAGGCCTCAGTGACACATAAGCCATCGAAACAGGTGCATTTGTTTTGTCCTTGTAAGCAAAAATCTTCCGCGGCGAAACTTTGACGAGCGTTATAATTATATTGGTAATTAATTTCTATGGAATATTTTTATTACTGATCGTTATTTCAGTCAATTTTTTCTTTCTTTGCATGCATTAGAGTTTAAATCACATTGTTTCATATGTTTTATTATAAAATAATTATTATTTATTTTGTAAATAAAAAAGGCAAGTATCCGCATCAAAAAGGATAGTCGCCCTACTTACTTTCGCGGATAGTTGCCCCTAGAGTGACTAAACATTTTTAACACGCAAAGTTGGATTTTATTTTTTTGTGTTTTTTTTTTCAAATTTACTGTGACTTTAACTTGTTGTCAATAAAATAAATATCAATTTAACTGTTTTTTATACTTATTCTAGATAAGCAAAATGCCTCGAAAATATAAGCGAAAACCAGGTGTGGTGCCACGCAATATTAACTGGACGGAAGAAAGTTTAGTACTTGCCATCGAAGCTTGTGGAAAAAATTAATGTCAATACCATTACCAAATTATATTATTCTAAAGATAAGTGGTAATATTATATAAAAACTTTCATTACTATTATATAAAAATTATTTAATAGTGTTAATTAATATTTCGAATAGTATTTAATGAAAGATCTCAGTAAATTGATAAGACTGTTAAATAAATAATAAATATCACTTTAATTGCTATAAATTGATTTTTATCCTAAATAATAATCATACAGAGGTTACTATCCCCGCATGAGGCAAGTATCCTCCGAAGCATTTTCTACTCTAGGCTACTATCCGCCACAGTAGGCAACTATCCCATTTCTGAGAGGTGAAATAAAACAGTATTTATTCGAAAACGTTATTAATTATGTATACAAAAATAGGCTATTATAAAAGACAAAAGACCTATGTTTTAAGATACATACTGAATATTTTTCAGGAAGCTCATATTTTAAAAAAATTAAACGTTTTCGAAAAGTGAGGCAACTATCCGGGTTTTACCCTAAGTAGGTTAAAAGTAAAATTATTAAAAGCTATTGTAGGCTTTTAGTAGGCAGGCTAGAATTTTAGATATCATGTTTTTAAAAGGGGATTGCATGATGTATAGGATATTGAATAGGATTGCATGATCTAATGGGGAATGGGTTGAGGCCTAAAAGAAAGTATGGATTGATTGTCGACGACATGGGTAAGAGTGGTGTGTATTCAGAGATGACGAATAACAGAGATGTATGGAAGAAGCGTACATACTATACCTCCACATGAAGTGAGATAAGGTGATGCAGAAGAAGAAGAAGAAGAGTTTGTAAAAGTGACAGCACTTGAGGCGTGCGGCGCACCGAGGGAAACGAATTTAAGAATTTTGTTTTTCATTCAACAATGTCGTATTTACACAATTTGTACCAGTGTAACTAAGTCATTGTTGCATTTAATGAGGGCTATATATATATTTGAAATCTTATGACTGCTTCACACTTGTCCGCATGGAATCGGCCGAATCGGCTGTTCGCTTCTTTGACTTTGGAGCGTTCGGCGCTTTCGTTTCGCTGGTTAATGTGCAACTCCCTTTAAAATTCCGTATAGGTAGGTAACCTCTGTGTAAGTAAATAATTTTTGACGCAGTAATTTATATACCATGACGCCAAAACTCGTGACTCCAGGACCTCATAGCTTAGTAGGTATGAAATCACAGACTGTTGCTGATCTTAGCTTAAACACTGAATGTTACATTTTTAAACTATTTTTGCTCTGCCTTTAATGTGGTTCAATTATACGGTAACTATTGGTTTTGTGATTTGTGAAATATTTTATTTATAAGTCCTGTAATGATTATTTCTTGAACGCTAATTGTTTTGATTGGTTAGATTTTAAATTCGTCTTAATCAATTTCGAGAGCGGAACAAACTACAGTGAAAACTCTATATAACAACACTGAAGGCACTGTGCATTTTATGGCGTTATAGAGAGTGTTCGCCAATGGAGAAAATGTATCATTGTATGGAATACAAGCTAAAACAACTAACGTCAATTGATTTCGACGCTTTAGAGTTTGTCGTTAAATCGAGTGACGTTACATGGAGTTTACACCGAATAGAAAGAAAAACAAAAGCACAAGTTTTTATAAATGCGAATAAAATTACACTTTATGTGTTTCCATCTCCTTTTAGTTCTATTCATAGATAAATTATCTCTTTGATTTACCAATGAGGGTGAATTCAATATTTTATCTATGGCCAGAAATAATAAGAAACGAAAATGAAATGTTGTATTGCGCAATACAGATACTCAATAATTTTATACTAACATTGAAATTTTCAAATTTTTTTACAAAACAAATTTTTGTTCAGAAGAAAATGGGTGTCTCAGCTTCCAAACGTAAGCCAAGACCCACCTTGCTAGGAGAAGTGTAATAAAATCAAATAGGGCAGAACAAAGTCTTACATAGAAGCATACCGTTGTACTCTGTTTCTGTTGAGAGATTCACGTCACTTACTATTTTGTAGACCACATACCGCATGCACAGATTACTCCGAACAGATATCGCTTAGTTTGTAACTAATAAGAATAATAATAGCACCAGTAGCTCGACCAGCTAAGGTGATCTGACGCAGTCATCGAAGCTAAGATACGGTTATACGGTTGACGCGGATAATGTTTGGATGGTTAATGCACAAGACTATCTGTGTAGTAGAGTAAGTATAAACTGGCTCGTACAACGAACTTACTATAGTATTGACGAGTTTTTTGAAACTGAAAAGAAACGTTACTACGCAGATAACGGTTGTAATTTAATTGTGACATATTACTAAATTACATGTTATTTATTTTAATAATTGACATCAGGAATAATGTTAAATTATAATTGTAATTATTTATTATTTATATTTGACATTGTTGATTTTTATATTGTATTTTATTGTAAACTGACCTGTAATTTGACATATTATTAATAAAATGTTTATCTGTTATCTGTTTATCTGTTATCGTTTTTAAAGTGGCATCTTCATCTGGGCGCTACGTGGGTCAGATGACATGCTAAATTGAAGGTCCCGGCTGTTAGTCTTAGTAGCAGTCGTTAAGCCAAGTCAGAGGCCTTGGGTCGGCTTCAAAACTTTCGACACCAGAGCTTGGCCTTTGCTCGTACTAAGAAGATGTAATTATGGAACGTATTCGTTTTGTTGTCTAGCTAAATTTACTTGAAGGGAAATGAAATCTTGAATTTGCAGTTTTATCGTTATGAATTGTAAATGGAAAGTTATTGATTTTATAAACCGGCTAAAAATATATTTTTGAATATTTTTTATACCAATTTCAGTGCCAATCGGACTTATGTTGACATTTATTGAAAAAAAAATCAAATAATTTCATTTTAACTTTTAATTACGAACTACATTATCCCTGTTGATGCGTTTTATGCAAATTTGATTAAGTATCGAAATTCATAGTGTTACTGAGATTGAAATGGGCCATCGTGACGCTTACTATCAAGCTTGGTTTGTTTTTATAAAAAAAAATTACATTGAATGACTGCATATAAAAAACCGTCTAGAATATAGTGTTTAAGGTACGAGATAATTCGTTTACCATATTTGCTTTATACTTTATATATGTTTATGAGAACATTGCTTGTAGAAATATCGACCACAGGGAAGCAATACAATATTTAATTTACGCTAAATATTTATTATCAATATTAGTAGATTATGGTCTGATTTAAATATGAAGAACAAAATTAAAATTAAATTAAATTAACAATGGTTTCACGTGAAGCGGTATCTGTAGGAGGTAATCTGCAACCACATCAAAGCATTCCAGATCCGGACTAAACTTAGCAATATAGAATACTTACTAACAAGGCACCGATCTAACTCACAGACTAAAAATCAAGCGTCATTTAAATATAACTTTGGTGATGAGTCAGGTTTAGGGTTCAAGTTGGAGAGTTTACATGTTACTTTATATTTACACTGAACTGTTCGGTTAGGTCAAGAGATCGCGTAACCACATGAGCAAGCAAAGGTGGAACGACGCTCTGACCAAAGATAGAACATACCTAGTTTGAAATTAAATGCTCTCAAAGAGGATGCCGGATCACCCCGCAAAAGCTTAGCGCCAGATCTTCAAGTTTAAAAATCAGAGGAGAAAAATCAAAGAAGAAGATAGAAACAGACTTGGTGTCAAAGCTAAAGGTAGTTCAAAATTTTTTCTGTACTTCCAAAAAGAACCCAAAACCCAGCACAGCACCTCAATAAATATTGATACACCGTCGTACCGGTAACATAGAAAGCTTCGCTTGCCGCGAACTAACACTACAATTGGTTCAGAGTCCACTGGTCACCCACTCCGCTGTCAGGTCTCGTCGTTCTCCATCACCCGCCGGTTTCTCTTCTTCTGCTTGTGTCTCCGGCGCTGCTTGGTCGGCTTTATCTGGCACTCGCAGCCCGACCTCACTTTCACATAGTCCATTGACCACCCCCCGGAGCCCGGCACGGAGAACTTCCCCTCGGTCCGTAGCTCCGGCTTGGTGGCCGTCGACACGACGTGCCTCACTAACGCGTACGAGTATGAGTATTTTTGAATACACCGCGATTCGTTGTAAAGGCGTGCGTCGACGAATCTGCAAGGTTGGTCGGCGACGCCGGCCAGGCACGAGACTTCGTAGAGAAGCTGTTTGTTCTCGCTGTCCTCGTAGAGCTCTACGTAGTCGCCTTTGGGCGTCAGACCGCCCTTCATGGTGACCATTTCTAGGACGGAGGGACAGCACTCGACGTCGCGCCCGCCGCTGCCTTCCGTCCGCAGGATGGTCTGCATCTCGTGCCAGTGTCTGCGCTTCCACGACGCCGCCATCTCGACTGGCTCCTCGTCTTTCCTGGAATTAAGAGATAGGATGGTGAGCATTCATTTGTTTTTATACCGGACGTGGTATGACATATACACAGGGTGTACAATGGCTTTCAATGACGTTATTATTGATGATCGATAATATATCTATTGATAGTAAAACAAAAGCTTATAAGAGACAGTGTCAAAACATACAGTTTTCACAAATTACTGCGCATAATTGATTGGTATATAATTCATCATAATATTATTACAATGTGAGAGTGCAGTATCATAGTTTGAGACTTGCATCATCTTTTCCATTCATAAAGACTTCTTCTCTCGTATGAGCATAGTGGCCTAACTCTGGTGCCCCACCCAGTGGGTTAAGGTGAGGAAGAGGGAGATGCCCCACCTAGTGGATTGGTTTAAGGTGAAGATGAAGACTGGTATACTCACATGAACCGAGGGATGTGTGCGGAGCGGCGCGCGCGGCTCACGTTGGCGATCACGTCGCCCGCGTCCGCCACGGCACTACACACCACCTGCACACAACAACACCATCAGTTCCATACCATAAGCATCCCATACAAATAAAAATACGTTAATAAAAAAATACGTTCCCACTGCTGAGACACGGACCTTCTTTCACAACATATTTCGGTAATGATTTTATTGATATTTCGGTAATATTTTTAAGAGGACATAAATGTCCTCTTCTAAGGTATTATATAAGGTATAAGAGGACATTTATGTCCAGATATTTAACTTTAGACCAGACCATACCATACCATACCATACCATACCATACCATACCATACCATACCATACCATACCATACCATACCATATTATATATATCTCTGTACTAGATAACATAAGAAGAGGATATAAATGCCCTCTTCTTATTATCTAAGTCTTCTTAAGTCTCTAATTTAATAATGCCCTTTTTATCTCCAACTAGAAGAACAATGCCCAGGACATAATGACCAATAGTGGGTTGACGGATGACATACATCGTACACACTATATTAAGGCGGGTTAAGATTGCCACACAGTAGAAATCTCAAAGTCGGCGAAGTAGGGGAAGAACCAATTCACTGTCGACTTTTTTTACTAAGTAATAGCTGGGCATATGGACCAGCAGAGTGCGTAACTACACGAGTTAGAGACTAAAGTAAAATATACAGTCGAATATATAACCTCCTCCTTTTTTGAAGTCGGTTAAAAAGGTAAGCAATGGTCGAAGACTCTTAGTTCTTTCAAACATTATTAAAAAGGTTAAAGATTTCATTTATTTATACTAGATTATACTAGACTACTAGATATATACTAGACTAGATTTATTTAGACTCGACATGATTCTGACGTCACAAAGTTTATCAATGCAATAAAATGGCGTAAGTAGTTTCTGTTCCAAGATGAAGTATTGTTTAGATAACTTGACATCATAATCTTGCCAACATTCTGAAATTCGGTAGCTGTTACTCAAATTGTTATGAAATCATAAGCTTTCAAACTTTGATACGAAGTAGGTTTTTGTTGATAGGAATTCAGACATTATTTACCCAGAAATAAAGTTTACATTGGCTTGTGCGATGGAGTAGACAGGGAAGGTAAATTTGGTACTGATCAGAGAAATAGACCAAACAATCTATCTGATCGGGCAATGAGTTATTTGCGTCATGTATCTAACAGCTGAGCTAAAACAAAGAAAGAAACAAACAAACAAGATAGCAGCTACAGAACGGAAACAAGATCTTCATTCAAGTAAGTTTATAAATGGGACTCAAATAAAACTGTCAAGATAAACCATTTAATGATAATTATTAAAATATACGTCAAAAACTAAGAAATACTAAATGACAATATGTAATAGATGTCAATATTAATACATAATAAAAAAATTAGGTCAATATCACAATTATATCAATTTCTGTTAAAATGACTTGAATAATTAACAATCATATTTTCGAAGAACTGAAAAACTTTTATTGGTACTTTAATTTTTATTTTACAATATTTTTTATTTTATAGTTTTTTCAATAACAGAAAATTTAGCATATATTTAATAATAGATATTTCGGCAATGATTTTATCAATAGATACTTAAGAAACACATATTATGTAAGTAGGTAACTATATCGTTTAGTTAATATTACAGAACAAAAGAAAGAAACATATTAGTTTGCTGAATGTGAATGAATGCAATAATACATTATAAATGCTGATTTTAGCTGTAAAATAAGTACATTTATATTTACATTTTATAATATCAATTTAGATGATGTAGACGATAATTTCTGAAGGCGTGGAATCAGGAAAGTGTTTAAGCAAGTTTATGTCATAATAGGTATTTCTAAATCAACCA